>CP136059.1:522170246-523633580 GCA_032464435.1 Aegilops umbellulata | reverse complement strand
GGCCTGCCGATGAACTGAAGACCTATGGGCAGCCCGCCCTTATCTTGCCCAACCTGGCATGCTAACTTGTTATCGCAATGTGTAGATTCTTTTCTGAAGAAGGTAGAACATGTTTAGATATCTGTTACCATGACTGTTATCGCCGGCAAACCAAGGAAGTTCCCTGCTATCGAGTACCGAATCAACGCGGCTTTGATTGGAGAAAACAGAGCACCAAGTTAGGAATTAGATCGTCGCAAAAAACAAGGAAATTAAGATGGATACATTCAGCTTCAGGAACTGTTTGCTGAATTCTGGTTTGTTAGTAGCTACCTCCGTTTATGTAGTCGAGTTCACCACTGTTTAAGGCATCATCTTGTAGTGTGTAGGCAGTCACACTGCACAAGGGGTTGATAATCTATGATGAACAGTACTAGATTTTGTTGTGGGTATTGCAGGAGTGATGAAATGAAAGTAAATACCCGGTCATCGGTGAGACGATGACATCTGCTGTCTTGAAGATCTCTTTGTGGAAGAACATCTGACGATTCCTGAAAAATCCCGTGGCCAGATATCAGATTATACCAACCATCAATAAATAGTAACAGAGCATTCAATGTTACTACAACGACTTAAATATCTGTGCACTATCCAAGAGGGAAAGTATCAGGTGATACGGAGCCTTAGATGCTCCCATGATACGAGCTCCTAGGAGCCATTGGATCGCAGATCCAACATCTCCCTGTAGGCTTTAACATTTTTGCCAAAAAGACCTTTTGAAGTCTAAAAATTGCGAACAAGTATGGCAGCCTTCAGAACCTCCTAGGAGCCGTTGGATCTGAGATCCAATGGACAAGAAGCTCGTATCATGGGAGCACCTAAGGCTTAGTATCACCTGATACTTCCCCCTATCGAAGAAGGTAATGCTGAAATTTTACTAAAGAAGACTATCGTGCAAAATGACAGCGCACCGGAGTCGTTGTGAGTTCAGGTAAGCTCTGCTGCTGAATGACCCGTAGACACCCAGCGCGACTCTCACGTCCCACCCGATCTCGGACCTATTCCTGGCATAATTCACCCGGCATGCCAAGTCAGTTTCAGCCACAAGTTGTACGCATTTCAAATGCAAATAAGAATAATAGCAGTAAGTAATTTCAGTCGCTTACAGTTTGTCGAGATACTTTGCAAGTGAAGCAGTGCATTCTGATCCGATCGTCACGTAGTGCGCGAGCCGCATTTCCTCGATCTCCGGGACCGTCACATCCAGAGTCTTGCAGCCAAGAAATCATCACAAGAACAACTCAAAAAACCCTCCCACCACCGGCAAACTTGAAGATATCATGGGAGTTCTTGAGAGAAATGCCACCGCAGGATCTTAACAATTCCTCACCTCCCAGCCGTATTGTGCGCGCAGTGTCTGAAGAGCTTTGTCACAGCAGGTTCTGATGTCCTCGGAGCTGTCGTTAAACCACTGTGAACAAAAATTATTTTAGTGTTAATTAGCTCACTGTGAGTTCAGGAAGCTTAAATAACAAATCTGCTTGACAGGAACCACCAGATACCTTTCCATATTTTGCTAGCCTGACGTTGCTAATCGAGGGTGTCGACGTCAGCATAGGCAGATTCAGCTCAGGCTGCAAGACAGGGGCTTGTCAGTAATTCAAAACATTTACTGAACGATGAATGCTGTGGAGGTAAATATAGGGACTTGAAGTAGCAAGAGCCGTTTGATTTACCCGCAAGTAAGATGGTTGGGACTGATCAACAATGGCCGAGTAACTGAAATTGACAAAACAAGGCATTTAATTCCTGTTTTACTTATCAGATCAGCAAGATTGATACCAGCAGTTTGTGTGACAGAGAGAGAGTGGTCACTGACGCTACGACGGCGTCCTCCACTGTCCCTGCCAAGATCCCCGCCATCCCGACCGTCCAATTCAGTGGAAGAACTCTGGAAAATATTTCCAGCCGTGCACAGATCAGTGTCAAGGTTTCAAAATGCTGATTTTACGACGATGAAGGTAGATGGTGTACTACGTACCCGGCGTTGGAGAGGCGTCCGGCGGTGGGCTTGAAGCCGACCACGCCGCACAGTGCTGCCGGCATCCGGACAGAACCTCCTCCGTCGACGCCGAGCGCTACGGGGCAGAGGCCGGCGCAGACCACGGCGGCCGAGCCGCTGGAGGAGCCCCCGGCCACCTTGCCGACGTTGTATGGGTTCCTCACCGATCTGCATCCATGAACGCCGTCAGTACGCCCGCGAGGTGTGGGGTTTAGGAGACGTGACTCGTGAGGTCGACGTGCAACGTACCCGTGGTGCGGGTTGATGCCGCTGGTGCCGGCGCCGAGCTCGTGCATGTTGGTCTTGCCGGCGAGGACGGCGCCGCACGCGCGCAGCTGCGCCACGCACGCCGCGTCCGCCTCGCACGGCCGCGCCTTCCCCAGCCACCGCGTCCCGCCTGCACATGCATTCAAACCGTCATCGTTGCTGCTTTCAGTTTCAGAAAGAAGGAAAAACATCGACAGAGCCCCAAATCATCCATCAGTGACTGAAATGTGAATGAAATCGTCTGAAGCCTGAGACGAAATCATGCAGCAAACTTATTAAGGTGTGCTGTGCCATCGATGCCGTTACCTGTCGTGGGGTAGGGCAAGCAGTCGATCTCGTCTTTCACCGCCACCAGCACGCCGTCCATCACCGACAGTGGTGTCCCTGCATGCGGTTCAGGTACAAAAATGGAAACTGTGAAAATCTGACAAGTGAGTGAAAACCAAGAGGATACACATGTCCATTAATTTCAAGAACGATAACCAGTCCTGCCGGATAGTGAGAACAAACCCACCACCCTAACTGTAATTTTACTGTTCTAATTAAAAAAACTGTAATTTTACTGGCAAACACATTGGATATAAGTAAGCCAATGTAATGCGACTCTTATGCTAGCTATTGTATACCAGTAATCGTGTATGTGCAAAGCATGTTTTGACAGTGCATAATTTTCTTCTCAGTTAACGGAGATGAGGATCTGTTCTGCATTTTCACGCACGAGGCTACATGACCTAACACGAAATCTGAGATCTCTAGACATAACTCCTGCTGAGGCACTGATTGAGCTGCAATCACATGCGCTAACAACTAACATATTGGTTGCGTAATAAATGTTGAGATCTTGAGGACACGGGTAGAACAATCATCACACAAATCCCAACTCGTTGCTAATAATACTACTAGCAGTGCAACACAGAATAGCCTGTCGAAATTAGGAGAATTTAGTACGAATTTGAAGAGAGATGGTCCAAGCTAGATGAGAATGTCTTTTTTCCATGCGGTGTCGAACTCTACAACCATGTCTAACTCAACTGAATATCTTCAAAATCCTCTAAAATTCCATCCCTTGAAAAACTACATGTGCCCTATCACACTTAAGCAATCAATCATTTCCCACTGTGCAAAACAGACTAGAAATCCCCCGGAATGCGACATTTGTCATGCTAAAGCTGTAGCCACTCGCAGCCCCTCTTTGTCTCCTAGAGAACGACATGTAACCAATAACATTTATTCGACCAGCTCCCTTCCCTCGCCGTTCCGTTTCCTCTAGGATCAATCAATTTATTTATGGAATAAGTTTTTTCAACTAATAGGATGGATTAGTTTTGTGTTACCAGAGGTCAAAACTGAAAAACTCAGCAACTTCTTGGTCAGGTTCTGGTTGTGATGTGTTCTTGGATGGGGTGTATGCCTATGTATCCCTTGGTTGGTACCAAGTGGGTGCCCAGTTTGGTTGGTGATGGGTTCATGTCAAAGCAAAAAAAGAGGGTAAGAACCAAGAGAAGAAAGGGAAAGGTGATTTGTTGGTTGAGAAACAGTTCACAGTTCATCCCTAGCTCTGTTGGTTCTTGGTTGAGGTAATTCATTGGATGAGAAAATGGTATTCTGTTTCTGCCATCATGCTCTGTTTTCTATGCTTCCGATTGCGCCATCGTGCTCGGTTTTCTATGCTACCGTCTGCGCCATTGTGCTCTGTTTGATCTGATATGATTTGACGATGCGTCGTGTGAAAATATAAAATGCAGGTTTGATTTTTACCTGTCTGGTATCTGAGGGTGGACTCTTCGGCCTGCTTCAAGACGTCCTCAGGGTTGCAGCTGATGAAGAAGGCCATGTTCATGGTAGGGCCTGAGGACTCCTTCACTGCGGCCAGGAACCTCTTGGCCACCTACAAAACACTGTGCCCTTGCTCATCCTCCATAATTCAGTTACCACTAGCCATACATCATGCAGTAATTAAGAGAGTGCAGGCTCAGGCTTGCATGGCCCCTCTACAGTTCACTAGCCAAGGACAGTACTACATTTTATGAGGATCGAATTACTATTAATACTAGGACTTTACCGCTGCCAATATGTCGTTTTTATTTATTTACTTTTGTGTCCAACAATGTGATTGTACCCGGTGGATGCTACATTTTGAGTTAATAAAAGCGGCATTTATTTTATCGAAAAATGAGGAACGAATTACTGTGTGAACCTTACACCTGCTGTCAACAGCAATGCATGCAAACGTATAACGGACCTGGACAGGGGTTGTCTCTCCCGAGCTGTAAGCCCTGGAGAAGTCCATGATCGTCCAGCGTTTCAGGCTGGACTCGGCGGCGAGCGTCGACTCGAGGCGCGCGGGGAGGCAGTCGACGGCCTCCCGGACGCGCTCCGCCGGCGACAGGCCGGGCTTGGTCAGGCTGACGTTCTGCTCCGGGGTGTCTGCATTGCGGCAACAGCAGCAAATGGTTCTTCTGAATCAGAATCAATCAAGATGAAACTTTGGTGTTTGTCAGAGTGCAGTGCAGCAGGGAGAACCTTCCCAGCGGTGGGTTGAGGTGAACAGTGGCGGCTCAGGGATCTCGGCTTCGGAGACAAGCTGCACACAGAGCAAAGCAGAGCAGAGCGTCAGAGAAGAAGCAGAGCATTTCAGCAGAAAGTAAAAACACCACAGCAGAGTGAAAAATAACTGTGCCGAGAGATTGTCCTGGTGAAACAGTACTGATCAGTGCTTATTACAGCTGAACAACACCATCCACATCCACATGCATGTGGAGGTGAGAATTACAGTAGAATTGCGAGGCTCAGGCAGAAGAAAAAAAGAGAAGCGTTCATCAGAAGTGAAGTGCATGCACCTTGTTGATGAGATTGTCCTTCTTGAGGATGTAGAGCAGGACCCAGCCCACCACCGGCATCTCCAGGACCCACACGAAGATCTTCACCAGAAGCCCGGCGACCCGAGGAGCTGGTCAACGGAGTTCACAATTCAGAATTCAGCAGCAAGAAGAGAGGAGGATGAGCAATCCCACTAGAGTTGGGGGGGCGGAGCCGAACCTTTGACATTGGGGCTGATGTAGAGCTCGGCGCTGCCGGGGCCGAGGTCGACCTCCGGCGCCGGCCGGTACACCTTGGCCGAGGAGCCGAAGAGGCCCATGGCAGCAGCGGTGTCCGAGTCCCGAGGAGCCCAAGAAAGATGAAAAGGACAAGAGCGCGCGGTGTCTGTCTGGCAGAGTCCCGAGAAAGATAGGATTGGCGGTTATATACTGGCGCCGATGAGGAGGAGGAGGAGGACGACGACGACAACGAGGAGGAGGGTGGGAGAGAGGGAGGTGGTTTATTATTTACCGGAGGACAAAAAGATGAGCGATGGCGGATTGATTGAAAACTTCTAGACGACCGAGTGAAAGCGAGTCCTCCTTTTTCCGGGTGGGGGCACCGGGCACGGGTGACGGGTCCGGGCGGGCGGAGACCCGGTTCGGTCGGTGACCGGAGGACGGCGGCGCCGCCGGCGGCCATGGGAGGCAAGGCCAGGTGGTTGGAAGTTGGAGCATGGCTCCTGCGGCGGCGCCGGCGGTTCTGGGTAGGGTCAGAGTAGGAGGGGGAGGACTGGTTGACCTGACGTGAAGCCGGATTGGGTTTGCTGCTCCGACCCGAGCCGACCCGACCCGGGACCCGGATGCCCTCTTACTTTTCTTCTTGTTGGAGATTTGGCGGGGACGAAAACAGTTGCGTGGTTCCCAACGGTAACTTCCGGCGAGGCCAAGAGATGCGTTGCCTTGTGGATCACCATCAACCTTAATTTTTAACCTTATATGTTGTTTTCTTAACCGTCTTTTTCTGCGAATAATGTTGTTTTCTTAACCTTGTAGCATCACTCTTTCTTGCAGATGTACTAAAAAAAATGTGTTAACGAAAATTTGCAGGAAATAAACCTCACGACGAACTTCAAGGAATGAACTCGATTTTGATGTCACTTCAGACGCCATAAACAAAAAAATAATAACAATAATAATTTACCAGGGTTACGAGATTTTTCATAACTAATTTCAAACCCATGTTAGGCACCAAGGGAAAAATAATAATAATTTATCAATGCAAGAATTTTCAGAACTACGTCACCTTTTTTCATAAAGAAAATCTACGTCACTTCCGGCGAGGCCAAGGCCTGAGTTGCCTTGTGGATCACCATCAACCTTCTGGGCTTGATTTAATTTTTAATCTTACATGTTGTTTTCTTAACCCTGCTGGTAGCATCACTCTTTCTTGCAGATGTACTAGAAAATGTGTTACCGAAAATTTCCAGGAAATAAACTTTACGACGAACTTCAGGGAATGAACCAAGGCTATGTGATTTTTTATAACTAATTTCAAAGTCGTGTTAGGCACCAAGGAAATAATGATAATAATTTATCAATGCGTCAGAACTACGTCACTTTTTTCATATAAAAATTACGTCACTTTAGATGAAAAGTAGTAGTATACATCAAAATTATAACAACGCATGGTAAACATTTAGCCACACGTATGCACAAGGCGGACATATGCTTGGCCGATACGATCACGACCTTCGGTCTGGAACTGTATTCGCTTAATTGGTACAGCAGTTTCTAAGGCCTCGTTTTATCTACGTCTTCCCTAATGCCCAGCTGTCAAATCAAAGCTTAGTACGTGGTCACGTCTCTCTGTCAACTGTACTCGGCACAAATAAATACATAGCGCTCCGAAAGGGACTGGCCTTTTTCTTTCCTTTAATTCCTTCTTGCACCCAGCTGATGTTTGGTGAATCTGGTTATACATAATTTTTCAGAAATTATATTCATCACAAGCTTTTTCTCTCTCTGAAAATAGTAAATCCTACTAAGTTCTTGGGGTTCAAATCAACATCTGAATCAAGGATTTATAAGCTCCCCTCATATTTTGAGTCAAGCTTTGACAATAAATTTAACTAGCAAAATATAAGTAGTATGCCACAAAAATAGTACCATTGGAATCTTCTTTCAAATATGAACATCCGACGAAGCTATCCATAATAATTTCAGACGGAGAAAGTATGCACGGACAAATATACGCTTGGCCGATAGCGATCTTGGGTTGGGACTATATTGGCTTAATTGGTACGGCAGTTTCCAAGGTCACGATTTACTACCTACGTGTTCCGTCCAAAGAACGAAAGTGATGCCGGCCCGGCTGTCAAATCAAAGCTTAGTGGTACGTGGTCACTTTTCACTGTCTCGCAAAAAGGGAAAAACTGTAGTAGTACCGGGCAGAAATAAATACACGGCGCCTCCAAAAAGGACTAGACATTTTTTTTCCTTCCTCTAATTCCATTGGACTTGGAAAGAAACTACAGTGTGTTTTCCAGCACCAACGGAAGGACCGATTCATACTTCTTTCTTGCACTCAATTGATGCCTAGTGTCTGGCGACACAACATTTATATCACAAAAATTACATCCGTCAGAAGCTGTGTTTTTTCCCTCTGTGAATCCTACTAGATTCTGAGGGGAACTGAATATTTGGAGCTAAGGATTACTGCTACTTGGGAAAACCAATCCAACTCCTTGTCTCACCATAATTTTTTATTTTTATTTTTTGCGAAAATCACCACAAACTTGTAGACATGAAATAAAAATAAACCAGGCCAAAACAAAGCTAACATACCTCCAACATCGATTCTACATTGTATGAATCAATAACCAATAAATGTTGCTAACCTCCCTAGAGTATAAAGTATTTTTGTGTGTGCGCAAAAATCACCACAAATTTCTCTACTCTTATAAAAACAGAGTTGTTGATGATGGTGTGCCTGCCATCCTGCAATATAGGCCGTCCGATCTATATCTAACGGATAGGAAGGAAACTATGACAATTTACCCGCACTCCTCTCCACATTTGCAGATAAGGTCTTCCCGCGTTCATCCTTTTCTCCCACAAGATCTCTTGCTAGTGTTTATATAAAGTAAAAAGTGATCAGGACAAACAAAACTAACACGCCTCCTCCTACATCAATTCTAGTAGAGTACTGCATTGCATGAATCAACAACCAATAAATGTTGCCAACCGCCCTAGACAATAAAATGGGTGGAATGCATGTACTCCCAGAAGTCACAACCACACGCACAAATAAAAGATGTTCTAGAAGCTCATGAAAAAGAGGATACAAAAACAAACATGGATTGGAGCAGCAGCAACAACCAACTGTTCCTGCATGCAATTGATGTGCTTGCTTGCTTGCTTGCTTGCTTGCATAATCTGCATGGCATGCCCCCCATTTAATTCTTCTCTTCTCCTCTCCCTCCCATTCCACGTACGGGTCCTGCTAACTAACCTAAACCCATTGAATAGCCACGGGGTTAGGGATGCATTAACTTATTTCCCCCCAGATGATGATCATATCGTGTGGTGAGCTGTGCTCACCCGAAAAGGAGGCCAGTCGATGCTCCCTTGTGCTGCTGAATTTTCCTTCCTTCTTCTTCCATGCCAGGATTCGTATCCAGCATTTATTGTTGCCTGTACATCCAGGCTGAGCCTCCCTTGATGTAGAGCACACTAGATGGCTGCGGTGCGCCCATGGCCTTCCAATTGTGTAGAAATCATAATAGATTGTACTACAGTTTAGTTGTGTGTTGGTTTCCCTGGTTGTTAGTTGGTCCGGTTGGGTGGTTTTCCATGTCTGGACCATATGCCTAATAATATCTTGAGTTTCCCCAATACTACTGCTTGTTTGTTGCATACATGTCTCTTGATGCCACAGTTTTTTATAGACAACTTATTTCGGTCAAGGATGGAATGGTAAACAGGACTGCAGGAGCATCACCTGTTTTGTGGATGAACTGCGCTGCTGCCGGATGAGGATGACAATCTGATATTAAACAGGACTGCAGGAGCATCACCTGAAAGCGTGGGATGCTCATTCATACAGAGACAAACTCTGGTGGCGGCACAAAGCGTTGGTGGTTTCTGGATAATGCTCCCCATGCATCTGAAAAAAAAGAAAGAAGAAGGTTCAGAATCAGTACATAATTCATCAGCTGCAACATGAACAAGATAGCATAATTCAATGACAGTTGACACTTGACAGTACAAGGGTTGGTCGAAGATCCTGAACCAGCCAATGCAACAACTAGGCATATCAACTGTGGGGTTCTATGTTACACCTTTCTAGTACAAGATCGTTATAAAACCAACATGATGCATCAAACACCATGAATTGACAAGCAAATGGAATTTTTTCTCTTCGACAATCAACAATGCACTTGATTGTAAGAACAAAGGACCTACTCAAGTTCGATTAGGTGTTAAGAAGCATCACAGGGCACAACCTGATAAAGATTCTGTCTGCATATACACTCTTCATATGGTTAGACAGTAGCATTGTGTGGCGGTTGTATTGAGATTTTAGCAGCAGCTTCAGGCACAAGAGTTAAAGTGTACAGAATTACACGGTACAATAAAAGTACACCGATGGACAGTTCAATTTACAGAGAAAACTTGCAAGTGGCAAACCACAACACTGTATCAGCTGCCAAGGTTTGGATTACAACAGTCAGCTGCTTGTCGTTCCCCACTCAACAAGGTCAGAAAACATATATGGATACCTTTGTTCTGTGGATGTCACTATTCTAGCTGAGCACAGAGTTCTCAAGAAATATTTCATACATTGCCACAGAAAAATTCGGTATTAATCCACTAGTATAAGTGCTCAAATACAATGTGCTCTCAGCTTCTAAGGGAGGTTTGGTCCAAGTACTGTTGCTGAAAGAAGCACAACAGACTATCTCAATGTCAAGACCCCCAAACATCTATACAGGGCCAGTACTGATACATCAGTCTAATGTGCTGAAATATGACAAATGTGATGAAACGATTACATTATGTGTTGAAACTTCTAAGAGATGCATGTCACAAGCACAGTAAACTATCTCAATGTCAAGACCCAAACATCAATACAGGGCCAGTACTAATCCATCAGGATAATGTGCTGAAGTATGATAAATGGGATGAAACGATGACATTATGTGTTGTACTCCCTCCGTTCGGAATTACTTGTCTCGAAAATGGATGTATCTAGAACTAAAATACGTCTAGATACATCCAATTCCGCGACAAGTAATTCCGAACGGAGGGAGTAACTTATAAGAGATGCATGTCAAAACGAAAGAAGCCAAGATCACTTCAGTTATGACTTATGAACATAAAGTTGCGAATATACTTTTGGCCCACTTGCCAAACTGGTTCGAGACTATGCTGCAAAATCTGATATGGGTCAGTCTTGGCAACCATACCGACGGTTGCAAAAAAGCAAAAGGGAAAAAACATTCTGACGGTTCCTAAATGAGTCACCGAGGAGGTGTCCTTCACATTTTCCAGATTTATGGACATCTTAGGTCCAAGTGTAATTCAAGTCACAAATTTATTTTTATTTTATTCTCAATGCCTTAGCTTCATGTTTTTCAGTTACAAGTGTGAGCCTCAGTTGCAATATTTGCTCCCATGAGGGCTCAAACCCGGCTGAGTGGGAGCACTAAACAATGCCCCTACCACTGATGAGCTAGCGCTCAGTCCACACTGGCATATCAAGTCATCTCAAAACACTGAAGTGCCTAGTTTCATGCATACACTATTATTAACATAAAACCAGCAAAAAAGTACCTTAGAAATATGCCCGCTTTAGGCACTTAAGCCCCACCCCTTGTTTCATACATACACTGAAGCCCCACCCCTTGTTTCATACATACACTGAAGCCCCACCCCTTGTTTGTAAGGCGTCCTGCTTTAGACATTGAAGCGATAGGGCGCCCTGGCAGCGCCTTAGAAATATGCCCGCTTTAGACACTTAAGCGTCTGCTTTAGGCGCTTAGGGGCTGCTTAGGCGTCAGAGCGGGCAATGCTCGCCTTAGGTCGCTTTACCGCCTTATAAACAATGGCACCACCATTATACAACCTATAGTTGACATTTGACAGGCATTACAATTACAGTTACTCCTATTCAACATAACAGCATGCAATCCACTGCCCTGCGCTTCCTTACTAGAGTAAGCTTACTTTGATACTTCTTTTGGCAAGTTGTTGGAAGCAAATATCATCTCCAAGAAGCATTACTTCGGGAGACTGGGAGGAACAATACAACATATTAAGATGGAAATAACAGGACCCTTTTTTGACTGGACTGAACAGAGAAAAGATAAATTATTTTTTGTGAGGTCACAATATGTTGGAACTGAATTCCCAGCATCTTGGATAACTTCTCACCATCTTTTTTCATGTACCAAGCTGTAAATTTGCATGGAGCTTCCTACATATAACCATATAAGCTATGTTTATCTAAGCAGCAAGCAGCCTGCTGGTGAGCATGTGGCCATATCGAAGCTGTCCTTCTACTTGCTAGTAATTCAAGTCACAAATCTCTTTTCTATTTTATTCTGAATGCCTTAGCTTCATGTCTTTCAATTACAAGCGAGAAACCAGTTGCAATATTTGCTCCTGTGAGGGCTCAAACCCGGCCGAGTTAGAGCACTAGACAATGCCCCGGCCACTGAACTAGTACTCAGTCCACACTGGCATATCAAGTGCACTATTACTAACATAAAATCAACAAAAAAAATGCAGGTCCAGAATTATACAGCCTATAGTTGACATTTGATAGGCATTACAATTACAGTTACTCCTATTCGGCAAAACAGTATGCAATCCACTACTCTGCCCTTCCTTGCTAGAATAAGCTTACTTGATATTTCTTTTGGCAAGTTGTTGGAAGCAAATATCATCTCCAAGAAGCATTACTCAAGGAGACTGCAAGGAACAATATAACATATTAAGAAAGAAATATTAGGACCTTTCTGTGACTTAACTGATAAAAATAGAGAAAATAAATTACTTTCTGTGAGGTCAAGATATGTTGGAACTGAATTCCCAGCATCTCTGATAACTTTTGACCATCTTTTGTCATGTACCAAGCTGTAAATTTGCATGGAGCTTCTACGCGTAACCCAAAACACAAGCTATGTTTATCTAAGCAGCAAAGCAGCCTGGTGGTGTGCATGTTGCCGTATCGAAGCTATCCTTCTACTTGCTCGTGACTATATATATCAAGTTCACAATGCTTGTTGCAAAAGATTTATGTACTGGTGATTCGGAACTGATGTGAGTATTAGCACATGACCACATGTTACAGTCTTCTTAGCCTTAACCTCCGCACGAACAACTTCCATCCCTAAAATGGTGGAATTCCTTGGTGTCCCTGACAGTTATCTCTCTGCGAACAATCTTAGAAATCATCCTCAGTATACCATGACAGCTATGGCAAGTGTACTGGTTCTTTGTGACAAAAATAGAGGTGCCAGGTGTGGTATTGATCAGACCAAAAGCGACAGCTAGTCTTTCACTGTGGCCACATAAAACATCATCCTTGGATACTTCTTTATCTTCTAAAGAATAAGATTCAACAGGATCAAAACCAGATGCTTTCATCCGCTCATATATGCTATGTAGAACAGCACTTATTTCTTTCATCTGCGGGTGTGATTCATCATCTGTAAGAAATGCATGGATATCTCCTTTAACCTCAACCCAGCTACACCCATAGTCTTGCTCCAATCCCTTCTCTCGCATGGTTTTTCTCACTCTAGCCACTTCAGCCCATTTGCCAGCATCAGCATATAAATCAGACAAAAGAACATGATATCCAGCATCATTGGGTTCCAACTCAAGGACAAATTTGGCAGCAAGCTCCCCAAGTTCAGTATGCCGGTGTATCCGACATCCGTTCAACAAGGCTCCCCATACAGCAGCATCTGGTTTGATAGGCATTCTATTTATGAAGTCGTAAGCTTGTGTTAATCTCCCAACACGGCTCAGTAAATCCACCATGCATGCATAGTGCTTGAGATTTGGAACAATTGAGTATTCCTCAGTCATGCGGTGAAAAAGTTCCCAACCTTGACTAACCATTCCAGCCCTACTACAACCACACAATAGAGCAACAAATGTAACTTCATCCGGATGCTCTCCAGTTTCTAACATCTCACCGAAGAATGATAAAGCAATATCTCCATGTCCATGAGCAACAAAACCAGCAAGCATGATATTCCAAGATACAACATCCTTTTCACCATGGGCACTGAACTGTGCCCAAGCATAGCCCGTCTGGCCACATTTCACATACAAGTCCAGAAGAGCATTGGGTACATAACCTTCAGATGCCAGACCTCGCCTTAAAACATGTGCATGAATCTCTTTACCATACCTCAAAGATCCAGTAGCAGCACAAGCAGCAAGAGCAGCAATGAAAGTAACAGAATTGGGTTTTACATCTGCCAGCATATGCCGGAAACAGAACAGAGCCTCAAAGCACTTATGGTTAAAGCAAAAGCCCGCGATCATTGAACTCCATGATATTACATCCTTTTCAGGCATGTACTTAAAAACTTCAATAGCTTTATCAATGTGCTTCGACTTTGCATACATTTCAAGGAGTGCATTTGCAACTACAATGTACCTGATGAAGCCCTTGCTCGTAGCAATCTCATGCAGCTTGATGCCAACATCTACTCGCCCCAAGGAAGCACAGGCAGCAAGAGCGCTTGCCACAGTGACATCATCGGGACTTACATTATTTACTTCCATCAGTGCATACATTTCAAGAGCTTTGTCTGGGAAGCCGTTTTTCTCATACCCTGATATCATGGCTGTCCATGACATGGCATCTCTGGTCTCCATTCTTGAGAATATTGTGCATGCTTCCACCATCCTCCCAAGACTAGTATACATCTGAATCAAAGAGTTGCAGTACGCGACATCAGTGGCATAACCTCTTTTTACTGCTAACGCGTGCATTTCCTTTGCAAAATCAAGGTCAGACAGCAATCCGGACGCAACAGTCACGCTGGTTATCGTCATGAGATTCGGCTGCACCTCATTCTCCAGCATGTTAAGAAACAACTCCAGCCCCGCCTCCCGCTCATGATTCTCAAAATGCCCAGCGATCATCGCGTTCCACGAGATGCAGTCAGTCAAGGCCATACCATCAAACACCTTCCGTGCAGCCCCGGTGTCCCCGCACTTGGCATACATGGTCACGAGCGCATTGAGCACGTCGACCTCGACCCCGAACCCGAACCTCAGGACATGGGCGTGCACCTCCCTCCCCATCCTCAGGTCGGGGACGCCCCCGCAGGTGCGCAGCACGCAGGGGAAGGTGTAGACGTCGGGCCTGACCCCGGCCCAGAGCATCCGGTGGTACAGGTCGAGCGCCTCCTCCAGGAACCCGGCCTTGCCGTAGCCGCCCACCATGATGTTCCAGGAGAAGACGTCCCGGTGGGGCATTTTGGCGAACACGCCCCAGGCGTGCCACGACTCGCCGAAGCGGACGAGCATGCTGAGCATGGCGTTGCCGAGGCGGAGGCCGAAGGTGGGGTGCGCGGCGTCGGCGTGCTCGCAGGCGCGCATCCCGGCGTCCGCGGCCCGGCGCCACTCGCAGAGGTGGAAGAGCGCCACGTAGGCGTCCTCGTCGGGCGGCTCCGGGGAGGACTCGAGCAGCCAGAGCGCCTGCGGCAGCTGGCCGTGCGCGCAGAGCGCCCGCAGCGCCGCGCTCGTGTCGGAGGGCGTCGCGGAGGCCGACGGAGGCGGCGGCGACGGCGAGACGGCCACGCGGGTGGTGGAGGAGGAGCTGAGGCGCCTGCTCCGCGGGGCGAGGTGGCGTGCGGCGGGCGGGGAGCGGGGCGGGGCGAGGAGGAGGAGGGGAGGGTTCGGGTGCGGCCTGGCCGTGGGCGGAGGAGGCATTTTGGGAGGCGGCGGTGGAGGAGGACGAGGAGGCGGCGGGCATGGCCCCGGGGTTTAGCGGAGGTTTGGGGGAGGCGCTGGCGCCATGGTGGCCGCTTGCTTCCGTAGCGCGAATGGATAAGCAGCCGGCTGTGAGGAGCGAAGCGAGGTGATTAACCAAGTTCAAAAAAAAAAGGAAAAACTAGTTAGCGGTCACCCGCTGGAAATCCCCTTTCAACACCTCCATGCTGGACAGCTGCCTTACTCCCCTAACAGCATCCTTGATGAAATTAGAGAGTGGAGAGTAGCTAGAGGCGGAGTAGGTGGATTACAACGTGCACCGCACCACGTCCGCCATGACCGCAAGCTCTAGAGTGATGTGGGAGATCCTCTCGACAAAACAAAAGCAGGAGTTGGTCGACCTAGCGACCAACTGGTATGCCAGTCATGCACGACGAACGGAGGTTGGCTTACGGACGAGCTCGAGGACCAGATGATGGAGAAGGCATCCGATGACAGGTCGGCGCCCCACCCACGCTCAACGTCGTCATGGCAGAAGACTAGTCGGCGCCACCGGTGTCGAGGTCCGATAGGCATAGTAGGACCAACGCTACAACTTCCGGCTCGCAGAAGGAAATTATTGGTGAGCAGGCGAATGACGATGTCGTCGTGGCTATGGTCGCGGAGGGTCTAGGCTTCCTGGATTAGCAGTGGGCGATGTACGACTCCATGCACAATGCCCGCGGCATCCGTCGTGAGCGATGACGGCTTCGCATCATGTGGGCGGAGACAGATGCCCTGCTCGTGGAGATCAACGCGGAGGCGAAAGAAGAGTAGACGCAGGCCATAGCGGGCGTCGCCAGCTCCGCGTCGGTCGCGTGGTTCACGCTCGGCCGCAATGACCATGAGGCCGGCCCATCCACGTCTATTGGCATCCACATGGCAGACTCCGCGCTAGGAAGAGTGGGGGTGGGACACAGATGCAGCTACGTCTCATGTCCCACGTCCTACTCTTTCCCTTTTGCAACTTCAGTTCCCGGGCCTCATGGGCATTGAGATTGCTAGACATTGGGAAGATAGGACGTGGAACACAAACCCCTCCACAGCCGGCGAAATTTAGACTAGGTTAAATAAGTGTCATCCTCTTCTGTTTAGTTGAAATATGTCGAAAATCTAATGAATTTGGTCTGATTTAGATGAAAATCAGCCGGTTTGCATGACAAGTGTCTGGTTTGTTCAAGTTCTATTTGAAATGTATATAGACGTTTGAGGTACACGATTGGATGGCTGGCTACGCGTCCATGGACGGATGTCGTGATCGTTTTAGGTGTCCGTGTTGGAGACGCGCTTAGTGCTCGTCCACTAGGAAGAGCATGATCAATGTGGTATGTTGGAGAGTTGTTCCCAACCCAGGATGGAGCCAATTAAGGACATGGATGTACATATTCCTCTCTCAGTCACAAGGGTGGGGAGGGGGGTACTGAAGTGATTTAAACACATAGTGCACCCTTTTTGTATTGAAGAGCTAAAAGGATTGAGTAAACCTTAGAGTTAGCGACTAAGATATCAAGTTTTAATCTCTCTGTACATCCAATAAAATAATCCTGCCCCCCCCCCAATGCCCAAACCCTCCATGTTAGCCATGTCAGTCCACCTACCACAAACCTATTTGTTTTTTGCAAACCAAAGTGTATGCTTATAGAGGACCATGTCTCCTCATTGTCGGGATAAAGAGTGAGAGAGAAGCAAGAGATAGTGAACCTTAATCCCTCCCCATGTATTTCACTGTGTGGACCTTCCCTAAATTTCTCATAAGCTCTCCACGGAACCCAGTAAGCCTAGTCCGTAAAGAAAATTTTGTGAGTGTAGCAAAGCCATAATTGTGCAGTCGCTCGTGCTCCTTGGATGTGAAATAAGAAGAGAAGAGCAAAACTGAGATATCTCAGGCATCTGGGCCTAGACATGGATTTGGGTTAATAACTGATTGGATGATGACTTGAACTATCTTTGTTTAGATGGAGGTATGAAACAGTAGGACGTACCATGCCCTTGTGCAAGATCCAGTGGTTACTTTCCACATTGAACATTCGAGAGGTCATGAACCTCCAAAGGAGAAGATGAAAAGGAGAATGACATATCTGATCTATTTTCCAAATCTCACAGAAATTTTATGGAAGAACTTTTGATAGATTACATACTTGCATTTTGTAAATAAATTGGTGAATTTTTAGAAATTTCATAAATCATAATAAAAGATAAAAAAATCTAGGTTGAGTTTCCAAGAATCATGCCACATGAATCTAGGTTCAACATTCACAAATTTCAACATGAACGTCCAACAAACATGACAACAAAATTTTGAAACCGAGCTTTCATAAATTTCATCACGAACTTCCAACAATCATGGAACCTGATTTTTTAATTTTAATATGCACTTCAAGCAATTATGACACCTTTTTCACGATTGAGCTCACTCCAAGATGAGTTTTTATTTATTTAACAAAAGAGTTAGCTCCCATAAAATTGAACTTCCAACATTCAAATTTAGCTTTTGAAAAAAATGGAATCACATGGTAGCCATATTTATACATCCTTTAAGAATTTTGAGCTCTATGTACTTCATGCAGTTTCGAAAATACGACTCATGACTTCAACAATGACCGTAAAAAGGAATAACATATATATAGTGCTCCGCCCACCATCCCCGCGCATTGGCGGCTGTTCTACTAGTAGCAAGGAGTGTGATGACGCCGTCGTGGTTGTGGTGCCAAAAAGGGGAAATAATAAGTGGTGAAAGGAGAACAATATGGTAGTTGAATGGTGGTCAACCATCTCCCGTTGTTGTGTTACGGGGCCAAGGCTGGTCTCCATATTTTTACACCCTTCTAGAAATTTTAGCTTTTAAACTTCATGCGGTCGAAATTTCAAAAACACGAATCAGGTGTTGAACAAACTCTAATCCCATCCATGATCCAGCTTCTTCATGACAAATTTCAAAGAATGGTCAAGCTACTATCCATTTCAAAGAAATTTAACGCTCCTTCGGTAGAACAACATATGCATGTTGTAAGATAGTACTACTCCTTCCGTAAACTAACAGGAGACGTTTTACATCTCTAAAACGTCTGCTGTTACGACAGAGGAGTCATTTTTTTCTTCTCGGCCTTTACATCGAGAACTTGGGGGCATCATCATCCTGGCGCTCGGAACAGAATCTTGTAAGTTGTAACGCACGGCCGCCATGGAGTTCACATCGCCGATTAATTTGTTCATGCGTCTCTTTGCACCGACACGCGCCTCTCGTGGGCGTGCGCCCGGGGAGTGTGATTGGCAGGCAAGTGTTGCACGGTGCCTGAGATTGCTGAACCGACGACGTGTTTGGTTTTGCGTGGAGGAGGGTTCCGGCCTTGTGATCAGCTCTGGTCCGGGCGTTTTCAGAATTTCCCCCTTGGCATACGGAAAGAGTATGTGGCTAGGCATGGCATACGGAGCGTGCATGAATGGAGGACGGGGATGGATCATGGATGAGCGGGCGCATACGGCAAGTATATATGAATGAAGAAGAGGACGCACGCAGAGAACGTTGTGTCGGTCGCATACTTGCTAGTACCAGACACGGGGCCGAGAGCAAGTGCGTGTCCGCCTACCAGGAGCAGGAAAAAGGAAAAGAAAAAGCAACAACGGTTTAGGTTTAGAGAGAAGTTCATTATCCGAGGCAAAAGAAAAATCTACACTTCAAAATGCTTTTTGAAATAAACTTTTTTGGGGCATCGATTTTTTTCTCTCTGCGTCTTCCACGAATGCCATTCCATGACGAAACTTTGCAATCAATCAAAAATATGTCGATGTTTGCTACAAAAAATGTCAGTTATGTTTTTCATGTTTTCTGAATTTTACTGGTCACTCGAGCTAAAATGAGCTTGAGCTTAGATAATATGTCTCGTTGCCGCCTTGTTGTTGTGTTGGTCTTCATTGATTGGTCTCCGAAACCAAGATGGAAATCTTTGTCTAGGCCATTACGATCAGGCGTGGCGGCGATGATGTAAGGGCGTCCTATTCTCTCTTGAAGGCGTTCTTGTGGAAGAAGTTGACTTAATCGTTACTCTCATATTGTAATGGTCCGACCGTGGTTGCATATGTTCTATACTTTGCTTGTTGATGATTGTAACTCTGTTGCCTTGCGTCAACTATAAAAAATAATACTGTATGCGTCATAATGATAATGGGTGGTTACGATTTTCAACCTCCTTTTAGAGGAAAAAAGAAGCAAATGCATGTTTTTTAATTGATCAGAAGCGCCCGACGCCAGTTGTTGCCGTCTCGCACACATGATGAGAAAACCTAGCCTCGTCGTCCGAAGGAGGCAGTGGGAACCTATGTTGGAGTTTCGTCGACTCCATCCTGACAAACAAACTCAAGGAGCTCGAAAGATCGGTTCGATGAAGGGCGACCATCCGCTCACCTCTATGAGGACTTATAAAGACACTAACCTAAACTACTAGTCGAAGCCGAGGCGCCAGGAAAGACGAATCCATGGGCTCGATGATGGAGCTTGAAGAGGACGAGTTCTTCGCCTAGCCACCACTTTAGTGAGAGGGGAAGGGAGATGTCCTTCCTTTTGATTTAGTTCATCCGTTTCTGCCACAACAGTCAGCAGTTAGGCACAGCAACCGCATGCATGGAAGAACTTTGAGGGTTAAGCGGGCATACGAAATGTGTATGGGCGGAGGGTGTGAGTGGATGAGCGACAGCATCGCAAGTATGAAGCAGACACGCGGAGAACATTGTGAAATCGGTTTCATCGGCCCCGGGACCAGACAGACAGACGATCGTATTCCGAGAGTTACCTGCTGCCGTGACGTGAATAACTTGCGATTTGCTCGTAAACACAGCCACGTCTCAGTGTGTTTTACGTAACCGCAGAAATCCACAAGCATATAAATCGCAACCGCGTACAGTGTCAAAAAAAGTCTTATATTACGAGACGAAGGGAGTATGTTTCATCCATGATGAGATCGAGCACATGAGAGAAGAAGAGCTAGAGGATCAACAAAAGACTTAATCTCATCAATCAGATACAGTAATGGCAAACCCCAACTAAATTAAGCATACCTAGCTTGACTGACTCTACTGCTACCAGATACGTACTTAGTACCAATGCAACCCCAAGCAGCTACAGACTCACTCGACCAAAAGACGTACGTACGTGGCTCTGGATCCTTATTGCTGGGTGGTGTCGCTGGATGGAGTGGGAGGATCGATGGCGGAGAACTTGGGCACGGGCACGGGGAAGCGGTGGATCTCGTCGGCCCAGGGGTTGCCGGCGACGTCCCTGGGGTTGGCCGGGTTCACCGACCGGAGCGCCCTCCACACGGCGCTGTTGCACTTGAACCCGGAGCCGAAGGCGATCTGCCAGGTGCGGTCGCCCTTCCTGATCCGGCCCTTGGCCTCGGCGTAGGCTAGCTCGTACCACAGCGAGCTGCTCGACGTGTTGCCGAACCGGTGCAGCGTCATCCGCGACGGCTCCATGTGCCACTCCGTCAGCTGCAGGTTGCTCTCCATCTTGTCCAGCACCGCCCGCCCGCCGGCGTGGATGCAGAAGTGCTCGAACGCCAGCTTGAAGTCCGGGATGTAGGGCTCCACCTTGGCGTTCACCAGCTTCTTGGCCGCCAGCGTCGCGAAGAAGAGCAGCTGCTCGCTCAGGGGCAGCACCAGCGGCCCCAGCGTGGTGATGTTGGTCTTGAGCGCGCCGCCGGCGATGCCCATCAGGTCCTTGGACAGCGACACCCCCCTCTTGCCCGACTCGTCCTCCTGCTGGTACACGCACCGGAACGCCTTGTCGTCCGCCCCCTTGTGCGTGCGCACCGTGTGCACCAGCTGGTACTTGGAGCGCCGCCGCGCCGACCGGCGGTTCGACAGCAGGATCGCCGCGCCGCCCATGCGGAACAGGCAGTTGGACACCAGCATGGAGCGGTCGTTGCCGAAGTACCAGTTGAGCGTGATGTTCTCCATGCTGATCACCACGGCGTACGTGCCGGGCTGCGCCTGGAGCAGGTCCTTGGCGAGGTCGATGGCGATGAGCCCCGCGCTGCACCCCATGCCGCCCAGGTTGTAGCTCACGATGTTGCCCCGGAGCTCGTACTTGTTGACGACCATGGCGGAGAGCGAGGGCGTGGGGTTGAAGAGGCTGCAGTTGACGACGAGCACGCCGATCTCCTTGGGCTTCACGCCCGTCTTGGCGAACAGCTGGTCCAGCGCGCCGAACATGACCAGCTCGGCCTCCTCCCGCGCGTTGGCCATGGAGGGGTTGGGCGGGAGGTTGAGCACGGCCTCGGGGAGGTACGTCTCCTCGCCCAGCCCGGAGCGCTCCACGATGCGGCGCTGGAACTCGACGTTGTCGTCGGTGAAGGTGCCGAGCTTCTCGGTGCAGTCCATGAAGCGGGCGCGGCTGCACTTGCGCGCGTCGTCGGGCTTGTAGCAGGCGAAGTCGACGAGGTAGACGGGGCGCGGGCGGGTGGCGAGGTAGGCGGTGCAGGCGGCCACGAGGAAGGCGAGGCAGGCGAGCAGGGAGCCGAGGCTGTGGTGGAGGACGCCGGCCCAGAGGTCGGCCAGGTCTTGCATCGTGAAGGTGGAGAGGTGCGCCGCCACGAGCCCCGGCAGCGGCGCCACCGCCAGGTACGCGCCGTGCGTGATCAGGTAGTGGTACCCGAGCTTCACGTACTTGAGCTTGACCGACCGCGTGAAGTCGCCGCGCGCCGGGGCGGGAGGCGCCGGGTCGGCCATCGCGGCGACGGCGGCCCGGCGGCCGGAGGAGGAAAGGTTGCCTATGGTGGCAACGCAAACATCGTCTGGGGGGGAGAGGCCGGCGGGAGCGGGGGCTGTCCCGACGGATCGCAGGGCTCGGCGGGTTTCGCTCTGGGGGTTTGGAGTGTGCCGCCCTGGCCACGGAGACGCAGGCTTATATAGGTGGGATGGGACGACCGGGCCGGACTGCCAATCCTAGAGACCTGCAGAGACACGACACGGAGGAGTTGGGGTTGATTGATCAGGCCACCAACCTGCTAAACGTCTGACCTTCTGAAGCAGCAGTAGTAGTAGTAGGTTTCGGAGATGAGCGGATCACCGGACGCGTTACCTACGTACGTGAACGTGACCGCGACGGGCACGAGGAAACGCAGCGTACGTACTACCTGGGCCGGGTCGGGTCGCGACGGGATGCCACCACGCACGCACGAAACGGAGGCCCGGCCCGGCACGGCGCGTGCGTGCGTGGCGGTCACAGGCAACCGCGGGCCGGGGGGCGCTCGATCACGCTCCCGGCGTGACCGGCCGGCATGGTGACCGCGAACGGTCAGCGGCCGGGGCGGCGAGAAAGAGGAACCACCTAGGCGACGCTGGTCACGCGATGTACCGTGCCGCTGGTCGCGCGTCGGGGCGCGAGGGGGCCGGGGAGCGGCACGAAGGCGCGCGCGTCTCGCCGCCACTCTCGGGGGCGCGGCTTCCTCCCGCCTTCGCTGTGCCGCACGCACGCACGTCACGCTCTTGTCCCCGACCGCGCAGAGTTTTTTCCACGGGACGGCTGGGGGTTGGACCGGTGGGACGTCCGGTGCCCGGATTTTCCATCCCTTGGGCTGACCGCCGCCGGTCAGCCGTCAGCGGCTCGTGTGAAAAACACTGCCTGGATGATTTGGAGATGAGATAAGAAGCGATATTTGACACCGTTGGATGGCACGTTGCTTTCCTCGCGCAGGCAAGTTACAGTTACTGATCGTCGCTGTCGCGCTGGAACCGTCCCGGCAAGCTCCCTTTCTGCTTTCAGGTGAGAGTGAGATGTCAGAGTCTCTCTTGGTGTTTTTTAGTAGCAGCAGGTCTCGCCGCAATGCACGCTGACCTGACCCGTCAACGGACGGGCTACGTCGATCTATCCAAGACGTCAGCTGACCGGTGGCCAACGATGAAAGAGGAAGCACCGAAGACGAACTCGCAAGTCAGGGCTTAGCGCCTGGCTCGGATCTGCTCAAGGAGCTGCAGCCAGCGCTCAGACGTTAGATGAGTATAGCTCCTCATCTGTCAGTGTGGTGACATGGCTACTTGATTGTGGCGACGGACGTCCGGCGAGTGAAATGTGAAGGCGACTACAATTAGAAAGTGGCGCAGCGGACAGAAGGAGAGAAAATGTGGACAAGTAGGGTTCCCGATGCCAATGTCCGACTTAAATAGCCGGGCTAGGGGCCTTGCACGGTGCGCGGGAGCACCGACACACGGCGCCATCAGTCTGTTAGAGGATTCGAGCTTCGGACTGTTTTCTATGGCACCCGACCGTCAGTCCGACGCGGCAGACACGCCCGGGCCTCCTTATATCCGTCTCAGATTTGAGCTGGATATGAGGCTGCCGGTCAGCCGGACATTTGAGGGCCATCTGAGAGTCGTATTTTTTGACCGGACACTAATTTGAGGAAGGTTTGAGGGCGCCTGACTATAGATGCTCTTAGAGTAAAAGGGAAAGCGTCTGGTGAGGTTTGGTGATTAGCCATGGCTTCTTCCGACAGAGACAGCGCCTTGTGTTGTGTTGTGCTCAGCAACAACCCCAAAGGTGAGAGTGAAACGGGCATGTCAGGACATGTATGGCTCCCTTGCGGTCCATGTCGTCTTCTCCCATGGTGTTTTTTAGTCTCAGCTGGTCTCGCCGCAACACGCGCTGACTGACTGGAAATCTGGAATAATCGGATGAAGCAGCATCCAAGATGACTCAGGCGCTTGCGCAGCGGGACGGCCTTCTTCTTCTAATTGATTGGTCAATGCTGCAGAGAGAATGACCATATCAGCAGAGTAGAAAAAAAGGGTTTTGGCACAACAGACATTCAACCTCGATATCCAGAATCTGAGTGTTTAATCAACTCAATCACGCACGTGCATCATATACTATACAAAATTAGCACTGGAGTACGTACTTTACAAGCTTAACCGTGACTCTTATTTTCTACACTTTCTTTTTGTCTTGATAACGACTCTTTTCTGTACATTTGACGGTATGGTTGACTCAACCACGCAAGTATACATTACAAAATTGACAAATGCAGAACGTTCTTCTTTTTAGACGAACACCAGAGAACTTTTTACAAGCTTTTCTTAGGGGTGAACTTTTTACAAGCTTATTACAGCCGTAACTCTTCTCTTGTATACACGTTTGCCTCGATAACGACCGTTTTCTATGCATTTGACAGCATGGTTGACACGACGAAACGCTTTGCAGAGTGGGAGCACACCAGCCAAACCTACCGCAGATTCGTTTCATTCATGTGCTACTCCATATGTGGCATCGGCATCGACGGCGACGATCATCTGCACCGTCCGCGAGCTTCGTCCTGCTGCCCTCTCCGCCTTCAGGTGGGTAGCATGTCAGGCTGGTAGCCTTGCAGTCCATGTCTTCCTTGTGTTTTTTAGAACCAGCAGGTCTCGCCGCGACAAAGGCTGACCGGAAAGGAACCGGACAACCTCGACCGGCACAGGCGAACTGACCGGTCACCAAGAGCGAAGGAGGAAGCATCGAAGACGAACTCGCAAGTCAGGCGCTCGCGCAGATCGGCGATGAGACGTGCTTCTGATAGGTAAAACCCAGAATGATATAAGAGTAGATAGAAAAGGCTGAGGCAAGTTGATGGTGTCTGGTGAGGTTTGGTGATGAACCTCGGTTCCTTCCGACAGAGCCCGTGTGTTCGGCTCAGCAACCTTTCCAAGATATCCAGAATCCGGGTGTTTTGTCCACCTATGGAACCAAACAATTTTCATGCAAAAATTACTTTACAAGAAGTGCGATCCTTTTCTATTGCAAAAGCGATTGTCTTGTGTAGCTAGATCTGGTGGTATGGCTGACATGATGACATGCTTTAGAGAATAGCAGAACGGGGAACACAGCAGACCAATTCTACCACAAGTTCTTTGTTGTGTGTACCGTGACATCTACATGGACAACGTCGCAGCGACGACTATATCTGGACCATCAGCTCATAGTTACACCGCTAGTTTGCTACTCTTTGCTAGGTATATGTACCGGGACTTTCGGATGTACACCGATTAATATGATCGCAGCTGAGTGTTATATGTACATGCCTGTCAATAAGCAACCCCGCCTGAGAATGCGTCCCCGTCGTCGTTGGTCAAGCTCTCGGTTAGCCAGTAACCATCCCATGAGCCGCCAACTCTCTACAGCAGAAATCCGTTCAAAATAGCCAGTAGCTGGAATGTTAGGAAACAGGGAGATGTGGTGACAATGACAGGTACCTGAACCATTGTAAACTGGAATATCTCTTCTTCCTCCGGGCGAGCTCCTCGGATCCAGACTCTCTGCTTAAACTGGTTCTGTCGGCACAATGAGATCGATGAGATAACCTTCGTTAAATGTTGGACAGAAGCGACTGGTGATCGTGAATTTATTTCAGCATGATGATACTATGCTTTTATCTGGTTTATTTTTTTACTTTGACTCATTCAAGCAAGTAGAAGGGTCAAGGGGGAAACCTCTTCAACCCATAATCTGCTTAATATCTCTCTTTCTTTGTGGCCAAGCAGCACTCTGTAAGTCGAATGGTGAAATATCCGCCGGAAACGCTCGAACTGAAACAGTATCGGCAGCAATTAGTAAGGATGACAACTGTTGACTACCAACAAGGAAATATTTCTAGCTTAATTACCTGCCCAAGATCAAACTGTCGTCCAAAATAAGTTGACCTTTCAAATGGATCAAAGCCTGCAAACTAGAGATAACAAGACTGTTAGATTGACATAGCTTTCATCAGCAGTTCAGCACAATGCCAGAGAAAATGAATAATTTTCATGCCCGTGCTATTAGCCTATTACCCGGTACATGACCTCTACCCCATAATCCGGGCGGGGTTGGTCATTGTATTTCAAGGCCTCAAGCTGGTACTCCACTGCTTCTTCTGCATTAAACTGAAAGATGGAGTACCATGCTGAACGTGTAAGCTTGGCACTTCAATATTATGATATTTGAAAGTTTGTTTTCAGTTGGGGAATTACATTCAACCTGGGGCCCAAAGGCTTCTTCTTCCGCGTTTCAAGCCTGAATTAGAATGGAAAGAATGAGACAGGGAAACAATAGAAAGATCTCAGGATGTTCAATGACAGCCTAACTGTTATATATCAGGATGTTCAATTAGCTTGCTGCCAACAAGCATACTTCATAGGCATTTGACACAACTGCTGGTTAACTTCTCACTGTAATTTGTGAAGATGTTATCTGCCAGCCACTTTGCTTCTCAGTTAATTATGCAATTCTCTAAGGGTACGGCCAAAAGTAAAGTGCACGTGGAGAATACATAAAACCAAGTAGCAGAAATAACTTTTAATCAGATCAGTAGATCAACACAGAGAAAATAAAATGTTGCACTAAAAACATGCAGTTGACACACATTCCACATGGAGGAAATGGGTGGATAGACTTCGATTAGATAAGACTTGGTTGTTAGAGATAAGATTAGTTTGGTTCCTGTAGGCGATAAGAGGTCATCTTATTGTATGCCCTCAGCATAAGGGGGTTGAAAGGGTGGAAAGGAGGGAAAAGTTGTGTTTTCTGTGGGAAAGATGAATCAATTGATCATTTGCTGTTTTCTTGCTCTGCGGCATCCCTGCTGTGGAGTTTGGTCAGATGCGTTTGTGGTCTAAAAACCACTCCACTGAATGTTAATGATTGTTTTGGGGGGTGGCTAGGTAAATTTAACAAAGAGGATAAGAAAATGGTGATGGTTGGGGTTCCTGCCTTATTTTGGGCGATCTGGAAAAGTAGGAATGCAATCATATTTGAAAATAAAAGGATAAATGATCCTTTCTATATAATCAAACTAATGAGCCGGTGGTTGATTGACTGGTCCATCTTGCAGATAAGGAGCCGCCAAGAAAAATGCTGGAGCTGGGAGCAAGAGTGCTAGAACGGGCCCTCTCCGCGCTGCTGCTGCTGTTCTTAGTCCTTTTGCTTCTATTCAGTTCCTGTTTAAGTGCTATGATGAAAAACTTGCTATGTTTTGCCCCAGTCTGTTGGGGTTTCCTGGAGTTTATCGGCCTGTGTTGGCCTTTTGCTGGGATTATGTTGTTAGGTTTCGGTTGGTAGTTTCGTAGATCTGGTAATGCTGGCTACTCTGTTACTCTGGTGTGGTTTTCAGTAATGAAAATCAGAAGGGGCAAGCCCTTCTTTGATAAAAAAAAAGCATAAGGGGGTTGAAGAGTTGTGCTTCCCTCTGCCACACCAAGAGAAGGACCCCAAACGCCCTCCTCCTCTCAACCACATCCCTCCCTACCTCCTCAGACCCACAGAACCAGTACAAACATGCTTCTCAGGTCTAACTGTCATGGTGTTGGTATGTCTACTCAAGCAAATCCAACTGACTGAGTAGCTGGCGTGATGCCTGGCAATCTTGCACCCATGCCTGTACTATCTATAGCTAAGGCTGTGACTCTTTTTTAGATGAAAGGCATCTTCCTGGCTTTATAAATCAGTGAAGCCCCAAATAGCCAACTACAGTATCAGTTTAACATTACAGCCCCAGAAAAGAAAAGGCAACAAAAGCAGGACTGTTTTAGTAGTTGAATGGTGAAAATGAACTCTGGGCTCTGGCATAACTAACATGGTATGTCGTCGTTTGACAGAACACCAAATCGCGGCATTGGTGTCAGTTAAATTCATCTAGTACTCTTTGTTGTGACAAAAATGAAGGATGAGGACTTGATAGTTGGCTACTTGGCTTTATCAGACCATGAAATTAGTAGTTCATTTAATCTGATTGCTAGCCTGCACACTACTAATGCAGGAATGAAGGTGATTTTTGTCATCGTCGGTATTCTAGTGGCATACAAAACTGAGTCAAGATATGCATTTGAATACACAATCTAGCTAGAAAATTGCAGTTTTTCTTCTTCTAATTTTGATTTGATCCTGGGTCATACTCCCTCCGTCTTGTACAAAGTTGAGTCACTTATTTTGGAACGGAAGGAGTATATCCTAATGGAAACAGTGCCCATTCTTCCATGCTAAAATTCTAAGCATATACCCCATTCCAGATGCTAGATGAGAGGACAGGGACATCAAATCCCTAGAAATGCCCACTGCCCAAATTCTCTGCCTGGCTACCGCTACCCAAAATTCCCCCGGTCTGCTACCAGGTAATCCAGTCGACATAGAGTTTGGCGTACGTGAGTATCCGGAGCCAGGAACGTAACACGACAGCGCAATCGAAGGTAGTATGGGACGGGGGTACCGACCAGTCGGAGGAGAGGAAGTCGGGGACGTCCGAGGCGGAAGCGGAGGCCGAGAATCTGAACCGGCCTGCCGCTGCAGCCATGGACGGACGCGCCGGGCAGAACCCGCCGCGGATTGGGACCGGCGGCCGCCGGAGAGCGATGGGCTTCGCGGGAGCGGGCGACGCCATTGCAGCCACGGTGGTTTCGTGTTCCCTTTTTCCTCCCCGGTTAAGGGCCAGTTTTTTTGAGGTGCAGCTTATGCATAAGGTGCGATGGAAATAAGCCTCACAGAAACTGCCGTGGAAATAAGTCCATGAAAAAAAGCCATCCAGTTTTTTTGTCTGAGCTTATTTTCAGAGTTCTCTGGTGAAAGTCTACAATACCCCTAAAATGTAATTTGTATGACATTTTACTGCACTTTCTGGCTAGTGCTTGCATACAAATATCTGAATGCATTCACTAGCATCGATCCAGGCGGCATCGATTCACTTGCAAAAAATGCTAACAGGACCAAATTTCTGAATGAGCACTGCACTTCCTGAAGATATGTACCAAAATTCATATGCATCTCTGAAATAGAATCTGCATCGCGGAGGAGCAGCCAGCGTCCATCCAGGCGGAGAAGGGGGTCGAGGAGGAGCAGCCGGCGTCCATCCAGGCGGAGAAGGGGGTCGAGGAGGAGCAGCCGGCGTCGATCCAAGCGGAGAAGGGGGTCGGCGTCCAACCAGTCGAGCTCGAAAGCCGACGTCCACGGACGCCGGACGCGGGGCGGCCTTCCTGCGTGACAGAGGGGCCGCCGGCGGAGGCTGGAGGCGGGGTCGGCGGCGGCACGGAAACCCTAATCATAGGAGGAGAGGGACGACAGGGCGACAGGGGCGCAGGGCGCTGCCATCGTTTTTCCTTGGGGGCTGGTTCACGGGAAGGGCGCGGTGGCACTTCAGGCGTAATTGTGTTCAAGTGCGAGGGCAAAGGGGTATACCGCTTCATTGTTTAAGTGATTGCCGTGAGAAGCTGCGGGAAGCTGCCCTACTACCAGCTTATTTCCATTGTGAAGAAAAGGGCCGTGGAAATAAGTTAAGCTCAACTCCTAAAATGAGTTCTTTTGGGCTTTTGGCTTATTTTCACAATAAGCTGAAATAAGCTGCAAAAAACTGGCCCTAACTCTGTCCACAGACGAGAGTGAAAACGAAAAGAATAATGATTTTTTTAGCAAAGAGAGTGAATTTTCTTAATGGATCAATACTCTTCCTCCAGGGCCCGTGCCAAGGCGATTGGTCGAGCCGGTTACGGCCCATGTACTGCGATTTCTTATGCCGGTCACAATGGGCAAGAACAGTAACTTACACACTTTCTTAGACTATATTACTATCTTCATAATGGGTAGGAACATCTATGTAGTGTCATGCAACAATGTATTTATTAGGTTATAGACTCATTGTTTCTTGAAATGTGTGATGTTTCGGTAACTTAGCTAGTTACCACAAGCATCTCTCTCTTCATTAAATATGTGCCACATAAGTAAAGTTGTATTAGAGTGTGTGATGTTACTCCTAAGTTTCTCCCCATTGTGACCAGCCTTAGGAAGCAGATAATAGAGCCTTTGTGTTAATTACAGAAACATACATTAATCGTGTCTCGCTAAAAAACAAGTTATTCTATTTTTTTAACACCGTACAGACACAAGCGCTTATATACACACGCATACACCACCCCTATGAACGCATACACGCATATTCTACCCCTATGAGCACCTCCGAAAGACTAAGCCGGCATATCATCTTGAAATTTACGAAATCACTGTAGGCACCTCGTCATCGACGAGAACGTCTTCTCCCACTGAATGTTCATCGCCGGAAATCCTGAAATAAATCTAGGAATAAATGCGAGCATCAGGACTTGAACCTTGGTGGGCTGGGGATACGACAGTCCCTCTAACCATCCAATCACAAGTTGATTCGCCAAAAACACGTTATTCGAATGTGCTCTTACCCGTTTTTTAGAAGACACTCAAAAGGGCATCTCATATCTTATACTCCCTCCATCCGGAAAAGCTTGTCCCAAGCTGGAGTAGTTAACAAGAAAACAGTAGATAATACTCCCCTCATTTTTATTTAGTCCGCGTATTAGCTTTTGTCAAAGTCAAGCTTTGTAAATTTTGACAAAATTTATAAATAAAAATATGAGCATACAATAACAAAGCAGTATCATTAGATTTATTATTGAATGTACTTTTACATTATATAAATTTATTATGATGATGTTTATATTGTTTTCTATAAATTTGGTCAAACTTTACGAAGTTTGACTTCAGTTAATTCTAATGTGCAGACTAAATAAAAACGAAAGAAGTACAATTAAATGACAGCACGACACGAAATGATATGTAAAAACAAAATACATTGAAAATCGTATTGTTTGTCTTCTTCTTTGGCTTACTTGTCGTTCGCGGAAGCTTGAAAAATGCACCGAATAGACATTAAGGAATAGGGACATCTACAAACGCCCTTGTCGTACAAGACTTTAAAAACCGAAATAGTCTCGCTGTGAATGATCTTTTTGGGTAAAACATTCAAACTAGTTATCTTCAATTATGGCAGTACAACGAACATCAGACATAATAAAAGTTACATTCAGATTATAAAAGTTACATTCAGATTCATAGACCACCTAGCGACGACTACAAACATTGAAGCGAGCTGAAGGTGCGCCACCATCATCGCCCCTCCCTACCAAAGCCTGGAAAAACAAACTTGTTATAGTAGGCAGTCGGAAAGTCATCGTCCTAAGGCCCTATAGGACCAGCGCACCAGAATAGCAACCGCCGCCGATGAAGAGTAGTGTAGGTCGGAAGGATACAACCTGAAGAGACATGAACGTAGACGAATGACGAACAAATTCGAGCAAACCCACCAAAGGCAGATTCGCCGGAGACACATCTCCACATGCCCACCTTCCGCCCCGATCGGGCGCAAAAACTCGGGTCGGTTTGCCCACGGCAATGATACCAAATTATTATCCGTCACCGAACTTCAACTATCCATCATCGAACTTCAACTAGTAAATGTGTATGTGCAATGCGCGTTGATATTTGGGAACAAATTAATTACACATTCATATTAGGTAGGATATCACTACTACAGGAATGCCCAACAATGGCGCGTGCAAAAAGCCTAGTAGTGGTGGGCCAGTCTCTCAGGGTCGTCCGCCACTGACCTCCTGCCACTACTATTATGTCATCAGTGGCAAGCCGCCGGCCGCCACTGATGACAGTGTTGTAGTGGCGGGCAGAAGTTATGGCCCGCCACAACTATAATCTCTGCCCACCACAACTATAATCTCTACCCGCCGTTGTTGTGTGTATTAGCAGTGGCAGACATCTTTGCCGCCCACCACTGATAGTGATGTTAGCATATAGAGAAATTGTTGCTACGACAGCGTTTTTTTTGCTTTCGTGGCAACATTTTAATGGCGCTCAAGCGGTATTTTACTTCTTTTGTGAAACTTCCCATCCTCATTTACAACCTTTTCGTTGATGATTCTGGCCAACACCTTTTGGGGCGGCCATGCTCTGTTAGTAGTTCCCCTATGTCCATGTCCCTCTCCATCTCTTTGGACCATTTGATGATATGGCTATGATTACGCAAATATTTGCTTTTCTTCAAAAAGCCATCCATGATAGCCATGGCACTATATCCAGACCTATGAGAGATTTCCACATTTGGTTCTTGATAGCAACAAGCGCTAGTGAAGAACTTGAATTCTAAATGTTCTGTTATAGTCTCTCTGGCGTTCTTACACTTGGCAAGAGCATCATTTAGAACCTTCTTCAATCTGGTCCATTGCTTTTGAGGGTGTCTCTTCGAATCTAAGAAGTAAGCCAAGCCCTGCGTCGGCAATAATGCGATTTTGATCCAATGTCGGTCGCTGCGCAAAAAATAAAGAAATTAGCATTGGTGAGATCAAACCACAAGGCCATTTATATGTTCAAAATAAATTAGTGAATATTAGCGATTTACTTGTCGCAGTATGGCACTAGAAAGGTGTCTGCATGTGGATGATTGACAATAAAGAATGGGAACAGGTAGTCCGAGATGACCTCCTGGCCTTCTGTGGTTTCCAAGTTGTGGCGGTGCATGTAAAAAGGATCAGGTAAGGACACTTTACCATGCGGAGTAGGGGATCTGTAGCTCGATGAAGTACCCATAGCCTCGTTAACTCTTGGGAGACTGCATTGACAGAGAAGATATTTGCATGGATCTCATTAAAGGCCAGATCAATTCTGTCTGCCGGAGACTCCTGGATAAAATTATAACCTCTATCACCTTGGTCGTGTATCCATGTTGACCTTTTTTTATTTATCTACCAGATGGGCATGTAGAATTTGAAGATCAATCAAGAGGGTCTCCAACATAGAGTCCAATAGAAGCGGTTCCCCGGGCTTATACATGTTCATTTTCCGCACTTCGGGGATGACAACAGGCTAGGTGGTTTGTCTGCGGATGGTCCGCAACTGTCATGTGCATTCTTCACTACGTCTTAGGTGCCGACATATCCTTGGGGAATCTCCTCTATATCATTCATTGGCCACTTAAGCAGGTGACTTTGGGTCACTTGCCATAACATAGTGACGCCGTCTTCAGGGGGTGAGGCAATGACCAATATTCAAAGCCCGTCACTGTTGGAAATATGCCCTAGAGGCAATAATAAATTAGTTATTATTATATTTCCTTGTTCATGATAATCGTTTATTATCCATGCTAGAATTGTATTGATAGGAAACTCAGATACATGTGTGGATACATAGACAACACCATGTCCCTAGTAAGCCTCTAGTTGACTAGCTCGTTGATCAATAGATGGTTACGGTTTCCTGACCATGGACATTGGATGTCGTTGATAACGGGATCACGTCATTAGGAGAATGATGTGATGGACAAGACCCAATCCTAAGCCTAGCACAAGATCATGTAGTTCGTATGCTAAAGCTTTTCAAACGTCAAGTATCATTTCCTTAGACCATGAGATTGTGCAACTCCCGGATACCGTAGGAGTGCTTTGGGTGTGCCAAACGTCACAACGTAACTGGGTGGCTATAAAGGTGCACTACGGGTATCTCCGAAAGTGTCTGTTGGGTTGGCTCGAATTGAGACTGAGATTTGTCACTTCGTGTAACGGAGAGGTATCTCTGGGCCCACTCGGTAGGACATCATCATAATGTGCACAATGTGACCAAGGAGTTGATCATGGGATGATGTGTTACGGAACGAGTAAAGAGACTTGCCGGTAACGAGATTGAACAAGGTATCGGGATACCGACGATCGAATGTCGGGCAAGTGCTATACCGGTAGATAAAGGGAATTGTATACGGGATTGATTGAATCCTTGACATCGAGGTTCATCCGATGAGATCATCGTGGAGCATGTGGGAGCCAACATGGGTATCCAGATCCCGCTGTTGGTTATTGACCGGAGAGTTGTCTCAGCCATGTCTGCATGACTCCCGAGCCCGTAGGGTCTACACACTTAAGGTTCGATGACGCTAGGGTTATAGGGAATAGATGTACGTGGTTACCGAATTTTGTTCGGAGTCCCGGATGAGATCCCAGACGTCACGAGGAGTTCCGGAATGGTCCGGAGGTAAAGATTTATATATGGGAAGTCATCATACGGTCACTAGAATAATTCGGGGGTTATCGGTATTGTACCGGAACCACCGAAGGGGTTCCGGGGGTCCACCGGGAGGGTCCACCCGCCCCGGAGGGCCCTATGGGCTGTGTGTGGAGAGGGACCAGCCCCTTAGTGGGCTGGGCACCTCCCCCCTAGGGCCCATGCGCCTAGGGTTTGGGGGGAACCCTAAAGGGGGGCGCCCACCTTGCCTTGGGGGGCAAGGGAACCCCCCTAGCCGCCGCCCCTTCCTCAGATTGGATCTGAGGGGGCCGCCCCCCTCTCCCTTGCCCCTATATATATGTGGGGGGTGGGAGGGCAGCCGCACCAATGTTCTGGCGCAGCCCTCCCCCTCTCCCACGGTGCTTGGCGAAGCCCTACAGGATTGCCACGCTCCTCCTTCACCACCACGCCATCGTGCTGCTGCTGGATGGAGTCTTCCCCAACCTCTCCCTCTCTCCTTGTTGGATCAAGGCATGGGAGATGTCACCGGGCTGCACGTGTGTTGAACGCGGAGGCGCCGTTGTTCGGCGCTTAGATCGGAATCAACCGCGATCTGAATCGCTACGAGTACGACTCCTTCATCCGCGTTCTTGCAACACTTCCGCTTAGCGATCTACAAGGGTATGTAGATGCACTCTCCTTCCCCTCGTTGCTAGATTACTCCATAGATTGATCTTGGTGATGCGTAGAAAATTTTAAATTTCTGCTACGATCCCCAACAGTCACTACCTCCTGCACCTGCACCCTCATCATGCCAAGTGGCAAGAGGACTGTCGGTGTCAAAACCGGCGGATCTCGGGTAGGGGGTCCCGAACTGTGCGTCTAAGGCGGATGGTAACAGGAGGCGGGGGACACAATGTTTACCCAGGTTCGGGCCCTCCTGATGGAGGTAATACCCTACTTCCTGCTTGATTGATCTTGATGATATGAGTATTACAAGAGTTGATCTACCACGAGATCGTAGAGGCTAAACCCTAGAAGCTAGCCTATGGTATGATTGGTGTTGTCCTACGGACTAAACCCTTCGGTTTATATAGACACCGGAGGGGGCTAGGGTTACACAGAGTCGGTTACAATGGGAGGAGATCTACATATCCGTATCGCCAAGCTTGCCTTCCACGCCAAGGAGAGTCCCATCCGGACATGAGACGAAGTCTTCAATCTTGTATCTTCATAGTCCAAAAGTCCGTCCAAAGGATATAGTCCGGCTGTCAGGATACCCCCTAATCCAGGACTCCCTCAGTAGCCCCTGAACCAAGCTTCAATGACGATGAGTCCGACGCGCAGATTGTCTTCGGCATTGCAAGGCGGGGTTCCTTCTCCGAATACTCCATAGAAGATTTCGAACATAAGGATAGTGTCCGGCTCTGCAAAACAAGTTCCACATACCACCGTAGAGAGAACAATATTTCCACACATCTAATTTGCTGACACATTTCATAGTATGACATCACACCATGGCCCGGTCATTATTTGAACCGTTTTTTCTCAACCAGCCCCGGCACATATTGCGAGGCGGTTTCCTTGGCACGTCTTGTCGAAGCAGAGGTCGTGTCCCCTTATCAGGGGATTCTCATCAATACGGACGTGGGTAACCCAACCGCGCCATCAATTACGACGCTTGGGGAATAAGCAAGTTTACTGGGCAGGTGGGGGCGTACAGCTCCGTCCGCCCTTATAAAGGGATAAGGATTCACCTTTTTCACCCAAGCCTTCTTCCTCCTCGCATATTCTCGCGCACTCGAGCTCCAACACCCAAGTTCGCGTCCTTCTCCTCAAACCATTCCAATCATGTCCGGAGCGGGAGGCAAGTGGATGAAATCCTCCATCACGGAGGAAGACATCAAAAAGCTGCGGGGAGCCGGATACTTGGCCGCGGATATTGCACACCGGCTGCCCGACGCGGGCAGATCGTCCCTACCCCGGAACCTTATGAGAGGGTAGTCTTCCTCACCCACTTCGTCCGCGGACTGGGATTTCCTCTCCACCCGTTCGTCCGCGGCCTCATGTTCTACCACGGGCTGGACTTTCATGATCTGGCCCCGAACTTCATCCTCAACATTTCGGCGTTTATCGCCGTGTGCGAGGCCTTCCTCCGCGTCCGGCCCCACTTCGTCCTGTGGCTGAAGACCTTCAATGTCAAACCGAAGGTGGTTGGCGGCCAGCAAGCGGAATGCGGAGGCGCCATGGTGGGCAAAATGCCCAATGTCACATGGCTCGAGGGCTCCTATGTGGAGACCATAAAGGGGTGGCAATCAGGGTGGTTCTACATCACCGAGCCGCGCGACACCAACTGGGTGGCGGTCTCCAAGTTCAGATCCGGAATCCCCACGTGGCTCACCTCCTGGAAGGAGAAGGGCTTGTCCTAGGGTCCATCGGTGGAGCTGACCAAACTCCAGAAGTGTATCCGAAACATGATAAGCAAGAAACTCAAGCTTGTCAACGTGGTCCAGGTCATGCTCTTCCGCCGGATCCTCCCGTGTCAACGACGGGCATTCAATCTGTGGGAGTTCGACCCGGCCCAACACCAGATGTTGCGCGAGCTCTTCGACACGACGCACAAAGATGTCTGTAGGGTGTTTTTCAAGGGCGCCGAGGTACCTCCTCCCATTACCGAGCTCTTCGACACGACGCACAAAGACGTCTGTAGGGTGTTGTTGAAGGGCGCCAAGGTACCTCCTCCAATATGCCCTAGAGGCAATAATAAAGTTATTATTTATTTCCTTATATCATGATAAATGTTTATTATTCATGCTAGAATTGTATTAACCGGAAACATAATACATGTGTGAATATATAAACAAACAGAGTGTCACTAGTATGCCTCTACTTGACTAGCTCGTTAATCAAAGATGGTTATGTTTCCTAACCATGAACAAAGAGTTGTTATTTGATTAACGAGGTCACATCATTAGTTGAATGATCTGATTGACATGACCCATTCCATTAGCTTAGCACCCGACCGTTTAGTATGTTGCTATTGCTTTCTTCATGACTTATACATGTTCCTATGACTATGAGATTATGCAACTCCCGTTTATCGGAGGAACACTTTGTGTGCTACCAAACGTCACAACGTAACTGGGTGATTATAAATGTGCTCTACAGGTGTCTCCAAAGGTACTTGTTGGGTTGGCGTATTTCGAGATTAGGATTTGTCACTCCGATAGTCGGAGAGGTATCTTTGGGCCCTCTCGGTAATGCACATCACATAAGCCTTGCAAGCATTACAACTAATATGTTAGTTGTGAGATGATGTATTATGGAACGAGTAAAGAGACTTGCCGGCAACGAGATTGAACTAGGTATTGGATACCGACGATCGAATCTCGGGCAAGTAACATACCGATGACAAAGGGAACAACGTATGTTGTTATGCGGTCTGACCGATAAAGATCTTCATAGAATATGTAGGAGCCAATATGGGCATCCAGGTCCCGCTATTGGTTATTGACCGGAGACGTGTCTCGGTCATGTCTACATTGTTCTCGAACCGTAGGGTCCGCACGCTTAAAGTTACGATGACAGTTATTATGAGTTTATGCATTTTGATGTACCGAAGTTAGTTCGGAGTCCCGGATGTGATCACGGACATGACGAGGAGTCTCGAAATGGTCGAGACATAAAGATCGATATATTGGAAGCCTATATTTGGACATTGGAATGGTTCCGAGTGAAATCGGCATTTTACTGGAGTACCGGGGGGTTACTGGACCCCCCCCGGGGGTTAATGGGCCCATATGGGCCTTAAGGGAAAAGGGGAGGGGCGGCCAGGGCATGCTGCGCGCCCCTCCCCCCCTAGTTCGAATAGGACAAGGAAGGGGAGGGCGGCGCCCCCCTTTTTCCTTTCCCCATCTCTCCTTCCTTCTCCTACAAGGCAAGGGAGAGGAGTCCTACTCCCGGTGGGAGTAGGACTCCTCCTGGCGCACCCTTGGGGGCCGGCCGCGCCCTCCCCTCCCCTCCTTTATATACAGGGGCAGGGGGGCACCCTAGGACACACAAGTTGATCTTCGTGATCATTCCTTAGCCGTGTGCGGTGCCCCCCTCCACCATATTCCACCTCGGTCATATCGTTGCAGTGCTTAGGCGAAGCCCTGCGTCGGTAGAACATCATCATCGTCATCACGCCATCGTGCTGACGGAACTCATCCCCGAAGCTTTGCTGGATCGGAGCCCGGGGAGCGTCATCGAGCTGAACGTGTGCTAAGAACTCGGAGGTGCCGGAGTAACGGTGCTTGGATCGGTCGGATCGGGAAGACGTACGACTACTTCCACTACGTTGCGTCAACGCTTCCGCTTCGGTCTACGAGGGTACGTAGACAACACTCTCCCCTCTCTTTTCTATGCATCACCATGATCTTGCGTGTGCGTAGGAATTTTTTGAAATTACTACGTTCCCCAACAGTGGCATCCGAGCCTAGGTTTTTATGGTTTGATGTTATATGCACGAGTAGAACACAAGTGAGTTGTGGACGATATAAGTCATACTGCCTACCAGCATGTCATACTTTGATTCGGCGGTATTGTTGGATGAAGCGGCCCGGACCGACATTACGCGTACGCTTACGCGAGACTGGTTCTACCGACGTGCTTTGCACACAGGTGGCTGGCGGGTGTCAGTTTCTCCAACTTTAGTTGAACCGAGTATGGCTACGCCCGGTCCTTGCGAAGGTTAAAACGGAGTCTATTTGACAAACTATCGTTATGGTTTTGATGCGTAGGTAAGATTGGTTCTTGCTTAAGCCCGTAGCAGCCACGTAAAACTTGCAATAAACAAAGTAGAGGACGTCTAACTTGTTTTTGCAGGGCATGTTGTGATATGATATGGTCAAGACATGATGCTAAATTTTATTGTATGAGATGATCATGTTTTGTAACCGAGTTATCGGCAACTGGCAGGAGCCATATGGTTGTCGCTTTATTGTATGCAATGCAATCGCCCTGTAATGCTTTACTTTATCACTAAGCGGTAGCGATAGTCGTAGTAGCATAAGATTGGCGAGACGACAACGATGCTACGATGGAGATCAAGGTGTCCTGCCGGTGACGATGGTGATCATGACGGTGCTTCAGAGATGGAGATCACAAGCACGAAGATGATGATGGCCATATCATATCACTTATATTGATTGCATGTGATGTTTATCTTTTTATGCATCTTATCTTGCTTTGATTGACGGTAGCATTATAAGATGATCTCTCACTAAATTATCAAGAAGAGTTCTCCCTCAGTATGCACCGTTGCCAAAGTTCGTCGTGCCCAGACACCACGTGATGATCGGGTGTGATAAGCTCTACGTCCATCTACAACGGGTACAAGCCAGTTTTGCACACGCAGAATACTCGGGTTATACTTGACGAGCCTAGCATATGCAGATATGGCCTCGGAACACGGAGACCGAAAGGTCGAGCGTGAATCATATAGTAGATATGATCAACATAATGATGTTCACCATTGAAGACTAATCCGTTTCACGTGATGATCGGTTATGGTTTAGTTGATTTGGATCACGTGATCACTTAGAAGATTAGAGGGATGTCTTTCTAAGTGGGAGTTCTTAAGTAATATGATTAATTGAACTTTAATTTATCATGAACGTAGTCCTGGTAGTATTAGCATATCTATGTTGTAGATCAATAGCTCGCGTTGTTGCTTTCATATGTTTATTTTGATATGTTCCTAGAGAAAATTGTGTTGAAAAATGTTAGTAGCAATGATGCGGATTGGATCCGTATTCTGAGGTTTATCCTCATTGCTGCACAGAAGAATTATGTCCTTGATGCACCGCTAGGTGACGGATCTATTGCAGGAGCAGATGCAGACGTTATGAACGTTTGGCTAGCTCAATACGATGACTACTTAATAGTTTAGTGCACCATGCTTAACGGCTTAGAATCGGGACTTCAAAGACGTTTTGAACGTCATGGACCATACGAGATGTTCCAGGAGTTGAAGTTAATATTTCAAGCAAATACCCGAGTTGAGAGATATGAAGTCTCCAACAAGTTCTATAGCTAAAAGATGGAGGAGAATCGCTCAACTAGTGAGCATGTGCTCAGATTGTCTGGGTACTACAATCGCTTGAATCAAGTGGGAGTTGATCTTCCAGATAAGATAGCGATTGACAGAATTCTCTAGTCACCATCACCAAGTTAGTAGAACTTCGTGATGAACTATGATATGCAAGGGATAACGGAAACAATTCCCAAGCTCTTCGTGATGCTAAAATCGACGAAGGTAGAAATCAAGAAAAACATCAAGTGTTGATGGTAGACAAGACCACTAGTTTCAAGTAAAGGGCAAAAAGGAAAAAAAGGGGAACTTCAAGAAGAACAGCAAGCAAGTTGCTGCTCAAGTGAAGAAACCCAAGTCTGGTCCTAAGCCTGAGACTAAGTGCTTCTACTGCAAAGGGATTGGTCATTGGAAGCGGAACTACCCCAATTATTTGGTGGATAAGAAAGGATGGCAAAGTAAACAAAAGTATATTTGATATACATGTTATTGATGTGTACTTTACTAGTGTTCATGGCAACCCCTCAGTATTTGGTACTAGTTCAGTTGCTATGATTAGTAACTCGAAACGGGAGTTGCAGAATGAACAGAGACTTTCGGGATTAGTGTGGAACCTAAATAAGTGTTATTTGGTGTTGAGCATGAATATGATTTGATCATGTTTATTGCAATACGGTTATTCATTTAAGTAAGAGAATAAATTGTTGTTCTGTTTACATGAATAAAACCTTCTATGGTCATACACACCAAAAAAATGGTTTGTTGGATCTCGATCATAGTGATACACATACTCATAATATTGAAGCCAAAAGATGCAAAGTTAATAATGATAGTGCAACTTATTTGTGGCACTGCCGTTTAGGTCATATTGGTGTAAAGCGCATGAACAAACTCCATGCTGATGGGATTTTGGAATCACTTGATTATGAATCACTTGATGCTTACATACCATACCTTATGGGCAAGATGACTAAAACTCCGTTCTACGGAACAATGGAGCGAGAAACTGACTTGTTGGAAATAATACATACTGATGTATGCGATCCGATGAGTGTTAAGGCTCGCGGCGGGTATCATTATTTTTCTAACCTTCACAGATGATTTGAGCAGATATGGGTATATCTACTTGATGAAACATAAGTCTGAAAAGTTCAGAGTATTTCAGAGTGAAGTGGAGAATCATCGTAACAAGAAAATAAAAGATTCTACGATATGATCGTGGAGGAGAATATTTGAGTTACGAGTTTGGTCTTCAATTAAAACAATGTGGAATACTTTCACAAACTCATGCCACCTGGAACACCACAGCATAATGGTGTGTCCGAACTGTTGGGGAACGTAGCATAAATTCAAAGTTTTCCTACGTGTCACCAAGATCTATCTATGGAGAAACCAGCAACAAGGGGAAGGAGAGTGCATCTACATACCCTTGTAGATCGCTAAGCGGAAGCGTTCAAGTGAACGGGGTTGATGGAGTCGTACTCGTCGTGATCCAAATCACCGATGACCAAGTGCCGAACGAACGACACCTCCGCGTTCAACACACGTACAGCCCGGTGACGTCTCCCATGCCTTGATCCAGCAAGGAGGGAGGGAGAGGTTGAAGAAGACTCCATCCAGCAGCAGCACAACGGCGTGGTGGTGGTGGAGGAGCGTGGCAATCCAGCAGGGCTTCGCCAAGCACCGCAAGAGAGGAGGAGGGAGAGAGGTAGGGCTGCGCCAAGAGGGAGATTGAATCGTGTGTTGGGCAGCCCCAAAACCTCAAGTATATATAGGGGAAGGGGAGGGGCTGCGCCCCCATCTAGGGTTCCCTCCCTAGGGGTGGCAGCAGCCCCAAAACCCATCTAGGGTTGCGGCCAAGGGGGAAAGAGGGGGAGGCGCACCAGGGGTGGGCCTTAGGGCCCATCTGCCCTAGGGTTTGCCCCCTTCCCCTCTAGGAGGCGCCTTGGGCCTTGGTGGGGGGCTCACCAGCCCACCTGGGGCTGGTCCCCTCCCACACTTGGCCCACGCAACCTTCTGGGGCTGGTGACCCCACTTGGTGGACCCCCGGACACCTCCGGTGGTCCCGGTACACTACCGGTGATGCCCAGAACTCTTCCGGTGGCCAAAACCATACTTCCTATATATAAATCTTTACCTACGGACCATTCCGGAACTCCTCGTGACGTCCGGGATCTCATCCGGGACTCCGAACAACATTCGGAAACCACATACAAACTTCCTTTATAACCCTAGCGTCATCGAACCTTAAGTGTGTAGACCCTACGGGTTCGGGAAGCATGCAGACATGACCGAGACGTTCTCCGGTCAATAAACAACAGCGGGATATGGATACCCATGTTGGCTCCCACATGTTCCACGATGATCTCATCGGATGAACCACGATGTCGAGGATTCAAAATCAAGTGAGTCCAAACGGTCCATCTGCATGGAGTTTCTTCATGCGTATATACCAATAGACACGGTTCACATGTCTCAATCCTTTTCAAAAATGAGTGAGTCCAAAGATCCATCAACATGGAGCTTCTTCATGTGTTTTATACCAATATGACTTACATGGCAGTGCCACAAGTAGGTGGTACTATCATTACTATCTTATATCTTTTGGCATGAACATGTGTATCACTACGATCGAGATTTCCATAAACCATCCATTTTAGGTGCAAGACCATTGAAGGTATTATTCAAATAAACAGAGTAACTATTATTCTCTTTAAATGAATAACCGTATTGTGATAGACATAATCCAATCATGTCTATGCTCAACGCAAACACCAAATAACAATTATTTAGGTTTAACACCAATCTCGATGGTAGAGGGAGCGTGCGATGCTTGATCATATCAACCTTGGAAACACTTCCAACACATCTTGTCAGCTCACCTTTAGCTAGTCTCCGCTTATTCCGTAGCTTTTATTTCGAGTTACTAACACTTAGCAACCGAACCAGTATCTAATACCCTGATGCTACTAGGAGTACTAGTAAAGTACACATTCACATAATGTATATCCAATATACTTCTATCGATAGCCTTCTCATCTACCAAGTATCTAAGGTAATTCTGCTCCAGTGGTTGTTCCCCTTATTACAGAAGCACTCAGTCTCGGGTTTGGGTTCAACCTTGGGTTTCTCCACTAGAGCAGCAGCTGATTTTCCGTTTCATGAAGTATCCCTTCTTGCCCTTGCCCTTCTTGAAACTAGTGGTTTCACTAACCATCAACAATTGATGCTCCTTCTTGATTTCTACTTTCGCGGTGTCAAACATCGCGAATATTTCAAGGATCATCATATCTATCCCTGATATGTTATAGTTCATTACGAAGCTCTAGCAGCTTGGTGGCAATGACTTTGGTGAAACATCACTATCTTATCTGGAAGATCAACTCCCTCTCGATTCAAGTGATTGTTGTACTCAGACAATCTGAGCACAAGCTCAACGATTGAGCTTTTCTCCCTTAGTCTGCAGGCTAAGAAAATCGTCGGAGGTATTATACCTCTTGACGTGGGCACGATCCTGAAATCCCAATTTCAGCCCTCGAAACATCTCATATGTTCCGCGACATTTCAAAAAATGTCTTCGGTGCCTCTATTCTAAACCATTTAACATTACCGAACTATCATGTAGTCATCAAAACGTGTATGTCCGATGTTCGCAACATCCACAAACCACGTTCGAGGACCAGCACACCGAGCGGTGCATTAAGGACACAAGCCTTCTACTGTCCGCATAATTGCTACTATCAACTTTCAACTATATTTTCTCTAGGAACATATTTAAAACAGTAGAACTAAAGCGCGAGCTACGACATAATTTGCGAAGACCTTTTCGACTATGTTCAGGATAATTAAGTTCATCTTATGAACTCCCACTCAGATAGACATCCCTCTAGTCATCCAAGTGATAACATGATCCGAGTCAACTAGGCCGTGTCCGATCATCACGTGAGACGGACTAGTCATCATCGGTGAACATCTTCATGTTGATCGTATCTACCATACGACTCATGCTCGACCTTTCGGTCTCTTGTGTTCCGAGGCCATGTCTGTACATGCTAGGCTCGTCAAGTTAACCTAAGTGTTTCGCATGTGTTCCGACACCATGTCTGTACATGCTAGGATCGTCAACACTCGTTGTATTCGAACGTAAGAATCTATAACACCCGATCATCACGTGGTGCTTCGAAACGACGAACTTTCGCAACGGTGCACAGTTAGGGGGAACACTTTCTTGAAATTTTAATGAGGGATCATCTTATTTACTACCGTCGTTCTAAGCAAATAAGATGTATAAACATGATAAACATCACATGCAATCAAATAGTGACATGATATGGCCATCATCACTTTGCTCCTTTTGATCTCCATCTTCGGGGCTCCATGATCATCGTCGTCACCGGCATGACACCATGATCTCCATCATCATGATCTCCATCATCGTGTCTTCATGAAGTTGTCTCGCCAACTATTACTTCTACTACTACAGCTAACGGTTAGCAATAAAGTAAAGTAATTACATGACGTTTACGTTTGACACGCAGGTCATAAATAAATTAAAGACAACTCCTATGGCTCCTGCCGGTTGTCATACTCATCGACATGCAAGTCGTGATTCCTATTACAAGAACATGATCAATTTCATACATCACATATATCATTCACCACATCCTTTTGGCCATATCACATCACATGGCATACCCTGCAAAAACAAGTTAGACGTCCTCTAATTGTTGTTTGCATGTTTTACGTGGCTGCTATGGGTTTCTAGCAAGAACGTTTCTTACCTACGCAAAACCACAACATGATATGTCAATTGCTATTTACCCTTCATAAGGACCCTTTTCATCGAATCCAATCCGACTAAAGTGGGAGAGACTGGCACCCGCTAGCCACCTTATGCAACTAGTGCATGTCAGTCGGTGGAACCTGTCTCACGTAAGTGTACGTGTAAGGTCGGTCCGGGCCGCTTCATCCCACAATGCCGCCGAATCAAGATTGACTAGTAACGGTAAGAATATTGAACAAAATCAACGCCCACAACTACTTTGTGTTCTACTCGTGCAAAGAATCTACGCAATAGACCTAGCTCATGATGCCACTGTTGGGGAACGTAGCATAAATTCAAAATTTTCCTAAATGTCACCAAGATCTATCTATGGAGAAACCAGCAACAAGGGGAAGGAGAGTGCATCTACATACCCTTGTAGATCGCTAAGCGGAAGCGTTCAAGTGAACGGGGTTGATGGAGTCGTACTCGTCGTGATCCAAATCACCGATGACCAAGTGCCGAACGAACGACACCTCCGCGTTCAACACACGTACAGCCCGGTGACGTCTCCCATACCTTGATCCAGCAAGGAGGGAGGGAGAGGTTGAAGAAGACTCCATCCAGCAGCAGCACAACGGCGTGGTGGTGGTGGAGGAGCGTGGCAATCCAGCAGGGCTTCGCCAAGCACCGCAAGAGAGGAGGAGGGAGAGAGGTAGGGCTGCGCCAAGAGGGAGATCGAATCGTGTGTTGGGCAGCCCCAAAACCTCAAGTATATATAGGGGGAGGGGAGGGGCTGCGCCCCCATCTAGGGTTCCCTCCCTAGGGGTGGCAGCAGCCCCAAAACCCATCTAGGGTTGCGGCCAAGGGGGAAAGAGGGGGAGGCGCACCAGGGGTGGGCCTTAGGGCCCATCTGCCCTAGGGTTTGCCCCCTTCCCCTCTAGGAGGCGCCTTGGGCCTTGGTGGGGGGCGCACCAGCCCACCTGGGGCTGGTCCCCTCCCACACTTGGCCCACACAACCTTCTGGGGCTGGTGACCCCACTTGGTGGACCCCCGGACACCTCCGGTGGTCCCGGTACACTACCGGTGATGCCCAGAACTCTTCCGGTGGCCAAAACCATACTTCCTATATATAAATCTTTACCTCCGGACCATTCCGGAACTCCTCGTGACGTCCGGGATCTCATCCGGGACTCCGAACAACATTCGGAAACCACATACAAACTTCCTTTATAACCCTAGCGTCATCGAACCTTAAGTGTGTAGACCCTACGGGTTCGGGAAGCATGCAGACATGACCGAGACATTCTCCGATCAATAACCAACAGCGGGATCTGGATACCCATGTTGGCTCCCACATGTTCCACGATGATCTCATCGGATGAACCACGATGTCGAGGATTCGATCAATCCCATATACAATTCCCTTTGTCTAGTGGTATAGTACTTGCCCGAGATTCGATCGTCGGTATCTCGATACCTTGTTCAATCTCGTTACCGGCAAGTCTCTTTACTCGTTCCGTAACACATCATCCCGTGATCAACTCCTTGATCACATTGTGCACATTATGATGATGTCCTACCGAGTGGGCCCAGAGATACCTCTCCGTCATACGGACTGACAAATCCCAGTCTTGATTCGTGCCAACCCAACAGACACTTTCGGAGATACCTGTAGTGTACCTTTATAGCCACCCAGTTACGTTGTGATGTTTGGCACACCCAAAGCACTCCTACGGTATCCGGGAGTTGCACAATCTCATGGTCTAAGGAAACGATACTTGACATTAGAAAAGCTTTAGCATACGAACTACATGATCATGTGCTAGGCTTAGGATTGGGTCTTGTCCATCACATCATTCTCCTAATGATGTGATCCCGTTATCAACGACATCCAATGTCCATGGTCAGGAAACTGTAACCATCTATTGATCAACGAGCTAGTCAACTAGAGGCTTACTAGGGACATGGTGTTGTCTATGTATCCACACATGTATCTGAGTTTCCTATCAATACAATTCTAGCATGGATAATAAACGATTATCATGAACAAGGAAATATAATAATAATCAATTTATTATTGCCTCTAGGGAATATTTCCAACACGAACGTCATAACCGTACTTTATTGGATATAGTACAATCTATCATGTTTCTTACCGATTTACCAATATCGTTTTGGGATCATGCATTAGAGACAGCTGCATTCACGTTTAAAAGGGCACCATCTAAGTCCGTTGAGACGACACAATCTGAACTGTGGTTTAGCAAGAAACCAAAGTTGTCGTTTCTTAAAATTTGGGATTGTGATGCTTATATGAAAAAAAATTCATCCTGATAAGCTCAAACCCAAATCGGAGAAATATGTCTTCATAGGATACCCAAAGGAGACTTTCGGGTACACCTTCTATCACAGATCCGAAGGCAAGACATCCGTTGCCAAGAATGGATCCTTTCTAGAGAAGGAGTTTTCTCTCGAAAGAAGTGAGTGGGAGGAAAGTAGAAAACTTGATAAGGTAATTGTACCTTCTCCCTTATTGGAAAGTAGTTCATCACAAAAATCTGTTCCTGTGACTACTACACCAATTAGTGAGGAAGATAATGATGATGATCATGTAACTTCGGATCAAGTTACTACCGAACCTCGTAGGTCAACCAGAGTGAGATCCACACCAGAGTGGTACGGTAATCCTATTCTGGAGGTCATGTTACTTGACCATGACGAACCTACGAACTATGAGGAAGCGATGATGAGCCCAGATTCCGCGAAATGGTTTGAGGCCATGAAATCTGAGATATGATCCATGTATGAGAACAAAGTATGGACTTTGATGGATTTGCCCGATGATCGGCAAGCCATAGAAAATAAATGGATCTTCAAGAGGAAGACAGACGCTGATAGTAGTGTTACTATCTACAAAGCTAGAATTGTCGCAAAAGGTTTTTGACAAGTTCAAGGTGTTGACTACGATGGGAGTTTCTCACTCGTATCTATGCTTAAGTCTGTCCGAATCATGTTAGCAATTGCCGCATTTTATGAAATATGGCAAATGGATAAACAAAACTGCATTCCTTAATGGATTTGTTAAAGAAGAGTTGTATACGATGCAACTAGAAGGTTTTGTCAATCCTAAAGGTGTTAACAAAATATGCAAGCTCCAGCGATCCATCTATGGACTGGTGCAAGCATCTCGGAGTTGGAATATACGCTTTGATAAGATGATCAAAGCATATAGTTTTATACAGACTTGCAGTGAAGCCTGTATTTACAAGAAAGTGAGTGGGAGCACTACAACATTTCTGATAAGTATATGTAAATGACATATTGTTGATCGGAAATAATGTAGAATTATTCTGCAAAGCATAAAGGAGTATTTGAAAAGAGTTTTTCGAAGAAGAACCTCGGTGAAGCTGCTTACATATTAAGCATCAAGATCTATAGAGATAGATCAAGACGCTTGATAAGTTTTCAATGAGTACATACCTTGACAAGATTTTGAAGTAGTTCAAAATGGAACAGTCAAAGAAAGAGTTCTTGCCTGTGTTACAAGGTGTGAAATTGAGTAAGACTCAAAACCCGACCACGGCAGAAGATAGAAAAAGAATGAAAGTCATTACCTATGCCTTGGCCATAGGTTCTATAAAGTATGCCATGCTGTGTACCAGATCTATTGTATACCCTACACTGTGTTTACCAAGGGAGTACAATAGTGATCTAGGAGTAGATCACTGGACAACGGTCAAAATTATCCTTAGTGGAATAAGGATATGTTTCTCAATTATGGACGTGACTAAAAGGTTCGTCGTAAAAGGTTACGTCGATGCAAGTTTTGACACTAATCTAGATGACCCTAAGTCTCAATCTAGATACATATTGAAAGTGGGAGCAATTAGCTAGAGTAGCTCCGAGCAAAGTATTGTTGACATAGAAATTTGCAAAATACATACGGATTTGAATGTGGCAGATCCATTGACTAAATTTCTCTCACAAGCAAAACATGATCACACCTTAGTACTCTCTGGGTGTTAATCACATAGCGATGTGAACTAGATTATTGACTCTAGTAAACCCTTTGGGTGTTGATCACATATCGATGTGAACTATGGGTGTTAATCACATGGTGATGTAAACTATTGCTGTTAAATCACATGGCGATGTGAACTAGATTATTGACTCTAGTGCAAGTGGGAGACTGAAGGAAATATGCCCTAGAGGCAATAATAAAGTTATTATTTATTTCCTTATATCATGATAAATGTTTATTATTCATGCTAGAATTGTATTAACCGGAAACATAGTACATGTGTGAATATATAAACAAACAGAGTGTCACTAGTATGCCTCTACTTGACTAGCTCGTTAATCAAAGATGGCTATGTTTCCTAACCATGAACAAAGAGTTGTTATTTGATTAACGAGGTCACATCATTGGTTGAATGATCTGATTGACATGACCCATTCCATTAGCTTAGCACCCGATCGTTTAGTATGTTGCTATTGCTTTCTTCATGACTTATACATGTTCCTATGACTATGAGATTATGCAACTCCCGTTTATCGGAGGAACACTTTGTGTGCTACCAAACGTCACAACGTAACTGGGTGATTATAAATGTGCTCTACAGGTGTCTCCAAAGGTACTTGTTGGGTTGGCGTATTTCGAGATTAGGATTTGTCACTCCGATAGTCGGAGAGGTATCTCTGGGCCCTCTCGGTAATGCACATCACATAACCCTTGCAAGCATTACAACTAATATGTTAGTTGTGAGATGATGTATTACGGAACGAGTAAAGAGACTTGCCGGCAACGAGATTGAACTAGGTATTGGATACCGACGATCGAATCTCGGGCAAGTAACATACCGATGACAAAGGGAACAACGTATGTTGTTATGCGGTCTGACCGATAAAGATCTTCGTAGAATATGTAGGAGCCAATATGGGCATCCAGGTCCCGCTATTGGTTATTGACCGGAGACGTGTCTCGGTCATGTCTACATTGTTCTCGAACCGTAGGGTCCGCACGCTTAAAGTTACGATGACAGTTATTATGAGTTTATGCATTTTGATGTACCGAAGTTAGTTCGGAGTCCCGGATGTGATCACGGACATGACGAGGAGTCTCGAAATGGTCGAGACATAAAGATCGATATATTGGAAGCCTATATTTGGACATCGGAATGGTTCCGAGTGAAATCGGCATTTTACTGGAGTACCGGGGGGTTACCGGAACCCCCCGGGGGTTAATGGGCCCATATGGGCCTTAAGGGAAAAGAGGACGGGCGGCCAGGGCAAGCCGCGCACCCCCTCCCCCACCCTAGTCCGAATAGGACAAGGAAGGGGGGGCGGCGCCCCCCTTTTTCCTTTCCCCCTCTCTCCTTCCTTCTCCTACAAGGCAAGGGAGAGGAGTCCTACTCCCGGTGGGAGTACGACTCCTCCTGGCGCACCCCTTGGGGGCCGGCCGCGCCCTCCCCTCCTCTCCTTTATATACAGGGGCAGGGGGCACCCTAGGACACACAAGTTGATCTTCTTGATCGTTCCTTAGCCGTGTGCGGTGCCCCCCTCCACCATATTCCACCTCGGTCATATCATTGCAGTGCTTAGGCGAAGCCCTACGTCGGTAGAACATCATCATCGTCATCACGCCATCGTGCTAACGGAACTCATTCCCGAAGCTTTGCTGGATCGGAGCCCGGGGAGCGTCATCGAGCTGAACGTGTGCTAAGAACTCGGAGGTGCCGGAGTAACGGTGCTTGGATCGGTCGGATCGGGAAGACGTACGACTACTTCCACTACGTTGCGTCAACGCTTCCGCTTCGGTCTACGAGGGTACGTAGACAACACTCTCCCCTCTCGTTGCTATGCATCACCATGATCTTGCGTGTGCGTAGGAAATTTTTTGAAATTACTACGTGCCCCAACAGGGAGGTAGTCCAGGAGACGCCTCAGGGCAACCTTCCGGACCCTGGGTGCAAAGGGAGCAAGACTCCCACGGGCTCCAGATTCGGCCCCCAGCCGAACACCGCGCCGGAACCTCCGATGGTTCCGGACTCCGGCAGGCGACCCCCTATTAAGAGGGGCAAGCCGCCCATGCTGGTGACCTCTGTCCATCCAGAGGCACCGGACAACTTATTGGAAGCGCTTTAGGGTGCTTCCATCTACGAAGAGCACCGCACTATCATGAGTGCGGTGATCAGAAGGTTCAGTCCGCCAAAAGCGGACTGACTGAAGCGTGCACAAGCCTCCTAACAGGCTTTCAGGTAAGTAATTATAGGAAAATGTTGCCGCATAGACAGTAGCCCCTGATGCTCTGTTTGGCGTTCACGAAGAAAAGACGAATAGAGGATCAAATCATGACTCAGGAGTCTAATTAGAATATGTCTATTTGTATATGCAGGCTTCACTGCTAGCCGCTGCCGCACGTACTACGGAGGTCGCTGCGCTGCAGCAGGACCTTGAGCTGTCCAAGGAAGAGCTCGGCCTTATCAAGAGGCAGCTCGAAGAGAACAAAGGTAAGCAAGACCTTGTCTATATGAAAAAAGAATTGGTTGCAGAATAATTGGATCATCATGAATGTACCAGGGGCCACGACTGAAGTGGCAACCTTGAAGAAGGCGCTGTCCGAGGCTGAAAGCAAAGCGGCCCAGGAGCACACCGAGCGAGAGAAACAAGAGGCCCGAGTGGGCGAGGTGCAACAAGAGCTCCAGGCTCTCGTCAAGAGGCACGAGGCCTTGGAGCTTGACTCGAAGACGCGAGAGTCCGAGCTTGCAAAGGCGCTCGACAGCACGAAACATGCCAAGGCCGAAGCCCAAAAGGCCCTCCAGGAAGTTGAGGCGGTTAAGAAGATAGCGGCGGGTAAGGCATTCATTATGCAAAGCAAGCACGTGAAAGAAAATTTCTTTTTACTTACCCGAGTTCGGAGCTCTCCAGGAGCGTTCGCAGATCTGCCCCGTAGTGTGTCTGACGCCGCGGAGTTCTACCGGGCCGAGGAGGGGAGCTCGACGGATAAGTTGTTCTGGTCTCAGTATACTGTGACCGAACACCCGATGCCCTTGAGCAACCAGCTGAAGCAGCTGGTCGAGCTCCACAAGGCGGCCGAACAGGCCATGAAGGGCCTTATAGTCCAGATGTGGCATGGCGATCCCCTGCCCAATAGCTACTTCGGTCTGGTGGGGCGGCTTGTGAATGCCTGCCCTCGGTTGGACGTCATCAAACGGTCCGTCTGTATCGAAGGTGCACGCATGGCTTTTGCCCGTGCGAAGGTGCACTGGGAGAACATGGACGCTGAGAAGCTGGTGAAGGAAGGGCCGTCGCAGGGCAAGGAGCATCGCCACCCCGAGATGTATTATGAGGGTGTCCTGAAGGGTGCCCATCTTGTGGCGGAGGAGTGTACCAAGGATGTAATTTTTGAATGAACGTACTCATGTGATCCTGTAATGTGAAAACTAGTTCATTTGCGTTACGGAACGCTTGTTGAATTTAAAATATTACCTTCTGTGCGGCCATTTATAAAATCTGGGAGTTGGCCAGTCGTCGGCTTCTGCCCCCATGCAGCTAGTGCTGGGGTGTTCGGGATAAATCTGAGCACTCTTTTTCCTATTTTTGGGTCTTTTGAGGGAGGTGCTCAACGCAACGAACTAGGTAATCGGACTATAATGCTTTATCACTCTCACTTAGCCATAGAAGTCTACAATTTTAAATTTTGGCGAAGCCCCTAGTATTCGGAAGGCCGAATTTGGGGCGCTATATACGCCTAAGCCGGACAAGGCCGAATCCTTGCCGAAAGCGGAAAAAGTCTTTAGGGACTTGAAACCTCATGATCAGCGACCAGCTCTCGCCTCATCATGACAGTCAGTTTTGGCTTTCTCTACTAAGGTGCTCATCTGGAGGAACCGGGACACAATCGCAATCACTGGTAGAAAAAGAGGCTTCCGTCCAGCCCCATTAGTCGCGGAACTGTAGGAACCGCGACTAATGAAGTCTTTAGTCGCGGTTCGGCAGACGAACCGCGACCAAAGGCCTGGGCCCAGGGCGCTCGGTGGCCAGCTGGTGCACGTGAGGGGCTTTAGTCGCGGTTGGCCAGGCCAACCGCGACTAAAGGTGCCCAAAGGCCTTTAGTCGCGGTTGGCCAGGCCAACCGCGACTAAAGCTCCTCCCCTATATATACCAGTTCAGCACACTCACTTAGCCATTTGGTGCCACTTCTCTTCACAAGCTTCACAAGGGGGTGTAGGTTTGCTTTTGGTTCCTCTTATGCACACAAGGTGTTTGATGAAATGCCCCAAGAGCGTGAAACAAACATGATATGAAGTGTTGGAGCCACACTTGAGGTTCCTCATTTATTTTTTTCCTCCTCGATCGCGGTTAGCAACTTGAACCTTTCATGCATGTGTGTCATTGATAAAATATGCATGTGTGTTGTTTATTGTTTAATTTCTATTGTTTATAGCTAGTTAGTTTAACAAATGCATGATGGTTAATTATATATTTTATATTATAATAATGCAGATGAATCGGCAATGGATGTACGGTAACCGACTCTCCCGCGAGTTCACTACGGGTTTGAAAGATTTCCTCGTAGTGGCTAATGCGAACAAGCAGAAGGGTTTTGTTATCTGTCCATGTGTTGACTGTAAGAATCAGAAGGGTTACTCTTCCTCAAGAGAAGTTCACCTGCACCTGCTTCGGCACGGTTTCATGCCAAGCTATAATTGTTGGACCAAGCATGGAGAAAGAGGGGTTATAATGGAAGAAGATGAAGAAGGGGATGATTTCATCGATGAAAGCTATCTTGCTGATTTCGGTGATACTTTCATGGAGGATGCTGAAGGTGAAGGGGAAGGTGAAGGGGAAGGTGAAGGTGAAGAAGAGGCACGTGATGAGACTGTTGATGATCTTGGTCGGACCATTGCTGATGCACGGAGACGCTGCGAAACTGAAAAGGAGAGGGAGAATTTGGATCGCATGTTAGAGGATCACAGAAAGTCGTTGTACCCCGGATGCGATGATGGTCTGAAAAAGCTGGGCTGCACACTGGATTTGCTGAAATGGAAGGCACAGGCAGGTGTAGCTGACTCGGCATTTGAAAACTTGTTGAAAATGTTGAAGAATATGTTTCCAAAGAATAACGAGTTGCCCGCCAGTACGTACGAAGCAAAGAAGGTTGTCTGCCCTCTAGGTTTAGAGGTTCTGAAGATACATGCATGCATCAACGACTGCATCCTCTACCGCGGTGAATAGGAGAATTTGAATGAATGCCCGGTATGCACTGCATTGCGTTATAAGATCAGAGGCGATGACCCTGGTGACGATGTTGAGGGCGAGAAACCCAGGAAGAGGGTTCGCGCCAAGGTGATGTGGTATGCTCCTATAATACCACGGTTGAAACGTCTGTTCAGGAACAAATAGCATGCCAAGTTGTTGCGATGGCACAAAGAGGACCGTAAGTCGGACGGGGAGTTGAGACACACCGCAGATGGAACGCAATGGAGAAAGATCGACAGAGAGTTCAAAGATTTTGCAGCTGACGCAAGGAACATAAGATTTGGTCTAAGTACAGATGGCATGAATCCTTTTGGCGAGCAGAGCTCCAGCCATAGCACCTGGCCCGTGACTCTATGCATCTACAACCTTCCTCCTTGGTTGTGCATGAAGCGGAAGTTCATTATGATGCCAGTGCTCATCCAAGGTCCGAAGCAACCCGGCAACGACATCGATGTGTACCTAAGGCCATTAGTTGATGAACTTTTACAGCTGTCGGGCAGACCTGGTGTCCGTGTGTGGGATGAGCACAAAGAAGAGGAATTTGACCTACGAGCGTTGCTTTTCGTAACCATCAACGATTGGCCTGCTCTTAGTAACCTTTCGGGACTGTCAAATAAAGGATACAATGCATGCACGCACTGCTTACATGAGATTGAAAGTGTACATTTGCCAAATTGTAAGAAGAACGTGTACCTTGGGCATCGTCGATTTCTTCCGAAAATTCATCCAGTAAGAAAGAAAGGCAAGCATTACAACGGCAAGGCAGATCACCGGCCGAAGCCTGCAGAACGCACTGGTGCTGAGGTATTTGATATGGTCAAGGATTTGAAAGTCATCTTTGGAAAGGGTCCTGGCGGACAATCAGTTCCGAAGGGAGCTGACGGGCACGCAGCCATGTGGAAGAAGAAATCTATATTCTAGGAGCTAGAATATTGGAAAGTCCTAGAAGTCCGCTCTGCAATCGACGTGATGCACGTTACGAAGAATATTTGCGTGAACCTCCTAAGCTTCTTGGGCGTGTATGGGAAGACAAATGATACAAAGGAAGCACGGCAGGACCAGCAACGTTTGAAAGACCCTGATGACCGGCATCCGGAATGGTTTCAAGGTCGTGCCAGCTACGCTCTGACCAAAGAAGAGAAGGTCATCTTTTTTGAATGCCTGAGCAGTATGAAGGTCCCGTCTGGATTCTCGTCCAATATAAAGGGAATAATAAACATGGCGGAGAAAAAGTTCCAAAACCTGAAGTCTCACGACTGCCACGTGATTATGACGCAATTGCTTCCGATTGCTTTGAGGGGGCTCCTGCCGGAAAATGTTCGAGTAGCCATTGTGAAGCTATGTGCATTCCTCAATGCAATCTCTCAGAAGGTAATCAATCCAGAAGTTCTACCACGGTTACAGAACGATGTGATCCAATGTCTTGTCAGTTTCGAGTTGGTGTTCCCGCCATCCTTCTTCAATATTATGACGCACCTCCTGGTTCACCTAGTCGAAGAGATTTTCATTCTCGGTCCTGTATTTCTACACAATATGTTCCCCTTCGAGAGGTTCATGGGAGTATTAAACAAATATGTTCGTAACCGTGCTAGGCCAGAAGGAAGCATCGCCAAGGGCTATGGAAATGAGGAGGTAATTGATTTTTGTGTTGACTTTGTTCCTGACCTTAAGCCGATTGGCCTTCCTCGATCGCGGCACGAGGGGAGACTAAGTGGAAAAGGCACGATCGGAAGGAAATCAACGATATGTATGGACGGCCATTCTCTGACTGAAGCACACCACACTGTACTGGCCAATTCCAGCTTGGTGGCTCCGTACTTTGAGAAACACAAGAATATTTTACGCTCGGACAACCCGGGGAAGCCTGAATCCTGGATTAGGAAGGCCCACATGGAGACTTTCGGCAGTTGGTTGAGAAAACATTTAATGAATGACAATGATGTTGTAGATCAGTTGTACATGTTGGCCAAGACACCATCTTCGACTATAACGACTTTCCAAGGGTACGAGATAAATGGGAATACATTTTACACGATCGCCCAAGATAAAAAGAGCACCAACCAAAACAGTGGTGTCCGCTTTGATGCAGCAACCGAGAATGGGCAAAAGGTCACATATTATGGTTACATAGAGGAGATATGGGAACTTGACTATGGACCCTCCTTTAAGGTCCCTTTGTTCCGGTGCAAATGGTTCAAGCTAACAGGAGGTGGGGTAAAGGTGGACCAGCAATACGGAATGACAATGGTGGATTTCAACAATCTTGGTTACCTTGACGAACCATTCGTCCTAGCGAAAGATGTCGCTCAGGTTTTCTATGTGAAGGACATGAGTAGCAAACCGAGGAAACGGAAAGATAAGAAAACGATCAGTACATCATGCGATGATCCAAAGCGCCACATTGTTCTTTCAGGGAAAAGAAACATCGTGGGAGTGGAGGACAAGACAGACATGTCAGAAGATTATAATATGTTTGCTGAAATTCCGCCCTTCAAAGTGAACACCGACCCAAGCATTAAGTTAAATGATGAGGATGCTCCATGGATACGGCACAATCGTAAGCAAGCAGGGACACAAGGGAAGAATTGATGTGTAATAATTTATTGTACCAAACTTTGTATTTGGTCGATGAACTGAATGATGTATCAAACCTTTTGTCAAACCTTCAAGGGATTAGTTTTATTTTTCTGATTTTTTTGATATATAATTGTATTTTTAAGATTTTAAAATGAATTAGTTTTATTTTTCTGATTTTAAAAGGAAAAAGGAAGAAGAAGAAAGAAGGAAAAAGGAAAAAAAACAGAAGAAAAAAACAGAAGAAAAAAGCAAAAACAGAAAGAAAAAAAAACAGAAGAAAAAAGGAAAAACAGAAGAAAAAACAAACAGAAGAAAAATATAAGAAAAAAACAAACAGAAGAAAAACAGAAGAAAAAAGGAAAACGGAAGAAAGGAAGAAAAAAAAAGAAGAAAAACAAGAAAAAGGAAGAAACAAACAGAAGAAAAAAATAAAAGAAAAAAGGAAGAAAAAAACAGAAGAAAAACAAGAATTTAAAATGAATTAGTTTTATTTTCTGATTTTTTTGATTATAATTGTATTTTTAAGATTTTAATAACATAAATAAATAAGTAATTAAAACTTTAATAGCAAAAATAATTATCATAAAGTAAAATAAATAAGTAATTAGAAACAAAATAAAATAAAATAAATAAGTTTTTTGTTGTAAGTAGAAACAAAACAAAATAAATAAAGCAAAAATGAAAACAAAAAACAGGCAAAAAATAAAAAATATGCCACCTACTGGGCGACCACGGCCTGAATACGACTAGAAACCCATTATTGGGCCAGGATTCAGGCCCGCAGAAGGCCCAGTAGGCCCACAGGCTCATAGTAACAGAATAGGCCCGTAAGCCTGCATTTGAGAGTAGCTCGAAGTGGTGAGCGCAGCCGCGCTTATAAACCACTGTCGAAGCCTCTCGGCTAGCGAGGTGGGACTAAACATCCCACCGCACCGCGCCAGTTCCAGCACAGACCCTTTAGTTCCGGTTGGGGAGGCGGACCGCGACTAAAGGGTACCCTTTAGTCGCGGTTGTTGTCCCCAACCGCGACTAAAGGGTCTTTCTGCGCGGGAACGAAAGCGGCGGCAAAACCCTTTAGTCCCGGTTGGGGAGGCGGACCGCGACTAAAGGGTACCTTTAGTCGCGGTCCGCCTCCCCAACCGCGACTAAAGGTGCGTCTATAAATACTGCACTTAGCAGTTTTGCCACTTCCCATTCTCCTCTCTCTCGACGCCGAAGCGCTGCCCCGACGCCGATCGACGCCGACGCCGACGCCGAAGCCCTGCCCCGACGCCGAAGCCCTGCGCGCCGCCGCCCCCGTCCCTAGTGAGCGCCGCCTCCGCCCGTGCCTGCCCTTGCCCGCCGCCCCTGCCCTGCGCCCTTGCCCGCCGCCCCTGCCCTGCGCCCTTGCCCGCCGCCCGCCGCCCTGCCGCCCGCCGCCCGACGCCCTGCCGCCCGCCGCCCGCTGGCCCTGCCTGCCGTCCTCCGCGCGCCGGCAGAAAAAGAAGAAAGAAGAAGAAAAAGGAAGAAGAAGAAGAAAGAAAAAGGAAAAAGGAAGAAGAAGAAAGAAGGAAGAAGAAAACAAAAGAAAAACAGATGAAAAACAAAAAAAAGGAAGAAAAAAGGCCACCGGAATTTTTTCTTTTTTTTCTTCTTTTTGTTCTTTTTAATTTTAACTAGTTAATTAGTTTAACAAAAACGGTAAAATAACTTAAAACTTGATAATTAACAAAAAAACCGTAAAATTTGATAATTAACCAAAAAAAACGTATATAAAACTTGATAATTAACAACAAAAAAAGTAAAACTCCGCGGTGTTTTTTTTGGGATCGAGAGGGGGCGGCGAGGGTTATACATGTGTGTTGTCCTCGCCTCCCTCTCCGTGACGCCCTCGTCTGCCGCCCCGTCTCGCGCTCTACCGCGACACCCCCTCCCACCCCTTCCTCGCCCCCTCCTTTTGCCACCGCCCTTTCGCCACCGCCACCGCCACCGCCCCCCTTCTTCACTTAATTAATTTGTTTTTACTACATGTTTTCAGGACTGACATAATGGCGGACGATAGAGCTGACCCGATTATGGACAACTATGATCCGGACGGTGGAGCACATATGTTCGGCATCATAAACGGCGATATTCTATATGTGCCGACCGGACAAGAAGAAGATGATATCTCTTCTTATCTGAACCTTGACGGTGAAGATGAAGGCCGCCGTCAGCAAGATGATGACGAACAAACGTCGATAAACGACGATCTTCAAATGGAAGTAGCAACCACCTCCGGCGCCGAGGTATATATATACATTGAGCCTCTGGTGATACAAACTAACTGATTTGAATAAATATGTGTGTACTAACGCGCGTGACTCTCTTTCTTATTTTAGCCCTCGGCCGGATCGTCGAAACAATCGAGTACGTCGTCAAAGCGTGGCGCAACCAAGACGATGAAACAAGGAGAAACATGCACCATCGAGGTTGTCGACAGTGCAACCGGCAGGCCGCTGGAGCCCCGCAAGAACGCCACCAAGTTTGTCAGCCAATGCGGAGCCGTTGTTAGAGACAACGTCTCGATCACCGTCCAGGAGTGGAATAAGCCAAAGAAGGCACGAATTGCTGGTTTCACTTTTGTCGATAAGAGAACAAAAAAAGATTGCTTCAAGAAGCTTATGGAACATTTCGTTCTACCTCCGGAATACAACAAATTCGATGAGGAGGGTAACAAGATTGAGGAAAACAAGGAGAGGAGGAGGCTAGTCAAACAGTTCGCTCTTCATAAGATGGCCGACGCATTCCGGAAATTCAAGCAAAATCTAGCCCATGACTTTGTCAAGCAGAACAAGACTCCGGATTTCAAACGACAATATGAGAAACTGAAACATGATTGGCCAGAATTTGTGAAGCAAAAGAAATCGGAGCAGTTCATTCAAATATCAAAAAAAATAAGGAAAATGCGGCTAAGAAGGAGTACAATCATATTATGGGGCCAGGAGGGTATCGCCTTTGGTAGCCTAGGTTGGAGAAGATGGAGAACGAGCTGAGGGCGCGAGGAATCCGTCCAGGTACGGAGGGATGGGACCCAAGGGCCAAAAGCTGGTGGTACGGGCATGGGGGAACGCTGAACCCGGAGACAGGGGAGTGTGTTTACCAGGGCAAAATAATTAAACCCACCCAAGCCCTTATTGACGCAATGAGGGATGCTCAAGAGGGGAAGATCAAGTTCAACAGAGAGAACGACGCACTGACAAAAGCCCTCGGGAATCCTGAACACGAAGGACGTGTACGAGGCATGGGGCACATTCCGTGGAAAATAGGGTTCCCCCAGAACGATGACCCGTACGGTTACAGAAGCCGTAAGAGAAAGATGGATCGGGAAGCAGATGTTGTGGCGCGGTTGGCATCGGAAATGGATGTGATGAAGAAAACCGTGAGTGTACTAGTAGCCGAAAGAGATGCAGCTCGGGCGCAGCATGAAGATCATCCAGCGGATCTCGGAAGCCAGCAGCGGAGAAGCAGCGTGGCTTCCACGGAGGCCCCACTGGCTGGTGCAGATGCACCGACGATCGAAATTACTGCACCGGAGCCTCTGGTGGTCGAAATTACTGCACCGGAGCCTCCTCGCTACCCCGTGGACGATATAAAGGAGATGAAAGAATGTCATCTGTATTATCCTATCGGGAACATGTCCATGAAGGTAGCCATCGGCAGTGCTTTACCATGTTTACCTGGAGCACTCCACCACAACAACCCCATTCAACATGGCTATGCTCGTGTCACGGTGGAGGACATAGTCCAAGGGTTTGAGGACCTGGAGATTGACATTGCTACACCTGAAGGGGAGAAAAGACTTGGAAATGTCAAGCGCCATTTCATTCTATGGCAAAAGAAGTTTATCAAGTTTCCAGGCGAGGCGCCAAGGACAACACGTCCACCCCCCTACGGTGGTGGTGGTGGCGGTGGCGGTGGTGGTGGTGGTGGTGGTGGTGGCGGTTCACCTACACCTCCGTCACGTCAGCCGACGCCTCCCAGTCCACAACGTCCGGCGGGTGATCAGACGCCGCCCCCCAGTCCTCGTCCGGCGGGTGATCAGACGCCGCCCCCCAATCCACCTCCGGCAAAGAAGCAGAAGCAGTCCTGGATTATTAACCCGGACCCTTATGTACCTAAGACCACAAAGGTACCGGAGCCATCACTGAAGCCTCTCCCCACAAGGCCTTGGGAACGTAGTGCCGAGGAAACTGCCGCGGCCGCGGCTGCTGGTCTTGAGAAATGGAAGGCGGACTGCAAGAAGAAAAGAGAGCCCGAGCCCAAGCCAGTATTTTCTGATGAGCAAAAGAAGTGGGCTAAGTCATTTTTGAGCACACCGTCCCAAGCCGCGAAGAATCTGCCTGACGACTATGCACGTGAACTTCGTAGGCAGGCACTCATGTTGAAGAAGAAGAAAGAGTGGGCGGAGAACCAGGAGAGCAAAGCCTTGGAGGAGGCCGAGAAAACGGAATTAGAAAGTAAAAAAAGCGGGAAACGAGTTGCCCAGCTCGGGGAACAAAGTAAACAATCGATTGCTCCGCTTATAGTGAAAGCCGCCGGTCCGGATGACCCCGATATCATAGCAGCTGCGGCAGCACATGGATTGACTGTAACGAGTGCCAGAGAACAAGCGGCCAACTTAGGTATTACTCTTCGTGAACTGTTAGGCCTTGATGAGGCGCCAGTGAAGGAGGTAGTAATTACATATGTGAAGAATGGGCCTCTCGTCGAGCCTGCGCAGGAAGAGGATCTACCTCCACAAATGAAAGGTCTGCTGAAATGGTACAAGGGTTACATAAAAAATAAAAACGCCAAAGAATATATTTATGCGGAAGTTAGATATGAGCATCACTTCAAACATTACTATGTACAAATTCATCTGAGTGAATTGTTTCAGCTTTTCAATCTGCGCGAGCTCGACAAATCTATCATCAGTTGCTATGTTCTGTAAGTGATTTATTTCTACCCCATCTCGTTCATATTGCCTGCACTATATATATGTCCTAATTATATTGTTGTGTCCGCTATTATACATGCAGAATGAAGATTAAGGAATGCAGAGTAAGGAACATCCATGATGTTGGGTTCATTGACCCACACATCGTTAATGGATATGTGTTGCAGCATCACCCCGCCGACATGGAGGCAGACCTGTGGCAGTTTCTTACAAAGCAGGAACTCAAAAGTGATATTCTATTTCCTTACCATTTTGGGTGAGTGTTTCTGTCTTGAGCACATTCTCTTTTGTTTACTCCATGCATGGTATGTGGCCGGCTAATCGATGAGTTATGCATGACGTACTGTGCATGTATCATGTCCGCGGGTTCCACTGGATTCTGCTAGTAATTAAAGTTGACACCTCAGAATGTCTCGTCCACGACTCTCTGAATATGGATCCAAAGCTTTGGGGCGGCATGAGAAGAATGCTGCAGAAGTAATTATTTTCATTCATTTGCGCTCTATATCGATCGGCCTATTTCGTTCATTTCCTAATATCAAGTAACTAATAACTCTCTTGTTCATTTAATTTTCTTTGCCTCGTAGGGTTTGGAGACGGTTCGTAGATACAAAGGTCGGTGAATTCAAAAAAGAGCTAGAATTCAAAAAGTCAAAGGCTAAGAATGGTGGGGATATTCAGCCAGCGGGGACCAATCTATGTGGATACTATGTCTGTGAGATGATCCGGAGATACACCTCTGAGCGGGTTCCGAGTGATATCAATGCTCAGAGGAATAACCTCCGGATGATGCTTAGTCCAGAAGCTCGCTTCCGACCACTTCAAGAGGAACTAGCTGGATGGTTCAGCAGGGAAGTCCTCCATCCTAAAGGAGAACACCATTACGAGGACGTAGAACTTTATATGCATTAAATTATGTATGGAAACTTGTTCAAAATTGTATATGGTCATCCGATGATATTGAATATATATTGTATATTCCTCTTGAATTCTTTTTGGTTCTAATTTCAAATTTGTTTGAAATTGTACATTCATATGCATGTATGTAGTAGCGTAGAATATGTGAAACTCCTTTAAAATTAAAATAAAGCATAAAAGAAATAAAACAATACAAATTAAACAGAAAACAGGTTTGGGGGGGCAGGTTTAGGGGGGGCTAAAACCCTAAACCTGCGGCGGCCTTTAGTCGCGGTTGGCCAAAAGAACCGTGACTAAAGGTCCTCCGCCCCGACGGCCGCCTGGCGCCCACGTGGACGGGCCTTTAGTCGCGGTTCTTAAGCAACCGCGACTAAAGGGGGGGCCTTTAGTCCCGCCTGTTTTGTCGCAGTTGCGCAATCGCGACTAATGGCAGTTGCGAACCGCGACCAAAGGCCCTTTTTCCACCAGTGAATAGTTCTCCCAGTGCTACCTTAGCCGATATAGCGGAACGTAAGGTACCAAAACATGGGAGCCGGGCAAACCCAACTATTGACCGAAGACATAATTCGGAGCTGATGCATATAATGCTATAAGTTCGGGGTGCCGCACTGTCGAAAGTGTTTGGACTTATTACGCCATATTATGGGGTATGCGGAAGCCCCTGGCGTACTGGCCGTGCCAGAATGCACGGGTGCTGATTGCCGTAAATAAACATATATAAAAAAGGAATAGATAACACAATAATAGACTAGTGCTATGCATTGTTATTCAAGGAATACGTTGAAACGTACTAATACAAGTAGTGCAATAAGCAAACAATAGGATTATTTAACATGTCCTATCCAAGGGCAAGCTGCGGACTGGTATTTAAAGCAGGTATTCCGCTTGTTTATCAGAGACCACCTGGGGATTCCGTTGTACGATGTACCTCCTTGGTTGTTGTATTGTGTGTCCGGCAATCATACTGCCGGATAGGGCTTCCAGAGCGTAAGGTCCTGAAAGAGAGAGAATGGTGAAGGTATTCAGCCCCTAGGGCGGTTGAGCCGCACTGTGGGACGTGCCATGGTCGTGCCCCCGCCTATGCCCATGGTATTTTCAATGCGTAATTATGTACGCGCGGCACGAATTGTGCCGTTTGTCTGGGGCTAGGGCAGGGGCCGACTTGCTAGGCGAGCTCTGAACGTGCCACGCAATTCTGTTGCCGATTACTCCGGACTCGCTTGACGGTGTCCGGGGGCTTTATTGCCGAATTGCTGGATTGCCTTAAGAGGCTGCTTTGTGCTTCTGCTGCGAGGGCCGCAGTGTGCTCCTCCGTGCGAAGCGAGCGTTCTGTGTTTCCATTGACTGTTATGACCCCCTTAGGTCCTGGCATCTTGAGCTTGAGGTATGCGTAGTGCGGTACCACATTGAATCTTGCGAATGCGGTTCGCCCGAGCAGTGTGTGGTAGCCGCTGCGGAACGGGACGATATCGAAGATTAACTCCTCGCTTCAGAAGTTGTCCGGAGATCCGAAGACCACTTCCAGTGTGATTGAGCCCGTGCAATGGGCCTCTACACCTGGGATGACACCTTTAAAGGTTGTTTTTGTGGGTTTGATCCTTGAGGGGTCTATGCCCATTTTGCGCACTGTATCCTGATAAAGCAGGTTCAGGCTGCTACCGTCGTCCATAAGGACTCGAGTGAGGTGAAATCCGTCGACGATGGGGTCTAAGACCAATGCAGCAGATCCGCCATGACGGATACTAGTGGGGTGGTCCCTGCGATCGAAGGTGATCGGACAAGAGGACCATGGGTTGTACTTTGGGGCGACAGGCTCCATCGCATAGACGTTCCTTAGTGCGCGCTTTCGTTCCCTCTTGGGAATGTGGGTTGCGTATATCATGTTCACCGTCCTCACTTGTGGGGGGAACCTCTTTTGTCCTCCCGTGTGCGGCGGCCGGGGCTCTTCCTCGTTGTCACTGTGCAGCCCCTTGTCCTTGTTTTCGGCATTTAACTTGCCGGCCTGCTTGAACACCCAACATTCTCTGTTGGTGTGATTGGCTGGCTTATCTGGGGTGCCGTGTATCTGACACGAGCGATCGAGTATGTGGTCCAAACTGGATAGGCCCGGAGTACTTCTTTTGAATGGCTTTTTCCGCTAACCGGAGTTAGAGCCACTGAATCCGGCATTGACTGCCGTATCCTCGGCGTTATCGCCGTTGTTATGGCGCTTGTGTTTGCTATGACGTGGTCTGCAGTTACTGTCATTGGTATCCGCAGTGCCAAGGTTCCTTGATATGTTGTTGCTGCGAGCCAGCCAGCTATCCTCTCCCACGCAAAAGCGGGTCATGAGTGCCGTGAGGGCTGCCATAGACTTCGGCTTTTCCTGGCCGAGATGCTGGGCGAGCCACTCGTCACGGATGTTGTGCTTAAATGCCGCTAAGGCCTCTGCATCCGGACAGTCGACGATTTGATTTTTCTTGGTTAGGAACCGTGTCCAGAATTGCCTGGCCGATTCCACCGGCTGCTGAGTTATATGGCTCAAGTCATCGGCATCCGACGATCGCACATAGGTGCCCTGGAAGTTGTCAAGGAATGCGTCTTCCAGATCCTCCCAACAGCCAACGGAGTCTGCTGGCAAGCTGTTCAGCCAATGCCGAGCTGGTCCTTTGAGTTTTAGTGGGAGGTACTTGATGGCATGTAGATCATCACCGCGCGCCATGTGGATGTGGAGGAGGAAATCCTCGATCCATACTGCAGGATCTGTTGTACCATCATATGATTCGATATTTACGGGTTTAAAACCCTCTGGGAATTCAAGATCCATTACTTCGTCAGTGAAGCATAGGGGGTGTGCGGCGCCTCTGTGCTGGGCTATATCACGATGCAACTCATATGAGTCTTGCCTGCTCTGTTCGGCCCGGCCGGATTTACTTTTATTGTATCCGGCGTGACGGTCATCGTCGCGCATAGGCGCGCGCCCTCGTGATCCGTAGATCAATCTTGCGTGTTTTGCCCTGTCTTCCAATACATCTCGCAGGTCTCGCATGTTGCCCCGTGCCTTGGTATTTTTGTTTGAGTGGCGGCAGGGTGCGGGCGGAGCTTCAGGCTGGAGTGCCTCTCTATCTCGGCCACTAGGTGGCCGATCAGCCGCATCGTACGCTGGTGATGTAGGTTTCAATGCTTCATCCTCAAGTCGGGGTAGCAGCCTGCACTTTGGGTAACCCTTGGAAGGGCGTTTGAGTTCATATTCCTCGGCCGCAAGGACTTCAGTCCATCTGTCTGCTAGTAAATCCTGATCAGCTCGAAGCTGTTGTTGCTTTTTCTTCAGGCTATTTGCTGTGGCTATAAGCCGGCGCATAAAGCGCTCTTGTTCGACGGGATCCTCAGGCACGACAAATTCTTTGTCACGAGGCTCACTTCGTCTTCGGAGAGAGGCATGTAATTGTCATCCTCCGCCTCTCCCTCTGCCGCTCGCTCAGGAGGGTTGGCTTGTTCATCCTCCGGCCCTGAATCTTGCTGGAGGGGATTGTCGTCGGCTTCGGCACTGTCCGGAGTACTATTATCTCCTGTGTCGGTATCACCGCTTTTGCTGTGGCGAGACTTAGAGCGGCGCCGCTGACGTCGGCGCTTGGGTTGCTTCTTGGAGGGGTCATCCTCCGCTGTCTTTTCGCCATTGCCTTCTTTGGGTGTATCCACCATGTATATATCATATGATGAGGTGGCGGTCCAGTGCCCTGTGGGCAGTGGTTCCTGTTCGTCTCTCGCATCGTTGTCCATACCATCAATGTCGGTTAAATCGTCGACAGTGGCTACTAAGTGGGTGGTGGGTGGGGAATGAATTTCTTTGTCATCCGCATCCCATTCTAGCCGGACAGAGTTCGGCCAAGGTTCTCGTGACAAGGAGAGAGACCCTAACGAGTTTAGCACATCGCCGAAGGGCGAGTGCTGAAAGATATCCGCGGAGGTGAACTCCATGATCCGTGCCCAATCGGATTCGATAGGCGTGGGCGCAGGCGGTTCGGAGTCCGTGGCCGAAGATGAATCCAGTGGTTCGGCGTCACGACTCTTGTGAGGGGTAAGGTCAGTATCCGGCTCTATCACCGCTGAGAGTGCAGCGCCCAAGGCGGGGTCTATCCGCCCCTCCTCGGATGGCGCAATTTGCCCCGGATTGAAGGCCGGAGTAGTTGCCGGTGTGATCTCCCGAACACTGTCCGACGGCAGAGCTATATCATGCTCGTCGTGATCGTGCGACACACCTGGCATGGGCTTGAATCCGTCGAAGATCAAGTCTCCGCGGATGTCGGCAGTGCAATTCAAGTTTCCGGACCTGACCTGATGGCCAGGGGCGTAGCTCTCGATCTACTCCAGATGGCCAAGCGAATTGGCCCGCAGTGTGAAGCCGCCGAATACGAAGATCTGTCCGGGGAGGAAGACCTCATCCTGGACCGCATCGTTACCGATGATTGAAGGAGCCATCAAGCCTTATGGTGACGGCACAGTGGAACTCTCAATGAAAGCACCAATGTCGGTGTCAAAACCGGCGGATCTCGGGTAGGGGGTCCCGAACTGCGCGTCTAAGGCGGATGGTAACAGGAGGCGGGGGACACAATGTTTACCCAGGTTCGGGCCCTCTCGATGGAGGTAATACCATACTTCTTGCTTGATTGATCTTGATGATATGAGTATTATAAGAGTTGATCTACCACGAGATCGTAGAGGCTAAACCCTAGAAGCTAGCCTATGGTATGATTGTTGTTGTCCTACGGACTAAACCCTCCGGTTTATATAGACACCGGAGGGGCCTAAGGTTACACAGAGTCGGTTACAATGGGAGGAGATCCTCATATCCGTATCGCCAAGTTTGCCTTCCACGCCAAGGAGAGTCCCATCCGGACATGAGAGGAAGTCTTCAATCTTGTATCTTCATAGTCCAACAGTCCGGCCAAAGGATATAGTCCGGCTGTCCGGATACCCCCTAATCCAGGACTCCCTCAACGACCCCGTGCATCATTTTGCTACCATCGATAAATGGGGTGATTTGATCCTCGACAACCCTTGTCTTCACCTCGTCCATGTTGACTTGCGGCCAGCATGGAATAAAGTGGGATGCACGTGGTTGACGGGTGATGATAGGTGTATGCTGTTGGGTAGGACTTACCACGCCGTGCGGAAACATTTCTGCTAACCTTTTCTCGACTGCTGTTGGGTAGGACTTACCACGCCGTGCGGAAACATTTCTGCTAACCTTTTCTCGACTGCTGCATCTAACTTAGTTTTGCTTATGTACTTCCTTATGTATTTTTTTTAGATTTTTGGTTTCGGGGTAGGCGTCATCCCACAACATCTTATCCCCTCCCAACGCACGCGCGGTCTTGGGCTTCCTGTTAACCCCAAAACACGTGTTCACTGCCCGGATAAGAGGGTCATCATACCTATAGCTGTGGGGAGATTCATGAGAACCCGGTCCAAATTCCTGCTTTATTTTTCTCTATAAAAAACACATGTGTTTTCGTAAACAATTAGTATGGTACGCAATAAATAAGTCGTGGGGACTAAATTATTAATTAGTGGTGATTTACGTTACCAAGTTCTCCTCCGTCGAGCAAAGTTCCTACGTTGGGAGGACCAACTCCTTACTGTCTGGTCTTGGACTTCACGGGACCTGAGAAAATGGAAGTCCCGAGCACGATCTCAATGTTCCCAAAACGGAGGTTGTTTACCCGCGGCCTCCTTCTTCCACTTGGGTTCTGCAGCTTTGTAACCACCAGGGCCAGACGGTGGTAACCTGGCAGATTTTTTCCGTAAATTACGGAAAAGATCACTTATCTCCTTGCTTGACTCACTACCAGAGGATTAACAAAACTTCGTCAATTCTTCGTGATCCATAGTTGGATTGAGCCGCTTAATGGTCTCGAAGTCCTTACCAACTAGATTGCAATGGGCACTGCTCTTTCAATCCCTTAACATCTTTGGCCATTTTGACATGGCATAATCTTCGGCTAACTTCTTGACATCATATGGAAATTCATTACTACGGCTTAACGCCAGTAGTAGATTCTCCTTGTGTCCGACTAAATCCTTGCTACCGATCAGGACGGTTCTTCGCAATATGCAACCTAGCATTTTGTCATACCTTTTTGCTGCGTCCTCTGGGGGCTCGCCACTCGGGCCAACTGTGGTGATTGCAATTATACCTTCGTGAAGCTTGTTTGGATCCCTTGCCTTTTGGTTGCTCTTCTTTGTGGCGGTCGTGTTGGATGAAGTCCCGTTAGTGTGGCTCGTGTCCCCTGCCCTGGTGGTCGGTTCTACCTGTTGATCGCTGCCCATCTCGACGTCGGGGATGGCCGAATCATCCACGTCAGGGGCGCTCATCTCGACGTCAGGGTTGGTGTACTAAGGTTCCTTCTTAGACGATGTTCCGGCGCCGGGATCCATTTGTCCAACTGCATTATTGTAACAAAAAGTTATGACTGAACATAGAAAGAAAATGACGACTGAAAATTTTGGCATGACCTTTGCTAAAAGTAGGGCATATTGAGTACCAGAAATTTGACGAAACGAAAACGAATCAACATTTCGTCAAAACATTGGCACTCGTATTAAGTCCTACAAATCAAACACAACCATCTAATTCTACATCGAATGACATCACCCCATCCACGTGTTTTTACTGGTACATCTAAGATGTAAAAGTGATTACATCGAATAGATCTCCAAGAACATCAAGGAGAACATTATATTGAAGATCTAAGAGAGAGAGAGAGAGAGAAGAAGAAGCCATCTGGATACTAGCTATGGACCCGTAGGTCTGTGGTAAACTACTCCCAACCCGTAAGGCCAACTCCAACGCACGACCCCATCCTGTCCGCCCGCATCCATTTAGTGTAAACGGACAGATCAGGCCTCCCAATGTGCGGCCGCAAGCAGACCGTCTTCCATTTTCTGTCCGCTTTCGACCCATTCCCGACCCAAGTTTGGGCCAAGTATGCGGCCGAACGGACACGTGCGGACGGCGCGTGGCGCCTGCCCATGTCCTCCCCTGGCTCGCCCGTCGGGGAGACTGACTCCTCTTTTTCTATCCCCACCCACCCCCTCCAACCACACCCCCGCCACTCATCCCTTGCAGCCGCCGCCATTGCCTCTGTGCAGCTCGGCCGCGCGCTCGCCCCAACCCTTCTTGCAGCCCTCCTCTCGTCCCTCGACGCCCCGAACTACCCAACCACGGCCACCCGATTTGCGCTTCCGACGATCGGATTTGGAGCGGATCCGGCCGGACTTGAGCTCGCTCGGCTGCGGGAGGCCACGTCGTGGCATGGACTGGTCGGGCACCGGGCCGGAAGGCCCCGGCAAGGCCGCAAGGCCGCATGCAGGTACTGAGTCCTCCTATAGCTTCTCAAATCTACACCGTCGACGGTCCGCCAATAGATACAGGAACATCGGTCGGCCGGGCTCGGTGCTGGCCCAAAAGCTCGTCGGCGCACCGTTGCCACTCATTAAGTGCGACGACTGCCCAAAGAAGGTGTTGCACCGCGTGTCTACAACGCCGAAACATCCCGGATGCGTGTTCATCAAGTGCTTAAACGATGGGGTATGTGCTACTTTAGCTTCGGTTGTGCTCTCGGATTCGACTAGTGCTAACTTAAATTTTTATTGTGTAGAATGGATGCAAGTTTTGGTATTGGGAAGAAGAATACATCGATATATTGATAGAGCAAAATTTAGTAGATTCGTGCACTTTTAGCTACAATAGAGGCTAGAGATGAGACTAGTGCACTTGTTGCTAGAATAGAAGCTAAATGCGAGGAAGCAACGTCTACTTCTTTAGACTCGTAGAAGAAAGAAGCATGCAAGATCGAGCCTCCGCAGATCAACAATGAATGCATCGAGAATGCACTAATCTAACTTACGGGAGCAATTATGGAAGTTGGATATCTTCTAAAATGTCTTCTTGTGGTTCTTGTTTTCTTTGGCCTTGCTATTCTAGTTAAGATTTGGTGATGTGCTTCCATGTATCAAAAATCAATGATGAAAATAGAAGATATGTGTTTGCGAAGAAAAAAATATGCATGCAGACGGGATGCGGCTGAAATGCGCCCGTGCGTTGGGCGCACGGCCGAGGCATCCACAAATCTGGGCAGATACGGCCCCATTGCCACCCCCAAACGGACGAAAAGCGGACGAAACAGACGTCTGTTTGGGGTCGCGCATTGGAGTTGGCCTAATGCATCCTCATATATATATTGATCTTGGGTGATCGTAGGCGCGCAAATTTTATTTTCTACTACATTTCCCAACAGCGGCGGCCCTAGAAGGTGGTCCGCATGGTTGGCTCTCCGGCGGGCCCATGGTGGCGGTGGTGGTGATGCCTCGTGGCCATGTGGGCGGCAAGAGGCATAACAGAGGGTGGCTCTGGCGCGCTATGTGTCTCTAGCAGTGGAGGTTCCCCGATCCGGATCTGGAGTTTTGATCTCGTCGTGTTCCTCTTGGAGACCTTGTGGTGGCATGCGGAAGCTACCGGGTGAAAGCTTTGCGCTCTGGCGCTGAAGACTGCAACGCTCGTGGGTGCCGCTCTCTTCTTGAAGACGTCGTCGTGGTGCTCCCCTTCGTGTCCGGATTCCGGGTGAAAACCTTTTGTCCATTGTGGACTTGGCAGCGGCGGCGCGTGGCATCAGTTTCCCTCCTGAGGGTGTTGTCGTGGAGCTCACTCAGTTCCTCCGGTGTCTTTCGGTAGCGTAGTCGCTTGCAGTGTGCATGTTCTGATTATCGTATGATCGGCTTTGTAAGAGAGCGACCTCTTCACCTTGTATCGTTCGGCCATGTACTTTGTGCGGTTGTTCTTTATATATAAAGCAGGGTGGAAGCCTATTTCGAGGAACTAGGCTTGTATACTATATATACTAGATGACCCGGTTGCGCCAATGGCGCAAGAAGCGAATTAGAAAGAATGTTAGTAGTGAGTAAGTAGGAGATGTACTCCCTCCATTTCTAAATATAAATCTTTTTAGAGATTTCAAATGGACTACAACATACGAATTTATAGACATATTTTAGAGTGAAGATTCACTCATGTCGGTCTGTATGTAACCCCTTGTTGGAATCTCTAAAAAGACTTGCATTTGGGAACAGAGGGAGTAGATGACAATGCAATATGAATTGTAAAGCGAGTAAGTTAGTGTGGATATGACGACAGATATAATTTATCAAACTTTGCTCATTGAATGCAACATGGATTGTATTACAGATAGCACTAAAGGTAGTAGAATGACATAGATCGGTTTACAGAAACACTTATATGGAGGCAGCCTCACAGCTCATTTAGGCATCTTCTTAGTTTGTTTGTGGCATTTAAAGGGTGTGAATGTACAAACAGGGTGTCATTGCATTGTCTGATAATGCTTGCATAGTACACTTCCACAGGTACTTAAGCGTGACACTTCCACTGTTAAACCATTTGGCGCAACCCATATAGCTATTACATTCAGAATATCTTTGCTTTCATTGGTCCATATGCCACACTTGTAGAACCAAATATCAGGGGAATCACCAACAAGATAGTTGTTGTTCTCTAGCATGCAATAAGGACTCAGGATGTCTTCCATCAGCACTGGCACATAACAAAACAAAGATGGAACAAAGGAATTACATGTGAGTACAAAACAAGCAAAACTCAAAATTAGCAGCATGGTGACAATGAATTACAGTGGGAAGACCACCATCAATATACAGAGCTAGCATGATATTAATGCCTCAAGGGATCAGATAATTAATCATTGGCAACAAAAGAACCTATTGCCACTTTATATGGAACAAAAAAATGATTATTATGGTGAGAGCCGAATAAAATGAAGTTGTAATGTGCAGCCAACAACTGCAGCTATCTGTATAAGCTACTGCTACTTGACAATCTATATTGACAGAAATATTTGTGAAGTCATTCTAGTCTATCTTAAGTGAAAACATGCTTATAAGGCATCCTTAATTCTCTCTGTTATTCAGTTTCCTTTTGATGTCACTTTATTCATATGGCAAGTATGGGTTTAATCATCAGTAGACGGGAACTTTGTGTGATTCAAAATACCAAGGTTAGTATGGGAACTATAGTTTCTCCATATGTCATTATTTCAAGACAAAGCATGTTATTCACACCCACTTAGAATCATAACTTCCAGTAAACTTTCCATACAGCAATATCAATAAAAAGGCTTTTGTTCTTTACCTTTGATAGAAGAGGCAACAGGCTGAGGCTGCCCTAGCATGAGGTCAAACTGTCGATTGCAGAGCTGAAGCACTGTTGAAAGTAATTACATCACCTGCTCGATGCACAAATAATCATTATATCATATATCATATTTTACGGTTAAAACGGCAAAAAGAGTAGAGAACGGCAAAAGGGAACCACACAATTTAGTCAACAAACTAAGTTTAGAGGCGCAAATGTATGATGGAGCGCACGACCAAAATGGATAGATTTTGGTCGTGCGCTCCATCATACATTTGGTCCTGCCTATGACTTCTTGAGGCGCAAACGGGTCATCTATCCATTTTACGGTGTGTCCGGATGATTTTGTGCGAGAACTCTCAACTTATACTAAGTATCCTTCTCCAGTTCTTCTATCTCTTGGCGTAAACGATTTTCCTAAGAACAAATCAAAATACTCAGCAGCTATCTAACATATTTAATCCAATTATCTACACCAAAAAAGAAAAGTTAGAGAGACTAAGGCTACCCTCTGAAGATAAGAACTATTTGTAGTTGCGCCCTTATGGAAGTCTTCAGCACTTAAGAAAAAAAAAATAGAAGAAATTTGCTATACATACAGGGTTAATCAAATAAAACATTAGGTATGTTTCTCTTAAAAAGCAGTATATGTTTTAATAGTAGGAACAAAAACTGTTAGCTGAATTGAATATAGAGCTCACTTGTTATAGCTGCAACTGAGTTAACTCAACAGTACAGAACATATAAATACAAAAAAGTGAAGAAAGAATGCATGAATTTTATAAATTTCCTTGAATCTACACTACCAAGGAAGCCAAACTATTATCAATACATTGACTTTATTTTTGAACGGACAATACACTGACTAAGCAATCAAAATGTACTTGTCAACATTTAATCTGTATGTTAAAAAGGCATGCGTTACTCTTATTTGGATCATAGAAAACCTGCCATGACTACCTGTATGCTATTTCCAAAAATGATATCAAAACTACTTTGCAAGCTATTCTGTTTTATTTCTACAAATGTACATAAGAGGATCGATTACTTTGGTTCTATTAGGTACCAACTTTTTTCTTTCTTTCACATAGAAAAAAACCTAGTCAGCTGAATCATGACCACCTTCAATTTTTTATATGTACACAAGAGCACCCAAAATATTTATATTCTCCACAAGAGATAAAAGTACCCGGTTTTGACTTTTATAGTCACCACATTCAGTCACTTGAGTATTTGCCCGTTCGGCTGGTATACAGATACATTAAGAAATACCATGAAGCCATTGGAGGTCCTCTTGAGCTGATCAAGAGGAGTTGCTTATTTTTTGGCATTTGCGAGGTGTTTTTTCCAATCAATACAACTTAATGAGATAAATAAAATGGTATCTGACATAGTGACAGTGAGCAGTCATAACTTAGTCCTTTTGTAGAAGCATTCCAAGCAAATAGACAAATGAATGAATGCAAAGAATAGGAGGGGACCCGACCTTTCAGTCCTAGCTGATCCTATATTCTCAGCGGCACCATTTTTTGTGATTCGTGGAAAATAAACCAACCTTTCTTCCTTGTTACCGCAACGCAATCAAATGGGATTAATAGGTCAAGATAACTACTAAATATTACTTACTCATGGATGTATCTAAGAGAAATCCAAATTGCCTCTAGAACAACCCATAAGGAATAGACGCGAAGGAAAATCCTGGCAATACATGCTTAACTAACCATGGCCTAGCAAAAGTAAACTACCATATTGTATATCTCACTGCTGATCTGTGGCAAGCGACCAACCACGGTCATCAAAATTTCAGGCATTTATTTCTATTCACATGCTCCAACTGAATGATTTCAGTGAGGATACTGTATAAACAAGATGTGCATCTTATATATTTACTCTTGCAGAATCTCTGCAAAAAAAAGGTAAACCACTACAAAGACATTGTCAGATTACTATGGAAGTATCAAGACGACTCAAAAATGCCAAGTCACAGTTGGTACTGGTATCAGTCCAATCCGAGGGAAGAAATACATTGGAGAAACTTCTCTATTCTGTACGGAGAATCACAAACCAGAAAATAATGCATCCCCTTCTCATAAAATTACCTGTACTTGCATACCTGCACCAATAGATAATGAACACATGTGAAGTTACTTTTAGAACCGCATAAATGGCTAAAGGCAACAAAAATGAATTAAATTAAGTGGATCTACCACAGATTCATTTACCATAGGGGCTCATCTCCGCACCAAAAAAGGAGGCAGATCTTCCGTTTTCTGCATCTACAGTCAGTACCAACAAAAGGTGAGATCCATGTTGCACAGAGTAGTAATGCATCAGGCTTCATGAGGCTTCCGTTTTCTGCATCTACAGCCAATACCAACAAAAGGTGAGATCCATATTGCATAGTAGTAATGAATCAGGCCACATGAGGAGGGAATCAGCAGGACTGAAAGGTACCATGCGTGATGAGCTCCGGGAATCAGCAGGTCGCCCTAGGGTGGACGGACAGCAGCGCGAGGGCTGGACAGATCCGGCCGTCTCTGCGGTCCATGGCGCCGTGGACCACCGTTGCGGCTCGAGCTCCTCCCTTCAATCAGCAGAAAGCTAGCACATATTAGTAAGGTCCCCAAACAGATATCACATCATAAAGTGCCAAGAAAATAGACAATTGATTACAACTTTCATCAAACAGAAATATTAGAAAGATCCATCTCACAGAAGAATCATCACACAAAAATATTACAAATACTGGTTATTGTGAGAGAGAAAGGGCAGAGGCATGTATCACCTTGCTGCTGCACATGACGCACTCAGGTCTGCAATCATGTAAAGATTATCAGAAAACCAGATAATCAAGCAGTAAAAATTGAGAGAGAAATACGTCATGGACGCAGATGTGCAGCCTAGATCGGAGAGGAGTCAGAAGGGAAGGGGAGGAGGAGACAAGCGAAGGAGAGAGGAGGGTCACACGGCTCCTACCTGTCGACGTGCGTGGCTCCAGAGGGTCGCTCGCCTCCGCCCCTTGCGTGCGCTGCCATGGCCATGGCCAGATCAATCGAAGAAACTCGGTTGGCCGCCATCTCCCCAATCCCCCAAGCTTCTGCCGCCTGCATGCGCCTACCGGTCCCTTCCCCTCCATCGGGGTCGCTCTCGATCTGGTCGACGCGCCACTGCTGCCCTCCCACGCGCCTCGGATCCGGCGGGCGCGCCACCGCCTGGTCCTCCTCCTCCTCCTCCTCCTCACGCATCTTCCCCTCCCTCTCCTCGCTCTCATCACACCTCGCGACCAGCACGCTGGCGCCGACGGGGAGAGGAGAGGACCCGACGGCCATGGCCTCCTCCTCACGCATCTGTCTCCTCCCTCTCCTCGCTCGGAGCTTTCCGGGACTGGTCGGCGTGGGTAGGGCGATGGGGAGAGAGAGGGGTTCGAGAGAGAGAGAGGAGGAGGGGGGCGAGTGGGACGGGAGGCGGCCGCTAGGGTTTCTCCACAGGAGCGGTGGCTATTTATACCCCTGCACGTAAAAAGACCAAAATGCCCTCGGCGGGTCACAGAATCTACAGGCGGTGGCAGTAATACTGTCTAGCGATTTAACGACGACGTGGAGGGAACGGTTGTGACTATGAGTTCTTCAGGGTTTATATGTTCAATGTCCCACTCAATGACTGTGATGTTTCTTGACATAAATGAGCAGCTGTTTCCACTACCAATCGCTTCAACTTGTCATCATAGTAATACTTGTTCTGTTGACCTAATTCTGCCTTCTGAACATAAACAGAATCTCACATTAGCATTGCTTTTCTCATAAATTAAACAAACTCAACAAAGTGGTGTAGATACTCCAATTTCCTAACTCGGAAATTACCTGCCAGGATTTTGAAACAAAATTTTGTCTTCCGCAGTGTGTAGCCAATCAAACAAAAACCTTGAATAATCACCCAATCCTGATGCACTCACTGCTCAGTGTGTTATCGGACCATGCATCCACTGATACTCAGAGATTGTTCAACATATTAAACAAATAAATAGGGAGAGATTTAAGATCTTCCTCGCCAAACATCCACTGATAGTCAGAGTTCCTTCCATGAAAGACATAAGTACTTGTCTGGGGTTTTGCCAAAGTTTGGTTCAGATTTCTCTTGTGCAATTTTCCTACAAGGGACACCACCCTATTCTCAGCCATACTAGAATGCACTGAAGTCGGATGGTATTAATAATGGATCATTAACATGGTCATTCATGTTTGTCTATTTAAAAAATTTGAAGAACACAAAAAATGCCTCATAATGGATCGCCCCACCCTCATAAATCTAATGGCATTTGACAAGGGACGCAAATGTGCAGCAAGGCCAAAACCTGGGACTACCTGAAAACGGTCGCACACTTCGGGTAACAATCAGAATAGTAGGCATTTCATTGCAAGAACATAATAACTGTATCGATATTTTGAATTGGGATGTTGTCAAGGAGTCTCCCGCTATCAAATATGCCTGCTCCTTCCTCTTTTAAAAGGGTAAATGGAGTGCATATCTGGTAACAATATGCTGATTCCAAGCACAACTATCTCTAGAAAGGAAATCTAAAAACTTGTTCTGGCATGTAGCATCAGTGATATACTGAGGCTGATGAGCGGTCACCCAAAATCAGTATTAATATAAATTAGTATAAATGATACTCCCCCCGTTCGGAAATAACTGACGCAGTTTTAGTTCATATTTGAACTAAAACCATGTCAGTTAGGTAATAGTAAAAGGGGCAGCCCCAGTGCATGTAGCTCCCGCTTGCGCAGGGTCTGGGGAAGGGTCCAACCACTTTGGGTCTATTGTACGCAGCCTTTCCCTACATTTCTGCAGGGTCAGTTAGGTAATAGTATATATCAAAAAATTATCCTGATAAGCTCTAGCTGTTTCATCATGAACTGCATTAAAAACCTAAAAATATGTGATCCTGTAAACTAATAGGACATTTATTCGATATTATAGCACCTAAGAACCTTGAGCAATCTGCTTTGTCTTGCAGCTGAATGAAGTACGGTTCTTGAGAAGATCAGATTATGCTATCACCTATCGGTCACCTCCCTGTATAATAAACATGGTGAGATAAGCCTACAATTCAAAGCTATCACTTTGGAGGTGCACAACAGGAAAAAAAAGAACTATTTGCAGCAACCAGTCATATTTGTTATTTATTCAGTAAAAATATAAATCCAAACACCAGTAGAATATAAATGCTCTAAAAGCATACACTGCATTCTGCAACATTCAACAATATGAACTTTTGAGCCGTTGCCTGAAAGAAGAACAATGCTGACAGGTCATAGCAATGAATTTGAGCACGATAAAAGAAACGACACGCCACCTCAGTTTCTTTACCTGCCCCGGAATAAATGCCTCCTTTATAACATTGGAGGAAGTTTTTTCAGATACTGGCCCTGTTCTTTACAGATATTTAGTTCTGTACTAACATGCTTAGGGCATGTGAACTAATCAACAATTCATGAGACCGCAAAATTCACAAAAGGAAGTGAGAGCACCAATGAATTCAGTGGCGCGACTGAAACTAATGCAGCTCACAGTTTGTTTTGGTAGCTGCAGGTTCTATTTTTTGGTGAGAATGGAACATAATGTTTGTGACTGGACATGAAAAAGGAGAAAGTACAATGTCTCTAGATTATGAAGTACCTGACATCGATTCCTGCAAGTAAGCCTATATCATTGCACGGACAATATCCTCAACCTGCTTCATCATAGCACAAAAAGATGATGGGCGTGGTTGAAAAGCAATTGAACGACATCCAATAGTCATCACAATTCACAAGTCACCTGCTTCATAAACAGAACACGAACTTGCTGAATACAAACCGTTAACTCAAGGAGGCGATGAGCTCTTTTATGTGTTTTATATGGATCATGTACAGACAGTATAACAACGACACTTTCTACGACGCAGTCGAGCTTTCCTTTCTTGCAAGAGAATTGACAGACTATCTGTCTCCTATTCTTAAAAGCTAAAACAGGAAGAAAAAAATGAGGGCAAATTTATTTGCACCTTCAAACAATGAATGGGGGCAGAGGCGCATTATCTGTAGTTCTGTACAATGGCATCCAAATGCTGCTTTTCATCACATGCAAAATAAAATAAAAAGGTCACACAGGTCTTTCTCCTGCGCTCTAATAAACAATAATAAACAACATATAGCTACAAATTCTCAAAAACAAAGACTGTACTGGTAGGCTGTATGCAGAAATTGTAATACTGGTAGAAAGCATCAGCCAGTACGCCATTCAGAAATACAGGAGAATAATAAAGGAAAATACTGGTATGAATTAGTAAACCATCAATTACTTTCACAAAAATTAAACTCTTCAAACAAAGATGCTACGGAAAGAAAGATGATTAATTTTCAGCTAACAAGAACTAGAGCAAGCAACCAACAAACTATATCAAGATGCCATCCTCGGCAGTGATCATCAACATATTGTGGTCATCCTAGTCCTTTCATATCAGTATTCCAAATATATAAATGCAGATATACTACTCACAGATATTTCAATGTGTCTGCACAATGACCTGATCTCACACTCTCTTAGTTCCAATATGTGTGTCAATAAGACATGAGAATGTCCAAAATAGCAGTTCGATGTTCTCTTCTCTGCCGAATGATGAGATGGACATACCAGGTCTCATGAAATAAATTACTAGCTTCATCAAGTGTTAGCAAGTAGCAACGACCAAACCAGCATGTCATAGACATACTACAAAGACAACCAACATCTAGTTAGGCACGAATACTGAAACAAAAGGCTACCAGCTTACTGCCCAAGCAAAATCTTTGGGGCGCAATAAATAGTTTCAAACTTTACATATTCTTGGTTCATGCAAATCTGAATCTAGTCGGCACTTCACCTCTGCAAGCTTCCGCATAGTCTTCAGCGAGGTGCGGTGCAGCTTCCATGTGAGGGCATATGTACTTCTCCATGAATACCTTCTCGGTCCGCATTACTGCAGAATAGTAGTCCCGGTCGCAATCTAGCAATTCATTTTCCTTGAGAAACTTTACAACATAGTACCGGGGCCTGAGACGGCCCTCCAGGCTGTAAGAGAGCAATACCGGACGATGAGCAATGTATGCCGGTTCCAGCCCCACCTCAGAGATGAGGAACTCTGATCTGCCCCGCAGAAAGTCCTTAGACCTTGTCAGCAAGATTGGATGCTTGGACACAGCAATGCTGACCTCGGCATCTGACCACCTAAAGGTCTTCTTCAAGTACCCCGCTTTAGCGGCGATCTTCTCCTCGCTGAGGTACCCAACAGCAGACACGGCATGCCTGAACATCCGAGATCCACGGGGCAAACCAAGACTTTCAGCGCATGACACCATTGCCCGGATGGATTCCACATTGGTTGTGAGCAGCCATGGATTACGGATGCACAGCTTGGCAATGTCGCAATCAGCCAGCCCCGAGTCCCGCAGGGTCGCGACATTGGGCTTGACCACCCTCTCAAGATCAGACGAGATAAGGTAAAGGCCGCGCTTGAGAACTTGAAGGGTGTTGTCGATGGAACCGAAGAGGGGCAGGTAGTACTGCAGCTTGGAGACGATGGATGTGAGATGTAAGTTGCCATGGCAGTAGGAGATGAGGCGCGCGATCTGAGAACGCGAGAGGCCGAGGCCGGTCAGCTGGGCTACGACGGGGACAAGGTATCCCTCCACTCTGGAGCAGAGTACCTTGGGGTCTCCCGCGACGACGGCGGCGATTTCGGAGCTGGAGAAGCCGTGGCCGGCGAGGAAGGAGAGCACGGCGTCGGGCTTGGTGGGGGATTTGAGGTGGGAGAGCTTGGCGGAGGCCTTGAGTGCCTGCGCTCGGGAGAGGCCGCAGCTGGCGACGAGGTAGTCCTGCACGGCGAAGCTAGGGGCGGGCGCTGCGGCGGAGATGAGGCGGTGGATCTGGGAGGTGGGAGAGGCGGAGGGAAACGAGAGGAGCTGAGTGAGGACGCAGCACCGGTGCCGGAGCATGGCGGCGGCGAGGAGATTGGAACGAGCGGCGGCGGCGGTGGCTGCGTGGTTGTCGCAACAAAAAAAGGAGGCCGAGGAATGACCCTCCACGAGCCCAGCAGCGTCAGCGTGTGAGCGTAATGGGCCTTGAAGCCTTCTAATTCGTTTACTCACTCACAAAAAATGAGATGCTAAATAAAAAAACTCACAAAAAATGAAGAAATGTATTCAATTTTCTTTTGAAGGAATATCCCTAAAAACACAAAATGAGAAACGAATGTCTCAAAAAAACTGAAGAAACGTGCGCCAGGTATTGGTAGTACTCACTCTGGGTTTTTTGTCTACTCTGCATATAAGAAGTCAAACTTTTTAATATTTGCTCAAGATTATCAAAAACAAAATCAACATTCACAATATCAAAAAAATGTCATTAGATGCATCGTGAAATTAATTTTTCATATTGTATACCTTTATTATTGTAGACATTGATATTTTTTTAATATAAATTAGATCAAATTTTATGAAGTTTGACTCAAGACAAATCTTATACGTGGAGTACAAGGAAACAGAAGGAGTACAAAACATCACGCGACGACTCGGTCCCGAGCCGCTCGTGCACCTATGTCCCCATTGTAATCGTCAGCTCACGCCACCGGGAAAAGCCAACCCCATCATCATCGTGGGTTGAAACTCATCAACCAGAACCATGCAGAGTCAGGCTCACTCGTCTCCATCTCCTCTTCTTTACAAGTAAAAACGGCTACAAAATGCTTTGCTCTGCCATCTCTCTTACAAACTAAGGGCTTCGCCGAGTGAATTTTAGGCGCATGATAACAGCTTGGATCAGAAACTCAACACTACTACCAGTACCAAATACATACATGGCTCGCTCTCTCTATTCTTCGGTTAAATGTGTAGTGCGTTGATGTTTTCTTCATAATGTATATGAATCCATCTGTACTACACTCCCAACTTTTGCGCAAGGCGCCACAGAGCACTAGGTAGGGTTCAGGTGACACAAAAAGATTCAGCAGCTCACATGATCTTGAGTGCCTGGAAAAAGAATTTACCAAGTCTTTATTCTCTGAATCATATGTTCTTTAACAAGTACAGGCGGATAAAGATATTTTCAGACCTAGGAAATTATGATTAAGGTAAATAAGAGAAGCAGTTTGTACAAAAAAAGTAATTTGTCCAATGATAGTTTTAAGGGCCAACAAGGTAGTCATCTAATCATGAAGACTGGAGCACAAGGAAAGTTATTTCAATTAGCATCTAGCTGCTATGTAAAAACAACATCCATGCACAACCGCCTCGTAGAACTATCTGTTGTGTTCCCTCTGCAAGGAACACAACTGCAAACAAATAAACCAACTCGTCTCATCACAATTAGGATGGGAAACCGTAGCAAAATAGCGTGATTTTGGTCATCTGCTAATCTTCTATATGTCACATGGCATTTGACTAGGTGCAAAATATATCACCCCCAACCAGTGGCGTTTCTATGTGCAACCTGTGCAGTCACTTGACCCCGCAGGTTTTTTTAATGACTACTACTTTTGTTCTTGATATTGCATCAAAACAATCATAATTCAGAAAATTTATGGCTTTAGCACCGCCACTGGCTTGAGGTTAACTCTTGCGAGAAGTCAGGCTTAAAGCACAAGCAAGTTCTATCAGCAGTCCTTATGTATGAAAAAAAAACTTATGCATGCATATGACAAGTATAAATGCATTCTGGAAAATGAACATTATACCTGACCAACTGAATCATCATTTGCAGGAATAGTACTTGATGAACAACCAACTCTCTGTACACCCATGCCATCAGAACTACAATGGATGTGGTTTTCTGGTAAATCAACAGTTTCTGATGTTGGTCCTTCATCGGAGTCCACAAAAGTTGCAAATGGCTCATTTTCCATTGCTTGTGTAAGATGGCCCCTGAGAGAACTTCATTTCTTACTAATGTAATTTCATTGAAAATCCAACATCTAATGGTTGTTGGTTATCTGAAACAAACCTTTCAACAATATGATACTCATCATTCTGCTCCATAAAAATGGATGAATTCTTTCATAACAAGGTTTGAATCTAGTAGAGCAATATGTTGAACAAAGTATTGATCTAATTGGCCTAATTTTGCTACCTGGTGGAGATTCTCCTTCAGATGTCGCTCTACAAGCCATGTATCAGATTGCCGTGCCTCGAGTTTGTTATGCTAGAGCTTCATGTGCTCCAAAAATAGATACGTAAGCATAGTGAACCACTGAACAGTTAGCTTTAGTTTGTCACACTTTTGTCATTTCATGAATATGACTTCTACAAATATGTTCCAAAATTAAATTCCATACTTCTTTCTGTCTCATAACATTGTTCAGTGTGTATGTGTCTAAATTATCCTGATATCTCAAGCTGTTGTTTATAAAGGATATTCTTTTCTCTCAAGGAGAAAGCATTGCCAGCTAACTCCATTCTTTTCTCCACGATCATGTTATGAAGGTCATCGTTTGACAAATGACATTCTCCTTAAGTTTCTTGAACAGGTTCCTGCTCCTCTAAGATCATATGCTCAACATCAGATGAGACCACTTGTGGTGCACCATTTGTGAATAATTGCCATGGTCGTTGTCAACTGACTCTATTCTTTTCTCCACAATCATATTAGGAAGCTCATCATTTGACAAATGACATTCTCCATGAGTTTCTTGAACAGGTTCTTGCACCTCTGAGATCATATGCTCAGCGCTAGATGAGACCTCTTGTAGTGAACCATTTGTGAAATTGTCATCATCATTGTCAAGTGACTCTGGTCTTTTCTCCACAATCTTTCTTGGTAGGAAGCTCATCAATTTCCATCATTTGAAAATGACATTCCCTGTGAGTTTCTTGAGCAGGTTCCCAGACCTCTAAAATCATCTGCTCAACACCAGATGAGACCTCTTGTAGTGCACCATTTGTGAAATTGCCATGATCATTGTCTGTTCTTTTCTCCACAATCATGTTAGGGAGCTTATCATTTGATAAATGATATTCTCTATGAGATTCTTGAATAGGTTCATACTCCTCTGAGATCATACGCTCAGCACCAGATTTTGCGCATCATCATTATTGTCAACTAACTCTGTTATTTTCTCCACAATCATTTTAGGGAGCTCATCAATTGACAAATGACATGCTCTGTGAGTTTCTTGAATAGGTTCCTGCTCCTCGCAGATCTTACGCTCAACACCAGATGAGACCTCTTATGGTCTACCACTCAAGTTGTTATATGTTCAGGCTACCTCATTTCAAGCTGATGAAATCCGGCATGCATGCAGTTAACACGGAAGCATGCACTAGAAGTGGAATTAGGTCAAACGGAGTTGCATGGGGCCCACGAGCTCAGGGGGCGTGCCTCCCCCCACAACACGCCTGGTGAGCTCGTGGCTCTCACCTTACTCTTCTGGCCTCCCCCCGAAGCTTCTAGGGGTCCCTTATGGTCTAGAAAAAAACCCCGTAAAATTTCATTGTGTTTGGACTTTGTTTGATACTAATTTTTTAAAAAGCCAAAAACAAGCAAAAAAAAAACAGGAATTGGCACTGGGCACTGGGTTAATAGGCTAGTCCCAAAATTTGATATAAAATAGCATAACAATGCATATAAAGCATTCAAGATTGATAATATAATAGCATAAAACAATAAAAAACTATAGATACGCTGGGGATGTATTAGGACCCTATCGGTCTGTTTTTCTCGCAAACCGAAAGCAACTGTGGGGAGCAATGCGGGAGTTCAAACATCCACTTGACCACCATGAACCAATCACGTGGTCCTCATCTCTTTTCTCTCTCTCCTCCCAATCGCACATCACACACACACATGAACCACATGCATCCCCCCTTCTCTTCCCTCTCCCCTCTCACATCTCAACTGGACGAATAAGGGTGTTTTTGTCTTTAAATATTTTTTCTTTGATGAGTAATTGTGGTTAGATATAGGATGGTTTTCTCCCGCATCATGTGCGTGAACCACGTCCGGACGTGAGAAATGTTTATGCCGTCCAAGTTGGAAATGGCCTAAGCGGGCTACTGTAATAGCTCCTCAGCACTCCCCTGAAAATGCAAGTGTGAAACACCAGGCAGCAAGCCTGGTAAGCTATCTCAAAAAACAACAACCAAAAAAAAAAACGCAAGTGTGAAACGGGCGACTGAAACCGGCGGCCCCTTTCACGATGCGTGGACCGACCGTTCGCTCTTTCTGGAACACACACACAAAAGAGGCAGCCCAGGACGCGCCGCCCCGCTCCCCGACCCAACGGCAGCGCCCGGATCGGACGGCCGGGAACCTCGCGTGGGACGAAAGCTAATCGACCCCCGCCCCCGCCGCGATCCGCCGCCCACCGCCGATCCTGCGGCCACCATTCCTGCGTCCATCCAAAGCTAACCAAACCCCCCATTCCCCCGCACCCCGCAAAGAAAAAAAAGAATCCATTCCCCAATAAAAGCGCTATATAAAACCCCCACCCCATCCTCCGCCTCCACGGCCTCCCCCAACTCCGATTCGAAATACTCCTCCTCCCCCAGCTAGGGTTTTGCTGCCTCCGCCGCCGCCTCCCGCCAGCGTCGTCCCCCCATGGTGAGCCCATCCCGTTCGGTCCCGCGTTCATGGTTTCCGTCTGATTCCGCGTCGGATCCGCGGCTGGGTGGGTCTGATCTGTTTTTTGGTCTGGTCTGTCGCAGGCGCTGCCGAACCAGAACACCGTCGATTACCCCAGCTTCAAGCTCGTCATCGTCGGCGATGGCGGGACTGGTGAGTTCCTCCCCCCCCCCCCCCTTGTTCGTTTGGTTCCGGTAGATGCGGCCCGTGATCTGTCCGATGCGCCTGCTCATTGCTTCTCGTTTCGACGAGATCTGAGTCGTGTCGCGGATTTGCGTGGCCTGTGGGGTGAATCTGATTCCGTATTAGATGCTGGGGATTGCGGGGGGCGATGGTAATCCGTGCCACGGAAGGGTTTCGTGGTTGTTTTGCCAGCGGGGTTCAGTTTTCGATGCTTTCCATTTTGGAACGCATGAACAGCAGAGTCAGTAGTTGCGAAAGTGATTAGATCACGCAGGTCCTGATGCTTTGGATCACATGCTACTTTTATTGCGAATGGATAATCTTTGCTGATGAATCGTTGTGAAGTCTAACAAAATTACCAATAGGGAAAAGTTTGTTTAACAAGACGGGCTATGTTTGTCAGATTTTACTTTCCTGATAGCAGTTGCAGCAGCAGAATAGAGATTGAAAAATTACCAGCAGGATATGTATTAACAGGATTTCTTGAACAGGGGAGTGTCTGTTTAATGAATTGTTAGATCCAACATTACTGATAGGCGAAGTTACTGTTTTTGGCAAGTTTAATTTTCTATGCACCAGTGTTAAAGGTCTGCCTATTACACTTGTTTTTAGGTGCAAGTGAAGACTTAATAAGAAGTAACGGTATTGCTTATAAGTGAAAATCCCTTGATATCTAGATAATTTTGTCTCAGCATGGAATTACTTAAGTGCCATCTGCTAGATTGGTGTCTCATGCATCATTTACTCTAATCAAACATGAACCTACCATAGCACTGCTCAATTACAATTGTCAGTAATATTTTTTGGCTGCTCAGCCCTTTGTTCTTTATCCCACCAGTGACAACAGAGGTTCTGATACTGGTATCTGTTTGCAGGCAAAACCACTTTTGTGAAGAGGCATCTCACTGGAGAGTTTGAGAAGAAATACGAACGTATGTTAATTGTTCTAAGTTTGTCTTCCGTACCTATACTGTTGGCATGCACCATGGCTAAGACATTCAACATTTTTTCCCTTTGCAGCCACCATTGGTGTTGAAGTTCACCCATTGGATTTCACCACTAACTGTGGAAAGATCCGTTTCTACTGCTGGGACACTGCTGGGCAAGAGAAGTTTGGTGGCCTTAGAGATGGATACTAGTAAGTGTTTTGCAGTGTATTTTGGCTATTTTTTTCTGCACATGACTCTTATGTAGCTGTCTCAGATAGTAGATGTATCGGTTAAGGCGTATTGATTCGCTTGGCTAATTTAGTGATTTGACTGATTTCTTTTTTAATCATTTGTGCAGCATCCATGGTCAGTGTGCGATAATCATGTTTGATGTCACTTCAAGGCTGACCTACAAGAATGTTCCTACGTGGCACAGGGACCTGTGCAGGTTTGCTTCTGATGCAATCATCTCTACTTCACTGAATGTAATGTTGTGCCTTGGTGTTCTTATGTCTGGATGTTAACCTGTTGCAGGGTGTGTGAGAACATCCCCATTGTTCTGTGCGGGAACAAGGTTGATGTGAAGAACAGGCAGGTTAAGGCCAAGCAGGTGACATTCCACAGGAAGAAGAACCTGCAGTACTATGAAATCTCTGCCAAGAGCAACTACAACTTTGAGAAGCCCTTCCTTTACCTTGCTAGGAAGTTGGCTGGGTAATTTTCTTTCATCCCCATTGCTTTCCTTTGCCTGTAATATTGCATCATTGTTCTTGTACTAAGAATTTTTTGCTGATTACAGTGATCCCAACATCCACTTCGTCGAAGCAGTGGCCCTTAAGCCTCCGGAAGTGACCTTTGACTTGGCCATGCAGCAACAGTAAGTGTCTTGCTCTGTTTTCTACCCTCTGACTTGGTTCATGTTCAGTTTGTATGTTCAAATGAATGAAGTATTGGATTGCTCATTTGCTTTTTTGTGACTTGTGTAGGCATGAGGCTGAGCTTGCGGCTGCAGCGGCACAGCCACTGCCTGATGACGATGACGATCTGATCGAGTAGAGAGAGGATCATGAGTCTGTCTTATCAATCAATACTTTGAGAGCCAGAGACTGTGCGAGTCGGTTTTAGGTTGAAGGCTTGATTTGGAGTAGTCAAGCCGGATGTTTTTCCTGTCTGCCTTGCCTTGTCTGGTGGGCTGCAAACTGTTTGTGTGACATTGATCTACATCATGTTGCTTGCCATGGATTTGTTGTTGGCCACCTTGATGGTTCATCAGTATTATTATGCCTGTTGGCTCAATGTGTGGATCATATATTTATCTTGAGCATCTGTGTGCTTGCTATGCGCATGGTTTTTGGCTAAGTGGGTTCGCTGCTGGACATCTCAATGGCCAGGTAGGCACTTCCTACATTTGTCAAAAGGGATTTTATTTTGAGCTGGTGATTTTGTTTATCTCTAGATAAACACAATTTGCGGTAGCACCGTCTGTTGAAGAGCTCAGTCTTATAAGTGATGTTGAACTTGTCAATATTTAAAGGACACCACTAGGCATCAGACTACTGCTAGCTTGCATCTATCAGACCAGTCTTGCACCGTCCGATTGAGAGCAAGGTGTACGTCCGATTAGATAATTAATTAGGAGGCCGGAGCGTGAAGGTTGGTCCGTACGTGAAAGCAGGACTTGCGTAGTTAGTTTGCATGCCGAGATTTGTTTACTAACTACCAATCCCGTAAATCTCGTAAGATTTATTCCTAGCGCTAACCCCGGTGGTCTCTTCGCTGTTCCCTCTGCTTCCTTCACGTGCTTCATTTGTTTTTTCATGTGCTTCCCATGCATCTATTTGACGGTCAGGGCTAGGAAGCATATATTTTCATAAGTGGAAACATGTTTTACTAAGTGGAATCATGCTAAGAAATGAACAATTTATTTTCTTTCCGTCTGCTAAAAAATATGCTTCCATATTAAGCTGAAATTGTTTAAATTTGGTGAAATTTGTGCCATTATAAATAACGTATTTATTTTCTTTGCGGCACACTTAAAATATATTTTGAAGAACCGGAGAATTATTATAAATTGCTTCCGACCAAACGAAATTTTGTTTCCAAAAAAGATCTTATACCTAAAGTTGTGTTGGTGTGAAACAAATTAGTAGATTTTTGTTTCCAAAGAAATTAAAATATACATCCAAAAGAATCTGAATTTGCTTTCACAAAGTAAAATATGGCATATAAGGTAAGCTTTTGCGCCAATGCAGACCAAGGATCCAATGGTGGCATGTGTCCTCCTTATGGTGTCCGTGCTTCCTTTTGATGGTGTATATGCTTCCTTTCGATGGTGACAGTGCATCATTAACAAAGGGTCATGCTTCAGATGGCGAGCGTGCTTCCTACATAGGTGATTGTGCTTTCTTCATATTATCAATCGTTCTTGTGCTTTCTTCTGCCGCCAGACAAACCAGGGGATTGGAATGGTGTCGACGAGGAGTGGCATAGACATTGTGACACTACAACATGGATGCATTGTTAGACCATGATCGTGCTTCCTTCAGATTGTGGAACTGCTCTCTTCCACCACCAGGCAGATCGAAATTGCATCAGCAAGGAGCGACATAGACGGAGCGAAGCTACAACGTGGAGGCACCGTTAGTCGATGATCGTGCTTCCTACCCATGCTAGGGATGGTGCTCATGCTTCCTTCCACCGTCGGTTTATGTGCTTCATTTGTTCATATAACATTTTCCAGACATACTACAATTTTGCTTACTTCAAGTCACGAGGATTACAATGCTTCCTAAGCTCATATAGTATGTATCCTCCAAACTATCGAGTTGCTTCCCTTCATCTGGCCGTGTTTCCTACTGATGGTGGCGTGCTTCCTTCTACCGCTAGGTGTTCCAAAGGATGGAAGTTATGTCAACTGAGGTCTGAGGAGTGGCATGGACGGAATGATGCTGCACCATGGATGCACCATTAGCTGAGATTCCAATTGACGATGAAGTAGTTGAGGAGATGAATTACCAAGATCGTTGTCGTGGTGTGCGAGCCCCATCCTGTACGCACCGGATTACGTCGCCACACTCGCTAATGCGCCACGCGGTCTGCCGGACGGCTTGCGGCATGATGGAGACGGTGATGATACGCAGGATTGGTGCCCTGGAGCAGACGTCGTGGTGATGAGATATGGAAACAGGAAACGAGGAAGCTCACCAACGTGCTGCCTCGTCTCATCGGCGGCGGACACAATGGTGATCAGAATGGATCTACACGGCGGATAAGACTGCAACTGCGTTTACGGAGAGGACGAGGTGGTTGCAGTGGACGGGAGCTATTTGGGCGAAGGATTAGGTCCGGGTTATGCGCAGAGGATGTGGGTGGCTTCCAATGGGCTGACGGGATGTGTTTTCTTTTCCTTTTTGCCATTATACGCAGCGACGGAAGACCGTCTGATTGGACAAGAATCAACGGCTGTATATTGGTCCGACGAATGCTTCTAATCAGCTTACTGATTAGAAGTGTTTCCCATATTTAAATCATACGACAATTCAATTTCTTACTGGGCAAATTGAAGCCCAAAAGAGGAAGATCATTGGGAAAATGATACATTACCAGTCTAAATTTGCTCTTACGGTTGACATCTAAAGGTTTGCTTCTTTTTTTCATTATAATTTGCTTCACAGTCCTGTACCATCGAGAAATCCGTCATAGTGTCGTGCTGGGAAGTCACCCAGTTGCTCATGGATTGGGATTGAGATCCAGACTATAACTCACTCACCAATGAGGCCCTTAAATTAGTCCAAACCCCCAGCAAGTCACCCACTCATCTTGCTATCCGACCATTGCCCTCTTTTGCTGATGCTAGGGGCGAAAGACACCTCAAAGCAAAACTTTTGTACTTCCTTCGTTCACTTTTATAAGTCGTTTCAAACAAGTGAAATTGAGCTGTTTTGCACAATGCACGTCTACAAAGCCTTACAAAAATGAACAGAGAGAGTTCTCATATCCTAGCATTCAATGAAATTGTGCACCTTGGTCCGAATGAGCATTGCAATCACATAGAGCCCTACCAAGCCTTGTGTTAAAAAGACTGCGCTTCACCTCTCCGAGTGGAATAGAGGGTAAGCGAAGAACACCTCTATGCGGCCCAATTGATTATTCTCCTTTCTCGACCATGAAGAAGCATGACATTAGTGCGAAGCTAAAGAGATGTGTAATTAGCATGGTGGTGCTTGAGAGAACAAGAAACAACACACAAGAATGACCAACTTAAAAAAGGGTGATGCTAACACCAAGTTCTACAACGGGATCAACGCGGGGAAAAGAGTAAAATCACATCCATAGGGTGATGCTAACACCAAGTTCTACAACGGGATCAACGCGGGGAAAAGAAGTAAAATCACATCCATAGGGTAAGCACAATCTTGGTTGGGTCATCGAGCATGAACAAAAAGATATCATTCATACCCACTTCTCTGATGCCATGGGAAAAGAGGGCTCTAGACCAAAAGATTTCAATTGGGAGGAGCTCAACCTTGACGCGCGGGACTTGCATGACCTTGAGGCCCCTTTCACCAAGGAGGATGTGTGAGAGGCCATTAACCAAATGCCAAATGACGCACTCACGCTGGATGGGTTCATCGCGCATTTTTTTTGAAATTGTTGGGACATTGTTAAGGTTGAACTCATGAGAGCCAATCATCATTTTGGTAACCTCCATGGTGCAAATCTTCAATGTTTAAACTCTGTAAACATTGTGTTTTTGCCCCAGAAAGAGGGTGTGGAAGAGATCATCGAATATATGCCTATTAGCCTCATTTATGCCGTTGCGAAAATCATTGCTAAGATACTAGCCATCCGCCTTAGTATGCACATGAACTCTCTTGTTTCTAATGCCCGAAGTTCCCAAGCAAATTTAGGGATTGGATCACCGCCCTAATTTGCACATCCTCCTTGAGGGTGCTTTAAAACGGGGTGGTCGGACCTCCAATCTAGCATGGTTGTGGGTTTCGACAAGGTGACCCCCCCACTCCTTTTCTTCATCGCAATCATTCCCCTCTAGCGCGTGCTTGACTTGGCAACAAGGCATTGTCTTCTCCACAAGATCATGGTCGGGGCACCATGGTTAGGACCTCTCTTCATGTAGATGATGCGGGATGTTCATGGCCCCAATCGAGTGTGATATCTATCCACCAACTTGCATAAGAGCTCCCTGGTCCCAATCGAATGTGGTCATTTAAACCTTGAGCCAATCCTCCAAAGTTTGTCGGCTACTCGTGCTTCCTTCCTGATAACATACTTGGGCCTTACACTTTTGGTTTGGCAACTCAAGAAGGTGGACTTCCAATACCTTGAGGACAAAATTGCACTAAGTCTTGTCCCTTGCGAGCTAAAAATATTACTAACATTGGCAGCTGATGGTATCCTGGACTAGAGGGTGCTCACCATGTCATCTCTCGGCCAGTAGGGCCGGCCAAGGACCCCCTTGGCGATTACCTCTAATCTTTGAACATTAACTTCTCGATGGTCCACGATGCTGAATTTATTGCTCTTTGGACTCTACTTCACGATTTTCCACCTTGAAGACAATGCCAAAGATGACATTACCTGGAAGCACACGAAGAGTGGACACTACTCGGCAGCCTTCGCTTATAAGACGCAATCTTTAGGGGCCACTCGCTTACCCATGGAGCTCAAGGTTTGGAAGGTTTGTGCATCGTCTGAAGTCAAAGTCTTTGCTTGGCTAGCTATGCAAGATAGAATTTGGGCCACAGGTAGATTACCCAAGAGAGGATGGAAAAACTGTGGCCTTTGCCCTCCTTATTAAAGAGAGGAAGAATCCGTTGCCCACAGTGCAGGTTCAACTTGAGGTTGTTGAATTTGGTAGAGCGCTCAATGAAGGAGTGACGGGTAAACTTACCCGGGAACAACATCCACAACAAAAAAAGCCATGGCCTCTCTTACCACTCATGAGCTAGATTATTTGGAATGAAAAAAAATGCAAGCATCTTGCGACACAAGTCTGCACCGCCTCTAATTCTCCTCCGCGTCATCAAAGGAGGGAAGCGCTTCTATGGCCGGTGGCGGGTGCTAAGGGTCTAGGGAAACAAAATCGTGAGAGTAACTACTGTGTAGTCCGTAGCCGCACCGTCCGTAAAACGAGCGAACTCTATTATTATTATTTTCGAACCGAGGCAAAAGATTTGCCTCATATATTAATTAAGAGAGAATAGATTTTTTACACGAGCCCAACAAATACAAAGTGGCGTTACTCTCCCGGTATTATAGTACCTAGCTTCTTAGCCCCGGCGGTGACCCAGGTGAGGGCTTCACTCTTGATGTTGCTTAGCAGAATTGGGGGTGACATGCTCTTGTTGCGGAAAATGCGTGCGTTCCTCTCATTTCAAATGGTCCATCCAATGAGCATGGTGAGGGATGCCATGGCTTTCCTGTTGGGAGTGCACAAACTCGATTGGCTCACCCACCAATCCTTAATGGAGTCCTGAAGGTGCCATGTCGAAGTGTCAAGGTTGTCGAGGTTTAGCCACCCGTTGACCAAATTCCAAAGGCGAAGGGTGAAACGACACTTGACGAAGATGTGTAGTCCAGACTCCGGCTCCGGTTTGCAGAGGGGGCAAAGATGGCAATTCGGCCATCCCCGGTGTGCTAGGCGATCAGTGGTCCAAATCCGGCCCTGGATGGCAAGCCACGCGAAGAACTTCACCTTAGGCGGTGCCCAGGCTTTCCACACCGTGTGATCCATGGAAGAGTAGAAGGTTCCGAAGAATTGCGCTGAGTAAGCAGACGCCGCCGAGTATTGACCATCCGTAGTGTGCTTCCAAGAGATCTCGTCCTCCGCATGCTCCTCTAGGTGGAATTCTGAAATGAGCATCCAAAGCTCCACAAATTGGTGGATGTGAGCCATAGTGAAGGTGATAGACATCTTGATTTTGGAGATCCATGCGCCCTCGTTGAGTGCTTCCTTGACCTTCCAGTTTTTCCTTGTGGATGCATCGTGGATGAGCGGCGCAATATCCTTCGGTTTGCGGCCATGAACCCAAGGCGCATCCCAGAAGGGTGTTTTAGCCCCATTCCCAACGGTGATAACGGTGGAGGCATAGAAAAAATTGTAATCCTCTTCATCACATGGGTTTCCCAAGCCCACCCACATTTTGGATGGCACCGTCCACTCAAACCATATCCAACGCAAGCGCAGTGCGCGCGCGAATTTGACGGTGTTTAGCACGCCGAGGCCTCCACGCTCGTAAGGGCGGCAAACTAAGTCCCAATTGACCTTGCATTTTGCTCCAGAGGTTTTGTCTGACCCAGACCACAGAAAAGCGCATTGTAACTTGCTTGTGTTATGAAGGGTGCTCAGCGGGACGTGGATAGATGTGATGAAGTAAACCAACAAGGAGGATAGCACAGACTTCACCAAGGTGGTGCGACCAATAGCGGTGATGTTGTTGCCGTCCCATGGAATAAGTTTGGCCGCCACCTTGTCTTCGAGGAACTGGAAGTCTACTTTCTTTAATTTCCAAACCGAAAGCGGAAGACCCAAATATTTCATGGGAAAGGATGCTCTTTTTGCAGGTAGATTTTGAAGGATGGGCTCAAGGTTGAGGTGGCGACATCTAATCGGAACGACCGAGCTTTTGTGGAAGTTGGTGGACAGACCGGTGGCATCTCCAAAGCAGTCCAAAATGCCAGCAAGGTTATCAATGTCTCTCTTGATGGGTGCCATGAACACCGCCGCATCATCCGCATAAAGAGAGGTTCTCACAGTGGTGCCACGGCCACGGACTTTGTGGAGCAACCCCTTGCGAGTGGCCAAGTCAAGAAGATGTTGGAGCGGATCAATAGCAATGACAAATAGGAGGGGCGACATCGGGTCCCCTTGTCGCAACCCCTTTCCATGGTGGATAGGAGTGCCAGGCACCCCATTCAGGAGGATACGGGATGAAGATGTGACAAGAAGCGCGACGATCCAGTTTCTGAACTTGCTGGGAAAACCTTTTCTTTGTAGGAGTTCAATGAGGTACTCCCATTTCACGGAATCAAAAGCCTTGCGGATGTCCAACTTGAAGAGAAGCGAGGGTGTTTTGTTTTTGTGCAACCGGCACGCAAGGTTCCTGACATGCATAAAGTTGTCATGGATACTTCTCCCTTTTATGAAGGCACTTTGGGCGTTGGAGACAATAGAGTCCATGAGTGGACGAAGGCGGTTTGCGAGAATTTTGGCAATGATCTTCGCAATCGCATGGATGAGGCTAATAGGTCGGTAGTCCGAGATCCCCTCCGCACCTTCTTTTTTGGGCAGCAGCACGACATTTGCAGAATTTAGCCAATGGAGATTGGAGTCGTGAAGGTTCTCGAAGAGATGAATAACCCGCATGATATCACCCTTGATGATATTCCAAAATTTCTTGAAGAAGATACCGGTGAAGCCATCGGGGCCAGGAGCCTTGTCGTTATGCATATCATTGATAGCCGCCTTAACCTCCTCCTCGGAGATTGGGTCTGCAAGCTCACCCAACTCGTGGGTCTCTAACTGTAGTTCCTCCCAATTTAGGTCCCTTGCTCTTGGGGGCCCTCTTCCCATCACCTTAGAGAAGTGCTCAAATATTACTTCCTCCTTTGCATTGTGGTCAGTGACCCACCCCTGATTGTGGTGGATCCTGTAGATGTGGTTCTTTCTTCTCCTAGCGTTAATACGGCGGTGAAAGAATTTTGTATTTGCATCTCCTTCCTTCAGGTTTGACATTCTCGCACATTGTTTCTTCCGTGATCTCTCGAGCACCGAAAGACATATGACCCTTCTTTTAAGTTTTGCTCTGAGGTCTCTCTCATCAGGGGAGAGTGTCCGGTCTTCTTGAGCCAAGTCAAGATGGAGAATGACAAGCAGGGCTGCATGAAGATGAATCTTAGCCTTTGAAAAAAGGCCCCTACTCCATGCAGCGAGCCGAAGGCCAGCCATCTTGAGTTTATGGTGGAGCACTTGGCATGGCTCGACGTGGTCCGTTTGCTCGTTCCAAGCATTGTGAACGATCTCAGTGAAGCCCGGCATAGATGCCCAAAAAATTTCAAACTTAAAAGCACGGGGCCTTCTAGGCCCCCTCACATCGGCAAGGAGTAGAGGGCAATGGTTCGAAAGCGAGGATGACATGGCATGGAGGATGTGAGTGTTGAATTGGAGATCCCACTCGGCGTTGCAAAAAAAGGAGTCCAACTTGCACAACGTCGGGTTCATCCTCTCGTTACTCCATGTGAAACGTCTATTCTGTAGGTGAATCTCTTGCAGCTCGCAATTTTGAAGAGTTGCCCGGAAACGGTTTATGCGGCTACGGTTAATATTTCTCTTGTTTTTGTCACGTGCCCGGTAAATTTGATTGAAGTCACCAAGCGCCAACCATTTCACCCCACATGGTGGTTTTTGATCGATGAGCTCCGCAAAAAACACATCTTTGCAAGAGGAATCAGTAGGGCCGTACTCTATTATTATCTGCTTGATAAATCGACGAGGCAAAGGTTTTACGTCCGTCCGTTTTGAGAAGAAACAAGTCCAAAGAAGCACCCGCTTTCAAGCTGAATGGTTGCCGGAGCTGCGATGGATGTTTCCACTGTCTGTCTCGTGCTGTGTGACGGGCTGGGGACTGCTCCTCCCCCTTCCAGTTGTGCCTGCGCCGGACACCTACCAGTAGTGGTGAGTGGTGAGTGGGTGAGTGGCAATGGCTGTGGCCGCGCTGGATGCCATCGTGCAGGTCGCTGTGTATGTGGTGCGCAGGTGGTACCTCTACCTCGGCCAGCAAAACGCACCACGCCCACACGCCCACGGGTGAAAACAAGAGCATCTCCTCGCATCGGCATCGCATCGGCGGAGACGTCTAACACTTTTGGATCCCATCCACCGCTCCCCCTCTCCTCTCCTCTTTAAAGCCAAGCCGCCGCCCCCCTCCCCCTTCACCGCACGCACACCAGAAGTTCATTCGCTAGAGCTTAGAGCGGAGGCGAGGGCGAGGAAAAGATGAGGATGTCGCTGCTGAGATCCGCGTCGCAGCACCTGCGCCGCCGCCGGGGCTACTCCTCCGCCGCCGCCTCGCCGGAGCGGAAGGTGGCCATCCTCGGCGCGGCGGGCGGCATCGGCCAGCCGCTGGCGCTGCTCATGAAGCTCAACCCGCTCGTCTCCTCCCTCTCCCTCTACGACATCGCCGCCACGCCCGGCGTCGCCGCCGACGTCTCCCACATCAACACCCGCGCCCTGGTCCGTCCCTACTCCCTCTCCCTCCCTTCCTTCCCCGCCGGCTAACTGCGCTCGCTTCGCTAGATCTGTGCGTGAATGGTCTGTCTGATGATGGCGCTGCAGGTGAAGGGGTTCGTCGGGGACGACCAGCTCGGGGAGGCGCTGGAGGGCGCCGACCTCGTCATCATCCCCGCCGGGGTGCCCCGCAAGCCCGGCATGACCAGGGACGACCTCTTCAAGATCAACGCAGGCATCGTCAAGGGCCTCTGCACCGCCATCGCCAGGCACTGCCCCAACGTAAGCCCTCATCACTCACTCTGTCTGCTGCCACGCAACTGTAGATCTGCAGTTCAGCGGATGCCACACAGCTAGCCAGATGCGGTAATCCAACGTTTCCCTGCTCGGAATTGCTTCTACTTGCCGACGGTTGTAGTATGTTTTGCGTTCAGTTCTGATCTGGGGCATAGGGACGGAGCAGTCAAATTGCTGCATAGGATTGGTCCGTACTAGTAGTCCAGAACAGTTGTTTGCCTAAAATGAACACAACTGCCACAGCCAAGTCAGGTGGTAGTACTTTCCTGCCTGAAATCTGTAGGCTGCTTCTAGTAGGAGGCACAATTGGTTCAGGCCTTGCTTTACAGTTTGAGCTTGGCCCTCTCCATTTTTGTTCTTGAGCAGTGCAGCCACATTGTTTCATACGTATGATTGTTGTAGCTACTAATAAAAGTTTAAAACAATGTTTTGCTCCAAATGAATCGGATTGCCGCTGCCAGTCGGTTGTATGCTTTGCATTCAGCGATGATCTGGGGGAGAGCAGTCACGTAGTAGTCGCATCATAGGATGACTGCCACTCTGTTTGCCCAAAATGAACCCAACTGCCACTACCAAGTCAGGTGTTTCTTTTCTGCCTCAGTGTTTAGGCTGTTTCTAGACAGCATGCTTGCTTCAGGCCTTGTTTTACGATTTATGTTCTGGGGCAGTGCAGTCAAATTGCTGCATTTTTTTTTGTGAATATGCAAAGCTTGCGTATCTTTCATTGATAGAAGAGTGAAATAAGTTACAAAGCGGCACTCAACACAACGGAGTGCCGAAAGAGAGAGAGAGAGAGAAAGGGTGTGTGTGGCTGGGAATACAAACTACCACATGCGGACTACTACCGAACGATGTTGGCCAAGCCAAAAGCACCCGCTTGCGCCCATAGCTTCATCCTTAATGAGCTGAAGGAGATGGCGCAAGGAGAGTTGTAGCCTTGTACTCCCTCCGTCCGGAAATACTTGTCGTCAAAATGGATACAAATGGATGTATCTAGAATTAAAATACATCTAGATACATCCATTCCTCGGACAAGTATTTCCGGACGGAGGGAGTAGGTAGTAAAACTCGATAAGCTTCAGGGGCGGACCTACGTTCATGCAGCCGGTGTCACAGGACACCGGGTAGAAATTGCGCTTACGTGTATACTAGTTCGTATTTGAGGCTTGGACACCGGTAAAAAATAAATCTGGACACCGGTCGGACGATTGTTGAAGCGAGCTCAGGCGCGGCCCAGTTGAAGGCCCATCCGGCTGTCGATCCTCTCCCAGGGATCAACGAAAACAAAGATAGCGATCGACTGGATCCTACCGCTCACGTACTTGCGTATCGTGCGCCAGTTCGTTTGGTGCCTGCTCGCCTCCTCCGGTCGCGCCGCCGCCCCACGCCCCCTAAGCAATCGCTACTCATCAGCCGCCTGCCCCTGCTCTCGTCCGCTGGCGGCTGCAGATCGCTAAATTATCGGAGGAAATAGTATGGCTCTCGGCATGGTCGCCAATTTCTCTGAAAAATATGTACGCATCTCAATTTTCTCTAATTCTTTACCTAGACTGTATGGCTAGTATTTTCAAATTCGAGGGTATTACAACTGAGATTTCGATTCTGTGATTTGATATTTTTTTCCTTAGTGATCCACATCTATTTGGAACTTTGGATTATTTGTCGACTGTGGTAGCATTAATACACAATGTCAAGTAAGTTTAACTTCACAACCATACAATTCGATCAACAAGCTTTATTTGTTGTTTTTGTCTAAAAAAACACATTATTTTTGTTTTACAAACACAAATAATGTAACTCCTTGTGCACTTGCGATAACATAATAATCAACGAATTACGGGGGAATTGATGTTGCCTGATCATATTTGTTCCTATTGTTTCGAGATCTTATGTTTTATTGTTTAAGTTTAGACAATCACCAAGAATTTCAAGGGGAACACTTCATTTTGATAATTATTTTTTTACTATTGGACGCTGTAAGCTATTGAGTGGGTTACTTTTATGTATATTATTGCTTAAGTATCCATCATTTATGGTGTAAACGTGGACCCTGGGAAGTTTTTGTTCTAGGTCCGCCCCTGATAAGCTTTGCTGCTCAAATGCTGTAGGGCGGCTGTAGGCTGTTCTCTACGAGGCAAATTTGCTTCAGGCATTGTTTTGCATTTTTGAGCTTCATCTCTCTGTCTCCATCCTATTGCACACACTGTATACTGAGATGGCCAAGGTGTGACATCCATGGGTAGTTCTTTTTTTCCACTCAAAACACGCATTCACATCAAAATGCATGTGTTTTTGTATTAGATGAAAACCAAGAAACTGCAGAACTTGCACGGCTGCAATGCAAAGAAACTCTGTGCAACTCGACATAAAACTGCTAACTGAAATTAGATAAACAAAAAAAGCAAAGAAAGCTGCTCTAACACTAATACTATCCAGCCATTGGCTCCGGAGGCCTGGCATGACGTCAGTGTGTAGTTTAAGCATGCTCATGTGTGTGCTACTGTACGTCAAGATGTCAATCGCTGTTTATGAAGTATTTTTTTAAATTATACAGTATTTATGTAAAAATCTAACTGTGGAATTGTTAATTATGCTTGTTCAGGCTCTCGTCAATATGATCAGCAACCCTGTCAACTCGACTGTCCCAATTGCAGCTGAGGTGTTCAAGAAGGCTGGTACCTATGACGAGAAGAAGCTGTTTGGTGTGACCACTCTTGATGTTGTTCGTGCTAAAACATTCTATGCTGGAAAGGCGAACGTGCCAGTTACTGGTATTAAGATGACATTTCACTTAATTATAGGGAAAATTGAGATTATGTTGTTGGATTTTACGCCTCTGTCCTTTCAATCTGAGTTGTTGCTGTGATCTTTTGCAGGGGTGAATGTTCCTGTTGTTGGTGGCCATGCTGGAATCACTATCCTGCCACTGTTCTCGCAGGTCTGGCATCTACTGGCTTAACTTGTTTTCTTTCATTTCATTCAATGGCAACACAAATTGATGTGCAAATCTAGCGAGACATTGTAAACACATACTGATAACAAAACTTCATAGCATAGTTGTATAAACTATTCTGAATGCTGTTGGCAAGTCATTTTAGCTAATAAAATCTATGTTTTGGATAAGAATCAACAGTATGCCTATCTAGTGCTGCTTATCTTTCATCTGTCAATCACCGAAACACTATGCAACTAATGCTGTTTTAATTTTATGCTATATCTGCCATATGTTTTACCGCCAACATCTCAAGTTAACAACTCAATTCTTTATATTTGATATAGGCTACTCCTGCAAGTAATGCATTGTCCCATGAGGACCTTGTCGCCCTCACGAAGAGGACACAAGATGGTGGGACGGAAGTTGTTGAAGCGAAGGCTGGAAAGGGCTCAGCAACATTGTCGATGGCGTAAGTCTATGAACACACACACAGACTTTCCTGAGCACGTCCTCTTTCTGCTAGTTTTATGCTCTTGGAAATAACATGCTATTATCCCTGTGTGTCCATGGTTTTTATGGAATATCAAAGTAGCATATTAGTGTTTATACTCTGCAACCAGTATTATGACTAAATTCAGTATTCATAACCTATTTGCTCTGACTAACTACTGTATTGTAGTTCTTGTATCCATTTGATTGTATCTTCATAGCAGTGCTTTACTGCCAAATATGTACTCCCTCCGTCCGGAAATACTTGTCGGAGGAATGGATGTATCTAGACATATTTTAGTTCTAGATACATCCATTTTTATGCATTTCTACGACAAGTATTTTCGGACGGAGGGAGTACATATGTAAATGTGTTTTCCATTCTGTTTATCAGTAGTTACATGTTCATTGTATAAGTGGCCTTTTTTTCTTAGGTGTTCATTTTGTTTGGGCCTTCAGTTTTATGTTTTTCTTCAGCGTGAAACTTAAGCATATGGTTGCGTAAATTATATTGCACCCTGGATTCCTGATTCTTTTTGGAGTACTGACCTACGTACTAATTGTAGAGAATACTCTTTACTAAAGAGTTTTTTCATCCCACTATTATTCTTCTGCTTTTGCTTTCATGTGAAATGCATACTTAATTCAGTTATGTCCAACATATGTACTCTTCTGCTCATTTTAGCTGGAAATTACCATCTGAAATGAGACATGGCCATTTGATCTATGTAGATGAATTCCGTAGCAATCTCTTGTTTTATACTCCCTCCGTTCCGAATTACTTGTCGCACGTATGGATGTATTTAGATGTATTTTAGTTCTAGATACATCCATTTCAGCGACGAGTAATTTGGAACGGAGGGAGTAGTATCACATTGCTGATCTTAGACTGGACTCTTTTGCATTATTTGGTTTTCGCTGACAATGTTTTATCTTCTGTTATTCCAGATACGCTGGTGCAGTTTTTGGAGATGCATGCTTGAAGGGGCTCAACGGTGTTCCTGACATCGTAGAGTGCTCTTTTGTCCAATCAACCGTAACAGAGCTGCCATTCTTTGCCTCCAAGGTGATTTCCTGTTCCGCCCCTGTCAATGCATAAATAAATCCTATTGTCCCTGTATAGTACACAATCACGTGCCTGCAGATTATTGTCAAGAGAAAACCTTCATAATCCTCACTCTTTCTTTTATCATGTTATATAAGTTCTTAAGCAGGTTACCAACTTTTCATCCCTACATGAAATTTGCTTGCATGCTTATTCCTAGAAGGTGTCGCTATGTTTTTGACTTTGCAAGCAGGTATCCAAAGTGTAGGTGGTTCTCTGAGTTAAATCGTGTGGTCTGTCACAGGCCTGGCAAGACACTCTTGTTGATTCGTAATTTTTTGGTTGATTAGTTTATAGACAAACTTATGGTTGATTATTAAGTCTATGGAGTTATCATTGTCGTAGAGGGTCAGACATCATCTAAGCCCGTTTCCGAAGCCTGGAAAACATGCCTGTGCTGAATGCTATTCCGCAACCTGTTAATTTCCATGAGAAGATCGGGACTTGGTGTGCTGAACAGTATTTCCTTCCTTTGGCATCGCAGGTGAGGCTGGGCAAGAGCGGAGTGGAGGAAGTGATGGGGCTGGGCGAGCTGTCGGCCTTGGAGAAGGAGGGGCTGGAGAGCCTCAAGGGCGAGCTGCTGTCTTCCATCGAGAAGGGTGTCAAGTTCGCGCAGGAGAGCTAGGCGGCGACCTTCTCAGCCTATAACGGTTCACACTTGAACTCATGCAATTTTTGTTCGGCCGCTTTCATTGCCCCCAACGCAACCCGGTTGTGCTGCGGGGCATCGAGGCGGCGTCGTGCTCCACAATAAAATGTACTACTGGCTTTGATGTCTCGCCAGACTGAACTGAACCTGTAGTGCCAGAAACAGCAGACACCGGTGCCTATGTGCTTATAGCATTCGTACCCGAGATCACGAAGCGAAACCGAAGATTCTGTGGGCATTATATTTGTGCGGATCGACCCCCTGCTTTCTACAAGGGTGGGTTTGTCATTCCTCTGTTGAATTGTCGACACCGTTTGTTATCTGTTAAATTGAACTGAATCTGTCGATGTGTGCTTCTTTGGAGATTCAGTAGCAGTCGGGGTTTGTTACACCGTTGGGAGCTCAGCTCGATTTGGGTTATCGAATGGTGCGTGGCGCGTAGGAGGAGGAGGAGCAGTGCCAACTAAACTACCAGTTCAAAGTGTCGAAGCAACGGACACTGATGATGGCGACGAATTTGGTTTCTGCCTTTCTGGTCAGTTGGAGCTTGGAGAAGGCAACTGACTGACCAATATGCAGTAGTAGCACATGAACATCAGGGAGCGTGGCGAGACCCAGTTCTGGGCATGGATGAACACAGAATTTTCTGGGTCAAACACAACGCAGCATGAGCGAAGCAGACGGCAGCCAGTCGATAGATAGATAGATAGAGAATGCCAACGACCCCGTGTAAAGGCGTTAATTATTTTGGTTCTAAAGATGGAGCACAAAAAAAGCTTGTGTTGCACGTCTCAGCCAATATATCATGGAGTGGATTCCTCGTGCCAATCACGTCAGGCTGACTGTGTAGCTATCTTAGTCTGTACGCAATGCAGGCAATCTCACCGCAGAGCAAATTATCAGAGGGGAATCGCCTCTGAAGGGTGCGTTGCAGGCAGTACTGATCAAGGCTATGCCGCCGGATAGACCATGGCGGCCGCCACCTCTTGGCTGGCTTGCCTTGTCAGTGGATGGTTCTTATTTGGCGGAAGAGGGCCTGGCGGTAGCAGGCATGATCCTACAACTTGGGCTTTGTCATTTTTTTCATCATGTCAACTATTGTTCTACTATAACAATGCCCCCGGGGCGGAAATTCAAGCTATTAAGATAGGAATGTCTATGGCTATTGAATGGTCTAACCTTCCGGTCTTAGTACAACCGTACTCGATGATGACCCTTTCTTCTATGACTGTTGCGTCACTTGATAAATCACCCAATGCTCAATTGGTCAGGGATATCAAGAACTACATGCTGCAGAGGGAGTTTAAACCTGTGAAGATCCTGAGATCACAGAACATGGTCTCACATTGTCTTGCTAATTATGCTCGAACGGCTCGTAGCACCGCTTGTTGGTTGCAACGCTCACCCCCCTTCATTCATAATCTTGTATTAGCGGACTGTAAGCATGTTACTTTGGAATAAAACTTTCTTTAAACTCGCAAAAAAAAAAAAGAAGTAGGCGACGCGACATGACGTTTAACCTTGTGATGAAGTTGTAAGCAGCTGCTAATTGAAGAAAGCTATGCTTTGGAACTGGCAATGGCTCTGGCCTCTGGGCTCTGGCAGGTTGGACGTCAGTTTCGAGACTCTCATGAGTTTCTCTTCTGCGATTGCCCAAGACGACCCGTGCCCGAAAACGAAGGATGACACTGCCGTCGCTCAAGAAGATGATCAACGGACGCCGTCTCAAACCTAGTCTGACACGGTAGCTCGATGGATCGCATGGACACCACCAACCCCGACCACGACACAACTTCCCCGCTCCACAGACTTCGTTTTCAGGACGGTACGAGGAGCACCCTTGCTCACACGACAAGATAGGGCAGCAGGTCAATTTCTCAGCCGGATCAATCAGTCACCCGCTTCCTCTCAGGCCAAGCCACAGATTCAATTCTCCTCCATGCCTATCCACTGTACTACGTCGTTGTCACATTTTATTTTCTAGGGGTTGTGAAAAAAATAATGTTTTTAATCAAGGGAAAACAATTCATCATTTATCTTTGTCATGTCCGGTCACTACCTTGATTTGACGCACAACTCATGTTACCTAGTACTCCCTCCGTTTCTAGATAAATGACTCAACTTTATACTAACTTTAATACAAAGTTAATACAAAGTTGGGTCATCTATTTAGGAACAGAGGGAGTACAAATTACCACTACCGACAAGTGTATCGAATCTTTTTAGAGACTGAGTTGGTGGCATTCACCATAATCCGAAGCACCAAATCCATGTGGGAGTTTGTACCCTTTTTTCGACAATTTATAATTAACGGAATGGGTGCGTTTAACAGATCATCTATTCCCTAACTTTTTACGGGTTACCTTTAGAGATATATCGTTAATTTGTATGCAGTCATCACTACAGCGTGTTGACGTTTATGGCCTTTGGGTGCTGGTTTGTTCAACCGTATGGCCGGTGAGCGAGTAGTAGATTATGCCGTTGAGCTATGTAGTGTCGTTTCTAACTAGTTGTGGTCGTGTTTTATTTTTATTTTCCATTGGAAACCTGGTGGCTTGAACTCATGCTACATGATGGAGTCGAATCCGGCAGATCTCGGGTACGGGTCCCGAGCTGATAGACACGATGGTAACAGGGACGCATGATTTTACCCAGATTCAGACTCTCCCTAGGAGACAACAATCTACGTCATGCTTTGATTGTATAGATGAATGGGGTACAAGCTAGAGGACATGTTGTTCTACCATGAGATCGTGTATGAATGAGTTGGCGTTTACGGTCCACACCCCTCGGTTTGTATAGACACCGTGGGTACCTATAGGGTTACACATATGTTGGTTACATATAAGGATAAATATGCCGAAGATTGCATTCATGCCTTGGAGTGTACGCCAAGTCTTCGAAAGATTTCATCTTGATTCCTCCGGGAGCTTGACGAATGTGGCCCACTGGTTGGTGGTTTTGGGGTCCTCAGCCCAGCCCATGTCCTCTGGGAGCCGACGTGCTTAGCACCCTCTTATCCAGTACACCATCACTACGATTAATGAAATGGATGTATCGGCATGAAGCATTCTTTTCCCTAGGCCCTAGATGTGGCTAGGTTACGCATTCCCTCCAAACAACACCGGTGAGTCCGTGGATTTGTCTTCCATCTGCCTGTCGCTCCGGCGGCTGGTAGTAGAGAGGAGAATTTCAGTGCCTCGTGTCCGGCTAGTAGTTTAGGTTAGGGTTTTTAGTCCTTGCACATGCGGTGTTTAGGCGGATGGTGGCGCTTCTTCTTTGAGTTGGTCTTACAGGCTCCAATCCTCCTCGAGTTCGTTTGTTAGGACGGAACCGACAAAGCTCCGGCATAGTTTCCTGCCTTCTTCTTGGAGCGGAGAGGTTAGGGTTTCTCGGCGTGCGTGTGCAACGGCGACATCTGATGTCAGGCACTTCGTATCAATTGAAGGGCTCGACTATGACAACTGCGGCTCCATGACGCTGGTCCTTAGGGACACGTGCACGAAGACTTCCTGACTGTTATCGACATTATCAGTCTGACATTGGTAGGGGAGCAGCGTCAACGACACGTCGGCGACTCGTTTTGACAGCGGTAGTGATTGATCAGTGGTCCAGAGATCTCGATGTAATTTTTATCAGGTTTGGGGTGCTTTGTACTTCTGATGAACTTTTTAAATATATTTTTTCACAAAATAAAATAAGATAAAATGGCTGTGTGCTTGATGTAGAGACCGGTACTTCCCTTTTGATAAAAAGATAAAGCAATTCGGAATCGTATTAATAGTTGCTTGTGGCGCGGGCCATCGAGGTGTCGTTGTGCTCTGAGAACAAATTGATTTGATGTCGCCAACGTGAACCGACTTGACGTACCAGAAACAGCAGACGCCGGTGCCACTGTTAACCTGTGCTATCGATGTGTGCTTCTCTAGAGATTCAGAGCAGTGGTTAGGCACTATTGTGATATCGGTTATTGAATGATGCGTGACGCGTAGGATCAGCGCGAGCTGCCAACCCCAAGTGTGGAAGCAAGAGACACTGACAGTATGCTAACGAATTAAGCCTCTGCCTTTTCTGGTCAGTTGGATCTTTTTTTTTTTGAATGTTGGTAGTTGATCTACCAATTTCATTGATCAGAAGAAAGATAGTTGGTCCAGTTAATGAGGGAAACCGGACCTAAAAACCATATAAACGGGGCCTTTCGGCAACCAACACACACATCCATACGAGCCACAGGTCCCTATAACCGGATCCACCTCCAGAACGATGCCCCCAAGAGAGAACGCGACGCCGAATAGCGCCGCCATCGTCCGATCTAAACTAGATCAAGGGTTTCCCCCGGGACACGTCGGGAAAGGCAAGGTGAGAGCAGCTACATTGATGCCTCCAACAAGGGAGCGACGCCTGAAAGCGCCGCCATCGACGACCCCGGTCAAAACCGGAGTACGACTTTTGCCGACAGTCTCACCTGCATAGCCCGACACCAGGATCCGATCAACCTACATATCGAACCACTATCCCTGCCTCCACGGCCAACCGCACCTCCCCAGTTGTTAGGGAACGTAGTAATTTCAAAATTTTTCCTACGCACACGCAAGATCATGGTGATGCATAGCAATGAGAGGGGAGAGTGTTGTCTACGTACCCTCGTAGACCGAAGCGGAAGCGTTGACACAACGTAGAGGAAGTAGTCGTACGTCCTCCCGATCCGACCGATCCAAGCACCGTTACTCCGGCGCCTCCGAGTTCTTGACACACGTACAGCTCGATGACGTTCTCCGGGCTCCGATCCAGCAAAGCTCTCGGGGACGAGTTTCGTCAGCACGACGGCGTGGTGACGATCTTGATGAACTACCGACGCAGGGCTTCGCCTAAGCACCGCGACAATATGACCGAGGTGGAATATGGTGGAGGGGGGCACCGCACACGGCTGAGGAACGATCACGAAGATCAACTTGTGTGTCTTGGGGTGCCCCCTGCCCCCGTATATAAAGGAGCAAGGGGGAGGCCGGCCGGCCCTATTGGGGCGCGCCAAAGGGAGGGGGGAGTCCTCCTCCTAGTGGGAGTAGGACTCCCCTTTCCTAGTCCAACTAGGAAGAGAGGGGGGAAGGAAAGAGAGGGAGGGGGAGAGGGAAAGGGGGGCCGCGCCCCCCTCCTTGTCCAATTTGGACTCCCATGAGGGGGGGCACGCGCCACCTCCTGGCTGCTGCCCTCTCTCTCCCCTTGGGCCCAATAAGGCCCATTACTTCCCCGGGGGGTTCCGGTAACCCCTCCGGCACTCCGGTTTTATCCGAAACCACCCGGAACCATTCCGATGTCCGAATATAGTCGTCCAATATATCAATCTTTATGTCTCGACCATTATGAGACTCCTCGTCATGTCCGTGATCTTATCCGGGACTCCGAACTAACTTCGATACATCAAAATGCATAAACTCATAATAACTGTCATCGTAACCTTAAGCGTGCGGACCCTACGGTTCGAGAACAGTGTAAACATGACTGAGACAAATCTCTGGTCAATAACCAATAGCGGGACCTGGATGCCCATATTGGCTCCTACACATTCTACGAAGATCTTTATCGGTCAGACCGCATAACAACATACGTTGTTCCTTTTGTCATCGGTATGTTACTTGCCCGAGATTCGATCGTCAGTATCCAATACCTAGTTCAATCTCGTTACCGGCAAGTCTCTTTACTCGTTCCGTAATACATCATCTTGCAACTATCTTATTGGTTGCAATGCTTGCAAGGCTTATGTGATGTGCATTACCGAGAAGGCCCTGAGATACCTCTCCGACATTCGGAGTGACAAATCCTAATCTCGAAATACGCCAACCCAACAAATACTTTCGGAGACACCTGTAGAGCTCCTTTATAATCACCCAGTTACGTTGTGACGTTTGGTAGCACACAAAGTGTTCCTACGGTAAACGGGAGTTGCATAATCTCATAGTCAAAGGAACATGTATAAGTCATGGAGAAAGCAATAGCAACATACTAAACGATCGGGTGCTAAGCTAATGGAATGGGTCATGTCAATCAGATCATTCAACTAATGATGTGACCTTGTTAATCAAATGACAACTCCTTTGTCTATGGTTAGGAAACTTAACCATCTTTGATTAACAAGCTAGTCAAGTAGAGGCGTACTAGTGACACTCTATTTGTCCATGTATCCACACATGTATTATGTTTCCGGTTAATACAATTCTAGCATGAATAATAAACATTTATCATGATATATAAGGAAATAAATAATAACTTTATTATTGCCTCTAGGGCATATTTCCTTCAGTCTCCCACTTGCACTAGAGTCAATAATCTAGATTACACAGTATGATTCTAACACCCATGGAGTCTTGGTGCTGATCATGTTTTGCTCGTGGAAGAGGCTTAGTCAACGGGTCTGCTACATTCAGATCCGTATGTATCTTGCAAATCTCTATGTCTCCCACCTGGACCAAATCCCGGATGGAATTGAAGCGTCTCTTGATGTGCTTGGTTCTATTGTGAAATCTGGATTCCTTTGCCAAGGCAATTGCACCAGTATTGTCACAAAAGATTTTCATTGGACCCGATGCACTAGGTATGACACCTAGATCGGATATGAACTCCTTCATCCAGACTCCTTCATTTGCTGCTTCCGAAGCAGCTATGTACTCCGCTTCACATGTAGATCCCGCCACGACGCTTTGTTTAGAACTGCACCAACTGACAGCTCCATCGTTTAATGTAAATACGTATCCGGTTTGCGATTTAGAATCGTCCGGATCAGTGTCAAAGCTTGCATCAACGTAACCGTTTACGACGAGCTCTTTGTCACTTCCATATACGAGAAACATTTCCTTAGTCCTTTTCAGGTACTTCAGGATATTCTTGACCGCTGTCCAGTGATCCACTCCTGGATTACTTTGGTACCTCCCTGCTAAACTTATAGCAAGGCACACATCAGGTCTGGTACACAGCATTGCATACATGATAGAGCCTTTGGCTGAAGCATAGGGAACATCTTTCATCTTCTCTCTATCTTCTACAGTGGTCGGGCACTGAGTCTTACTCAACTTCACACCTTGTAACACAGGCAAGAACCCTTTCTTTGCTTGATCCATTTTGAACTTCTTCAAAACTTTGTCAAGGTATGTGCTTTGTGAAAGTCCAATTAAGCGTCTTGATCTATCTCTATAGATCTTAATGCCCAATATGTAAGCAACTTCACCGAGGTCTTTCATTGAAAAACTCTTATTCAAGTATCCCTTTATGCTATCCAGAAATTCTATATCATTTCCAATCAGTAATATGTCATCTACATATAATATCAGAAATGCTACAGAGCTCCCACTCACTTTTTTGTAAATACAGGCTTCTCCAAAAGTCTGTATAAACCCAAATGCTTTGATCACACTGTCAAAGCGTTTATTCCAACTCCGAGATGCTTGCACCAGTTCATAAATGGATCGCTGGAGCTTGCACACTTTGTTAGCTCCCTTTGGATCGATAAAACCTTCTGGTTGCATCATATACAACTCTTCTTCGAGAAATCCATTCAGGAATGCAGTCTTTACATCCATTTGCCAAATTTCATAATCATAAAATGCGGCAATTGCTAACATGATTCAGACAGACTTAAGCATCGCTACGGGTGAGAAGGTCTCATCGTAGTCAATCCCTTGAACTTGTTGAAAACCTTTCGCGACAAGTCGAGCTTTGTAGACAGTAACATTACCGTCAGCGCCAGTCTTCTTCTTAAAGATCCACTTATTCTCTATTGCTTGCCGACCCTCGGGCAAGTCAACCAAAGTCCATACTTTGTTGTCATACATGGATCCCATCTCAGATTTCATGGCTTCTAGCCATTTTGCGGAATCTGGGCTCACTATCGCTTCTTCATAGTTCGTAGGTTCGTCATGATCTAGTAGCATGACTTCCAGAATGGGATTGCCGTATCACTCTGGTGCGGATCTTACTCTGGTTGATCTACGAGGTTCTGTAGTAACTTGATCTGAAGTTTCATGATCAATATCATCAGCTTCCTCACTAATTGGTGTAGGTGCTACAGAAACAGATTTCTGTGATGTACTACTTTCCAATAAGGGAGCAGGTACAGTTACCTCATCAAGTTCTACTTTCCTCCCACTCACTTTTTTCGAGAGAAACTCCTTTTCTAGAAAGGCTCCGAATTTAGCAACAAAAGTCTTGCCTTCGAATCTGTGATAGAAGGTGTATCCAACAGTTTCTTTTGGATATCCTATGAAGACACATTTTTCCGATTTGGGTTCGAGCTTATCAGGTTGAAGCTTTTTCACATAAGCATCGCTGCCCCAAACTTTAAGAAACGACAACTTTGGTTTCTTGCTAAACCATAGTTCATAAGGCGTCGTCTCAACGGATTTCGACGGTGTCCTATTTAACATGAATGCGGCCGTCTCTAAAGCATAACCCCAAAACGATAGCGGTAAATCTGTAAGAGACATCATAGATCGCACCATATCTAGTAAAGTATGATTACGACGTTCAGACACACCATTGCGTTGTGGTGTTTCGGGTGGCGTGAGTTGCGAAACTATTCCGCATTGTTTTAAATGTAGACCAAAACTCGTAACTCAAATATTCTCCTCCACGATCAGATCGTAGAAACTTTATTTTCTTGTTACGACGATTTTCAACTTCACTCTGAAATTCTTTGAACTTTTCAAATGTTTCAGACTTGTGTTTCATTAAGTAGACACAACCATATCTGCTTAAATCATCTGTGAAGGTGAGAAAATAACGATATCCGCCACGAGCCTCAACATTCATCGGACCACATACATCTGTATGTATGATCTCCAATAAATCTGTTGCTCTCTCCATAGTACCGGAGAACGATGTTTTGGTCATCTTGCCCATGAGGCACGATTCGCAAGTGCCAAGTGATTCATAATCAAGTGGCTCCAAAAGTCCATCAGTATGGAGTTTCTTCATGCGTTTTACACCGATATGACCTAAACGGCAGTGCCATAAATAAGTTGCACTATCATTATCAACTCTGCATCTTTTGGCTTCAACACTATGAATATATGTATCACTACTATTGAGATTCATCAAAAATAGACCACTCTTCAAAGGTGCATGACCATAAAAGATATTACTCATATAAATAGAACAACCATTATTCTCGGATTTAAATGAATAACCGTCTCGCATCAAACAAGATCCAGATATAATGTTCATGCTCAACGCTGGCACCAAATAACAATTATTCAGGTCTAATACTAATCCCGAAGGTAGATGTAGAGGTAGCGTGCCGACTGCGATCACATCGACTTTGGAACCGTTTCCCACGCGCATCGTCACCTCGTCCTTAACCAATCTTCGCTTAATCCGTATCCCTGTTTCGAGTTGCAAATATTAGCAACAGAACCAGTATCAAATACCCAGGTGCTACTGCAAGCATTAGTAAGGTACACATCAATAACATGTATATCACATATACCTTTATTCACCTTGCCATCCTTCTTATCCGCCAAATACTTGGGGCAGTTCCGCTTCCAGTGACCAGTCTGCTTGCAGTAGAAGCACTCAGTTTCAGGCTTAGGTCCAGACTTGGGTTTCTTCTCTTGAGCAGCAACTTGTTTGCTGTTCTTCTTGAAGTTCCCCTTCTTCTTCCCTTTGCCCTTTTTCTTGAAACTAGTGGTCTTATTGACCATCAACACTTGATGCTCCTTCTTGATTTCTACCTCCGCAGCCTTTAGCATTGCGAAGAGCTCGGGCATTGTCTTATCTATCCCTTGCATATTATAGTTCATCACGAAGCCTTTGTAGCTTGGTGGCAGTGATTGGAGAATTCTGTCAATGACACAATCATCCGGAAGATTGACTCCCAGTTGATTCAAGTGATTATAATACCCAGACATTCTGAGTATATGCTCATTGATAGAACCATTCTCCTCCATCTTGCAGCTATAGAACTTATTGGAGACTTCATATCTCTCAATCCGGGCATTCTGTTGGAATATTAACTTCAACTCCTGGAACATCTCATATGCTCCATGATGTTCAAAACGTCGTTGAAGTCCCGGTTCTAAGCCGTAAAGCATGGCACACTGAACTATCGAGTAGTCATCAGCTTTGCTCTGCCAGACGTTCATAACATCTAGCGTTGCTCCAGCAGCAGGCCTGGCACCCAGCGGTGCTTCCAGGACGTAACTCTTCTGTGCAGCAATGAGGATAATCCTCAAGTTACGGACCCAGTCCGTGTAATTGCTACCATCATCTTTCAACTTTGCTTTCTCAAGGAACGCATTAAAATTCAACGGAACAACAACACGAGCCATCTATCTACAATCAACATAAACAAGCAAGATACTATCAGGGACTAAGTTCATGATAAATTTAAGTTCAATTAATCATATTACTTAAGAACTCCCACTTAGATAGACATCTCTCTAATCCTTTAAGTGATCACGTGATCCAAATCAACTAAACCATGTCCGATCATCACGTGAGATGGCGTAGTTTCAATGGTGAACATCACTATGTTGATCATATCTACTATATGATTCACGCTCGACCTTTCGGTCTCCGTGTTCCGAGGCCATATCTGTTATATGCTAGGCTCATCAAGTTAAACCTGAGTATTCCGCGTGTGCAACTGTTTTGCACCCGTTGTATTTGAACGTAGAGCCTATCACACCCGATCATCACGTGGTGTCTCAGCACGAAGAACTTTCGCAACGGTGCATACTCAGGGAGAACACTATTACTATGATAATTTAGTGAGAGATCATCTTATAATGCTACCGTCAATCAAAGCAAGATAAGATGCATAAAAAGATAAACATCACATGCAATCAATATAAGTGATATGATATGGCCATCATCATCTTGTGCTTGTGATCTCCATCTCCGCAGCACCATCATGATCACCATCGTCACCGGCGCGACACCTTGATCTCCATCGTAGCATCATTGTCGTCTCGCCAATCTTATGCTTCTACGACTATCGGTACCGCTTAGTGATAAAGTAAAGCATTACAGGGCGATTGCATTGCATACAATAAAGCGACAACCATACGGCTCCTGCCGGTTGCCGATAACTCGGTTACAAAACATGATCATCTCATACAATAAAATTTAGCATCATGTCTTGACCATATCACATCACAACATGCCCTGCAAAAACAAGTTAGACGTCCTCTACTTTGTTTGTTGCAAATTTTACGTGGCTGCTACGGGCTTAAGCAAGAACCAATCTCACCTACGCATCAAAACCACAACGATAGTTTGTCAAATAGACTCCGTTTTAACCTTCTCAAGGACCGGGCGTAGCCATACTCGGTTCAACTAAAGTTGGAGAAACTGTCACCCGCCAGCCACCTGTGTGCAAAGCACGGCGGTAGAACCAGTCTCGTGTAAGCGTACGCGTAATGTCGGTCCAGGCCGCTTCATCCAACAATACCGCCGAACCAAAGTATGACATGCTGGTAGGCAGTATGACTTATATCGTCCACAACTCACTTGTGTTCTACTCGTGCATAACATCAAACCATAAAAACCTAGGCTCTGATGCCACTGTTAGTGAACGTAGTAATTTCAAAAAATTTCCTACGCACACGCAAGATCATGGCGATGCATAGCAACGAGAGGGGAGAGTGTTGTCTACGTACCCTCGTAGACCGAAGCGGAAGCGTTGACACAAAGTAGAGGAAGTAGTCGTACATCCTCCCGATCCGACCGATCCAAGCACCGTTACTCCGGCGCCTCTGAGTTCTTGACACACGTACAACTCGATGACGTTCTCCGGGCTCCGATCCAGCAAAGCTCTCGGGGACGAGTTTCGTCAGCACGACGGCGTGGTGATGATCTTGATGAACTACCGACGCAGGGCTTCGCCTAAGCACCGTGACAATATGACCGAGGTGGAATATGGTGGAGGGGGGCACCGCACACGGCTGAGGAACGATCACGAAGATCAACTTGTGTGTCTTGGGGTGCCCCCCTGCCCCCGTATATAAAGGAGCAAGGGGGAGGCCGGCCGGCCCTATTGGGGTGCGCCAAAGGGAGGGGGGAGTCCTCCTCCTAGTGGGAGTAGGACTCCCCTTTCCTAGTCCAACTAGGAAGAGAGGGGGGAAGGAAAGAGAGGGAGAGGGAAAGGGAAAGGGGGGCCGCGCCCCCCCTCCTTGTCCAATTCGGACTCCCATGAGGGGGGGGGGGGCGCCACCTCCTGGCTGCTGCCCTCTCTCTCCCCTTGGGCCCAATAAGGCCCATTACTTCCCCGGGGGGTTCCGGTAACCCCTCCGGCACTCCGGTTTTATCCGAAACCACGCGGAACCATTCCGATGTCCGAATATAGTCATCCAATATATCAATCTTTACGTCTCGACCATTCCGAGACTCCTCGTCATGTCCGTGATCTCATCCGGGACTCCGAACTAACTTCGGTACATCAAAATGCATAAACTCATAATAACTGCCATCGTAACCTTAAGCGTGCGGACCCTACGGTTCGAGAACAGTGTAGACATGACTGAGACAAATCTCTGGTCAATAACCAATAGCGGGACCTGGATGCCCATATTGGCTCCTACACATTCTACGAAGATCTTTATCGGTCAGACCGCATAACATCATACGTTGTTCCCTTTGTCATCGGTATGTTACTTGCCCGAGATTCGATCGTCAGTATCCAATACCTAGTTCAATCTCGTTACCGGCAAGTCTCTTTACTCGTTCCGTAATACATCATCTTGCAACTATCTTATTGGTTGCAATGCTTGCAAGGCTTATGTGATGTGCATTACCGAGAAGGCCCTGAGATACCTCTCCGACATTCGGAGTGACAAATCCTAATCTCGAAATACGCCAACCCAACAAATACTTTCGGAGACACCTGTAGAGCTCCTTTATAATCACCCAGTTACGTTGTGACGTTTGGTAGCACACAAAGTGTTCCTACGGTAAACGGGAGTTGCATAATCTCATAGTCAAAGGAACATGTATAAGTCATGGAGAAAGCAATAGCAACATACTAAACGATCGGGTGCTAAGCTAATGGAATGGGTCATGTCAATCAGATCATTCAACTAATGATGTGACCTTGTTAATCAAATGACAACTCCTTTGTCTATGATTAGGAAACTTAACCATCTTTGATTAACAAGCTAGTCAAGTAGAGGCGTACTAGTGACACTCTGTTTGTCTATGTATCCACACATGTATTATGTTTCCGGTTAATACAATTCTGCATGAATAATAAACATTTATCATGATGTATAAGGAAATAAATAATAACTTTATTATTGCCTCTAGGGCATATTTCCTTCACCAGTAACCTCAAACGAGCTTCCAACCTAGCATCCGCATCCCCCACCGGACGGAGGATGCAACCCCTAGCGGCGCCATTCGTCTCCCATCGGAAGGATGCAACCAAACACGACGCCATTCGTCTCCTCGAGGATGCAACGCCTGCCGGCCATTCATCTCCCAACGAGGGATGCAACAACCGCATCGAGGCCATTCCTCTCCCTCCAGCCACCACCATCTCGTCCTCCCACCCAAAGCAGCGCCGAGCTTACTGAACCACCATCAGGAGGAAGCAACACCGAGCAAGGGTGCCATTCATCTCCCACAGCTTCTCTCGCGCGGCATGTGGCCGGCAGCAACGCCGACGCCCGCGCACCTCTCACACCCAGCATGCCGCAGATCCACACAGAGAACGGCGCACTCGCCGCCCCAGGACTGACTGCGGCCACCCAGCTACCTCGCCAAATGCCGCCGAGCGCGAAACTGCAACTGCATCATGGCGCGGATCACAGCCAGCACTTGCGGACGACCAGCGAGAAGACGAGCACCTAGGCCTCGCCCACACACGCAGCGCGGCGCCGCACGCGCCAGTCCGCGCGCAGCTCTTCTCCACACATGTGCCAGCAGCCGCGCCAGAGCTGCGCCACCCGACTGCACTCCTCCCTCAACCTCGCGCGCCGGCGGCTGCGCCAGATCCGCGCCGCCCTGCAGCACCCCCACTCCGCATCACACGCCGGCGGTCGCGCCGGATCCGCGCCACCCCGCGGCACACTCCCCTCCACCTCCCGCGCCGGCGGCCGCGCCAGATCCGAGCCGCCCGCGCCCTCCCTGCGCACACGCCGACGACTGCGTCGCTCGCCAGCAGCCAGGACCCCGACGACGCCTCATCGAGATCCACATCTCCTCGGCCGAGCCGCCCCCGCGCTGCTCGTGCACCTGGCGAGACGGAGAAGACCCCGCCGCCGCCGATGCCGCACGGGCTTTGCCCGGCAGCGCACTCTGGCGGCGGCGAGGGAGGTAGGGCGAGGTGGGTAGGTGGCTGGCGGCGGCGATTTAGGGTTTTCCCGGGCCGCTGCGAGGAGCGACACGGGAGCTTTTTTCAGGAGTAGAGGTCATAAAACATGTTTTAGGGTTGTCAGTTGGATCCTGGAGCATGAAACTGTGGACATGGCGTGCTGAGTGCACCACCAATTTGGCACATGGATGACCGGAGACGACCAAAGCTTTTAGGTCAGCACAGCATGACCGAAGCAAATAGATAGATATGCCTACACGGTTGGGGTCTCTATCTATCCGAACATCCTAACTACTCCGTCTAAGAGCGTTAATTAATTGGAACTAAAGATGGAGCATTAGAAGAATTCATGCACCTTATTCTTGGAAGTACTTTTTTTTTGAGACAATATTCTTGGAAGTACTGGTACACCCTCGTCCCAGCTCTCCCCTGGGTCGCTCCCGCACCGGGCAACTCGGCAGGCCGCTACCCTAGCGGCCGCCGAGCCCAGATCTGGTATTTGGTTCGGTTGGGGTCTTCAGTTTTAGATGTTAGGCTTAGAAGAAACGACAGATGTTGCTAGGATGACGACTTCAGACATATTGATGTATTACTTTGTAAGGTCTTTGTGAATAATTAATAAAGTGCCTGCATGCATCTCCCGGATGCAGAGGCCGGGAGGCATCCTCCTTTTCTAAAAAAGATGGAGCATTAACTTTTGCCACACGTTTTAGCCAGCGTGTTTTCTAGTCATTAGGTACTCCCTCCGACCCATACTAATTATCCTTGAGTTTCAGCGATAATTAATATGGGTCGGAGGGAGTACATGATTTTCTTTCTAGATTCAGTTGATTTTGGGGACAAGCAAGGCCGAGCTAGCTGCTTACAGCATCATCTTAGGCGGAGGCAAGGTAGCGAGACTAGGGCGGGTCAGGGCGGGGAGATCGTTGCCATTCCTTGAGGCCGGAGGGAGGGATAGGCAGGGTCCCCTCATGAGCTCACAAGCGGAAGAAGAAAGCCGAGGAAGAAGAACGGTGTCACACTTACGATGACCATTGGATGCTGATCGGATGCTTTAGAAAATCGACTGACTTTTTTTAGATATTAGATCTAATGTTTTTTCAGGCATCTGTTAAATAGGTGCCCTGATGAAGCCAAGCAGTAAATAATCGTTTGCCAATCATGTTTAGTGTACGATGGACACGACGTTTCACATTATGAATGGTGTAAGCAGGTGTAATGCAAAGTAATGCTTGGAAGTGGCAGTGGCTCTGTGAGGTTGCACGTCAATCTGTGAACTCTGCCTGCTCGACGTAACTAGAAAAACTAGCTACGCACGCTGTTGGATTTCGACCCAGAAAAGAGGAGGAGTTGTTGATGCTGTCTCTTTAAGACTTCCCGTTCATACCTTCCTCTCTTGGGAAACATTCAGGAGCACACATGTTGCGAATGGACTCGCCGAAGGCGAAAACGCTGCCATAAGATGCTGATGTCACTGAAGAAAATAACCAACCAGTGCCGTCTCCAACCCGCCGCTGGCTGATGTGATAACTGGATGGATCACACAAACATCGACGACGACGCATCACAATTTGTCCCGAATTAACCTACTACGCTCCGACACCACGCCCTGCTCCACGGATTTTCAAGGCGGCATGAGAAACACTCTTGCTCTGCTCGAGCAGCACGACACGTCGGCAAGTCAAAAAAAAGGAGTTGTCGTTCTGCATCCGCGATTGGGGCATCTCCAACACGAACGGCTGAACCTTTTCTACTCCCTTCATTCGTTGAAGAGTGTACTTTCAATTTTGTTGAAAAGTCAATTTTTTTTATGTTTAACCATATTTATACAATAATACATCAATATTTATGCCATGATAACATATACGTTCATCATATTTATTTGATTTCACAAATATTAATATATTTTTGCACAAACTCGGTCAAAATTGAGATAGTTTAACTCTCCAACAAAGTCGGAAGTACACTCTTTGAAGGACGGAAGGAGTACTCTGCATATTAGTTTTGATCAAAGTCAAGCTTTGTAACTTTGATAAACTTAATAGGCCAAAAATATTAATATATACAATAACAATCAATACCATTAGATTCATTATTGAATGTACTTTCACATCATGTAGATTTGTAACGGTAATTATTTTTATTATTTTATATAAACTTGGTCAAACTATACAAAATTTGACTTCAGTCAACTTCAATATACAGAGTAAATAAAAACAGAGGGAGTACATGTTTGGATCGGACTATCCAAACACTCTTAGATCTTCAATGCGGTCATTTATTTTAGGTCGGACCGTTTCGTATGTTTGAAATCCCTCAGGTCACTCCAAATAGGGAGACAACCTAGAAAGTACCACGACGCCCAGCAGTCGCCCATATTTTTCACCCAAATGGAGGCTCAACGGCCTCCGGCCTACACGCATTCACGCACGGCCGGTCAGTGTGCCACCCGAGGAACCTACACCTACACAACCCAGCCGGTGAGCCCCCAACCCCAACCTAGCCACAACCATTTATTTCATTTTCATCCATTCGAGCTGCTGTCGCCTGGAGCAGAGCCCTCCACCCCCATCCACCTTCATGAAGTGTCTGCCATTGCCATTATCTGCTAGAAGCTAACATGATACAATATGTTGATGTCGGAGCACCATCGTGGCAGAGGTTTTCAACCTGCGTGAGGCCCGCATTGCAGTGGGCCAACCTCCAAGCTTTTCGGGGCCGAGCTCGGAGAAGATCGCGGGGGGGGGGGGGGGGTTGGTGGTCATATGGCGCTGGCGGAGGTCCAGGATGATAATGAGGCGCTCGTTGACGAGGAGGAAGCTATGGCCGTTGACACCGCAGTCGGCAGGGAAGACAGTTTCTTCTCCATGCTGGAGGTGGAGGAGCAATTCACCCTCGCGATACTGGAGGATCAGCGCAGTGAAGACATTTTTTTTGGAAATGGCGGTATATCCCCGGCCTCTGCATCATAATGATGCATGCAACCATCTTATGAAAAGTTCGCAAAGTAACACAAAGTCGTCAAAGTATTACAGCTCGCAAGTGGAGCGAAAAAAGAACAAAAACAAAGTTCATGCCGACAAACATAACCGGAATGGCAAAAAGAAGGATAAGCTTCCTAGACTCCTATCCTGTTATGCGACTGCCATCCGAACCGGTTGAATAAAGCCCGTGCTACCATCTCCCAGTGGTTGCACCCAGTAACCAACGGCTCCCTGATTCCATAGGAGTGAGTAAGGACCACGTACGGATCCAAACAATAGCTCTGAAGATGACCTGCAAGAAAGATAAATTCTTTTATCCGTTAAATATCAAATCGTTCCTGCAATTCCATATAGCCCACAAAAGCGCACATATTCCGATCCGAATACGGGCCGCCGTAGTATGTTCAACCCCAGTTAACCATGTTCCAAACAACGCTGTAATGTCAACTGGAGGAGTAATGTTAAAGGCTATATGAATCGATCTCCACAATAATTTGGCGAGTGGGCATTCAAGAAATAAATGTTGTATTGTTTCATCATGATCACAAAAACAACATCGTGGACTACCTACCCATCTCCTCTTGATTAAGTTGTCCTTTGTAAGAATTACTTGTTTATGGATAAACCACATAAAGATTTTAATGCGCAAAGGAACCTTAATCTTCCAAATATGCAACGATCTTGAGATTGGGCCAGAATTAACTAGATCCATATAAAAAGATTTTACCGTAAAAACTCCATTCCTAGCTAGTTTCCATTGCGTCGAATCTGGTTGGTCGGAGAGTTGAACATCTATCAATCTCCGAACCAAGTGCATCCATGTATTCCATCGCTCACCAACTAACGCTCGTCTGAACTGGATATTCAATGGACTCGTATGTAGAACGGTGCCTACGTAATCCTCCTTACGTTGCATTATGTTATACAGGGTGGGATACTGGATGGCCAGGGGCGTTTTTCCTAACCATGTATCCTCTCAAAACCTTGTTGACATCCCATTGCCAACTAGGAATTTGACCCTTCGAATTGGAGGTGGATCATGTGGATGCTGCAAACGTGCGGCACTCGTCGTGGACCCGGAACTTGCCTTCAATAACTAGGCACTCTTCGCGTCCGTGCAAAGCGCTTGCATGGTTGAGTAGGATTAGAAGTAGTTTTCTCTAGTTTATTAGAGCTCGTTGGCTTTGTCAAAATCTATGAACTAGTATGTATCATAGTTGCATGGATTAGTGTTCACCTTGTTTATGAGGAATATCATTGTATGGCTGGCTTCCAACCGAATATCCGCGGAAACGTCTAGATGTGTCCACAAATATTTGAGGGCATTCATAATCCGCATCGGAGATGCCTTTCCCCCTCATCTTTTAGCAAAAAGCCGCTCCACAGGGTATCTATGGGAGTGGATGTGTGGCTGGGTTAGAATCGATCTGTGATACCTAACTAGCAGATTTGTATTCTCTTGTACATATTTTTCATCTTCTATGAAGCTATGATACGCATGACGTACCCTCGAGAAAAAAAATCCGCGTTAGAGATGCTCCTTGAAATTGTTGCACGCCCATGATCATTCAGTCACTAGTTTCCTCCATACGCTCATTTGAATTTTCCTCCGTGCCTATCCACTCCACACGGCGCATGAAGAACACGATAAATTGTACCACACGGCACATGAAAAACACCAATGCCGTCTTAAACCTACCACCGACTGATGACCACACGGCACATGAAAAACACCAATGCCGTCTTAAACCTACCACCGACTGATGCGACAACCTGATGGACCGCACGACGACGACGGCGGCACAACTCATCCCGATTTCACCCAGCACAAGCTAGACCCTGCTCCACAGACTGCATCTGCCTTCAGGACAGGGCAAATTTGACTATTCTGACCTGTGGATGAAATCAATTCATAAAATGAACTGCTTGTGAAACAATTTCACAGCCCTAACCTTTTTGTGTGGCGCCCGCCACGACGGCGCCACACCCTACGGTGTAGCGTCCAGCCCGGAGGCGTTGCACTTCAGTCCACCGTGGCAGCCCCTGGGCCCGCACCCAGCAGTGCAGTGCCTCTGAGCTAGGCGCCACACTTGTAATGTGCAACGCCCCCGAGCTAGGCGCCACACTTTTAAAGTGCAATGCCCAGCTCGGGGGCGCTGCACTGTGACTTATCCACCCACTCTGCTGGCCCCCTCCCCCACCCCCCCACACCACACACCCAACCCGAGCTTTGCCCCCTCTCCCACTCTCTCCCCCTCTCAAATCCTCTCCCAAATCTTGCATATTCGAAGAATTTGTCCGTGGATTTCGAAGTCAAACCCTCCCTCAAGGTAATCTTCTCCGATCCCCTTGTTTTGACCCAAGTAAAGTTCTCCCATTGCTCATTTCTTGCTAGTTTGGGGAAACCCTAGTTTTGTTTGGATCTAGAGATTTGCATGGAGATGTGAGATGTTTGTTTGCCAATTTCTATGATTAGGCTTTGTTAGTATGCTAGGGTTACTCTTATGGGTGTTCTTATGTTGGTGCTAGGGTTAGGTTTAGGGCTAGGGTTATGGTTATAGTTATGGTTAGGGTTAGGGTTATGAATAGGGTTAGGGTTGTTGTTTGATCTATATATTAGGGTTTCTATTCCGTGTTAATCCTTGGATTAGTACTCATGGAAGCAATGTTACCTTGTGTTTCTTGGAATGCTTATAGGGATGGGAAGAACATGTGTGTTTGTTCATCATGGGGACAAATACGCCTTTTTGAGAGGCAATATAGAACCGGACCTGGATGAGCTTGACATGGTGTTTGATAGTAGTCCTAGCTATGCGGAGCTTTTGCAACAAGTTAGGAAAGATTTGAATTGGATGGACCCTAATGATATCATTGAGTTGGAGGGAAGGCATAATGTTGGTCTTGGAATGCACGTCCGTTGGAAGACAATGCGTGTCAACTCGGAGCAACGTTGGGTTGCATACAAGGAGACGGTGGCCGAATCACTAGACAAGGCTCTTGAGTTATTTGCAACGAAGAAGGTTGATTCAAGCTTGCATTTGGACTTGAACCGGGACCCCTCCCCTTTGGTTGCTAGTAGCCCCCACCCTTGAAGCGAGATGAAATTGTTGAACCGAAGCGAGATGAAATTGTTGAACCTCTTTTGACCCAAGAAGTGAGGCCAACATTGAGCCCGTTTACAAACAACCAAGATGAAGTTTTGCAAGAGGACAATGATGAGTATGCGGATGACGACAATGAAGTTGATCTCCATGACAACAATGTGGGTGATCTTGACAAATATCATTTGCAAGAGACAATGGACCAATCCATCCCTTTTTCCCGTGCATATGCATCGGACTCGGATGACGATGGTCCCGATGAACAGGTTGATGCGGAGGGGTTCACGGTGAAGGAGGCCGAAGCTTTTGAGAAGGTATTTCGTCGGGATCATCGGACTACATTGTTCAAGGATGTTAGTCTCGCGGATGAAGCCGTGGTAGATGGTGGCCAATGTGCACCTCTTGGGGTTAGGCCAAGCTCTCACCGTGATTTGGGAGACGTCAGGAACCAGATTGGTAAAGGTTCTAAGTTCGACACCTTGTTGGAATTGAAAATGTGGCTTGACAACTACTCGATTACGCATTATCGTCCACACAAGGTGGTGCACTCGGACGTCAATGTGCGCTACACGGTTGCATGTGCATGTGAAGATGAAATATGTCCATGGATTGTGCGTGCAAGACCATGGAAAGGAGGTCCAAGTTGGCATGTAGTGAGTTGTGTGCCATATCACATGTGCCAAGGCAAGAGGGTGGATGTCAAGATCGTGTCTCAAAACCACAAACAACTCACGTCCGAGTTCATCGCTTATAGGCTCTCGAACTCAATATCCACACTTCCAACAATGAGCGTCCAACATGTCATTGACCTTGTGAAAGCCATCTTTCATTACAAGGTGAAGTACGGCAAGGCATGGAAGGCGAAGCAAGCCACATTTAAGATGTTGTATGGTACATGGGAGGAAGCATACAACCGAATCCCTAGGTTGTTGCTAGCCATGGCCGCGACAAACCCGGGCATGGTTCATGTGGTCGAGCCTCATGGGCACCAAACAACGGTTCATGAAGGAAGAAGGGTCAGAGTATTTGGCCGTGCTTTTTGGGCGTTCGAGCAATGTGTGAGGGCTTTCGAACATTGTAGACCGGTCATTGCAATTGATGGCACGTTCTTGACCGGACAATACAAGGGCACCTTGTTGGTTGCGATAGCAAGTGATGCCAACAACCGGGTGTTGCCATTGGCATTTGCTTTGGTTGAGGTGGAAAACAATGACAACTGGGAATGGTTTCTATATCTTTTGAGGACGAAGGTGTTACCCGCTCAAAGGGAAATCTGTGTCATATCGGATCGGAATCAAGAAATTCTTAACGCGGTGGAGATTGACATTCCCGGGCATGCTCCGTTGCATCATCGATGGTGCATGAGGCACTTTTGTTCGAACTTCTATAGGGCATGTGGCCTTAAGGAGTTGGCCGACGATCTTCAAGATTGTTGCCTCGCTTTCTCTGAAAGGCGCTTCGCCACTTTGTACAACAAATTGCTCGCACACAAAAAGCTTGATGCTGGGGGTCAAGACTTTCTCAATAGGCACCTTAAATACCGGGACAAGTGGGCAAGTGCTTTTGATGAAGATGGCCGGAGATACGGTCAAATGACAAGCAATATGGCCAAATGCTTCAATAGGGTGCTCAAAGGTGCACGTGGATTACCCGTGACGGCAATAGTTCAATACACATTTGACAAGTTGAATGTGTACTTTGCAAAGCTTAGAGAGGAGGATGCTGCCAAGCTAAAGAAGAAGAAGGAAGAGGAGCTTGAGACGGAGAGGAAGAGAATAGAGAGAGGAAGAGCTGCGATGTTTGCTAGGGAGCAAGCGTTGGTGAGGAAATGTGAGGAGGCACAGAAGAAGCGTTTAAAGGATTTTCAAGAGAAAACGATGAAGCTTTGGGCAATTGCAGCTGAAAAAGAAGAGAGGGAGAATAAGATATTCATGGAGAGGGTGGTTAAGGAGGCTCATCTCATAAGTAAAAGGGAGGAGGAAGAGGAAGAAGAGAGGAAGAAGAAGAAGGGAAAGGGGCCTTGCTCTACGCAATAGAGCTACTATGTGTCATGACCTATGTCTCCTCCTCAACGTGGTTGTGAACTCCTATGTGTCGTGAACCATTATGTCTCCTCCTCGATTTGGTTGTAAGAACTACCATGTGTCGTGAATCATTGTCTCCTCCTCGTCGATTTGGTTGTAAGAACTACTATGTGTCGTGAACTACTACGTCTCCTCCTCGTCGATTTGGTTGTAAGAACTACTATGTGTCGTGAAGTACTATGTGTCGTGCATATGTTCTCTTCATAGTTGTTTGCTTGCTATGTATCAATCCTACCTCACATCATCTTAGCTATGTATCAATCCTACCTCACATCATCTTAGCTATGTATCAATCCTACCTCACATCATCTTAGCTATGTTTGCATATGCAAAATAATCACTAAGTACAAGTGCAACGCCCAAAGGGCAGGCGCTGCACTATGGTGTGTGGCGCCTCAACTCTAGGCGCTGCACTGGGCTGTATCTATCTAGAGAGCAACAGAAGTTTGGATAGTTACAGACATGTGCAGCGCCTAGCTTCCAGGCGCCACACTCCATAGTGCAGCGCCTGGCAGCTGGTCGTTGCACTATGGAGTGTGGCGCCTGGCAGCTAGTCGTTGCACTATGGAGTGTGGCGCCTGGCAGCTAGGCGCTGCACATGTCTTGTATCTATCCAGAGAGCAACAGAAGTTTGGATAGATACAAACATGTGCAGCGCCTAGCTGCCAGGCACCACACTCCATAGTGCAGCGCCTGGCAGCTGGGCGTTGCACTATGGAGTGGGGCGCCTGGCAGCTAGGCGCTGCACATGTCTTGTATCTATCCAGCATGTCTTGTATCTATCCAGAGAGCAACAAAAGTTTGGATAGATACAAGACATGTGCAGCGCCTAGCTGTGAGGCGCCACACTCCATAGTGCAGCGCCCAGCGCCTAGCTGTGAGGCGCCACACTCCATAGTGCAGGGCCTGGCAGCTGGGCGTTGCATTATGGAGTGTGGCGCCTGGCAGCTAGGCGCTGCACATGTCTTGTATCTATCCAGAGAGCAACAGAAGTTTGGATAGATACAGACATGTGCAGCACCTAGCTGTGAGGCACCACACTCCATAGTGTAGCGCCTGGCAGCTGGGCGTTGCACTATGGAGTGTGGCGCCTAGCAGCTAGGCGCTGCACAAACACTTAGTGTTTTTTTGTCATTCAGACTGTCATTTTCAGCCACAATTCAACATTGTGTATAGTAAACAGTAAGGTTCAAAAAGGATTCAACAAAGACATCATTTCTTATAAAGGACCATCACAATAAGTTCAAACAAAGACATCATTTCTTAGAAAGGACCATCACAATAAGTTCAAGTTTAACATAGAGAGCTACCATAACTACAAGTTTCACATAGAGCAACCACCACTCTAAGTTCAACGACATAACAAATTCCACATTACTAAGAGCTACCATCACTCTGGGTTGAACATTACTAAGGATGACTAGTGCTTTCCGCGCTTGCTGGCTCCTCCCCCCTCTTCGCAGATATCTTCTTCACCTTCCTAGGACGAGGAACCCGCTCCGGCTCCGGCTCCGGTACCTCCACGTCGTCCATTTCGTCCTCCAAATAGTCATCCAAAGCGTTCATCCGCGAGGTGCCGACCGTCCTTTTGCCTCTTTGAGTGAAGTCCTCAGGTGTGTATTTGCTGATTCCCTTCCTAGGCTTTAGCTCGTATGCAGACCAAACCTTGTAGGCCCCCAAGACCATATCATCAGGAACCTATGCATCCACAAAAGATATGGAAAGACCGTGTGTGAGGATATAGTTAGCAATGCATCAACAATTGGATATATCCTCATGCCATACCTCTTGGGTGACCACACCCACATCCTCATCCTCCAAAGGATCAGCGTTGCCAGAAGTTGGATCTGATGGTGTCGCCGATCTAGAACGTTCTGGTGATACATACTCGGGGTCACGACAACCGAAAAGATTTGATAGCCGCCTTAACTTTTGGCCCTGGCGCTGCAACATGAACAAGTGAATGAGACATCGAACATAGCAACACATGTTAAGTGCTAGTTTGAAGGAGATGTGAACCTTAATGAAAGCTCGAAGTGAAGATTCCCCATCGCTTTTGCCAGCCGGGGTTGTTTCCAGAATAGTGTCGGTCTCATCAGCTGCTTTCTTGATCTGGGCACGCTATGAACAAAAACGGTGTTAACATGTTAGGCAAGTGAAGGGATCACAAAGCAAATGGGGCAACAAGGGCAAATACCACAAAGTTCATCATTGGAGCTGAAGGGATCACTGAGTTGCCTTTCCTGATCAATGAGTTGTACTGGTGCTGGGCAACCTCATCAAAAACGGTGGGTTCTTCCAAAATCTCCTCGGCATACGCCGGCTTGCATACCTCCATACGGGTGCTTGCAAGAAACCATGTGAGATAGTTGTTGAACGCGACCGGGCAGTGCTGACGAAGCTGGGCTCGTTTTCCAGCCCGAGCTTGCCCCACAGCGTACTTGAACTGTATGATATACTTGTTGTGATGCTTGGACCAATCCTTGATCTTCCGCTGCTTTTTCTTATCCAACCTGCAAGTTAGAAACAGAATATTAGCATCATCGAAACCGCCGAGAAGCTAAGTGCTCAAGGTTGATTATATCTTACGCGTGTAGCACTATGTCCGTGTCCTCCCACTCTGGCGGGTGTGGCTGGAACAAACCAAACTGGCGGAACACCCGATGTGGCTGGTGAATCTCAACCGCCCAGTTGCATATGAGTGGACACCGCATATGCCAGAGATCCCTATCTCTAAGGCACATCTGATTCAGCCTGAACTCTAGAGGGATCCCAAAGCTATCTCCTTTTCCATACGGTTCCCATTCAACCTACAAAATGGGATAGAATGCAAAACTGATATCGAGTTACGATAGAAGTATCAAAATCACTTATGGAATGTCGATTCACCTGCTCAGGCGTGATCGCGTCCATCTCGCTCCTGTACAGCTTGTACATGACCGAGGGATCATCCGTCATCTCATTTAACACATCCCACTTGTAAGCCCAAGTGAGGAGCCGTAGTGGGTCGCCTTGGTCGTCCCAATCCTCGAACTTCACGATCTTCGGTCGTCCAATCGGCAAACGCTCCCAGCTCCATATGGAGAGTGCGAGCAAACAACCACCAATACCTCCAGATAGCCTACAAGAGGCTTCGTCCAACTGCACATACAAAAGAACTTGGTTGAATTAACAGCAAGATTGGATTCATAATGTACAAATGAAGTGAAACAGAAACAACTTCATACCTGTCTATACAAGTAAGCCAGTGTCGCCGAACCCCAACTCCATTTGCTATCGAAGACGGTCAACGCCTTGAGCCACATCCATGGAGCATTCTTGCCTGTGCCATCAGCAAACATAGTCCTGGATATCACGTACCACATGTAGACACGAGCATATGTCTTCACCGTGTCCTCATCAGCATCCTCAGGGCAAATACTGAAGTTCGATACAATCCACGTGAAAGTAGCACCGGTTGCGACTCTAACCTTCTTCTTGCCTTCTTCTTCTGGTTCGCGACGCGCTGGAGGAACATTACCAATAAGGGAAAACATCTGCTCGCGCCACCCATCAGAATCGGTGCTCATACATAGAGGATTCCCATCAATAGGAAGACCGATGATCATAGCTATATCCTGGAGCGTCACGGTCATCTCCCCGGTCCGAAGATGGAAAGTGTGTGTCTCCGGCCTCCAATGATCAATAAGCGCGGTGAGTGCTGGAGCATTGTTGGGTGGCGTCGACCGGCTCACCAACTGAATGAAAGGGAGAAGTCCTGTCTCCCTAACATACGGTGTGTACCGCTCGTCATAGCGCATCCCCCCCCCCCAGGTTGACCCCGTGAGGCCGAAGCTTCAGAGGTGCAAGCTCCTACAAACAAACAAACAAATCATTACATATGGGGGGTATGTGTTTGAAAAAACACACGAAATTCATAACACCGACAACTTTCATTATTACCCTCTGCTCCACCGACATAGCGTGCGACCGGTGTTGTTGGTCCCAGTGATCATTGATAAGCCAAACCATCCTAACAATTTGAAAGAAAGCTTTCTTGTCAACACAATTATCTTTTGAATACAAAAATAGTAAAGTACGGCTACTAGATGCAAAATACAAAGCATATGTATCCAAACCATTCTTGCCAATACAAATTTAATTTCAATAAACTAAACTAAGCCTACCTCATGCAAGATTCAATACAAATATATTTTCCATATAAATAAAATGTCAACCTATGTATCCAAACTATATAAATAACATGTCAACCTATGTATCCTAACCACATTCTAATCTAACAAAGGTTAACCAAATCTAATACATGCAAGATTTAAACAAAAGTTCCCCAAATCTAATACATGCAAGATTCAAAAAGGGTTCCTCAAATCTTCAAAATACCATATTTTCTATGGATAGAAAGAAGGGGATCGGAAGAGAGTACCTTCTAGGATGGATTGGAGAAGAAATGCACGGACCAAATCGTCGGATCTGAAGGATTTAGGAGAGGGGATTGAGAAGGGGAGAGGAGGAAGCCGCCGGCGCGCCCCTTCTGTAACTGCTGGAACGAATGGGTGGGGTGGGGGGAGGGGGAGCGGGCGCCTGGGATCTAAGTCACAGTGCAGCGCCTACGAGGCGGGCGCTGCACATTACATGTGTGGCGCTTAGCTCGGGGGCGCTGCACTGCTGGGTGCGGGCCCAGGGACTGCCACGGTGGACTGAGGTGCAACGCCCCCGTGCTAGGCGCTGCACAGTAGGGTGTGGCTCCGTCGTGGCGGGCGCCACACAAAAAGGTTACGGCTGTGAAATTTTTTCGCGGGCAGTTCATTTTGTGAATTGATTTCGTCCAGAGGTCAAAATAGTCAAATTTGCCTTCAGGGCAGTACGATGAACACCCTTGCTCCACACGAGCCACGCGCGCTACACGACGGCACTGTCGTTCTTGAAATTGATGGATGACCAACCTAGTTTCTCAGTCGGATCAACCAGTCACCCGCTTCCTCCACGTACTGGTACGGCACATGAAGAACACGATAAATAGTAGTAGTACGTACGTACTCAAGGTCGTGGTCAGATGTTGGTGGGTGCAAGCAACTGAAGCTTGCACGCAAGTAACCAAAGAGCGCTCGCACGCAGATGAAGACCAGCAGCTGGCGGGTGTGTCTCGCTGCCGGCGGCATGGTCGGACGTACCGTTGCAAAGCTGGATTCTTCACAAAACCGAAGTGCTAGCAAGGATATAAATACACACCCAAGATGATGCTAGAAACCGAAGTGCAACCAACTCATTGCCATACAGCGCCACCGCGAATCAAAAGGTTAAGACGCCTATTACCGCGCGCGCGGCACTACCGATCGATCGACGACAGACCGACGCACGCCATGTCGTCGCCGGAGCCTGGAAGCATCGCGACCCGGTGGCGCGAGCTGCAGGGTGCGGGGTCCTGGGAGGGTCTGCTGGACCCGCTGGACCAGGACCTGCGCGCCTCCATCATCGCCTACGGCGAGCTGGCGGAGGCCACCTACGATGGGTTCAACTCGCAGCGCCGCTCGCCGCACGCCGGCGCGTGCTTCTACGGCCATGCCGACCTGCTCGCCGCCGCCGGGGTGTCCCGCGCGGGCTACTACTCCGTCACCAAGTTCATCTACGCCACCAGCGGGTTCTTCCTGGCGCCCACGACGGGGACGTCCGTGCCCGATGCCTTCTTCGTGCTGCCGCTGCCGTCGCTGCTGGAGGAGCCCTGGTGCCGGGAGTCCAACTGGATGGGGTATGTGGCCGTGGCCACCGACGAGGGCGTGGCGGCGCTTGGCCGGCGTGACATCGTCGTCGCCTGGCGCGGCACCGTGGAGAGCCTCGAGTGGGTCAATGACCTGGACTTCACGCCGGCGTCCGCCGAGCCCGTGCTCGGTCCCGCGGCGGGTGATTTTGACTCCGCCGTGGTGCACCACGGGTTCCTGTCGGTGTACACATCCAGCGACGAGGAGTCCAAGTTCAACCAGCAGAGCGCCAGGGATCAGGTGAGCGTTACTTGCCTTTCTAGGCTTGATTGCCGGAAGAGACGACCACGAGTCAAGCATGCAGAATTGCAGATGCATGCATGTACGGATAGGTGAAACGATTTTGCTAAAGCACATCCAGAAGTGTTTTAAGTATTCGGATCAGTTTTTACAAGTGGTTTCGTATGCTAGAACTTCTCCAAAAAGTGAAAGGGTAAAGCTCACTTTTGTATATGAAATGATAACTTGCAAAGAGTTTGTATAAAGTAATAACTATTTGTGTAGTACTACAAAGGTTCTTTAAGCATTCCCTAGAGCATCCACAAGCATTCATAATTTAGGCACTAAGGTAGATACAGAAGTTTTTGTCTATCTGTTCACATTGGAGTAATAAGCTTCTTTCACCGTATTATTAGCAACAATTATATAATCCTATCGACGTGAAATTTTACCTGAAAATTGATATAAATTGTACAGTTAGAAGTTTGTTTGTTTAGTTCGATATATTGAGGCTAATTAAGCTTACAACCCGTCGCTAAGCATTTTGATATTTCTCTATCCCCATCTCAAATTATCAATTAGCACTCGTGCTACACAACTCCTCTTAAATTAAGGAGTAGAGTAACATATTTGTTAATTGTTTTAGTATTTTCCATTTTGAAGAACCGAAGTCTTCTAGTATTGATGAGGGTCAGATATATAGGTAGTAGGCAGCTACATTTAACACTTGAAAGTTGAAAGGTAGGTTTGCTATAGAAGAGATGGATTTTTTGTTGAAATGTCTGCAAATTTAGAAGTGATCGACAGTGTAGTATGACGCGAAGCTGGCCGGGCACCACCTTCGACAAGCTCCGGCAGCACGTCGTACGTTTATTTCTTCAACGATGGGATCTCCTAACATTCAAAGTTGGTTGCCCCGATCGACACATGAAGTGGTCTTGTATTCTGGAACTTCCAGGAAAACTGAAGAAAAACCAACCTTTTACTTTATAGTAAAAAACCATTTTATGTAAAGAATGCTATGGAATAATAACTCACAAAAAAGTTGTATAAATTTGAATTATTCATGTACAAAGGTTGTTTGAGCACAGAGCACCTGCATCCCTAATACTTATAATTTAGGTGCTAAGGCAGACCCATAAGTTTTACCGCTCCATTCACCATAAGCTTCTTTCACCATATTTCTTGGACTCGGATATCCAGCAACCTTTCGATTTTTAGGCATGGTAAATCAATTTTTTTTACGGTAAGTTGCGTTCATCGAGGATGGCAAGTTTAGTTGGCGAGCATGGCAATTCCATCTCAGTTAGTTTTTTGCCAGGAAATTTCCGTGGTTGTCTCACCTCTAGCGCCCACTCAACACATAGGAATACAGATGCATTACACATAGAGTATATAGTAACACATTTGTAAGGTGTTTATCATTTCCTTTTTTTCTTAGGAACTGAAGTGTTTTAATATTGATGAGGGTCTTACATATCGGTACGTAGGCAGCTGCATTTAACACTTGAAAGTTGAAAGGTAGGTTTGCTATAGAAGAGATGGATTTTTTGTTGAAATGCCAGCACAATTAGAAGTGATCAACAGTGTAGTAAGATGCGAAGCTCGACCAGAGACGGTCCCACCAACGACAAGCTCCGGCAGCGTGTCGTACGTAGTTTCTTGAAGAATTGGTTCTCCGAACGTTCAAAGTTTGTTGTACCGAGCGACACACACACGAAAGCAGCGTGTGCTGTTGCATCAATTCTGCAATTTAATTCAGGTATCTAGAGCTCGATTAAATACTTGAATACTTGTTGATCAAGCGTGCACGCATGGATGCCACATGCAGGTCATGGAGGAGGTGCGGAGGCTGATGGAGGCGCACAAGGAGGAGGTGACCAGCATCACCGTCACCGGCCACAGCCTCGGCGCGTCGCTGGCGACCCTCAACGCAGTCGACATGGTCTCCCACGGCATCAACGTGCCTCCCTCCTCACCTCAGCAGCAGCCGCCGTGCCCGGTGACGGCGATCCTCTTCGCGAGCCCGCACGTAGGCGACGACAGCTTCAAGTCGGCCTTCGCTTCGTTCCCAGAGCTCCGTGCGCTTCATATGAGAAACGCCGGCGACGTGGTGCCCCTATACCCGCCGATCGGGTACGTGGATGCGGCGACGGCGGTGCTGCCCGTGGACACTGGCCGGTCGCCGTACCTGAAGCAGCCGGGCACCATGCAGACGCGCCACAACCTCGAGTGCTACCTGCACGGCGTCGCCGGGTTCCAGGGTGCCGGCGGAGGGTTTAAGCTTGAGATGGACCGTGACGTGGCCCTGGTGAACAAGGGTGCTGACGCGCTCAAGGATAAGTACCCAGTGCCGCCCAACTGGCATGTCATCAACAACAAGTCCATGGTGAGGGACTCTGATGGTCACTGGAAACTCAGAGACTTCGAGGAGACCTGATTGAGAAGTGTGTATGTGCTGCCACATGCCAATGCCATGTACAACTAATGCCGACATGCTTAGTTTTACGTCAAATAAAATTTGTTTTAAAATTTATTTATACAAGATATACTAAACCACCGACATACAGGCTGGCTGCGATCCAGCGTCTCCCAAAAAATAGGATCAGCCCACGCGTCGTCCTCCTCCAGGGCGACTCGGGCGGGGTGTCTCAACCCCCCCCCCCCCCCCCCGCGCCAGGCCTCCTCCCGGCGTTCACCCATCCGCCGCCGCCTAACGCATCCCTGGGCAAAGCCCGCTCGGATCTGGCGGCGGCGGGCCGCGACTCTTAGGGCATCGTCACCCCTCGAATTGGGGGATCGGATGGTGGCCGACGTCGCGGCGCTACCCCGGTGCGCATCGTCGAGCCATGAGGTGGAGGGGACGGCGGTGGTTGCAGGCGGATGCCGTCGGCCCGGTGCTCCTGGTACGCGCGTGCAGCGGCAGAACAGGGTGCAGCGGGGCGGCTCCGTCGGTGGTTTGACGTGTTTGTGAGGCCCGGTGGCTGGCTACCGGCCATGGTCGCCGGATTGCGGACGGCGCGATGGCGGGTGCGGCACGCCGGCAACTGGGCAGAGACGCCCTTGTCCGGGTCCTTGACACCGCGGGCAACTCCGGGGGAAACCCTAGATCTCATTGCGATCGAGCGATGTCGGTGCTTTAGCGTTGTAGTCCCACTTGAGGGCATCGTTTTTGGAGTTTATTCAGGTTCAAGGGACCAGCGACGCCGGCGGTGCACGGCCTGGTGGCGCGACTGCCGATGAAAATAGCGCCGACTTCGGTCATGGCGGACGATGGCGGCGTCTCCGATGCCGTTTCCTTGTTGAGGCATCGTCATTGCAGTTTGCGTCATCATACTCGGGATGCTTCGGGGAAACCCTAGATCTGGGCCTCCCGGATCGGACGGTGACAACGTCTTTGGTGTCGTTCTCCCTCCTGGGGGTATCGTTTTGGAGCAAGTGCTTGTTGGAGGGGACTACTGGAGGAGCGGTGTTACATCTACCGCAAAGCAGACGACGGATCCCGGCGGCATGCGTCGTGGAGGTTTGGCGACGGGCGCTTGTGGACGGACACGTGCAGGATGGTGGCGTTGTCTGGCACCATGGTGGCGTCAACGGCAGGCCAAGCAAGGTCAACGCGTCAGTTCCTACTCTGGAGATGGACTGATGGATGATCGCGGTGGCAGCCTGTTAGAGTGTGCCGGTCCGGTGTGTGACCCAATCCCGGTAGTCGATGCGTCAGATGCGCCTGATGACCAGCGACGCCGGCGGTGCACGGCCTGACTGGGCTGGGGCATCTAGCTTTAGATGTTAGGCTTTGGTGCGATGTCTCTTTGGTATTTGGCTCGGATATTCGACACGCCTTCATTAAAAGGATAGGAGTAGCAATAGATATTGCCTAGATGGTGGCTTCAAACTTACTGATGTATATTACTTTGTATGGTCTTTGTGGATAATAATTAATAAAATGGTTGTATGCATCGTCCAGATGCAGAGGCCGGGGGTATATCCTCTTTTTCTAAAAAAACTAAACCGACATATAGTAATAATATATTTTAGTTGAATAATAATAATAATAATAATAATAATAATAATAATAATAATAATAATAATAATAATAATAATAATAATAATAATAATAATATGTGTAGTTGTATGTCCTTTCATACCAAGAAAATCAGATTTTTCAGAAAGCTTGTGATCACTTGTGAGCATAACGTGTTCCAAGTTTAGTTTGGTACCAATAACACCAATACTTTAATTTTACTGAAATGTTTGCTGTAACTTAATGACGGGTTATACCTAGGTAGTAGGCCTAAATGTATATATACCCCAGCCAAAGGCCCAAGCCAATCAGAGATACAGTCCAGAAAATGATGCGCCAAGGGGCAACATGTAATGCCTATTAAAGTTACAGCCCAAGGCATCGGCAACCAAGGGATTTTCACCAGCAAGCCGAGTGGCTACAGTCGGATCGTGCACGCCCTGACGGACGGGGTCCTGCAATCGGCCATCACCAAGACATGAGTAGTCGGTCTTCCTATAGTCAGCTGTGTCCCAGGATACTGTGACCCCACCATACATTCATTGTCGTTGTTATTCAATGGTAAACTCGAAGAAAAATAAGGGCGGAAGTGAATAATGATTTTGACGTTGTTATTCACATAATAATTAGTAATACACATAATGATCCACAAAGAGTTCTAAATTACAAGGAGATGGAGATGGAGATGGATGATGATGACGGTGGATGATGGAGGTGGTTGTCGCATCTCCCGTCATGGGCATGGGTCACATGTCTAGTGACAACTCCCCATCTTGCAAATGAGATCACCAGGAGTAAAAGCACTATCAAGATTCAACACTACTGGAGTTACACCCTACCTCGAGTGCCAGAAATACTCGGCAAAGGGCCAAATAAACTCGGAAAACCTTTGCCGAGAATAGTTCTTGGCAAAGAGTACCCGACGTACACCTCTCAGGTAAGCATAACTTTGTCAAGAACCAAATGTCCGGCACTCGGCAAACAGTTTGCCGAGAGCCAAACAACGCGTCTCGGCAAAATAAAGTGAGTTCACAGCTGTTGCCCCCGTCAGGTCTTTGCCAAGAACCAACACTCAGAAAAGTCTTGCACATTGTCAAGTGCCAGAAACCCCCGGCTTACTAAAACGAGCATCTCCAGCAACACTCCTTCTGCTGAGCGCAATTCTCAGAAAAGGTAATTTCAACAGTGTTTTACCGAGTGTAGCTCTTTGCAAATACGCACTGTCAGCAGAGTTTTTGCCTCTTTTTCGTGTGAACATGCAGCAAAAATAGAAATAAAAAGAATATCCACTTAGACAACTTTGTATATTATATATGGATCACGCACATAACAACTAACTCACGAAGAAGGCATTATATATGGTTCACACAAGCTTTGTATGAAGTCACAAAATTAATTGTTTAGCACAAGTGCCATCTCAATAAACAACAAAGTGGTCAATGCATGTCTATACACGACCACATAGTAAAAGCAACACCACAATTAGGACGAACTGAAAAAGGATTATCAAGTTCTTCAATCCACTCAGCTCAATAAGCGGGCGTGCACCATTGCCTAATTCAATATTTTTCTTTTGATCAAATACATACTGATTGTAATGATTCTCTTCCTCCTCTCTACTCCCTCCGGTCCGTTATATAAGATGTATTTGTTTTTTCAAAAGTCAAATGAGTGCATGTTTGACCAAGTTTTTAGAAAAATATATCAATATCCACAATACGAAATTTATATCATTTGGTTCATCATGAAAAGTAGTTTCATATTTTATCTACTCCCTCCGTCCCAAAATTCTTGTCTTAGTTTTGTCTAGGTACGGTCTAAGACGAGAATTTTGGGACGGAGGAGTATTAGGTATTGCAGATGTTGTTATTTTATTCTATAATCTTGGTCAAACATTCAAATGGTTGACTTGCACAGAAATCAATACACCTTTTATTCTTGAATGGAGGGCGTATTATTGAATGAATCATACACGCTGCCTTATGCGGACCATAAACCATATACTCCTGGACACCTACCTCTGTACATCGCATACCACTTCATCGTAGACTAGCTTAGGGATGGTGTAGTTTACAAGAGACATCAGATGAGGCTTATTCGAAACGAGCCCAAACTTTTATCACACCCTATAGGGGCCGTGTGATGACACCATGCTAGCTCCCGAGGATTTTCGACATCGTACAATTTTTCTAGGATTTAAACAGTTGGATCAGGCATGTCCTCGAGGTAATTTCACCCCCAGTGGTGGGGCCTGCCCCTCCCTCGTCTACACAAGGCCTACTCATGTCGCAAAGACATCACATAGGATTTTCCATTTCGCTTTTGGGCATGATTTCATGTGCCACATTGCAGATCTGTAATTTTCCGGCGCTAAAACCCTACCAGTGCAATAAATTTCAAATATTGCAGGCGGGTCCAAAATGTACGGGGGCTTGAGACGTGTCATGCAATGGCCTCCTTTGAGGGCACGTGAAGTTTCGAGGCTAACAAAACAACATGACCCGCACTTCCTTCATAAACCGGACACGTTCCCTCTCAATACTCAGAGACTAACTCGAAGATGGTGTAGTTTACAAGCAGCCACTGATGAGGCTTATTCAATACACACCCAAACTTTTACAACACCCTACAGGGGCCATGTGACCCGCACTTGTTTCACAAACCATTGATTTAAAAAGTCCATGGATCATTGATGTCACACAGAAGAAAACAATTAATTGAATTAATAAAAAGCGCTGTCATCCATCATTAGGAAGATGGACTGTCACTATGACGCTTCTCTGCCAGGAACATGTGAATATTCATAGTAATAGTCCACCTTCTTTACGATAGTGTAATGAAGACCGAAGCTTACTACATATGGACTATCCTATTTAAACCGGTCTTGACGCTCGTCCTTTAGCAAGGTGGGACTAAACTCAGCTCCCACATAGATGAAAAAGTCCAAATCAATAAGGCAAGGAAACAACGCTTTGCGGAGAGCCAAGTTACGGGCTCCCGACAAAGAAGTGCCACCGTCACCGAGCCATTGACCACTTCCGGGCTTGCCATGTGGCTCCACTCTGTTGTGTGGTCACCGCTTGGCTTCGGCAAACAGATCATTTGCCGAGTTTTTTTTCCGCATTGTATTGGCAAATACTTGTGTTTGCCGTGCTGCAGCTATTGCCGAGTCTCCCTTTCAGCGTACTTTGCTTTGTCGAGTGCCCGTGATTTGGTTCTTGGCGAAGAGCCCAGTAGTGCAGCTTGATCATGTTCTATCCAAGCGGCGCCCATTTGTTTGCTATCCTCCTCTTCTCCTTGGGACTGAAGTTCGCAAGATACTCTATGGTGTGAGATTTCGCGCTCTGTATCAGCTAGTCAACACTCATTGGAAGTTCTCCTTCCCGGACTTTGTTCCTCATGGACCACCATTGCCACCAGAAGGTGAGTATCATCACTGTTCTCTCATCAAGGTCTAGCATTTGATGTGATGATCCAATATTTTGCAACTTCTGTCGATTCTCCTCAAGGTCAGGACCTCTCCAGATCACCTTCACAGCTTTGCACTTGACAAATAAGTGGCCATCATCTTTGTCTGCCCTACCACAAAATGGGCATTAATTTCACATCATCCTACTTCATACCTCTTCTGATCAGATTTGTCCGAAGAGACAGTGACTCGTGTTGTACCCTCCAAACGAACAACTTAACTTTGCTAGGCCATGCACTTTGATGCCATTGCATGGCATACAATACATCCAACACTTGAATTCTGCGTACCTACCTGATTATTTTACAACCACACTAACAACATATATGTTTATTACACAAATTGTTTGATTTTACATACCTAGCTAGTGACAACCACACCAACGAAGATATATGTTTATTACATAAATAATGGCGCACGCCATGCAAACATCGGTGGAAATATAAGTATAATGTCCCACTACATACGATTACATTACATATACTACAATCTTATGACACAGCAGCACCAGCGGCGCCGCCACTGCCACCGACTTCATCGTCGTCTCGGCCGGGAGGGACAACATGGCAGCTTTTGCCTTCCTTCTCCATCAGCTCCGTTAGAGTAGCATACAGCCGCGTTTTCTCTATCACTAAACCATCCACCCACCTTCTGATCTTGGTCAATTCACTCCCCACACGCCAGCCCTCCTTCTGAGTGTCTTTGATCTTGTTATTGAGTAGTTTTATCTACATCAAAACCCAAATGACACATGAAATAAATCATTATCAATTAAATATATAAAGAAGTATAATATGCGTGAAATAATATTGCCCAATACCATAAGTTTAAGTACAATGGTGATCATCACTAACAAAAATGTTTGTAAACAATCATATTTACTCCCTGTTTAATAACACATAGTATTTGTCATGGAAATGACACCCTAGCTAGAGGGAAAATCAGCCGTTTTCTATTTTACATAGTCTTAATGTATTAGTTGATTATAAGATTAGGGAACTATATCCATATAATCACATTTCCCTGTTGGGTACCGAAGTGATTTCAGCAGTATAAATGAATGATGAATTACTCTACATAGGATCATTAGTCGGAATTACATAACCAGCTCAAAATGACAACAATTGCAGTCTAAAATAACTTTGTTACCCGGCGTAACATCAGGTTGCGTTTGTCTGGATTTTTCTTATCGCGGCAGAAGCGCTTGAGCGCGAGTGGCAGCGAGCTCATCTCCTTCTCGGCCTGCTCTCGGACGTGGTGTAAGTACTGCCGGGTCTCCTCGTCCTGTTGCTCCGCAGGGCTCAACACCCTCGCCGGTTGCTGCGGCACAACCGGCGCAGCTGCATGAATCGATGCGTGGAGGAAGTTTAGAGTAGTGTCACTAAACACATGTGTGCACAACAGATTGGTTAATTTACTGACGACTAACAGAGGTGGTAGAGATTAATTAGGATAGAAAATGTACCGCGCAGCGTGTCCATCTCTGGCACGCTGGACGGACCGGCGGCGGCGTCCACCATGCCAGAGCTCAAGGCTACCTCTGCGTCTGCGGCTGCTCCGCTCTCGGCGATGATGACCTCTTCCATCGGGCCGACTATGCTCCTCATTGTCCCAATCAAGGACTCAACAATCCTAGCCACATCCTCTTGGGAGTAGTCAAGCAGGCTGAAAACAAAGAGAAAAACTCCTATGTCAATCTGGGGATGCCATTGATTGCCTGTGGTATCATGCTGTGGATGTTGCTGTAGTACGAGTGCACACGCACAAAAGTGTTCCAGACACATTTACCTCTCGTATTTTAGTTCGCTGCCGGAGTTTGGACCTTGGGCGCCGGTGATTTCGAGGACTGTGTGCGTATATGTTCCGTCGGACGCGAGGTGCAGGGACAAGGTCGTCACCATTCCTATCGCCGCTGCAGAAAAATATATCACAGGTAAAGATTTCCATGCATGCAGGGTTTCCATGCGATTGATTGAAACTAGTGTACAACGTAGGTAGGGTTTCCATGCTGCATGCTTACCGTTGTGGCTCCTCGCCAGTTGGACGACATGACAGTCTTGGCATGATGGTTGTTGCTCTGGCGCTGAAGGCACCGCGGGCGGTTCCGGCATGCCCGTGACGCCATTGCCGCCAGGGAGGTGTTCTTCGTTTTCCAGGAAAAGCCCATGGAGACCCAGATCGCCGTCTAGGTCGACTGTGAAGCCGTAGGCCACGGGCGGATGATCCACCATCATCTGCTGGTACTGGAGTGGAATCCTTACCGCCGGCTCGCCCATCGTGTGTTCGCCATGTCCGTCATCTTGCGGCATTGCTGCCGTCGTTTCGCCAAGCCTTCGTTCCAATACCTGCAACAACTCGTTGATCATGTGAGAGTGAGGATGGCGTGGCATTGTGGCAGGCGTGTCGCTCGGCATCTGCTGGTGAGGGAGTGCCATCGCCGACGGTGACTCGCCCACCGTGTGCTGGCCCTGGCCTTCAAAAAGTGGCGGCCTTATTGCCGGCGATTCGCCAAGCTTTTGGTGCACTACCGGCATCAACTCGTTCACCATGTGATCGCCAGGGTGGAGCGGCATCGTCGCCAGCGATACGCCAGGCATCTGTTGATCAAAGAGAGGCATCGGCGCCTCCGGTTGAGGGTGCTGGAGTTCGAGTTGCATCGCCGACGCCGACGGCGAGTCGGCCATCATCTGCTCATCACAGATGATGGGCTGCGCGTCCGCCGCCGCGGCCGCCGGATAGGCGGTCTGGACGTCGAAGTGAGCCGCCGGAGCCTGCTGCTGTTGCTCAGCGGCCGGGACGGTCGGGCCATGCTCGAGAAAGCGGGTGACCTCGTCCTCGGTGTAGGGCTCGCCGGCCATGGAGGCTCGATCGATGGAGTGGCGAACGGAGACGCACGTCAGTGAAGTCGCCGGCGGGATGGTGGCGGTATCGTGGACTCAGTGGGTATGTGTGGTGTGCAGTTCCAGCGCGCAGAGGGGGTATATATGCGGCGCCAAGGGGCGCGGCGGTTGTAGGAGTTGGGCTTGGGACGCGATGGTTGGAGCGGACGTGGCGGTTCGCGTACGGCCGCACTCCCGCCGGCGGTTGGAGGAGACGGCGGTTTGAGGGCGCTCAGTTCGTAGCCGTCCGCTGTATATCGGGTAGAATGGATGGCGACGTGTATGCATGTGCAGTTGCAGAGTAGCAGAAGCACGCGCGCACGTGGTGGTGATTACCCGAAGCAACATTGCATTGATGGTTTCGCAAGTATTTTTTTTCTCTTGTGTAAACCGGACCGATCAAGAAACAAGATCTCCCTCGAAATTGACTAAACGCATTCTATGTATACCTAAGACTAAGAGAGAGTGATCCAAACGTGCATGCTTTCACATAATCACGTAATCAAAAATTGTTTTGGCCATTAGATTTAGTACTAGCTAGATCCACTAGCATCCGTATGATCTAGGAATGAGAATCATCCACCATGCAACATGCATTAGGCTGATTATATTGAGGGTAACTTAGCTAGTAACATAACGCTTCTTAAGGGCATTTCCAGCTGCGCCCCCAACAGGCCCCCCCAGGCCACTTTTCCGGCGCCGGCGCCGAAAAAACGGCCCAGTCGCGCCCCAGGAAGCCGAAAATCGCCGGTTCGGACCTTTTTTCCGCCCGACGGTCACAGGCCGAACCCGGCGCACTGGGGAGCCGTTGGGGGCTCCGGCGCTAGGGAAAAGCACGCCTGGCCCACACCGACAGGGGAAAAGTCAAGGTTTTCTTCCCCCGACTCGCCTCGCACCCCCCGCGCCCTCGGCTACCACTTGCTATATCCCGGCGACGGCCGCCGCCCTACTCCGCTAGATAGCCATTCCCCGCCGGAAAATAGCAGCGCTTCGCCGCGGCAGCCCCTCCCACAGCAGCTGGGCGTTTCCGGCCGCCGTTTCCGGCCGCGGAGGCGCGGTTTAACGGCGGGTACATGCCCACCGAGCGCAAGGTGTTCGGCGTTTTGCCTGTCTCGGTGATGGACTCGGATGAGGAGGAAGAGCTCGCCGCGCTGCTGGAGGAGGAAGCCGCGGCCGACGTCCAGGAAGAAGAGCATCTGATGGTGCTCGCCGCCCTCGCCCAGCTGCTGGCGAGCAATGAAAAGCCGTGGCGAGGTGGCTCGGCGCCGGGGCGGGTGAAAGCAAAGAACCGGCATCGTCTGCAAGGCTACTGCATGCTCTACTCCGACTACTTCGCCGATGCTCCACTTCATGGCGAGAGAACATTTCGGCGCCGTTATCGGATGAGCTGAAAGCTCTTCCTCAGGACTGTGAATTCCATCCGGGAGTTCGACAACTACTTCAAGTGCAAGATGGATTGCACTGGCGCTCTTGGATTCACCTCCATCCATAAGTGCACGACAGCGATGAGGATGCTTGCATATGGAGCTCCCAGTGATTCACTCGAAGACTATGGGCGCATGGCCGAGTCCACCAGCATAGAGTGTTTCTACAAGTTCTGTCGGGCAGTGGTGGCAGTGTTTGGGCCACAATACTTGAGAACACCCAATGCGGAAGACACTGCTTGGATCCTAGCCCAGAATGCAGCAAGAGGATTTCCTGGGATGCTTGAAAGCATCGACTGCATGCATTGGAAATGGAAGAACTGCCCATTTGGTTGGCAGGGGATGTACAAAGGCGCCAAAGGCGGTTGCAGTGTGGTGCTTGAGGCGGTAGCCACACAGGACCTCTGGATTTGGCACTCCTTCTTTGGTATGCCAGGAACTCACAATGACATCAACGTGCTGCAGTGCTCTCCTGTTTTTGCCAAGCTCGTTGAGGGCCATTCTCCTCCGGTGAACTTCGAGATCAATGGGCACCAATACAACAAGGGGTACTATCTAGCTAACGGCATCTATCCGAGATGGTCGACATTTGTGAAGACGATCTCAAACTGAGGGAGTCCTGGATTAGGGGGTGTTCGGATAGCCGGACTATACCTTCAGCCGGACTCCAGGACTATGAAGATACAAGATTGAAGACTTCGTCCCGTGTCCGGAAGGATCTTTTCTTGGCGTGGAAGGCAAGCTAGGCATGCGGATATTCAAGATCTCCTACCATTGTAACCGACTCTGTGTAAACCCTAACCCTATCCGGTGTCTATATAAACCGGAGGGTTGTAATCCGTAGGACAACCATCATCATACACAATCATACCATAGGCTAGCTTCTAGGGTTTAGCCTCCTTGATCTCGTGGTAGATCCACTCTTGTACTACCCATATCATCAATATTAATCTAGCAGGAGTAGGGTTTTACCTCCACCGAGAGGGCCCGAACCTGGGTAAAATAAAGTGTCCCCTGTCTCCTGTTACCATCCGACCTTGACGCACAGTTCAGGACCCCCTACCCGAGATCCGCCGGTTTTGACACCGACATTGGTGCTTTCATTGAGAGTTCCTCTGTGCCGTCGCTTTTAGGCCCGATGGCTCCTTTGATCATCAACAACGATGAGGTCCAGGGTGAGACTTTCCTCCCCGGACAAATCTTCGTCTTCGGCGGCTTCGCTCTGCGGGCCAATTCGCTTGGTCATCTGGAGCAGATCGAAAGCTACGCCCCTGGCCATCAAGTCAGGTTTGGAAGCTTAAACTACACGGCAGATATCCGCGGAGACTTGATCTTCGATGGGTTTGAGCCACAGCCAAGCGCGCCGCACTATTTCGAGGGGCATGATACGGCTCTGCCTCTGAATAGTACCCTGGAGGCCGCACACGCTCCGGCCCCGATCTTTGACTCGGAGCCCGCTGCGTTCTCCGAGGATGAACGGTTGGACGTCACCTCGGGGGCTGCGATCTCAAAGGCGATCGAGCCGAACGCCAGCCCTGCACTCCGCACGGCCCATGACTCCAAGGAGTCGGATTCTTCTCCGAACTCTGGGCCTTTCGTGCCCCCGCCGATCGAATCTGATCGGGCGCCTCTAATGGAGTTCACCGCCGCGGACATCTTTCAGTGCTCACCTTTCAGTGACATCCTGAATTCTCTCAAGTCTCTCTCTTTATCAGGACAGCCCAGGCCGGACTATGGTCTGCGAGGTTGGGATTCGGACGACGAAGAAATTCAAAGCCCACCCACCACCCACTTAATAGCCATTGTCGATGATTTAACCGACATACTGGACTTCGGATCCGAAGACTTCGACGGTATGGACGACGAAGACGGAGAAGAACTAGTAGTCCTGGGAAGCCTGCCAATCACACCCACAGAGACTGTTGGGTTTTTAAACAATCCGGAAAGCTTAACGCCAAACACAAGGGGCTCGATACACCAAGTGAAGAAGAGGACGAACCCCAAAGGCAGAACACCAGGAAACAAAAGAAATTCCCGCAAGAAGTCAAAACAGTGAACTCACTTCACGTAACAAAACGTGTGGCACCCATAAAGGTACGCACAATCAAACCTACCCCTCAGGAGTCCCGCCACTGGTCACTAAAACCAATCATTTTTTATCAGCTAGATTACTCCAGAAATATAAAAAACGCAGGCCGGATTGCCCTGATACTGGATCCAATAATCGACGGATTCCAGTTTACCAATGTTCTTATGGACGGCGGCAGTGGACTAAACCTGATATATCAGGACACAATCCACCGCATGGGCATAAACCCAGCAAGAATCCGCCACAACGAAACCTCCTTTCAAGGGGTAGCACCAGGCCCGGACACCCATTGTATGGGTATTCTCCGGCTTGTAGTCATATTTGGCTCTGCCAATAACTTTCGTCGCGAAAAGCTGACCTTCCATGTAGTCCCGTTTTCAAGTCGCTATCAAGCACTAATGGGACGCGGAGCTTTCGCTCGCTTTAAGGCAATACCGCATTATGCATCTCTCACACTTAAGATGGCCGGTCCTCGGGGCATCATCTCTTTAAAGGGAGCGCACTAAAATACGCCTCCTCCAAACGGAGGATTGCGCGGCCGCTTAAACAGCCGCACAATAAAGTGGCCTCGCCAGCCAAAGGACTTTTTCGATATAAGTCATCAAAGGCCACGGACCCGGACTCAACGAGTTCGGCATAAGTCCATCATCAACGCAGGCTTAGTACGCCATATACCCCCATACCAGGGGCTGTACGCAGAGACAATAAAGCTCAACCTTATATATTTTTTACTTTATATTTTGTTTATTATCCTTTTTGTTCCGCACGACCCATTTTCAATTTAGTTCCTCTCTTTTACAGATGAACGTCGTGCGGCGCCCGTCCAGGACACGGCACATCGGAGACACAGGCGCAGACGTGCAGTAGGGACCCGTCCTAAAGGATTCTTTTTAGATTAAGGCCATGCGTAAACCTTTTTTACTGTCTCTTGCTGCTATACATCCCCTGGTTTTTTCTGCTATAACCAAGGAGGAGGCTGGCGTTTTGGCATGTGGCCACGCCAGAATTCTTGCTCGTACCTGGACACTAGGGGCTATTTTCTCTTGTTTAAGGGTGTTGTTTCACACGCACTCACAAAGACCGAACACCTTAGGGAGTGTTCGGCATCGCGAGTTTTGGCACTATATGCATCAGCTCCGAATCATGTCTTTGGTCAAATGTTGGGTTGCCCGGCTCCTGAGTTTGGCTACCTTACGTTCCGCTTTATCGGCTAAGGTAGCACCAGGAGAACTACTGCGATTGTGCCCCGGTTCGGCCGGGCGAGCACCTCAGTAGAGAAAGCCGAAAACTGACTGTCATGATGTAGCGTGAGACTGGTCGCCACTCGATGACTTATAGGAATTTATCGAATTCCTCTGTTTTGACGAGGGGCCGCTTCCCGGTCAGGCATGTATGCACCCCGAATTCGGGTAAACGCAGTCGCCACTAAGGGGCTACCTAAAGAGTCCCACTGTCAAGCTCCTATGGCTAAGTGAAAGTGTTAAAGCATTATAGTCCGGTTGCCTAGCCCGCTGCGCTATCACCTCCTTTGTAGGACCAAGACGTTGGGTTAAGTGTGAAAATGCGTCTTCTGCGCGCACCCCCGCATTATGTGCGTGGGGGCTGAAGCCAACGACTGCAATCTTTCAGAATTTATATATTTAAACGGCCGCACAGGAGGTGTTCCTAATACTTGAAGGCACAAGTCTAAAAATATGCCCCTACAATTTATCAAAATACTGTTTTATGATTACATATGCTATCATAATGTAGCATCCTTCGAGCACTGCGTCTCTATTACGCGAGCGCCTTCGAGGACTTCCTCAAAATAGTGCTTGGAAGGTATTCGGCTTTTATCCGAATCCCGGGACGCAACAATGGTGGGCTCCATATCTGCCCAATATGTCTTGACACGGGCAAGAGCCAGCCGAGCGCCCTCTATGCACGCTGACCTCTTCATAGCATCGACACGTGGCACCACGTCTAGCAATTGCTGCACCAAGCTGAAATAACTCTTCGGCTTCGATCTCCCCGGACACAGATGATCCATGACGTACTTCATGGCGAGTCCGGACAACTTATTCAGTTCGGCCCATTGGGCCAGGCGATCGTCCACTGACAGTGGACGCTCTGGATTGATGAATTGCGACCAAAAGAGCTTCTCCACTTCATGATCCTTTTTGTCTCGAAAGTGTTCAGTCGCATCAGCAGCACTAGCCGCCAAATCCAGATAGGTGTCCTTTACACTCCACATCCGGTCTAACGGGGCAAACTTCAGATCACAAAATTTTCTCCGCAGCGAGAAGGGCTTTCCATCCGCAATTTGTCTGGCTTGACGCAGCTCTTCCCTTGCCGCTCTCATTATAGAGCGGGCGTCCTTGGCGTCAGCAACAACCTTCTCTAAGCTCGTTTGCCTCGCCCAACCCTCTTCTTCAAGAAGCTTGCAACGGTCAGTAGCACTCTTTAACTTTACGGCCATATCAGCCATCTCCTCCTTGCTTCGACAATGGGCAGCCTGTTCGGCTTTCAGCTCTTCAAGGGCTTTCACGGCAGCCGCATCGCTTTTCCTGGCTTGTTCCTTCACTCTGGCGAGTTCGGCCCTAAGACCCTCCACGGCGGCCGCACCATCTGCGTCAAGCATACACATGGTAAGATATTGACATAAAGCTCCTCTTACTAACCATCGCCCGATGATTTCAATACCTTGAGCACCATCAAGCCGCTTGTTAACAAGCACGATGTCGGCTTCTGCCTCATCCAGTTGTCGCTTCAGTTCGGCAAATTCACGAGTCCGGCTTGACTCCGGACAATCAGCCACCTACATATAAAGGTGCCACTTAAAGGACCTGGGATTAAGATCCTCTGCGCGCCGTACATCTTTACGACGCACAGAGTCTTAGGGGCTACTATCTACACAGGGCGCACTTTATTTATGCGCAATTAACACAAATATACGTTATTTAAAACGTACCTCAAGGCCTGCCAGTAAACTCTTGACGGCCTCGTGCAGTCCGCTTTCTGCGGATGAAATATTTTCAATCACCGTGCTCATTAACGCGCGATGCTCCTCTGAGACAGAGGCTCGCCCCAGCAGAATCTCTAGCTCCTCCGGCCGAACACCAGATGGTGCCGGACTCGTCCCATGGCCTCGCTCAAAGGACGGGCGCGGAGAACCTCGGGGGGCCACATGGCCACCTTCCGCCCCTGTCAGATCCGGAGAAATCCTCCACGATGACACTTCAGCGTCGCCCGCCTTGCTAGGCGATACAGAAGGAGGAGGCGACCCGCTCTCCATCATCTCCGGAAGAAGATCCCTCGAGGACGAGTTCTGCTGAGAAGGGCTGAGGTCCGAACTATAAAATAAGGTTTCGGTTAAAACTTCTCAGATATAAATCAAGGATTTCTCTTAAAAGAAAAACTCTTCTTCTACTTACGGCTCGCTTGAGAGCTGGTCCCTTTGAGGGTTTAGTTCGGCCGAGGGGCTCCCCGGCGTGGGGCCCTCTGACAAGGATTCTTTCCCCCGCTTCGAGGCTACGGTCTACGGGTCGTCAGAGGCGGCCCTTTTTCTTTCCCTTAGGAGAGGAATTATCGATTCCCCCCTTCGGAATGGCCTTTTTCGAGGAGGCCATGGTTTCCTTGTCCTCCCCCTTATTTCCCTCCAAAGGCACTACCTCTAGCATCCTGACTAGCACGGGATCCAGCCTGGTTTCGGGAAGGGGAGCCGGACACCTGATTAGCTTCGCCTTCGCTATCCACTCATGCTTAAAAGGAGAAGCGCTGTTAAGAGCAAGTCAATTATGCGGATAGAAGGTCCGGGCACAAGGTCACTTACTTGAGTATCCGGGCGATTGCGGCTTAAATCCACATCCTCGGTCAAATCCAGACTCACTTCTTGTGATCCGAAGAACAGTTTATACATCTCCGCGGGCGTCGCGCCCATAAAATCCCGGAGAATTCGCGGTCCCTCTGGATTGAACTCCCACAGGCGAAGGGGGCGACGTTTGCCGGGCAGTGTCCGGCGAATCAGCATGACTTGTGTCACCTTGACCAGGTTGAGGTCTCCTTCCAGGAGATCCTTAACACGGCCCTGCAGCAGAGGTACGTCTTTGGGCAAACCCCGATCTAACCCTGTGTTGATCCACGACGCTAACCGTGGTGGGGGACCCAAGCGAAAGGCAGGAGGCGCCACCCATGCGGTGCCTCGAGGAGCGGTGATATAGAACCACTCCTGTTGCCATAAGCCAAGCTCCTCTTGAAAAGCGCCCTCGGGCCATGGAGCATCGACATTTCTTTTTATAGCAGCGCCTCCGCACTCTGCGTGGTGCCCCTCGATCATCTTCGGTTCTACTTTGAAGGTCTTGAGCCATAATCCGAAATGAGGGGTAACACGGAGGAATGCTTCGCACACAACAATGAACAAGGAGATATGGAGGATGGACTCCGGAGCTAGGTCGTGGAATTCCAGCCCATAATAAAACATCAGCCCCCGTACAAAGGGATCCATTGGGAAGCCTAAACCCCGAAGGAAGTGGGATATGAATACCACATTCTCACCGGGCTGAGGGCTAGGGATCACCTGTCCTTGAACAGGCAGCCTGTGCGAAATCTCGCCGGTCAGGAATTTAGCTTCCCTCAACCTTAATATGTCCTCCTCCATAACAGAGGAGGGCATCCATCGGCCTTGGAGGTCGGAGCCGGACATTGTCGAAGGTCCGGTGCGCCTGGAATCTGGAAGCCTAGGGTGTTGGAACTCGAGGCGACGGACGAGCTCGTTTTGAGAATAGAAGAGGGGAATAGGGTCTTGGTCTCTTTATAAGAGGAAGAATACCAAGAGCCCTCCCCGTAACCGTCTTGGACTAACCTTTAATTAAGGCAAAACATGCTAACGGGCACGACTGGGTTACCCACGTCCGTATTAATGAGAATCCCGTTAAAAGGGGCATGCGATCTCTGCTTTGACAAGACGTGCCAAGGAAACCGCCTCGCTAAACACGCTCAGGTGGAACAATGAAAACAATTTATATAGAAGGCTTGGTCGCAGTGTTATGACGCACTGCAGAATACGTCAGCAGATTTGATTTGTGTTAATATTATTCTCTATATGGCAATATGTGGAAACTTATTTTGCAGAGCCGGACACTATTTTTGGTGTTTGTAATCTTCTTGAAGAACTTGGAGGAGGAACCCGCCTTGCAATGCCGAAGACAATCTGCGCGCCGAACTCGTCGTCATTGAAGCCTGGTTCAGGGGCTACTGAGGTAGTCCTGGATTAGGGGGTGTTCGGATAGCCGGACTATACCTTCAGCCGGACTCCAGGACTATGAAGATACAAGATTGAAGACTTCGTCCCGTGTCCGGAAGGATCTTTTCTTGGCGTGGAAGGCAAGCTAGGCGTGCGGATATTCAAGATCTCCTACCATTGTAACCGACTCTGTGTAACCCTAACCCTATCCGGTGTCTATATAAACCGGAGGGTTGTAGTCCGTAGGACAACCATCATCATACACAATCATACCATAGGCTAGCTTCTAGGGTTTAGCCTCCTTGATCTCGTGGTAGATCCACTCTTGTACTACCCATATCATCAATATTAATCTAGCAGGAGTAGGGTTTTACCTCCACCGAGAGGGCCCGAACCTGGGTAAAATAAAGTGTCCCCTGTCTCCTATTACCATCCGACCTTGACGCATAGTTCGGGACCCCCTACCCGAGATCCGCCGATTTTGACACCGACAAAAACCCTGTGGCAGGAGGCAAGAACGCCTGGTTTGCGAAGCTTCAGGAGGCTTGCAGGAAGGATGTCGAGCGGGCATTTGGTGTGCTCCAATCTCGATTCGCTGTTGTTCGGTACCCCACTCAGACCTGGTCGAAAGATCAAATGTGGGAGATCATGACTTGCTGTGTCATCTTGCACAACATGATCATCGAGAGCGAGCAAGAAGACCCAGTGTTTGACACTGAACCATACTACAGGCAGGGTCCTCTAGCCGAAGTTGATCACCAGCTACCGGCAACTTGGACTGCCTATCTTAGTATGCGTCAGGAGATCCGAGACCCACAGGTGCATCATCAACTGCAGAAAGATCTGACTGAGCACCTATGGAGGCTCAAGGGGGACGCCGCGTGATGAAATACGAGTTTTTATTTGTTGAACTATATAATTTGTATTGAACTATTTGTTGTTGTAGTATTTTGTTGAAGTATTTGATTTTTCTGTGATGAAATATGTGATAAGAAATAATTGTGTTGATAATTGAACACCGAGACACCGCGAAACCACGCCGAATATGGGCCTATTCTCGCCCATATGGGCCGTTTATTCGCCGAAATTGGGCTGCAAAGTGGGCCAATTTCGGCGCCTGGGGGCGAGCTGGGGGCGACGACTGGGCGCAAAACCGCCCCCAGCGCCGAGAATATCGCCGGCTCGCCCCCAGGGGGCGATTTTTATGTGTCCTGGGGGGACAACCGCTGGAGATGCCCTACGATAAGTTTTGCTTACATGGCACGTAGTTAATGGGAAAAGAGTTATTTGTTATATCATAATAACATGTTACCGTAACATTACACGATCGAAGACAAAATGAGTCTACAATCTAATCAATGGAACCATGTATGATACTGTTTCTATGATACTTTACACCATGAAGATATTAACATAGACTAGAGTCATATGCATGATACTAGTCAGAGTTACTCCCCACTATACACTACCGGAACAGGGCTCGATGCCGACGGCCGCAAGTATGCCGACGGCCACCGTCGGCCTAATCCAGACTATGCCGACAGCTGGCCCTAGGCCGTCGGCGTACAACAGCCGTTGGGCTATCCCAGCGTACGCCGACGGCCCCGTCGGCAAAGAACGGCCGTCGGCATAGACGAATCTATGCCTACAGCTGCCGTCGGCATATACCGGCTGTCAGCATAGCTGCGGGCCCGGCGACCACGCCCTTGACAGGCGGCTAACGGCGTCAGATTTATACCGACGGCGGGGACGGGCGGCCGTTGGCATAGATACGAACGCGACGTCATCGATCCAAGGCGCACCGACCAAGGCCTATGCCGACGGCTGCCGTCGGCATAGATGCCACGTCGTCGATCCCACCGCGCCGTCCATGTTTGCCGTCCGCATACATATATTTTTTTCCTTTTTTTCATAGCTATATTTTATGTTTTCTTACATATTATTATCTGACTAACTTACATATAGTATGTGTTAATATAAGCATACATACATTATGTTCGGTTTATACGGAGGGGTGTGAGCCCCCTCACGGACGGCGCCGCCGCCGGCCGCCACTTGGAGTGGGGAACTGCCGCGTCGGGTCTATAGGAAGGGGACTTTGCTCCCAAGTGTTTATATATATATATCGGATGACCTACCACAACCGGGTGGTGTTGTGGCATGTCCAAAGAGGCGGCGCGCCTCTCCGGGACGTGGCCCCCCCACGGACAGCGCCGCAGCCGGCACCTGGAGGGGGGAAATGGATGCGTCGTGTCTACACGGAGGGGATGTAGCTGTCGGTTTGGCCCGGATGTTGCTCCCAGGTGTCCCTTTGTGCTGACCTGACACAACCGGGTGGACAGGCCCACTGGTCAAAGCCCGCCCGTGGGAAGTCAAAGGGCTAGATCTCGTGGTCAACCGCTCCAGGGTTAGGCGGGACGGGGCCCTGGCGGGTAGCAATGCCACCAAAGTGTCGCACCGGCCCCTCATACATGCGGGGTGGTGTTGTGGCATGTCCGAAGAGGCGGCACGCGTGTCCGGCGTGTGCCCTCCTCATGGACGGCACCGCCGCCGACACCTAGTGGGGGGAAACGGATGCATCAGGTCTACACGGAGGGGATCTTGCTGCGGGTCTGGCCCGGATGTTGCTCCAAAGTGTTCCTATGGGCTGACCTAACACAACCGGGTGGTGAGGTCCACTGGTCAAAGCCCGTCCGCGCAAAGTCAAAGGGCTAGATCCCGTGGTCAAACGCTACAGGGTTAGGCGGGACGGGGGCCCTGGGGGGTAGCAATGCCACCGGAGCGTCGCACCGGGCCCTCATACATGCGGGGTGGTGTGGTGGCATGTCCGAAGAGGCGGGACGCGTCTCCGGGGCGTGCCCCCCCCTCACGGACGGCGATGACACGGTAGTAGACGTTCTGCGGCAACGATGCGGCGTGAATATTATTAAATACTCAAAGCGCGATAAAATCATGAGTTTTTTTGCACGACGTGGGCACATGTGCTATAGGAACGATGGTAATTTTTTCATTTTTGGTGATGGAGAAGTATCCGAAAAATTCCCTCTACGCGGATTGCCCTTCGCGCGTCTACGGCTGTGGCCGGCGGCCTCCGGGGGCTAGCATGCCGCCAAATCTTGCGTAGGCGGCCTCTCACAAGTCTGGAAGTGTTGTGGCCGTTGCAAACGCCCGGCACGCGTGTCGGGGTTGTGCCCCTCCTCACGGACGGCGCCGCCGCCGGCACCTGGAGGGGGCAAACGTACGCGTCGGGTCTACACGGAGGGGATCTTGCTGTGGGTCTGGCCCGGATGTTGCTCCAAAGTGTTCCTATGGGCTGACCTAACACAACCGGGTGGTGAGGTCCACTGGTCAAAGCCCGTCCGCGCAAAGTCAAAGGGCTAGATCACGTGGTCAAACGCTACAGGGTTAGGCGGGACGGGGGCCCTGGGGGGGGGGGGGGGGGTAGCAATGCCACCGGAGCATCGCACCGGGCCCTCATACATGCGGGGTGGTGTGGTGGCATGTTCGAAGAGGCGGGACGCGTCTCCGGGGCGTGGCCCCCCCTCACGGACGGCGATGACACGGTATTAGACGTTCTGCGGTAACAATGCGGCGTGAATATTATTAAATACTCGGAGCGCGATAAAATCATGAGTTTTTTTGCACGACGTGGGCATATGTGCTATAGGAACGATGGTAATCTTTTCATAATTTTTGGTGATGGAGAAGTATCCGAAAAATTCCCTCTACGCGGATTGCCCTTCGCGCGTCTACGGCTGTGGCCGACGGCCTCGGGGGGTTAGCATGCCGCGAAATCATGCGTAGGCGGCCTCACACAAGTCTGGAAGTGTTGTGGCGGTTGCAAACGCCCGACACGCGTGTCCGGGGTGTGCCCCCCCTCACGGACGGCGCCGCCGCCGGCACCTGGAGGGGGGAAACGGACGTGTCGGGTCTACACGGAGGGGATCTTGCTGTGGGTCTGGCCCGGATGTTGCTCCAAAGTGTTCCTATGGGCTGAACTAACACAACCGGGTGGGAGGTCCACTGGTCAATGCCCGTCCATGCAAAGTCAAAGGGCTAGATCCCGTGGTCAAACGCTACAGGGTTAGGCGGGACGGGGGCCCTGGGGGGTAGCAATGCCACCGGAGCGTCGCACCAGGCCCTCATACATGCGGGGTGGTGTGGTGGCATGTCCGAAGAGGCGGGACGCGTCTCCGGGGCGTGGCCCCCCCTCACGGACGGCGATGACACGGTAGTAGACGTTCTGCGGTAACGATGCGGCGTGAATATTTTTAAATACTCGAAGCGCGATAAAATCATGAGTTTTTTTGCACAACGTGGGCACATGTGCTATAGGAACGATGGTAATTTTTTCATAATTTTTGGTGATGGAGAAGTATCCGAAAAATTCCCTCTACGCGGATTGCCCTTCGTGCGTGTACGGCTGTGGCCGGCGGCCTCCGGGGGCTAGTATGCCGCCAAATCTTCTGTAGGCGGCCTCTCACAAGTTTGGAAGTGTTGTGGCGGTTGCAAACGCCCGGCACGCGTGTCCGGGGTGTGCCCCCCTTCACGGACTGCGCCACCGCCGGCACCTGGAGGGGGAAACGGACGCGTCTGGTCTACACGGAGGGGATCTTGTTGTGGGTCTGGCCCGGATGTTGCTCCAAAGTGCTCCTATGGGCTGAACTAACACAACCGGGTAGGGAGGTCCACTGGTCAAACCCGTCCGTGCAAAGTCAAAGGGCTAGATCCCGTGGTCAAACGCTACAGGGTAAGGCGGGACGGGTGCCCTGGGGGGTAGCAATGCCACCGGAGCGTCGCACCGGGCCCTCATACATGCGGGGTGGTGTGGTGGCATGTTCGAAGATGCGGCACGCGTCTCCGGGGCGTGCCCCCCCTCACAGACGGCGATGACACGGTAGTAGACGTTCTACGGTAACGATGCGGCGTGAATATTATTAAATACTCGGAGCGCGATAAAATCATGGGTTTTTTTGCACGACTTGGGCACATGTGCTATAGGAACGATGGTAATTTTTTTTATAATTTTTGGTGATGGAGAAGTATCCGAAAAATTCCCTCTACGCGGATTGCCCTTCGCGTGTCTACGGCTGTGGCCGGCGGCCTCCAGGGGCTAGCATGTCGCCAAATCTTACGTAGGCGGCCTCTCACAAGTCTAGAAGTGTTGTGGCGGTTGCAAACGCCCGACACGCGTGTCCGGGGTGTGCCCCCCCCTCACGGATGGCGGCGCTGCCGGCACCTGGAGGGGGGAAACGAACGCGTCGGGTCTACACAGAGGGGATCTTGCTGTGGGTCTGGCCCGGCCCGGATGTTGCTCCAAAGTGTTCCTATGGGCTGACCTAACACAACCGGGTGGGGAGGTCCACTGGTCAAACCCGTCCATGCAAAGTCAAAGGGCTAGATCCCGTGGTCAAACGCTACAGGGTTAGGCGGGACGGGGGACCCTGAGGGGGTAGCAATGCCACCGGAGCGTTGCACCGGGCCCTCATACATGCGGGGTGGTGTGGTGGCATGTCCGAAGAGGCGGCACGCGTCTCCGGGGTGTGCCCCCCTCACGGACGGCGATGATACGGTAGTAGACGGACCAGGCACTCGCATAGTTACCGGATCAGGTACTCGGTAACGGTACCCCTCAGTCAGTTGCTCTCCTATGTATCACCTTTCACGAGACCATAGAAAGTATTTTTATCATAAAGAAATGTTGCCCCCCTCAATTTATTTCGAAATATTTTAACACAATGTACATTTTTTGTTAGTACAATTTAGCAAATAATTATATCATAAAGAAATGTTGCTGACCATAGAAAAAATCTGGTTCAGAAAAAAAATATACGTGATATTTTAGAAAATTGTTGTACAATATAAAAAAAGGATCATGTAATTAAAAATAATGTTTCAAACCATTAAAAAAATGTATGGTACATTTTAAATAATGTTCATGCATGTAAAAAATATGTATACCATGTATCATTTTTAATATAATTTTATACCATGTATCATTCAAAAAAAATTCAAGAACATGTATTGGAAAATATTTAATGTGTATGTACAAATATTTTATATGTATACGAAACTTTTCAATGCGTATGAAAATAATATACACTAAAAATATATTTGAAGACAGTTAATAATATATGTCACGTGTGTAATTAACATGTATACGGCTAGTTTGTAATTAACATGTATAAAAAAAAGAAATATACCTATGCCTACGGCTTAGCCGTCGGCATAGGTCGCCTTATCCACTCGCGCCCACCCCTCCTCCATTCGTTCTCTCCCACATCCGCAGCCTCATCCACTCGCCGCCTCGACCCCGCACCGTCCACCGACCGCCGCCCGCCGCCGCCGCCCGCCGCCGCCGCCCGTGCCCCTCCCCTTCCCTCGCCCCTCCCCGCCTCCACCCCGACCCTCTCCGCCCCCTCCTCGCGGCGCCGCCGTCCACCCGACCCCGCCCTGGCCTCCCAACCCCATCCCGGCCCCACAACGCCGCCGTCCACCCGCCCTGCGCCGACCCCGTCTCGCGCCGCCGCCGGCCGCAGGGCTCCCCGCCCCTGGCTCGGCCTCCCGGAGCCCGCAGGCCGCCCCGACGAGCACTCGTGGGCGCGGCTTCGGCCGGCCCTGCTCGTCCATCGTCGTTTGCTCCCGCCCCAGTGAGCACCTCCCTCCACCTCCAGACGCCGGCGTGCCCCCTCCCTACACTGCAGTATATACCAACGAAAATGCTGGATGAGTGTATCTGGAGGATAAAGAAAGAGATAGAGATGCGTCCTCCGGCGGGCCCACCGCATCACATGCCGCCCATCGCCATCGCCGTCAAATAATGCCGGTTGGTGGCTCAATGCGCCAACAAATTCTTTCTCTCTCACTCACTCCCTCACTCACTCCAGTGGTCGGCTTTGGCAACCAAGTCAAAAGCAGCCCGTCCCGTCACGAAAAGGCGCTCGCAACCGTCGAACCGTCGAACGGGCGGCCCTGTCCGCCGTCCGATGGCTCCGATCCGGGCGGGGTCCGGACTCACGCGCACTTCCCCGTCAAATCGGCGTCCGCCAATAGTTGCCACAGTGTCTCGCATCACCGGAGAATCTCCGCTCGGGCCTTCGAGTTGGTGCTCCGTGTCTGTATGTATGTCGCTTGCTTCACTCCTGGTACAGTGTACGTACGTGCAAAGTCTAGTGGCTGTGTTTATTTTCTAATTTATTTATTTACGTCCCAGTTTGGTTCGTTTTCGCCTTGTGAGTGTCGTGGTGGGCCCATTTTCCGGTGTGGCCAGGATTACGGTTTTGTTGGCCCGTGTTTTTCATTTGAATAAGAAGATGGTGGGCCCGGTTAGCTCGCGTCTCCGTGTTGTTCGTGATCCATATCTGTGCCCCCTCCCACAAACCGTTGTTGTCGTTGCTTGTGTTCATGCTGGCTGGATGAATAGATAGATGCTAGATAGATGGATGGATGCTAGATGAATAGATAGATGGATGCTAGATGAATAGATAGATGGATGGATATTTAGATACATACTAGATAGTTTTGTGTAGTTTTATTAGGTATTTAGATACATACTAGATAGTTTTTACTAAGTTTGTGAATATAGATGAATTAGATGTTGGGCAAATTTGTGATAGATGGATGGATATTGGTCAAGTTAGTGTTTTGGTAATGTTGATTCATATATAGAAGCAAATCGAGGCACTTGGTTTCTAAAATACTTAATAAAGATTTTTTTTTCAATTTCACATGTTGTTTCATGTCGATTCATAATGTTGTGCCAAATGGTTAATGTGAGGTGATGACCTAAATTTTTTTCACTCGGTGTACTTAACAGGATTTGTGGTGTTCTATCTTCGTGGAGTGATTGTCGACGTTGGAGGTGTTGGTCCACGATCGTCCCTCTCCTTTGATCGACTACATCGGAGGGTGAGCAACAATTACATGACCTCGTCCACTTCTTTCCATGTCACTAGATTAAATTTTCACATCAAGTCGCGTAACCTAGGTCTCCCGTCCGAAAGGGTTGCATCGATAAATATGCATTCAATTGCATATTTATCACCACAGCTCTTTCGGATTGTCCAGCGCTTTCCACGGACAGCCCGAGGATGTGTAGATTGGGTACGTTGTTCATGCTCTACCCCGTTCCAAGACAGGATTTCGGCGGCGCCTCCCTGTTGTTCTCCGGATGCACATTCTCTCGGCATTTTGCCGAGACGTGTATTTGGAGAACAGCGGGGAGGTGCTGCTGAAATTTTGTCTCGGAATGGGGTAGAGCATGGACAACGTACTCAATCTACACATTCTCGGGTGGGATTAGGACCCATCTTTACCTATTAGAGATGTAGGTGGATTAAATGTCGTCTCTCGTCAACCTTGTAAAAAATAAAATATTGATGTGAGTAATTTAAATGAACCCTTAATTTTGTTGTGTGGCTTCCAATAAAGCAGAGATGGCAGATAATCAGTGGATGTATAGTGGGGTTTTCCGTCGGAATCAAGTAACAACAGAGTGGGTCGAGAAAACTGATGTGTTTTTGAAAGAGATATTCCGTAGTCCAATGAGGATGGTGCCAGAATGCCCGTGTGCCAAATGTAAGAGACGTATCCGCACAGATAAGAGTGAGATGACTAAGCACCTTCGCACGCATGGATTTATGCCCAACTTTAATATGCCGATAAACTTTGCCTAGCGGGACTATGGTAGAGAGGATGTGATACGACAACGCGTCGCTGGTTATGAGGACGATGGGGTTAGAGACATGCTAGATGATGTCTTTGCTGCACAGCCGACACCTCCGTCACATTCAGCGAATGAACTGGAGGAGCCGGAGGAAACCGCAAAGGCCTTCCTGGAAATCTTGGCCTCGTCAAAGAAACCTCTTTATGAGGGTGCCAAGCTGTCTGTGCTGGATGCCATCTCGCAACTGATGGTAGTCAAGGCTGAGTACGGCTGTAGCCGAGGTTACTTCGAAGCATTTCTGGGAGTGTGGGCTAACAGCCTGCCCGAGGGCCATGAACTGCCGAAAACCATGTACGCTACGAAGAAAATCATGAAGGCGCTCTCCATGGACTATGAGAAAATACATGTTTCTCCAAAGAAGCCTTTTGTTTAGGCATGAGTATGCGGATGACAAGTACTGTAGGAAGTGCGGTTCCTCTCGGTATATTGAGGTGGTCGATAAGCATGGTCAGAAGCAGCAGCTAAAAATCCCTGTGAAGGTTCTTCGGTATCTTGATTTTATAAAAAGACTGCAGCGCCTTTTCATCACTGAGGAGTCTGCCAAAATAATGAAGTGGCACAAGGAAGGGAAAAGGTACAATCCAAAAAAAATTGTACATCCATCAGAAGGTGAAGCATGGAAGTCATTCGATATAGAGTACCCAGAGGAAGCAGCCGAGGCTAGGAATGTCAGAATTGCTATAACAGGTGATGGGTTCAATCCATATGGTATGTCGTCTAATCCATATAGCTGTTGGCCCATATTTGTTATTCTGCTCAGTCTCCCTCCCGGCGCCATAATGCAACGCAAGACCATGTTCCTGTCGCTTATAATTCCGGGGCCTGAATATCCGGGGAAGAATTTGAGTGTGTTTCTGCAGCCGTTGGTGGATGATTTGCACCATTCTTGGTACTTCCCGAGGTTGACATACGGCCGGCGTCTGCAGAAAAATTTCTTGATGAAAGTTTGGCTACAATATTGCATGCATGACTTTCCCGTTTATGCCCTGTTCTGCAGATGGTGTACAAGTGGAAAGATGCCTTGCCCAGTGTGCATGCAGGCCTTAATTTTCATTTGGCTGAAGAAGGGTGGCAAGTATGTTGCATTTGACCTGCATCGACAGTTCCTCCCTCCAGACCATCCTGATAGGGAAGACAAGAAGAACTTCACAAAAGGCAAAGTTGTCCATGAAGTAAATGAGATTCCAACGTTTTCTGGTGCGGATGTGCTTGCTCAGCTGAAAGCTCTTAAGCCTGCCGGTGAAGGGAAAGGCAAAGGCAAAGGCAAAGGCAAAGCCACAAGCGAAGACGAGGGCGAGGGCAAAGGAAAAGGTAAAGTGAAAAAAATGTTTTGAAGTATATGGTGAGACGCACAACTGGACTCACATTACCCCCTTCACGCAACTTCCCTATTTTAAGGATCTCAAACTTCCATACAACATAGACGTGATGCACACCGAAAAGAGTGTCGCAGAGTCCGTTTTTTGCATGATCCTCAACATTCCTGATAAGACAAAGGATAATGTTAATGCTAGATTCGATCAACAGAATATTTGTGATAGACCACATCTACACATGCAACCTCCCACAGGTAGTCGAAAATCTTGGTTCAAGCCAGATGCTGACTTCGTACTTAAAAAGGATCATAAGATGGAGGCATTCAAGTGGGTGAAACACGTCGTGAAGTTCATTGATGGTTATGCGTCGAATATAAGTAAGGGGGTCAATCTTTCAACGGGCAGAGTGACCGGGCTCAAGAGTCATGACTATCATGTATGGATTGAGCGGATTATGCCGGTGATGGTCCGGGGCTATGTTCCCGAGCGTGTCTGGCGTGTGCTTGCGGAGTTAAGCCATTTCTTCCGCACGCTTTGTGCTAAAGAAGTATGTCCTGAGAAGATAAAAGAAATGCATAAGAAGGCGCCAGAGTTGATATGCAAGCTAGAGAAGATCTTTCCGCCAGGCTTCTTTACTCCGATGACACATCTCATTTTGCACCTCGCGAACGAGGTATTGTTGGGGGGCCCTGTGCAGAATCGTTGGCAGTACGGCCCTGAGAGACAGAACAAGCATCTGAGATAGAAATGTGGAAACAAAGCTAATATTGAAGCTTCCATAGCTGAGGCAGTTATCCTAGAGGAGGTGGCAGACCTCAGGACAGCCTACTAACCGGACCATGTTCCCACGTTGCACAATAAGGTGTCTCGATACAATACAGAAGAACCCAAGTATAAACCCAAGTTGCCTCTATTCATCGGGCAAGGTGGTAGGGCTGGATGCTCGACACCTTATCTCATGCCACGAGATGAGTGGGAGGATGTCATGTTTTATATCTTGCACAACATCAAGGAAGTTGAGGATGAGTGGATGAGGTAATACCTTTGCACCATTCTTTTAGTTAATTTGTTATGTTCACTTTGCCTAGTTCTTATACCGCTTTTCTTATTGTAGTCGATTCGTTGAAGAAGAATGGACGGGAATGCTGCCTCCTTCTGAAGCGGAGGCACTTGCTCTTCTCCGAAAGGGTGCTGATGGAAGGAAAAATTTCGTTGCGTGGTTCATGGAGAAAGTAATTTTTCACACCTCCCTATTACCTATTTCAATTAAACTCAGGCACCCTATAATTTCAATTAAACTCATGCACCCTATAATTTCAATTAAACTTGTAGGGAAATGATCTGACTGAATCAATGGATGAAGAATTGAGATGGGTTTCCATGGGTTTTCACCCTGCCATCATGACATGCCAAAAGTATGATGTGAATGGGTATCGCTTCCATACAGAGGAGCACCAGAACAGTCGGCCTGATCCCAAAACCATAAATACCGAAGTCTTCACTGAAGGAGATAATAAAGTAGATTACTACAGAAGGGTAGGAAAAATATACGAGCTTACATTCAAATGTGGCCGCGAACACCTAAGTCTCACTGTGTTCAAATGCCGACGGTTCGACCCCAAAAAGGGTCTGAGACAGACGCCTTATGTTGGTTTAGTTGAAGTTAAACCATCAACCGTCTATGCCGGAGCTGATCTCTTTATCGCCACTACCCATGCCACACAAGTATATTATGTGCCTTACCCATGCCAGAAAGAGTACCTAAAGGGTTGGGAAGTTGTGTTCAAGGTGTCGCCACATGGTAAGCTACCGGACCCGAACGATGATGATTACTACAACATACACCCCATGACATACGAGGGAGTGTTCTATCAAGAGGAACATGATGACGTGGTCCGAAACAACGAGGATGATGACTTGGGTTATGTTGACCTGGACCCAAACGACGACGACGCACGGATTGATGGTGAGGCAGTTGTGAATTAAAGAGACATAATTATGCTTGAAAAGTTAAATGAAGACGCTGACGATGAGGAAGAGCCTCCACCTCCGTCAGACAACGAAGAAGATATGCGTGATAGTGATGATGAGACCGGTCCACAAATAGATTACAATAGTGATGATTCATATGGGTTCTAGAAAATGTAAGTTCTTTTAATGATCATTACAATAGTATGCTTAATGTGCTCTTATGCTATTAATGTTTTTCCTGTATGCTTTTTTAATTGATATCCTTACTAATTGTTTATTCTCTTCTCAATGCAGGTTTGATAATCATGGGCAAGTCCAGCGGCGCCAGTTTCCTCAGTAAATTCAAAGGACTTACTCGGAGTGGACGAGCCCACAAGGTTCCCTCCTGACTACACGAGGATGACACCTCACAGGGAGGTGGAGGGGTCAGGGGAGGAGACCCTAGAGGAGGAGGCGGTGGGGGGAGAGCCCCTAGAGGAGGAGGAGGTGGGGGGAGAGGCAGCCGGGGCAAAAAACTCCGGGCCGTGTCCGAAATAGGAGGATCTTCTTCGATGCCCTCCTATACAGAGGCACCTTCTGAGTCTGAGGAGGAGGAGTAGGTTCCTGATGGCGAGGAGGAGGAGGGCGAGGAGGAGGAGGGCGAGGAGGAGGGTGAGGAGGAGGGAGAGGAGGGTGGTGTAGGGGAGGTTGATCCCGAGTTGTGGGGTGACTTGCCACCGGGTGCTCCGTAGGGGTGGCTGCGTGGTAATGCCGACTACCTACACCACCTTCTATCGAGGAGCACAAGTGGCTCATTGAACCCGTGGGGACAGAGTAAGTGCCTCTCAATCATATTTTCAACACATGACAACATTTTCTTATTGTACACATGACAATCCTTTGATTCTTTTGCAGAAACTGGATCCTTCGTGGAAAGGGTCGTAAACCGAACGGCCTTATCACCGTCCTGTTGAAGGAGTTTTGGCCCGGCCTATTCTGCTCGCGGCCAGATAGGGACCCGCAGCTGCGGGTTTTGGCCACGAGCTGGGTCCACTACGAGGCTTGTAGCAACGCGGAGTACGGGACGGCCGCTAAGGCCGTGATCACCAAATTTTGGGTAAGTTCTCTTCTGAATCACTTGTCTTCAGTTTCGTTCATATTTTATCATTGAATCACTCAACTCATGCCTTGTTTGCTTCTGGTTTATGCATGATTGCAGTAACTCTATAGAGTTCTTGACGAGCAAAAGGCTAGAGCCGACGTGGTCTTGCTTGCGGCTGCGAAGAAGAAAGATCGTCAGTTGCAGTACGAGGTGCGCTGGGTTGCCGTCTCGCAGTACTACCACTACTACCTGCACCAAAAGATGACCAAAACTCAAGCACAGAAGCATAGACTTACCTTGAACAGGGAGTACTTCATGATGGTAACTATACCTAACTTTTCATTGTTTCAAGCAGTCAACTATATGTTCGTGCTCACATGTCATACTTCCAAAATTTGCATAGGTTGTTCCTCGTTGGTGCTATGGAAGGCATGACGGATGGGCGAGTTTGGTGGATAGGTGGCTCGGCGACGATGCGGAGTTTGCTGCCAAGGGCATCAAGGCCCGGGCTAACCGTGGAAAAGTCGGGACACACGGCCAAGGAAACAGGAACCACTGGGGCTTCAAGGCCATGAAGGTATATCTATATGCATGATGCATTTTTGTTCTTCTTTACCGTCATGTTCTTATGTATGGCTAACTTCTGTTTGACGTTGCAGGAGGACAAGTTGAAGAGGCCGCTCTCAGACATTGAGTCGTGGAAGCTGGCCCGTGAGCAGAGTCATCCAAAGGAGGGCGAGAGCCAGTACTACGGCAAGACCGAGGAGCACCTGGGGTCTTACACTCAGCACTATTAGAAGTTGCATCCGTATGTTCCTGTTGCTGAGGTCGCCTAGTCTCAGATCGACGACACGGCGGTGGTGGCCATCCAACGGAAGTCACATGGACGGTATCCGTGTTTCGATGGCTTGATCACTCCTTCTATCTCGTACACACGGCTTCGGGCTACCAACCCGAGCCAGTTAGAGAGTACGGGCATTCACAGACTCCCTTAGCCCGCCAACATGCCATAAGTACTTCCCCTTTATCTTTTTCTCTCTAGCATTCTCAGTTTATTTTCAGCATTGCTCACTTAGAAACAACTTAAATTATGTAGGCATATAAGGAGTTTGTCGAGCATAGGAATCTCGCGGTGCGGGAGTACTTGAAACGAGTGAAGGCAAACGATGATTACAGCTGTCAGATGATGACAGTTAGTTTTGCCCTCTTAAAACCAAGCTACATTTTCGCAGTTTCATTCCTTCTAACCTTCTAGTTTGCTTGTTTAACTAACATCCAGGCTATGTTGGCGTCTTGGAGTAACCGCACGGATCCATCACAAATGGAACCCCCACCACCACCTGCGGGAGAACCCCCACACGTGATCACGTTCGATGAATGGGTGGCACTAGGCAGTGATACTCCGGTTAGTACATTTGCCTAACTACTGGCAAACTAGTTCTCGTTCATTCAACACTATCATATCATATTTACGTTAGAATCTTTTCTGAAACATGTAGGGGACCAGTGGCTCGACTCCTGCTCCGTTGACCCCAGTCACTCCGATCTGGCAGAGTGATGGTGGTCACGGTGGCGGTTTTGGTGGAGGTGGTCTTGGCGGTGGTGGTATTGGCGGAGGTGGTCTTGGTGGTGGTGGTTTTGGCGGAGGTGGTTTTGGCGGAGGTGGTCTTGCTTGATGTCGATGATGATTCCGTGCATGTGGCCGTCGTGCCATGCCTTTCATGTTCCTACTCTTATGATGTTCCATGTCTTGCATTACTTTTATGTTCATGAACTTCCGCCGGTGATGATCTTTAGATGATGATGATGAACTTGAGTATGTTTAGATGATGATGATGAACTTGACTATGTTTATATGATGAACTGTCATATTTCTGCATAATTTCATATTATTCTGCTTTGAAATGCTGTCAAATGAATTGAAAAAGAGAAAACAGGAAAAAAAAACTATGCCTACGGCAAAGCCGTCGGCATATATAAGCCCAGGAGTTACCAGGGCTCGTCACGTGGCAGACTATGCCTACGGCAAAGCTGTCGGCATAGATTTCCATCTATGCCGACGACTTTGCCGTAGGCATAGCCTGCCGCCAGGAGAAACCAGGGAATGACACGTGGCAGTGCTATGCCTATGGCAAAGCCGTCGGCATAGATGGCCTGCCGCCAGGAGAAACCAGGGAACGACACGTGGCAGTGCTATGCCTATGGCAAAGCCGTCGGCATAGATTCCATCTATGCCTACGGCTTTGCCGTAGGCATAGCCCTGCCACTAGGAGCAGCACGACCTATGCCAACGGCCAAGCCGTCGGCATACCTCTGCCACGTGCCATTCCATGATTCGTCAGCACCTTTGATGGCGCCATCCGTTGCCGTCAGACGAAAAACACTGCCGACGGCTAAACTATGCCGACGGCTGACGCCCGGCCGTCGGCATAGGCCCCTATGCCGACGGCTATACTACGCCGACGGTCTGACAAGACTACGCTGACGATATCTACGCCGACGGGTCTATGCCGACGGCAGTCGTAGGCATAGATCTATGCCGACGGCAAAGGACCTATGCCGACGGCCCCTGGCCGTAGGCATAGACCGCGAGTCCGGTAGTGATAACTAGCCTTAGGGGGGTGTTTGGATAAGCAGAATATACAAAACCTGATCTCTATAAACCAGGAAAACATATACTAACAGAATAAAACCTTGTTTGGCCGCTGTAACAAACCATAGATATAGGAAACTCAGTTATCATAAAATCCAGAATTTTGCGTTTATGAAAAAAATGAGTATTAGTCGTTTTTCCAAAAACGTGATTTACATATACCCGGTCCCATACAATTTTTCTTCTTCCGTCGTTTCTCCTAACGCTCGTCCTCCCCGTCCTCCTTGTCGCGACTGCGGAAAGCATGCCGTCGGGGTATGGCGTTCCTGTGATTACCCGAGCTCCAGCCACGACACTAGCTCCGCCGTGTGGCTTACCGCCAACCACATCAAGCACTCGCATGAACTCTCCGCTGCCGGTGTCGAGGGGCTACACGCTTGCTGGCCGACCTCGTCTCGTCGGGCAAAGCACTTAGGAGGACCAAAGAATGGCGGTAGGTAGTCACGTTGAGAGGAAGCTTTGGCATCTGCGTGCCGAATCATGGAGGCCTGATGGGAGGCGAGCAGAGGATGAGCAGTAGACATGGGGAGCGATCCGCCAAGTTGGGCTTGTTGCATGATGCATCGGCGACAAGGAATTGAAAGCTGTACCTTGGGAATTGTCAATCAACGGACAAAAAGAAAAAAGTGCAGAGAATATTACGAGGTAATAGAATAGGCCAATTGAATATTACATGATTTTCTTTAAACTGATTATTCAATAAAAAAGGGGTAAAACCGGTTTTGCTAAAAACTAGCTACAAACTCGTTTTGTACAAATCCATCACTAATATTCGCTATCCAAAGAACCCCTTAGTGGGTTCTAATTGAGTTTAAATCACATTACAGATTTATTATGACACAACTCACTATCCATTTTTCCTAGCCATGCAAACATGCCACATCAGCATGCCATGCATGTAAGTTATAAGTTAGAACATTTTTTAGATTATCATATTCATGCTAATATTTTGCATGTAACTTAAGTTACTCCCTTTTCTCAGAGGCAACTAGGGAGGAGAAAAATATGCCGGCGCCGATTCCGGTGACTCCTCGTCCCCGAGGGCTTTGCGCTCGTCGGTGGGGGAGGGGTCGCCAGAATCGCTGCCTGGCCATGGACAGTTATAGTCCAGGATTAGGCTTGGTAGTTATGGTTTCGGCCATGTGTAGCGCCGCTCTGGCGACGTTGATGACAGCGCCAAATAATCTACCTCCAGATCTCTCTACGAAACTTCATCTCCGATCTCGCTCGGCCCTGGATCATGGAGGAGGAACTGTCGGGCAAGGTCAACACGGTGGCAGCGGCAACCTCAATGCAGCTTGTACCGTTTGCATGGGGAGTGGCGGCTCCTACTTTGGGACGATTGGCAGTTATGACATCCCATTCGCATGGAATAATGTTTCGCCGGCTCTGGCTTTGGATCGGGAGCGGCAGCGACGGCATGCCATCGGTCGGCTCGGAAGGATGGGGGCGGCTGGCTTCCCAGGGATTGATCTATCAATTTTCTTGCTTTTCAGGGTTGCCTTGTACTGTTGTATGCTGGTTTTTAGATATAATGGTCTCCTTGCAAAAAAAATTATAAGTTACTCCCGCATCATCAATTCATGCATGTAAGTCACCGGTTAATATTATTCATTACGTTTTGTGTTTCCATAGACACCGTATATGTGTTGGGCGCTTGGAGCTTACCTATATAGTTTAGGGAAGTGTTTGTGGACGGGGCGCCGGCCGAACCGTTGCGCCGGTCGCGCTCCGTGCGTTGGATCTCTTTTGATCCAAGGACGTTGTCTGCGCCACGTGTCACCATAGACCCATGTTTTTTTAAAGCGCACGAGTTAACCCTTCCCCAGTTTTTGCTGCAACCGCACGGGGGTCGTCATTTCGGTGCGAGGAGGCAGGGCGACCGGCGGGCGACGGGCTTGTTGGCACCGGCAGATCAGGAGCGGCGGCGGCGGCCCAGGGTGGATCTCGATTCTCCGGCGATCTATGGCTTCCCCAGACGGTAACTCTCCCCTCCTACTCTCCCTTTTCGTTGTTGTCTCCCCCTCCCCCGTTGGCTTTAGGGTTAGGGCGGGTTACGGTGCGGGCGAGTCGTTTGTGTTCCCGCGGGCCGGCGCCGGCGCTGGCGCGGACGGGGACGGGGTGGTGTTCCTGTGGGTCGAGGGAGGGGGCGGGGTGGTGTTCCCGTGGGCAGAGGGAACGTTGCAGAAAATTAAAATTTTTCTACGGTTTCACCAAGATCCATCTATGAGTTCATCTAGCAACGAGTATTCAGATTAGATAGCATCTACATACCACTTTGTAGATCGCAACGGAAGCGTTTGAGTGAACGTGTGAGGTAGTCGTACTCGCCGTGATCCAATTCACCGATGATCTAGTGCCGAACGGACGACACCTCCGCGTTCAACACACGTACGGAAAGCGTGACGTCTCCTCCTTCTTGATCCAGCAAGGGGGAAGGAGAGGTTGGGGAAGAAGGCTCCAGCAGCAGCACGACGGCGTGGTGATGGTGGAACTGCAGTACTCCGGCAGGGCTTCGCCGTGCACTTACGGAGGAGGAGGAGGTGTTGGAGAGGGAGAGGGAGGCGCCAGGGCATTGGGTGCGCTGCCCCCTCCCCTGCCCCCCTTTATATAGGCCTCTTGGGGGGGGGGGCGCCGGCCCTGGGAGATCCAATCTCCCAAGAGGGGCGGCGGCCAGAGAGGTTTCCCTCCCCCCAAGCCATCTAGGAGGTGCCTTCCACCACTAGGACTCCTCCTAGATGGAACCCTAGGCGCATGGGCCCTTTGGGGCTGGTTCCCCTTGGCCCAAGCAGGCCAAGGCGCACCCCCTAAGGACCATGTGGCCCACCAGGGCAGGTGGCCCCACCTGGTGGACCCCCGGGACCCCTCCGGTGGTCCCGGTACAATACCGATAACACCGAAACTTATCCCGATGGCCAAAATAGCACTTCCTATATATAATTCTTTACCTCCGGACCATTCCGGAACTCCTCGTGACGTCCGGGATATCATCCGGGACTCCGAACAACATTCGGGTTACTGCACATACATATCCCTACAACCCTAGCGTCACCGAACCTTAAGTGTGTAGATCCTACGGGTTCGGGAGACATGCAGACATGACCGAGACGGCTCTCGGGCAATAACCAACAGCGGGATCTGGATACCCATGTTGGCTCCCACATGCTCCACGATGATCTCATCGGATGAACCACGATGTCAAGGATTCAATTAATCCCGTATACGATTCCCTTTGTCAATCGGTATTTTACTTGCCCGAGATTCGATCGTCGGTATACCAATACCTCGTTCAATCTTGTTATCGGCAAGTCACTTTTCTCGTTCCGTAATGCATGATCCCGTGATCAAACACTTTGATCACATTGAGCTCATTGTGATGATGCATTACCGAGAGGGCCCGGTGATACCTCTCCGTCAAGCGGAGTGACAAATCCCAGTCTCGATCCATGTCAACCCAACAGACACTTTCAGAGATACCCGTAGTATACCTTTATAGTCACCCAGTTACGTTGTGACATTTGGCATACCCAAAGCACTCCTACGGTATCCGGGAGTTACACGATCTCATGGTCTAAGGAAAGGATACTTGACATTGGAAAACTCTAGCAAACGAACTATGCGATCTTATGCTATGTTAAGATTGGGTCTTGTGCATCACATCATTCTCCTAATGATGTGATCCCGTTATCGATGACATCCAATGTCCATAGTCAGGAAACCATGACTATCTGTCGATCAACGAGCTAGTCAACTAGAGGCTCACTAGGGACATGTTTGTTGTCTGTTATTCACACATGTATTACGATTTCCGGATAACACAATTATAGCACGAATAAAGACAATTATCATGAATAAGGAAATATAATAATAATGCTTTTATTATTGCCTCTAGGGCATATTTCCAACAGTCTCCCACTTGCACTAGAGTCAATAATCTAGTTACATTGTGATGAATCGAACACCCATAGAGTTCTGGTGCTGATCATGTTTTGCCTTAGGGAGAGGTTTAGTCAACAGATCTGCGACATTCAGATCTGTGTGCACTTTACAAATTTCTATGTCTCCATCTTGAACATTTTCACGAATGGAGTTGAAGCGACGCTTGATGTGCCTAGTCTTCTTGTGAAACCTGGGCTCCTTTGCAAGTGCAATAGCTCCAGTGTTGTCACAGAAGAGCTTGATTGGCCCCGACGCATTGGGTATGACTCCGAGGTCGGTGATGAACTCCTTCACCCAAATTGCTTCATGTGCTGCCTCCGAGGCTGCCATGTACTCCGCTTCACATGTAGATCCCGCCACGACGCTTTGCTTGCAACTGCACCAGCTTACTGCCCCACCATTCAAAATATACACGTATCCGGTTTGTGACTTAGAGTCATCCAGATCTGTGTCGAAGCTAGCGTCGACGTAACCTTTTACGACGAGCTCTTCGTCACCTCCATAAACGAGAAACATTTCCTTGGTCCTTTTCAGGTACTTCAGGATATTCTTGACCGCTGTCCAGTGTTCCTTGCCGGGATTACTTTGGTACCTTCCTACCAAACTTACGGCAAGGTTTACATCAGGTCTGGTACACAGCATGGCATACATAATAGAACCTATGGCTGAGGCATAGGGGATGACACTCATCTCTTCTATATCTTCTGCCGTGGTCGGACATTGAGCTGAGCTCAATTTCACACCTTGTAACACAGGTAAGAACCCTTTCTTAGATTGATCCATATTGAATTTCTTCAATATCTTATCAAGGTATGTGCTTTGCGAAAGACCTATGAGGCGTCGCGATCTATCTCTATAGATCTTGATGCCTAATATATAAGCAGCTTCTCCAAGGTCCTTCATTGAAAAACTTTTATTCAAATAGGCCTTAATGCTGTCCAAGAGTTCTATATCATTTCCCATCAAAATTATGTCGTCTACATATAATATGAGAAATGCTACAGAGCTCCCACTCACTTTCTTGTAAACACAGGCTTCTCCATAAGTCTGTGTAAACCCAAACGCTTTGATCATCTCATCAAAGCGAATGTTCCAACTACGAGATGCTTGCACCAGCCCATAAATCGAGCGTTGGAGCTTGCATACCTTGTCAGCATTCTTAGGATCGACGAAACCTTCCGGCTGCGTCATATACAATTCTTCCTTAAGGAAACCATTAAGGAATGCCGTTTTGACGTCCATTTGCCATATCTCATAATCATAGTATGCGGCAATTGCTAACATGATTCGGACGGACTTCAGCTTTGCTACCGGTGAGAAAGTCTCATCGTAGTCAACCCCTTGAACTTGTCGATAACCCTTAGCAACAAGCCGAGCTTTATAGATGGTCACATTACCATCCGCGTCTGTCTTCTTCTTAAAGATCCATTTATTTTCTATGGCTCGCCGCTCAACGGGCAAGTCAGTCAAAGTCCATACTTCGTTTTCATACATGGATCCTATCTCGGATTTCATGGCTTCCAGCCATTTGTCGGAATCCGGCCCCGCCATTGCTTCCTCATAGTTCGAAGGTTCACCGTTGTCTAACAACATGATTTCCAAGACAGGGTTGCCGTACCACTCTGGTGCGGAACGTGTCCTTGTGGACCTTCGAATTTCAGTAGGAGCTTGATTAGAAGTATCTTGATCATAATCATTAATTTCCTCTCTAGTCGGTGCAGGCACCTCAGGAACGATTTCTTGAGTTTCGCCATTTTCCGGTTCAAGAGGTAACACTTCATCAAGTTCTACTTTCCTCCCACTTACTTCTTTCGAGAGAAACTCTTTCTCTAGAAAGGATCCATTCTTGGCAACAAAGATCTTGCCTTCGGATCTGAGGTAGAAGGTATACCCAACAGTTTCTTTAGGGTATCCTATGAAGACACATTTTTCCGATTTGGGTTCGAGCTTTTCAGGTTGAAGTTTCTTGACATAAGCATCGCATCCCCAAACTTTTAGAAACGACAGCTTAGGCTTCTTCCCAAACCATAATTCATACGGTGTCGTCTCAACGGATTTCGACGGAGCCCTATTTAAAGTGAATGCGGCAGTCTCTAAAGCGTAGCCCCAAAAAGATAGCGGTAAGTCGGTAAGAGACATCATAGATTGCACCATATCTAATAGAGTGCGATTACGACGTTCGGACACACCATTACGCTGAGGTGTTCCAGGCGGCGTGAGTTGTGAAACTATTCCACATTTTCTTAAGTGTGTGCCAAATTCGTGACTCAAGTATTCTCCTCCACGATCTGATCGTAGAAACTTGATCTTTCTATCACGTTGATTTTCAACCTCACTCTGAAATTCCTTGAACTTTTCAAAGGTCTCAGACTTGTGTTTCATTAAGTAGACATACCCATATCTACTCAAGTCATCAGTGAGGGTGAGAACATAACGATAGCCACCGCGAGCCTCAACACTCATTGGACCGCACACATCGGTATGTATGATTTCCAATAAGTTGGTTGCTCGTTCCATTGTTCCTGAGAACGGAGTCTTGGTCATTTTACCCATGAGGCATGGTTCGCACGTGTCAAATGATTCATAATCAAGAGACTCTAAAAGTCCATCTGCATGGAGCTTCTTCATGCGTTTGACACCTATGTGACCAAGGCGGCAGTGCCACAAATATGTGGAACTATTGTTATCAACTTTAACTCTTTTGGTATTCACACTATGAATATGTGTATCATCACGTACGAGATTCATTAAGAATAAACCATCAACCATCGGAGCATGACCATAAAACATATCTCTCATATAAATGGAACAACCATTATTCTCGGATTTAAATGAGTAGCCATCTCGAATTAAACGAGATCCAGATACAATGTTCATGCTCAAACTTGGCACTAAATAACAATTATTGAGGTTTAAAACTAATCCCGTAGGTAAATGTAGAGGCAGCGTGCCGACGGCGATCACATCGACCTTGGAACCATTCCCGACGCGCATCGTCACCTCGTCCTTCGCCAGTCTCCGTTTATTCCGCAGCTCCTGCTTTGAGTTACAAATGTGAGCAACTGCACCGGTATCAAATACCCAAGAGCTACTACGAGTACTGGTAAGGTACACATCAATTACATGTATATCACATATACCTTTGGTTTTGCCGGCCTTCTTGTCCGCTAAGTATTTGGGGCAGTTCCGCTTCCAGTGACCACTTCCCTTGCAATAAAAGCACTCAGTTTCGGGCTTGGGTCCATTCTTTGGCTTCTTCCCGGCAACTTGCTTACCGGGCGCGGCAACTTCCTTGCCGTCCTTCTTGAAGTTCTTTTTACCCTTGCCCTTCTTGAACTTAGTGGTTTTATTCACCATCAACACTTGATGCTCCTTCTTGATTTCTACCTCTGCTGATTTCAGCATAGCATATACCTCAGGAATGGTCTTTACCATCCCCTGCATATTGTAGTTCATCACAAAGCTCTTGTAGCTAGGTGGAAGCGACTGGAGGATTCTGTCAATGACCGCTTCATCCGGGAGATTAACTTCCAGTTGAGTCAAGCGGTTGTGCAACCCAGACATTTTGAGTATGTGCTCACTGACAGAGCCATTTTCCTCCATCTTACAGCTAAAGAATTTATCGGAGACTTCATATCTCTCGACCCGGGCATGAGCTTGGAAAACCATTTTCAGCTCTTCGAACATCTCATATGCTCCATGTCTCTCAAAACGTTTTTGGAGCCCCGGCTCTAAGCTGTAAAGCATGCCGCACTGAACGAGGGAGTAATCATCGCAGCGTGACTGCCAAGCGTTCATAACGTCTTGTTCTGCAGGGAGAATAGGTGCGTCACCCAGCGGTGCTCGTAGGACATAATCTTTCTTGGCAGCTATGAGGATGATCCTCAGGTTCCGGTCCCAGTCCGTATAGTTGCTACCATCGTCTTTCAGCTTGGTTTTCTCTAGGAACGCGTTGAAGTTGAGGACTACGTTGGCCATTTGATCTACAAGACATATTGTAAAAATTTTAGACTAAGTTCATGATAATAAAGTTCATTTAATCAAATTATTTAATGAACTCCCACTTAGATAGACATCCCTCTACTAGTCATCTAAGTATTACATGATCCGAGTCAACTAGGCCGTGTCCGATCATCACGTGAGACGGACTAGTCAACATCGGTGAACATCTTTATGTTGATCGTATCTTCTATACGACTCATGCTCGACCTTTCGGTCTTCTGTGTTCCGAGGCCATGTCTGTACATGCTAGGCTCGTCAAGTCAACCTAAGTGTTTTGCGTGTGTAAATCTGTCTTACACCCGTTGTATGTGAACGTTAGAATCTATCACACCCGATCATCACGTGGTGCTTCGAAACAACGAACTGTCACAACGGTGCACAGTTAGGGTGAACACTTTCTTGAAATTATTATGAGGGATCATCTTATTTACTACCGTCGTTCTAAGTAAACAAGATGCAAAACATGATAAACATCACATGCAATCAAATAATAAACGTGACATGATATGGCCAATATCACATAGCTCCTTTGATCTTCATCTTGGGGCTCCATGATCATCTTGTCACCGGCTTGACACCATGATCTTCATCATCATGATCTTCATCATCGTGTCTCCATGAAGTTGCAAGCCAACTATTACTTCTACTACTATGGCTAACGCGTTTAGCAATAAAGTAAAGTAATTTACATGGCGATTCTCAATGACACGCAGGTCATACAAAAAATAAAGACAACTCCTATGGCTCCTGCCGGTTGTCATACTCATCGACATGCAAGTCGTGATTCCTATTACAATAGCATGAACATCTCATACATCACATATAGATCATTCATCATACATCACAACTTTGGCCATATCATATCACAAAGCACTTGCTGCAAAACAAGTTAGACGTCCTCTAATTGTTGTTGCAAGTTTTACGTGGCTGAATTAGGGTTCTAGCAAGAACGTTTTCTTACCTACGTAAAACCACAACGTGATTTGTCAACTTCTATTTACCCTTCATAAGGACCCTTTTCATCGAATCCGCTCCAACTAAAGTAGGAGAGACAGACACCCGCCAGCCACCTTATGCAACTAGTGCATGTTAGTCGGTGGAACCGGTCTCATGTAAGCGTACGTGTAAGGTTGGTCCGGGCCGCTTCATCCCACAATACCGCTGAAGCAAGATAAGACTAGTAGCGGCAAGAAAAGTTGACAACATCTACGCCCACAACAAATTGTGTTCTACTCGCGCAAGAAGAACTACGCATAGACCTAGCTCATGATGCCACTGTTGGGGAACGTTGCAGAAAATTAAAATTTTTCTACGGTTTCACCAAGATCCATCTATGAGTTCATCTAGCAACGAGTATTCAGATTAGATAGCATCTACATACCACTTTGTAGATCGCAACGGAAGCGTTCGAGTGAACGTGGATGAGGTAGTCGTACTCGCCGTGATCCAATTCACCGATGATCTAGTGCCGAACGGACGGCACCTCCACGTTCAACACACATACGGAAAGCGTGACCTCTCCTCCTTCTTGATCCAGCAAGGGGGAAGGAGAGGTTGGGGAAGAAGGCTCCAGCAGCAGCACGACGGCGTGGTGATGGTGGAACTGCAGTACTCCGGCAGGGCTTCGCCGTGCACTTACGGAGGAGGAGGAGGTGTTGGAGAGGGAGAGGGAGGCGCCAGGGCATTGGGTGCGCTGCCCCCCTCCCCTGCCCTCCTTTATATAGGCCTCTTGGGGGGGGGGCGCCGTCCCTGGGAGATCCAATCTCCCAAGGGGGGCGGCGGCCAGGGAGGTTTCCCTCCCCCCCAAGCCATCTAGGAGGTGCCTTCCACCACTAGGACTCCTCCTAGATGGAACCCTAGGCGCATGGGCCCTTTGGGGCTGGTTCCCCTTGGCCCAAGCAGGCCAAGGCGCACCCCCTAAGGCCCATGTGGCCCACCAGGGCAGGTGGCCCCACCTGGTGGACCCCCGGGACCCCTCCGGTGGTCCCGGTACAATACCGATAACACCGAAACTTATCCCGATGGCCAAAATAGCACTTCCTATATATAATTCTTTACCTCCGGACCATTCCGGAACTCCTCGTGACGTACGGGATCTCATCCGGAACTCCGAACAACATTCGGGTTACTGCACATACATATCCCTACAACCCTAGCGTCACCGAACCTTAAGTGTGTAGACCCTACGGGTTCGGGAGACATGCAGACATGACCGAGATGGCTCTCGAGCAATAACCAACAGCGGGATCTGGATACCCATGTTGGCTCCCACATGCTCCACGATGATCTCATCGGATGAACCACGATGTCAAGGATTCAATTAATCCCGTATACGATTCCCTTTGTCAATCGGTATTTTACTTGCCCGAGATTCGATCGTCGGTATACCAATACCTCGTTCAATCTTGTTATCGGCAAGTCACTTTTCTCGTTCCGTAATGCATGATCCCGTGATCAAACACTTTGATCACATTGAGCTCATTGTGATGATGCATTACCGAGAGGGCCCGGTGATACCTCTCCGTCAAGCGGAGTGACAAATCCCAGTCTCGATCCATGTCAACCCAACAGACACTTTCAGATATACCCGTAGTATACCTTTATAGTCACCCAGTTACGTTGTGACATTTGGCATACCCAAAGCACTCCTACGGTATCCGGGAGTTACACGATCTCATGGTCTAAGGAAAGGATACTTGACATTGGAAAACTCTAGCAAACGAACTATGCGATCTTATGCTATGTTAAGATTGGGTCTTGTCCATCACATCATTCTCCTAATGATGTGATCCCGTTATCGATGACATCCAATGTCCATAGTCAGGAAACCATGACTATCTGTCGATCAACGAGCTAGTCAACTAGAGGCTCACTAGGGACATGTTTGTTGTCTGTTATTCACACATGTATTACGATTTCCGGATAACACAATTATAGCACGAATAAAGACAATTATCATGAATAAGGAAATATAATAATAATGCTTTTATTATTGCCTCTAGGGCATATTTCCAATAGGAAGTTGGTGCTAAAGCAGCCAGTGGGCAGGGAGTTGGTGCTGAAGCACCTAGTGGCCAAGGAACTAGTGGACAAGGAAGCCAAATTGAAGGTGCTGAAATTCAAGCAAAAAACTCTCAATCAAACGAGGCTCAACAAAATGTTGAAGCTGAACCACACCTATCATCCTCGTTCAACGATTGGCTGCAGCAATCATTCCCTAGCATGCAAGATCTAAGGGTACTTTCCCCCCATCTATACAATCTTTTTCTTTGTATTCATTTCCTGTTTTGCCTTTGGCTTTGCATTATTTACTATACCTAGTTGCAAGTGTATATTTTGTTTGCTGCATGCCTTATTCTGATGTGCTACAACCATGTTCTGTTTTTGCTTCATATGTGGTTTAAGTTCATACCTATAGGTTTTTTTTACTGCATCCACATATCTAGTGTGCTACAACTACATTATGTTTTTGCTTCAAACATATCATAATTTTGCTACATCCATATCAATAATTTGCTACCTAGAGGTATAGACCATTTGTTTTTTATGCTTCATCCATGACAGTAAATTGCTGCAATCACACTGTTTATTTGATACATAGTGACACAGCAGCACACCTACTTCTCAAAATCTGGATTTACTTGTCACTAAAAATGTTGGCCACTTGCCTTCTTGTAGGTACCAACTCAGTTTCAAATGCTCTACGACAAGCACAAGGGCATTTTTGCAGCAGAGGTGGATGGTGTAGTAGGCAAGTTTGGACAGTGTTTAAAGGAATTTCAGTGCAACCGGATGGCCGCTCTCCTTCGTGATGTTGGAGACGCCATCACAGCTACCAATGAGCCCAACTTTTCCTTTGAAGCACCTATCATGGACGAATGTTGCGGAAAAGAGAATGATGCTAAAGCTGCAAATGCCGACATTAGTGCTCAAGCTCAAGCTCAAGGTACAACACCTAGCATCAACAAGGATGAAGTCACCGGATTGAACCTAGAAGTTGCAACAGAGGCTGCGGAAACTCGTGAGCAACAAAGAGTGAGTTTCGAGATGGAAGACAACGCCTCACCTCGCAGCCCCCCACTCTTCTGTGATGCACCCAGGAGTGCGACAGCCGGCATTTGGGATGACGAGCCATCCTTTGAGTTGTTCCCAAAGGGCTCCACAGACTATGAGATGATGCGTTCCACAGATGAGCCTATAATTAAGAAGAGCACAGTCAGCCCCATCTATGCAAACATCCCCGTGTTCCCTGTTTCAGACGATGATGACAGCCCAAGTATGCTTTCTTCATCTTGCATCATTTCTTTTTGTTTTTCTCCATATCATTTTTTCACATTTGTGTGATTCCAGCAAATTCTTTTTGTACAATCTCTTCCAAACTCATCCATTTGTATTTTTTTACTACAACTCCTAAGATGGTCGCTACAGAAGAGCATTTTGCTGATGCAAGTAGTGGCCCTAGCACACATGACAAGAACACTAGGAAGAAGAGGATGGCCAAAGTTCCAGCCATAAAAAATACCATGGCAAAGAAGCAAAAGGTCAACAAGGCTGCAGAAATGTATGAGAGGTTTGTAAAACACGGGAAACCATTGAGGAAATCACAACCCAATGAACAAGTGTGAGCTACCTAAGCCTTATCTGTTTTTGCTTTCTATTTTTTATTTTTTCTGCTCGAAACAAATGATTCATTCGGTTGCATCTATGGTAACAGGACACCTTTCATCAAGCTAGGTGGATTTTACATTGGATACAAGAAATTCCTTGTATGCTTCAAGCCTCGCGGGGATATGAATGATGAGGTCATGTCACTATGTATCGAGATGAACAACATTGCATACGTGCAGCAAAAGAACCGGAGCTGAAGAAATACATTTTCTCAGTCCACGCGGGGGTAAGTTTTTGTAAAAACAAGCAATGCTTCATTCTTTTCTTTCTTTTCACATTTTCGTTGCAACACACACTAACCATTTTGTTGTATCTATCAAGTAGGTCCTACTAAAACAAGACCCATCAACTTTCCAACCAGCAAAACTCATGGCTGAGCTTGAAAGGGCTATCAAAGTGTTCAAGGTTCAAAAGTTTGACCACGTAAGTTTCACGAAGCTTTCTTTTGTTCCACACCCCAAATAACTTGCAAATATGATCCAATGATGTGACGCGACTGTAACATTTTTTACATGTTCTGAGTACCTTTTCGCCTTTCTTTTGTTTTTGCAGCTCTTTTTCACAATCGTTCATGATCGCCATTGGATAGTTGTTTGCGCAAACTTGCTTCACAAGCAGTGGAATGTATTTGACTCAATCCATTCAAAAGGAAAACAATCTCCTTTGAAGAAGCAAGCCAATAACCTGGTATGCTCATGCTTTCTAATTTTTTCTGTTTAGCCATCTGTTGTCATCTTTACACACCTCATTTTTTTGAAACTTTTGTGTGTGTTTTCGGTGCTAGATCACAAACTTTGCAACCCTCGCACAAGAGTGCAGCTTATTCAATGTCAATGTTGGATCCTTCGCCCATGTTGACCTAGAGGATTACCCAAAGCAAGATAACCTGTGAGTTTTCTTTTTGAATTTTGCTTCAATCATGTGTTCCATTTCAACATTTTGTTTTTTCAACTACGCATGGGAAGTATGATGGAGAACTTTTTTTTATCTCACAGATGTGATTGTGGTTTTTTTGGGCTCAAGTATGTGGAGAACTATGATGGGAAGTCAATGAGAGAGTTCAAGCAGGTACACATTTTTAATTTTTTGTATTGTCATTTTGTTACAATCTACTTTCTTTGTTTTCAATACTCATGCAACAGAAGAATACCATGTTTTATTGTTTCTTCATATGTGGTTCAAGTTTGTACCTACTAGGCATTTTTAGCTACATCCATATGTCCAGTTTGCTACAACTACATTCTGCTTTTGCTTCATCCATATCATAATTTTGCTACATCCATATCAATTTTTTGCGGTGGATGGATGTGAACTTTTTGCATTCATCACTCATATCAACCATGCTTTTCAGAAATCTTCTAAACATGTTTTCTTAAAGCTTTAAACATGTTTCCTAAAAGCTTCAACCATATATTCATAAAGATTCAACCATGTTTTTAAAAAGCTGCAACCATGCTTTTCAGAAATCTTCTAAACATGTTTTCTTAAAGCTTCAAACTAGTATCATATTTGCTTACTTTTTGTATTCATTTTTTACAGGAAGACATGGCGCGATACCGCATCGATGTGGCATACAAGCTTTTCATCCACTCAATGAACAACGCCCCAAAGGAGTGGGCGTTCAACGATGAGTTGGCGGCTTGATTTTCTTGAAGGTTCAAGACGAACAAGCTTGGTTCTTCGTTAGGTCTAGATCATGTCCGAGGTGGTACCGTTCTGATAGGATTAGAGTAGTGCGCGTTCGTATGTAAACTGTTGATACCTCCAGCAAACATGTGTCCTTTTTGGTATGTAAACCGATGATAACTTGATATTTGGATGATGCACTTATGTTTTTAATGGATGCGTTCTTCTGTTTGCCAACATGATCATGCGTTGACAATTGTTTTTTGTTTCACTGGTTCTGAATTATGAAAATATTTCAAACTTCATCCATTGAAGTTTCAAGGGAATCTCTGTGCATTTTCCCCCTCAAAACATATTTTCTGAAAAATAATATGTGAATGCTACTTTTTGTCACACACTTAAATTGCTTGAAGCTCACAGGAAATAGCTACAACCTTCTGTTAGATTTGTTGCAGAGCCAAAATATACTTTTTACCTACAAATTAGCTACATCCCTACAATATTTTTGCTGGAAGCATAATGTAAATATGCTTCCTTCCCCAATTTTTGCTGTACAGCTAAATCATCACTTTAAATCATTCAAGGCTTTTTCCTTTTCAAACTTGTTATTTTGCTTCAACCATGTTTTAAAAATCTTCAACCATGTTTGCAAAAAGCTTCAACCATGTTTTCAAAAAGCTGCAACCATGCTTTTCAGAAATCTTCTAAACATGTTTTCTTAAAGCTTCAAACATGTTTCCTAAAAGCTTCAACCATATTTTCAAAAAGATTCAACCATGTTTTTAAAAAGCTGCAACCATGCTTTTCAGAAATCTTCTAAACATGTTTTCTTAAAGCGTCAAACATGTTTCCTAAAAGCTTCAACCATATTTTCAAAAAGATTCAACCATGTTTTTAAAAAGATGCAACCATGCTTTTCAGAAATCTTCTAAACATGTTTTCTTAAAGCTTCAAACATGTTTCCTAAAAGCTTCAACCATATTTTCAAAAAGATTCAACCATGTTTTTAAAAAGCTGCAACCATGCTTTTCAGAAATCTTCTAAACATGTTCTTTTTAAGCATGGATCAAGCTGTGGTTACAACATTCTGCTTTTTTCAAACCACGCATCTAGTAATATGTTGCAATCCCACAAAACAAACATTCACAGCTAGTCAACACAACTTATTATCATAAGTCATGGGGTGTTACAAGGCAATTCATCATTTTTCCCTCACGAAAATATCCTAAAGTGTAAGGATTGCTTCGACACCCGGAGCTTTCGCGCTCGCACTCGCAGCAAGAAAAGCTGCAAGGAGTTGGCAATCCTTCACGTTGTGATCTTCATCTTCACAATATTTGCATGGAGTCTTCTTTTCCCTTGGCTTTGGAGCTTTCTTCATTTTCGCCGCGTCCTTCTTTGCTTTCTTCTTCATTTCATCTTCTCGAATCTCAATTAGTGGTTTCCTGCGCTTATCTTTCTCCTTTGGCCTCCCCTTCTTTGCTGACTTTGGTGGGTTCCGCAGTCCTACGGGGGGTGGATCCCGCTGACCTGTACTTGGACCCCCTGAGACTTGTTCATGTCCTGCATGACCTTGGCCTTCTTCGTCTCCTGCAAACCCATCAGTTGCTCTAGCTTTTATTGCAGCAACCCCAACACTACCCTAATCAATTAGCCTAGAGACAAAACTATAAGCTTCATCATTGAAGCAAGCATTAGAAGCGAGTTTCCCAAACTTCCTGCATAGAGAGTTAAACTTTAGGGTGTTTGTCGTGGGGACGCAGAAATGCATTGCTCTATGCCTATCGCCCGGTTCAGGCGCAAGGTCGGTTGCTCTCTTAGACCATCTTGGAAGCATGTAAGTCGCAGGTATCGTTTGCACATTCAGGTGCACCATGACACTGATGATATGTGGGCAGATCAGCCGACACATCTCAAACATGTTGCAGGTGCACATGTGTGCCTGATCTTTAGGAGCAACACGCACTGTGTACACTTTTGGGTTGACGCCATAATTTGCAACAAGGCGAAACCAGATGACATCCCCTTGCAGCTGATATTGTAGACCATAGCCTGTTGATTTAGCCAATAGTTTCTGAAACTTGGAAAATACCTCTCTGGTATAGAAATCTGTAGCTTGCTTTTTAATGTTGTAGCTGCAAACAAAAAAAGCTTCCAACATCAATAAGAATTGCTACATATGTTTCAAAGAAATGCTGCAACCACAGTGTGTTGGAAAACTAAAAAAAATGCTACATGACTTTGGACTTACTTGCCCCAGAGCGGAGGCCTCGTCCCTTCATTGATGAAGCCAGCATTGTCTTCACGATCAAGCATTAGTTCCTGGCAAAGCTCAAACTGCTGGACAAATGTCCAAACCGAGTCTCCATGATGATTTAAAGTCTTGAAGTAGGAATTCAGGCCCTCGGACCGCCCGGTTGTTCCTGTGAATGGGAAGAACTTATTCCTAAAGTACACAGGAGCCCACATCTCCCTGCTGTCCCACATGTTCTTCAGGTGTTTCTTATCAGCCACACCAAATGACTCGACCATCTGCTTCCACCGTTCTTCAAACTCCTCAACGGTATCGGAATCATTGATGCAACCATAGAATGCTTTAGCAAAAGGCTCATCCTTGCCCAACATCTTCCCTAGTTTCGTCCTTGCAACCCGGAAGACGTGCCACTTGCAACATCTGTGTGTTGAATGTGGAAATACCATTGAGATGGCTTTAGCCATTGCCTGGTCTTGATCAGTCATAATGTTTAACGGATGCTCGTTATTCATTGCCAACATCCATTGCTGGAAGACCCACTTGAAAGTTTCGATGGTCTCATCAGGCAACAAAGCGCACCCCAAGCAAACAGTATGTGTGTGGTTGTTAATGCCAACAATCGGAACAAAGGGCAAGTTGTAGCGATTGGTGCAGAATGTGGTGTCGAAAAACACACAATCTTTGTACTTTGGATACAAGGCCCTTGTTCTCCCATCAACCCAGAAAAGTGCCCTAACAGCTCCATCTTCTTCTAGCTTCGAGAAAAAGAAGTTGGGATTCTCCACTTGTCTTCTCTCAAAGTACTCGATTGTCAGCTCCAAATCACACTTTGATAGGCCCCTTCGCAGCTTTGCTCTTGCATTTGTCACATCAGTCTTCACATACGGCAAACTCCTAGGATCGCAACACCGTGCATCTCCAAGCAAGCCCATCATATTAGCCGTTGATATGTTGCGATAGTGCAGCGAAGTGATGTATTACATGTCTGCATCGGGGATCTTTCTGTGAGAGCGACAAAATCTCTGATGCCCCCTTTGCAACATCAGCTGGTGTGTGTGATCGGCCTCAAAAACTGTCACAACCCAGCTACCTTCTTTGAGGCTAACACCCATACGAGCCTTGCAATCATACCGCTCCAACCGGTTTCTTCGCCTCTTGTCGCTCACATCCATATAGATGCCAGCTTGTTTGCTTGGAGATTTTTTATTACTAGCATAGCTCGTATCAACATCATCACTTTGATTTGTTGCAGCCCCGTCAGAAATGCTTCCACCAACATTCTTCGAAGGATTTTTCCGTGAGTGTATGGACTCAAAAACTCTATAGATTAGGATGCGCTTCTGTTCCAAGCTATTTTTCCTACTATGCTTTGATGTCACAATGCGAATTCCAAAGCCCATCTTCCAAGCATATTCATTGTAAACACGCTGAGCTTCTTCAACATTGTCAAAAATCATTCCAACAAAAGGGACAACTGGCTGCGATGATATATCTTCGTCTGGTTCATCAACAAGTGTTGCAGCATTTCCATTGGCATTGTCACCGGTCACACGGGCATTGCAATGGTCTGGAGCTGCACCATCCGTGTTCAGCTGCAAGGAATCGTCACTATCATGTCCCGGAGTATCATTCAGATCAAGGCCATCATCTTCTTCTTCGTGTGCAACATTTTGCATATCATCATCAAGGAAAATCGATGGCTCCACAACAACATTCTGCAACAAAATCAGCACCCTAGTCAGTTCTTTTTTGCTGCATCAAAAAACATGCAAAAAACGCAAACAAAAAAAGTGGATGCAGCATGTCAATCACAATTCCAAAACAACTCCTGCATGCAGCATTTTAGGATGTAGCATGTAACATCCAACAAGTAGCACGTAGCAAGTGCAACACATACTTGTAACAATTTACTAGCAGACAACAGGAAGATGCTAGCATTAATTGACAACATATCAGAAACATTACACAAAAATCAAACACAAGTATGTTGAGAACATCTCTTTTTAATCTCATGCTCATCAACTGAAATCAAAGGTTGCAACATTTTTTTGTGAACAAAATGATCTAGGGTTGCAATTGGATATCATACCAGATCAATTTCATCCCGGCCATGCCGTGCTGCATCTTGGAAGACCACACCAGGGTTGTAGTACCGTTGCAGCACTGGTCCACTACCACCAGGGCCTTGCCGCCTCAGGGGACTTCGGCCATGAACGACAGTGGAGCTCGATCCCAAATCCATGGAGGCAAGGAGGTCATTACGGATGTAAGACATGATTGAAGCAATTCCAAGGCCGCTTGATAGATGGGGAAGCCCCTCCTCGACGTGATTCGGCCGTGGGGAACTTAAAACAGGCGGATCCGGTTGCCGCCGCCGCGGATCGGGGACGGGCAGACGCGGGGGATCCAGCTCTCTGTTTTTCTGGTGTTGTGGCTGTTTGTACAACGGTTGCAACAAAACGTGTTTTTTTGCTGCAATGGTTGGCTCGGTACACACTCGCGCGCAGATCTAACGGTTTGCGCTAACCGCATCGGACGGCTCGGGCTCGACCGGCCCAACAGTTGGGCCGGTGCGCCGGCGCAGGAAGTGTTTGTGGCCGGGGCGCCGGCCGAACCGTTGCGCCGGTCGCGCTCCGTGCGTTGGATCTCTTTTGATCCAAGGACGTTGTCTGCGCCACGTGTCACCACAGACCCATGTTTTTTTAACGCGCACGAGTTATCCCTTCCTCAGTTTTTGCTACAACCGCATGGGGGTCGTCATTTCGGTGCGAGGAGGCAGGGCGACCGGCGGGCGACGGGCTTGTTGGCGCCGGCAGATCAGGAGCGGCGGCGGCGGCCCAGGGCGGATCTCGATTCTCCGGCGATCTATGGCTTCCCCGGACGGTAACTCTCCCCTCCTGCTCTCCCTTTTCGTTGTTGTCTCCCCCTCCCCCGTTGGCTTTAGGGTTAGGGCGGGTTATGGTGCGGGCGAGTCGTTTGTGTTCCCGCGGGCCGGCGCCGGCGCCGGCGCGGACGGGGACGGGGTGGTGTTCCTGTGGGTCGAGGGAGGGGGCGGGGTGGTGTTCCCGTGGGCAGAGGGAGGGGGCGGGTGGTGTTCCCGCGGGAAGATGGAGGGGGCGGGGTGGTGTATTTGAAGGATTTGAATCTTGTGTTCACTAGGGATTTGGGATGGGATTGGGATTAGGGTTGGATCTCGTCCTGTTCGGGGAAATTCGATGTTTCCTGTCCTGAGCTGTGTTCCATCACGGCGCCAAGGGGAACCAGGCTGCGTGTTGGCTTTGCGCGCACGCGTTTGGTGCTTCCGTTTCTTCAAATCTGGAGGAAAGTCCCTTTGAATCGTTCAGCAGGACAGATTGTCAAGCTCCCCGCGTTCGGTGGGAGATTTCTGGTGACAAGTGACAGGTTGTTATTTGTCCGTCCATCGCATTTCTCTGTCGGTAGTACTGGTGCTACTTGGTACCTGCAAGATTTTTTCCTCTCTAAGGCTGAAGTGAAACAAATATGGCCCTAATGTTGTGCTAAGTGAAGGACATGTTGTTCTTGCAACGATCCATGTTGATTTGCTTACTTTGGAGTGCCTGCATTATGTCAGTGATCGACCTGGCTGTATTGTATTGTGAGTGTTGCTTACTGCTGCCATGGGTTGCCGTCATTGGTTTGTGTAATGCTAGTGCTAAACCATCTGATTTCAGGTTATTTATCCAGGTATATATGGCTTTGCTTATTTCATCAGCAGACAGTTATATGGATTTTACATTTGTTGCATCACACTTTCTTGAGTAGTCATTATCCGGTCTGATGGTCTCGTGTTAACATTTCTGGGTCACTAATGATTAGTAGAAATAATCAGTTCGTTGAAGGTTACATTTGTATATGTTACTAAGTTGAACATTAGCATATGAACTAGATGCTTTACTAATCAATGCAGCTTGTATGTTTCACATTAGCATATGAACACAACAACCTGTCACTTGTAGTAATTTTGTTAAATATTATTTATCACAAAATTCTTAGTTAAGGCTGAAGTGAAACAAACATGACCCTAATGCTGAAGCGAAACAAACATGGCCCTAATGCTGTGCTAACTGAAGGACATGTTTTATTCTGTACATTTTTTATGTGTGCTTGTATGTTTCATAGGTTTTACAGATTTTTTAGGTGTTCTTGTATGTTTTTCCTAGCTACTGATGATGCAGTTTTAGGGTTTTATTGACTTGTTTTTTTTGTTTTTTGTAGATGTCGTAGGCACCGCTGGTGAGAATGAAGGGAGTAAGAAGGTTAAGAAGAAGACCAATAAGAAAGGCAATCTATGTGGCTTTAAGTCAAGGTTTAACTCAAAAAGGCTGGCTGAGATTGGGAAGCAAGTAACACCAGAAAAACAGAGAATCATAAGGGAGGGACCGTTTGGAGACTTGTTGGACATCCGGTCTTTCAAGGTGCCCCATGAGCTCATTGAGTTTGTTGTGATGAACACGAATCACATACTCTCTGAGTTCAAACACAAGAACAAGTCCATCACCTTCAGCAAGCTCATGGTGAAAAGGATTTTCAACGTGCCATCCGGTGATAGACCCGTGAAGCTTCTTAAGAAGAGTGATGAGCATGATCTTCGTAGCATCTACAAGGAGGGGAACAGGGCTCCAATCGCCCATGTTGTCAAATTGCTCACTAGTTGCAGTGATGAGGACGTGGTTATGATAAATAGGACTTGGACACTCCTTGCGTTGGCAACCGTTTTTTGCCCAGGCACTGGCAATATGGTGAATCTCGAGTATCTAGCTTTCTTGGAAGATATGTCTTTGGTGCATGAATTCGCTTGGGATGAGAACTTGTTGGCACGAGCGATGGAGGAGGTTGGAGTCTTTCAAGAGAAGAAGAGGATGCAAGCAAATACAGAAAAAGCAGCGGAGTTTCAGATCGCTTCATGCCTTCCCATGTTAATGGTATGCAACGCCACAAAATGAAATACATGCATTTTTTTCATTGCTGCATGAAACCTTTTATACATTTCTATAGCTCGCATTTATGTTTTTGTTGGCTAATGTCCTTTTCCATTCTATGCAGATCATATACATGGATCATATTGATATTCCGGCCGGCCTCCCAAATGAGCATGCCATTGATTATTCCGTGCCAAGGATACATTTTGTTTGTCAAAATGATTTTGATTCGTTGGATAAAGTTGACAAGAACAAGCTCACTCTTGTCCAACCTTTCTACGGGAAACACACCCAAGTAATTTTGCTACATCCCGCCTATGTATTTTCCTTTGCCAATGGAGTATTAAGACCCCCCTATTTTTTGCTGACTGAATTTGCATGTAGCAATCTTTGCTTTTCCATTTAGGTTATGGCAGCCTTCTTATTTCCACCACTCATGTTTTGTTTTCCTAGATACGGAGTTTGTGCAACACCCCCTATGCAGCACAACTCGTGGGACAGGAAGTTGGTGCTGAAGCAGCCAGTGGGCAGGGAGTTGGTGCTGAAGCACCTAGTGGCCAAGGAACTAGTGGACAAGGAAGCCAAATTCAAGGTGCTGAAATTCAAGCAAAAAACTCGAGGCTCAACAAAATGTTGAAGCTAAACCACACCTATCATCCTCGTTCAACGATTGGCTGCAGCAATCATTCCCTAGCATGCAAGATCTAAGGGTACTTTCCCCCCATCTATACAATCTTTTTCTTTGTATTCATTTCCTATTTTGCCTTTGGCTTTGCATTATTTACTATACCTAGTTGCAAGTGTATATTTTGTGTGCTGCATGCCTTATTCTGATGTGCTACAACCATGTTCTGTTTTTGCTTCATATGTGGTTTAAGTTCATACCTATAGGCTTTTTTTACTGCATCCACATGTCTAGTGTGCTACAACTACATTATGTTTTTGCTTCAAACATATCATAATTTTGCTACATCCATATCAATAATTTGCTACCTAGAGGTATAGACCATTTGTTTTTTATGCTTCATCCATGACAGTAAATTGCTGCAATCACACTGTTTATTTGATACATAGTGACACAACATCACACCTACTTCTCAAAATCTGGATTTACTTGTCACTAAAAATGTTGGCCACTTGCCTTCTTGTAGGTACCAACTCAGTTTCAAATGCTCTACGACGAGCACAAGGGTATTTTTGCAGCAGAGGTGGATGGTGTACTAGGCAAGTTTGGACAGTGTTTAAAGGAATTGGAGTGCAACCGGATGGCCGCTCTCCTTCGTGATGTTGGAGACGCCATCACAGCTATCAATGAGCCCAACTTTTCCTTTGAAGCACCTATCATGGACGAATGTCGCGGAAAAGAGAATGATGCTAAAGCTGCAAATGCCGACATTGGTGCTCAAGCTCAAGCTCAAGGTACAACACCTAACATCAACAAGGATGAAGTCACCGGATTGAACCTAGAAGTTGCAACAGAGGCTGCGGAAACACATGAGCAACAAAGAGTGAGTTTCGAGATGGAAGACAACGCCTCACCTCGCAGCCCCCCACTCTTCTGTGATGCACCCAGGAGTGCGACAGCCGGCATTTGGGATGACGAGCCATCCTTTGAGTTGTTCCCAAAGGGCTCCACAGACTATGAGATGATGCGTTCCACAGATGAGCCTATAATTAAGAAGAGCACAGTCAGCCCCATCTATGCAAACATCCCCTTGTTCCCTGTTTCAGACGATGATGACAGCCCAAGTATGCTTTCTTCATCTTGCATCATTTCTTTTTGTTTTTCTCCATATCATTTTTTCACATTTGTGTGATTCCAGCAAATTCTTTTTGTACAATCTCTTGCAAACTCATCCATTTCTATTTTTTTGCTACAGCTCCTAAGATGGTCGCTACAGAAGAGCATTTTGCTGATGCAAGCAGTGGCCGTAGCACACATGACAAGAACACTAGGAAGAAGTGGATGGCCAAAGTTCCAGCCATAAAAAATACCATGGCAAAGAAGCAAAAGGTTGACAAGGCTGCAGAAATGTATGAGAGGTTTGTAAAACACGGGAAACCATTGAGGAAATCACAACCCAATGGACAAGTGTGAGCTACCTAAGCCTTATCTATTTTTGCTTTCTATTTTTTATTTTTTCTGCTCGAAACAAATGATTCATTCGGTTGCATCTATGGTAACAGGACACCTTTCATCAAGCTAGGTGGATTTTACATTGGATACAAGAAATTCCTTGTATGCTTCAAGCCTCGCGGGGATATGAATGATGAGGTCATGTCACTATGTATCGAGATGAACAACATTGCATACCGTGCAGCAAAAGAACCGGAGCTGAAGCAATACATTTTCTCAGTCCACGCGGGGGTAAGTTTTTGTAAAAACAAGCAATGCTTCATTCTTTTCTTTCTTTTCACATTTTTGTTGCAACACACACTAACCATTTTGTTGTATCTATCAAGTAGGTCCTACTAAAACAAGAGCCATCAACTTTCCAACCAGCAAAACTCATGGATGAGCTTGAAAGGGCTATCAAAGTGTTCAAGGTTCAAAAGTTTGACCTCGTAAGTTTCACGAAGCTTTCTTTTGTTCCACACCCCAAATAACTTGCAAATATGATCCAATGATGTGACGTGGCTGTAACATTTTTTACATGTTCTGAGTACCTTTTCGCCTTTATTTTCTTTTTTGCAGCACTTTTTCACAATCGTTCATGATCCCCATTGGATAGTTGTTTGCGCAAACTTGCTTCACAAGCAGTGGAATGTATTTGACTCAATCCATTCAAAAGGAAAATAGTCTCCTTTGAAGAAGCAAGCCAATAACCTGGTATACTCATGCTTTCTAATTTTTTCTGTTTAGCCTTCTGTTGTCATCTTTACACACCTCATTTATTTTTGAAACTTTTGTGTGTGTTTTTGGTGCTAGATCACAAACTTTGCAACCCTCGCACAAGAGTGCAGCTTATTCAATGTCAATGTTGGATCCTTCGCCCGTGTTAACCTAGAGGATTACCCAAAGCAAGATAACTTGTGAGTTTTCTTTTTGAATTTTGCTTCAATCATGTGTTCCATTTCAACATTTTGTTTTTCCAACTATGCATGGGAAGTATGATGGAGAACGTTTTTTTATCTCACAGATGTGATTGTGGTTTTTTTGGGCTCAAGTATGTGGAGAACAATGATGGGAAGTCAATGAGAGAGTTCAAGCAGGTACACATTTTTAATTTTTTGTATTGTCATTTTGTTACAATCTACTTTCTTTGTTTTCAATACTCATGCAACAGAAGAATACCATGTTTTGTTGTTGCTTCATATGTGGTTCAAGTTTGTACCTACTAGGCTTTTTTAGCTACATCCATATGTCCAGTTTGCTACAACTACATTCTGCTGTTGCTTCATCCATATCATAAGTTTGCTACATCCATATCAATTTTTTGCGGTGGATGTATGTGAACTTTTTGCATTCATCACTCATATCAACCATGCTTTTCAGAAATCTTCTAAACATGTTTTCTTAAAGCTTCAAACATGTTTCCTAAAAGCTTCAACCATATTTTCAAAAAGATTCAACCATGTTTTTAAAAAGCTGCAACCATGCTTTTCAGAAATATTCTAAACATGTTTTCTTAAAGCTTCAAACTAGTATCATATTTGCTTACTTTTTGTATTCATTTTTTGCAAGAAGACATGGCGCGATACCGCATCGATTTGGCATACAAGCTTTTCAGCCACTCAATGAACAACGCCCCAAAGGAGCGGGCGTTCAACGATGAGTTGGCGGCTTGATTTTCTTGAAGGTTCAAGACGAACAAGCTTGTTTGTTCGTTAGGTCTAGATCATGTCCGAGGTGGTAGCGTTCTGATAGGATTAGAGTAGTGCGCGTTCGTATGTAAACTGTTGATACCTCCAGCAAACATGTGTCCTTTTTGGTATGTAAACCGATGATAACTTGATATTTGGATGATGCACTTATGTTTTTAATGGATGCGTTCTTCTGTTTGCCAACATGATCATGCGTTTACAATTGTTTTTTGTTTCACTGGTTCTGAAATATGAAAATATTTCAAACTTCATCCATTGAAGTTTCAAGGGAATCTCTGTGCATTTTCCCCCTCAAAACATATTTTCTGAAAAATAGTATGTGAATGCTACTTTTTGTCACACACTTAAATTGCTGGAAGCTCACAGGAAATAGCTACAACCTTCTGTTAGATTTGTTGCAGAGCCAAAATATACTTTTTTACCTGCAAATTAGCTACATCCCTACAATATTTTTGCTGGAAGCATAATGTAAATATGCTTCCTTCCCCAATTTTTGCTGTACAGCTAAATCAACACTTTAAATCATTCAAAGCTTTTTCCTTTTCAAACTTGTTATTTTGCTTCAACCATGTTTTAAAAATCTTCAACCATGTTTGCAAAAAGCTTCAACCCTATTTTCAAAAAGCTGCAACCATGCTTTTTAGAAATCTTCTAAACATGTTTTCTTAAAGCTTCAAACATGTTTCCTAAAAGCTTCAACCATATTTTCAAAAAGATTCAACCATGTTTTTTAAAAGCTGCAACCATGCTTTTCAGAAATCTTCTAAACATGTTTTCTTAAAGCTTCAAACATGTTTCCTAAAAGCTTCAACCATATTTTCAAAAAGATTCAACCATGTTTTTAAAAAGCTGCAACCATGCTTTTCAGAAATCTTCTAAACATGTTTTCTTAAAGCTTCAAACATGTTTCCTAAAAGCTTCAACCATATTTTAAAAAAGATTCAACCATGTTTTTAGAAAGCTGCAACCATGCTTTTCGGAAATTTTCTAAACATGTTCTTTTTAAGCATGGATCAAGCTGTGGTTACAACATTCTGCTTTTTTCAAACCACACATCTAGTAATATGTTGCAATCCCACAAAACAAACATTCACAGCTAGTCAACACAACTTATTATCATAAGTCATGGGGTGTTACAAGGCAATTCATCATTTTTCCCTCACGAAAATATCCTAAAGTGTAAGGATTGTTTTGACAACCGGAGCTTTCGCGCTCGCACTCGCAGCAAGAAAAGCTGCAAGGAGTTGGCAATCCTTCACGTTGTGATCTTCATCTTCACAATATTTGCATGGAGTCTTCTTTTCCCTTGGCTTTGGAGCTTTCTTCGTTTTCGCCGCGTCCTTCTTTGCTTTCTTCTTCATTTCATCTTCTGGAATCTCAATTAGTGGTTTCCTGCGCTTATCTTTCTCCTTTGGCCTCCCCTTCTTTGCTGACTTTGGTGGGTTCCGCAGTCCTACGGGGGGTGGATCCCGCTGACCTGTACTTGGACCCCCTGAGACTTGTTCATGTCCTGCATGACCTTGGCCTTCTTCGTCTCCTGCAAACCCATCAGTTGCTCTAGCTTTTATTGCAGCAACCCCAACACTACCCTAATCAATTAGCCTAGAGACAAAACTATAAGCTTCATCATTGAAGCAAGCATTAGAAGCGAGTTTCCCAAACTTCCTGCATAGAGAGTTAAACTTTAGGGTGTTTGTCGTGGGGACGCAGAAATGCATTGCTCTATGCCTATCGCCCGGTTCAGGCGCAAGGTCGGTTGCTCTCTTAGACCATCTTGGAAGCATGTAAGTCGCAGGTATCGTTTGCACATTCAGGTGCAGCATGACACGGATGATATGTGGGTAGATCAGCCCACACATCTCAAACATGTTGCAGGTGCACATGTATGCCTGATCTTTAGGAGCAACACGCACCGTGTACACTTTTGGGTTGACGCCATAATTTGCAACAAGGCGAAACCAGATGACATCCCCTTGCAGCTGATATTGCAGAACATAGCCTGTTGATTTAGCCAATAGTTTCTGAAACTTGGAAAATACCTCTCTGGTATAGAAATCTGTAGCTTGCTTTTCAATGTTGTAGCTGCAAACAAAAAAAGCTTCCAACATCAATAAGAATTGCTACATATGTTTCAAAGAAATGCTGCAACCACTGTGTGCTGGAAAACTAAAAAAATGCTACATGACTTTGGACTTACTTGCCCCAGAGCGGAGGCCTCGTCGCTTCATTGATGAAGCCAGCATTGTCTTCACGATCAAGCATTAGTTCCTGGCAAAGCTCAAACTGCTGGACAAATGTCCAAACCGAGTCTCCATGATGATTTAAAGTCTTGAAGTAGGAATTCAGGCCCTCGGACCGCCCGGTTGTTCCTGTGAATGGGAAGAACTTATTCCTAAAGTACACAGGAGCCCACATCTCCCTGCTGTCCCACATGTTCTTCAGGTGTTTCTTATCAGCCACACCAAATGACTCGACCATCTGCTTCCACCATTCTTCAAACTCCTCAACGGTATTGGAATCATTGATGCAACCATAGAATGCTTCAGCAAATCGCTCATCCTTGCCCAACATCTTCCCTAGTTTCGTCCTTGCAACCCGGAAGACGTGCCACTTGCAACATTTGTGTGTTGAATGTGGAAATACCATTGAGATGGCTTTAGCCATTGCCTGGTCTTGATCAGTCATAATGTTTAACGGATGCTCGTTATTCATTGCCAACATCCATTGCTGGAAGACCCACTTGAAAGTTTCGATGGTCTCATCAGGCAACAAAGCGCACCCCAAGCAAACAGTATGTGTGTGGTTGTTAATGCCAACAATCGGAGCAAAGGGCAAGTTGTAGCGATTGGTGCAGAATGTGGTGTCAAAAAACACACAATCTTTGTACTTTGGATACAAGGCCCTTGTTCTCCCATCAACCCAGAAAAGTGCCCTAACAGCTCCATCTTCTTCTAGCTTCGAGAAAAAGAAGTTGGGATTCTCTACTTGTCTTCTCTCAAAGTACTCGATTGTCAGCTCCAAATCACACTTTGATAGGCCCCTTCGCAGCTTTGCTCTTGCATTTGTCACATCAGTCTTCACATACGACAAACTCCTAGGATCGCAACACCGTGCATCTCCAAGCAAGCCCATCATATTAGCCGTTGATATGTTGCGATAGTGCAGCGAAGTGATGTATTGCATGTCTGCATCGGGGATCTTTCTGTGAGAGCGGCAAAATCTCCGATGCCCCCTTTGCAACATCAGCTGGTGTGTGTGATCGGCCTCAAAAACTGTCACAACCCAGCTACCTTCTTTGAGGCTAACACCCATACGAGCCTTGCAATCATACCGCTCCAACTGGTTTCTTCGCCTCTTGTCGCTCACATCCATATAGATGCCAGCTTGTTTGCTTGGAGATTGTTTATTACTAGCATAGCTCGTATCAACATCATCACTTTGATTTGTTGCAGCCCCGTCAGAAATGCTTCCACCAACATTCTTTGAAGGATTTTTCCGTGAGTGTATGGACTCAAAAACTCTATAGATTAGGATGCGCTTCTGTTCCAAGCTATTTTTCCTACTATGCTTTGACGTCACAATGCGAGTTCCAAAGCTCATCTTCCAAGCATATTCATTGTAAACACGCTGAGCTTCTTCAACATTGTCAAAAATCATTCCAACAAAAGGGACAACTGGCTGTGATGATATATCTTCGTCTGGTTCACCAACAAGTGTTGCAGCATTTCCATTGGCATTGTCACCGGTCACACGGGCATTGCAATGGTCTGGAGCTGCACCATCCGTGTTCAGCTGCAAGGAATCGTCACTATCATGTCCCGGAGTATCATTCAGATCAAGGCCATCATCTTCTTCTTCGTGCGCAACATTTTGCATATCATCATCAAGGAAAATCGATGGCTCCACAGCAACATTCTACAACAAAATCAGCACCCAAGTCAGTTCTTTTTTGCTGCATCAAAAAACATGCAAAAAACGCAAACAAAAAAAGTGGATGCAGCATGTCAATCACAATTCCAAAACAACTCCTGCATGCAGCATTTTAGGATGTAGCATGTAACATCCAGCAAGTAGCACGTAGCAAGTGCAACACATACTTGTAACAATTTACTAGCAGACAGCAGGAAGATGCTAGCATTAATTGACAACATATCAGAATCATTACACAAAAATCAAACACAAGTATGTTGAGAACATCTCTTTTTAATCTCATGCTCATCAATTGAAATCAAAGGTTGCAACATTTTTTTGTGAACAAAAGGATCTAGGGTTGCAATTGGAAATCATACCAGATCAATCTCATCCCGGCCATGCCGTGCTGCATCTTGGAAGACCACACCAGGGTTGTAGTACCGTTGCAGCACCGGTCCACTACCACCAGGTCCTTGCCGCCTCAGGGGACTTCGGCCATGAACGGCAGTGGAGCTCGAGCCCAAATCCATGGAGGCAAGGAGGTCATTACGGATGTAAGACATGATTGAAGCAATTCCAAGGCCGCTTGATAGATGGGGAAGCCCCTCCTCGACATGATTCGGCCGTGGGGAACTTAAAACAGGCGGATCCGGCCGCCGGCACCGTGGATCGGGGACGGGCAGACGCGGGGGATCCAGCTCCCTGTTTTTCTCGTGTTGTGGCTGTTTGTACAACGGTTGCAACAAAACGTGTTTTTTTGCTACAACGGTTGGCTCGGTACACACTCGCGCGCAGATCTAACGGTTCGCGCTAACCGCATCGGACGGCTCGGGCTCGACCGGCCCAACAGTTGGGCTGGTGCGCCGGCGCAGATCGCCGCCCTTGTAGAAATCCTATGTAGTCTCTTCATGATCTTGATGGTTGATCGGCAAGGAGCCAAGGATTACTAGTCCCAAAGAAAGCACTTTTGATGATGACGGCTTTAGGCACTCGACCCACAAAATTTAGTCCCTAGCATTGCTGGCAACTAATGATAGCTTTATACTCATGGGTGCCCGCTCAGTGTACAAGATAAATTGTACTAACTCCGATCCATCATAAGTGTCACAATTTTGAATCAAGATTAGTTCAATCTTAGTTCAAAACTGCAACACTTACTTTCGATCAGAGGGAGTAGAAATCAAGAACTTCTATGCAGAACTTAGCCAATTCAATGCAAAATCAAGAAATGAAACAACTATGTTGGTCAATGGTTTTGCTGCGTCCTTCCTTCTATGAGCTGCGTCCTTCCGTGTTATCTCTTTCAGGTGAAAGTAGACGTCTTTTCTGGTTTGCCTTTTCGGCTACGTGTTGGAGCTATGTTGGTCAGTATCGGATTTTTGTTATGCAGAACTTAGCCAATTCAATGCAAGATAAAGAAATAAAACAGCTATTGTTGAAGCTTCCATCTACATGTCCATAACAAAAATCCGATCTTCACCTTCCTTAATTCGATACATGTTATTAGGGTTATCATCATCTCCTCTCCTTACTATAATTCAGGCAAGACGGGCGGCCATGGCAGCTCGAACGGGTACGCTTCACCATTGTACTTGTTCCTCTCGTGCTCGCGTTCGATCCTCATCGTGTCGAGCTCGACAGAGAAGAACCATGTCTGGCCGCTATATGTCATAATGGGTGTGAGGAGAATGTACTTGTTATTTGCGGTGACAATCATGGATCCTTTTTTGAAGAATATCTCCTCGTGTGTCCCGGCAGCCAAACGGTGGCCTCCGACAACCTAAATAGTTTCTCGAACACCCACTCGCCATCTTTGCCGCCGCAGCCCAAATGTCGTTGTTGTGCATTGATCTTGAGCTTATTGCTCATCAAACATACTATGCGCACAGCACCGCCATAGCCGCCGATGACCCAAGACACATTCCTCTTCATTGTGCAACCCCCATATATTCTCTGGAAACTTGACGAGGGAGAATTCCATTATGGCCTCATCAAGAGTAAGCATGGTTTTTCTTCCTTTTATTGCTCGGTATATATAGTTGTTGGCGCGCTCCACCATCTCGTTGAACCGTAATGAGGGTTGTATGCCAAAGCGGGCGGCTGTGGTGTGCACTAGGCGCCATGCGCCATCGTTGCCTGAGGAGAACACGTAGGCTAGGTTCTTGTTGATGGCAGCGAGGACCCTAAAGTTGGACACGCTGATGCAGCGTCTGGCATCCATGACACCGACTAGGAAAGCACGAAGGAAAAATGTGTCCAAACTTGGCGGCCAAAGGATACCTTGGTGACGTCGGGTGAGCGGATCGCAAATAAGGAGGTTCAAAGACCGGGACCGGCCCCGATGCGTCACTTTGACCAGGAGGCTGGAGGCCAGGGCTAGTCCTGATTTTTCAAAGGCCCGGGGCGAACTTAAGAAGTGGACCCACTAGTAGGAAAAGTTTAACTATAGATTGATATAAAGCACACATTTTCTCTTGGATTGGAAGTTCTAGGAAATTGCATTACGAAATAACTTCTCATAATACACCATGGACAAACATGGATGTGAGGAAGCCGGCGTCCGCAACCACGCGGCACCACCACCCTACATACGGTTGCGGCACGGACGAGCCACAGGGAAGGGCCGAGGCAGAGTAGGACGGGCTCGAATATGTGGTCCATCACGGTCGTTGTCGTTCTTGGACCTGTTCCTACGCCGTCGACGTCCCTTCGCGCGCCGTCGTCGCCATCGTGTGGGCTCACTGGCGCGGCACGGTCGGTGGCTTATTCTGCCACGACAGTTCCCGGCCGACAAAACTGGCTGGCGTCGGCATGTGCGGCAGCCGCCTAGATCTAAACTAGGCGGGCTGGGTTGCGCGCCCGCCGAGTTTGTTGTGATCTGCTTCCGTCGCTGTTTTGGATCCTAGCCTCGTGCTAACTGCCGCAATGCTAGACTCGACACCGCCTCGTTGGTCTTCAATTTTTCTTTCTTGTTTCTTGTGTTCATGTATACGGTGTATATTCAGTTTGTGCGAATGCAGACTTTTTGAGCATATGCACCCGAGCCTTGCTATCCTGGCTGCTCAGTGTTGCTTTGAGCTTTATGCTACACAACTAACATATCATAAAACATGTTTTGAACTTCAAACTTTGCAGGACAACAAAGCTTTCTACTTATAATGTGGGATAAAACTTTCAGATATTTTGTTCCAACATAAATACTTAAAAATAAATTTTTTAATCAAACTAAGTTCATTTTGTATATATATGTTGTACGAAGAAAATTTGTAAGTTTTATCCAACGTTCTAGCTAGAAAACTTTGTTGTGATGTACAGTTTGAAGTTCAAGACATGTCCTATGTGAGAGAAACAAAAAAGTGAAAAATACTTGCACGAATCGCAATACAGAAAATGAATGGCTAGATAGGAAGGGCCAGGGTGCACATGCTCAAAAACATGATTTCACGGGATGATTTGTTATATTTTGCCAGGTTCAAGTACAATATTTTTTGCATTTTTCGAAACTGCTTTGACTACTATGGTACCTCCCATCACCATGAATCTAACCACATGTTTGACGCTTAGTGTGCTACTAAGACACATTGTTTCAGTGTGCGTGACCGTTTGCCACGATAGTGAGACACACCAGGATGACTTCATTAATAAAGCTCCACAACTCTGCCCCCCTAGTAGACCGTCGTGGTAATGTGTTGTCTATGTTAGTATTAGGGGCAAAAGTTCAAGTTTGGTCCGGCTACCCTTGACAGGGGCACACTTAGGGCATCTTCAACGGTGGATGCTAGCCAAGAGCGTTAGAGCATCTTCACCCGCCCCCAGGACACCATTTTAGACTCGGTTTTAGGCTCAGACGGTGCTTTTTGCTGAAAAACGGCCCATCCACGCCCCTAGCGCCCCCAGGACGTCAAAATAGCGCCTGCAAACCCAGGCAAAACCCAGCGCGTTGGGGGGCTCTTGTGGGCGCTGGCGAAAGTTTCGGCAAAGCGTGTCTCCCCACATGTCCTCTTTCTTGGCCCCCTTATTCATTTTCCTCACAAACTTTTGGTTGAGGTGGGGTGTGGCTGGGAAGATGCCCTCTCCATGCACTTCTATTTTGGCCGGATAAAGCCTCCAGACATCAACTTTTTTGATTTGGTGGTGTTTTGGGGGGCTCCAACGGCTGGAGACGCTCTTAGGGAATAATTCCCAATCCATCGACAGTTCGGCCCACAATTCCCGGCATCACCTATGGCGTCGATGCCAAATAATGCTTCATGGAGTTCGGTATAAAAGATGTGCTTCGGGCTTGAGATGCAATCTGAATAAAAGCTATATTGCTCCAATTTTCTATGAGGAGGATATGAACATTGAGTTCGGTAACATTCTTAATTTCCAATTTGATCGTTTACCTATCAAATACTTGCGTACGCCGCTTAGTCTGAAGAAATTGTGGAAAGTGGACTTCCAGGGATTAATTGATAACTTAGAGGGAGATTAGGACCTTGGCGTACTGGTTTTCTGTTTCAGAGTGGTCGTTTGATTTGGTTCAAGCTGTGCTCTCGGCCATACCAATCTTTCATGTCATGTCTTTGGATCCGCCGTTGTGGGCGTTCAAGGCCATCGATAAAATCAGGAGAGAATTTCTATGGAAGGGGACCGAGACAGTGAATGGTGTACATTGCTTGGTTAGATGGAAGCAAGTTTGCAGACCAAAGAAGCATGGTGGTCTTGGCATTCTAGACCTGAAGATTATGAATTCTACACTCAAATTAAAATGGGCGTGGAAGTTTCGTACAACTGCAGACCGTTCTTGGAGCATCATGTTGAACCTATTGGAGAGCCATGAAAGGCAACTCTTCAATGCCTCGGAGAAGCTGGAACTAGGAAATGGGCAGCGATGTTTTTTTGGACGGGCAGGTGGATTCAAGGTGCTACAGTTACAAACATTGCTCCAGATGTAGTTATTGCCATTCCTGAGATTGTCAGAGAAATAAGAACCGTCGTGGATGCTATGATAGATGGAGCTTGGATTAGAGACATAGACGGGAAAATATCTATCCGCACCTTCCATCATGTGTTAGCCTTGTGGGAGGTCGTCACTAATATCCAACTCGATTCCATCCCGGCCGATAAGTGCACGTGGACATGGGATGCTAAAGGCGTCTACTTGGTGAATTCAGTATATTATGCACACTTTTGTGCAACAGTTAAGTGCAATTCCGTAGGCGCCATTTGGAAGACATGGGCGCCATTGAGGATTAAGATTTTCCTGTGGTTGGTCATCAGAGGGCGAGTTTGGACCGATGATTGTCTTGCTAAGCGAGGTTTACCCCATCAAGATGCTTGTTGTTTCTGTCATTGTGCACAAGAAACAACCCATCACCCGTTCGTAGGCTGCTCGGTCGTGCGGATGATTTGGAGCTCGGTGCTTCAATGGGCCAATCTAAGTGAGGCCATTCCTTTGGTTTACCTTTTTCTACAGGATTGGTGAGAAAACGCTAGGTCGAAAATCCAAGGCAAGAAAAGTAAAACTCTGAACTCATTAGTCCACCTAATTATATGGAGCATTTGGCGTGAGAAAAATGCCATGCCAGGGTGTTTGACAAAGGTTGCACACCGCTGCAAACAATTATTGATCTAGTTAAAGATGATGCAAGGCAATGGGAGGTGGCAAGCTTAGGACGACTGGCCCTTAATTAGATTGCTGCTAATTGCAATGACAATGTTTGGTTCAATGTATATTGGTGTTTAGGTCGTTTTTGTTGTGTTCTATTTGAGTCTACTAGATTATCGGACAGGTCGTGATGTATTTTACAACTTTTCTATCTTTAATATAATACATGCAATTCTCCTGCATGGTTTGAAAAAAAATGCTTCAACCGCTTGCTTGTTTTCTCTCTAAGTGCCACATAACGATTGGGCTTGGTTGCGATGTGTTTTTAGTGACGCACTTAGATTTTCTTTTAATTATCTAAAATTCATCTTTTTTCACTCTAAGCGTCTGAATTAGCGTCTACCATTGTAGATACCCTTACGTAGGCCTACCCGGTGTCACTACCGGGTAAAATTTCTTTTGCCTTGTATACAGGTCACATATTTGGCTTGGACATTGGAGAATTTTATAGGTGGACACCGACCAGCCATCCAAGATCCAACGACGCAAGAACGCAATACACAAATGGTAGCGCCCCATCTGGCTACAAGGCACGCAGTACACACAAGTGTAGAGGGAGAAACTCAAGCCTTGTTCGTCGATTGATTGATTGATTTAGAAGAAGAAAAATAGACATACGCCTGGATTTAGAAGAAAAAGAAGAGATGCCCCTGACTTTATAAAATATAAATAAAGCCAAAAGGCACCGAACCGTTCAAAACATTCAAGAAGGCCCCAAGGGGAACAACGAGAAGAATAGTTTTAGGGACTGCCACCGCAACAAAACAGTATAAGATGGCACGCAGGCTGACAACCAACATGCAAAATACTAAGGACGACCACCAAGACGAGCCACAAGCCAACCTAAGATGCTGCTGCCTGATCCTGACATAAGATAGATGATGCCATAGCATGAACACATGTTAAAGCCGGACGTATCTGGCATCTTCATTCTAAAAAATGAACACATGCGATCAGCAGCTCGGTGGCCTCCTTGCTGCACTCCTTAATAAACGATCTTCATTGTTGTAAAAGGATTACAAATTTGTAAAGGCAATCTACAGATTTGTTAGAAAACACATGTTCAAACTCCAACTCGTAGACGAAAAAGCAAACCAGAAAAGACGTCTACTTTCACCTGATAGAGATAACACGGAAGGACGCAACTCATTGAAGGAGCTAGGGGACCAAGTAACACCAAGCCACGACCGGATGATACACTAGAAAAGAGCTGTCAAGTGAGAGTGTAATAAAATATGGTTGGTGTTCTCAACCAGGCCACAAAGAGCACAAAACTGGGAACCTGGGCCAATCCTTTTCCTGATTTGATTCGTGGCAGGGAACTTCCCGCCCACCGATTGCCACATAAAGATTTTTACCTTTAGTGGGATCCTTGTAGGAAAGTATTTCGCTTTCAGAATGTCAAGCCAGAGGAAGCCAAGATCTGCATGCACAATCCTCCACCACCACTTCATAACAAGACAGAGATTCATAACTGAGTTATTAACAATGCCCAGTCCCCAAGGCTTTTGGGCTGGCACATGATTTCCCATTAAAATCATGTTATGAGCAGTGTTCCAATAAAAGCCACTATAGTGCTTATCATATCCAGTGTGCGTGCTTTCAGGGAGATGATAAAAACCCATCAAGGACATGGGTAGAGAGGAGATGCACGAGTTAGTGAAACATACCCGACCAGCCATCGATGTATAGAGGCCATGCCATGGAGTGACTCTATTACCTACCTTGAGAACAGGAGCAAAGTCTTTGGTGCAAAGCCTAACTAGAAAAATGGCGAGGCCGAGGTAGACGAAAGGGAAAGAATCCATTTGCAGTGACATGCCAGTGTTGTATGGATACAGAAAATATAACTTATACTCATATGCGTGGTTTGCTAATGTGGTATGGCTAGCAAAAGTAGTAATCGGTAGTAGTTGTTTAGCTATAAGGAAAGAGAGTGTCGTTTCTTAAAAAATGAAGGATAAACTATAGGGCAGCGATCTGCGCCGGCGCACCGGCCCAACTGTTGGGCCGGTCGAGCCCGAGCCGTCTGATGCGGTTAGCGCGAACCGTTAGATCTGCGCACGAGTGTGTACCGAGCCAACCGTTGCAGCAAAAAAACACGTTTTGTTGCAACCGTTGTAAAAACGGCCACAACACGAGAAAAACAGGGAGCTGGATCCCCCGCGTCTGCCCGTCCCCGATCCGCGGCGGCGGCGGCCGGATCCGCCTGTTTTAAGTTCCCCACGGCCGAATCACGTCGAGGAGGGGCTTCCCCATCTATCAAGCGGCCTTGGAATTGCTTCAATCATGTCTTACATCCGTAATGACCTCCTTGCCTCCATGGATTTGGGCTCGAGCTCCACTGCCGTTCATGGCCGAAGTCCCCTGAGGCGGCAAGGCCCTGGTGGTAGTGGACCGGTGCTGCAACGGTACTACAACCCTGGTGTGGTCTTCCAAGATGCAGCACGGCATGGCCGGGATGAAATTGATCTGGTATGATTTCCAATTGCAACCCTAGATCCTTTCAAAAAAAATGTTGCAACCTTTGATTTCAATTGATGAGCATGAGATTAAAAAGAGATGTTCTCAACATACTTGTGTTTGATTTTTGTGTAATGTTTATGATATGTTGTCAATTAGTGCTAGCATCTTCCTGCTATCTGCTAGTAAATTGTTACAAGTATGTGTTGCACTTGCTACGTGCTACTTGCTGGATGTTACATGCTACATCCTAAAATGCTGCATGCAGGAGTTGTTTTGGAATTGTGATTGACATGCTGCATCCACTTTTTTTGTTTGCGTTTTTTGCATGTTTTTTGATGCAGCAAAAAAGAACTGACTTGGGTGCTGATTTTGTTGGAGAATGTTGTTGTGGAGCCATCGATATTCCTTGATGATGATATGCAAAATGTTGCGCACGAAGAAGAAGATGATGGCCTTGATCTGAATGATACTCCGGGACATGATAGTGACGATTCCTTGCAGCTGAACACGGATGGTGCAGCTCCAGACCATTACAATGCCCGTGTGACCGGTGACAATGCCAATGGAAATGCTGCAACACTTGTTGATGAACCAGACGAAGATATATCATCACAACCAGTTGTCCCTTTTGTTGGAATGATTTTTGACAATGTTGAAGAAGCTCAGCATGTTTACAATGAATATGCTTCGAAGATGGGCTTTGGAACTCGCATTGTGACGTCAAAGCATAGTAGGAAAGATAGCTTGGAACAGAAGCGCATCCTAATCTATAGAGTTTTTGAGTCCATACACTCACGGAAAAATCCTTCGAAGAATGTTGGTGGAAGCATTTCTGATGGGGCTGCAACAAATCAAAGTGATGATGTTGATATGAGCTATGCTAGTAATAAAAAATCTCCAAGCAAACAAGCTGGCATCTATATGGATGTGAGCGACAAGAGGCGAAGAAACCGGTTGGAGCGGTATGATTGCAAGGCTCGTATGGGTGTTAGCCTCAAAGAAGGTAGCTGGGTTGTGACAGTTTTTGAGGCCGATCACACACACCAGCTGATGTTGCAAAGGGGGCATCGGAGATTTTGCCGCTCTCACAGAAAGATCCCCGATGCAGACATGCAATACATCACTTCGCTGCACTATCGCAACATTTCAACGGCTAATATGATGGGCTTGCTTGGAGATGCACGGTGTTGCGATCCTAGGAGTTTGCTGTATGTGAAGACTGATGTGACAAATGCAAGAGCAAAGCTGCGAAGGGGCCTATCAAAGTGTGATTTGGAGCTGACAATCGAGTACTTTGAGAGAAGACAAGTGGAGAATCCCAACTTCTTTTTCTCGAAGCTAGAAGAAGATGGAGCTGTTAGGGCACTTTTTTGGGTTGATGGGAGAACAAGGGCCTTGTATCCAAAGTACAAAGATTGTGTGTTTTTCGACACCACATTCTGCACCAATCGCTACAACTTGCCCTTTGCTCCGATTGTTGGCATTAGCAACCACACACATACTGTTTGCTTGGGGTGCGCTTTGTTGCCTGATGAGACCATCGAAACTTTCAAGTGGGTCTTCCAGCAATGGATGTTGGCAATGAATAACGAGCATTCGTTAAACATTATGACTGATCAAGACCAGGCAATGGCTAAAGCCATCTCAATGGTATTTCCACATTCACCACACAGATGAGCCTTTTGCTGAAGCATTCTATGGTTGCATCAATGATTCCGATACCGTTGAGGAGTTTGAAGAATGGTGGAAGCAGATGGTCGAGTCATTTGGTGTGGCTGATAAGAAACACCTGAAGAACATGTGGGACAGCAGGGAGATGTGGGCTCCTGTGTACTTTAGGAATAAGTTCTTCCCATTCACAGGAACAACCGGGCGGTCCGAGGGCCTGAATTCCTACTTCAAGACTTTAAATCATCATGGAGACTCGGTTTGGACATTTGTCCAGCAGTTTGAGCTTTGCCAGGAACTAATGCTTGATCGTGAAGACAATGCTGGCTTCATTAATGAAGCGACGAGGCCTCCGCTCTAGGGCAAGTAAGTCCAAAGTCATGTAGCATTTTTTTTAGTTTTCCAGCACACTATGGTTGCAGCATTTCTTTGAAACATATGTAGCAATTCTTATTGATGTTGGAAGCTTTTTTTGTTTGCAGCTACAACATTGAAAAGCAAGCTGCAGATTTCTATACCAGAGAGGTATTTTCCAAGTTTCAGAAACTATTGGCTAAATCTACAGGCTATGGGCTGCAATATCAGCTGCAAAGGGATGCCATCTGGTTTCGCCTTGTTGCAAATTATGGCGTCAACTCAAAAGTGTACGCGGTGCATGTTACTCCCAAAGATCAGGCATACATGTGCACCTGCAACATGTTTGAGATGTGTGGGCTGATCTGCCCACATATCTTCCGTGTCATGGTGCACCTGAATGTGCAAACGATACCTGCGACTTACATGCTTCCAAGATGGTCTAAGAGAGCAACCGACCTTGCGCCTGAACCGGGCGATGGGCATAGAGCAATGCATTTTGGCGTCCCCACGACAAACACCCTAAAGTTTAACTCTCTATGCCAAAAGTTTGGGAAACTCGTTTCTGATGCTTGCTTCAATGATGAAGCTTATAGTTTTGTCTCTGGGCTAATTGATCAGGGCAGTGTTGGGGTTGCTGCAATAAAAGCTAGAGCAACTGATGGGTTTGCAGGAGACGAAGAAGGCCAAGGTCATGCAGGACATGAACAAGTCTCAGGGGGTCCAAGTACAGGTCAGCGGGATCCACCCTCCGTAGGACTGCGGAACCCACCAAAGTCAGCAAAGAAGGGGAGGCCAAAGGAGAAAGATAAGCGTAGGAAACCACTAATTGAGATTCGAGAAGATGAAATGAAGAAGAAAGCAAAGAAGGACGCGACGAAAACGAAGAAAGCTCCAAAGCCAAGGGAAAAGAAGACTCCATGCAAATATTGTGAAGATGAAGATCACAACGTGAAGGATTGCCAACTCCTTGCAGCTTTTCTTGCTGCGAGTGCGAGCGCGAAAGCTCCGGGTGTCGAAACAATCCTTACACTTTAGGATATTTTCGTGAGGGAAAAATGATGAATTGCCTTGTAACACCCCATGACTTATGATAATAAGTTGTGTTGACTAGCTGTGAATGTTTGTTTTGTGGGATTGCAACATATTACTAGATGCGTGGTTTGAAAAAAGCAGAATGTTGTAACCACAGCTTGATCCATACTTAAAAAGAACATGTTTAGAAGATTTCTGAAAAGCATGGTTGCAGCTTTTTAAAAACATGGTTGAATCTTTTTGAAAATATGGTTGAAGCTTTTAGGAAACATGTTTGAAGCTTTAAGAAAACATGTTTAGAAGATTTCTGAAAAGCATGGTTGCAGCTTTTTAAAAACATGGTTGAATCTTTTTGAAAATATGGTTGAAGCTTTTAGGAAACATGTTTGAAGCTTTAAGAAAACATGTTTAGAAGATTTCTGAAAAGCATGGTTGCAGCTTTTTAAAAACATGGTTGAATCTTTTTGAAATTATGGTTGAAGCTTTTAGGAAACATGTTTGAAGCTTTAAGAAAACATGTTTAGAAGATTTCTAAAAAGCATGGTTGCAGCTTTTTGAAAACATGGTTGAAGCTTTTTGCAAACATGGTTGAAGATTTTTAAAACATGGTTGAAGCAAAATAACAAGTTTGAAAAGGAAAAAGCCTTGAATGATTTAAAGTGTTGATTTAGCTATACAACAAAAATTGGGGAAGGAAGCATATTTACATTATGCTTCCAGCAAAAATATTGTAGAGATGTAGCTAATTTGCAGGTAAAAAAGTATATTTTGGCTCTTCAACAAATCTAACAGAAGGTTGTAGCTATTTCCTGTGAGCTTCCAGCAATTTAAGTGTGTGACAAAAAGTAGCATTCACATATTATTTTTCAGAAAATATGTTTTGAGGGGGAACATTCACATAGATTCCCTTGAAACTTCAATGGATGAAGTTTGAAATATTTTCATATTTCAGAACCAGTGAAACAAAAAACAATTGTCAACGCATGATCATGTTGGCAAACAGAAGAACGCATCCATTAAAAACATAAGTGCATCATCCAAATATCAAGTTATCATCGGTTTACATACCAAAAAGGACACATGTTTGCTGGAGGTATCAACAGTTTACATACGAACGCGCACTACTCTAATCCTATCAGAACGCTACCACCTCGGACATGATCTAGACCTAACGAAGAAACAAGCTTGTTCGTCTTGAACCTTCAAGAAATTCAAGCCGCCAACTCATCGTTGAACGCCCGCTCCTTTGGGGCGTTGTTCATTGAGTGGCTGAAAAGCTTGTACGCCACATTGATGCGGTATCGCGCCATGTCTTCCTGTAAAAAATGAATACAAAAAGTAAGCAAATATGATACTAGTTTGAAGCTTTAAGAAAACATGTTTAGAAGATTCCTGAAAAGCATGGTTGCAGCTTTTTAAAAACATGGTTGAATCTTTTTGAAAATATGTTTGAAGCTTTTAGGAAACATGTTTGAAGCTTTAAGAAAACATGTTTAGAAGATTTCTGAAAAGCATGGTTGATATGAGTGATGAATGCAAAAAGTTCACATCAATCCACCGCAAAAAATTGATATGGATGTAGAAAAATTATGATATGGGTGAAGCAAAAGCAGAATGTAGTTGTAGCAAACTGGACATATGGATGTAGCTAAAAAAGCCTAGTAGGTACAAACTTGAACCACATATGAAGCAACAACAAAACATGGTATTCTTCTGTTGCATGAGTATTGAAAACAAAGAAAGTAGATTGTAACAAAATGACAATACAAAAAATTAAAAATGTGTACCTGCTTGAACTCTCTCATTGACTTCCCATCATAGTTCTCCACATACTTGAGCCAAAAAAACCACAATCACATCTGTGAGATAAAAAAAACGTTCTCCATCATACTTCCCATGCGTAGTTGAAAAAACAAAATGTTGAAATGGAACACATGATTGAAGCAAAATTCAAAAAGAAAACTCACAAGTTATCTTGCTTTGGGTAATCCTCTAGGTCAACACGGGCGAAGGATCCAACATTGACATTGAATAAGCTGCACTCTTGTGCGAGGGTTGCAATGTTTGTGATCTAGCACCAAAAACACACGCAAAAGTTTCAAAAATAAATGAGTTGTGTAAAGATGACAACAGAAGGCTAAACAGAAAAAATTAGAAAGCATGAGTATACCAGGTTATTGAAGGAAATATGCCCTAGAGGCAATAATAAAGTTATTATTTATTTCCTTATATATGATGATAAATGTTTATTATTCATGCTAGAATTGTATTAACCGGAAACATAATACATGTGTGGATACATAGACAAACAGAGTGTCACTAGTACGCCTCTACTTGACTAGCTTGTTAATCAAAGATGGTTAAGTTTCCTAACCATAGACAAAGGAGTTGTCATTTGATTAACAAGGTCACATCATTAGTTGAATGATCTGATTGACATGACCCATTCCATTAGCTTAGCACCCGATCGTTTAGTATGTTGCTATTGCTTTCTCCATGACTTATACATGTTCCTTTGACTATGAGATTATGCAACTCCCGTTTACCGTAGGAACACTTTGTGTGCTACCAAACGTCACAGCATAACTGGGTGATTATAAAGGAGCTCTATAGGTGTCTCCGAAAGTATTTGTTGGGTTGGCGTATTTCGAGATTAGGATTTGTCACTTCGAATGTCGGAGAGGTATCTCAGGGCCTTCTCGGTAATGCACATCGCATAAGCCTTGCAAGCATTGCAACCAATAAGATAGTTGCAAGATGATGTATTACGGAACGAGTAAAGAGACTTGCCGGTAACGAGATTGAACTAGGTATTGGATACCGACGATCGAATCTCGGGCAACTAACATACCGATGACAAAGGGAACAACGTATGTTGTTATGCGGTCTGACCGATAAAGATCTTCGTAGAATGTGTAGGAGCCAATATGGGCATCCAGGTCCCGCTATTGGTTATTGACCAGAGATCTGTCTTAGTCATGTCTACACTGTTCTCGAACCGTAGGGTCCGCACGCTTAAGGTTACGATGACAGTTATTATGAGTTTATGCATTTTGATGTACCGAAGTTAGTTCGGAGTCCCGGATGAGATCACGGAGATGACGAGGAGTCTCGGAATGGTTGAGACGTAGAGATTGATATATTGGACGACTATATTCGGACATCGGAATGGTTCCGAGTGGTTTCGGATAAAACCGGAGTGCCGGAGGGGTTATCGGAACCCCCCCGGGGAAGTAATGGGCCTTATTGGGCCCAAGGGGAGAGAGAGGCCAGCAGTCAGGAGGTGGCGCGCGCCCCCCTCATGGGAGTCCAAATTGGACAAGGAGGGGGGCGGCCCCCCTTTCCCTCTCCCTCTCGCTCTCTTTCCTTCCCCCCTCTCTTCCTAGTTGGACTAGGAAAGGGGAGTCCTACTCCCACTAGGAGGAGGACTCCCCCCTCCCTTTGGCGCGCCCCAATAGGGCCGGCCGGCCTCCCCCTTGCTCCTTTATATACGGGGGCAGGGGGGCACCCCAAGACACACAAGTTGATCTTCGTGATCGTTCCTCAGCCGTGTGCGGTGCCCCCCTCCACCATATTCCACCTCGGTCATATTGTCGCGGTGCTTAGGCGAAGCCCTGCGGCGGTAGTTCATCAAGATCGTCACCACGCCGTCGTGCTGACGAAACTCGTCCCCGAGAGCTTTGCTGGATCGAAGCCCGGAGAACGTCATCGAGCTGTACGTGTGTCAAGAACTCGGAGGCGCCGGAGTAACGGTGCTTAGATCGGTCGGATCGGGAGGACGTACGACTACTTCCTCTACGTTGTGTCAACGCTTCCGCTTTGGTCTACGAGGGTACGTAGACAACACTCTCCCCTCTCGTTGCTATGCATCACCATGATCTTGCGTGTGCGTAGGAAAATTTTGAAATTACTGCGTTACCCAACAGTGGCATCCGAGCCTAGGTTTTTATGGTTTGATGTTATGCACGAGTAGAACACAAGTGAGTTGTGGACGATATAAGTCATACTGCCTACCAGCATGTCATACTTTGGTTCGGCGGTATTGTTGGATGAAGCGGCCCGGACCGACATTACGCATACGCTTACGCGAGACTGGTTCTACCGCCGTGCTTTGCACACAGGTGGCTGGCGGGTGTCAGTTTCTCCAACTTTAGTTGAACCGAGTATGGCTACGCCCGGTCCTTGAGAAGGTTAAAACGGAGTCTATTTGACAAACTATCGTTGTGGTTTTGATGCGTAGGTGAGATTGGTTCTTGCTTAAGCCCGTAGCAGCCACGTAAAATTTGCAACAAACAAAGTAGAGGACGTCTAACTTGTTTTTGCAGGGCATGTTGTGATGTGATATGGTCAAGACATGATGCTAAATTTTATTGTATGAGATGATCATGTTTTGTAACCGAGTTATCGGCAACCGGCAGGAGCCGTATGGTTGTCGCTTTATTGTATGCAATGCAATCGCCCTGTAATGCTTTACTTTATCACTAAGCGGTAGCGATAGTCGTAGAAGCATAAGATTGGCGAGACGACAACGATGCTACGATGGAGATCAAGGTGTCGCGCCGGTGACGATGGTGATCATGATGGTGCTGCGGAGATGGAGATCACAAGCACAAGATGATGATGGCCATATCATATCACTTATATTGATTGCATGTGATGTTTATCTTTTTATGCATCTTATCTTGCTTTGATTGACGGTAGCATTATAAGATGATCTCTCACTAAATTATCATAGTAATAGTGTTCTCCCTGAGTATGCACCGTTGCGAAAGTTCTTCGTGCTGAGACACCACGTGATGATCGGGTGTGATAGGCTCTACGTTCAAATACAACGGGTGCAAAACAGTTGCACACGCGGAATACTCAGGTTTAACTTGACGAGCCTAGCATATAATAGATATGGCCTCGGAACACGGAGACCGAAAGGTCGAGCGTGAATCATATAGTAGATATGATCAACATAGTGATGTTCACCATTGAAACTACTCCATCTCACGTGATGATCGGACATGGTTTAGTTGATTTGGATCACGTGATCACTTAGAGGATTAGAGAGATGTCTATCTAAGTGGGAGTTCTTAAGTAATATAATTAATTGAACTTAAATTTATCATGAACTTAGTCCCTGATAGTATCTTGCTTGTTTATGTTGATTGTAGATAGATGGCCCGTGCTGTTGTTCCGTTGAATTTTAATGCGTTCCTTGAGAAAGAAATGTTGAAAGATGATGGTAGCAATTACACGGACTGGGTCCGTAACTTGAGGATTATCCTCATTGCTGCACAGAAGAGTTACGTCCTAGAAGCACCGCTGGGTGCCAGGCCTGCTGCTGGAGCAACGCTAGATGTTATGAACGTCTGGCAGAGCAAAGCTGATGACTACTCGATAGTTCAGTGTGCCATGCTTTACGGCTTAGAACCAGGACTTCAACGACGTTTTGAACATCATGGAGCATATGAGATGTTCCAGGAGTTGAAGTTAATATTCCAACAGAATGCCCGGATTGAGAGATATGAAGTCTCCAATAAGTTCTATAGCTGCAAGATGGAGGAGAATGGTTCTGTCAGTGAGCATATACTCAGAATGTCTGGGTATTATAATCACTTGAATCAACTGGGAGTCAATCTTCCGGATGATTGTGTCATTGACAGAATTCTCCAATCACTACCACCAAGCTACAAAGGCTTCGTGATGAACTATAATATGCAAGGGATAGATAAGACAATGTCCGAGCTCTTCGCAATGCTAAAGGCTGCGGAGGTAGAAATCAAGAAGGAGCATCAAGTGTTGATGGTCAATAAGACCACTAGTTTCAAGAAAAAGGGCAAAGGGAAGAAGAAGGGGAACTTCAAGAAGAACAGCAACAAGTTGCTGCTCATGAGAAGAAACCCAAGTCTGGACCTAAGCCTGAAACTGAGTGCTTCTACTGCAAGCAGACTGGTCACTGGAAGCGGAACTGCCCCAAGTATTTGGCGGATAAGAAGGATGGCAAGGTGAACAAAGGTATATGTGATATACATGTTATTGATGTGTACCTTACTAATGCTCGCAGTAGCACCTGGGTATTTGATACTGGTTCTGTTGCTAATATTTGCAACTCGAAACAGGGACTACGGATTAAGCGAAGATTGGTTAAGGATGAGGTGACGATGCGCGTGGGAAACGGTTCCAAAGTCGATGTGATCGCAGTCGGCACGCTACCTCTACATCTACCTACGGGATTAGTATTAGACCTGAATAATTGTTATTTGGTGCCAGCGTTGAGCATGAACATTATATATGGATCTTGTTTGATGCGAGACGGTTATTCATTTAAATCAGAGAATAATGGTTGTTCTATTTATATGAGTAATATCTTTTCTGGTCATGCACCTTTGAAGAGTGGTCTATTTTTGATGAATCTCGATAGTAGTGATACACATATTCATAGTGTTGAAGCCAAAAGATGCAGAGTTGATAATGATAGTGCAACTTATTTATGGCACTGCCGTTTAGGTCATAACGGTGTAAAACACATGAAGAAACTCCATACTGATGGACTTTTGGAGCCACTTGATTATGAATCACTTGGCACTTGCGAATCGTGCCTCATGGGCAAGATGACCAAAACACCGTTCTCCGGTACTATGGAGAGAGCAACAGATTTATTGGAGATCATACATACAGATGTATGTGGTCCGATGAATGTTGAGGCTCGTGGCGGATATCGTTATTTTCTCACCTTCACAGATGATTTAAGCAGATATGGTTCTGTCTACTTAATGAAACACAAGTCTAAAACATTTGAAAAGTTCAAAGAATTTCAGAGTGAAGTTGAAAATCATCGTAACAAGAAAATAAAGTTTCTACGATCTGATCGTGGAGGAGAATATTTGAGTTACGAGTTTGGTCTACATTTGAAACAATGCGGAATAGTTTCGCAACTCACGCCACCCGGAACACCACAACACAATGGTGTGTCCGAACGTCGTAATCGTACTTTACTAGATATGGTGCGATCTATGATGTCTCTTACAGATTTACCGCTATCGTTTTGGGGTTATGCTTTAGAGACGACCGCATTCATGTTAAATAGGACACCGTCGAAATCCGTTGAGACGACGCCTTATGAACTATGGTTTAGCAAGAAACCGAAGTTGTTGTTTCTTAAAGTTTGGGGCAGCGATGCTTATGTGAAAAAGCTTCAACCTGATAAGCTCAAACCCAAATCGGAAAAATGTGTCTTCATAGGATATCCAAAAGTAACTATTGGATACACCTTCTATCACAGATCCGAAGGCAAGACTTTTGTTGCTAAATTGGGAGCCTTTCTAGAAAAAGAGTTTCTCTCGAAAGAAGTGAGTGGGAGGAAAGTAGAACTGGATGAGGTAACTATACCTGCTCCCTTATTGGAAAGTAGTACATCACAGAAATCTGTTTCTGTAGCACCTACACCAATTGGTGAGGAAGCTGATGATATTGATCATGAAACTTCAGATCAAGTTACTACAAAACCTCGTAGATCAACCAGAGTAAGATCCGCACCAGAGTGGTACGGCAATCCTGTTCTGGAAGTCATGCTACTAGATCATGACGAACCTACGAACTATGAAGAAGCGATGGTGAGCCCAGATTCCGCAAAATGGCTAGAAGCCATGAAATCTGAGATGGGATCCATGTATGACAACAAAGTATGGACTTTGGTTGACTTGCCCATGGGTCGGCAAGCAATAGAGAATAAGTGGATCTTTAAGAAGAAGACTGACGCTGACGGTAATGTTACTGTCTACAAAGCTCGACTTGTCGCGAAAGGTTTTCGACAAGTTCAAGGGATTGACTACGATGAGACCTTCTCACCCGTAGCGATGCTTAAGTCTGTCCGAATCATGTTAGCAATTGCCGCATTTTATGATTATGAGATTTGGCAAATGGATGTAAAGACTGCATTCCTGAATGGATTTCTGGAAGAAGAGTTGTATATGATGCAACCAGAAGGTTTTATCGATCCAAAGGGAACTAACAAAGTGTGCAAGCTCCAGCGATCCATTTATGGACTGGTGTAAGCATCTCGGAGTTGGAATAAACGCTTTGACAGTGTGATCAAAGCATTTGGGTTTATACAGACTTTTGGAGAAGCCTGTATTTACAAGAAAGTGGGTGGGAGCTCTGTAGCATTTCTGATATTATATGTAGATGACATATTACTGATTGGAAATGATATAGAATTTCTGGATAGCATAAAGGGATACTTGAATAAGAGTTTTCCAATGAAAGACCTCGGTGAAGCTGCTTACATATTGGGCATTAAGATCTATAGAGATAGATCAAGACGCTTAATTGGACTTTCACAAAGCACATACCTTGACAAAGTTTTGAAGAAGTTCAAAATGGATCAAGCAAAGAAAGGGTTCTTGCCTGTGTTACAAGGTGTGAAGTTGAGTAAGACTCAGTGCCTGACCACTGCAGAAGATAGAGAGAAGATGAAAGATGTTCCCTATGCTTGAGCCATAGGCTCTATCATATATGCAATGCTGTGTATCAGACCTGATGTGTGCCTTGCTATAAGTTTAGCAGGGAGGTACCAAAGTAATCCAGGAGTGGATCACTGGACAGCGGTCAAGAATATCCTGAAGTACCTGAAAAGGACTAAGGAAATGTTTCTCGTATATGGAGGTGACAAAGAGCTCGTCGTAAACGGTTACGTTGATGCAAGCTTTGACACTGATCCGGAAGATTCTAAATCGCAAACCGGATACGTATTTACATTGAACGGTGGAGCTGTCAGTTGGTGCAGTTCTAAACAAAGCGTCGTGGCGGGATCTACATGTGAAGCGGAGTACATAGCTTCTTCGGAAGCAGCAAATGAAGGAGTCTGGATGAAGGAGTTCATATCCGATCTAGGTGTCATACCTAGTGCATCGGGTCCAATGAAAATCTTTTGTGACAATACTGGTGCAATTGCCTTGGCAAAGGAATCCAGATTTCACAAGAGAACCAAGCACATCAAGAGACGCTTCAATTCCATCCGGGATTTGGTCCAGGTGGGAGACATAGAGATTTGCAAGATACATACGGATCTGAATGTAGCAGACCCGTTGACTAAGCCTCTTCCACGAGCAAAATATGATCAGCACCAAGACTCCATGGGTGTTAGAATCATTACTGTGTAATCTAGATTATTGACTCTAGTGCAAGTGGGAGACTGAAGGAAATATGCCCTAGAGGCAATAATAAAGTTATTATTTATTTCCTTATATATCATGATAAATGTTTATTATTCATGCTAGAATTGTATTAACGGGAAACATAATACATGTGTGGATACATAGACAAACAGAGTGTCACTAGTACGCCTCTACATGACTAGCTTGTTAATCAAAGATGGTTTAGTTTCCTAACCATAGACAAAGGAGTTTTCATTTGATTAACAAGGTCACATCATTAGTTGAATGATCTGATTGACATGACCCATTCCATTAGCTTAGCACCCGATCGTTTAGTATGTTGCTATTGCTTTCTCCATGACTTATACATGTTCCTTTGACTATGAGATTATGCAACTCCCGTTTACCGTAGGAACACTTTGTGTGCTACCAAACGTCACAGCGTAACTGGGTGATTATAAAGGAGCTCTATAGGTGTCTCCGAAAGTATTTGTTGGGTTGGCGTATTTCGAGATTAGGATTTGTCACTCCGAATGTCGGAGAGGTATCTCAGGGCCTTCTAGGTAATGCACATCACATAAGCCTTGCAAGCATTGCAACCAATAAGATAGTTGCAAGATGATGTATTACGGAACGAGTAAAGAGACTTGCCGGCAACGAGATTGAACTAGGTATTGGATACCGACGATCGAATCTCGGGCAAGTAACATACCGATGACAAAGGGAACAACGTATGTTGTTATGCGGTCTGACCGATAAAGATCTTCGTAGAATGTGTAGGAGCCAATATGGGCATCCAGGTCCCGCTATTGGTTATTGACCAGAGATCTGTCTCAGTCATGTCTACACTGTTCTCGAACCGTAGGGTCCGCACGCTTAAGGTTACGATGACAGTTATTATGAGTTTATGCATTTTGATGTACCGAAGTTAGTTCGGAGTCCCGGATGAGATCACGGACATGACGAGGAGTCTCGGAATGGTCGAGACGTAAAGATTGATATATTGGACGACTATATTCGGACATCGGAATGGTTCCGAGTGGTTTCGGATAAAACCGGAGTGCCGGAGGGGTTACCGGAACCTCCCCCCCCCCCCGGGGAAGTAATGGGCCTTATTGGGCCCAAGGGGAGAGAGAGGGCAGCAGCCAAGAGGTGGCGCGCGCCCCCCCTCATGGGAGTCCGAATTGGACAAGGAGGGGGGGCGTGGCCCCCCTTTCCCTTTCCCTCTCCCTCTCTTTCCTTCCCCCCTCTCTTCCTAGTTGGACTAGGAAAGGGGAGTCCTACTCCCACTAGGAGGAGGACTCCCCCCTCCCTTTGGCGCGCCCCAATAGGGCCGGCCGGCCTCCCCCTTGCTCCTTTATATACGGGGGCAGGGGGGCACCCCAAGACACACAAGTTGATCTTCGTGATCGTTCCTCAGCCGTGTGCGGTGCCCCCCTCCACCATATTCCACCTCGGTCATATTGTCGCGGTGCTTAGGCGAAGCCCTGCGTTGGTAGTTCATCAAGATCGTCACCATGCCGTCGTGCTGACGAAACTCGTCCCCGAGAGCTTTGCTGGATCGGAGCCCGGAGAACGTCATCGAGCTGTACGTGTGTCAAGAACTCGGAGGCGCCGGAGTAACGGTGCTTGGATCGGTCGGATCGGGAGGACGTACGACTACTTCCTCTATGTTGTGTCAACGCTTCCGCTTCGGTGTACGAGGGTACATAGACAACACTCTCCCCTCTTGTTGCTATGCATCACCATGATCTTGCGTGTGCGTAGGAAAATTTTGAAATTACTGCGTTACCCAACAGTTATTGGCTTGCTTCTTCAAAGGAGACTATTTTCCTTTTGAATGGATTGATTCAAATACATTCCACTGCTTGTGAAGCAAGTTTGCCCAAACAACTATCCAATGGCGATCATGAACGATTGTGAAAAAGAGCTGCAAAAAACTAAAGAAAGGCGAAAAGGTACTCAGAACATGTAAAAAATGTTACAGCCGCGTCACATCATTGGATCATATTTGCAAGTTATTTGGGGTGTGGAACAAAAGAAAGCTTCGTGAAACTTACGAGGTCAAACTTTTGAACCTTGAACACTTTGATAGCCCTTTCAAGCTCAGCCATGAGTTTTGCTGGTTGGAAAGTTGATGGGTCTTGTTTTAGTAGGACCTACTTGATAGATACAACAAAATGGTTAGTGTGTGTTGCAACGAAAATGTGAAAAGAAAGAAAAGAATGAAGCATTGCTTGTTTTTACAAAAACTTACCCCCGCGAGGACTGAGAAAATGTATTTCTTCAGCTCCGGTTCTTTTGCTGCACGGTATGCAATGTTGTTCATCTCGATACATAGTGACATGACCTCATCATTCATATCCCCGCGAGGCTTGAAGCATACAAGGAATTTCTTGTATCCAATGTAAAATCCACCTAGCTTGATGAAAGGTGTCCTGTTACCATAGATGCAACCAAATGAATCATTTGTTTCGAGCAGAAAAAATAAAAAATAGAAAGCAAAAACAGATAAGGCTTAGGTAGCTCACACTTGTTCATTGGGTTGTGATTTCCTCAATGGTTTCCCGTGTTTTACAAACCTCTCATACATTTCTGCAGCCTTGTCGACCTTTTGCTTCTTTGCCATGGTATTTTTTATGGCTGGAACTTTGGCCATCCTCTTCTTCCTAGTGTTCTTGTCATGTGTGCTACGGCCACTGCTTGCATCAGCAAAATGCTCTTCTGTAGCGACCATCTTAGGAGCTGTAGCAAAAAAATAGAAATGGATGAGTTTGCAAGAGATTGTACAAAAAGAATTTGCTGGAATCACACAAATGTGAAAAAATGATATGGAGAAAAACAAAAAGAAATGATGCAAGATGAAGAAAGCATACTTGGGCTGTCATCATCGTCTGAAACAGGGAACACGGGGATGTTTGCATAGATGGGGCTGACTGTGCTCTTCTTAATTATAGGCTCATCTGTGGAACGCATCATCTCATAGTCTGTGGAGCCCTTTGGGAACAACTCAAAGGATGGCTCGTCATCCCAAATGCCGGCTGTCGCACTCCTGGGTGCATCACAGAAGAGTGGGGGGCTGCGAGGTGAGGCGTTTTCTTCCATCTCGAAACTCACTCTTTGTTGCTCATGTGTTTCCGCAGCCTCTGTTGCAACTTCTAGGTTCAATCCGGTGACTTCATCCTTGTTGATGCTAGGTGTTGTACCTTGAGCTTGAGCTTGAGCACCAATGTCGGCATTTGCAGCTTTAGCATCATTCTCTTTTCCGCGATATTCGTCCATGATAGGTGCTTCAAAGGAAAAGTTGGGCTCATTGATAGCTGTGATGGCGTCTCCAACATCACGAAGGAGAGCGGCCATCCGGTTGCACTCCAATTCCTTTAAACACTGTCCAAACTTGCCTACTACACCATCCACCTCTGCTGCAAAAATACCCTTGTGCTCGTCGTAGAGCATTTGAAACTGAGTTGGTACCTACAAGAAGGCAAGTGGCCAACATTTTTAGTGACAAGTAAATCCAGATTTTGAGAAGTAGGTGTGCTGTTGTGTCACTATGTATCAAATAAACAGTGTGATTGCAGCAATTTACTGTCATGGATGAAGCATAAAAAACAAATGGTCTATACCTCTAGGTAGCAAATTATTGATATGGATGTAGCAAAATTATGATATGTTTGAAGCAAAAACATAATGTAGTTGTAGCACACTAGACATGTGGATGCAGTAATAAAAGCCTATAGATATGAACTTAAACCACATATGAAGCAAAAACAGAACATGGTTGTAGCACATCAGAATAAGGCATGCAGCACACAAAATATACACTTGCAACTAGGTATAGTAAATAATGCAAAGCCAAAGGCAAAACAGGAAATGAATACAAAGAAAAAGATTGTATAGATGGGGGGAAAGTACCCTTAGATCTTGCATGCTAGGGAATGGTTGCTGCAGCCAATTGTTGAACGAGGATGATAGGTGTGGTTCAGCTTCAACATTTTGTTGAGCCTCGTTTGATTGAGAGTTTTTTGCTTGAATTTCAGCACCTTGAATTTGGCTTCCTTGTCCACTAGTTCCTTGGCCACTAGGTTCTTCAGCACCAACTCCCTGCCCACTGGCTGCTTCAGCACCAACTTCCTGTCCCACGAGTTGTGCTGCATAGGGGGTGTTGCACAAACTCCGTATCTAGGAAAACAAAACATGAGTGGCGGAAATAAGAAGGCTGCCATAACCTAAATGGAAAAGCAAAGATTGCTACATGCAAATTCAGTGAGCAAAAAACAGGGGGGTCTTAATACTCCATTGGCAAAGGAAAATACATAGGCGGGATGTAGCAAAATTACTTGGGTGTGTTTCCCGTAGAAAGGTTGGACAAGAGTGAGCTTGTTCTTGTCAACTTTATCCAACCAATCAAAATCATTTTGACAAAGAAAACGTATCCTTGGCACGGAATAATCAATGGCATGCTCATTTGGGAGGCCGGCCGGAATATCAATATGATCCATGTATATGATCTGCATAGAATGGAAAAGGACATTAGCCAACAAAAACATAAATGCGAGCTATAGAAATGTATAAATGGTTTCATGCAGCAATGAAAAAAATGCATGTATTTCATTTTGTTGCGTTGCATACCACTAACATGGGAAGGCATGAAGCGATCTGAAACTCCGCGGCGTTTTCTGTATTTGCTTGCATCCTCTTCTTCTCTTGAAAGACTCCAACCTCCTCCATCGCTCGTGCCAACAAGTGCTCATCCCAAGCGAATTCATGCACCAAAGACATATCTTCCAAGAAAGCTAGATACTCGAGATTCACCATATTGCCAGTGCCTGGGCAAAAAACGGTTGCCAACGCAAGGAGTGTCCAAGTCCTATTTATCATAACCACGTCCTCATCACTGCAACTAGTGAGCATCTTATTTACTATCGTCGTTCTAAGTAAACAAGATGCAAAACATGATAAACATCACATGCAATCAAATAATAAACGTGACATGACATGGCCAATATCACATAGCTCCTTTGATCTCCATCTTGGGGCTCCATGATAATCTTGTCACCGGCTTGACACCATGATCTCCATCATCATGATCTCCATCATCGTGTCTCCATGAAGTTGCTCGCCAACTATTACATCTACTACTATGGCTAACGCGTTTAGCAATAAAGTAAAGTAATTTACATGGCGTTTCTCAATGACAAGTAGGTCATACAAAAAATAAAGACAACTCCTATGGCTCCTGCCGGTTGTCATACTCATCGACATGCAAGTCGTGATTCCTATTACAATAGCATGAACATCTCATACATCACATATAGATAATTCATCATTCATCACAACTTTGGCCATATCATATCACAAAGCACTTGCTGCAAAAACAAGTTAGACGTCCTCTAATTGTTGTTGCAAGTTTTACGTGGCTGAATTAGGGTTCTAGCAAGAACATTTTCTTACCTACGTGAAAGCCACAATGTGATTTGTCAACTTCTATTTACCCTTCATAAGGACCCTTTTCATCGAATCCGCTCCAACTAAAGTGGGAGAGACAGACACCCGCCAGCCACCTTATGCAACTAGTGCATGTTAGTCGGTGGAACCGGTCTCACGTAAGTGTACGTGTAAGGTTGGTCCAGGCCGCTTCATCCCACAATACCGCTGAAGCAAGATAAGACTAGTAGCGGCAAGAAAAGTTGACAACATCTACGCCCACAACAAATTATGTTCTACTCGTGCAATAGAGCACTACGCATAGACCTAGCTCATGATGCCACTGTTGGGGAACGTTGCAGAAAATTAAAAAATTTCCTACGGTTTCACCAAGATCCATCTATGAGTTCATCTAAGCAACGATTCATGGGAGAGAGATTGCATCTACATACCACTTTGTAGATCACGAGCGGAAGCGTTCAACGAACGGGGATGAGGTAGTCGTACACGACGTGATCCAAATCACCGGAGATCCTAGCACCGAACGGACGACACCTCCGCGTTCAACACACGTACGGTCAGCGTAACGTCTCCTTCTTCTTGATCCAGCAAGGCAAAGGAGAGGTTGAGGAAGATGGCTCCAGCAGCAGCACGACGGCGTGGTGATGGTGGAGCTGCAGTACTCCGACAGGGCTTCGCCGAGCTCTACGGAGGAGGAGGAGGTGTTGGAGAGGGAGAGGGAGGCGTCAAGGACCAGGGTGCAGCTGCCCCCCTCCCCTCCCCCCTTTATATAGCCCCCTAGGGGGGGCGCCGGCCCTAGGAGATGCAATCTCCTAGGGGGGCGGCGGCCAAGGGGTGGGGCTTGCCCCCCAAGCAAGGGGGCGCCCCCCCCCCCCCTTTAGGGTTTCCCCACCCTAGGCGCATGGGCCTCTTGGGGCTGGTTCCCCTTGGCCCATGCAGGCCAAGGCGCACCCCCTAGAGCCCATGTGGCCCCCCAAGGCAGGTGGCCCCACCCGGTGGACCCCCGGGACCCTCCGGTGGTCCCGTTACAATACCGATAACCCCGAAACTTGTCCCGATGGCCAAAACAGCACTTCCTATATATACTTCTTTATCTCCGGACCATTCCGAAACTCCTCGTGACGTCCGGGATCTCATCCGGGACTCCGAACAACATTCGGGTTACTGCATATACATATCTTCACAACCCTAGCATCACCGAACCTTAAGTGTGTAGACCCTACGGGTTCGGGAGACATGCAGACATGACCGAGACGGCTCTCGGGCAATAACCAACAGCGGGATCTGGATACCCATGTTGGCTCCCACATGCTCCACGATGATCTCATCGGATGAACCATGATGTCGAGGATTCAATTAATCCCGTATACGATTCCCTTTGTCAATCGGTATTTTACTTGCCCGAGATTCGATCGTCGGTATCCCAATACCTCGTTCAATCTCGTTACCGGCAAGTCACTTTACTCGTACCGTAATGCATGATCTCGTGATCAAACACTTTGATCACATTGAGCTCATTATGATGATGCATTACCGAGAGGGCCCGGTGATACCTCTCCGTCAAGCGGAGTGACAAATCCCAGTCTCGATCCGTGTCAACCCAACAGATACTTTTGGAGATACCCGTAGTATACCTTTATAGTCACCCAGTTACGTTGTGACGTTTGGCACACCCAAAGCACTCCTACGGTATCCGGGAGTTACATGATCTCATGGTCTAAGGAAAGGATACTTGACATTGGAAAACTCTAGCAAACGAACTATGCCATCTTATGCTATGTTTAGGATTCGGTCTCATCCATCACATCATTCTCCTAATGATGTGATCTCGTTATCAATGGCATCCAATGTCCATAGTCAGGAAACCATGACTATCTGTCGATCAACGAGCTAGTCAACTAGAGGCTTACTAGGGACATATTGTTGTCTGTTATTCACACATGTTTTACGATTTCCGGATAACACAATTATAGCACGAATAAAGACAATTATCATGAACAAGGAAATATAATAATAATGCTTTTATTATTGCCTCTAGGGTATATTTCCAACAGTCTCCCACTTGCACTAGAGTCAATAATCTAGTTACATTGTGATGAATCGAACACCCATAGAGTTCTGGTGCTATCATTTTTTGCCTTAGGGAGAGGTTTAGTCAACGGATCTGCGACATTCAGATCTGTGTGCACTTTACAAATTTCTATGTCTCCATCTTGAACATTTTCACGAATGGAGTTGAAGCGACGCTTGATGTGCCTGGTCTTCTTGTGAAACCTGGGCTCCTTGGCAAGTGCAATAGCTCCAGTGTTGTCACAGAAGGGTTTGATTGGCCCCGACGCATTGGGTATGACTCCGAGGTCGGTGATGAACTCCTTCACCCAAATTGCTTCATGTGTTGCCTCAGAGGCTGCCATGTATTCCGCTTCACATGTAGATCCCGCCACGACGCTCTGCTTGCAACTGCACCAGCTTACTGCCCCACCATTCAAAATATACACGTATCCGGTTTGTGGCTTAGAGTCATCCAGATCTGTGTCGAAGCTAGCGTCGACGTAACCCTTTACGACGAGCTCTTCGTCACCTCCATAAACGAGAAACATTTCCTTGGTCCTTTTCAGGTACTTCAGGATATTCTTGACCGCTGTCCAGTGTTCGTTGCCGGGATTACTTTGGTACCTTCCTACCAAACTTACGGCAAGGTTTACATCAGGTCTGGTACACAGCATGGCATACATAATAGACCCTATGGCTGAGGCATAGGGGATGACACTCATCTCTTCTATATCTTCGGCCGTGGTCGGACATTGAGCTGAGCTCAATTTCACACCTTGTAACACAGGTAAGAACCCCTTCTTAGATTGATCCATATTGAACTTCTTCAATATCTTATCGAGGTATGTGCTTTGTGAAAGACCTATGAGGCGTCTTGATCTATCTCTATAGATCTTGATGCCTAATATATAAGCAGCTTCTCCAAGGTCCTTCATTGAAACACTTTTATTCAAGTAGGCCTTAATGCTGTCCAAGAGTTCTATATCATTTCCCATCAAAAGTATGTCATCTACATATAGTATGAGAAATGCTACAGAGCTCCCACTCACTTTCTTGTAAACGCAGGCATCTCCATAAGTCTGCGTAAACCCAAACGCTTTGATCATCTCAGCAAAGCGAATGTTCCAACTTCGAGATGCTTGCACCAACCCATAAATCGAGCGTTGGAGCTTGCACACCTTGTCAGCATTCTTAGGATCGACAAAACCTTCCGGCTGTATCATATACAATTCTTCCTTAAGGAAACCATTAAGGAATGCCGTTTTGACGTCCATTTGCCATATTTCATAATCGTAGAATGCGGCAATTGCTAACATGATTCGGAAGGACTTCAGCTTCACTACCGGTGAGAAAGTCTCATCGTAGTCAACCCCTTGAACTTGTCAATAACCCTTAGCGACAAACCGAGCTTTATAGATGGTCACATTACCATCTGTCTTCTTCTTAAAGATCCATTTATTTTCTATGGCTCGCCGCTCAACGGGCAAGTCAGTCAAAGTCCATACTTCGTTTTCATACATGGATCCTATCTAGGATTTCATGGCTTCTAGCCATTTGTCGGAATCCGGGCCCGCCATTGCTTCCTCATAGTTCGAAGGTTCACCGTTGTCTAACAACATGATTTCCAAGACAGGGTTGCTGTACCACTCTGGTGCGGAACGTGTCCTTGTGGACCTTCGAATTTCAGTAGGAGCTTGATTAGAAGTATGTTGATCATCATCATTAATTTCCTCTCTAGTCGGTGCAGGCACCTCAGGAACGTTTTCTTGAGTTTTGCCATTTTCCGGTTCAAGAGGTAACACTTCATCAAGTTCTACTTTCCTCCCACTTACTTCTTTCGAGAGAAACTCTTTCTCTAGAAAGGATCCATTCTTGGCAACAAAGATCTTGCCTTCGGATCTGAGGTAGAAGGTATACCCAATAGTTTCTTTAGGGTATCCTATGAAGACGCATTTTTCCGACTTGGGTTCGAGCTTTTCAGGTTGAAGTTTCTTGACATAAGCATCGCATCCCCAAACTTTTAGAAACGACAGCTTAGGTTTCTTCCCAAACCATAATTCATACGGTATCGTCTCAACGGATTTTGATGGAGCCCTATTTAAAGTGAATGCGGCAGTCTCTAAAGCATAGCCCCAAAAAGATAGCGGTAAATCGGTAAGAGACATCATAGATCGCACCATATCTAATAGAGTGCGATTACGACGTTCGGACACACCATTACGCTGAGGTGTTCCAGGCGGCGTGAGTTTTGAAACTATTCCACATTTTCTTAAGTGTGTACCAAATTCGTGACTCAAGTATTCTCCTCCACGATCTAATCGTAGTAACTTGATCTTTCTATCACGTTGATTTTCAACCTCACTCTGAAATTCTTTGAACTTTTCAAAGGTCTCAGACTTGTGTTTCATTAAGTATATATAGCCATATCTACTCAAGTCATCAGTGAGGGTGAGAACATAACGATAGCCACCGCGAGCCTCAACACTCATTGGACCGTACACATCGGTATGTATGATTTCCAATAAGTTGGTTGCTCGCTCCATTGTTCCTGAGAACGGAGTCTTGGTGATTTTACCCATGAGGCATGGTTCGCACGTGTCAAATGATTCATAATCAAGAGACTCTAAAAGTCCAGCTGCATGGAGCTTCTTCATGCGTTTGACACCTATGTGACCAAGGCGGCAGTGCCACAAATATGTGGGACTATTGTTATCAACTTTAACTCTTTTGGTATTCACACTATGAATATGTGTATCATCACGTACGAGATTCATTAAGAATAAACCATTAACCATCGGAGCATGACCATAAAACATATCTCTCATATAAATAGAACAACCATTATTCTCGGATTTAAATGAGTAGCCATCTCGAATTAAACGAGATCCAGACACAATGTTCATGCTCAAACTTGGCACTAAATAACAATTATTGAGGTTTAAAACTAATCCCGTAGGTAAATGTAGAGGTAGCGTGCCGACGGCGATCACATCGACCTTGGAACCATTCCCGACGCGCATCGTCACCTCGTCCTTCGCCAGTCTCCGTTTATTCCGCAGCTCCTGTTTTGAGTTACAAATGTGAGCAACTGCACCGGTATCAAATACCCAAGAGCTACTACGAGTACTGGTAAGGTACACATCAATTACATGTATATCACATATACCTTTGGTTTTGCCGGCCTTCTTGTCCGCTAAGTATTTGGGGCAGTTCCGCTTCCAGTGACCACTTCCCTTGCAATAAAAACACTCAGTCTCGGGCTTGGGTCCATTCTTTGGCTTCTTCCCGGCAACTTGCTTACCGGGCGCGGCAACTTCCTTGCCATCCTTCTTGAAGTTCTTTTTACCCTTGCCCTTCTTGAAAATAGTGGTTTTATTCACCATCAACACTTGATGTTCCTTCTTGATTTCTACCTCTGCTGATTTTAGCATAGCATATACCTCAGGAATGGTCTTTACCATCCCCTGCATGTTGTAGTTCATCACAAAGCTCTTGTAGCTAGGTGGAAGCGACTGGAGGATTCTGCCAATGACCGCTTCATCCGGGAGATTAACTTCCAGTTGAGTCAAGCGGTTGTGCAACCCAGACATCTTGAGTATGTGTTCACTGACAGAGCTATTTTCCTCCATCTTACAGCTAAAGAATTTGTCGGAGACTTCATATCTCTTGACCCGGGCATGAGCTTGGAAAACCATTTTCAGCTCTTCGAACATATCATATGCTCCATGTCTCTCAAAACGTTTTTGGAGCCCCGGCTCTAAGCTGTAAAGCATGCCGCACTGAACGAGGGAGTAATCATCGGAGCGTGACTGCCAAGCGTTCATAACGTCTTGTTCTGCAGGGAGAACAGGTGCGTCACCCAGCGGTGCTCGTAGGACATAATATTTCTTGGCAGCTATGAGGATGATCCTCAGGTTCCGGACCCAGTCCGTATAGTTGCTGCCATCGTCTTTCAGCTTGGTTTTCTCTAGGAACGCGTTGAAGTTGAGGACTACGTGAAGGAAATATGCCCTAGAGGCAATAATAAAGTTATTATTTATTTCCTTATTTCATGATAACTGTTTATTATTCATGCTAGAATTGTATTAACCGAAAACATAATACATGTGTGAATACATAGACAAACAAAGTGTCACTAGTATGCCTCTACTTGACTAGCTCGTTAATCAAAGATGGTTATGTTTCCTAACCATGAACAAAGAGTTGTTATTTGATTAACGAGGTCACATCATTAGTTGAATGATCTGATTGACATGACCCATTCCATTAGCTTAGCACCAGATCGTTTAGTATGTTGCTATTGCTTTCTTCATGACTTATACATGTTCCTATGACTATGAGATTATGCAACTCCCGTTTGCCGGAGGAACACTTTGTGTGCTACCAAACGTCACAACATAACTGGGTGATTATAAAGGAGCTCTACAGGTGTCTCCAAAGGTAGATGTTGGGTTGGCGTATTTCGAGATTAGGATTTGTCACTCCGATTGTCGGAGAGGTATCTCTGGGCCCTCTCGGTAATGCACATCACATAAGCCTTGCAAGCATTGCAACTAATGTGTTAGTTGTGAGATGATGTATTACGGAACGAGTAAAGAGACTTGCCAGTAACGAGATTGAACTAGGTATTGAGATACCGACGATCGAATCTCGGGCAAGTAACATACCGATGACAAGGGGAACAACGTATGTTGTTATGCGGTCTGACCGATAAAGATCTTCGTAGAATATGTAGGAACCAATATGGGCATCCAGGTCCCGCTATTGGTTATTGACCGGAGACGTGTCTCGGTCATGTCTACATTATTCTCGAACCGTAGGGTCCGCACGCTTAAGATTTCGATGACAGTTATATTATGAGTTTATGAGTTTTGATGTACCGTAGGAGTTCGGAGTCCCGGATGAGATCGGGGACATGACGAGGAGTCTCAAAATGGTCGAGACGTAAAGATCGATATATTGGACGACTATATTCGGACTTCGGAAAGGTTCTGTGTGGTTCGGGTATTTTTTGGAGTACCGGGGAGTTACGGGAATACGGGGGAGAAGTATTGGGCCTTATTGGGCCATACGGGAAAGAGAGAGGGGCTGCCTAGGGCAGGCCGCGCGCCCCCCCAAGGCCTAGTCCGAATTGGACTAGGGGGAGGGGCTGCGCCCCCTCCTTCCTTCCCTTCTCTTTTCCCCTTCCTTGTCTCCTACTCCTAATACTTGGAAGGACTCCTAGTTGGACTAGGAAAGGGGGAATCCTACTCCCGGTGGGAGTAGGACTCCCCTAGGGCGCGCCATAGAGAGGGCCGGCCCTCCCCTCCTCCACTCCTTTATATACGGGGGCAGGGGGCACCCCATAGACACACAAGTTGATCTTCGTGATCGTTCCTTAGTCGTGTGCGGTGCCCCCCTCCACCATATTCCACCTCGATCATATTGTTGCAATGCTTAGGTGAAGCCCTGCGTCGGTAGTACATCAAGATCGTCACCACGCCGTCGTGCTGATGGAACTCGTCCCCGAAGCTTTGCTGGATCGGAGCCCGGGGAACGTCATCGAGTTGTACGTGTGTTAAGAACTCGGAGGCGCCGGAGTAACGGCGCTTGGATCAGTCGGATCGGGAAGACGTACGACTACTTCCTCTACGTTGTGTCAACGCTTCCACTTCGGTCTACGAGGGTACATAGACAACACTCTCCCCTCTCGTTGCTATGCATCACCATGATCTTGCGTGTGCGTAGGAAAATTTTGAAATTACTACGTTCCCCAACAGTGGTATCAGAGCCTAGGTTTTTATGGTTTGATGTTATGCACGAGTAGAACACAAGTGAGCTGTGGACGATATAAGTCATACTGCCTACCAGCATGTCATACTTTGGTTCGGCGGTATTGTTGGATGAAGCGGCCCGGACCGACATTACGCGTACGCTTACGCGAGACTGGTTCTACCGACGTGCTTTGCACACAGGTGGCTGGCGGGTGTCAGTTTCTCCAACTTTAGTTGAACCGAGTATGGCTACGCCCGGTCCTTGCGAAGGTTAAAATGGAGTCTATTTGACAAACTATCATTGTGGTTTTGATGCGTAGGTGAGATTGGTTCTTGCTTATGCCCGTAGCAGCCACGTAAAACTTGCAACAACAAAGTAGAGGACGTCTAACTTGTTTTTGCAGGGCATGTTGTGATGTGATATGGTCAAGATGTGATGAGATATAAGTTGTTGTATGATATGATCACGTTTTGTTGAAGTTATCGGCAACTGGCAGAAGCCTTACGGTTGTCTCATTATTGCATAAGATGCAAGTGCCAAATAATTGCTTTACTTTATCGCTATGCGATAGAAATAGTTGCAAGAGCAATAGTTGGCGAGATGACCACGTGACGACACATTGATATAGATCAAGATGATGGAGATCATGGTGTCGTGTCGGTGACGATAGAGATCATGACGGTACTTTGGAGATGGAGATCAAAGGCGCAAGATGATCATGGCCATATCATGTCACATATATTGATTGCATGTGATGTTTATCTTTTATAAATCTTATTTTGCTTAGTTTGACGGTAGCATTTTAAGATGATCTCTCACTAATTATCAAGAAGTGTTCTCCCTGAGTATGCACCGTTGCGAAAGTTCTTCGTGCTGAGACACCACGTGATGATCGGGTGTGATAGGCTCTACGTTCAAATACAACGGGTGCAAAACAGTTGCACACGCGGAATACTCAGGTTATACTTGACGAGCCAAGCATATACAGATATGGCCTCGGAACACGGAGACCGAAAGGTCGAGCGTGAATCATATAGTAGATATGATCAACATAGTGATGTTCACCATTGAAACTACTCCATCTCACGTGATGATCAGACATGGTTTAGTTGATTTGGATCACATGATCACTTAGAGGATTAGAGAGATGTCTATCTAAGTGGGAGTTCTTAAGTAATATGATTAATTGAACTTTAATTTATCATGAACTTAGTCCTGGTAGTATTAGCATATCTATGTTGTAGATCAATAGCTCGCGTTGTTGCTTTCATATGTTTATTTTGATATGTTCCTAGAGAAAATTGTGTTGAAAAGATGTTAGTAGCAATGATGCGGATTGGATCCGTGATCTGAGGTTTATCCTCATTGCTGCACAGAAGAATTATGTCCTTGATGCACCGCTAGGTGACAGACCTATTGCAGGAGCAGATGCAGACGTTATGAACGTTTGGCTAGCTCAATATGAATACTACATGATAGTTTAGTGCACCATGCTTAACGGCTTAGAATCGGGACTTCAAAGACATTTTGAACGTCATGGAGCATATGAGATGTTCCAGGAGTTGAAGTTAATATTTCAAGCAAATACCCGAGTTGAGAGATATGAAGTCTCCAACAAGTTCTATAGCTAAAAGATGGAGGAGAATCGCTCAACTAGTGAGCATGTGCTCAGATTGTCTGGGTACTACAATCGCTTGAATCAAGTGGGAGTTAATCTTCCAGATAAGATAGTGATTGACAGAATTCTCTAGTCACCATCACCAAGTTAGTAGAACTTCGTGATGAACTATAATATGCAAGGGATAACGGAAACAATTCCCAGGCTCTTCGTGATGCTGAAATCGACGAAGGTAGAAATCAAGAAAGAGCATCAAGGGTTGATGGTTGACAAGATCACTAGTTTCAAGAAAAGGGCAAAGGAAAAAAGGGGAACTTCAAGAAAACAGCAAGCAAGTTGCTGCTCAAGTGAAGAAGCCCAAGTCTAGTCCTGAGCCTGAGACTAAGTGCTTCTACTACAAAGGGACTGGTCACTGGAAGCGGAACTGCCCCAAGTATTTGGCGGATAAGAAGGATGGCAAAGTGAACAAAGGTATATTTGATATACAGATTATTGTTGTGTATTTTACTAGTGTTTATAGCAATCCCTCAGTATTTGATACTAGTTCAGTTGCTAAGATTAGTAACTCAGAACGGGAGTTGCAGAATAAACAGAGACTAGTTAAGGGTGAAGTGACGATGTGTGTTGGAAGTGGTTCCAAGATTGATATGATCATCATCGCAAACTCCCTATACTTTCGGGATTAGTGTTGAACCTAAATAAGTGTTATTTGGTGTTTGCGTTGAGCATGAATATGATTTGATCATGTTTATTGCAATACGGTTATTCATTTAAGTAAGAGAATAAATTGTTGTTCTGTTTACATGAATAAAACCTTAGATGGTTACACACCCAATGAAAATGGTTCGTTGGATCTCGATCGTAGTGATACACATATTCATGATATTGAAGCCAAAAGATGCAAAGTTAATAATGATAGTGCAAGTTATTTGTGGCACCGCCGTTTAGGTCATATTGGTGTAAAGCGCATGAAGAAACTCCATGCTGATGGGATTTTGGAATCACTTGATTATGAATCACTTGATGCTTGCGTACCATGCCTTATGGGCAAGATGACTAAAACTCCGTTCTCCGGAACAATGGAGCGAGAAACTGACTTGTTGGAAATAATACATACTTATGTATGCGATCCGATAAGTGTTAAGGCTCGCGGCGGGTATCATTATTTTCTGACCTTCATAGATGATTTGAGCAGATATGAGTATATCTACTTAATGAAACACTAGTCTGAAACATTTGAAAAGTTCAAAGAATTTCAGAGTGAATTGGAAAATCATCGTGACAAGAAAATAAGGTTCCTACGATCTGATCGCGGAGACAAATATTTGAGTTACGAGTTTGGTCTTCAATTAAAACAATGTGGAATAGTTTCACAAACTCATGCCACCTGGAACACCACAGCATAATGGTGCGTCCGAACGTCATAACCATACTTTATTGGATATAGTACAATCTATGATGTCTCTTACCGATCTACCACTATCATTTTTGGGGTTATGCGTTAAAGACAGCTGCATTCACGTTAAAAAGGGCACCATCTAAGCCCGTTGAGACGACACAATCTGAACTGTGGTTTGGCAAGAAACCAAAGTTGTCGTTTCTTAAAGTTTGGGGTTGTGATGCTTATATGAAAAAGTTTCATCCTGATAAGCTCAAACCCAAATTGGAGAAATATTTCTTCATAGGATACCCAAAGGAGACTGTTGGGTACACCATCTATCATAGATCCGAAGGCAAGACATTCGTTGCTAAGAATGGATCCTTTCTAGAGAATGAGTTTCTTTCGAAAGAAGTGAGTGGGAGGAAAGTAGAACTTGATAAGGTAACTGGACCTGCTCCCTTATTGGAAAGTAGTTCATCACAGAAATCTGTTCCTGTGACTACTACACCAATTAGTGAGGAAGATAATGATGATGATCATGTAACTTCGGATCAAGTTACTACCAAACCTCGTAGGTCAACCAGAGTGAGATCCACACCAGAGTGGTACGGTAAACCTATTCTGGAGGTCATGTTACTTGACCATGACGAACCTACGAACTATGAGGAAGCGATGATGAGCCCAGATTCCGCGAAATAGTTTGAGGCCATGAAATCTGAGATATGATCCATGTATGAGAACAAAGTATGGACTTTGATGGATTTGCCCGATGATCGGCAAGCCATAGAAAATAAATGGATCTTCAAGAGGAAGACAGACGCTGATAGTAGTGTTACTATCTACAAAGCTAGAATTTTCGCAAAAGGTTTTCGACAAGTGCAAGGTGTTGACTACGATGAGAGTTTCTCACTCGTATCTATGCTTAAGTCTGTCCGAATCATGTTAGCAATTGCCGCATTTTATGAAATCTGGCTAATGGATAAACAAAACTGCATTCCTCAATGGATTTATTAAAGAAGAGTTGTATACGATGCAACTAGAAGGTTTTGTCGATCCTAAAGGTGTTAACAAAATATGCAAGCTCCAGCGATCCATCTATGGACTGGTGCAAGCATCTCGGAGTTGGAACATACGCTTTGATAAGTTGATCAAAGCATATAGTTTTATACAGACTTGCGGTGAAGCCTGTATTTACAAGAAAGTGAGTGGGAGCACTACAGCATTTCTGATAAGTATATGTAAATGACATATTGTTGATCGGAAATAATGTAGAATTATTCTGTGAAGCATAAAGGAGTATTTGAAAGGAGTTTTTCGAAGAAGGACCTCGGTGAAGCTGCTTACATATTGAGCATCAAGATCTATAGAGATAGATCAAGACGCTTGATAAGTTTTTCAATAAATACATACCTTGACAAGATTTTGAAGTAGTTCAAAATGGAACAATCAAAAAAAGAGTTCTTGCCTGTGTTACAAGGTGTGAAATTGAGTGAGACTCAAAGCCCGACCACGGCAGATGATAGAAAGAGAATGAAAGTCATTCCCTATGCCTCAGCCATAGATTCTATAAAGTATGCCATGCTATGTACCAGATCTATTGTATATCCTACACTGTGTTAAGCAAGGGAATACAATAGTGATCTAGGAAGTAGATCACTGGACATCGGTCAAAATTACCCTTAGTAAAATAAGGATATGTTTCTCGATTATGGACGTGACAAAAAGGTTCGTCGTAAAAGGTTACGTCGATGCAAGTTTTGACACTAATCTAGATAACTCTAAGTCTCAATCTAGATACATATTGAAAGTGGGAGCAATTAGCTAAAGTAGCTCCGTGCAGAGCATTGTAGACATAGAAATTTGCAAAATACATACGGATCTGAATTTTGGCAGACCCGTTGACTAAGCTTTTCTCACAAGCAAAACATGATCACACCTTAGTACTCTTTGGGTGTTAATCACATAGCGATGTGAACTAGATTACTGACTCTAGTAAACCCTTTTGCTGTTGGTCACATATCGATGTGAACTATGGGTGTTATTCACATGGTGATGTGAACTATTGTTGTTAAATCACATGGCGATGTGAACTAGATTATTGACTCTAGTGCAAGTGGGAGACTGAAGGAAATATGCCCTAGAGGCAATAATAAAGTTATTATTTATTTCCTTATTTCATGATAAATGTTTATTATTCATGCTAGTATTGTATTAACCGGAAACATAATACATGTGTGAATACATAGACAAACAGAGTGTCACTAGTATGCCTCTACTTGACTAGCTCGTTAATCAAAGATGGTTATGTTTCCTAACCATGAACAAAGAGTTGTTATTTGATTAACGAGGTCACATCATTAGTTGAATGATCTGATTGACATGACCCATTCCATTAGCTTAGCACCAGATCGTTTAGTATGTTGCTATTGCTTTCTTCATGACTTATACATGTTCCTATGACTATGAGATTATGCAACTCCCGTTTGCCGGAGGAACACTTTGTGTGCTACCAAACGTCACAACGTAACTGGGTGATTATAAAGGAACTCTACAGGTGTCTCCAAAGGTAGATGTTGGGTTGGCGTATTTCGAGATTAGGATTTGTCACTCCGATTGTCGGAGAGGTATCTCTGGGCCCTCTCGGTAATGCACATCACATAAGCATTGCAAGCATTGCAACTAATGTGTTAGTTGTTAGATGATGTATTACGGAACGAGTAAAGAGACTTGCCAGTAACGAGATTGAACTAGGTATTGAGATACCGACGATCGAATCTCGGGCAAGTAACATACCGATGACAAAGGGAACAACGTATGTTGTTATGCGGTCTGACCAATAAAGATCTTCGTAGAATATGTAGGAACCAATATGGGCATCCATGTCCCGCTATTGGTTATTGACCGGAGACGTGTCTCGGTCATGTCTACATTATTCTCGAACCGTAGGGTCCGCACGCTTAAGGTTTCGATGACAGTTATATTATGAGTTTATAAGTTTTGATGTACCGAAGGAATTCTGAGTCCCGGTTGAGATCGGGGACATGACGAGTAGTCTCTAAATGGTCGAGATGTAAAGATCGATATATTGGACGACTATATTCGGACTTCGGAAAGGTTCTGAGTGGTTCGGGTATTTTCGGAGTACCGGGGAGTTACGGGAATACGGGGGAGAAGTATTGGGCCTTATTGGGCCATACGGGAAAGAGAGAGGGGCTGCCTAGGGCAGGCCACGCGCCCCCCCCCAAGGCCTAGTCCGAATTGGACTAGGGGGAGGGGCTGCGCCCCCTCCTTCCTTCCCTTCTCTTTTCCCCTTCCTTGTCTCCTACTCCTAATACTTGGAAGGACTCCTAGTTGGACTAGGAAAGGGGGAATCCTACTCCCGGTGGGAGTAGGACTCCCCTAGGGCGCGCCATAGAGAGGGCCGGCCCTCCCCTCCTCCACTCCTTTATATACGGGGGCAGGGGGCACCCCATAGACACACAAGTTGATCTTCGTGATTGTTCCTTAGCCGTGTGCGGTGCCCCCCTCCACCATATTCCACCTCGATCATATTGTTGCAGTGCTTAGGCGAAGCCCTGCGTCGGTAGTACATCAAGATCGTCACCATGCCGTTGTGCTGACGGAACTCGTCCCCGAAGCTTTGCTGGATCGGAGCCCGGGGAACGTCATCAAGTTGTACGTGTGTTAAGAACTCGGAGGCGCCGGAGTAACGGCGCTTGGATCGGTCGGATCGAGAAGACGTACGACTACTTCCTCTACGTTGTGTCAACGCTTCCGCTTCGGTCTACGAGGGTACGTAGACAACACTCTCCCCTCTCGTTGCTATGCATCACCATGATCTTGCGTGTGCGTAGGAAATTTTGAAATTACTACGTTCCCCTACACTACGTTGGCCATTTGATCTACAAGACATATTGTAAATATTTTAGACTAAGTTCGTGATAATAAAGTTCATCTAATCAAATTATTTAATGAACTCCCACTTAGATAGACATCCCTCTTCTAGTCATCTAAGTATAACATGATCCGAGTCAACTAGGTCATGTCCGATCATCACGTGAGACGAACTAGTCAACATCGGTGAACATCTTCATGTTGATCGTATCTTCTATACGACTCATGCTCGACCTTTCGGTCTTCTGTGTTCCGAGGCCATGTCTGTACATGCTAGGCTCGTCAAGTCAACCTAAGTGTTTGCATGTGTAAATCTGTCTTACACCCGTTGTATGTGAACGTTAGAATCTATCACACCCGATCATCACGTGGTGCTTCAAAACGACGAACTGTCGCAACGGTGCACAGTTAGGGGGAACACTTCTTGAAATTATTATGAGGGATCATCTTATTTACTACCGTCGTTCTAAGTAAACAAGATGCAAAACATGATAAACATCACATGCAATCAAATAATAAACGTGACATGATATGGCCAATATCACATAGCTCCTTTGATCTCCATCTTGGGGCTCCATGATCATCTTGTCACCGGCTTGACACCATGATCTCCATCATCGTGTCTCCATGAAGTTGCTCGCCAACTATTACTCATACTACTATGGCTAACGCGTTTAGCAATAAAGTAAAGTAATTTACATGGCGTTTCTCAATGACACGCAGGTCATACAAAAAATAAAGACAACTCCTATGGCTCCTGCCGGTTGTCATACTCATCGACATGCAAGTCGTGATTCCTATTACAATAGCATGAACATCTCATACATCACATATAGATCATTCATCATTCATCACAACTTTGGCCATATCATATCACAAAGCACTTGCTGCAAAAACAAGTTAGACGTCCTCTAATTGTTGTTGCAAGTTTTACGTGGCTGAATTAGGGTTCTAGCAAGAACGTTTTCTTACCTACGTGAAAGCCACAACGTGATTTGTCAACTTCTATTTACCCTTCATAAGGACCCTTTTCATCGAATCCGCTCCAACTAAAGTGGGAGAGACAGACACCCGCCAGCCACCTTATGCAACTAGTGCATGTTAGTCGGTGGAATTGGTCTCACGTAAGTGTACGTGTAAGGTTGGTCCGGGCCGCTTCATCCCACAATACAGCTGAAGCAAGATAATACTAGTAGCGGCAAGAAAAGTTGACAACATCTACGCCCACAACAAATTGTGTTCTACTCGTGCAATAGAGAACTACGCATAGACCTAGCTCATGATGCCACTGTTGGGGAACGTTGCAGAAAATTAAAATTTTTCCTACGGTTTCACCAAGATCCATCTATGAGTTCATCTAAGCAACGAGTCATGGGAGAGAGATTGCATCTACATACCACTTTGTAGATCGCGAGCGGAAGCGTTCAACGAACGGGGATGAGGTAGTCGTACACGACGTGATCCAAATCACCGGAGATCCTAGCACCGAACGGACGGCACCTCCGCGTTCAACACACGTACGGTCACATAACGTCTCCTTCTTCTTGATCCAGCAAGGCAAAGGAGAGGTTGAGGAAGATGGCTCCAGCAGCAGGACGGCGTGGTGATGGTGGAGCTGCAGTACTCCGGCAGGGCTTCGCCGAGCTCTACGGAGGAGGAGGAGGTGTTGGAGAGGGAGAGGGAGGCGCCAAGGACCAGGGTGCAGCTGCCCCCTCCCCTCCCCCTTTATATAGCCCCCTAGAGGGGCGCCGGCCCTAGGAGATGCAATCTCCTAGGGGGGCGGCGGCCAAGGGGTGGGGCTTGCCCCCCAAGCAAGGGGGCGCCCCCCTTTAGGGTTTCCCCACCCTAGGCGCATGGGCCTCTTGGGGCTGGTTCCCCTTGGCCCATGCAGGCCAAGGAGCACCCCCTAGAGCCCATGTGCCCCCCCGAGGCAGGTGGCCCCACTCGGTGGACCCCCGGGACCCTCCGGTGGTCCCGGTACAATACCGATAACCCCGAAACTTGTCCCGATGGCCAAAACAGCACTTCCTATATATAATTCTTTACCTCCGGACCATTCCGAAACTCCTCGTGACGTCCGGGATCTCATCCGGGACTCCGAACAACATTCGGGTTACTGCATATACATATCTTCACAACCCTAGCGTCACTGAACCTTAAGTGTGTAGACCCTACGGGTTCGGGAGACATGCAGACATGACCGAGATGGCTCTCAGGCAATAACCAACAGCGGGATCTGGATACCCATGTTGGCTCCCACATGCTCCACGATGATCTCATCGGATGAACCACGATGTCGAGGATTCAATTAATCCCGTATACGATTCCCTTTGTCAATCGGTATTTTACTTGCCCGAGATTCGATCGTCGGTATCCCAGTACCTCGTTCAATCTCGTTACCGGCAAGTAACTTTACTCGTACCATAATGCATGATCCCGTGATCAAACACTTTGATCACATTGAGCTCATTATGATGATGCATTACCGAGAGGGCCCGGTGATACCTCTCCGTCAAGCGGAGTGACAAATCCCAGTCTCGATCCGTGTCAACCCAACAGATACTTTCGGAGATACCCGTAGTATACCTTTATAGTCACCCAGTTACGTTGTGACGTTTGGCACACCCAAAGCACTCCTACGGTATCCGGGAGTTACACGATCTCATGGTCTAAGGAAAGGATAGTTGACATTGGAAAACTCTAGCAAACGAACTATGCGATCTTATGCTATGTTTAGGATTGGGTCTCGTCCATCACATCATTCTCCTAATGATGTGATCTCGTTATCAATGACATCCAATGTCCATAGTCAGGAAACCATGACTATCTATCGATCAACGAGCTAGTCAACTAGAGGCTTACTAGGGACATATTGTTGTCTGTTATTCACACATGTATTACGATTTCCGGATAACACAATTATAGCACGAATAAAGACAATTATCATGAACAAGGAAATATAATAATAATGCTTTTATTATTGCCTCTAGGGCATATTTCCAACACCGGTTGCACTGAAATTCCTTTAAACACTGTCCAAACTTGCCTACTACACCATCCACCTCTGCTGCAAAAATACCCTTGTGCTTGTCGTAGAGCATTTGAAACTGAGTTGGTACCTACAAGAAGGCAAGTGGCCAACATTTTTAGTGACAAGTAAATCCAGATTTTGAGAAGTAGGTGTGCTGCTGTGTCACTATGTGTCAAATAAACAGTGTGATTGCAGCAATTTACTGTCACGGATGAAGCATAAAAAACAAATGGTCTATACATCTAGGTAGCAAATTATTGATATGGATGTAGCAAAACTATGATATGTTTGAAGCAAAAACATAATGTAGTTGTAGCACACTCGACATATGGATGCAGTAAAAAAAGCCTATAGGTATGAACTTAAACCACATATGAAGCAAAAACAGAACATGGTTGTAGCACATCAGAATATAAGGGATGCAGCAAACAAAATATACACTTGCAACTGGGTATAGTAAATAATGCAAAGCCAAAGGCAAAACAGGAAATGAATACAAAGAAAAAGATAGTGTAGATGGGGGGAAAGTACCCTTAGATCTTGCATGCTAGGGAATGATTGCTGCAGCCAATCATTGAACGAGGATGATAGGTGTGGTTCAGCTTCAACATTTTTTTGAGCCTCGTTTGATTGAGAGTTTTTTGCTTGAATTTCAGCACCTTGAATTTGGCTTCCTTGTCCACTAGTTCCTTGGCCACTAGGTGCTTCAGCACCAACTCCCTGCCCACTGGCTGCTTCAGCACCAACTTCCCGTCCCGCGAGTTGTGCTGCATAGGGGGTGTTGCACAAACTCCGTATCTAGGAAAACAAAACATGAGTGGCGGAAATAAGAAGGCTGCCATAACCTAAATGGAAAAGCAAAGATTGGTACATGCAAATTCAGTGAGCAAAAAACAGGGGGGTCTTAATACTCCATTGGCAAAGGAAAATACATAGGCGGGATGTAGCAAAATTACTTGGGTGTATTTCCCGTAGAAAGGTTGGACAAGAGTGAGCTTGTTCTTGTCAACTTTATCCAACCAATCAAAATCCTTTTGACAAACAAAACATATCCTTGGCACGAAATAATCAATGGCATGCTCATTTGGGAGGCCGGCCGGAATATCAATATGATCCATGTATATGATCTGCATAGAATGGAAAAGGACATTAGCCAACAAAAACATAAATGGGAGCTATAGAAATGTATAAAAGGTTTCATGCAGCAATGAAAAAAAATGCATGTATTTCATTTTGTTGCGTTGCATACCGCTAACATGGGAAGGCATGAAGCGATCGTTGTTTTTTCTGTATTTGCTTGCATCCTCTTCTTCTCTTGAAAGACTCCAACCTCCTCCATCGCTCGTGCCAACAAGTGCTCATCCCAAGCGAATTCATGCACCAAAGACATATCTCCCAAGAAAGCTAGATACTCGAGATTCACCATATTGCCAGTGCCTAGGCAAAAAACTATTGCCAACGCAAGGAGTGTCCAAGTCCTATTTATCATAACCACGTCCTCTTCACTGCAACTAGTGAGCAACTTGACAACATGGGCGATTGGAGCCCTGTTCCCCTCCTTGTAGATGTTGCGAAGATCATGTTCATCACTCTTCTTAAGAAGCTTCACGGGTCTATCACCGGATGGCACGTTGAAAATCCTTTTCACCATGAGCTTGCTGAAGGTGATGGACTTGTTCTTGTGTTTGAACTCAGAGAGTATGTGATTCATGTTCATCACAACAAACTCAATGAGCTCATGGGGCACCTTGAAAGACCGGAAGTCCAACAAGTCTCCAAACAGTCCCTCCCTTATGATTCTTTGTTTTTCTGGTGTTACTTGCTTCCCAATCTCACCCAGCCTTTTTGAGTTAAACCTTGACTTAAAGCCACATAGATTGCCTTTCTTCTTGGTCTTCTTCTTAACCTTCTTACTCCCTTCATTCTCACCAGCGGTGCCTACGACATCTACAAAAAAGAAAAAAAAACAAGTCAATAAAACCCTAAAACTGCATCATCAGTAGCTAGGAAAAAACATACAAGCACACATAAAAAATGTACAGAATAAAACATGTCCTTCAGTTAGCACAGCATTAGGGCCATGTTTGTTTCGCTTCAGCATTAGGGTCATGTTTGTTTCACTTCAGCCTTAACTAAGAATTTTGTGATAAATAATATTTAACAAAATTACTACAAGTGACAGGTTGTTGTGTTCATATGCTAATGTGAAACATACAAGTTGCATTGATTAGTAAAGCATCTAGTTCATATGCTAATGTTCAACTTAGTAACATATACAAATGTAACCTTCAACGAACAGATTATTTCTACTAATCATTAGTGACCCAGAAATGTTAACACGAGACCATCAGACCGGATAATGACTACTCAAGAAAGTGTGATGCAACAAATGTAAAATCCATATAACTGTGTGCTGATGAAATAAGCAAAGCCATATATACCTGGATTAATAACCTGAAATCAGATGGTTTAGCACTAGCATTACACAAACCAATGACGGCAACCCATGGCAGCAGTAAGCAACACTCACAATACAATACAGCCAGGTCGATCACTGACATAATGCAGGCACTCCAATGTAAGCAAATCAACATGGATCGTTGCAAGAACAACATTTCCTTCACTTAGCACAACATTAGGGCCATATTTGTTTCACTTCAGCCTTAGAGAGGAAAAAATCTTGCAGGTACCAAGTAGCACCAGTACTACCGACGGAGAAATGCGATGGACGGACAAACAACAACCTGTCACTTGTCACCAGAAAGCTCCCACCGAACACGGGGAGCTTGACACTCTGTCCCGCTGAACGATTCAAAGGGACTTTCCTCCAGATTTTAAGAAACCAAAGCACCAAACGTGTGCGTGCAAAGCCAACACGCAGCCTGGTTCCCCTTGACGCCGTGATGGAACACAGCTCAGGACAGGAAACATCGAATTTCCCTGAACAAGACGAGATCCAACCCTAATCCCAATCCCATCCCAAATCCCTAGTGAACACAAGATTCAAATCCTTCAAATCCACCACCCCGCCCCCTCCATCTGCCCACGGGAACACCACCCGCCCACTCCCTCTGCCCACGGGAACACCACCCCGCCCCCTCCCTCGACCCGCGGGAACACCACCCCGTCCCCGTCCGCGCCGGCGCCGGCGCCGGCCCGCGGGAACACAAATGACTCGCCCGCACCATAACCCGCCCTAACCCTAAAGCCAACGGGGGAGGGGGAGACAACAACGAAAAGGGAGAGCAGGAGGGGAGAGTTACCGTCCGGGGAAGCCATAGATCGCCGGAGAATCGAGATTCGCCCTGAGCCGCCGCCGCCGGTCCTGATCTGCCTCCTTGCACCGAAATGACGACCCCCGTGCGGTTGCAGCAAAAATTGAGGAAGGGATAACTCGTGCGCGTTAAAAAAAACATGGGTCTGGGGTGACACGTGGCGTAGACAACGTCCTTGGATCAAAAGAGATCCAACGCACGGAGCGCGACCGGCGCAACGGTTCGGCCGGCGCCCCGGCCACAAACACTTCCCTTTCTACAAAGCTGCCTTCACATAACACTGGAAATCAAGCAAAAAATCCGAAATTTATAAAAATGTAGTGCTTGACATCACGAATGTGCACTTCTGAGTCTCGACTTACCACTCGTGGGTGCTCTGTACTATACGTGCAAATGTGCTGTTAGTTATCACGAATGACAGTTATTATGAGTTTATGCATTTTGATGTACCGAAGTTAGTTCGGAGTCCCGGATGTGATCACGGACATGACGAGGTGTCTCAAAATGATCGAGACATAAAGATCGATATATTGGAAGCCTATATTTGGACATCGGAATGGTTCCGAGTGAAATCGGCATTTTACTGGAGTACCGGGGGGTTACCGGAACCCCCCGGGGGGTTAATGGGCCCATATGGGCCTTAAGGGAAAAGAGGAGGGGCGGCCAGGGCAGGCCGTGCGCCCCCTCCCCCCCTAGTCCGAATAGGACAAGGAAGGGGGGGCGGCGCCCTCCCCCCTTTTTCCTTTCCCCCTCTCTCCTTCCTTCTCCTACAAGGCAAGGGAGAGGAGTCCTACTCCCGGTGGGAGTAGGACTCCTCCTGGCGCACCGCTTGGAGGCCGGCCGCACCCTCCCCTCCCCTCCTTTATATACGGGGGCAGGGGGGCACCCTAGAACACACAAGTTGATCTTCGTGATCGTTCCCTAGCCGTGTGCGGTGCCCCCATCCACCATATTCCACCTCGGTCATATCGTTGCAGTGCTTAGGCGAAAACCTGCGTCGGTAGAACATCATCATCGTCATCATGCCTTCGTGCTGACGGAACTCATCCCCGAAGCTTTGCTGGATCGGAGCCCGGGGAGCGTCATCGAGCTGAACGTGTGCTAAGAACTCGGAGGTGCCGGAGTAACGGTGCTTGGATCGGTCGGATCGGGAAGACGTACGACTACTTCCTCTACATTGCGTCAACGCTTCCGCTTCGGTCTACGAGGGTACGTAGACAACACTCTCCCCTCTCGTTGCTATGCATCACCATGATCTTGCGTGTGCGTAGGATTTTTTTTGAAATTACTACGTTCCCCAACATTGCGACCCCAAACGGACGAAATCCGGACAAAACGGACGTCCGTTTGGGATCATGCGGCGGAGTTGGCCTGATATCTTGACCGGGGATTCGATGTTGAGGGTTTGATGGAGGCTCTATCTCCTTTCCCAACTTCGAGCCACTATTCACGCCCGAGGTCCGCGCCAAGCCGGCCCTAGGCTAGGTCTATGAGCGGCCGTCGTCCCTGCCGGTGACCACGGCGTCGCCAAAGACGCGCGGCCGTCGTCCCAGCCGAGAACCACGGCGACTCCGTGCAATGGGGACAGAGGATCGATGGATTGGAGGCTGCCTCCAACGGAAAACGGTCCAACTAACACCCAGAAAACGGTCAAAACCCTTTGACTAGACGGCAACGACATAGAAGGGCATTTCTATAAGTTTACCTAACGGCAGAGGGGCAAATTTGAGCATTCATAGTCTGTTTGATGAGCAATAAGCTCAAGATTGATGCACAACAACGACATCTGGGCTGTGGCGGCCAAGATGGCGAGTGGGTGTTGGAGAAACAGTTGAAGTTGCCGGAGGCCACCGTTTGGCTGCCGAGGCACACGTGGAGATATTGTTTAAAAAAGGATCCATGATTGTCGCCGCAAATAACAAGTACATTCTCCTCACACCCATTATGACATATAGCGGCCAGACATAGCTCTTCTCTGTCGAGCTCGACACGATGAAGGACGACCGCAGCCACAAGAGGAACAAGTACAATGGCGAAGCGTACCCGTTTGAGCTGCCATGGCCGCCGGTCTTGCCTGAATTACAGTAACGAGAGGAGATGATGATAACCCTAATAACATGTATCGAATTAAGGACGATTAAGATCAGATTTTTGTTATGGACATGTAGATGGAAGCTTCAACACTAAATATATAGTTTCAGCATCAAATATATGACATAAGTAAACACCTCTACAACTAAATATCTAGCAAAACCATTGCCGAACATACCTATTTTATTTCCTGATTTTGCATTGAATTAGCTAAGTTCTGTATAGGAGTTCTTGATTTCTACTCCCTCCGATCGAAAGTAAGTGTTGCAGTTTTGAACTAAGATTGAACTAATTTTGGTTCAAAATTGCGACACATATTATGGATCGGAATGAGTACAATTTATCTTATACACTGAGTGGGCACCAATGAGTGTAAAGCTATCATTAGTTGCCAGCGATGCTAGGGACTAAATTTTGTGGGTTGAGTGCCTAAGGCCGTCATCATCAAAAGTGTTGAGGATGGGGTGTCGACCCGTTGGCTGGGCAGCTGGGGTAGCTGCCAACCCACCCGAGTTCGAGTCCCGACTCGGACGCATGATGCTCGTGGAGTTTTGCCTATAAAAAAATGCCAAGAAGGGTTAGCCCTTGGGTTGATCTCATTTTTAAAAGTGTTTTTTTGGGACTAGTAATACTTGGCTTCTTGCCGATCAACCATCAAGGTCATGAAGAGACTACACAGGATTTCCGCAAAGCTGTCTTCACATAACACCTAGAAATCAAGCAAAAATATCCAAAATTTGTAAAAACATAGTGTTTGACATCACAAATATAATGTGCACTTCTGAGTCCTGACTTACCACTCGTGGGTGCTTTGTATTGTTAGTTAGCTGGCAGTGGAGGCTGTCTGGTGCATGCTGGGATGCCGACGGTGGTAGAGGTGAGGTCGTTAGTGTGATCCATCCAATTTGCGAGGATTTCTCTCGCAGCTTGATCAAGATGTTCGCGATTGCACTGCAGACTTAGCTGATTGATCAATTATGGTGGTTGATTGGTCATATGTGCCACACAGGAAAAACACCTGTTATTATATGTGGTGCTCGCGGAAAACACCTCAGTTAAGTAAGGATATATACATTGTCATGTCAGTATGCACCATAATGCCTAAACAAAGTGAAGCACACATAGCCGTGTTTCACGAGTCTGTTTAAAGAACGAGCTAGTTTGTTAGCAGTAGCATCAACTGTCGACGTGATGATGAATGCCCAACGCGCGTCAACACACTACTCCATGAACTTAATAATAACGTTATTTTAAGATTTTAGTTATCTCTACCCCGCAAAAAAAAAGATTTAAGTTATCCCCTATACTCCTATAAAGCAAAGAAAATATTGATGATTTATTAAAGCGCCCGCTTCCCTAAGAAAATGCTATCTTTTCTTTGATGTATGTACTACAAAGCTCCCCAAATAATACATTTACTGACGGGATCATTAGTCCGACTGGATGGGTACATTTACTGACAAATATACGCAATTGTACCGTATTATATACAAGTTGCAGCAGGTACAGATCTGTTGCTTTTCGAGATTTTTTTTGAGACAGAAAGACTCGAGAAACATTGTTATACTGTCGCTTAATGAAATGCATACCCACCGTGCTAGCAACAAGTTTCTGTACTTGAGTTCAACATATATTTATACCAAACAGGAAAAATAGAACTCGACATTCATTTGAAAAAAAATTGAGCGGTAAATGCACTGGATTTTGCGGTAACCATGGTCCATGGTAACCGCAAATCTCGGCATGTTAATATTTTCCGCTTTTTTTGTGATAAACGAAAACTTTATTCATTAGAGATAGCAAGTACATTGTTTGTGAGGGTCATTACAATTTCATTTACAGGTTCCTCAAACCAATCAGAAATCAACGAAAATTTAGCTAAACTCGCAAGCTTATGAGCTACTTTATTTGCTTCTCTGTTGCAGTGCTCGAATCTAGTAGCAACGAAGTCACAAGCATAATGAAAACAATCGTCGCAAATTGCCGCCGCCGAACCCGCCGACTGTCCTCCGTTCTTCATGGTATCAATCACCTCCAGGTTGTCCGAGTTAATAATAAGGCGATTACATCCCGCCCTTTGCGCCAATGTTATACCAAATTTAAGAGCTGAGGCTTCCGCCATCAAAACATCTTCGAAATAGTCAATCTTCCCGTTTCCTCCCGTGATAAACCTACATTTTTCATCTCTCAAAACCGCCCCCATCGTGCCCCTAAGTAGGTCATTGTCAAAAGAAGCGTCAACGTTAAGTTTCACAAAACCCCTAGGAGGATATGACCAACCCCCCTTTTTTATAGTACCCTTGGGGCACGATGCATTTACGAAGTTTGACGTAAGGGCTAGAATCCCCATTGAAATCTGAAGTGCATTCTGAGTTGTCTCCTTGTGCACTAACTTCCGTCTTTCCCATCATAGATACCATGCAAAAACAACAATCATTTCACGCACATTGTGATGACCCATTATACTCAAATCTTGGTCTGGCAGAAGTAGTAGGTATTCCAGCACCGCCTCTCCAACAAGGTCAACCTTGCAAGCTTTATCAATGATATCATCCATCCCCAGCCTTGTCCAAACCTCCTTTGCTCTACTGCAAAGGAAAAACATATGCTTTGTATCTTCAGAACCCTCAGAGCAAGTAGGGCAAATGGGCGTGACCTTCATATGTCTATTTGGGAGCGTAACCCGACATGGAAGCGTTCCACGTAATGTACGCCATATAAAATTTTTGACTTTTGCCGGACACGATAACTTCCATATCTTACTCTAAATAGGATTAACTGTGCTTCGCCCCATCCCGTTAGAATGTCTTAGTCTACTTCCATACTGATGGTTCCACTCCACAAAATAAGCAGACCGAACCAAGAACATAATATTTTTCCCATTTGGTAACACAAACCTTCTCCTTCGCAAATGTCATCCTCCCTGACGATCGTTCGCCGGCTAAGGACGTTCAATTAAATCATGTGACACTCAAATCACAATGCTCTGGTGCATGGATTTTGATGCGTGGTGTGCAGGTTATATCTTTTTTTGTTTTTTTTGATAACGTGGTGTGCACGTGATAGGTGATGCATCGATCGATCTAGAGACGACGCTCCCTTTATTTATAGGCAAAACGTGTCGGAGCCTTTGCAAGAGCAACATAGCACCACGACCACGTACGTACCAGTGTCCATAATTTTCTCCCCAGGATCATCAATGGCGAAGGCACCTGGTGCTTCGCTCGGCCCCGTCCCTTTTGCGGACGTCGAAGCTGACTCAGGCTTGGTCTCCGGCGTGCCGGAGCAGCTTCCAGAGGAGCACGCCGACGCCGACCTTGTGTCCGCCCTGCCGAGCGCGCCCATGGCCATGGGCATATCGAACCTCCGTTTCTACGAGGGATTCTGGCTGCCGGAGTGGTCTGTCCCGGCGGCCGTTGCCCTACGGCGCCGCTTCGAGCCCCGCCGGGAAGATGTCATCGTTGCCAGCTTCCCCAAGTGCGGCACCACGTGGGTCAACGCGCTGACGTTTGCCACCATGGCGCGGCGCGCCTACCCCGCCGCCGGCGGCGGGCACCCGATGCTACGCCTCAACCCGCACCAGTGCATCCCTTTCCTGGAGGGCCTATTCGGCAGCCGGCGCGGGGAGGCCAAGCTCGAGGCGCTACCTTCCCCGCGCGTCATGAACACGCACATGCCGCTGGCCATGATACCGCGAGCCGCCGCGCCCGGCGGGGGCGGGTGCAAGGTCGTGTACGTCTGCAGGGAGCCCAAGGACATGGTGGTCTCGCGGTGGCACTTCCACCGGCGGCTGCATCCCGAGCTGGCGTTCGCCGACGTCTTCGAGGCCGTGTGCAGCGGCGTGGTGGCGTACGGACCAGTGTGGGACCACATGCTCGGCTACTGGGGCGCCAGCACGGCGAGGCCTGAGCCTGACAGCGTGCTCTTCTTGCGGTACGAGGAGCTGCTGCGCGACCCCGCCGAGCACGTCAGGGCGCTGGCGCGGTTCGTGGAGCTGCCTTTCTCCGGCGCCGAGGAGGATGCCGGTGCCGTCCACGACATCGTCAAGCTCTGCAGCTTTGGCCACCTCAAGAACCTGGAGGCCAACAAAACGGGCCACGTGAATCCCATCCTCCAGATCCCGCGCGGCGCGCTATTCAGGAAGGGCGCGGCCGGTGACTGGGTAAATCACATGACGCCGGAGATGGCGCGACGCCTTGACGAGATCGTCGCCGACAAGCTCCATGCCTCAGGGCTCACCTTCCATGAGTGACTACTCGACTGAGAGCATATACATAGATGATGCAAATTTAACGATCTAAAACTAGATCTATAATTTACATCATCAAAAGGTGCATTTTACATCTAAAAACAAGTTTTATTTTTTTGACGTGAATGGCAGGAGCTCTGCCTTTGCATTATAGTAGAAAAGAGTTGTTACACATTACTCATTACATCCCTGACCAACTGGCCATCTCATGTAGGTAAAAATCCTCAGCCTAGTGTCACTCTAGCGTCTCTGAACGTGCTGTCCCCTACTCATGGCTAATTTGACCATGTTTACCTCATCAGAAATTGATGCGGCCAACTCTAGCGGACCCATTTCTTTGTGCTCGAAGATCCTTCTGTTCCTCTTCTTCCATAAATTCCACGCTATGTAAACTGCCAGCGCCATTTCCTCTTTGTTTCGGTCCTTCGATCCTCTACCACGCCCGGTGTGCTCCCACCATTCAGATATGGACGTCGCCGTGGCAGCCGCAGTACATAGATCGTCTGTTGATCTCCGGAACAGGTCCCATATTATCTTGGCGACGGAGCATTGCAATGAAAAGTGATTCGCTGTTTCCAACTCCTGATCACATAGGCTACAAAGCGCGTTGTGTGGCCACCCTCGCGTCTGCAATCTGTCGGCCGTCCAGTTCTTGTTTTGCAACAGCAGCCATAGGTAGAATCTTACTTTCCCCTCCAGCATGCCTGTCCATACTCGTGCTAGCTCTGGTTTGTGGATCCGAGCGAAGAATTGTGCCTCGTAAGCAGAGGCACATGAATAAACTCCGTTTGCCGTCAGGTTCCACACAACTTTGTCCTTCCACGGCTCTAGTGTGACCTCTTGTACCTTGTCCCATATCTGAAAGAATTTTGTCAACTGCTCCTCACTGTTCATAGTATGCAGCCCAGTCATCCATTTGCTGTTGTGCAACCCCTGCTTGACCTTTAGTTTTTTGGACCTTGCCAACTTGAACAGCTCGGGTGCAGAGACAGATAGTGCCTCGCCATTGAGACATCTGTCCGTCCAAAATAATGCCGTGTCTCCATCCCCTAACTGAATTTTGGTGCAGCTGGCGAAGAGTTGCTTATCCGTGTAATCGCAAGGCGTGTCCGAGCCCTTCCATGGCCTGTCCTCCTCTCCCCATCTAAACCACTCCCATCGAAGCCGCAATGCCCGGCCAAAGCAATCGATGCTCTTCACCCCAAGGCCACCATATTTCTTTGGCGTGCAAACTTGTCTCCAGTTAACCAAGCTTTTCCCCCCAATGTTTTCATCATCCGCATCCCAAAGGAAATTCTTCCTAAGTTTGTCCACTTTCTTGATCAGCCACTTGTCCGGCTGGAAAGCCGTTAGGTAATAGGTGGCCGTGGCTGTGACCACAGAGTTAATGTATACCAGCCTTCCCATACGGTTCATCATCCTCCCCCTTCTGTTAGATAGTCTTCCAGCGATCTTGTCAATCAATGGCTGCAGTTCAACCCTCCTTGGCTTCTGGGTCCCGAGTGGGAGTCCTAGGTACTGACATGGGAAGGCTCCTGGTTCCCCTCCAAAGATTGCGAACGAAGGCTGCATATCTATATTTGCACAGGCTATTGGGTAGGCCACTGATTTGGTCACGTTTGTTCTTAATCCAGAGGCATCCCCAAACAGGGTGAGGATGGCCTGTACAGCTATAAAATCATCTGCCACCGGGTTGATGAACAAGGCTGCGTCATCGGCGTAGAAGCTAGCTCGGAAGCGGGCTACTCTCGGTCGTAGTCGCGATAAAATGTTTCTCTCTGTTGCCAACTGAAGCAATCTCTGCAGCGGCTCCATTGCCAAGATGAACAGCAATGGTGACAAAGAGTCCCCTTGCCTTAAACCACACCGATGACGAAACGGCATTCCAGGCACGCCGTTGAGCAGTATACGTGAAGAGGATGTTGAGAGCATCAGTGATATCATATCACGCCACCTCTGCCCAAAGCCCATTGCTTCCATCACCTCCAGAAGAAACGCCCAGCACACCGAATCGAAAGCTTTCGCTATATCCAATTTCAGGAACACCATGGGAGATTTGGCAGTGTGTGCGGCCTTGATCACATTCCGAACATAGAGAAAATTATCCTGGATGGATCGACCTCGTATGAATGCGCTCTGATTGTGCATCACCAGCTTGTGGATCACTGGTGCTAATCTGGACGCAAGCATCTTGCTCACCAACTTTGGGATGCTATGTATCACACAGATGGGTCTGAAATCAGTCACCTCCTGTGCCCCATCTCTCTTCGGGAGCAGCACCACATTAGCTGTATTCAATATATTCCAATTCTGCCCTCTCAGACTTTGCACACAGTTAACCGCAGCTAGTATATCACCCTTGATAGTGGGCCAGCAGTGTTTGAAAAAAGCTCCCGTAAATCCATCCGGGCCGGGTGCTTTTTCCCCATACGAATCGTTGATTGCCGTGTGCAGTTCTTGCTCGGTGAAAGCAACCTCCAACTGCTCCAGGTTGTCTCTAGGCAGCCCCAGTTCCTCCCAATTCAGCCCCGCCGATCGCCCATGGTGCGATCCCATGAGTTCCCGGAATCTGTCTAACAGCAGCCTCGCCTTGCTTGCATGATCAGATACCAGCCCGTCGCGCCCCTTTAAAGCTGGGATGTAATTTTTGCGCCTTCTTCCAGTAGCTCTGAGATGGAAAAATCGCGTGCTAGCATCCCCCTCCTTGATCTCTGTCAGACGCGATTTCTGCCTCCACTGCGCTCTGTCAACTGCAGCAAAACCCAACAGTTTCGCCTTTAGCATAGCCCGTAAACTCCTCTCCCCCTCAGAAAGCTCTCTTTCCTCCTGCGCCAAGTCCAGCATGAAGATGACCTCGTTTGCCACCCCCGAAAGGAAGACCATGTCCCTCTTTTTGTGCTTGTTCCACTCTTTCAACGCTCGAGCAGTCCTAGAAAGCTTCGTGTGCAGCACCCTGATTGGGTCACCAGATCTGACTTCTTTAGACCAAGCTTGGGTTACAATATCGTCAAACTCCGGGCATTTCAGCCAGTGGTTCTCAAAGAAAAAGGCCTTGTAGTGAGTTGTCTCCATTTTCTTGAGGATCAAGGGGCAGTGATCAGAGACATTTGTAGAAGCAGGGGACAACTGATAATGTGGGAAAGCGGCTTCCCAATCATTGGTAACCAATACCCTGTCAATTTTGGTAAGGGTGGTGGTCTGTCGCTCATTGGACCATGTAAACCTTCTTCCCAATAGCGGAAAATCGATCAACTCGAGATCCTCAATCATGGCTCTGAACCTGCCCATCAGCCTCAAGTTAATGTTGTTATTGTTCTTCTCACTTGCTTTGTAGATCATGTTGAAATCCCCCAGAATCATCCATCTTGGCAGCATGTCTTGCTTAATCCTTCGTAACCCTTCCATGAACAGCGCCTTGTCTCCCTCAGCCTGCGGCCCGTAAACTCCCGTAATCGACCATGTGGTTCCATCAGCTCTGCTCCTAATGGTGCCCGAAAGAGAGTAGTCCCCCGCCGCCAACATATTTTCAGAGATCTCCAAACCTTCCATGCAGGCTAACAAAATGCCACCTCTGGAGCCTAGAGCTGGTAGCGCCAGGAAATTATCAGCAAATCGTGGCCCCAAAGTCTCCATTACCAAAGGCCTGGTCATAACCTCAATCTTGGTCTCTTGTAGACACACAATGTTGCACTTGGCATCAGCCACAAACATCTGTACCGCTCGCCGTTTCGCAGGGTTGTTCAAACCTCTAACATTCCAGCTTAATATTGAGCAATCCATAAACAAACATAGACTCTTCATACAGCAACGCACGCCGTGACGATGATGCCACAGACAGCCTTCCAATTTCACAACAAACTTTGACAAACGCAACACTACCCCAGCCAGACGCCTCACACATCCTCGCAATAGTAGGGCCAACCCAGTAGGAACATAGGGACACTAACATAGGAACTACTGAAACACACATCTGAAACTGTAGGACAGCACCTTACCTATCAGGCGCAAGCGGCCCGACCCAACCTACCGGGGCACACCTGCTTTCCGTTGACCCCCAGCAGCTCCTCCACCGCCGAGATGTAACTGTCTGTCATCGGCTTCTTGTAGAGCTCCCTGTACCTCTGCATGTCCTCGGCTGATGCGGCGACGGACGGCCCCGCCCCGTCCCAGACCTCACTTTTCTTCAGCAGCACCATCCTGACCTTATCCATCATGGATAGACCCGCCGTCGGCTTCGCGGCCAGGCGGCCGCTGCTCCTTTTAGCTAGCACACCGGCCGGCTCGGTCACCAGGCCGCCGCTGGCCGCCGGGGCTGGAAGCAGAGCAGCGGGTGTGGTGGAGGAGCAGGAGATGAGGAAGGCCTGGAGTGGATCTGACGCATCCTGGCCCTCCTCGCTCCTAACAGATCCCGCATCCCCGCACTGGGCCGCATCCGGGACCTCGAGAGATGATATGACCCATGCCTGGCCCAGGCCTCCTGGGCTGCTCCTTGGTGAGTGCGGCCCAAAACTGAGCTCCTTCTCCTGAGATGCCCCTTGCTCGTCCCGCGTCAGGCCCGCCGACGCGTCCGGCCCCACCACGCCACCATCCTCCAATCCCGCCTCCATGCACTTATCATCTGGCCTCTCAGACGGCCTTGCATGAAAAAGGCCATGCACGTCGTCCTCCCTCTCGCTGGATGTCGTCCTCCCATTCCCCTCCTGGTCGCTCCTTTCCTCTCCCTGCCTCCCCGAGCCCTTCAGAGTTGCCAGCGCCAGGTCTTGCAGATTTTCACGAAGAGGGACGTGCTGCCCCTCCTCCGAACTTGGCTTCAGCGCTGCCCCTTTGCAATTTTGGGTTGCGGTCCCAATCGCGTCAGCACGCTCCTCCTCCCGCCGGTCAGAGAGAACCAGCGCTCCGTCCACGCTCGTGAATGGGTCCATGCCCATCCCCCCCTCCTGTAACACTGCTGCATCGATGAGCGGTGGTCCCTCCTGCGGTTCTTTCGGCTGACCGCCGTTTGCACCACCATGTCTCCGGCCACCGCCGTTTGCACCACCCTCACGGCTACCTCCCCCACCATGCAGCTGCCTGCCATCATCCTGCTGTGTCCCCGCTCCGGCAAGGCGCAGTCCGGCACCCGATCCATATGTCCTTCGGCCCCCTGCACCTCCACCGTTGCCCGCATCAGGAAAGCGCAGTCGGGCATGCACCGGAGCTCTTTGCCGCGGCGGCGGAAAGTCTCCGTCTTCGTAGCTGAGGTATCATCTGTACCCCCACCGGCTTGGCCAAGACGGCACTCTCCCATCATCCAACGGCATCCCGCTGATCCCACTGTCATCGCTGCTCATGCTGTCCGCGCTGGTCTCTGGCGGCCGGCTGAAGTCGATCACATGGTCGAGGTGAATCAACACAGGGTGACCTAGCATCGCCACTTGACCCCAGCGCGGCGGCGCCTCCCTCGGCTCCTCCAGCTGCAACACGCCTCTGGTTTTGATCTTCTCGACATCATCCGTCCAGACCCACAGTCGGAAGCAGCCTGTCTCCTCCTCCCTCTTCACCTCGCTGTCCGCCCCATCGATGAGCATGGAGGGGTCGAACAAGGGTGCCACTGAATCCACGTCCCAGGCATGCTCCGGCACTCCTTCCAGGCACACCCGCACCTTGTACAGCAGCTTTGCCGGTGACGCCCGACGGAACCGCGACCACGGCGCCACCATGAAGGCCACCCTCCCAGAACCAGAGGCCCCTGACCTCGCAACAGCTCATCACGGACTGCCGCCTCGTCAAAGACGAGCAGCAGCTCCCCTGTCGCCCGGAGCGACACCTTGACCGCGTCCTCGTTGATGCGGAAGCGCATCGACACCGCCCTCTTGACATCCACCAGCTCGAAAGGCAGTGGCGATCCCACCACCACCGCCACCACCGCGCACCTTGACAGCCGCCTCTCCGCTTCAGCCAGCGCCGCCGTCCGGCGTGCAGTCCCCACGACCAACCCCCGCCTAGCCGAGGGGTCAGCCGCCGGGGCTTCCATGGGCGCACGAACTGCAGCACTTGGGGGCGTGCCTGGCGGTGGTGGTGGAAGCACGACCGCCGACGCTTCAGATAATGTATATTTGTGATGTTAAAGTTCAACTTCAATAGATGATGCACATTGAAGATGAAAAAAAGGATGGTGTATCAAAATAGTTGCACCTCTCATGCGCGTCAACCAGTTCTCTCTGGATGAACCCACGGCCAAACATGGGACCGTCGTGCTTCAACTTCTTCCTCTCGTGCATCACCACTAGCATAGCAATGTCCTCTTCTTTGGTTAAATCAAATTCCTCATCTGACAAGGTAATCGTCCATGAAAACGGAGTCGCACGAGCTCATCTACAATGGGGAAATCACCGTCAAACTACATCTTCAACCCCTATAAAAAAGCTCCATATTTGCACGATTTTTTTTACCTTGGGGGAATTTGCTTGCACACGTTCCGGGTGAGGTGGGAGCAATTGGCCGGCGAAAGGTCAGACAGTAGATGTGCGGCGGCTGCAACGATCATGGACGACTGTGAAGCTGCAGGAGAACCGAGAACAGCGCTCACGGCGAGGCAGCTCCAGGGGCGGAGCTAGGATTCCGACATGAGGGGGGCGAAGAATCTATCGAAACCCACAAACGATTTTTGTTAGAGGATGACCCTCCCCCAACAACCCAGGTCTTTATGCACACAACTATTGCACAATACTACGGCAGAACCCTTTCATTCATTAGGCGTGATATTTTTTTTCAGAATAATTGTGCAAACGATGGATTGCTGAACGAAAATCATATGACACTCATGTTTGACGGCTGTAGCCCATGGAACGACACTGATACATGGCTGCAATTTTTTGACGTGCGAAAAGCAGCCGCAAAATATCATTCATATAGCAGTGCTCATATTTCTTTTGAAGCGCATCTAATCAACAAATCAATCTATTGTCCTGTACGCGTTATACTGAACAAAATTAAAACAATCCATCTAGTTTGGCAGAAATAATCATCATTGGAGTACTAAGTAACCAGACTGGTAGATCTAAATTCATAAAAAGCACTAGCCACCAGTATTAACTATTAAGATGTGTGAGATTTACCTTTTAATCTAGTGTTCGCAAGACACAACAGGATATCGGGCAAAGCGGCTTTGGGCTGGATCATCATAGCATGACGGCGCCGGGCGAAGAGTCGATGTATCCAGCTATGGTGCCGCCATGGACAAAGGAGGGGGGTGGAGTCAAATCGATCAGTTTACGATCTATTCCTGATGAGCAGCGGCGCTAGGCGGCTAGGTCATATATGGAACTAAAAACGAAACCAAAACGCTCCGTTTGGATGTAGATATTCAAGAGCTTGGCATTGAATTGGCTCCAATGCCAAATATCCATGACATTGATATTGAGGTTCAATATCAATATTAGTGTTTGGATGTGCATGCATTCAGCCCTTGGAATCCATGAGGAGCAACAATTCCAAATCACGTTTGGATGGTGAAAGCACATAGAGCAGTGCAGAGCACACACATAGCAACTAGCGCAGGGTACTAATATACTGTAGGAACTACCAAGTTACGCAGGAGGTCAAAAAAAACTAGCAAGTTACGCAGCAACGCGCACGGAGCAGCGTGGAGCACCGCCGAAAATCAGACGCACGCACGCAAAGCAGCAACACGCACACTGCGGTAAATCAGATGCACACAGAGCAGGTGCACACTGCCGGAAATTCGAACGGGCGCAGCCAAGCACGGATGCCAGCAACGACGGCGCTGCCGACAAATTGGAGCTTCAACGTCGGACTCGCCGCCGCCGCCCATGTCCAGCCAGACTCGCTGCTGCCGGTTGCATCCATGAACGTCGGCCCTTGGTTGCTGTCGCCCCCGTCCGAGGCAGCAGCTCCCAGGCTAGGGAGACAATGCATTGGCGAATCACGACTCAGTTACAGAGGGCGCAAGGGGAAGGGATGTGGCCATAGGAGTGCCTCCGTCGAGCTTCGCCTGGGTCATCTCGGCCTGGGTGCGCGGAGAAGCTGGCGTCCTGGACGGTGGTAGCAGCCGCTAGGGTCTCGCGGAGAAGCCGCCGCTGACCGGCGGCTGGGCGGTCCGGCCTCGATCTCCTAGCGGGTAGGCGCATGTGTTGGTGAAGCAGATGACGAGTCCAACGAAGGGGTACCGAGGCGATTCCAGCGAATACGGAGCCCAAGCGCTCTCTATTCGCGGAGGGCCGTGCGTGTGTTGAAGAAAACGGTTCGATATCGCGACCAAATTCCACACCCGAATACCTGAGCCATCCAAACGGTGGCATTCGGGCCAGCCCAATGCCAATTATGAAATCCAGCCTCCAATGTCTACATCCAAACGAGGCGAAAGAGTCAACCGTCGTAACCTTGATGCTTTCTGGGTGGCTGAAATCACATGGGCTTTTTACTTGGGCTTCGATGCAGATGGGCCACGCGAGATACAGGATTTGATAACACTTTCAATGCTAATTACGTGATTATTTCCGGCCATTGGTGTATATACAGTACTAGTGCGTGCTCTGAATTCTTAGGGGGCGCTGATCGTTTGGGGGGGGGGTCTAGCCCCTGCTCGCCCCCCTGTCTCCGCCCCTGGGCAGCTCCACGCGCGGCTTCCCGAGCTTCGTCGGCAGCTCGTAGCTAGCAGAAGCACCACCGCGTCCGCGACCACACCTCTGATGACACTATGGCAGGCGGAGCTCCGTCGAATCTCCGAATCATCCGCGCGGTCGCCGGCAGGGCGAAATAGAATCGGCGACGGCTACAGCGGCAAGATAGACGGCGGGGTTGGGGATGGATGGGTGGGCAGCCGCGTTTTTAGGCAAAAATCGCCAGCGGCGGAGGCGACCAGCCGTCGAGCGGGTGGGGGCTGGCGGGTGAAATGCAAATGAAGGCAGTTGGGCGGTTGACACGCGACCGGCTATTTCACATCACTCGAGGAGGCGATATTTTTTTCATCTACATCATCTGTTGGATATGGATTTCTTGGGTCTCACATGTATAAGTTAGAGGGTGCTTGGATCTAAGGGACTTATTTTAGTCTTACTAAAAATAGTCTTTTAAGAGGGTAAAGTTCCAAGCACTCCTGACTAAAGAGGGGCTAAAACTAGTCTTGAGACTAAAATTTTTTAGTCAGGGGTACCCCTACTAAAATGTGGATTAGTCCTCTCTTTCCTCATATAACTCCTCTGCTTTAACACATGCGAGTTCTGGATTGGAGGGTTTGAAGGATAATAAATGTTCATTAACTACTTTTAGTCTCTTTAGTATTTGGATCCAAACATGGGTGAAGCTAGCAAGTTTTAGTCCCACTACTTTTGGTCATGAGACTAAAACGTATCCAAGCACCCTCTTAGTTATTTTTACATGTACACTATCTATTGGAGATACTTTCAGGACTTAGACCGGTCCATTCGTTGACTAGGACTCTTCCATCAATTACCATTGCCTCCAGTACACTTTATTACTTCATATTTAAATAATATGTTGTAAGACTACCCACAATGGGAGTAACATCGATGGTAACATCACACTTATCTAGGCAAAATAAATGATGTGGCATATAATTAATGAAGAAAGAGAGACATGCGGTAACATAGCTACTTACTGTAACATCACACATATCAAGAAGAGATGAGTCTACGACATAATAAATGAAGTGATGCATGACACAACACATATGTTACTACCCATTGTGGAGGTAGTAACATAGACTTGTTACTACTCTAAGTTACTCCCCACTGTGACTAGTCTAAGGCTGGCCATAGTGGGGGTAACATAAGTAGTATCATGCACTTGAGACTCGCAAACATGCTTATGTGGCAGGTAATTAAAGAAGAGAGAGATGGTTATAGTAACATAGGTAGATACCGTAACATAATAAATGTGATGCCACTGTGTGTCATGCATGGCAATAAATGAGACTACCTATGATACTAATCTATGATACTATATACTATAGAGGTAGTAACATAGACTAGTAACATATGCATGTTGCTAGTCTAAGTTACTCCCCACTATGACTAGCCTAAATGGCTGTGCAACGATCGATGCAAGAGCCGACAGGTTTTTCCTCAGTTTCTAATAAGAATTTTATGTGAATAAAAGAATTATTTGGGGAGCTTTGGAGCTTGTATATACTACTCCAAAAGCCTTTTTTAGGGAAGCGGGCCATTTAATAAATCATCAAAATATTGTTACTTAAACAGCGATAACTTAAAAGTAGGGTCTGTCTATATCTCATCTAGATGTGAAATAATATCTCACATCTAAGTAGCATCTTTTTTTATGTGGCCACTTTTGTTTGCTTGTTTGTTTTTTCCTTTTTTGTTTCTCTCGGGCATGTTTGTTTGTCTCAGCTTTTTTGGTAGGTTGTGCAGCTGCTGGGAGATGTGTTTGACTGTCACGCGGCGCACGATGGTGGATAGTGCAACGTACAAAATTCAAAAAAAAAAAAAGAAATGTGATCACTCACAATCGAACACAAGACCTCTGACAGAGGCACTCCTGTAGTTAGCCACTAGAGCTATAGCGCGTTAGTTACTTCTTCCCACCGTGAAATACTAAAGACTATTCCGCCGCAGATTGAACAATTCAAAAATTTAAACATTTCATGAACTTGTGATTTCTAATTGAGTCGAACAATTTTCAAATTTGAGATGTGTTTTTGCAAAAAAGAGAACAAATTTTAAAAATTGAGAAACATTTTTAGAAAGAAGAATTTTTTTTGCAAACTTTCAAATGTTTTATGTGATTTTTTTAAAAAAATGCATACACTTTTCAAACAGTTTTTGAAAATTGCAAACAATTTTTTGTTTCAAACTTTTTTATAACTTGTGAACAATTTTTGAAAAATATGCATGCATTTTAGAATTTCCAAAAAAATTGGCAGACACGAACAATTCTGGAAACTTGAGCAAATTTATGAATTTGGAACATTTTGTGAAACTTCTAAATTTACAAAAAAAAGGATCAGAAAAAGAAAAAATAAAATAAAAATGACAAAAGAGATCAACTTTTGAAAAATAGTAAAACTAAAAAGAAAGGAAAACCAGTGAAGACAAAAAGAAAAAAACATGAAGAAAAAAAAGTATCCTAACTATTTGGGTCAACTCGTCTGTGGTTTGCTCGCTATCGAGGATAGGCTTGCAACTGGAATAGAAAAATTTCGGACCCCTAGTTGCGAGTTGACGGTGGACTCAGAATTGGGACTAAAAAAGGCCGAGCCCCAGTTGCGAGTCGTGTTGGACTTGCAACTATTACAAAAAACGCTGGCCCGCCGTTGCGAGCCGATGATGGACTTGCAACTGGGACAAAAAATTGTCGGGGCCTAGTTACGAGTCGAGGGTGGACTTGCATCTGGGACAAAAAGGGTCTGACCTCAGTTACGAGTCGAGGATGGACTTGCAGTTGGAAGTAAAAAACCTCGGCCCAAGTTGCAAGTCGATGGTGGATTTGCAACTCTGACAAGAAAGGTTGGGTCCCAGTTGCGAGTCGAGGGTGGACTTGCAACTGGGACAAAAAAGGTCAGACCCTAGTTGTGAGTGGAGAGTAGACTTGCCACTAGGACAAAAAAGGTTGATTCCCAGTTGCGAGTCGAGGATGGACTTCCAACGGGGACAAAATAAGGCTGGACCCTAGTTGCAAGTTGAGGGTGGACTTGCAACTAGGACAAAAAAATGTCGGGGTCCAGTTACAAGTCGAGAGTGGGATTACAACTGGGGAGAAAAGGTCGGATCCCAATTGCGAGTCGAGGGTGGACTTGCAACTAGAACAAAAAAATCGTACCCTAGTTGCGAGTTGAGGGTGGACTTGCAACTAGGACAAAACAAGTCTTGTCCCAGTTACAAGTTGAGGGTGGGTTGCAACTGGAACAAAACAATATTGGGGCCCAGTTGCGAGTCGAGGGTGGACTTGCAACTAGAAGAAAAAAAGGTCGGGCCCTAGTTGCTAGTTGATGGTGGACTTGCAACTGGGACAGGAAAAGGTCGAACCTCAGTTGCGAGTCGAGCGTGGAGTTGCAACCGGACAAAAAAAAGCCGGACCCGAGTTGCGAGTCAAAGGTGGACATGCAACTGGTACAAAAATAGGATGAGCCACAATTATGAGTCGAGGGTGGAATTGCGACTGAGACAAAAAAAGATTAAGCCCCAGTTGCGAGTCGAGGGTGAACTTACAACTGAGAAAAAAAGTTTAGACCGCAGTTGCGAGTCAAGGGTGGATTTGCAACTGAAATGAAAAATAAATTGGGATGAAAAATATTTTTGAATTTAGATTTTTTTCACATACTTAAACTTTTTTCTAAATTTTATAAAAAAAATATTCACACTAATCTTATTCATGAATTTGAAAAGGGGAAAATAAAAGATAAAATGGAAAAGGAAAAGGCAATAAAATGAACTGGCACAAAAAGAGAAGTTATATGGAGACAATAGAGCAAAAAAAATTGATAATAAAGAAAGGAGAACGGTAGATGAAAGAGAGAGTAATGATAGATAGTGAGAGGAGAGTCGATCAGACAACTCTTCATTTGTGAAACAAACGAATGAAAAAACAAATCTTTGCCAAGCCCCATAAACAAACAAACGAAAAAAGGGGCCGAGCCTATCCTTCTCATGACCAGACAACGTGCAACTAAGATGAAACAAATTACAGTCCTAGTTGCGAGTCAAGGCTGTACTTGCAACTGGGATGAAAAACAAAACAGATGCCTGGTTGTAAGTCAAGGGTGAGCTTGCAACTAGAAGAACTATGAGCCCAATTGCGAGTCAAAGGTGAACCTGCAACTAGGACAACTATGAAACTACAAGTTCAGTTGCGAGTCAAGGGTCGACTTGCAACTAGGATGAAACAAACTACAGTCCCAGATGTGAGTCAATGGTGGACTTGCAAATGAGATGAAAGACAAAAAACATGCCTAGTTATGGGTCAAAGGGTGGGCTTGCAACTCAGAGGGTGGACTTGCAACTCGCACAAGTACGAGACCAATTGGCGAGTCAAGGGTGGACCTGCAACTAGGACAACTACGAAACTACAAGCTCAGTTGCGAGTTAAAGGTTGACTCGCAACTGGGAGGAAACAAGCTATGAGCAAGTTGCAATCAAAAGGTAGACTTGCAACTGGGATAAAAAACAAAGCACATGCTCTAGTTGTGAGTAGAGGGTGGGCTTGCAATTTGGACAACTACGAGCCCAGCTGTGAGTCCAGAGAGACTTGAACCTGGGACAACTACAAAACTACGAGCCAGTTGCGAGTCAAGGATCGACTTGCAACTGGGATGAAACAAGCTATGGCCCAGTTGCGAGTCAAGGATCGACTTGTAACTGGGATGAAAAAACAAAATACATGCTCCAATTGCGGGTCGAGGGTGGGCTTACAAGTCTGACAACTATGAGCCCAATTACGACTCAAGAGTGGACTTGAAAATGAGACAACTACGAAACTATGAGCCTAGTTACGAGTCAAGGGTCAACTTGCAACTAGGATGAGACAAACTACATGCCCGATTGCATGCCAATGGTGGACCTGCAACTGAGATGAAAAACAAAAACACATGCTCCAGTTGCGAGTCAAGGGTGGAGTTGCACTTGAGACAACTATGAAACTACGAGCCTAGTTGCGAGTCAATGGTCGACTTGTAACTAGGATGAAACAAACTACATGCCACTTGTATGTCAAAGATGGACCTATAACTGAATGAAAATAAAACACAGGCAAAATAACCGTGGTCAAATGTCGGTCAGTGAGAAGATGGGGGATAAACTTCATAGTCGAGCTCCCCAAATGACAACATATATAGGCCCCTATGAAAAATAAATGCGAGAACATGACGACACAAAACAAACGGGACAAGAGGACGCGTGACAAAAAAGAACAAGCTGACACGGACGTACATGATTCAATTTGTGCGAACATTAAATTTAGATGAGCTAAATTTTATCTAGATTAGATTTAGCATATCTGAAAACGAAAAATCTAGTTACACTCCACTCTAGCTACACGGTCAAACAAAAAATAATAGAAAACAGAGAATGAAAACACACGTGTCCCTACAAAAAAAACTAAGCCCATAAAAAAACAATACACAAAACATAATAACAGTTCAGTAGAAAAATGTCATATCGGCTCTCACTCCTTCACGAGGGACAAACCAAAAAAATACGACGCAAGGACGACCAGCATGACTCGGAAGTATGTGTATCTTACGTATATGAGTTAGATGAAACATTGTTAACTCCCATTTAGATAATAATTAGCAAACTAATCCGAAACGGGACCTCTGACCGCGAGGCAAAAAAGGTCCAACAAAGGACACGCGCACGAACCGGTTGACAAGTAGACACCAAACACATATTCGACACAGAGCACGTGAGACAAAATAACCCGCAATCAAGATTTGCACGACATTTAAAGCGAACATATGACAGAGTAAAAAACAAGTTCATGAATTTAAACGAATAAATAAAGAATAAAGGGGAAAATAAAAATGGAAATAGAAAATATAAATAAAAAACCATGAATACAGAATACTTTATAATTTAAAACAAACAATAAAATAGAAAAAGGAAAACAAAAAAGAAAATAAAATGAAAACAAACAAGAACAAATACTAGGTATCAAATAGGAGTGTAGAAAAATTAGAAGAACTAGGACTGAGTGTACACCAAGTGGTCAGCTTGGTAAGCTATCAACAAAAAATTACAAACTAGGACTGAGTGTAGCATGGACTTGTGAAAGAAATGAAAAAAAATGGCAATCAACTTCGCAGTAGCAACGACCTTGAGTAGCATAGACTTGGAAAAACCAACAACGCCCGACCTAGCACTAGCAACCTGGACACATGCAACGCCTGAGACAACGCACCGCCGAGCGAGCGCAGCATCCAGATCATGGCCTTTTGCACGAATATTAAAGACATATAATCTAATGGCTCTAGACTTAGATGTGAGATAGCTATTTCACATCTAGATGTGAAATAGCAAACCTGTTAAAAGTAATGTTATTAGAGCATCTCTAACAGCCGCCTAAATATCACACCAGCGGGCAAAAAGCAACTTTTAGCGTGCGCGGGCCGGTTTGGTGCGCTCCAGCAGGCATGGGAGAATCGGGCGCGGGGAAAAGAAGTGTGCGCGCAGCGTCGGGTGCGCTCTATAAAAGCCGTGCGCGCTAGCCCACCAACCGTCACTACATTGCCTCCTTCTTCCCCGCTTCGCCGTTCTTCCTCGCATCCAGCGCCCTGCCACCGATGCTGCGCCCTTCTCTCCACACCGCCGCGCCTTCTCCCCCACCGCCGACATGCCGCTGCGGCCTTCTCCCCCACCGCCAACATGCCGCCGCGCGTATGAAGCAGCTCCGGCTACCGCGGTGTCCGCGTCTGCCCCTCCGGCATGTATTACCCGGAGAACCGCTCCGGTAATACACGTCTCGGCCTGGGGACGTTCGAGACCCCCCACGAGGCCGCCCGCGCGTACGATGCGATGGCATGGCGCCTCTCAAGGCCACGTTCGCAGATGAACTTCGACGACGCGCGGACATGCCAGCAGGCGCATGATCTCGCGCCTCCGCTGCGGCTAATCACCGACGAGGACCGCCGCATCCAGCGTAGGCGGGAGCGTCTCCTCCTGATCACTGAGGCGGACGAGTATGCCATGGCGGAGTGGCGCCAGCGCTTCCCGCAGGACGTCACCTAGAACTACTTCTGGGCGGATAGGAGGGCAAAGCGAGCCACGGATCGGGCGGGCAGACGTGAGCGGAAGGCCCTGGCGATAGCTCAGTGCAAACTGGGAGCTACGTCGACCTTTCACGACAACGATCCTCGGTGGGATGACGCGTTTCTGTCGTTGGACTACACCACCGAGGAGGAGGACAATGAGGAGTAGTTTCTGTATATTTGCATCATCGTATCATTTTTATTTGTATCGCATGGACTTGTTTGTGGTGTTAGGGTTGAACTATGTCATCTATATGTCGTTTTTATCTACTATTTGTATCGTATGGACTAGTTTCATATTGTTCGTATGTGTTGTACGGTAGCACAAACACGTCGTTTTTTTTGCAACGCCTGCTGGAGCCGCTCGCGCGCGCAATATTTTGCTGCAGTCACTGGAGCCAGCGCTCTACTACGCGTAGAAAGATGCTATTTCGATGATATAAAAAATATTTTAGCGCGGTCGCGCGTCTATTGGAGATGCTCATATTAAGTTCATGGTGTAGTGTCGATGCTCGTTGGGCATTCATCATCACATCCACAGTTGGATGTTGCTACTGCTAACAAATTAGTTCATTCTTTAAACAAACTCGTGAAACACGGGTATGTATGCTTCACTTTGTTTAAGCCACTATGACGAGGCATTATGGTGTCATACTGACGTGACAATGTATATGTCCTTAATTAAGTTAGGGTGATTTCCACGAGTACCGACATATAATATATGTTTTCCTGTGGCCTGATCAACCACCATAAATTGATGAATCAGCTAAGTCTATAGTGGTTGGATGGTTAAGTCGTAGATTTGACACTGGTGCTCTCATTTTTCTGGATTTATTTCAGAAATTTCGGCGATGTGCGTTTAATGGGAGGAGACGTTTCTATCAACTACGAAGGTATTTGTGAAGACTCCATCAATCTCAGGATAATGTGTCGGCTCAGTCTCTCGGAGATACTCATAGGGGTAGGGTGTGCGTGCTTGTGTCCATAGGGCTGACCGTATGATTGAGTGTCTATGTCACTGTGTTCAAAAAAGCCTGCAGTGCAATCCACATCGGTGAAAAAGGGAGTGTTTAACCTAATTATGATTGCATTAAATTTTTTTTCTGAGTCTACTGAGATGAAAAGGATTAGTAATGAACTTCATTTGGGAACTAACTAGTTTTGCAGGTCTTAATGGATTTCTCTGGGTTTATAAGGTACCGAAGGAAGATTGACAATTATATACGGAGTACTAAGCAGGCCAAAGAAACTAGATTTGTGGATGCGATAAATAAAAATTGCACAATTGGCAATAACCGACGTGAGGCCTACGCTCAGAAGAACTTATAGGCAAAAATTCATCAAAACTTTCACCAAGACATAAGAAGGATGTTAAGGTAGAACATCGCGGATTGCACCTCATATAGATATCATTAAAGAACTTGCTAAACCGATAGCAGTGATAAATAATGATGTACAACTTACAAAACCTGAAAGGACGCACGGACGGTAGGAATGCAAGTAAACAAGTTTTGTCATGTTCTTTTGGTAGCAAGACGTATCTTTGTTTGTGCGATCCTGGTTCACCCATTAATATCATTCCTTACAATCTTTATGCCAAGATTTATGATGATATATCTCCTTGTAGTCTTGAGTCAACTGATATTGACATTAAGCTAGCAAATAAACGGAATATATTTGAATCTTGTGAAATACTACAATACACAGGCGATGATTACCTATCACCTCCTCTCCCTGCCACGATCATCAGGCAATACCGGCGGCCATGGCAACTCGTACGGGTACGCTGGCCCTTCATAGTTGTTTCGGTCGTGCTCGCATTCTGCCCTCATTGTGTCAAGCTCGATGGAGAACATCCACCTCTTCTCCTTTGGTCTCACTAGGACGTATCTGGAATTTGCCGTGAGAATGGTGGCGCCTTGCTGAAAAAATCCTTCCTCACGGCCTGGTAACCCGACAGTCGCCTCCTGCAGCCCCAGGGACTTTTCCAGCACCCACTCGTCTTCTCCAGATCCTTGATGGCGCCGGCGTGCAAAGACCTTGAGCTCGTTGCTTACCAGGCACACGATGCACAAGGCGCCGTCCTCACCGGCGATGACCCAAGTGGTACGGTCATCTTCATTGTACAATCCCCATATGTTGTCAGGGAACTTGACAAGGGAGTATTCCAGAGTGGCCTCCTCAAGGGCAAGCACGGCGGCGCTTCCTTGGATTCCCCAGTACATAAATCCATTGACACGCCCCACCAAATTGTCCAACCATGACTTTGTTCCGGTGCTGGTGGCCTGGGTGCGCTTTAGACGCCAGCCGCCATCACTGCCCGAGGAGAACACGCAGGCCAGATTGTCGTCGACCGTCGCTAGGATCCTGAAGTTGGACATGTTGCCTCGGCGATTTCCGGCCTCGTCCTCGATGTCGATTAGGTGTACTTCTTGATAATAGTCAGCCACGTCCGAAGGCCAAAGGATCCCCTGGTAGCGCCGTGTGAGCGGCTCACACACGACGAGCTGGAGGTCATAACCAAAGGAGCCACGGGCATGGCCCCGGTCCCGGCGCATCCCACCGGACAGGAGGAGGAGGCTGCCACGGCTGTCTTCCAGCGCCCAGGAGTGCTCTGTGCCCGGAAGGAAATTCAGGGAGAAGCGTCCGGGCGGCACAACCGACGAGTAGGGGACGAAGCCGAAGTAATTGGATGTGTCTCCGAATTCGAGGCAGTAGTCCCCGGCATGTATCGCGTGCCCGTGGGCCGAACTCAGCCGCGCGAGGAAGCCGGCGTCCGTGACGACGCGGCACCACCGCCTGCACGTTGCGGCGGCGCGGACGAGGCACGGGGAAGGGCCGAGGACGAGGAGGACGCGCTCGAAGAGGTGGTCGGGGAGGTCGAGCACTGTCGTCGCCCTGGCCTCTTCCCTTTTCTTCTTGGACCTGTTCCTTCGCCGGAGACGTCCCTCCGCCGCCGTCGCCATTACGGGTCGATACGTGAGATCCCTCTCGCCCCTGCGTTAAAAGCGATCCGTGTGCGTGCAGGCGTACGTGCCGCGCCCTCCAAGTCGCTCCGTGATCACACGGATCTAAAAATAGAAACAGCTCGGGCTATACACCAATAGAACTATAGATATAGATGGAAAATAAAACTTGATCCGGTACGTAAAAGGAAGCAGATATCACATTATCACAACAACTTGGTGGGCGCGCACACTTCGGATCGAGCGCGCCAAACCCGCACGCACCGGCCAGTTTCGTTTACAGTTTGATGTTTTCTAACGATGTCACATCTAACATCCTACAAATAACGTAGCAATAAAAAAAAGAAAAGTGGGACAAAAAAATCGGAAATGTTAACGCCCATACGTGTGGGCGTTTGCACATCGCCCACACGCTTCCACCACCACTCATTTTTGCCACGTATGAATAGATGACATCAGCAGATTTTTTTTTTGTTTTCGGCTTAAAAATGTTGCCATCATTAAATCCGTCTCGAAGAGATATTCAAAACTAGACCCCATGTTGATATGTTTCGATGAAATTTTTTTTTTGCCAGAAGTTGCCATGATGTTTACACTGCAGTTGCCATAGGACTTAAACTAAAGTTGACATATGGCAATTTTAGTTTGTAGATCATGGCAATTTTAGTATTTTGATGATGGCAACTCCAGTACTTTGACCATGAAAATTATTTTTTGTATGAACCAGGGCAATTTTACGTGCATGTATCATGGCAATTTTAGTTTATGGTTCATGACAAGTCTAGTTTCTTAATTCCCCGTTTTATAAATGTCAAAATTTACTTTTAAATGTAGAAGAAAATAGCTGAAACATATCATGGCAACTTCAGTGTAAACATCATGGCAATTCATATGCAATAGACATGGCAACTTTTAATCCAAATTTTTTTTCATCAAAACATATCAACATGAGATCTAGTTTCGAAGATCTCATCGCGAGGGATTTAATGGTGAAAACGGATTTTCAATCGGATTTTTCGTTTAAGAGATAAAACATTTTAAAAACTGAAAATCCAAAAAGATTCCTACATGCATGCATGCGATGACGTGGCAATCTGTTTACATTAGAGACGTGTGGTGCGTCTCCCTTCCTGCCACACGTGTGGCAGTTAGTGCGACCCAAAAAAATAGACCACAAACATAATAAATATCAGATTAAATGTGACATAACTATGTCACATCTAGATGTTGTCCTAGACAGACCCTTTCGTTTAACCAAGCCACCAACCGCGCCGCGCAGATGCATCTTACCTGATCCGATGTACGTTCGGAGATAGATCTCGCGCCGCGCGATGGCGACCACGGCGGAGGGACGTCGCCGGCGAAAGAACAGGTCCAAGCAGACGCGGAAAGAGGCCGGGGCGGCGACGACCGTGCACGACCTCCCGGCCCACATCTTCGAGAGCGTCCTGCTCCGCCTTGGCCCTTCCCCGTCGCTCGCTCGCGCTACCGCCATGTGCAGGCGCTGGTGCCGCGTCGTCTCCGACGTTGGATTCCTCGCGCGGCTCCGATCGGCCCACCCACACGCGACACACGTGGGCGACTACCACTGTGACGGGTACAATGCCAGCTTCGGGGCCGAGGTCGAACGCCCCGTCTTCGTCCCCTCCTCGCCGGCCTCTGCTATCGACAACCGTCACTTCGCCCTCGACCTCCTCCCCGAAGGATACTGGAAGCTCCTTGACAGCCGCAGTGGCCTTCTCCGCCTCGGGAGGACCACCTACCGGGGCAACACCTCGTCGTCCTACTTTGACCTCCTAGTCTGTGATCCGCTCACGCGGCGCCACCAAGGGGTCCATTGGCCATCAAGTCTGGAATCTTTTCTTCACGCCTTTCTGGTTGGCGGCTGATAACCCACAAGTATAGGGGATCACAACAGTTTTTGAGGGTAGAGTATTCAACCCAAATGTGTTGATTCGACACAAGGGGAGGCAAAGAATATTCTCAAGTATTAGCAGTTGAGTTGTCAATTCAACCACACCTGGATAACTTAATATCTGCAGCAAAGTGTTTAGTAGCAAAGTAATATTATAGTAGTGGTAACCGTAACAAAAGTAACATAAGCAAAAATAATATAGGAAAACGAGAATCAATATAGGAAAAACTCGTAGGCATCAGATCGGTGATGGATAATTATGCCAGATGCGGTTCATCATGTAACAGTCATAACATAGGGTGACACAGAACTAGCTCCAATTCATCAATGTAATGTAGGCATGTATTCCGAATATAGTCATACGTGCTTATGGGAAAGACCTTGCATGACATCTTTTGTCCTACCCTCCCGTGGCAGCGTGGTCCTAATGTAAACTAAGGGATATTAAGGCCTCCTTTTAATAGAGAACCGGAACAAAGCATTAGCACATAGTGAATACATCAACTCCTCAAACTTGTTCATCACCGGGAGTGGTCCCGATTATTGTCACTTCGGGGTTGCCGGATCATAACACATAATAGGTGACTATAGACTTGCAAGATAGGATCAAGAACACACATATATTCATAAAAACATAATAGGTTCAGATCTGAAATCATGGCACTTGGGCCCTAGTGACAAGCATTAAGCATAGCAAAGTCATAGCAACATCAATATCAGAACATAGTGGATACTAGGGATCAAACCCTAACAAAACTAACTCGATTACATGATAGATCTCATCCAACTCATCACCGTCCAGCAAGCCTACGATGGAATTTCTCACGCACGGAGGTGAGCATCATGAAATTGGTGATGGAGGATGGTTGATGATGACGACGGCGACGAATCCCCCTCTCCGGAGACCCGAACGGACTCCAGATCAGCCCTCCCAAGGGGTTTTAGGGCTTGGCGGCGGCTCCGTATCGTAAAACGCGATTATTTCTTCTCCTTGAATTTTTTCTCCCCAAAAGCAAATATATAGAGTTGGAGTTGGCGTCAGAGGAGCTCCAGGGGGCCCACGAGGTAGGGGGCACGCCCTAGGGGGGGCGCTCGCCCCACCCTCGTGGACAGGGTGTGGGCCCCCTGGTCTTCATCTTTGGCAAGGATTTTTTATTATTTTTGAGAAGACGTTCCGTGGAGTTTCAGGTCATTCCGAGAACTTTTGTTTCTGCACATAAATAACACCATGGAAAGTCTGCTGAAAACAGCGTCAGTCCGGGTTAGTTCCATTCAAATCATGCAAATTAGAGTCCAAAACAAGGGCAAAAGTGTTTGAAAAAGTAGATACGACGGAGACGTATCAGCGGCGCCGAAACCGACAGCGACACCACCTGTCGCATGACCTTGTCCAACTTCAGGGTCCTCGCAGTCGTCAACGAGAACCTAGTCTGCCTCTTCTCCTCGGGCAGCGATGGTGGCTGGCGGATGCGCACCACAGCCACCGGCATTGGCTACAGCCAGATGGTTGGGCGCGCCAACGGCTCTATATACTGGGGAATCAAAGATAGGGCCGTCGTGCGTGCTCTTGACGTGGTCACCATGGAGTTCTCCCCCATCGAGCTGCCGGAGAACATAGGGGACTGTTCGACGAAGAGGAACGTGCCTCTCGGATCATCGGCGGCAATGACAACGATGCGGCTAGGCCGTCGGCATAGGCTTGTCATTTGGCGCCTCCTGGTTGGGCAGCACTTGATGGCGCCGCCGACAGCCACCGTTAGGCTAGGAACGTTGCCGACATAGATGTACGGACACCGTCGGGATATCATCTATGCCGACGGCCTTTCTATGCCGACGGCCTCCGTGGGTACATCGACGCATATGTTGCCGACGGCCCTATGCCGACGGGGGTCGCCGGCATAGGCCTGTCCCGACGGCATTCAGGCTATGCCGACAGCCTGGGCCGTCGACATAGGGGCTGATTCCGGTAGTGCATCATCAGCCTAACGGGCAATGAGCTCAAAGTATTTGCGCTGCGGCATGTATATCTAGGTCGCTGGTGCCGCAACGACCACGAGTGGGTGCTCGAGAAACAGCTGGGGCTGCCATACGGCACTTGGGCTGCCGGGGCACAAGGACAGCTTCTTCCAACAAGGATCCAGGATTATCGCGGCAAATACTCAGTACATCCTCCTGTCACCGATTCTCACTAATTGCCATCAGACATGGCCATTCTCTGTCGAGCTCGAAACAATGAGGGTAGAGAGGAACATGTACAACGGGGAAGCCTATCCTTTTGAATTGCCATGGCCGCCGGTTTGGCCTGATTGTGTCAGTGGGGGAGGAGACAATGCTACCGTTAATTATGTACGTAATATGTTTTATGAATCATAATTTCAAAGGATAAGATTAGCTTTTCTTACGTTCATGTATACAATTCAATAGCTGGAAATATAGCAACACGCCATCGAAGAAACATTGGATAATTTGTGAGATAACCGCTGCAAGTTGTTTTAGGTTAACCCCAAAGCAGATGGTATTAGTTGCGGTAGGTCATTTCCTCCTCGTTGCGTGCATCAGCTGCTTCGTGATCGCCTCCCGTCAGGTACTGAGGAGGAAAAATGGCATGGGCCAGGTGGTGCCATTTGTCCTTTTGCATTGTTTCGGATTCGGGACCCATATTGTTTTCTCTTCTCACACGCCAGATTCCTTTGGAGTTATGTCTGTGAGGCTCTGAGGCCGGAGTGGCATGCCTTAGAATTCCTGGAGGCCAAGGCCAATCGTACTGGAAGGAGGAGGTGGTTTTGGTTGGTACTCGCGACGACGACCTAGACCCTATGGACTACACTTAACAAGATAGTTATCAAGCGGGTCTCTTGTATGCTGCAGAATCATTTACATTATTGGCATTTTGCAGCAGTGGCACCTGCTATTTTAGCCATAAGACGGGAACCGGCTTGGCGGCATGATGTGGTTGGTATTCAGGAGGTCTGCTGACATCTCGCTGCTCCTCCTAGCAGTTGTTCCCGCATCTTTTAGAGGTCGCACATCACTTTTTCCTTTTGCTTTTGGGCATGTTTATGTTGTTGCCTTAGCCCACCTCTTATTTTTTGTGCCTGGACTCGTACTTCTTGCATGAATTTCAATTGTGCTTTATGTTGGGGAACATAGTAATTTCAAAAAAATTCCTATGCACACGCAAGATAATGGTGATGCATAACAACGAGAAGGGAGAGTGTCGTATACATACCCCTCGTAGACCGTAAGCGGAAGTGTTATGACAACACGGTTGATGTAGTCATACGTCTTCACAATCGACTGATCCTCGGTACCGAACGTACGGCACCTCCGCGTTTAGCACATTTTCAGCTCGGTGACGTCCCACGAACTCACGATCCAATAGGCTTCGGGGAAGACCTTCGTCAGCACGATGGCGTGGTAACGGTGATGATGATGCTAACGACGCAGGGCTTCGCCTAAGCACTGCTACGATATTACCGAGGTGGATTATGGTGGAGGGGGGCACCGCACACGGCTAAGAGATCAATGATCAATTGTTGTGTCTATGGGGTGCCCCCTCCTCCGTATATAAAGAGGGGAGGAGGAGAGGGTCGGCCAGGTAAGAGGCGCACCCAAGGGGGGGCAATCCTACTCCAAGTAAGTTTGCCCCCCTTCCTATTCCAAGAAGGAGAAGGGGGGAAGGAGGAGGTGGAGAGAAGGAAGGAGAGGGGGGCCGCCGCCCCTTCCCCTTGTCCAATTCGGACTGGGGTAGGGGGGCCGCGCACCACCTCCTGGCTGCCCTCTCTCTTCTCCACTAAGGCCCATAAGTCCCAATAGCTTTCGGGGGGGGGGGGATTCCGGTAACCTCCGGTACTCCGGTTATATTCGAAACTTCTCTGAAATACTTCTGATGTCCGAATATAGTCGTCCAATATATCAATCTTTATGTATCGACCATTTTGAGACTCCTCATCATGTCCGTGATCACATCTGGGACTCCGAACTACCTTCGGTACATCAAAACACATAAACTCATAATACCGATCATCACAGAACTTTAAGCATGCGGACCCTCCGGGTTCGAGAACTATGTAGACATGACCGAGACACGTCTCCGGTCAATAATCAATAGCGGAACCTGAATGCTCATATTGGTTCCTACATATTCTACAAAGATCTTTATCGGTCAAACCGCATAACAACATAAGTTGTTCCCTTTGTCATCGGTATGTTACTTGCCCGAGATTCGATCGTTGGTATCTCAATACCTAGTTCAGTCTCGTTTCCGGCAAGTCTCTTTACTCGTTCCATAATGCATCATCCCGCAACTAACTCATTAGTCACATTGCTTGCAAGGCTTATAGTGATGTGCATTACCGATAGGGCCCAGAGATACCTCTCCGACAATCGGAGTGACAAATCCTAATCTCGATCTATGCCAACTCAACAAGTACCATCGGAGACACCTGTAGAGCACATTTATAATCACCCAGTTACGTTGTGACGTTTGGTAGCACACAAAGTGTTCCTCCGGTATTCGGGAGTTGCATAATCTCATAGTCATAGGAACACGTATAAGTCATGAAGAAAGCAATAGCAACATACTAAACGATCAAATGCTAAGCTAACGGAATGGGTCAAGTCAGTCACATCATTCTCTAATGATGTGATCCCGTTAATCAAATGACAACTCATGTCTATGGCTAGGAAACTTAACCATCTTTGATTCAACGAGCTAGTCAAGTAGAGGCATACTAGTGACACTCTGTTTGTCTATGTATTCACACATGTATCAAGTTTTCTAGTTAATACAATTCTAGCATGAATAATAAACATTTATCATAAAATAAGGAAATAAATAATAACTTTATTATTGCCTCTAGGGCATATTTCTTTCAGTCTCCCACTTGCACTAGAGTCAATAATCTAGTTCACATCGCCATGTGATTTAACACCAATAGTTCACATCACTATGTGATTAATATTAACATCCATAGTTCACATCGTCATGTGACCAACACCCAAAGGGATTACTAGAGTCAATAATCTAGTTCACATTGCTATGTGATTAACACCCAAAGAGTACTACGGTGTGATCATGTTTTGCTTATGAGAGAAGTTTAGTCAACGGGTCTGCCATATTCAGATCCATATGTATTTTGCAAATTTCTATGTCAAATATGCTCTGCATGGAGCTACTCTAGCTAATTGATCCCACTTTCAATATGTATCCAGATTGAGACTTAGAGTCATCTGGATCAATGTTAAAACTTGCATCGACTTAACCCTTTACGATGAACCTTTTGTCACCTCCATAATTGAGAAACATATCCTTATTCCACTAAGGATAATTTTGACCGCTGTCTAGTGATCTACTCCTACATCACTATTTTACTCCCTTGCTAAACTCAGTGTAGGGTATACAATAGATCTGGTACACAACATGGCATACTTTATAGAACCTATGGTTGAGGCATAGGAAATGACTTTCATTCTCTTTCTATCTTCTATCGTGGTCGGGCTTTGAGTCTTACTCAATTTCAGACCTTGTAACAAAGGTAAGAACTCTTTCTTTGACTGTTCCATTTTGAACTACTTCAAAATCTTATCAAGGTATGTACTCATTGAAAAAACTTATCAAGCGTCTTGATCTATCTCTATAGATCTTGATGCTCAATATATAAGCAGCTTCACCGAGGTCTTTATTTGAAAAACTCCTTTCAAATACTCTTTTATACTTTCCAGAAAATTCTACATTATTTCCGATCAATAATTATGTCATTCACATATACTTATCAGAAATGTTGTAGTGCCCCCACTCACTTTCTAGTAAATACAGGCTTCACCGCAAGTCTGTATAAAACTATATGCTTTGATCATCTGATCAAAGCATATATTCCAACTCCGGGATGCTTGCACGAGTCCAAAAAGGATCGGTGGAGCTTTGCACACTTTGTTAGCATCTTTAGGATCGACAGTACCTTCTGGTTGCATCATATACAACTCTTCTTTAAGAAATCCATTGAGGAATGTAGTTTTGACATCCATTAGCCAGATTTCAAAAAATGTGGCATTTTGCTAACATGATTCGGACAGACTTAAGCATCGCTACGAGTGAGAAAATCTCATCGTAGTCAACACCTTAAACTTTGTCAAAACCTTTTTCGACAAGTCTAGCTTTGTAGATAGTAACACTACTATCAGCGTCCATCTTTCTCTTGAAGATCCATTTATTTTCTATGGCTTGCGGATCATCAGGCAAGTCAACCAAAGTCCACACTTTGTTCTCATACATGGACCCCATCTCAGATTTCATGGCCTCAAGCCATTTCGGGGAATCTGGGCTCATCATCGCTTCCTCATAGTTCGTAGGTTCGTCATGGTCAAGTAATATGACCTCCAGAACAGGATTACCGTACCACTCTGGTGCGGATCTTACTCTGGTTGACCTAAGAGGTTCGGTAGTAACTTGATCCGAAGTTTCATGATCATCATCATTAGCTTCCTCACTAATTGGTGTAGGTGTCACAGGAACCGGTTTCTATGATGAACTGCTCTCCAATAAGGGAGCAGGTACAGTTACCCCATCAAGTTCTACTTTCCTCCCACTCACTTCTTTCGAGAGAAACTCCTTCTCTAGAAAGGAATCATTCTTAGAAAGGAATGTCTTGCCTTTGGATCTGTGATAGAAGGTGTACCCAACTGTCTCCTTTGGGTATCCTATGAAGACATATTTCTCCGATTTGGGTTTGAGCTTATCAGGATGAAACTTTTTCACATAAGCATCGCAACCCCAAACTTTAAGAAACGACAACTTTGGTTTCTTGCCAAACCACAGTTCATATGGTGTCGTCTCAACGGATTTTCGTGCTGAATTTTTTGATATATTATACGGTTTTTTTCGACATCGTATGCAAAAGTTATAGCCGTTTTACATTTGCCTACACTTTTTGCAAAACATGTACAAATTTAAGTTTTCAAATTTTCCTAACTAGTGGATGTAGTAATATAACTACCTCTCGAAGGATTTTATTTTCTGAAGTTTTTATCATTTTCTTTTGATTTTTTCAAAACTGAAATGGCGATACACGCGCGGGGGGGGGGGGGGGGGTAGAGTTTGAAAATTGCCCTATATTCCCGGTTTGTGTCTCCAACCGGGACTATAGGTCAGACCCCTTTAGTCCCGGTTCATGGCACGAACCAGTACTAAAGGTTAGCCCTTTAGTACCGGTTTGTGCCACGAACCGGTACTAAAGGTGATCGTGGGGCCCCGGCCTGACGCCAGCCTGCCACCACCCCTTTAGCACCGGTTCGTGGAACGAACCGGTATTAAAGGTTCAACACGAACCGACATTAATGCATAGCCGTTCGAACCGGCACTGATGTACCATTAGTACCGGGCCAAAATCGAACCGGGACTAATGTGTCTCACATTAGGTCCTTTTTCTACTAGTGGATGTTGGTGCACCCCTTAGTACAATCGAGGGCAATGATGCGGCTGCATGTGCAACTAGAGGGGAAGCAACTTCTACTTCTTTCGAACCAAAGATGAAGAAAGAAGAATGCTCAAGAATCCGCAGATCAACAATGAATGCATGGAGAAGATATTAGTCCAACTTGTGGGAGCAGTTATGGAAGTTGGAAATCTTCTGAAATGCATACTTGTAGTTCTTGTTTTCTTTGGTTTTGCTTTTTTAGCAAAGATTTGGTGATGTCTTTTGTATCTAATGTTGTTGCAAAAGCAAAGAAATGCATTATGCTAGATCAATTTAAGTTTTGCGGGCCGGGAGGAGCTGCGCCAGATCAGACGCCACAAAGCCGACCCGTAAAAAAGGATATTCCGGTCCAATATGCGGGGTCTGCAACTGTGGCCGTCGCACCGGTCCGCAAAGGCGTTTTTGCGTGAACTGCAAACACGTTTTCCGGACCAGGAGGATGCAGGGTCTGCTAGAGTTGCTCTAAGGCAACAACCCAAACATGCACGAAAGCAAAAGGAAAAAAGCGATGCGCGACCTCTAAAAGATGAGGGAACAACTGCTAGGAGGAGCAGCGAGTTGTCAGCAGACCTCCTGAATACTAGCCACATCATGTCGCCAATCCGGTTCACGTCCTGCGGCTAAAATAGCAGGTGCCACTGTTGCAAAATGCCAATAATGTAAATGTGTCTGCAGCATACAAGAGACCCGCTTGATAACTATTTTGCTACGTGTAGTCCATAGGGTCTAGGTCGTCGTTGTAGAGAATTATGCAACTCACGATATATTGATTGGGTGCAATACGCACGTATATATAAGTACAAAGGATAGCCACGTCCTCGACTATACATGGAAGGAGGAGGGCTTGTTGTACAAGAAATACACATATATATCTACATCTCAACACCCCCCCCCCCCCCGCAGTCGAAGCGGCACCATGGGCGACGCAAAGACTGGACCGGAACTCCTCGAAGGACGCAGTAGACAAGCCCTTTGCCATGATGTCAGCAAATTGTTGGGACGTAGGGACATGGAGCACACGTATATGACCAAGTGCTACCTGTTCCCGAACAAAATGGATATCAATCTCAATGTGCTTGGTGCGGCGATGATGGACTGGGTTGGCGGAGAGGTAGACCGCAGAGACATTGTCACAGTAGACAATGGTGGCCTTGTCAACCGGAGACAAGAGCTCATGTAGAAGCTGACGAAGCCAGGAGCACTCGGCGACGACGTTGGCAACGGCGCGGTACTCTGCTTCTGCACTAGAGCGGGAAACAATGGGCTGCCGGTTGGACGACCATGAGATGAGGGATGGTCCAAGGTAGACGCAATAACCAGAGGTCGAGCGGCGCGTGTCAGGGCAGCCGGCCCAATCAGCGTCAGAATAAGCCGTCATATCCAGAGAGGATGAAGCCTGGAGTGACAATCCAAGATCCAAGGTGCCACGGATATAGCGCAGAATGCGCTTGACCGCGGTCCAGTGAGCATCACGAGGGGCATGCATATGGAGACACACCTGCTGTACAGCGTACTGAAGCTCCGGGCGAGTAAGAGTGAGATACTGAAGAGCACCAACAATTGACCTGTAGAACGGAGCATCTGAAGCAGGAGAACCATCTGTGGCAGAGAGCTGGGCCTTCGTATCGACAGGTGTGGTAGCCGGTTTACAGTTAAGCATCCCAGCACGGTCCAGAAGCTCATGAGCATACTTCCGCTGATGAAGAAAGAAGCCATCTGCTCGACGAATAACCTCGATCCCGAGGAAATAGTGCAGAGGACCTAAGTCCTTAATGGCAAACTCAGCACGAAGACGATCAGTGAGCTATCAAAGAAGGGCAGTCGAGCATGCTGTCAAGATGATGTCGTCGACATAGAGCAGCAGGAAAGCAGTAGCATCACCCTGGTGGTAGACAAACAATGAAGCATCGGAGCGAGTGGAGCGGAAGCCAAGCTGAGTAAGAAACGCTGCGATGCGCTGGTACCACCCGCGAGGAGCTTGCTTGAGCCCGTACAAGGACCGAGAGAGTAGGCACACATGATCTGGAGAAGACTCATCGACGAACCCAGTCGGCTGCTGACAGAACACCTGTTCCTCAAGATGACCATGAAGAAAGGCATTAGAGACATCCATCTGGTGCACAGGCCAGGAGCGAGAAACCGCCAGCTGAAGAACAGTCCGAATCGTGCCGGGCTTGACAACGGGAGCGAAAGTGTCGGTGAAGTCAACACCTGCTCGTTGACGAAAACCCCGAACGACCCATCGAGCCTTGTGTCGGTCAAGAGTACCATCCGGATGAAACTTGTGCTTGAACACCCACTTCCCGGTAATAATGTTGGCCTGAGGAGGACGGGGAACAAGCTGCCAAGTGTGATTGCGTTGCAAAGCGTCAAATTCCTCCTTCATCGCAGCGAACCACATGGGGTCGCGAAGCGCGGAACGGGCGGTGGTCGGCAGGGGTGATGGTGACGAGGAAGACGTCGAGGCCACAGAGGTGTACTCATCCGGAGGGTAGCGAGTGCTCGGCTGACGGACACCCATACGCGACCGAGTAACGGGGCCGGCAAGCGGGGGCACCACAGCAGCGACCGGCGGTGGAACGGCCGGTGACGAAGGAGCCGGGGACGGGGTCGGCTGTGAAGTAGCCGGCGACACGCCCGGCGAAGAGGCCAGCGATGACGGCGATGCAGGAACCGACGAGGCCGGCGAGGGAGCCGGCGTAGACGCCAGCGAGGCCGGCGAGACCGACGCGTGGACCGACGAGGCCGGCACAGAACCCGGTGGTGAAGAGGCCGGCGAGGCCGGGGAGGCCGGCGCAGATCCCGGTGGTGAAGAGGCCGGCGAGGCCGGCTCAGAGGCCGGCAAGCCCGGCGAAGCAGCGGGCAGAAGCCGGAGTGCCGCGCGACCGGGAGGCGCCGCACGCCGTGGCAAGGAGCCAGGGCGAACAGGGTCGGCCAGAGAAGGGCCGGGCGCCGAGGAGGACGTCACCTGTTGTTCCTGCTTAAACGGAAAACAAAACTCGTCGAAATAAACATGCCGAGATGTGATGACACGGTGGGACACCGGATCATAGCATCTATAGCCTTTTGTGTTAGCCGGGTAACCAAGGAAGACACAGGGAACGGAACAAGGAGCAAGTTTATGGGGAGAAGTGGCAGCTATACTAGGGTAACAAAGACAACCGAAAATACGAAGACCATCATATGAAGGAGGGGACCCAAAGATAAGTTGGTGTGGCGTAAAGTTCCAGCGGGTGCGACATGGACGAAGATTAATGAGGAGGGTGGCGATAGCAAGAGCGTCGGGCCAAAAGCGAGGTGGCATGTATGCATGAAAGAGGAGGGTACGGACGCAATCGTTAAGAGTGCGAAGAATGCGTTCAGCCCGTCCGTTCTGCTGTGAGGTGTAAGGACATGTAAGCCGGAAAATTGTGCCATGGGCGGAGAGAAGGGTGCGGATGGTGGTGTTGTCGAATTCTTTCCCGTTGTCAGTTTGCAAAGCGAGAATAGGACGACCGAATTGTGTAGATACATAAGAGTAGAAGGCCGTAAGGGTGGCAGCAACTTCGGACTTCTTACGTAATGGGAAGGTCCACACAAAGTGAGAATAGTCATCCAAAATAACAAGATAATATGAAAAACCAGTGTTACTAGCAACGGGAGAGGTCCAGACATCACTATGGATTAACTCAAAAGGTAACGATGCAACTGTGAATGAAGAACTAAAGGGAAGGCGAACATGTTTGCCCAAACGGCATGCGTGACAAGAGTGCGCATCCGTTTTATTACATGTAAAAGAAAAATCCCTAATAATATGACGAAGAGCAGTGGAGCTAGGATGACCGAGACGGGCGTGCCAGAGATCAACGCCGGCGGAAAGTGCAACTGGTCTAGCAGGTGAAGATGATGCAGGCTGGACGGAGTATGTATCGCCGGGACTGTCACAACGGTGAAGAACCATCCGGGTGAGGGCGTCCTTAACAGAAAAACCAACTTCGTCAAATTCCACAGTTACAGAGTTATCACGAGAAAGTTTACGAACACAGACTAAATTCTGAATAAGCTCAGGAGACACGAGAACATTATTGAGATAAAGGGGTCTAGAGTTAGAGGGAAAACTTGTGGAACCAATATGAGTGATAGGAAGACCAGCACCATTACCGACAATGATGCGAGAAGAAGTGTGAATAGGAGACACGGAGGAGAGATTACCCGGGTAAGCGGCCATGTGCGAAGATGCGCCGGTGTCCATAAACCAATCACCACCGTCGGAATAAGCCGCGGTTGGAGGTTGTTGATGAAGTGCAGCAAGCAGGGCCGGATCATAAGAGGCCGGTGCGGGGTAGCCCGAGTAGCCGGTCACGCCATTGCTAGCAGGAGGCTCGCCATAGCCAACTGGAGCGGGAGCGTAGTAGGGTGATGGAGCGACCGGACCGGTTTGCTGACCGGTGAAGAAGGCCTGATGGCCGGAAGGACCGGGCCCAAGGAGGCTTGGAGCGGGGGGGCGGTGCACAGGCATGGTGTAAGCGTGCACAACCCCGGTCCAAGGATTGTGGCCACCCCCCCCCCAAGGTGGCGTCGGCTGCTGCTGGACAGGCCCGGCGCGCGGCTATTGCTGCTGCTGTTGGCCTTTGCCACGGCCACGGCGCCTCTGACGCGGCTGCTGCTGCTGCTGCTGCTGCGGCAAGTGTTGGGGAGGAGCCGCAGGAGCAGCAGGGGCCAGAGGCCGCTGCTAGAAGGGGGCGCCATAGGCGCCGTGCTGCGGAGGAGCCGGGGGCCGGGGCGCCTGGAACGGCGCTGGGAAGCCGGGAGGTGCACCCGAGGTCGGAGGGCCGCCGCGCGAGTAGCCGGCGGAGAAGGCGGTGTGAACGGCACGGGAGTGAAGATGCTTCAACCGGCGTTCCTCGAGACGAAGATAGGCCACCGCCCACTCATAGGTAGGATTCGCCATAAGAGTGAGGTTGGAGGCGGCGTTGCCGAGATCCTCATTGAGGCCGTCAGTGAGGGTAGAGAGGAGCAACTCGTCGCCCACCTTGAAACCGATGTCATTGAGCTCGTCGGAGAGGGTCTTGAGGCGCATGCAGTAGTCGTCGACGGAGGTGTCGTTTTGATGACACCCGAAGAACTCCTGCTGCAGGAAGACGATCCGTTGGAGCCTGTTGTCGGTGAAGAGACCAACGATCTTGTTCCACACCGTGCAGGCATCGTCCTTGTCGCGAACGACGGTATGGAAGATGTCCTTGGACACGGTGAGGAAGAGCCACCGGATGATGGTGGCATCGATCGCCAGCCAGTCGGCGTCGCGGTTGAGGATGAAGAGGTTGGCGGTGCCGTCGATGTGGTCCTGCAGATTATACTCACGAAAGAGGAGATTGAAGTATGTCTTCCAAGTATAAAAATTTGCCTCTTTGTGGGAGAGGATCACCGGGACGCGACGTTCGATAGGGACATCACGGATGTAGGCGGGATCAGGAAGAGTGGCGGGGGAGGAGCCGCCAGAGGAGTCGAAGGGGTTCAGCGGCTTCACTACGGGAGGAGTGGAGGCGGCGGACCGGTCAGAGAGGTGGGAACCCGACATGGCTAGGGTTAGGAGCGGCCGGGGCGGATTTTAGGGTTTTGGGTAGATGAGAGGTGGCGGGGGTGGAAGGCAGCGGGTAGCGAGGGTTTAGGGTTTGGGAGGCGTGCGGCTAGCGGCGAGGAGGTTGATGGCTAGGCGACGGCTTGGAGAGATCGCAAGTGGGGCGGCGGCGGAGAGCCAGCGGCGCGGGGAGAAAAGCTACGGCGGCGGCGAGAGCTCGGCGACGCGGGCGTAAGCAAGGAAGCGGCGGCGGCTGGGAGGCACGGCGACGCGCTAGGGGAGGAAGGATCGGACTAAGGCTGATACCATGTAGAGAATTATGCAACTCACGATATATTGATCGGGTGCAATACGCACGTATATATAAGTACAAAGGGTAGCCACGTCCTCGACTATACATGGAAGGAGGAGGGCTTGTTGTACAAGAAATACACATATATATCTACATCTCAACAGTCGTCGCGAGTACCAACCAGAAAAGGCACCTCCTCCTTCCAGTACAATTGGCCTTGGCCTCCAGGAATTTGCTCAGGTTTAAGGCATGCCACTCAGGCATCAGACCCTCACAGACATAACTCCAAAGGAATGGCGTCGGACAAAAGAAAACAATATGGGTCCCGAATCCGAAACAATGCAAAAGGGCAAATGGCACCACCGGCCCATGTCATTTTTCCTCCTCCATTCCCGACGGGAGGCGATCACGAAGCAGCTGATGCACGCAACGAGGAGGAAATGGCCTACCGCAACTAATACCATCTGCTTTGGGGTTAACCTAAAACAACTTGCAGCAGTTATCTCACACATTATCCAATGTTTCTTCAATGGGGTGTTGCTATATTTTCAGTTATTGAATTGTATACATGAACGTAAGAAAAGCTAATCTTATCCTTCGAAATTATGATTCATAAAACATACTACGTGCATAATTAACGGTATCATTGTCTCCTCCCCCTACTGAGACAATCAGGCAAGACCGGCGGCCATGGCAGCTCAAAAGGATAGGCTTCCCCGTTGTACATGTTCCTCTCTACCCTCATTGTTTCGAGCTCGACGGAGAATAGCCATGTCTGATGGCGATTAGTGAGAATCAGTGACAGGAGGATGTACTGGGTATTTGCCATGATAATTCTGGATTCTTGTTGGAAGAAGTTGTCCTTGCGCCCCGGCAGCCCAACGGTGGCGTCTGGCAGCCCCAGCTGTTTCTCGAGCACCCACTCATGGTCGTTGCGGCACCAGCGACCTAGATATCCATGTCGCGGTGCAAATACTTTGAGCTCGTTGCCCGTTAGGCGGACGATGCGCGGGGCACCATCGTCATTGCCGCCGATGATCCGAGCGGCACATTCCTCTTCGTCGAACAGTCCCCATATGTTCTCCGGCAACTCAATGATGGAGAACTCCATGGTGAACATGTCTAGAGCACGCACGGCGGCCCTATCCTTGATTCCCCAGTATATAGAGCCGTTGGCACGCCCCACTATCTCCTTGTACCCAAATGGTGGTAGACTAGAGCCGTGGTGCGCACTAGTCGCCAGCCACCATCGCTGCCGGAGGAGAAGATGCAGACTAGTTTCTCGTCGACGACTGCGAGGAGCCTGAAGTTGGACACGCTGATGCGGCGGTCGGTGTCGCAGCCGTCGACCAGAAAGGCATGGAGAAAAAATTCCAGGCTAGACGGCCAATTGACCCCCTGGTGACGCCGCGTGAGCGGGTCGCAGACGAGGAGGTCAAAGTAGGAGGACGAGGTGTTGCCCCGGTAGGTGGTCCTCACGAGGAGGAGGAAGGCGCCGCGGGTGTCAAGGAGACCCTAGTATCCTCCGGGGAGGAAGTCGAGGGCGAAGTGGCGGCCGTCGATGGCGGAGGCCGGTGAGGAGGGGACGAAGACGGGGTGTTCGACCTCGGTCCCGAAGCTGGCATTGTACTCGTCCCAGTGGTAGTCGCCCACGCGCGTCGCGTGTGGGTGGGCTGAGCGGAGCCTCGCAAGGAACCCGGCGTCGGCGACGACGCGGCACCAGCGCCTGCACACGGCGGTGGCGCGGACGAGCCACAGGGAAGGGCCGAGGCGGAGGAGGACGCTCTCGAAGATGTGGGCCGGGAGGTCGTGCACGGTCGTCGCCGCCCCCGCCTCTTTCCGCGTCTGCTTGGACCTGTTCTTTCTCCGGCGACGTCCCTCCGCGGTGGTCGCCATCGCGCGGCGCGAGATCTATCTCCGTCCGTTCGTCAGGTCAGACGCACCCGTGCGACGCGGTGGGTGGCTTGGTTAAACCAAAGTGACTAGGACACATCTAGATGTGACATAATTATGTCACATCTAAGATGATGTCATCCATGTTTGTTGCTCTTTCATTGACAACTTCCTCTACCTGTTTCGTTGTTTCTTCTTTGTTTTTCGGAAACACTAACGCCCACACGTGTGGGCGTTAGCCAACTCGCCCACACGCCTCCATCGCCGTCCAATGCCTTTTGCACGAATCTTGGCATGAAAAGGCAGTTTTTGTGTGTCACGTAGGACAACTCGTGTGTGTGGCATGTGAGGGAGTTCGCCCGCACGCCGGTTTTTCTCCGCAGTCAATGATCGCCAGTCCGGGTGTGCGATGGAACTGCTATCGCGCCCGCACGCCGCGCACCACTTCTGTTCCCGGTCTCCCACGACTGCCCATTTTCCCACTCCCCACACCCAAGCTATCATTTGCCATGTTTTTGAAGGGTACATGGCAACTGCCCTATTTATGATTGTAAGCAGATGGCAACTGCCCTATCAGTTGCCATGTGTTTTTGCAAGGTACATGGCAACTGCCCTAGTGTGCTTGTAAGCAGAATATGGCAACTGCCGTCTCCTCTCCCACACACCAAAAACTATCAGTTGCCATGTGTTTTTGCAGGGTACATGGCAACTGCCCTAGTGTGCTTGTAAGCAGAACATGGCAACTGCCGTCTCCTCTCCCACACACCAAAAGCTATTAGTTGCCATGTGTTTTTGCAGGGTACATGGCAACTGCCCTAGTGTGCTTGTAAGCAGAACATGGCAACTGTTGTCTTCTCTCCCACACACCAAAAGCTATCAGTTGCCATGTGTTTTTGCAGGGTACATGGCAACTGCCCTAGGGTACATGGCAACTCTCTTTTTACCCGAACATGTTTTTGCCATGTTTTTGCAGTGCTACATGGCAACTGTCTAGTGTTAGTAGGTGGCAACTCCTAAAGTTTTCAAATCATGGCAATCATAGTAGACCACACCATACATGGCAATTGCTGCAGTTGCCAAAAAATGACATCCGGCACTTCGACCTGAGATGGCAACTGCAGTTGAGCAACCATGGCAACTGTAGTTCAACAACATGGCAACTGCAGTTAAACGAACATGAAAGAGGGTCCGGACCATGCCAATCGCGGCGGGATGCATGGTTACTGCCACGCGCGGCGCGTGGCTCACAGGCGGGGAGGTGCGACGGTTGAGACGGGTCGAGCGGGCCGCGTGGTCGCTCGCCCCGGACGTGCTCGTGCGGGCGATCGCGCTGCACACCGAACGTGCGGGCTGTGGCAGGGCGCGCCCGGACGTGCTCGTGCGGGCGGGCCTGTGTCGATGCCACATGGGGCGTGCAGCACATACCCCTTAACTGTCACACGTGTGGCAGTTATCGGGACCCTTGTTTTTTTATTTGATTGTCCAGCTTGCCGCATACAGCGCAGGGCTTCGCCACTAAGCCGGCCCATTGTACACACCCAAGAGCGTTGTGTTTGAGTATGCAAAGTCGTAAAAAATGCACCGCGTAAAGCTTATGAGTACCCTGCGTGCCACTTTCTTTTGTTAGCATCAAACATGACAAACTAAGAAACGTACGTGAGATGCCTGGGTTTAGAAACGAACGTAGTCAAGGTGAGAGCTTGTACTTTTGTCCAGTACGTGTAAAGCTCAAGAGATGATTAGCATTTGTGAACAATTTTTAAAAAGGGAACTTTGTTTTAAACATTTGAACTTTTTATAAAAACAAGATCATTTTTTCTAAACTTGCGAGCATTTTTTGCAAAACGTATACTTATTTTGATTTGTTTGACAAAAATAGCTTTTGAAAAACAAAAGAATTTTTAAATTCCAAATTCTTTTTGAAATAGGAAAAGGAAATAAGAAAAAGAAAATTACAAATTTGTTTTTTAAATGAAAAAAAGAAACGGAATCATCTGAAGAAAAAAGGGAAAAGGAATAAATCAGGAAAACCATGAAGAGAACAAACAGACAAACATACGCCCCTAGTTGCCAATCGATGGTTAACATGCAACTAGGGCCATTACAAAAAGTACGATGTGTCCTAGTTGCGAGTCGATGGTTGACTTGCAACTGGGGCCCTACAAACATACACCCCCCTTAGTTGTGAATCGATGGTTGACTTGCAACAGGCCCCCCCTACAAACATACGCCCTCCGTAGTTGCGAGTCGATGGTTGACATGCAACTGGGGACACTACAAAAAAGTACAATGCGTCCTAATTATGAGTCGATGGTTGACTTGCAACTGGGCCCTTACAAACATACGACCCCTAGTTGCGAGCCGATCGTTGACTTGCAACTAGCCCCCCTACAAACATACGTCCCCCAAGTTGCGAGTTGTTGGTTGACTTGCAACTCGGTCCCCTACAAACATATTGCCAACTAGTTGTGACTCAATGGTTGACTTGCAACTAGGGTCCAGCAAACATACGCCCCCTAGTTGCGACTCGATGATTGACATGCGATTGCCCCCATATAAACATACATCCCCCCTAGTTGCGAGTCGATGGTTGACATGCAACTGGGGCCACTACAAAAAGTATGATGCGTCCTAGTTGAGAGTCGATGGTTGACTTGCAACTGCCCCCTACAGACATACGCCCGCTAGTTGTGAGTCGATTGTTGGCTTGCAACTAGGCTCCTACAAACATATGCACCCCCTAGTTGTGAGTCGATGGTTGACTTGCAACTGGACCCCTACAAACATACGCACCCCCTAGTTGCGAGTCGATGGTTTACTCGCAACTGGTGCCCTACAAACATATGCCCCCAAGTTGCGAGTCGATGCTTGACTTGTGATTTGGCCCCCTACAAACATACTGCCCCCTAGTTGCGTGTCAATGGTTCACTTGCAACTGGGCCCTACCAACATACACCCCGCCTAGTTGCGAGTCGATGGTTGACATGCAATTACCCCCCTATAAACATACATCCCCCCTGGTTGCGAGTTGATGGCTGACATGCAACTGGGGCTACTACAAAAAAGTACGACACGTCCTAGTTGAGAGTTGATGGTTGACTTGCAACTTGCCCCCCTACAAACATATGCCCCCCTAGTTGCGAGTCGATGGTTGACTTGCAACTGCCCCCCTACAAACATATGCACCCCCTAGTTGCGAGTCGATGGTTTACTTGCAACTGGCCCCTACAAACATACGCCCCCTAGTTGCGAGTCACTCGTTGAGTTGCAACCGGGCCGGTAAAAACCCCAAAACAAATGTCCCCCTAGTTGTGGTTCGATGTTGACATGCAAATGGGGCCACTATAAAAAAAGTACGACGTGTCCCAATTGCGAGTCGATGGCTGACCTGCAATTGGGGCCGCTACAAACATACAGCTCCCTAGTTATGAGTCGATGGTTGACTTGCAACTGGGGCAACTACAAAAAAGTACGACGTGTCTCAGTTGCGAGTCGATGATTGACTTGCAATTGGGCCCCTACAAACATACACCACCCTTAGTTGCGAGTCGATGGTTGACTTGCAACTGGGTTCCTACAAACATATGCCCCCCAGTTGCGAGTCGATGGTTGACATGCAACTGGGCTACTACAAAAAAGTACGAGGCGTCCTAGTTGAGAATCGATGGTTGACTTGCAACTGGCCCCCCTACAAACATACGTCCCTAGTTGCGAGTCTACGATTGACTTGCAACTGGCCCCTACAAACATACGCCCCCTAGTTGCAAGTCGATGTTGAGTTGCAACCGGGCCCCTACAAACATACGCCCCCTAGTTGCGAGTCGATGGTTGACTTGCAATTGGGCCCCTACAAATATACGACCCGGTTAGTAGCGAGTCGATGGTTGACTTGCAATTGGGCCCCTACAAACATACGTCCCCCTTAGTTGCGAGTCGATGGTTGACTTGCAACTGAGCACCTACAAACATATGCCCCCTAGTTGTGAGTGATGGTTGACTTACAACTGGGATAAAAAAATTCAAGCCAAACTAGAGACAAAAAAAGTCGGGCCAAATTGCATGTTATTAGTGGACTTGCAAATGACTCAAAAAAATAGTTGTTCCTAGTTGCAACTTAAGAGTGAAGCTGCAACTAGGGCAAAAAACATCGCAGACAAAAAGGTGTAAACTATAATAAAAGAGAAAGGAAAAATGAAGAGAGGATGAATGGGGAGAGGCAAAATAGTGGTGGAATGGAGGTGATCAAAGAGGCAACGAATAGAGCACTATGTCTCTTCTGCTTCTACATAGCATGTCAATAACAAAAACAACAAAAAGAGCCCATGAAAATTATCAGAAAAAAAAAACAAAACAGAGGCTAAGCAAAAAAAAGTCCTAATGAAAACCGATGAACAACTGGACATCACGGCAATGCGGGATGCACACGACAAAATGAAACAAATTCAAGTTTGCGCTATGATTACAATAAAATATATCGGACAACCCACACCTTAGATAAGACACTGTTAAAATCTTCATGAGATTTAACAAATCCGATTAGAAAAATATTCAAAAAAATAAATGTTCATGATTTTTTTAAAAAAAACATAAGTTACAATAAGTGTTCAGAAAAATAAAACATCCGAATTTTAATAATGTTTGCTAAAGACAAATCATGAACTGGACAAAAAAATCATGAACAGCACCGATTAGTATCATACACATTATATGGGCCAAAAACAGATAGCCTCTTTTTTTTGAGACAACATAGCGTAGAAAAGACAAAAAAAAAAACAGCCGGCCATGCACGAGAGGCTGGACCAAGCAACTCCCGAGCGAGCGAAAGCGACGTGCACCATTAGCGCCGAGGGCCACGCACAGTGCAAATTTAACTCTGCACGAGATTTACAGTGTAATAGATCCAATGGTTATAAACTTAGATGTGATATGCTTAAAAAACATCTAGATGTTACTCCCTCCGTTCCATAATGTAAGACGTTTTTTAAACGGAGGGAGTACTTATCAATTCCGTAAACCAAACTGGCGGCGGGCGCCTTGATCCGAAGTGGCCGCGGAGTCCATGTTTGCATGCAAGGAGGCGTGGCGCGCTCGATCCCAAGTTTGCGCGCCCGCCAAGTTGTTGTGATATCTGCTTCCTTTTACGTACGTACCAGATCAAATTTTATTTTCCATCTACTAGGAGTAGTATAATCACCTATTTGGTGTATAGCCCGGGCTGTTTCTATTTTTCGATTCGATCACGGAGCGACTTGGAGGGCGCGGCACGTACGCCTGCACGCACACGGATCGCTTTTAACGCAGGGGCGAGAGGGATCTCACGTATCGACCCGTAATGGCGACGGCGGCGGAGGGACGTCTCCGGCGAAGGAACAGGTCCAAGAAGAAAAGGGAAGAGGCCAGGGCGACGACAGTGCTCGACCTCCCCGACCACCTCTTCGAGCGCGTCCTCCTCGTCCTCGGCCCTTCCCCGTGCCTCGTCCGCGCCGCCGCAACGTGCAGGCGGTGGTGCCGCGTCGTCACGGACGCCGGCTTCCTCGCGCGGCTGAGTTCGGCCCACGGGCACGCGATACATGCCGGGGACTACTGCCTCGAATTCGGAGACACATCCAATTACTTCGGCTTCGTCCCCTACTCGTCGGTTGTGCCGCCCGGACGCTTCTCCCTGAATTTCCTTCCGGGCACAGAGCACTCCTGGGCGCTGGAAGACAGCCGTGGCAGCCTCCTCCTCCTGTCCGGTGGGATGCGCCGGGACCGGGGCCATGCCCGTGGCTCCTTTGGTTATGACCTCCAGCTCGTCGTGTGTGAGCCGCTCACACGGCGCTACCAGGGGATCCTTTGGCCTTCGGACGTGGCTGACTATTATCAAGAAGTACACCTAATCGACATCGAGGACGAGGCCGGAAATCGCCGAGGCAACATGTCCAACTTCAGGATCCTAGCGACGGTCGACGACAATCTGGCCTGCGTGTTCTCCTCGGGCAGTGATGGCGGCTGGCGTCTAAAGCGCACCCAGGCCACCAGCACCGGAACAAAGTCATGGTTGGACAATTTGGTGGGGCGTGTCAATGGATTTATGTACTGGGGAATCCAAGGAAGCGCCGCCGTGCTTGCCCTTGAGGAGGCCACTCTGGAATACTCCCTTGTCAAGTTCCCTGACAACATATGGGGATTGTACAATGAAGATGACCGTACCACTTGGGTCATCGCCGGTGAGGACGGCGCCTTGTGCATCGTGTGCCTGGTAAGCAACGAGCTCAAGGTCTTTGCACGCCGGCGCCATCAAGGATCTGGAGAAGACGAGTGGGTGCTGGAAAAGTCCCTGGGGCTGCAGGAGGCGACTGTCGGGTTACCAGGCCGTGAGGAAGGATTTTTTCAGCAAGGCGCCACCATTCTCACGGCAAATTCCAGATACGTCCTAGTGAGACCAAAGGAGAAGAGGTGGATGTTCTCCATCGAGCTTGACACAATGAGGGCAGAATGCGAGCACGACCGAAACAACTATGAAGGGCCAGCGTACCCGTACGAGTTGCCATGGCCGCCGGTATTGCCTGATGATCGTGGCAGGGAGAGGAGGTGATAGGTAATCTTCATGTGTTGTAGTATTTCACAAGATCCAAACATATCGCCTTTTCTTATTGACCAACGCATGTGATAATACTTGAATGAGGCTTGGGACATTTTTTTAATTTAATGTGTGGAAACCTTTTACCTGTGAGGTAATAGGTCATCGTCCTGTATTGTAGTAGTATTCAAGAAGATTCAGATATGTCATGTATAAGTAGCACTAGGAATCAGGATCTATTTTTCCAAATCAGAATAGAGAGTGGTTATTTTACACCCACTCTCGGTGCACCCACACAAGAAAACATATCAAAACATTTTGAAAAAATCTGAAACTTCGTGGAAATGATCATCAACAAATGTTATGGGGGCTTGCAAAATATGATGGTCAAATAACATTCGAGGAGCTCTCAGCTCTCCACAGACTTTTTCTTTTAAAACACTGAGAGATTATAACATTGCAAGTCCTGGGCTATAATCCCACAATTAAAACATAATTGCAATTTACTACGAAGCTTCCAAATAATACTCCAGATAATAGACATCCCGAATACGAAACAAAAAAAAATACTTCCTCCATTTCAAAATATAGGTTGTTTTAGCTTGGTAAAACGACTTATATTGTGAAATGGAGAGAGTAACAATCAACTGTCTTTCGAGTGCATGCATGCATGACGCGACCCTGAGATGGAGGTGTCCACTTCACTTGTTCACCGGCGGCACGACGGCGTCCTCCCCGTCCTCGTCTTCGCAGTCCACCAGCCTCCAGCGCCCGTCGTCCCCCTTCACCATGCCCTTGTTCCACGGCATCCACCACCCCGCGAGCACCCCGTGCTCCTCTCTCAACTTGGGCGACCCAGCCACATTGGAGGCATGTGCAATTCGAGAGGGCTTTTCCTTGGCGATGGATTTGAACCTGGACATGATATGTATGGCGTCCGACTGCAAGGGGGTGGTCCAAGAGATCAAGAATGGAAGTGCAGCCACGTATGGAGCAATTCTCCGGGAGATCAATCAACAAATTTCTTCTTTTACTTCGTGTTTTTTAGATCATGAGTTTAGGAGCTCAAATGTCGAAGCTCACAACTTAGCGAAACATGCTTTAACTCTTGGGCGTGGTCGCCATGTTTGGTTAGGCCAGCCCAATGAAATTCTCTTCGTCCCTGTAAACATTGTGACGGATGAATAAAGTTTCGCGAGGTTGTCTCAAAAAAAAAAAAAAAATGACATATAGTTTATTGGGAAATTGTATTTATAACATATAATGTACTTACTATAAGAACTACTTATATTAAGTTACAAAGGTAGTATTTCTTAAGTAGCAGCTTGAAAGAAAACCCATTACCCTAAAAAAACACATTACCACATTAAGCACTCAGACTTTTTTTTTTGCGGGAAAACACTCAGAGATTATAACATTGCGTTAAATCACGGGCTATAAGCCCACAATTAAAACATAATTGCAATTTACTACGAAGACTCCAAATAATACTCCAGATAATAGACATCCCGAATATAAAACAAAAAAAATCAATTGTCTTTCGAGTGCATGCATGCATGGCGCGACCCTGAGATGGAGGCATCCACTTCACTTGTTCACCGGCGGCAGCGGCACGACGGTGTCCTCCCCGTCCTCGTCCTCGCAGTCAAGCAGCCTCCAGCGCCCGTCGCCCCCCTTCACCATGCCCTTGTTCCACGGCACCCACCACCCCGCAGGCACCCCGTGCTCCTCTCTCAGCGCGTCGTACAACTTGTTCACAAGCGCCACGTCCCGTTCCACCACGAGCTCGAACGCCCCTCCAGCCGCCGTCGGCGCGCCCGCCACACCGTGCAGGTAGCACTCCAGGTTGTGCCACACGCGCTTGTCCCCGGTCGTCCTCAGGTACGGCGACGCGCCGGTGTCGATGTCCAGTTCGGAGCCCACGTCGTGGTACAGCAGCGCCGGGTACTTGGGCACGATGTCCCGGGCGTTGCGGACGCGCAGGACGCGGGGGCCGACGGCCGCGGCCGCTGCGTCAAACCGCTTCTTGAAGCCGGCGCCGCCCACGCGCGGGCTGGCGAACGCAAACGCTGTAACCGGGAACGTCGCCGAGGCCATGCAGTTGTAGCCGTTTTCGACGATGTCGAAAGCGTTCAGGGTGGCCAGCGCCGCTCCGAGGCTGTGCCCGGTCACCGTGATGCTCACCTCCTCGTCCTTGTACATGTCCACCAGCTTCCGCACCTCAGCCAGCACCTGGCATCCATGCACGAGCATGAAGCCAAAGATTATACGGTATACGTGACAATACTGTCGTTTGGTCATAAGATTACCTGGCTTCTCGCGCTGTCCTTGTTGTGGGTGGAGGCCGGGTCGGTGGAGGTGTAGATGGAGAACCAGCCACGGTGCACCATGGCGTCGGCGCCGGCGGCGTCGCCAAGGATGCCCTTGGGATGCACCATGGCGAACTCGAGGTCGTCGACCCACTCCAGCGCCTGGATGGTGCCGCGCCACGCGACGACCACGTCACGGCGACCGAGCACCGCCTTCCCTGCATCAGTGGCCACCGCGACGTACCCGATCCAGTTGGAATCCTTGCACCGGTGCCGCGGATGGCGGCCCCTCACGAACGCGGCGGCCGGAGCGGCGGGGGCGGAGGACGTGGCGTACAGGAACCTGGTGACCCGGTACGCGGCGGCGTGGCCCGGCAGCATCACGCGCTCGAAGAAGCGCTTCCTGCCGAACCTCGAGAGTCCGGCGTGCGGCGAGTGCCTCTCGTGGTTGAACGCGTCGTACGTTGCCTGCGCCATCTCACCGTACCAGATCAACGTGCGCCTCAGGTCCAGGTCCAGCGGCCGCAGCAGCCCGTCCCACGTCCGCTCGCCGTGGAGCTCCTTCCACCTCGCCGCCGCCGTGGCCATGATCGGTTCGACGACGCGCCCTTGCCCCGACATGGCCGCCTCGATTTCTCGCTCGGTGTAGCTTAGCTCTGTGCGGCTGCTTGCTCTGTTGGTCGGTGTTTATACACGGAGGCGGCAACGGCGGCAATCATTGCATCTTGCTTGCACGGTGTGACATTTCGATATGGGAGCACCATGTCGCAAGCGCGCATTGATTCGTGCGCAACTGCATACCACGATCGGAGACGAAGATGAGAGCTGGAAAGCCATGCGAGCGGCATGCATGGGCATCTTGTTTGGGTTCATCATGAATTCGGTTAGCCACATTTCATGATTTCTAACACAATCTTGTCTTCCCCCGTAAAAAAAAAAAGAGGAAACATAATCTTGTCTTCCAGGTTCAGCCGTAGGTAGGAGATGTAAATTGCAAACGCATGCTCTGCAATTTTTAACATAATCTTGTCTACAACTCGCGAAACAAAGAAACAAAATCTGCAATTCCGCAATTTCTTTTCTTTCTAAAACGCAATACGTTTGTTTAGATATCAGAATATGAATATCGGTGAGTATCCCGTCACTACAATGTAAGCGAACGTGTCGTGGTAGCAAAGTTTTAAATCGCGGGAGAAATGATTTCGAGGCGGCTTCTCTCCGCAGCTATAGCAGCGCCATAGTGACAACCCCGACTCTCGCGGGCAGTTTAACATCCTGGAGGGAAGTTTTTTTGCCGGCTATTGCTGAATTTTGAGCCTTTAGCAGGATTTCCGGAGCATTTCGTTGCAACGGCCATAGTTCCAAGGGGAGGCTCCCCAGCAGCTATAACAGATCTCTATAGCAGCAATTTCACAGGAGATTTAATTTCATGAATGGTACCCACCCATTTTGTCGCAGAGGAAGATTCAAAGCGTGGAACAAATTAAGAAATCTAAATGATTTTTGTTAACAAAAATGAATTTCAGCTTCAAGAGTTTAGACAATCTTGTAATGCTGTGGATGAGACAATTGATATGAGAAATTCAAACGCCTTTATTTTTAATTAAGGAACCCGTGCTCCTGATTTTTCACTTCAGATGAAACCAAACAAAGTCATAGGATTACATACACCGTATCGCAACGCCGTTCCAACTTTTAACCACACGCACCATCAATGTGAGAGTCTGACTTAATAGAAATGAATAGACTAACAAAAATCCTACACCTAAAAATTTGCGTGGATGTAGCATTCATCATAGACTATTCATATCAACAAGGAATTTCCTTTTTTTAGGAGCTCATTCGCAAAGAACTCCAAAGTTAAGTGTGCTTGGCTTCGAGCGATTTGATGATGGATGATCAACCGGAAGTTGATCCCGGGTGCGCACAAGTGAGAACAAAGTGCACAGAATGTTGGAAATATGCCCTAGAGGCAATAATAAAAGCATTATTATTATATTTCCTTGCTCATGATAATTGTCTTTATTCGTGCTATAATTGTGTTATCCGGAAATCGTAATACATGTGTGAATAACAAACAACAACGTGTCCCTAGTGAGCCTCTAGTTGACTAGCTCGTTGATCAATAGATAGTCATGGTTTCCTGACTATGGGCATTGGATGTCAATGATAACGAGATCACATCATTAGGAGAATGATGTGATGGACGAGACCCAATCCTAAACATAGCATAAGATCGCATAGTTCGTTTGCTAGAGTTTTCCAATGTCAAGTATCCTTTCCTTAGACCATGAGATCGTGTAACTCCCGGACACCGTAGGAGTGCTTTGGGTGTGCCAAACGTCACAACGTAACTGGGTGACTATAAAGGTATACTACGGGTATCTCCGAAAGTATCTGTTGGGTTGACACGGATCGAGACTGGGATTTGTCACTCCGCTTGACGGAGAGGTATCACCGGGCCCTCTCGGTAATGCATCATCATAATGAGCTCAATGTGATCAAAGTGTTTGATCACGGGATCATGCATTACGGCACGAGTAAAGTGACTTGCCGGTAACGAGATTGAATGAGGTATTGGGATACCGACGATCGAATCTCGGGCAAGTAAAATACCGATTGACAAAGGGAATCGTATACGGGATTAATTGAATCCTCGACATCGTGGTTCATCCGATGAGATCATCGTGGAGCATGTGGGAGCCAACATGGGTATCCAGATCCCGCTGTTGGTTATTGCCCGAGAGCCGTCTCGGTCATGTCTGCATGTCTCCTGAACCCGTAGGGTCTACACACTTAAGGTTCGGTGACGCTAGGGTTGTGAAGATATGTATATGCAGTAACCCGAATGTTGTTCGGAGTCCCGGATGAGATCCCGGACGTCACGAGGAGTTTCGGAATGGTCCGGAGGTAAAGAATTATATATAGGAAGTGCTGTTTTGGCCATCGGGACAAGTTTCGGGGTTATCGGTATTGTACCGGGACCACCGGAGGGTCCCGGGGGGTCCACCGGGTGGGGCCACCTGCCTCGGGGGGCCACATGGGCTCTAGGGGGTGCGCCTTGGCCTACATGGGCCAAGGGGAACCAGCCCCAAGAGGCCCATGCGCCTAGGGTTCCAAAGGGGAAGAGTCCCACTAGTGGAAGGCACCTCCTAGGTGCCTTGGGGGAGAGGAAATCCTCCCTGGCCGCCGCCCCTTGGAGATCAGATCTCTCAGGGCCGGCGCCCCCCCCCCCCAAGAGGCCAATATAAAGGGGGAGGGGAGGGGGGGGCAGCGGCACCCCTAGTCCTTGGCGCCTCCCTCTCCCTCTCCAACACCTCCTCCTCCTCCGTAGAGCACGGCGAAGCCCTGCCGGAGTACTGTAGCTCCACCATCACCACGCCGTCGTGCTGCTGCTGGAGCCATCTTCCTCAACCTCTCCTTTGCCTTGCTGGATCAAGAAGAAGGATACGTTACGCTGACCGTACGTGTGTTGAACGCGGAGGTGCCGTCCTTTCGGTGCTAGGATCTCCGGTGATTTGGATCACGTCGTGTACGACTACCTCATCCCCGTTCGTTGAACGCTTCCGCTCGCGATCTACAAAGTGGTATGTAGATGCAATCTCTCTCCCATGACTCGTTGCTTAGATGAACTCATAGATGGATCTTGGTGAAACCGTAGGAAAAATTTTAATTTTCTGCAACGTTCCCCAACAATGGCATCATGAGCTAGGTCTATGCGTAGTTCTCTATTGCACGAGTAGAACACAATTTGTTGTGGGCGTAGATGTTGTCAACTTTCTTGCCGTTACTAGTCTTATCTTGCTTCAGCGGTATTGTGGGATGAAGCGGCCCGGACCAACCTTACACGTACGCTTACGTGAGATCGGTTCCACCGACTAACATGCACTAGTTGCATAAGGTGGCTAGCGGGTGTTTGTCTCTCCCACTTTAGTTGGAGCGGATTCGATGAAAAGGGTCCTTATGAAGGGTAAATAGAAGTTGAAAAATCACGTTGTGGCTTTCACGTAGGTAAGAAAACGTTCTTGCTAGAACCCTAATTCAGCCACGTAAAACTTGCAACAACAATTAGAGGACGTCTAACTTGTTTTTGCAGCAAGTGATTTGTGATATGATATGGCCAAAGTTGTGATGAATGATGAATGATAACGGGATTAATTGAATCCTCGACATCGTGGTTCATCCGATGAGATCATCATGGAGCATGTGGGAGCCAACATGGGTATCCAGATCCCGCTGTTGGTTATTGCCCGAGAGCCGTCTCGGTCATGTCTGCATGTCTCCCGAACCCGTAGGGTCTACACACTTAAGGTTCGGTGACGCTAGGGTTGTGAAGATATGTATATGCAGTAACCCGAATGTTGTTCGGAGTCCCGGATGAGATCCCGGACGTCACGAGGAGTTTCGGAATGGTCCGGAGGTAAAGAATTATATATAGGAAGTGCTGTTTTGGCCATCGGGACAAGTTTCGGGGTTATCGGTATTGTACTGGGACCACCGGAGGGTCCCGGGGGGTCCACCGGGTGGGGCCACCTGCCTCAGGGGGGCACATGGGCTCTAGGGGGTGCACCTTGGCCTACATGGGCCAAGGGGAACCAGCCCCAAGAGGCCCATGCGCCTAGGGTTCCAAAGGGGAAGAGTCCCACTAGTGGAAGGCACCTCCTAGGTGCCTTGGGGGGGAGGAAATCCTCCCTGGCCGCTGCCCCTTGGAGATCAGATCTCCCAGGGCCGGCGCCCCCCCCCCCAAGAGGCCTATATAAAGGGGGGAGGGGAGGGGGGCAGCGGCACCCTTGGTCCTTGGCGCCTCCCTCTCCCTCTCCAACACCTCCTCCTCCTCCGTAGAGCACGGCGAAGCCCTGCCGGAGTACTGTAGCTCCACCATCACCACGCCGTCGTGCTGCTGCTGGAGCCATCTTCCTCAACCTCTCCTTTGCCTTGCGGGATCAAGAAGAAGGAGACGTTACGCTGACCGTACGTGTGTTGAACGCGGAGGTGCCGTCCTTTCGGTGCTAGGATCTCCGGTGATTTGGATCACGTCGTGTACGACTACCTCATCCCCGTTCGTTGAACGCTTCCGCTCGCGATCTACAAAGTGGTATGTAGATGCAATCTCTCTCCCATGACTCTTTGCTTAGATGAACTCATAGATGGATCTTGGTGAAACCGTAGGAAAAATTTTAATTTTCTGCAACGTTCCCCAACACAGAAAGAGTAGTGTTGGTCTGTGGGGGCAGTCTAGATCCCGCTAGGCGTAACAGCTAGGAACTGGTGGCTATGGCTGGGCGTTACAATCAGCAAAACCACTAGAAATAGAACATGGTCATCACACGGACATTGTAGCAAAACTATAACTAACGACAAGTAAAAGAGTACATACGACTCTTCGACATCTCCACCTCGAAGACTTCATCTACGTCAAGCTCAACCGACACCCGGTCACTTAGACTAGCCACAGTGGGAGTAACTTCAGCAGTAATTTCAAGTCCAACTCAGCAAATTTGTCTATGTGGCAATGAGTTAATGAAGAGAGAGGTAGTTCTAGTAACTTAGCTAGTTACTGTAACATCACACATATCAAAGCAAGATGAGTCTATAGCATAATAAATAAAGTGTTGCATGTTACCACACATATGTTACTTCCCACTATAGAGGTGGTAACATAGAGTAGTAACATGCTCATGTTACTACTCTATGTTACTACCCATTGTGGCTAGTCTTAGGGTCAGTTTGGTTGCTTCCTTGGAGCAAAGTTGCCTGGCCTGGTGCTTGCCTGAGAACTGTCTGTGGTTAGTTTGGTTTGTGACCTGGAGATCGAATGCTAGCCTGGCCTGGGAAAGTGGAGCTCGCTATTAGCCTGGCCAGTAAACCTGTGCGTGTGATTAGCCTGGGCCGGTAAACCTGTGTGCGTGATTAGCCTGGTCCACGCCACCTGAAATGGATGCCTGGACATGCCTGGGACGTGCCTGGGATGCTAACCTTGTCATCCAATTTAAAATAGGAGAAGGTACATGTGGATAGTGGCCTGGTTTAATATATTTAACACTTATCAGGCATGGCCACGAACCAAACAATGCTTGCCTGGTCAGGCAGGAAACAGAGACATCTCAGGCCCAATCCAGGCACACAATTTTTCCAGGCATGACCTCCAGGACGTGAACCAAACAGCCTCTTAGTCATTGGCACCCACCCCATATGCCTGGAGATGAATTCAAATGCCACCCTTGGTAGCGTTAGTGTAAGGTTGTGAAGCTGTTGTCATATGTTTTCTGTAATCAATCGACCGTGAAATCTAATACTCATCATTAGTCGGCTACACATGATCAAAACAAGTTGTATTCATTGTCCTCTAGATAGACCGGACCAATGCAACAAAATCCACTAATGTTACCCCTTTAACATTACTAGCGAAGCTTATGATCCACAAATAGGCATATCTATTTAAGTGAATAGAGAACTTAACCCCTCCCTGGATGTATCTAGCTAGCTCACAGCTAGATCCTCCAACACATCACAAAAGAATCATTTATTATTAGTATTGTCTTCCGAGTCTCATCTAATCAAAATATGTATAGTCAAAAATACTATAATAACAGCTAACCATAGCAAGACTTTTAGTTTCTAAGGAGCCCTGACTAGCAAATACTTCTATTTGGCCACTTAACTTGTACAATACTACAAGAAGTATACATAGATAATGCAGTAAAACATCCATATTTGGCCAAAAACCATCTACATGTGTACTCTTCATCATTTAACACTGCATAATGTTGGAGTATAATGTTCGTTCCTCTCCCATAGCTTGAGCTTTTGGGGAACTGACTGGTGCATGCAGTTCTATATGGTATCAAAGCCAAGAGGTCTTTAGTTCAAGACCCGGCTGACGCAATTAAATTGCAGCCCACTATAAATGCATAGCCCACCTTTCCCCATCAGCTTGAGCTCATGGGTTAACTGGTTAGGTGCATAAACTTGCAATCAAGAGGTTCATGGTTCAAAACCCAGTAAATGCAATAAATAATTTGGCCTGCCCCCGCTTCTGCTGCCCATGTCATAAAATCCAAAGGAGAGTTGAAGACCCGGTTGGCGTAATTAAATTGCGGCCTACTTTTGGTCCAAGTTTAGGCCTGAGGGAGCCACATGTGAGGGGGAGTGTTGACGTATAAATGCATAGTCCACTCTTCCCCATCAACTTGAGCTTTTGGGTGAAGTGGATGGTGCATGCAGTTCTACAGATAAGAACATTGTTGTTGTGACTTATACCAAAACCAACATTTTCTCACGGGAAACCCTATAGAATCTAGTGATACTCTAGCTTTCCACAAATGTAACATCGACCGTGATTGATATTAGGACTAAAAGTTATATTGTAAAACCTAGCATATTTATCACACAAAGGAACATCACCAACCCATAAGTCTTCAGAAAATCTAGTTCTCTTACTATTCCCAATCACTTTGTTATAGAATTTCAAAAAACATCTTTTACTTTCATCAACCCCTATCAGAAATGAGTTGGCCAAGTTTTTTCATACATTGTGATATAGTTGAGTTCATAGTATATTTCATTCCAACTCGTGAATGTTGAGAATGATCTGAAGAGGGCATTAGAGGAGGAGAGAAAAATGAGGAGGCTAAGATGTAGCTGGAGCATCAGTCATTTGACATAATCCATGATTACAAGATCAAAGCAGATGAAACAAAGTTCAAGGTTAATAAAATTAGAAAATATGCTATGTAGAACGAGAGTTGGGGATTTTATGAACCGTGTGTGCTGCTTTTGTTGTGGTGTTCTGTTAGGTGGCTCAGCTACATGTAGCTGCAAATATGGATCATAACGAAGCCGAAGCAGATGGAACTGAGTGCTGCCACATTTGTTTTCACTTTTTCTGCAGAAAAAAATGAATACAGAAACTGGCAAAACCAATACGAAAAAAAGATGCTATCGAAAACAAATATGAAGGGAATGCCACGCAAACAGATACAAACAAGATGTTTGTCAGAACCAAAAGACCCCAACTATTGTGAAAAAACACAAGAAAACTACTTAAATTGATATGACTACAACAACCTTTCAATGATTCCTAAATCAGCCACATAATGTGGAGGCTCCTGAACATTGTAGCGAGGTTGGGTGGGGTTTATGTTAGGTATTAGTGGCCACAAGATTGCTCTTACTAAGTGTCAGTCTGAGTCACATAGTAGGCATCGTAAAAACGGAATATTTCTATTCATGGAAACAAAATATACATGGTTGTTCCATGAGATAATGTTGTTTTGTTTCCACATAAGAAATTATGTTTCCATTCATAGTATTTCATTTTTGTTTCCATATTTTTCTCTCGATTTCCAAATTTTTTTTCTAAAATAATTGGAAATTTCTGCTTCATTTTCATTTCTAACTGCAAGTAGAAACATGTCCAATTTGAAGTTGTAATTTGCAATGTATGAAACAGAACAATTTGATGTTTTAGTTTGAAATGTATAAACCAAGTCAATTATTTAAACAATATGAAACTCTCTATCTTAGTCTACAATTTTAAATGCAAATAAAATGATATTATCTTATAAATAAATAAGATATGCAAATGATGCAAATACTCATTTTGTTTATAAATAGAGATCATGAATTACAAGCATAGATTCGAGAAGCGTCTCTAAATTATTCTAACTAACATGCGGGCCTTCATATATTAAAATAAGTGATTGTCACTTAATCACTTATTTATACTAAATATTTTTACTTATTTATAACTCATTTTTTACATACGGTATTAGTAGTTACAATTTTGTGTTATATCACCAAAATTAGCCACATAATCTAGCTACTAAATCAACGACAATTAGTATGGATCGGAGGGACTAAGATACAATATTTTTATACAATTTTAACAAAAGTCTTGGAAAATGCACCTACACTAAAATTTTAATATATATTACAAGCAAAATGAAATTATTCCTTTTTATTTGGATTTTTTTTTGGAAACATTCTGGTTAAATGATTTTTCCTAGATCAAGGAAAAATAGAAGCAACAACACTTCAAGTATTTACATATTAGTTTGTACCACCAATATGAACTGCAAGTATATGTGTGTGTTCCTATCTACGTCCTTAAATATCATGGGAGAGAGCTCACAAGCTAATATAGCATTCTAGAGTGCATGATTTTAGTTAAGCGTAAGTAAATGAAATGGATATGTGTCAATGTACTAGAAAACTCTTCTAAGATGCATAATAACTATGGAGCGTTTGTTCTAAAATCTTTGTCATTGCTTGTTTATTCTTATGAACTAACAATCATCAAGGTGTTGAATTTTCATTTGTTCTTGATATAGTATCGTTGGATTGAGTGTGTCTGGTTTCTTTACATGCCATGTATTTAGTAAAGGGCCACAAGTCAAACGATAGTGAGAGTGATTGTGCAAGCTCTTCTCCTTGGTCGATTCAAGTCCATAGGTATGCACAAGTTGTATATTTTTTTCAAATAATATAACAACGTGAGACGACATATTAAAATCGTGGTGGATGGAGAACTAATTTAATAAATGTATGTATAAGAGAGGATTGCTTTTTTCAAGTTCTAATTTTAGCCTTATTTGGATCCTTTTGATCATAGTTCAGTTATTCTCGTACTCATCTTACTCCACGTATAATATGTCAACCAGACATTGTAAAAATGTTTTCCCAGGACCGGACTTCAAGGAAAAGTCGAACATTGAACCTAGATATTATACTATGGATATTATTTTGCTTGCACATGTGCAAAAATTGAGATGTAAGCGTACTATTTTGTACATCTCTTTTTATTTCAAATATTATTCTAAACCATGATTAATAAGAAAGTGGAACCACCATAAAAATAAAACTGAACCTAATACTATGTGTGTGTTTTTGTTAGTATTAAAACACAATACGGGGCTAAGTTATACAATTTTAGATCTCTAATATTATTACTAACACCATGGGTCGTCGCCTTTCTCGCTGCGTCGCATAGAAGTTCAAGCAGACGCCTTGTATATACAGGCCAAAACATGGGCTTTAGTTACCCCGCAGCAAGTTCTCTTCTGTGAAACATGGACCTGGATCAGCCTAACCCATAACTCTTTCCATACATGCCAGGACAAAATGTGGGTGCTCCTACTGCGCGAATGGTGCGATGAGAGCGAAAATTGCCATGGTGCCTGGACACCTCGGTTCCGTTTTGAGAAAACCATTTTCAACAATACAAAAGAGACAAATATGTATTTTCAAGTGGGCCACTTTTTTTGTTGGGTTGGATTTTTTTCTATAGAGCTTCCAAATTACATTTTTTAAACAAAATTTCATGGATCCATAGTGAACACATACAAGTTTTCACTGAATATTTTCAATCCTTTTCAACTCATAAATATCATTTTTTATTATTTTCCTAAGAACGGGTACCAAGCATTTCGTACTCGCGATGAGAGCTCCCATGTCTAGCTGGGAGCTCCAATTCAGCGTGCGCGAGAGCTATATGTCGCTTGTACCGAAAGTACATCTCGTCTCGCCCGAAGCTTTTTCATGGGGCGTATACTGCTGGGCCAGTCCATTATTACCGTATTTTTCGTCCACGCTAGCTCTCGGCGGTCTGCTTCCTTCACTCGGGTATCTTCAAATTTTCTTTTCTTTTTTTGTTTTCTGTTGTTTTTCCTTTTTGTTTTTCTAACCTATTTTCCTCATTTTTCCATTTTACTTTACTTTTTTTAACATTTTGTCGTCGCTATTTGGATTGTCGGCTATTTTTCCACTGTGTTTCATCATTTTTTTCTCAATTTTCAACTATTATGCATCACTTTCTTCTTTTTTTCCTTTTTTCCTTTTTCATTTTTGAATGGTTTTATTTAATTTTCTTTGATTTCTTTCTTTCTTACTCGGTTTTCATTGTTTGCACTCTTTTGCATTGTTTTTCTTTGGTTTTTATTTTGTTCTTTCTTCAATTTACTTGATTTCGTTTGTTTGTTTCTTTCTTAGTTTTCTTCATTTTTCTTTGGTTTTCTTCACTTTTCTTTTGTTTCTTCGTTAGTTATCATCAATTTTGTTTATTATTCAAAACGTGTCTTCTTTTTTGAGTACATAATGTAATTTCTTAGAGTACACATCAAACATTTTTTTGATACACATTTACCATTTCTCAAGTACATGATGTATATTTTTATTAAATACATCTTTTAGACACTTTCTTGAATACATGGTCGAAAAAATTAAAACATATGAGAACATTTTTTTTAATGACATTAGAATTTTGTCACACACATTGTACATTTTTCAAGGAAACATTTCTATATATATGTTTAACATTTTTTAGATACATTATCAACTTTTTTCATTCACATAATAAATTGTATAATAAAATTTTCGCATACATGATGAAGATTTATTCAATAAACATACAAGATTTTCAAAATTCTTTATTAACATTTTTTAAATACATTTGACACTTTTTCATACACATTTTTTATATTTTGGATACACGAGAAACATTTTTCTATACACATTTATATTGTGCAAATGCTTCCTTCACATTCTTCAAACATTTTATGTAAACTATATTTTATAAGATATATGTTTATATTATTGGGAAGTAAAACAAAAAAGGGGAAAACAAGAAAGCGAAAAACGAAAAGGAAAAGGGAAAAAATCTTTCCCTGATATTAAAGTGAGGACTCATGGTAGAGCGTTCAGAAAGCTACCGCGGGAATAAACAAGACTTATTGTTTAATTGGCGGCGTGAAAGTATAAATTAAGCTCACAGTCACGCCCAATACTAAGAGGAGAAGATTTTTTTTTCAAAAAATGAATATATTTTAGAACACGGAATTTTTGCGAAGCTGTTAATAGAAAAATTAAACTTGAACATTTAAAAAGAACAAAACTTCTCTTTTTATTTATTTATAAACCTGAGTTTTTTTAAAACAAAAAATGAACTAGGAGGTACTGTTGTAATTATTTTTTCAATTTGCAAACATTTTAAAAACACAAATATTTTTTGGAACTTTAAATTTGAAAGGCAATCATTTTTTTTAAACATGATTTTTTTTAATCTATACTGTACCTATTAATATAACTTGGAGAATTTTTGAAATATGTCCACCTGATGCATTGATTTAGTTCAGTTTATTTGAAAGTGCAACTGTCCCTGAGTGGTTTTGGTAATTCCTAACAACATATAGCTCATTAAGCTAATGCTATTCCAAGATAAACATTTCAGAAAAGCTCAATGATTGGCATGGCATGGATTAGAAAGTGGACCCTTCAAAATGCTAAGGACAAAGGATTGGCTCAAGCTCAAAGCACAAGACTCTACATTTTCTATTTTATTGATCCAAGATCACATTGAGTCTATAGGAAAAGTCAATACTATTAAGAAGGGATGAGGTGTTGCTTAATGAGGATCTTGCTCAAAATGCTTAGTAATATGCTCCAAAACCCTCAACTACTTTCTCATATCCAAATATGTCCTAATCCAAAAAGTCCAACTCGGCCCCACCGCAATTTCATATCCGGAGCCACCGAGTTCAGTTGTCATTTCCACTACCAGAAACCCTAATCAATTTGGTCTCACTGATAGGGATCTCGGTCCCACCGAGATGGGGTTGTAATCTCTCTGTTTCCTTTTCGTAACATTTCGGTCAAACCGAGATGAGCGATCGGTCCCACTGAGATTGCAATGCAAACTCTCTGTTTCCCTTCCGTAATGTTTCGGTCCAACCGAGATGAGCGAATCGGTCCCACCGAGTTTGCCTGACCAACTCTGTGTTTGACTATTACCAAAATCGGTTCACAGAGTTTGTGTAATCGGTCTCACCGAGATTACGTTATGCCCTAACCCTAACGACGTCGGTCCCACCGAGTTGATCCAATCGGTCCCACCGAGAATCCTAACGTTCACATTTTGAACCAAATCGGTCCGGCTGAGTTTCATGATTCGGTCCCACCGAGTTTGGTGATTTGTGTGTAACGGTTAGATTTTGTGTGGAGGCTATATATACTCCTCCACCCACTCTTCATTCGTGGAGAGAGCCATCAAAACATGCCTACACTTCCAACACATATTTTCTAAGAGAGAACCACCTACACTTGTGTTGAGGTCAAGATATTCCATTCCAACCACATAAATCTTGATCTCTAGCCTTCCCCAAGTTGCTTTCCACTCAAATCTTCTTTCTACCAAATCCAATCCTATGAGAGAGAGTTGAGTGTTGGGGAGACTATCATTTGAAGCACAAGAGCAACGAGTTCATCATCAACACACCATTTGTTACTTCTTGGAGAGTGGTGTCTCCTAGATTGGCTAGGTGTCACTTGGGAGCCTCCGTCAAGATTGTGGAGTTGAATCAAGGAGTTTGTAAGGGGAAGGAGATCGCCTACTTCGTGAAGATCTACCCGAGTGAGGCAAGTCCTTCGTGGGCTACGGCCATGGTGGGATAGACAAGGTTGCTTCTTCGTGGACCCTTCATGGGTGGAGCCCTCCGTGGACTCGCGCAACAGTTACCCTTCGTGGGCTGAAGTCTCCATCAACATGAATGTACGATAGCACCACCTATCGGAACCACGGATAAAAAATCTCCGTGTCAACATTGTGTTTGCTCCTTCAAACTCATCCCTTTACCTTCATATGTAATTGTTTTACATTCCGCTGCTACTCTTAGAATTGCATGTGTAGGTTGATTGCTTGACTTGTGCAAAGTTGCTAAAATCTGTCAAGAACTAAAATTGGGAAAAAAGGCTAGATTTTTATTTGGTCAAGTAGTCTAATCACCCCCCTCTAGACATACTTCCGATCCTACAAGTGGTATCAGAGCTTTGGTCTCCATTTGCTTTGATTTCCATAGCTTTTGGTGGTCATAGCCTTGGTTTCACAACCTAGGAGAGTATGGCGTCTAGCGAGGGAAATTACCACCGTAGAGGTCCTTACTTTGATGGTACTAATTTTGCTAGTTGGAAGCACAAGATGAAAATGCATATTCTTGGACATAACCCCGCCATTTGGGTTATTGTGTGTACTGGCTTGCAAGGTGAATTATTTGATGGGAGAGAACCCAACCGTGAAGCTACCGCAGAAGAATTGAAGATGCTACAATACAATGCTCAAGCTTGTGATATTCTCTTCAATGGATTCTGCCCCGAAGAATTCAACAAAATCAGTCGTCTTGAGAATGCAAAGGAAATTTGGGATACTTTGATTGGTATGCACGAAAGTACCGACTCCGTCAAGGAATCCAAATTGGATGTGCTTCAAAGTCAACTTGACAAGTTCAAAATGAAGGATGGTGAAGGTGTCACCGAAATGTACTCTAGGCTTGCTCTCATCACAAATGAGATTGCCAGCTTAGGAAGTGAAGAGATGACCGATAGGTTCATCATCAAGAAGATCCTAAGAGCCTTGGATGGAAAATATGATACCGTGTGCACATTGATCCAAATGATGCCCAAATGCCCAATTACAAAGATCTCAAGCCAACGGAAGTCATTGGAAGAATTGTTGCTCATGAGATGTCACTCAATGATAAGGAAGAGCTTCACAACAAGTCAAGTGGTGCTTACAAAGCCTCGTGTGATGCTCCCACATCATCAAGTGATAAGAAAACCTTCAATGAAGGATTGAGCTTAATGGTGAAGAACTTCAACAAGTTCTACAAGAGTAGAAGCAAAGAAAGAAGTTCCAAGTCAAGGTCCTACAATGACAAAAGATCTTCTAGTCGTGAGCGAAATTGTTACAGTTGTGGAAGACCAAGACACTACTCCAATGAGTGTATGCCCCCCTACAAAAGAAGAGAAGATTCTCCCAAAAGAAGAAGTAGAAGAGAAGAATCACCACCAAGAGAAAGGAGGAGTAGAGATGATCGTTATGAACGAAGACCCTCTCGGAGAAGCAAGGATTCGTAAAGGAAGGAAAAGTCATCAAAGATCTACACAAAAAGAAGACATCAAGCTCATGTTGGTGAATGGGTGTCTGGCTCCGACTCCGACAATCACTCCGAAAGAAGTTATCACTCCGACTCCGAATATACTCAAGATGAAGGTGTTGCCGGTCTAGCACTTGTGTCAACCAACTCCTGCGACATATTTGACTCACCAAATGAAGGAATTGGAAGATGCTTCATGGCCAAAGGTCCAAAGGTAACACATCCCGAGTATGTTGATTTCAATAGTGATGAATATGATTTGCTAGGTGATGATGATTTACTTGTTGACAACTCTAGTGATGAAAACTATGATGAAACATCAATTAATCATGGTAATCAAGATAAAACGAATGATGATGATAAGAAGGAGATTGAGCATCTAACTCAAGAACTAAACACTCTTAAGTAAGCTCATGAAACTACCTTGGAAAATCATCGAGAACTTTTAAAGACTCATGATAAGCTACGCTTTGAAAAGCTCAACCTTGAGCAAGAGCATGAGTTTTTAAAGGCAATCAATGATGATCTTCGCAAAAAAAGTTCTTCTTACATTGCCAAGCGTTTACTCTTGTCTACTTACATGCCACAAGTTAAATCTAGCAACAAGAACAATAAAGATTCTTCATCTAGTAGTAACAATAATCACGCTAAATCCAATATTGTTGCTTCTAGTAGTTCTCTTGATTCCACTAATGACTCTCTTAGCCAAGTTACACTTGAGCAAGAAAATAGCTTATTGAAGGGAATCATAGAGAAAGGTGTTTACAAGAGTCTTGCCGGAAGTAAGCAATTTGAGAAAATTGTGCGCAAACAAGGAAGACACCGGAAGAATCAAGGTGTTGGTTTTGAACGAAAGTTCAATGCCAATGGAGTTGAGTGGGAAGAAGATCAATACCCCAAGACGAAGTTTGTTCCTCAACAAGAGAAGTATGATCCTACTTCTTTCAAAGGAACACAAGCTCAATATGATCTTCCACCACAAGACCACTAGCAAAAAGGCAAGGACAAGCTTCAAGAGGAAATTGATGCATTTGAAGAAGCACCTAAGGCTTTGGTCAAGTGGATTCCCAAGACTACATCAAGTTCTACTTCATCAAGCACAACTACGATTCCAAGGATTCCCATCAAGATGATGTGGATCCCGAAGAAGAAGAACTAGAGAGTTCTTGAGGGTGACTCCGCCAACATACTTCACTCTTATCATTTTGGCGAGGACAAGTGCAAAAAACTTCCATATATTGCACTAGTTCAAGGAGTCACAAACCCTCTTGTTGGTAAGACAAGGGACAAGGTAACCTAATGCTTTCATGGACATCATCTTGTGTGTGCATCACTCTATGTCTATGGATATCCTTGTTTGTTCCTTGTGGGACTAACCCGTGTAGGTATTGAAAGTGCAACTCACTCCAAAGGATTCCTCCGAATGATCTACATCAACATTGAGCATCTACATCTTCAACACCCACATGAAGTTATCATCGACAAAACCCAAGGTTAGTTCATCCCTTTTAGGGGGGATATCACATCTAGGGGGAGCTTTACTCAAACCAGTGAGCTAAAGCAACTCTAATGGTGTGATCACAACAATGCTTTATATAAAAGTGGTAACCCCACTTGTGCTTAAACGATGAGTATGACCTATGATCAAATGTTCTCATTTGACTCCTAAGTCAATATACTCATATATAGATGACCTAGTCATCACCAGTTGCTTGATAGATGCTAGAATGTTTGTGCATGCTTTGTCACATATTTCATTTGCCATTTTATTGTGTGAGCATGTTGGTTGCATATTTTACTCATTTGAGGACATCCATTTGTTGCTTTGATTGTTTGTCTTTTTCTCTTTTTGCCAAATGGATGGACAAGAATGCCTAAGAACACCCTCTAGCTATCTATGATTTTCTCGTCTCAAACTCTATTCATGCTACATCACAAAGTTTGATCAAGTCAGATTCGAACCACTCTGTGTGAGGAGCACTCGGAGATCCCGATTCCTCATAGACTTAAACCTCCAAAATCTCTTTGTGCATCTCGGTCTGACCGATTCATCCTTTTCGGTCCTACCGAGTCACTAAGTTGATCTAGGGTTTTCAATCTTGGTGCAACCGATTAGAACTTTTCGGTCAAACCGAGTTGCAGTAACTACTTGCAGTTTTGCATCTCGGTGCCACTGAGTCGTTCCACTCGGTCACACCGACAGGGTCAGGTTATATATACCGCCGTGCCAAATTTTGGAAATTTCTCCAAACCCCTTCGCCCGCGCGTAACCTACTCTGCCTCCTCTGGTCTCCGAATCGTCCTCTCGTCGCCAGCGACCTCCCGGCGCTGGTCTCCCCCGCCGTCAACGGAAATCTTCACCGCCGTTGCCGTCGTAGCAAGTTCATCGCCGAACTAGGGTACGAACTTGATCATTGTGCTAATCCCTAACTCTGATTCTTAGCACATTGCTTTGCCATGATTTAAATCATCCTGTCCAGCTAAATCATCCCGTAGATTAGTTTTGATTTGAAAATTTAGGGTTAGGTCTCCGCCGGACTCATCTCGGACTGACCGAGTTGTAGAAATCGGTCTCACCGATTTTGGCTTAGGCCAAAGCACACGCATTTTTGTTCCGACCAAAAATTGCAAATCGGTGTGACCGAGTTCGATTCTCTGTGAAACCCTAGCAGTCTCGGTGCAACCGAACTGTGACTCGGTCTGACCTAGTTCACTAGTTTAGGTTTCAAAAGCTGCTTCGGTATCACCGAGTTTACAAATCGGTAGATCCAAAATGCTTTCTGTGAAGAACTAAAACTAAGTTTTTAAGTCATCTTTTTGCAAAAACTTCTGTGCTTTGTGATGCTCATCTACTCTACCTCATCTATAACCTATTCACAGGGTCTGCTGACAGTTTGCCTGCAAGATGTCTGACCAAAGTGACAGCCAGAACAACTCAGAGGAAAAAGTTCAGTTAAGTGAGGGCACTAGTCCCTCTAGCAGCTATGATGATGGCAATAGGAGCACTCCAAGCAATCTGCCAAAGGCTAACACAAGGACAAGGAAGAAGAGAACTTCTGACTGTGAAGATGAAGATTATGTGGGTGTTGAAGATGAATCCACTTCAAAGAACAAAGTGCTGAAGAAAGAGTATGGCTCAGCTGCTGCAACTAAGCCAGGTCTGAAAACAAAGATGCCAGCAAGAAGACAACCCATGTCTAAGCCAAGAAAAGTTGCCACAGGTGAAACCATGAAGTTCACCATTGAATCAGAAGAAGAAGAAGTTGGTGAGGATAAGAAGAAGAAGAGGGCCAGAACCACTACTGCCAGAGTTCTTGGCAAGCCCTCAATGAGGAAAGATTCTGAAGAGGAAGAGGAAGAGGATGCTGCACCAGCACCCAAAGCTCAAAAGCTCATGGGAGATGCAATCAGATCAGGGGCTGCTCCATCTAAGCCCAAAGCTGCTCCCAAGGCTGCTGCTCCAGCTCCAAAGCCAAAACCCAAGAGGAGCACTAGGAACATCCCTGCTGAGGAGAAGAACAAGGCCCCAGTGCTTCAAACTGCTGAAGAAGAAGACGATGATGATTATGTTGTTTTGAGAAAGCTAAAGCCCAAGATCCCTAATCACAATGATGCACACCCAGTTGCAGAAAACATAAAAATCAGGAAGGATTCAGGATTGAGACTATGAAGAGAGTCTGATCCATATGCCACCAGGAGAAGGACTGCTGTGGATTACAAATTCCACACTAAGGAATAGCAGGACTTCTATGAGACAATTCTGCTTGACAAGAAGCCCATAGTGTGTGACATGAGATGGGTTGACTGGGAATTCATCAAGGAGAATGAGGATCACTTCCCTGGTGTATATGATAGCTTCAAGGCATGTGGAGTTGATAAGTTTGTGGCTCAGAAGTTCACCAAGTGGAATGATGAGCTCATTATGCAATTCTACTCCACTGCCCACTTCTATCCAGATGGAAGGATTGTGTGGATGTCTGACGGTACTAGGTACCAGTCTACAGTTGAAGAATGGGCTCAATTGATCAATGCTCCTGAAGAACATGAGGATGACTTGGATATCTATGCAAATAATAAGAAAGACCACAACTCTATGGCCAACATGTACAAGGATATCCCAGATGCTGCTTTGGATACACATAAGTTTGGATCTGTGCACTATTTGTTGTCTGGTCTGCCAACTATCAATTGGATTCTAAGGCACACACTGCTACCCAAGTCAGGTGATCACAAGATGATCAGAGGACATGCTATCAACTTGCTGCACATATTTGATGTCCCACATAAGTTCAAGGTTATGAGCCTGATTGTGGTAACAATCAAGAGGACCGCAGCTGATCAGAAGAGAAGTTGTGGATATGCCCCCACACATCCAGGAGCTCATCAACTCAAAGATGGGCAAAGGCAAGTATATTTTGGACAAGGAGCACCTGCCCATCTACCCTGAATTTGAAGATAACACTGTTGTGATGACTGAGAATGAACCATCATCTGTGCAAGCACAAGAAAAGAGAGAGAAGGCTGCAAAGATGCCAACTATGGAAGAGGCATCTCAGGTATTCTTGAAGAGCAAGCAAGACCAGCTTGAATATCTGATCCAATCCACTCTAAGGATTGAGCGGGCTTGGCCACCCCGACCAAGAACCAGGAGAGCTTGGAAAGGATTATTGAGACAAAATTCTATGACCTTGATGTCAAGGTAACTGAAAATACAAACTGCAGTTGAGCAACTTCAGGAGGAAGTAGAGGAGAATAAGTGCAAGTCTACCACAGATGCATTTGCTAAAGTGCCCATAGGACAGAGGTCTGCTGCAGTGCCAGTGACTGACACCAGAGCTACAGCATCAGCACCAGCAGCTACAGCTCCAGTTCCAACTCCAGCAGCTACTCCACCAGCTCGAGCTACTTCATCAGAAGCCTCCGTCCTTGGAGTTCTCTCAACACCACCTCCCGAAGATCAAGCCTGAGAGTCGTTTAGCACTATACTTTTTTGAACTTTTTGGTTACTTGTTGCCAAAGGGGGAGAACAATGTATAGATCATAGGCTTCGAGAGAGAGAGAGAGACAGAGAGAGAGAGAGAGAGAGAGAGAGAGTGTTGGTTTTTATCTCTCTTTGCACTTATTTGGTTTGGTTTGAAACTTTATTGCCTGCTTGTGTGAGCTACTTGTTTGATCATGTATTTGATCATATGCTACCCTCAATGCTTGTTGGATGATATTATCTCTTATATTCTAGATGATCATTCACTTTGCTTGGTGATGAGTGCATGTTTTCAATCTCTATCATTTTGAGCGCTCCACCAAGATGTATGTGACATGGAAGAGTAACCCATTATCCTAACCGATTGTGCAATTGCATTCAAAAGTAAATCTTAAATAATGCACAAATTTAGGGGGAGCTCTTGCTAATCACATACTTCTCAAAGCGACAATGTTTTTAATCTTATTATCATTTGTCAAAGCTTTGATCTATATGTTGTCATCAATTACCAAAAAGTGGGAAATTGAAAGTGCAACTATCCCTGGGTGGCTTTGGTAATTCCTAACAACATATAGCTCACTGAACTAATGCTATTCCAAGATAAACATTTCAGAAAGCTCAATGATTGGCATGGCATGGATTAGAAAGTGGACCCTTCAAAATGATAAGGACAAAGGATTGGCTCAAGCTCAAAGCACAAGTCGACTCTATATTTTCTATTTTAGTGATCCAAGATCACATTGAGTCTATAAGAAAAGCCAATACTATTAAGAAGGGATGAGGTGTTGCTTAATGAGGATCTTGCTCAAAATGCTTAGTGATATGTTCCAAAACCCTCCACTACTTTCTCATATCCATATATGTCCTAATCCAAAAAGTTCAACTCGGCCCCACCAAAATTTCATCTCCGGAGCCACCGAGTTCAGTTGTCATTGCCACTGGCAAAAACCCTAATCAATTCGGTCTCACCGATAGGGATCTCGGTCCCATCGAGATGGGGTTGTAATCTCTCTGTTTCCTTTTCGTAACATTTCGGTCAAACCATGATGAGCGATCACCGAGATCGCAATGCAAACTCTCCGTTTCCCTTTTGTAACGTTTTGGTCCAACCGAGATGAGCGAATCGGTCTCACCGAGTTTGCCTGACCAACTCTCTGTTTGACTATTACCAAAATCGGTCTCAGCGAGTTTGTGTAATCAGTCACACCGAGATTACGTTATGCCCTAACCCTAATGACATTGGTCCCACCGAGTTGATCCAGTCGGTCCCACCGAGAATCCTAACGTTCACATTTTGAACCAAATCGGTCCGACCGAGTTTCATGATTCGGTCCCACCGAGTTTTGTGATTTGGGTGCAACGGTTAGATTTTGTGTGGAGGCTATATATACCCCTCCACCCACTCTTCATTCGTGAAGAGAGCCATCAGAACATGCCTACATTTCCAACACATATTTTCTGAGAGAGAACCACCTACACTTGTGTTGAATTCAAGATATTCCATTCCAACCACATAAATCTTGATCTCTAGCCTTCCCCAAGTTGCTTTCCACTCAAATATTCTTTCTACCAAATCCAATCCTATGAGAGAGAGTTGAGTGTTGGGGAGACTATCATTTGAAGCACAAGAGCAAGGAGTTCATCATCAACACACCATTTGGTACTTCTTGGAGAGTGGTGTCTCCTAGATTGGCTAGGTGTCACTTTGGAGCCTCCGTCAAGATTGTGGAGTTGAACCAAGGAGTTTGTAAGGGCAAGGAGATCGCATACTTCGTGAAGATCTACCTGAGTGAGGCAAGTCCTTCGTGGGCGACGACCATGGTGGGATAGACAAGTTGCTTCTTCGTGGACCCTTCGTGGGTGGAGCCTCGTGGACTCGCGCAACCGTTATCCTTCGTGGGTTGAAGTCCCCATCAACGTGAATGTACGGTAGCACCACCTATCGGAACCACGGATAAAAAATCTCCGTGTCAACATTGCGTTTGCTCCTTCAAACTCATCCATTTACCTTCATATGCAATTGCTTTACATTCCGATGCTACACTCTTAGAATTGCATATGTAGGTTGATTGCTTGACTTGTGCAAAGTTGCTAAAATCTGCCAAGAACTAAAATTGGGAAAACGCTAGATTTTTATTTGGTCAAGTAGTCTAATCACCCCCCTCCTCTAGACATACTTCAGATCCTACATTATTAAACTAGGATATGGAAGGAATCTTTTTCTATGTCGCGTCTTCACGTACGACCAACTCGGCCCAATAACTCCCGTCAAAATGCATGAGGAGTCGAACTAAGGTTTCATGGTCTATCTGACACAAACTACTCAATTTATATTATGTGCAGCGCTTTTTCCTAGTACATTAGCCAAATGGTAAAAAAAACTTTGTTCAACGCGCTTGATCTTCGCCGGGCACGAAGTGTTGGGGAACGTAGTAATTTCAAAAAAATTCCTACGTACACGCAAGATCATGGTGATGCATAGCAACGAGAGGGGAGAGTGTTGTCTACGTACCCTCGTAGACCGAAGTGGAAGCGTTGACGCAACGTAGAGGAAGTAGTCGTACGTCTTCCCGATCCGACCGATCCAAGCACCGTTACTCTGGCACCTCCGAGTTCTTGGCACACGTTCAGCTCGATGACGCACCCCTAGCTCCGATCCAGCAAAGCTTCGGGGAGGAGTTCTGTCAGCACGACGGCGTGGTGACAATCTTGATGTTCTACCGGCGCAGGGCTTCGCCTAAGCACTGCAACGATATATTCGAGGTGGAATATGGTGGAGGGGGGCACCGCACACGGCTAAGGAACGATCACGAAGATCAACTTGTGTGTCCATGGGGTGCCCCTGCCCCCGTATATAAAGGAGCAAGGGAGGGAGGAGGCCGGCCCTAGGTTTGGGCGCGCCAGGGGAGTCCTACTCCCACCGGGAGTAGGATTCCACCTTTCCTAGTCCAACTAGGTCAAGGGGGGAAAGAGGGGAAGAGGGGAAGGAAGGGAGAGAGGGGCCGCGCCCCAAACCCCTTGTCCAATTCGGACTGGGCTTGGGAGGGGCGCGCGCCACCTCCTGGTCCTTCCCACTAAGGCCCATCAAGGCCCATTGCTTCTTCCTCGTATTCCCGTAACTCCCCGGTACCTCCGAAAATACCCGAACCACTCAGAACCCTTCCGATGTCCGAATATAGTCGTCCAATATATCGATCTTTACGTCTCGACCATTTCGAGACTCCTCGTCATGTCTCCGATCTCATCCGGGACTCCGAACTCCTTCGGTACATCAAAACTCATAAACTCATAATAACTGTCATCGTAACCTTAAGCGTGCGGACCCTACGGTTCGAGAACAATGTAGACATGACCGAGACACATCTCCGGTCAATAACCAATAGCGGGACCTGGATGCCCATATTGGCTCCTACATATTCTACGAAGATCTTTATCGGTCAGACCGCATAACAACATACGTTGTTCCCTTTGTCCATTGGTATGTTACTTGCCCGAGATTCGATCGTCGGTATCCAATACCTAGTTCAATCTCGTTACCGGCAAGTCTCTTTACTCGTTCTGTAATACATCATCCCGCAACTAACTCATTAGTTGCAATGCTTGCAAGGTTTAAGTGATGTTCATTACCGAGAGGCCCAGAGATACCTCTCCCACAATTGGAGTGACAAATCCTAGTCTCGAAATACACCAACCCAACATCTACCTTTGGTGACACCTGTAGTACTCCTTTATAATCACCCAGTTACGTTGTGACGTTTGGTAGCACCCAAAGTGTTCCTCCGGCAAACGGGAGTTGCATAATCTCATAGTCAAAGGAACATGTATAAGTCATGGATAAAAGCAACAGCAACATACTAAACGATCGGGTGCTATGCTAATGGAATGGGTCATGTCAATCAGATCATTCAACTAATGATGTGACCTTGTCAATCAAATGACAACTCCTTTGTCCATGGTTAGGAAACTTAACCATCTTTGATTAACAAGCTAGTCAAGTAGAGGCATACTAGTGACACTCTGTTTGTCTATGTATCCACACATGTATTATGTTTCCAGTTAATACAATTCTAGCATGAATAATAAACATTTATCATGATATGTAAGGAAATAAATAATAACTTTATTATTGCCTCTAGGGCATATTTCCTTCACGAAGGCGGCTCAACAATCCAGCTGTTGGATCTGGCCAACCTTGATTAGTGACAACTGGTATTGCGACCACCGGCGACGAGGACCGCAAAGATGACAAGCGGAAACATGTGACTGGTGTTATATTGAAAGGGAGGGTGTGTACCTGAGGATGAGTTAGTCATGTTTATTATGTTATGGGCATGAGGGTGAGGTCTTTAGCCATACTCAGTGGGTAAGGGCGTGTGAGGGCTGTTTTCTCCCGTTGCAACGCACGGGCATGTTTGCTATAGACATTCATTTGCGAGCGTAGTTCAGTGACAGGTGTGAGTGCGGTGGCCTAGATCATCACCTTGGAATTGACCATGTTCGGACGCATTGTGATCAGGTGGATACCGTGATCATGGTCAGTGAAGACAGGAAGGAGGATAAACCACAACACAGATGAGACACTATGTTCAAATAAATAATGTGGACCTGCGAAGGGGATCAAATAGTTTTTTTAGGGGTAGGGGTTCAAATAGTTAACTTGGACCTGCGAAGGTGTCTTGAGTCGTGCTTATTGTGCTAGGAGTATGCAAATTTTTTCCCGTTGCGACGCACGGGCATACTTGCTAGTTAAATATAAACGAAATAATAAAACAGTCAAGCCTTTCATTGAGGCGAGGTGCCACTCTGATTTTTTGTTTTTTCTTCTTTGTTTCTTGTTTTTCACTTTTTTTGCTTCAATAAAACTGTTCAGGATTTGCTCTATAAAAAGGATTTAAAAAATAATGTTCAGGATTACTGAATTGCAAAAAATAGAATTTCAATATTTTTTCAAGAATTTCAAAATCTTGTCGAATTAAAAAAATGTTCATCAGCTCAAAAAACATCTCGGATTTGAAAGTAAATTCGCAACTTAAGAGAAATTTTTAATTTTGATAACTATTTGAAAGTGTAGAAAATCTTGAATTTGGAAAAATGTTCTCGAATTCAGAAAAAAGCATGACTTTTAAAAACATAATGGACGAATTTAAATAATATTCATCACTTCAAAAAATGTTCATGAATTCAAAAAATATCCATGGATTCGAACAAATGCTCGCAAATTGAACAAATGGTCACAAATTTGAAAAAATATTCTCAAATAAATAAAACGTTCACAAATACGAAGAAATGTTTGAGAATTTTATACGAATTTGTAGAAAAATTATGAATTGAAAAAATGTTTGTGAATTCCAAAAATGTTGACAATGTAAATGATGTTCACAAATTTGAAAAAATGTTCATGAGTTTGGTCGACTCATTGATGCAGTGTGCGTCCTATAGGAAATTCCCAGTGTGATGACGGCGAAGGGCCCGCTCTGGTTACTGATATTGTTTTTATTTCATTCAGATTTTTTTTGTCCGGGTTTTCTGTTTCTTCTTGTTTTCTACTAGATGGATTTAAAAACTATAAAAACATTTATGAATTTTTAGAATATATTTGCGAAATTAAAATAATATTAAAAAAGGAAAAATATTCCCAGCTTTTTAGAACTATGCGGAAATTTTAAAAACATGCTCTAAATGTTCAAAAATATTCAGATTTAAAGAAATATTTGTTAATTCAAAAAGTTGTTCATGTATTTAGAAATGTAACCATATTTCAAGATATGTTTCACATAACACGCAGCTCTTCTAGCCCAAGAATGCAGCGGCACTTCCACTGCGCCATTGCGAGAGCTATATCTTGCTATACGCGAGATGGAAACCTATTCTCGCCTAAAGGGAATAACTATCTCACGCGAGCTTCACTGTTTTGAATATTTCGGTCATGATCGCTTGTTTTTTTACTGGTTTCTTCATCTGTTTCCTGTTTTTCATAAGTTTTTTTTCTCTTTCCTTCATGTTTTTATTTGCTTTTCAAGTAGCGAACACGCCATACCATACCACCGAGCTCCTGCACCGTGATAATAACAACATCGGCCCACGGCCGATGATTTTGTCGTGCCGCGATACTACGTTGCACCACGTCCATGCTTCGGACGTCGAATGAGATCCTTTGCGTCGATGCAACTTCTTTCCAGTCGATGGCATAAACATCCATCTCGTATGGGCAGGGGCGGATCCAGACTGATAATTACCCGATGTCCACATAGAGAACACATGCCTACATATCAAACAATTCAATGACCTATATACTAAATCATAAGTAAGTGTAAATTGCACCCGGTGCCAGTGACACCGGGTAGCTGTACGTAGCTCCGCCCTTGCGTATGGGGACGTGTGTGCTGCAGCGGCCACTCCACCGCCGCCGGCCGGCGTACGTGGGGTGCAACCGTGGAGCCCGCCTGCCCGCCCGCCCGTCCGGCCTACATGGGGACCTGAAACGCACTACTCTGAAGTCGGAGACGTAGTACGCCGGTAATCATCGACAGCAACCGCATCCACGAAGCGATCGAGTGCGTCAATCGGGAGATGACGGCCTCCCTGCTACGGTATTGCTATGGACTACGTACTGTACATATCTATCTGTTGATCAACGCACGCACACGTACGCCGTTATTCCTAAAGATGGTGGAAGGGATTTTTAAGACGAAATCGCCGCCGGTGACGGTTACCGTTATGGTAGACTAGTCGTCAACCCGTGCACCTGCACGGGCTAGCATTTTAAAATTTTAATATAACATAGTTCTGAAAATTTGAAATGTCAAACAATAATATCAATATGTTGATGTAGATTATTTTTATAACAGATGCTTGTGTACCTTGGTTGGACATAGGGTCCAACAAAGCTACATTGCTTCGACTATTTTATGATTAGATTGTTTGCATCGAATAATATGAATATTGTGATGTAAATTATTATAATAATACATGCATGTGTACCTTGGATGGACATAGCTAGGGCCCAGCAAACATACATCATTTCAAATATTTTAGGATATATCTTCCTTTCACACCCTACCTAAAAAAATATACATCTTCCTTTTGGCCATGGAAGAACCATAGAATTATACAGTCTGTTTCTATACACAATAGTGGGCACATGCTTGCCCGGGTTTCTATCAACATACATGATATCATAGCAAATAATATACATATTAAAAAATAGATTGTCTTATATTCTCATTATATCATAGATTATTAAGATTAGAAGTTCTTGCCTAAACCAACAATTTCTTAAACAATTTCTTTTATGCTTCATATAGATAGAATTTTCTTAATATTCGTCATCCATATTTCGCATAGACAATGATGTGTTTACATTGGATCTTTGTGGCAGATGATACATCCAGTTTATTTTGCAATAGTGATATATATATTTAACAATTTTTTAATGACTAATTTTTCTTTATTATAAGGACAAAGAAATACATGCATAGACACACTATATATGCAAAGACGTCTTAGGAATCTGCACCTCCAAAGAATCATGTGAAACCATGAAATTCACGAATCGTATGCACATCAGGCAAAGCAGTATATGCCTAGAAAAATACATAGTACTAATCGACACCCAAAATGATTCTACATCTATGCATCACGACACCACTACCTTGCACATGGCGATACTGGAAGCAGATGAATCTGGTTTGCACCTCTACAACATAATTGTGTGACGTGTGCTCATAAACATGCATGCATATATCAATTTTTCACATGATCGGTTGCTTGATATCATGATCTTTTATTGGGATTCGTCTGGCATCCGACGGGCTAAAAATCAAAAAAGCACATTCAACAAATTTTAGGATAGGTTTTACTTGCATGGGACTTGGAGAACCGATGACGAACTCAATGACATCGAATAAATCAATGTGCTTGCCATCCGATGTAGGTTCGCCAATGGGCTGTGTATTAATTGCCACTACAACACGATCTACTTTAGAGCACCATCAGTACAGCTCATCCTACGCTGCATCGACCATTATCATCGCCCTCATCATCCCTTGCGGCACCTGGCTTTGGCCTCCTTTGTTGTTCGTCGATGGCCATGCGGGTGGGAGAGCACCCTTGATGGTGATGGGGGTATCCTTCGCGGAGAAAAACTGCCGCGAGCGGCCATAGATAGGAGAGGAGAATTGAAGGAGAGGAATCAGCGGCCATGTATACACGTTGCCTTTTTTTCTCGTGGGCCCTTGTATTTTTTTTGTACACATGCATTTATGCAAGGACACATTTAATTGAAGGAGAAGAATCAGCGGCCATGGATAGGAGAGGAGAATTGATGGAGAGGAATCAGCGGCCATGTATACACGTTGCCTTTTTTTGTCATGGGCCCTTGTATTGTTTTTGTACACATGCATTTCCGTATGCAAGGACACATTTCTCTATACACATACGTGCATGAGTAGTACTATTTGTTCAATAACATTGGACTTTTTCTTCAAAAGACTTGTCACGTTGGGCTCCAATCACGTATGTCCTACGACTTGTCATATGGATGGACTCTTGAACATGCGATTTAACTTACCATGTTGGACTTAAATCACGTATATGACTCATAGCATATCTTTTTTTTTTTTGCGGAAAGACAAATCGTACCATACATGGACTCTCTATTTCTAGCGTGCAGACAGATGCGTTCATTATGGACTTGCTTTTTTTTAACTTGTCAATTTGGACTTAAATCACATATTATGTTCAGCATATCTATTGAGGGAAAAGAATCTTCCCCTACCAAGGTGAATATCCCTTTTTTTAATCAAACGGATCTATGTTTTTTCCTTTACATGGCTGAAGTTTTTATGGAGGGTAGATATCATTTTTTAAGGCACCCATGGATGCTTTCTTTGTTTGAAAGTGTCAGGAACCTTTTTCGGACCACTTGTTTTACGTAAGTTTTCTTTTTATCTCCGGCGTTAATTATTCAATCCAACGGTGTAATTAATTTCAATGATGTGAATTAATGAGAAGGCTTTAAAGATGCCTCCAATTAGTATTGCGGAAAGACAAATCGTACCATACATGGACTCTCTATTTCTAGCGTGCAGACAGATGCGCTCATTATGGACTTGCTTTTTTTTAGGAAAAAGTCCAAAACGAACCTTGAATTGATAGATGAAAGATAAATTGAAACCTGAACTTTGAATCCCGGAAATTGGCACTCTTAACTTATCAATCCCGGTCTATTTTGGACCCTAGACCTATTTGGGGCACCGGGAATATAACAATCCCGGCCAGATAAGGTACTACTCTCACTGGCGAGTATTTGGGCCGGCTCACTACTTGCGTTTTTGAAAAATGAAAAAAATGTTCGTGCTTTAAAATTGTGTATTTTTTAAAATGTTCGTCCTTTCAAACATAAAAAAAATCGTGCATTTAAAAAATGCACAGTAATTTAAAAATGTTCCTGTTTTCGATTTTCTGTCACATTTTTTAAAAATAGTGTTTTTTGCAAATTGACCAGAAGTTTTTAAGAAATAGAGCGCAAATATTTTGCGACATCGTGAGCAAAAAATTTAAACTATAAGATTTTTCCAATCTTGAACTGTTTTCCGAATTTCAAACATTTCAAAACGTGAACATTTTCTGAAAGAAGAAAAAAATAATAAAACCTAGGAGGAACCGTAGCAAACATTTTTTGAAAAACTAGGAGGTACTGTAGCAGAAAATATTGAAGACATGCTGGCCTGAACAATTTTTTGTACTGTGAACATTGTTTAAAAATTCTGAATAGTTTTTCAAAAGAGTGATTGTATTAAAACACAATCAAATTTTAAAAAGGAACACTATTTCGGACATAAATATTTTAAAATAAAAACAGGTACAAATTCTGAACCCTGAACAATTTTTTCAAAATGTTTATACAATGAAAAAAAATGTTATTGTCATTAAGTAAATGTAAAACGTGTAGTTTGCAAAATGTTGTTGTGTCACATTGTTCAAAAAATGTTTTTGGAATTTCGTAAATTATTTGCTTTTAAAAAAATATTCTGTATTTCAAACTGTTCGCATTTTTTCCAAGAAATGTTTCGTAATTTTTCAAAAAACAAATCATATATGAACGATACTCTCTGTTCTTATAAGGAATGTGCTATGTCAGATCAATTGCATGCTTCAGTTGCGTTGGCTAGGTGCGGCCGCCACTAGCCCGAGGTTGCTAGTTCGAATCCTGTCATGCAGATTACGTACTGCTAGTAATTTTTATCGCTCCTGAGTTCGTAGAAAACGAAAAAGAAAAAATAGAACAGAGTGAGCGCCCAAGCAAATACGTTGATGGGCTGGCCAGATTTATCCTAGTATCCAGTCAGTCAAGTATCTTTTTCAAAAAAAAAAAAAACAAGTCAGTCAAGTATCCTTGCCACATCAGCGAGTATAGCAGCTAAACACCCTCAAGGTTTAAAATAGACCGGGATCAAAGAGTTTGGTGTACTGATTTCCGGATTACAAGTTCAGGGTTTGATTTAGCTTTCCTCTATAAGTTTAAGGTTTATTTTGGACTTTGACTTAAATCACTTTTTTTTAATCAAGCAGATCTATGTTTTTTCCTTTACATGGATGAAGTTTTTATGGAGGGTAGATATCATTTTTTAAGGCACCCATGGATGCTTTCTTTGTTTGAACGTGTTAGGAACCTTTTTCGGACCACTTGTTTTACGTAAGTTTTCTTTTTATCTCCGGCGTTAATTATTCAATCCAACGGTGTAATTAATTTCAATGACGTGGATTAATGAGAAGGCTTTAAAGGTGCCTCCAATTAGTAAATATGTGTGTGTGTGTGTGTGTGTGTGTGTGTGTGTGTGTGTGTGTGTGTGTGTGTATGTGTGTGTGTGTGTGTGTGTGTGTATAAGATAAGATGGAATGAGCGTCTCCCTCCGCCCCTAGAAAAGGTTTGAGTGCCAAGGGCTGCTACCCACCAGTACAAAAAGAAAAGATGTGACCGTTAGGGGTGGATTAACGAGCAGTTCGACTCGTTAAGCTCGTGCTCGTTAGGCTCGTTAAGATTAACGAGCAGAAAACCCTGCTTGGCTCGGCTCGTTCGAAGCTCGTTAAGCTCGTGAGCTCTTGCGAGCGCTCGTTAACAGATTATAATGTGTTATGATATATAGGATGAATGTGCAGGTGTAGTTTTCAAGATGAAATATGGTGACTCAAAAAGAAATGCACTAGTTTGTTGCCTCATATGTCGATTAGATTGAATAGATGGGCTGAGGTGCTATAAAAAGTTTGTCACGTAAAATGAAAATATGTGTTGTGGTTTTACTAACGAGCTTAACGAGCTACTCATGAAACTCGTTAGCTCGTTCGTTAAGCTCGTTAAGTTTAATGTTATGAAATCAATGATTGACTCTGTTCATTAAGAAGCGAGCTACGAGCTTAACCAGTCGAACTATCGAGCGCTCATTAAGCTCGCGAGCTACGAGCTTTTGGTTCACCCCTAGTGACCATAGGGAGTACATTTAGATGCATTGCCTACGTATTGCACCCACGAACAACTCAACATGGCACCTGTAGGGTTCGGCTGCGGGTAATGCTCACCCAAACTGACGAGTCGAATCCGACAGATCTCGGGTATGGGTTTCCGAGCTGATAGTCTTGCATGATGGTAACAAAACACCCCCGCGAAGAGGTAAAATCCTATGTCATGCTTTGTTATATTTATTGTGGATGGGATACAAAGTACTAGTTCATCTACCTCGAGATCGTGTATAAATGAGTTTTGATGAGATGGTCTATCTACTAGACTAGCCTCGGTTGATATAATCTACTGGAGGCCTAGAATAACATGAGTCCTAGTTGGCTACGTCGGTGGAGAGGAGTCCTTGTCTTGTATGCCAAGTCTTGTGAAATCTCCCTTGTATGCATCATGGGCTCTCCGAAATGGTCTGCTAATGAACCACCACGGGGGTCCTCGGCCAGCCCTCCTGCCCGGGAGACGACATGGTTAGTACCGCCTAGCCTAGGACTCTGTCAGTAGCCCCTGAATAGGTCTTCAAGTTGGAGACGCTTCACGGGTCTTTTGAACTGTTTTCCATCTTCTGTCGTCGGTCTTGAAAGCTAGTTCAACAAATTTTCCCCTCTCCGGTCTCGAGGATCACCGAGGTGTAAGAGTTCACATGGCGGGCATCCGAGCATCCCCTTCTAGGTTCCCTTAGCCTTATCGGATGTCTTGTTATTTTCACGCCACACCTGGGGTTAATTTTTTCCCCGTGCAGCGTTGTCTTCTTGCAGCCAAGCTACAACGCCGGACTGCATCCGAGGTGACATAAACCACCTTTGTCTTGAATATTTTGGAGGAAGCCGGGCTTCACACCGAAAGTCTCCTATGCAGCCAGCCACTCGCACCCGGCCTCCATGCCGGACTACTGGCTGATTTTTCACGGACTTATTTCGATTGGGCCAATTTATTCTCTGCCAATGTATAGCCAGTAGCCCTCAAGGTATGTGTCGGCCTAAAGTCTAGGATGCACTGAAAGGGTAAAATGAAACTGTTGATCCCAATAACCCCTGAGACTTGGATCGGTATGCAAAATCGGCCTGAGGATCTTGCTTGGCAGCATACTTTAAGGAAAATTGCGGTGTGTTGTAGCCCCCGAGTCTCTAGTCCAGTGCGGCCGACCGACCCGAGGATCGTAATCTCCTAAAAAACCATATTGCACATTGAATTTTTCTGCATTGAAACGTCAATGCATTAGCCCCCGAGACTTTGGTTGCACAACATGGCCGAACCTAGGATCGTATCTCCTCGGAAACTTTTTCAACCGAATACCAGCGTGTGTGTTTTTCTGTTACCAACGTGTAGCTCGGCACGAAAGATGTCGAACTGCGGGTCAGAAAAGATCTTTCCCGAGCAGAATAACATGTAGTACACCTCAGCCAAGAGGATGTCCAGCCTCCTGAAAAAACATACAAATAGGTTAAAAGTGTCATAAGCTCGGAATATCAAAAAAACTTATGTAAACAGTTTATGTTTGAATCAAGTCAAGTTTTTGGTGCCAATCCAAAATTGATCTTAAAATTAATTTGTGCTTCCATGGTGCTTTAACATAATACGTCTGATCTTAAGGCATCAGGTAGGCTAGCCTTCGGCTTCAACCTCTTTTTCCTAAACACGGAGTGCTTCTCGGGTCAATTTAGCAAATTAAACTCGAGCGGCATATAGAGAAGCCACAGGCTATCCGTCTATTTAACCATGAATTCGAGCCGAAAAAGGAAGTAGTATAAGAAGACTTTGCAACGACTTAGAAGAAAACATTTATTATAAAATGGCACATATAAATTTAAGAGCCCCTAGCTAACTTGGGTAAAGGAAGTTGTTTTTAACAAACGATGTTTTTGTTTAACACAAATATAATGCCGGATCGAGCTAGACAAAAATTAAAAAAATGAGCATGAAAGGCACTTAGCTGGTTAATGTGCTTGGCGTTGATGGTGCGGTCGGGGCTTGTGGCGGTATGAAGACGCCGATCGATCTCTGATAGATCCGACATGGTGTGTTGTCCTCGACCTGGACGAGGTCCCAGCCCCCAAGTCAGTCCCTATGTGACGGAGCGATGCCCCCGGTTCAGCTGACGTGATGAAACTGGTCGGTGGGGTGATGACGAAGCACCTGGAGCATTCGATGAAACGATGGCGAAGCCCCCGGTCCAGCAGAGGTGACGGAGCAGGTTGGTGAGGTGACGTCTGAGCCCCCATTCCAGACGACGTGTCGGAACAGGTCAGCGAGGTGGACGTCGGCACGATGAGGCGACGGCGAGGCGATGCCGATGTAGGTTGGAATTTGTGACACGGTCGATGCCAGCTTGATGAAGTGATGGCACGACGATGTCGGCGCGCCCGACCCGCTCAATGCATGGCGACGATGTGATCTTGACGACACCGAACTTCTGGCCGGCTATCCGAAATGGAGATGCAACGTGGTTGATGTCGGCTCGATGGAGCGACGGAGTAGTCCATGCAGGCTTAGGTCGGCATCTGGCGCAACAAGTTCAGACTGGTTTGACATCGATGCGACGGTGAAGATCATCTCTGAAAAGACTCAAAATTTGTGGTCGCGTGTTTGAGAACAAAACACAATACCTTACAAAAAACTTCCTCGAAAAGGACGTCGGTAACGCTTTCATGAAAAAAAATGAACTTGGGTCAGATTCGTTTTCGCGCAGAATACAAATCCGATAATTAATACACTCCTCCGGCGGTTTGTGGAGTTTAAACCGTCGGATCGAGCTGAAATTTAAGGGGTTGTCGATATAGAAATTCCCCAGCAGATAATGTTCGATCTTCCAAAGGATGCCCAAGCTGGCCGTTAGACTCCTCGTCCAAACTCATGCAGATTCCCGTTCAGATCCGACAAGGCTTCGGTATATTGGCGATTGCCAGAGGTTCCTCCATCGAAATGCGATGAAATTTTATGTGGTCGTTGTGGTCTTAGTTCCACACAATTTTACAGAAGCATCATCAAAGCGACGCTCGAGGAGGCAAGGACGGCGAGAACATGTCCGATGTCCAGAATATTCTGCACGACGTTGATATCTATGAAAAACTTTCTCAAGAAGGTCATGTTTGTTCATTCTTGACGACCAATTGATGACCTTCTAAATTTGGTCATAAAATCGTCATAAGCTATAAACAATGACGGTTAGGTGACCAAAATGGAGGGTCGTAGATGGGCCTATTTCTTGTAGTGCTACTAAGGGGGAAACGATGGGGTTCAATCATATTGCTTGGTTTTATTCTGTCTACATTATGTCATCATACTTCATACATTACTCTATTTATCATGAACTTAATACCTAGAGAGGCAAGCATAGAAGCGCTCTCGAAGTGGAGTAGTACATGAGTCATTCTACTGGTCACAGACGTAATGTCTATATACATGATCATGCCATGAACAACATCATAACTATGCACTTTTCTATCAATTGCCCAACAATAATTTGTCTATCCACTATATGTTATTTTTATGAGAGAGATGCCTCTAGTGAAAACTATGGCCCCAGGTCTATTTTGATCATATTATTAAAACCCTAAATAACTTGCTGCAATTTATTACTTTTATTTTACTTTGCAATTTATCTATCTACTACTATCAGATTTGATCCTTCCAATTAACGAGTACAAGATGATTGACAACCCTCTTGCCCGCGTTGGGTGCAAGTATTTCCTCTTGTGTGTGTAGGTACTGCTAAAGATCGTCTGCATGGATCTCCTATTGGTTCAATAACCTTGGTTCTTTACTAAGGGAAATACTATCTGCTACTATATTGCTTCTCCCTTCCTCTCTGGGGGAAAAACCCAATGCAGCTCACAAGTAGCACAATATTAGTAAGAAACAATGCCAAGAATATGAAAAACTAAAATATGATAACAACCGATCAAATCAAACTCGATCTTGTAGTTGACATCACCACCGCCTTGATAGAATGGAAATCTCAGAAGATGGACAGTGAGATGATAAGGGATAAGGTTCAATGCTGGGAGGGAAATGGCCTGGTTGGTAGCTAAAGCCTTGCGGGGTAAATCTAAAAGTTGTATCTTCGAAAGCACTAGGGTTTTCTTGCAAATTAAAAGCACAGCTGATCACATTCTATACAATGTAGCCACAAGGCATGAGAAGAAGAGATGATCAATCTCCTCTCCAGAGTTACAAAACATACAAGTTGCACTATCCTTCCATCCTCAATGTAACAGTACATCCTTTCCTAGTATGATGTTAGTACTATTCATCCATAAGAAGACTTTAATTTTGACTGGGACCTTAATAAACTCTAGTTATTTTAAAGGATACTGCACATGCCTAGCGTTAGTAGCATTATACATCAACTTCACTTAAAATATCCACAATTAGGTCCATACATATCTATCGAACTCATAGCCATTTTTGCAATTGTCCCATAGGATAGCCAATCCCCCCCCCCCCCAATGATTTGTTCTGAAACTAAAACTATCCCGGCCTCAATAAAAAATATTAAGTCTAACATTTCGATTATTACACAAATCATATAATCTAGGATATTTAACAACAAAGTAATATTTACATGCCATTCATCTTCCCAAAATCTAGTTCATTGCCCATTCCCTACTTTTCTTCTATAGAATTGAAGAACATGTCTTTCACCTTCATCATCCCAAACCAAAAATGGGAATTAAAATGCTTTAGTTTACACTGAGATAGTGTGACATCACTATGATATTTTTTCTAGCCATTCTTCATTTCTAATTTGCAAAACCTTCTACTAAGAAAACAAAAATGTATTCATAATAGATAGATCGGTTACACCTAACACCCCCACCCCCATTCCTTTGTTGACAGTCCTTGCAATTTATTAAGTGATATTTTCTAATGGTTGTATCTTCTTGCCAAAACATTCTACTCGAAAAAAATTCATTTTTTTGTACCTTTAGGAAGATAATACATGGACATCATATAAAAAGGAACACTAGTAGATTAAAACATGATATTATCACATAATTAAAAAAGAAATTAAAATAAAATATTCAATTCATTTATGAAACGCATCAATGGTTATAAATTGTAAATTAAAAAGCGTCCCTAGTACTTAAGCAGTACTTAACTAAAGATCCTATTAACCTGATAATCTCTCTAAATTTCTAAATAGCAACTAAGCATTACAAGTAGCATGCAGACCCTGATAAGTTGAAATAAGCGATTATCGCTTATTTATACTAAACATTTTTACTTATTTATAACTCACTCTTCACATGCGGTCTTAATAGTTATAATTTTATTTTAAATTGCCAAAATTAGCCACATAATCTAGCTGAATATTAAGATAAAGTTTTTAAAATACAATTTTAACATCACTCTTGGAAATGCACCTGCACTAAAATTAAAGCATAAAAGCAAAATGAGATTATTTTCTTTCTTGTGGATAGTGTTTTATTCAAACATTCTAGTTAAATTGATTTTCTCTAGATCAGGGATATTAAAGTCGTGCTAGACATTCTAGTTAAACATTCTAGTTAAACATTCGTGTGTTGTTTGCTTATTTTGATGAATCTATGGCTAGTAAAATAGTTTATAATCCATAGAGAAGTTGGAATACAGTAGGTTTAACACCAATATAAATAAAGAATGAGTTCATTACAGTACCTTGAAGTGGTCTTTTGTTTTCTTTCGCTAACGGAGCTCACGAGATTTCTGTTGAGTTTTGTGTTGTGAAGTTTTCAAGTTTTGGGTGAATTCTTTTGATGGATTATGGAACAAGGGGTGGAAAGAGCCTAATCTTTGGGATGGCCATGGCACCCCCAAGATAATCCAAGGACACCAAAAATTCAAAGCTTGGGGATGCCCCGGAAGGCATCCCCTCTTTCGTCTACTTCCATCGGTAATTTTACTTGGAGCTATATTTTTATTCACCGCATGATATGTGTTTTGCTTGGAGCGTCTTGTATGATTTGAGTCCTTGATTTTTAGTTTAACAAAATCATCCTTGCTGTACACACCTTTTGAGAGAGCCATACATGAATTGCAATTTGATAGAATACTCTATGTGCTTCACTTATATCTTTTGAGCTTTATAGTTTTGCTCTAGTGCTTCACTTATATCTTTTAGAGCACGGTGGTGGATTTGTTTTATAGAAACTATTGATCTCTCATGATTCACTTAGATTATTTTGAGAGTCTTAAATAGCATGGTAATTTGCTTAATAATAATAATATGCTTGGTATTCAAGATTTGTAAAACTTTCTTTTGAGTGCGTTGAATACTAAGAAAAGTTTGATGCTTGATAATTGTTTTGAGATATGGAGGTGATAATATTAAAGTCGTGCTAGTTGAGTAGTTGTGAATTTGAGAAATGCTTGTGTTGAAGTTTGCAAGTCCCGTAGCATGCATGTATGGTAAACGTTATGTAACAAATTTGAAACATGAGGTGTTATTTGATTGTCCTCCTTATGAGTGGCGGTCGGGGATGAGTGATGGTCTTTTCCTACCAATCTATCCCCCTAGGAGCATGCGCGTAGTACTTTGGTTTTTTATGGCTTGTAGATTTTTGCAATAAGTATATGAGTTCTTTATGACTAATGTTGAGTCCATGGATTATACGCACTCTCACCCTTCCATCATTGCTAGCCTCTTCGGTACGTGCATTGCCCTTTCTCACATTGAGAGTTGGTGCAAACTTCATCGGTGCATCCAAACCCCATGATATGATACGCTCTTTCACACATAAACCTCCTTATATCTTCCTCAAAACAGCCACCATACCTACCTATTATGGCATTTCCATAGCCATTCCGAGATATATTGCCATGCAACTTTCCACCATACCGTTCATCATGACACATTCATCATTGTCATATTGCTTAGCATGATCATGTAGTTGACATAGTATTTGTGGCAAAGCCACCGTTCATAATTCTTTCATACATGTCACACTTGGTTCATTGCATATCTCGGTACACCGCCGGAGGCATTCATACAGAGTGATACTTTGTTCTAGTATCGAGTTGTAATCATTGAGTTGTAAATAAATAGAAGTGTGATGATCATCATTTTCTAGAGCATTGTCCCAAGTGAGGTAAAATAAAAAAAGAAGGACCAAAAAAAGGGGGAAAAGAAAAAAATGAGAGAAAAAGAGAGAAGGGTCAATGTTACTATCCTTTGCCACACTTGTGCTTCAAAGTAGCACCATAATCTTCATGATAGAGAGTCTCTTGTTTTGTCATTTTCATATACTAGTGGGAATCTTTCATTATAGAACTTGGCTTGTATATTCCAACAATGGGCCTCCTCAAGTGCCCTAGGTCTTCGTGAGCAAGCAAGTTGGATGCACACCCACTTAGTTTCTTTTGTTGAGCTTTCATACATTTATAGCTCTAGTGCATCCGTTGCATGGCAATCCCTACTCCTTGCATTAACATCAATCGATGGGCATCTCCATAGCCTATTGATTAGCCACGTTGATGTGAGACTTTCTCCCTTTTTGTCTTCTCCACATAACCCCCATCATCATATTCTATTCCACCCATAGTGCTATATCCATGGCTCACGCTCATGTATTGTGTGAAGGTTTATAAGTTTGAGATTACTAAAGTATGAAACAATTGCTTGGCTTTTCATCGAGGTTGTGCATGATGAGAGCATTCTTGTGTGACGAAAATGGAGCATGACTAAACTATATGATTTTGTAGGGATGAACTTTCTTTGGCCATGTTATTTTTAGAAGACATAATTGCTTAGTTAGTATGCTTGAAGTATTATTATTTTTATGTCAATATGAACTTTTGCCTTGAATCTTTCTGATCTGAATATTCATACCACAATTAAGAAGATTTACATTGTGCCAAGTAGCACTCCGCATCAAAAATTCTCTTTTTATCATTTACCTACTCGAGGACGAGCAGGAATTAAGCTTGGGGATGCCTCATACGTCTCCAACGTATCTATAAGTTTTTATTGCTCCATGCTATATTATCTACTGTTTTGGACCATATTGGGCTTTATTTTCTACTTTTATATTATTTTTGGGACTAACCTATTAACCGGAGGCCCAACCCAGAATTGTTGTTTTTTGCCTATTTTAGTGTTTCGAAGAAATGGAATATCAAACGGAGTCCAAACGGAATGAAACCTTCGGGAACGTGATTTTCTCATCAGATAAGATCCAGGAGACTTGGACCCTCCGTCAAGAAAGCCATGAGGCGGTCACGAGGGTGGACGGCGCCCCCCCCCCTAGGGCACGCCCCCTGCCTCGTGGGCCCCTCGAAGCTCCACCGACGTACTCATTCCTCCTATATATACCTATGTACCCCCAAACGATTAGATACGGAGCCAAAAACCTAATTCCACCGCCGCAACTTTCTGTATCCATGCGATCCCATCTTGGGGCCTGTTCTGGAGCTCTGCCGGAAGGGGAATCCACCACGGAGGGCTTCTACATCATCACCATAGAGCCCCTCCGATGAAGTGTGAGTAGTTTACCTCAGACCTTCGGGTCCATAGTTAGTAGCTAGATGGCTTCTTCTCTCTTTTTGGATCTCAATACAATGTTCTCCCCCTCTCTCGTGGAGATCTATTCGATGTAATCTTCTTTTTGCGGTGTGTTTGTTGAGACCGATGAATTGTGGGTTTATGATCAAGTTTATCTATGAACAATATTTGAATCTTCTCTGAATTCTTTTATGTATGATTGGTTATCTTTGCAAGTCTCTTCAAATTATCAGTTTGGTTTGGCCTACTAGATTGGTTTTTCTTGCAATGGGAGAAGTGCTTAGCTTTGGGTTCGATCTTGCGGTGTCCTTTCCCAGTGACGGTAGGGGCAGCAAGGCACGTATTGTATTGTTGCCATCGAGGATAACTAGATGGGGTATTTATCATATTGCATGAATTTATTCCTCTACATCATGTCATCTTGCTTAAGGCGTTACTCTGTTTTCATTAACTTAATACTCTAGATGCATGCTGGATAGCGGTCGATGAGTGGAGTAATAGTAGTAGATGCAGGCAGGAGTCGGTCTACTTGTCTCGGGCGTGATGCCTATATACATGATCATACCTAGATATTCTCATAACTATGCTCAATTCTGTCAATTGCTCAACAGTAATTTGTTCATCCACCGTAGAAATACTTATGCTCTTGAGAGAAGCCACTAGTGAAATCTATGGCCCCCGGGTCTATTCTCATCATATCAATCTCCAATCACTTTATTATTGCTTTGCTTTTACTTTTGCCTTTTATTTTACCTTGCATCTTTATATCAAAAATATTATCTATCATCTCTATCAGATCTCACTCTCGTAAGTGACCGTGAAGGGATTGACAACCCCTAATCGCGTTGGTTGCGAGGAGCTATTCGCTTTGTGTAGGTACGAGGGACTCGCGCGTGGCCTCCTGCTGGATTGATACCTTGGTTCTCAAAAACTGAGGGAAATACTTACGCTACTTTGCTGCATCATCCTCTCCTCTTCGGGGAAATCCAACGCAGTGCTCAAGAGGTAGCAACTACACTACAGCAGATACACAACAAGCAATAAATCATCTACTACTAACATGAGACTTACCAAGCCAAATCGGTATATCTTGAAACGCACTAGGAGTTTCTTGCAAATTAAAAGCACAATTGATCACATTCTACACATATGTAGCCGCAAGACATGAGAAGAAGAGATGATCAATCCCCTCTCTAGAGTTACAAAACATACAAGTTGCACTACCCTTTCATCCTCTATGTAACAATACATCCTGAGTTTGTATGATTTTCATACTAATCAGCCACAAGAAGACTTTAATTTTGATGGGGGCCTTAATAAACCATAATTATTTTAAAGGATACTGCACATGCCTATCGTTGGTAGCATTATACATCGACTTCACTTAAAATATCCACAGTTAGGTCCATACATATCTAGCAAACTCATAATTAAGCACCACAGAAGCATAATCATTTTTCAACTTTTCCCATAGGATAGCCAATCCCCCCTCCCCCCAATGATTTGTTTTGAAACTAAAACTAGCCCTCTAACATTCCTATTATTACACAAATCATATAATTTAGGATATTTAACAATAAAAGTAATATTTGCATGTCATTCATCTTCCCAAAATCTAGTTCTTTGCCCAAACCAGAAATGGGAATTAATATGCTTTAGTTTACACTGAGATAATGTGACATCACTCAGATATTTTTCTAGCCCTTCTTCATTTTCTAATCTGGAAAACCGTCTACTAAGAAAACAAAAATGTATTCACAATAGATATATCGGTTACGCCTAAACCCCCTAGATCCCTATGTTGACACTCCTTGCAATTTATTAAGTGATATCTTCTAACGGTTGTATCTTCTTGCCAAAACATTCTACTCGAAAGAAATTCATTCTTTTTTCTATACCTTTAGGAAGATCATACATGGACATCATATAAAAATGAACACTAGTAGATAAAAACTTGATATTATCACATAAATAAAAAATAAATGAAAACAATGTAAATATTCAATTCATTTATATAAGGGATCAATGGTTACAAATTGTAGATTAAAAAAACGTCCCTGGTACTTAAGCAGTACTTAACTAAGAATCATATTAACTTAGCAATCTCTCTAAATTCTTTTAAATAGCATCTAAATATTATAATTAACATGCAGACTCTAATAAGTTAAAATAAGTGATTATCGCTTATTTATACTAAACATTTTTACTTATTTATAACTCAGTCTTCACATGTGGTCTTAGTGGTTACAATTTTATTTTAAATCACCAAAAGTAGCCACATAATCCAGCTGAATATTAAAGATACAATTTTTAAATACAGTTTTAACATCAATCTTGGAAATGCACCCGCACTAAAATTAAAGCATACAAGCAAAATGGCATTATTTGCTTTCTTGTGGATAGTGTTCTCTTCAAACATTCTTGTTAAATTTATTTTCTCTAGATCAAGGAAAAATAAAAGCAACAAGACTACAAGTCATTACATATTAGTTTGTATCTCTACGATGAACTGCAAACATATGTATGTGGTCCTGTCTGTTATAGTATCCTTAAATATCACGGGAGAGTGCTCGGAAGCTAGTAAAGGGTTCTAGAGCACATGATTTTAGGTAAGTGTAAGTAAATTGAATGGATAGCTATCAGTATGCTAGAAAACTCTTAAGTATGAATAATATCTATGAGGGGGTTTGTTCTCGAATCTTTGTCACTGCTTGTTTATTCTTATGAATTCTACAACCATCAAGTGTTAAATTTTCATTTGTTCTTGATATAGCCTTGTTGCATCAAGTGCGTCCAATTTCTTTGAGTACCCTTGTACTTATTACAGGGCCATGAGTCAAATGGTAGCGAGAGTGATTATGCACGCTCTTCTTCTTTGGTCGATTCAAGTCCATAGGTATGCATAAGGTGTATATTTTGTCAAGTAATGTGACAATGTGTAACCTCAAATATTAAAACGGTGGTGGATGGGAACTAATTTAGTATATGTACACATGTATAGGGGAGGGATTGCTTATTTTCAAGTTGTGTTCACAAGTGTGAGCATACATACTTATTGTGAGCGTCTCTACCATGTTTCAAAAGAAAAATCAGCACAAGGATGTAAGATGGAGCTTCCCTCAAACGGCTAGTGCTTGTCTAACGGATTGAGATTGAAGCCCACTCCAAGATGTGAGAACTGTAGATTTTGTTCGCGATGTAGCAGCCACCAACAACAACAACAAAAAATTTAAGCAAATAGACCAAGGATAAAAGAGTATGGGCGAAAACGTGTAACCATCTGAAGAAGAATGACCAGATAGACCATAGGCATCATAGGCCGAACCTCGGTTTGGGCCCAAAAGCACAAAACTCCCCAAGGCCGTGTCCGGTTGACAGGGGTTGTGAAGGGGTTTTTGGCAGGGATTGAGATGGATTTAATCCCCTACAAGGCCCAAAGGATTTCCGCGACAACACTCTTATTTTTCTGGAAACTTTGACACGCCAGCCACTTTGACTTTACCTGCATGAGCAAACGTAACATGAAGCCGAAGCATGCACGTGCGCAACTACAGGCTTAGCTAATTGCACGATCGATGGATATCCACTTGTAAGTACTCCACTAATTAATCGAGTGGACACTCACGCTAGCAACTAGCAAGCTAAAGATAGATAGGCAGCTTAATGCTCCACTGTTTTCCTACCCGATCGGTCGAGCCGCCCACCACCCGAGTGGCTGCATTTGCGTTTCCTTCCTCAACTCAATCAGCATGCGCATCCATTCTCGAGCTAGATTGCGACCTGCAGCTACAGATCCATGTGAGGTTTTCTTATAATTAGTTGATCGATGTGAGGTTGACTGCGTGCTTTACTCAGTGTCACGTAGACTTTCTACCATGAGCCCACTAACCAGTTCATTATTTGATCAGTTTATCTCCCTTCATTTATGGTACAGGTACAATTGGTTACTAAATTATTTGAGTTCAACATAATTTCTTCCTGTGGATCGGCTAGAATTTACAATTAATTAGTGCTTTCATCAGGTGACGGAAAATTATAAAAAAAATCTAGAATACACATAAGCATGTGTATGAAGGAAGAAGCCGAAAAGAAGCTGGGTCAAATGTCTTTCGGCCATTATAACGCTAATATGGAGAACTAGCGGCTACACCCACCACGTGTACTACAATACATGCTCCACCTAGTCAAACCTCATGCCAATAATAAGTAGGCAAACCCAGAGCAATCAAGCCCCGCTGACAGCACAGAACGACATATCCCCACTCACTGTGCCAAGAGTAAGTCGGCAAGTGAAGGCCAGGGCCTGGGTAGACCTAGAGAAGACATTGTCGAGAGATCATCGTCGACGGTGTACATTGCACCCCGGAGGCTCACGCCCAGAGCAAGTCAGGCCACCAGGACGCCTCGAGCAACAAGACTACGCCTCCAAGGAGATAATGACATCATGACACCTCCATCGCCTAGTTCGGAGGACGGACCAAGCCCCCCCCCCCCCCCCAGAATGAGGGAGAGAGTCTAATCAGGGCCAAAGCAACACCTGTAGGGAGGGGGCGGTGCCCGCGGGCGTCGTCGTTGTCAGCCTCGGACAATGTGAAGTACAGAATTCTCCCAACCCAAGATCACAAAACCCAAAGTCTATTGGAGCTGCTCAAGGAGGCCGACTACCGCAGGAGGAGGAGACGAATCTCATAGGACAACAACCACCACCACCAAGTCAACCAGATATGGAACATGGCAACCTCAGCCCTGCCCGGATCGAGTCCGCACCACCACCATCGTGCCCGGAAGATTCCACCATCAGATTTGGGCGTCGAGGCCCAAATCCAACCACCTCCGTTCACCATGGTCGATCGGGACAGAGCCAAGTACGTCCATCGCCAGCCCACCTCCGCCAAGACCACCCCCGAGTCTTTCTGAAGGGTGAAGCACCACCAACCTCCGTCACCAAAGCCGCATGTCGACAGGAAGCCCCATCGTCACATCTGACTCATCGACCCAGATCCGGCCCAGACGTGCCACGAGATGAGGCGCTGCCAACACAAGCGCTCACCCCACCACCATCCACCCTCTTCTAGGAGCCGCAACCACCTGCAAACCTCCAACCACGGCCCCGGCGAGCCTACCTCCGCCCCTTCAGAGGCCAGATCCCGATGGAGGAAGCCCCAGATCGAGCCGCTGCCTCCACCCGGACCTCCGCGGGCACAACTCTTCCCGCTCGAGCCGCCCGAGCTCGCCGGCATGTGCACTCCGCCGTCGCGTGAGCCTTTGCCAGATTTAGTGTCTCGCTCCATGCCATCTGAAGCGAGAGGAAGAAAAAATTGGCCCCGCCTTCGTCGGATCTAGTGTCCCGAGCTTCCCCATCTGAAGCAAGAGGAAGAGAAAAGTAGCCCCCCTGAATCCACATGGGCTTTTCCTGACGACGCCCTCTGACAGCGTCAGAGGTGGGGTTGGAGGGTTGGGGAAGGCTTGCGACGGCCGGCTAGGGTTTCCTCTTGGGCCGCCCCAAACGGAAATGATTAACTGACTTTGGTACCCGGTTATGCGGGAGCATGTACATTGCATTCCAGCAAACATAGGTGATTTATGCGTCAATCTATTTGAGTAATATAAGCTCTTGATCCGGAAAAAAAATGTGTCGATCCATCGTTGTGGCCACCTACTCGTCCTGGAGTGTCCATGTGCATGCCTTAATCGGGTGACAGTGCCATGCCTCTGGGTGTAGCTATGTAGGTCAGAAGTGGCCCAACAACGATAGGGTGGCCCAAGCCCACAACTCTACGTCCACTGACAATCAGGAGCACATCATCACCTTGGGGGAGAAGACAAAGATTCCTTTTTTGTATTACGCTAGGAACCGTTCGTATAGGACATGTACTAACTGCCCTGATTTCTACCAAACGCGAGCATAAGACAACTCTTTGACCCACTCATGAATTTTAACCCTGTCTCGTTCACCTATATAAGGCCCAATAGGGACTCCCCCCCCCCCCCCACCCAAATAGACACTTTATTCTAGCAGGACATCTGAGGCTTCAACCCCTAGACGATCTACGATCAACCACCTTCTAAATACAAAACCTACTTCTCATACGAGGTGAGATTCGCACTATAGACAAGCAGGAAGTAGGGTCTTACCTGAATCCGGGGGCCTGAACCAAGGTAAATTATCGCCATGTGCATTCTGAATCTCTCACGCATTTGCTATCCGCATATGGCATTGTCTGGAATTTACAACGACAGTTGAATCAATCGTTCTCCTAGAGCTTCCCTCAATTGCTCGCATTGTGGAGAGGAGGTGGTGATTCCATCAAGGGTACCTTCCCGATCTCATTGAGCCTAACACCATTCATGCGCTTCAGCTGTGGGAGCATCCTGACTCCACGGACCACGGTCGTACTTGTCCTCCGTGTTGTCTCGCCTCTGCTACTCCGATGAAGGGATGGTCGTTGCTGCCATTGCCATCATGACAAGGACCGCCCTCCCCTTTCCCTTCGTGGGGAATGGTTGTGACTTTGTTGGTGGTGATGTCTCTGTTGTCTCCGCTGGCTCAAAAAATACGATGACCAGGGAGGAGGACACATTGGTGGGGAGTTGTCGGGGTTTTGAGAGAAGGTGAGAGATCAGTGGCGAGAAGAGACTACGAGGTGGCGGCACTCCGCTGGAGCGGGAAGCAACCAGTCATGTGAAGTTGTTGCGGTAGCTACCTTGATGAATGAGTCAACAACAACGATGAAAACCGAAACGAACCAAACAGAAAACCAGTTGGCCAAATAAAACCATCTATGTGGCATGCCAATTCAGGACGAATAAGTGGGTCCGATCAGTGAAAGCACCTAAAAAATTTAAGAGTTAAATAATGACACAAGTTTAATTAGATCGGGAGGTCTTACTCGATGCTATATTTGTGTGATATGTCACTGGACGAGTCCAGTCGGCTGAGATCTAGCCATATCATAATTAATTTAAGTAAAAAAATATAAAAAATAGCTAAATACTTTCTCCGTAAACTAATATAATAACGTTTAGATCGCTACTTACAGAGGAGGGTGTATAAAAAATAAAGCATGCACGTGTCCGTACGGTTATCCATCGGTAAGGTCCAGCACATGCTCGCAAAGCACACTAGGGATAGGGATGGTAAATAAAAATAAAAATAAAAACAACAGGATACGGGAGCTTAGTCCAAGCACTCCACTAATCAAGTGTGCTCACGTACGCTCGCTAGCTGGGTTAATGCTCCACCGACCGAGCCGCCCTACCTTGCCACGATGCGATCACCACCACGTCCACGTACCAGAGCGTTTTCTTTCTCGAATCAGTGTCCAGCATGCATCCTCAAGCTAGATCGAGGTATGGGTCTGACCTGACGCCGATGAGAAGTTGACGTGCACCATACATTGTGTTGCTCCACGTACGCACGTAGAGTCACGCCGTCACGTTAATTCTTTTTTTTTGAAAAAATAACGCCCACATGTGTAGTATCTTGCACATCGCTCACACGCATTCATTACCACTCATTTTACCACGCGTGAACAGATGACATCAGCAGAAATCTTTTTGGTTTTCGGCTAAAAATATTTTATCTCCTAATTAAAAAATCAAATTAAAAATCCGTTTTCACCATTAAATCCGTCTTGACGAGATTTTTAAAACTAAACCTCATGTTGATATGTTTGGATGAATTTTTTTTTCCAAAAATTGACATGATGTTTACACTGTAGTTGCCATAGTGCTTAAACTAAAGTTGCCATGTGGCAATTTTAGTTTGTAGAGCATGGCAATTTTAGTATTTTGATGATGACAATTACATTACTCTGACCATGAAATTTATTTTTTTGTATGAACCATGGCAATTTTAAGTGCATGTATCATGACAATTTTAGTTTATGGTTCATGGCAAGTCTAATTTCTTAATTCCCCATTTTATAATATGTCAAAATTACTTTTAAATGTAGAAAAAAATAGCTGAAACATTTCTATCGTGGGCGTTAGCGTCGTCCTTTTTTTTCCATATATCATGCATGCGATGATTTCTCAAACTTTGTATGTCTTAATTTATCAGCTGATTCGATCAATCTAGAAATGAATTGAAGGATGATTAACTACCCAGCGAGGCTCTCTAGTCATCATCAAATTGAGTACTACTCTAGGTAGAGAGGATTGTACAATGGTTGCATTTGAGTTGAACTTGATTTCCTCCGTAATGGAAACAGCTGGCCTAGTACGTAGGAGGCCATCGAGTTCGGCCACGTTATGAATGCCACACGTACACAAGCTTGGAGCTGGTTGGGCCGAAAACAGAGGAAGCAACGCTACCATTTTGTTTGTAATTGTGGTTGGGCTAAGTTCAGGTAACGCATGGTTGGTTTAACGACGCCGTTCAGGCAGGCAGCCATGAGTGTACTACCCAATGTTCCGGTGCACCGCATCATAATCTACTACAGTGGATCGGCCGCCGGGGTGCACGGCCACGTACCACCCCCCGGCGGCGCGACGATAGCTGTGCGTCCGGCCGGTCATGGCGGCGCACCCTCGCTTATAATCAACCAGCCTTTTCGTGCTACCGTGCATGCCCAAACCATCTCGACCCACCCACACCCAGGTGCTATCCTCTGCTCTGCTCTACACGTCGGCCGAACCCAGCCCAACTCCTCTTCCTTGTTTCTTCTTTCCCCCGCCAGAAAAAACGTACCCTGCGGAACTCTGGTGCACCTCAAGTGGACGATGGGGGAGACGGCGGCGACGACCGGAGGAGACGGCGACGGGGCGGCGATGAGGAGGGCGGTGAGGCGGCTGAGCCTGGGCGCGGCGACGGAGGATGAGAGGGCGGAGGCGGCCGGGGAGGTCGGGAGGCTGGCGCGGTCGGACGAGCGCACCAAGCGCGCGCTCCCGGAGCTCGGCGTCGTGCCGCCGCTCGTGTCCATGCTCGCGGACGCCGGGGCAGGCGCCGGTGCGCGGCTGGCCGCCGCGCGGGCGCTGCTCGAGCTCGCCAGAGGAACCCACAGGTCAGTCAGTCACTTCCTCCCAGCTCGCCGCAGCGACTCTCGCCGTGTCATCCACTCATCTGTCATGTCGTGTTCGCTATGATACGATCGATCCCCTTCCCCATGTTCTTCCCCGTACAAATCGTCGGGTGAATTGGCAAGAAATCAACGGATCCAGCAGTGTGCCATGGTCGTCCTTGCATGCTCCGCGACATGAACACAGTGTTTTCACATGTGATCTCCTTTTTTTTTTCCTTCTAGTACAATTCCACGGAAGGCACTAACCCAACCTTGACAATGACACAGTTTTTTCACATGCTCTGCAGTCAGTGTCGCCATGCACAATTAGTCGTTGTCCACGAGAATTCCTGAACAAGCACAACATTTTCCTACCCTGTACAGGCATTAGGCGAGGAGCCCGTGCCAACCTTTGGCTGTTCTTCTTGGAGACTAGCGTTGGATTAGTTGCGGCATCACAGAATCATATGCTGACTTTGAGAGGAAATGTCAGCACTCTATCTGACTCTGCATACAATAATTCATTCTAGTAGTAGTTCGTTGGATGATGATTAGGCAGGCCAGACGTACAATGTTTGGCAGCATGGTTGCTGCAATTTGACTTGTGACGCTACATACCAAACAAACTGTGCCATCTAATATTAGTTCTATTCATTTCCCCTTTTCTCCTCTCTCCTTCAATGGAAATCGTACCTAACTATAGTAACCATCTGCTCCATTTGGATAACATATGTCAAGCAGAGGCTAGAGGAAGTGGATGTTATGATGATGGAGACCTTCATGCGTTTTGCACCTACATCATCCACGCCCCCCACAAACACAAACATCGTGCTTCAGTTGAGTGGCGAGACTCAAGTGCACGATACGACAGTGATCGACATGGGTTTTCACTTTCGGCGAGATAGCGATCAAATTCACTGGATTTAAATAATTTTAGGCATATTTATCTTTCGGTCATAATATGATAGCCATTTTTAGTCCTGCACAAAAAAACAAGAAAAAGGTTGAATTTCAAATCACTGTTGTTCCAGTCCTTTGACCGAAATCGCTGGAACTAAATCTTTCTGAAACCGAAATTCAAAACCATGGCGCCAAGTCGCCTGCCTAACGAATCACAGCCGTGCACGAACATTAGAAGTGTCTACGCACACAAAACCCATCTACTCCCTCCGGTCCTAAATATATGACGTTTTGGTTGTTCAGTTTAGAAACAGAGGGAGTAGTTAGTAATTTGCTTGCTCCAACTAGTGTTTGGTACATTAATCCCGTTCCCACATTTCTCAATCAGTTCTTCTTGAAAAACAAATCTAACCACACCTCGTATTTTTTCCATCAAAATTTCTTGAAAAACAAATCTAACCACACCATAAGAGATCTTGTGCTCAACACATGCTAGAACTACTAATCTCTTTTTCAGTAGTACTCGCTCCGTCCCATAATATAAGAACGTTTTTTACACTATAAGTACTTTTGTTGTGTGATTGTCGCATGGTTGATCCTCTGAAGAAGCATGTTGCTCTCATCTTTTGGTTTCAGAAACAAGGTGCACATAGTGAAGGCCGGCCTGCTCAAGAAGCTGCCGAAGCTCATGGACCTGTCAACAAGCCACGACCTCGCGCTCCTCCTCCTCTCCGTCTCCTCGCTGGCCAACACCGACTTCCCGCTCTCCACGGCCGACCTCCTCCCGTTCCTCGTCGCCACGCTGGGTGCCGCCGACGTCCCGGCCGACACAAGGCTGGCGTGCCTGGCCGCGCTCCGCAACCTCTCCGCCAAGCTCGAGCACGTCCGGGCCGTGGTCACCAGCGGCGCCGTGCGCGCGCTCCTGGCGCTCTCCCTACTGGAGCGTACTACGGAGACCACAGCGGAGGCGGCGCTGGGCGTGCTCGCGGACGTGGCCGCGGCGAGCGCGGCGGGGAGGCGGGAGATGGCGGAGGACGAGGAGGCGCCCAGGGCGCTGGTGGAGGCCATGGCGCGGCACGAGAGCGCGGGGTGCCAGGAGCACGCGACGTACCTGGTCATGGCGCTCGCTCATGGCGGCGGCGGCGGCCGGGCGCTGCGGTGGCGGATGCGCCAGCTCGGTGCCGTGCAGGCGCTCCTCGAGGTGTCGCTGCTCGGGAGCCCCCTCGCGCGGAGCAGGGCGGCCAAGATCCTGCAGTGGTTCAAGGACGACGGGCAGGACCGGATCAGGGCGCACTCCGGCCCGCGCATGGAAGCCGCGCCGCCAACGGCGTGCCATGGCAACGACGGGACTAAGGCTTGCCGGAGCGCCGTGGACAGGATAGTGAAGCAGAGCCTGGACATGAACATGAAGTCCATCATGCGGCGAGCCACGGCGTCCGTGGACATGACCAACGCTAAGCAGCTGGTGGCCAGCTCTAGCTCCAAAAGCTTGCCTTGCTAAACAATCCTCAGTTGTATGTTCTTTCTAGTTTGTCAAAATTTGCCACTGATTTTCATCTTAGCGTGTAAATTCAGATAGCTACTCCCTCCGCTCCTAAATATAAGTAGACGTATTCTAGAGCGTAGATTCACTCATTCTGGCCTGTACATAGTCCATATGTATCATCTACGCGGGATCGCCCTTTCGCCAGTGTGAAAGTGTTCATTGATGATAGCAAGCACACGGACTCTGCAAGACTTCAGTGAGAACAAAGAAGTGTTCATTGATGATAAATTGTGTGAAAGTGTTTTCGTTACAGGAAACATATGAACTTTCCTCTGACAACGAACAGTATATGGTAGGTACTCTCAGGTCTCAGCTTCTGCCAGCGGCGAGCCTTTGCTGTTGCAGGTGCTGCTGATCGCGCTGCGACTGGAGCGCGTTCGCCTTCTCCTTGATCTCCTGGAAGGCCCGCATCGTGTCGCCGTCGAATCCGCCCGCGAACTGCGTGAAGCAACATGATTGAGTACCATGTCCATGTATGGGGATAAGAGTGAGTGAATGAGAAAATGGAGGAGCTGTGGGGTGTACCTGGTGTACTCTGAAGGCGAACCGGACTCCCTGGAGCATGAGCTCTTCTTCGTCGGGGCCGCCCTGCGTGGCCTCGAGCTCGGAGGAAACCCTTCTCAGATACTTCCTTGCCAACTTCACTGACTGGATTTTGATCTGCAGCATCAAGACACACAACTTGTCAAGCGAATGCCATTTTGTTCAGAGAAACTAGTGGTGACTGTCACTTGCTACTCATGCTCAGCTTACAGAGCTTTTTATCCAGTAAATTTACAGACCAGTTGTGAGCTACCTAAGAAAATAAACATTTTCGTACCCAAAGTTGCAGACCAGGATCATTGCCCAGTTTAAGAGCAGAATCCCAATGGAGACAATGCACATGTAGCAGGTACGCAAAGGACATTTTTCAGAAAGTTTATGAATGAGAATATTAGCCTAGTAGCAACAGCTTTGACAAATGAGCTGATATTGGGTACACTTGCACATAGCCAGGATCAACTCAAAATATTCTATCCTACTGAAAATCCATCTGCTACATAAAGAAGTATCTAGTATCTAGGACCAATTTCGCTTGATGCCATTTGTTTGCCTTTTTGTTTAATTTCCTCTGACGGTTGTAAATACGGTAAAAGAAAAATCTAGCACCAACACGATCAGTTTGTTCAGATTCGCGTCTTAGTTTCAGAAGGGGGTAGTATTATTATTTGCCACTAGTTCCTGCGAAAAACAGAAACAAATTCACTACATTCGAACCACCGACACAAGCCATAGCATTCTCAATGTGCTGAAATCAGCAGCTTCTCGGTGCCAAGACCATGTGCCATATAGCTAATATTATTCAAATGATTGATCCATATTGGTGCCTTCCTGCCTAGTGCATCATTCTATACTGGGCTAGGTTCTAACAAGAAATTATGCTTGTTCGAATGATTGGTCTGTTTGTCTGTATGTCATGTGCTGCTAGATAACTGAATTTACCTGACTGACAATTCCAGTGTCCTGCATCCACTCCCATGGGATCTGGTACCCGCGGTACCGGTTCATGGCGCCGTCGCGCACACGGGACAGGCTGTACACCCCATGCTCCAACCTGCCAACAACCATGAACGATGATGAGCACAGGGGCAAGCAAAAGGCAGACTGAGGTGGTCATTTGCTCATAGGTAGAAGAAGATGAATGATGGTACAGGAAGAGAAGGGCTTACTTCTCAAAGAGGGCCTGCATCTTCTTGAGAGCAGAGGCGCAGGGCTGCCGGGGATCGTCGCAGAACGCGGCCGCCTCGGCCTCGACCTTCTTGAGGTCGCGGTAGCCGAACGCCGCCTCCCGGAGCGCGTCCGCCTTCTGCTCCGGCCAGTCGAAGTGCTTGAGCACCGCTCGTTCATCCACCTGGAATTCAAAATGCATCAGTCACCCAGCCCTTTACAAGAATGACTGAACTTGGTTAGCCGCCGGCGCGCTTGGTTAGCACGTACCAGGCGTGAGAGCTCGACGTCGAGCCACTTGACGAAGGTGACGACGTCGTCGATGTCGGCGAACGCGGCGCCCTCCACCTCCTTGATGAGGAAGCGGATGAAGTCGCCCTGCCTCTCCACGTCCGACCTGATCTGCAACCCCACACACATCAAACAGTTCGTCAGGATTAATCAACCATTCCCCCCATCAATCAAATCAAACAGTTCGTCAGGATTAATCAACAGCTTTTAGGCAAGCAGTGGCACATGGTTTGATTTCAAATCAAAGTTACAAACTCTCCTCGCGCGGCTCTCAAGAGGAAATGGCGCGAAGCAACGGTCAAAGCTTCAGCACCACCTGGCTCCAACGGCTAGTAGACAAACAGGTCCACGAGACTGTGCCGCTGCTGAGCGCTACCGGTAATAATTTTTGAAAAAAGAAGAAAGTCTCTCTCTCTCTCCGGTCAGCGTGCTCCTCCGTGGGCCCTACGAGCCAGTCTGACAAGAGCAACTTTGGATCCTTTGCTACGCCCTGGATCCACTGCAACCAATGCTGCCATTGCCATTGTTTTTTCCTCTTCTTTTTTTTTGTTCCCAACCGAATTGTCTTATCTTATTGAATACCAATGACAAAAATCCAAGAGAAAGAAAGAAAAACACGCGTGCGTGAGGAGGGTGAGTCTCTCCATGGAATGCGGGGTGGCGAGCTCGAGAAAGATAAGCATGGATAAAGGCTCGCCTGTTTCTTTCTTTCACCTGCATTTATCTGCATCTGTATGTTGGCGTGTGCCGTGTGCCTGTGAGCGTGCACAGTTCGCGCCCCAAAAGAGGATAACTTTCTGGTGCTGCGTTCTTGTTCAGCACCGCGTGCAAAGCAACCACTCTTATCGGCGACTGATTTGATCCGCCCAACTAGCGGTTGGCAGCTTCTCCGCGTCGGTTTTCGCGAAAGCCATTTTTGGTTTCAGATTTTGTCTAACGCGACGATGATTATACTAGCGATGATTTGAAAGAAAGTAAAACGAGAGGGAAATGTGCTTGAAATGCAGGATTGTTTTCTGTGGATTTTGGAACAAATGAAATTAAACGGGAGGGAAATGTGGGATTGTTTTGGGTGGATTTTGGGCTGGACTTACCGCGATGAGGTGGGAGGAGCGGTTCTCGATCTCGCCGATCATGTCCCGGGCGTTCGCGGCGCCGGAACCGCCCGTGCCGCCGGCCTCGGGGCACGCGCCGGCGCCGCCGCAGTCCCTCTTGGAGTCGCGCCGCATCAGCGAGTGGTAGAACTCCACCACCTCCGGGACGCGCCGCACGCACGGGCCTGAAGGGGGCGGGGGCGGAGGCGGGGGCGGAGGAGCTGGCGCGGCGCCGCTTGAGGTCGACGGCGAGGAGCTCGCGCTCGCGCTACGGGTTGCTCGCGCCGGCATTGACGGTGGGGGCGGCGGCGGTGGCGGGGGTATCGGGGGCAGCTTGGAGAGCTCCGGCTTGCGGCCCGTGGATGCCGCCGTGTCGGAGGAGCATGACGGCGTCGACGAGCCGGACGAGGAGGAGTTGGCCGGCGAGGCGCGGGACGAGCCGGAGAAGTAGGACTTGGGCTTGGCGTGTGCCGGCATTGGCGGCGGCGGGGGAGGTGGCGGTGGAGGAGGGAGAACGGGCTTGCTCACTGGCTTAGCCGCTGTGTCGCCTCCTCCCGCCTTGGAACACCCGGAGCCGTCCGACGACGAGCAATCGTCGGCGCCACCTCGCTGCGGCCTCGCCATCTCCGCCATCCGCCTCTCCATCTCGGCAATCCTCTGCTCTTTACTGGAGACACTCGCGACGGCGGCGTCGAGCTCGGCGCGCAGGCGGGCGTTCTCGGCCTGGAGCCGTGACAAGGCATCCCGGCACCGCCCCAGCTCGCTGCTCTTGGCGGCGAGCTCGGTCTCGAGGAAGGGCACGATGACGACGGTCTCCTTGAGGATCTTGTGCTCGAGCAGCTCGGTGCGCAGGCGGGACTCGCGCTCCTGCAGCTCCTCGACGAGGCGGGCGAGCTCGGCAACCTCTGCCGGCGCCGAGGCCGCGCGCGCCGGCTGCACCTGCGCGGAGGAGCGCGGGAAGTAGACCCCGAAGGAGCGCGCGAAGGAGCTGCCGCCGCCGCCCTTGCCCCCCGAGCTTGGCGGGGCCGGTGAACCCGAGGGCCGGCGCCCCGGCGTCGGCGTCTGCGGCCGCGCCGCCGCCGGGACGGGGGCGGTGTTCTGCGACGGCGCCGGCGCCGGCGCCGACTTGCGGGAGGAGGTGGTGGAGGAGGTCTTGGGCGTGGCCGGGCTGCGCTGGAAGCCCATGGCCGCCTTGACTCTGCCGGCCACCATTGCTGCGTCCGGCCGTGGAAGAACACGAAATGGGCAGCAGTTAGGATTGCGCCACGGACATGCTCCTCCTCGCGCTGTGCAGCTTGCTCGCCTCACTCCGTGGCCGTGCGAGCCGTGCGTGCTTCTTCTGGCTGGCAGGTGAGCGGCGAGGTGAGGTGTGGGGTGTCGAGCTCGAGGACGGAGGGAGGAGGGAGGTGGGCGCGGCGTCCGAGGAACGGTCTCTGGCTGCTGGCTCGGTTGGTCTGAGCGTCGGGGAGTGAGGTGGCCGGCCGGCCGGTCTGAGCGGTAAAATACTCGGGGAGTGAGGTGAGGTGGTGGAATGTGAACGTTGGAGCGTTCGATGCGATGCACAATCTGAATCTCGAACTATCTATCTATATCTAAGCTACACATCTTGACCTTTTTCGCTTTGCATATCCCGTTTTCTCAACAGCTCTTTGAGGTGTAGATTACTCTATTATTATCATCGGTTGATCGGTCTCGACAGGCAGCAAAGTGTGGAGTTTATCTGCTTTACTTTACTGCCGAGTAGTAGCTTTTTTCTTTTGCTTCTGGTGAGTGTCGCGGAGTGACACTCTGAACTCTACTACATCTACAAGAAAAGGTCTCGGGTTTGAAATGGATTTGACCGGGACCCGTTGCCGTGCTACTCTACGATACTACCGAATATATGTATTATGAAACTACATTTCATAACGAATCTGATAATATTGACTTGGCATTATAAATATTGATTTTTTATATGTTTGGTCAAAGTAGAGATGTTTTGACTTTGAATAAAACTTATATATATAAATGCAGACTAAAAAGAAAATGAGAGAGTAGCAGTCTTGAGGATGTCCGTTTTGCTTCGGCATGCTGCTGCTTCATTGATGATCCTCCGGAAGACGACGACATCCAGCGTCTCCTGCTTATTTACTACTGCTGCCACTACGTGCGTGTGCTTCCCATCACATTAAACTCTTGAATCTTCTGAAATCTTTGCAGAACGCAGGACGTAAATCCCTCGGACGGACGGACGGGTGATGCGACGGTTGGCGAGTGGTGCATCACTGTATGTATATCTGGCCCGGGCCCATGCCCATGGCCGCATCAAGAGCAACTCAACTCCAAAGCGGCGGCCCAAACGGACGGTGATTTTGTCCACCTTTTATTCGTTTGGGTTCGCCTTTTGTCTGTTTAGGTTCGTCTTTTGTCTGTTTGGGTCGGCAGGTCTTCTTCCTTTTGTGTTTGGATCGGCGACGCGCCCAACGCGCCGACGCATTTTTTGTCCTTACGGCGTAAATGCCTCCTGTTTATATTCAGTACACGTATGTCTGGTTGCCATTCAATATATTTTTATTTCATCAAACACTTTTTTGATACATGCATTCACCAATTCTTTGCTACGAGAGTAAGATAAAAAAAAACCACAATTAGACATTTTAGAACATGTCCAACTTTCATAATTGTTCTCACTAGCTGGACTAATATCTCTCTATGTCTTCATTGTTGATCTGCGGATTCTTGAGCTTCACAACTTTTTTCTTCTTCGATTCTAGAGAAGTAGACGTTGCTTCCCCTTTGGTCTCTTCTTTAGTCTCATCTAGCTTCAATTCTAGATACAAGTTCACGGATATCTACAAAATACCTTTCGATCAAAAGATCGATGTACTCTTCTTTCGAAAACCAAAACTTGCATCCCTCCTACACACAAATTTAAGCAAATATAAAGCTATCGAAACTGTGCCGAAACAGATAACAAAACCGAACCAACATAAGCACACACCCCATCATTTTTGTACTTGATGAACACCCATTGGGGATGTTCCGGCGTCGAAGCGACGCGACGCACGATCTGTCGCGGGCACTCATCGCACTTTATGAGCGGCAACGGTGAGCCGGCAAGCCTCTGGGTCAGCACCGAGCCAAGGTGAAGGCCGGTCGTGCCTTTGCAGGCGAACCGACGACGGGGTAGATTCACGCGGCTAGAGGAGGCCTCAACGCCTGCATGCGGCGTGGAGGCACTGCTGAGGCTGTGTGGTCCGGTACTCGGCCAATCCATGGCAAGGCGCACTCGCTGGCGTCCGGAATCGGCAAATCCGGCCGGCAGGATGCGCCAAATCCCGTCGTCGCAGATCTACCGCTTCGTGCCCCGCACCTGCCATAGGGAGGCACAAAGCCGGTGGTGTACTGGGAGGAGGTGGGGAGGGGGCTGGCGAGCAAGGTGGCTAGGGAAGATGGGCGGCGGCGGGGGTGGGGGGGGGTGGGGTGGTAGGGTTTCTGCATGGGCAAAGGGTGTGCGGGGGAAGGGGATAAAAAGGGCGGGCAGAGGGAGGAGTAGGCGCGAGCCGCGTGTCCGCGCCGATGCAAATGGACGCGCATTCGTTTGAGTCAGCGCGTTGAACCGACCTTTCTATCCACGCCTACCCAAACGGCTGCGCGTGGACGAAATGGATCGACCGCGTTGGAGTTGCTCTAACATGTGTACAAACGACAATGATGCGTTCGTTCGTGCGTGCGCGGTGCAGTGGCCGCTGGTGCGCGGTACGTATCATGGCGAATCACCACTACTGCCGCGATCCGGTGAAATCCGGAGGACAGCGACTCTTGCATGCCTTTTTGGCATCTCCTGCGTGCCACGGCAAAAACCTCCCTCCCTGCCTGCCTACTAGTACTGCAACGGGACAACAGTGCCTTTCTTAACCGTGGGTGGGCCCCGCGTGTCAGCGTCGGTGGGATCTCACCGCACCGGCGTGGACCACGCGCCCGTCTGACGTCTTGCACTCTTGCTTCAATTGCTTGCCCATCGGCTCTGGATGGAGCATGGAGAGCTTCTTGCGGTTTGGAGCGTGCGAGTGCGCGACGGAGTTGGGCCTTGGGCCCTTGGCGTGGCCACTCTTTAAAAAAAGCAGCGCAGCGGATCGAGCACGGGGCGTCGGAGTAATGGCAGCGGAGCGAGACCGTCGACGACATAAATGCCGGCAGCTGCTACCGGCCGTTGTTGCTCCCGTCGCCGGTGCTCCAAGCTTTTCTGTTTCTGGAGCGGTGGAGGGCCGACGCTCTCCTCCTCTCCCGGCGCCGATCGATTTCGTCCTTTCTCACGTGACAAAGATCCTCGGTCGGCTCCGGTTTAAAATTTCGAACCCCTTCCACGGTTCCTACTGGATAGTAGCAATAATACGGACGTACATGTACGCTATACGTACGTACCTGCGCGTTGGTATGAGCAGATGTGTACGCGACGTACCATTGTAGCAGGGCGTGCGTGCTCTAGCTGATACCATGATACGTACGGTACGTGGCAGGAAGGGCGGGCCTGGCTATCATCTCGGCTTCACGGCGGTTGGCCGGGTAATCGGGCGTTGGTGGTAGCCGTTGCGAGCGATGATTACTGGTGGACGTCGCCGCCGGCCGGGTTCAGACTTGAGAGTAGCGCGTCTCAAGTTGAGAGTAGTGGCCGGCCGGGCTCCAGTGGTGGAGCTACAAACAAAAAACTGGGCGGGCCAAGCTAACCAAGAGCATAACTTTTTTTTTGAAATTTTAACCTGCCGGTTCGCCTGTGACCGGCTCGCCGTCGCAGCTAGTGCAGCCACATCAGACGGGGGGTGCCGGGATGGGTCGCCACTAGGCAGAGTTGACTCTATCTCAGCTCCTACTCGAAAACTACTACGGAAAACTGGCTACGCCCTGATGTGGCAGAGTGAGAGGGGCGATGTGGGCCGCAGTTCACGCAAAGTATAAAATGGAGCGCCAATCAGCTGGCTCTCCCTCCGCGTGTAGTAGCTTTCCGTGGGCTGGCCATCCGTAAGTGTAGCATCGTTCGCTCCTACTAGCTGTAGTTGCCCCAGCTACTGTACCTCCCCGTCGGCCGGCACCGTTCCCTAGTGGAGTACACGAGTAGTAGTAGAGTACTACTTTTCTACTAGACAAGGCGTAGACAGAGCAAGGGGACAGGGGTGTGTCAGTTGTGCTGCTCTAATGGCGTTTGGGATATGGAGCATGGTTTACCACCATGTGTGCTGGACAATGGTCATACGTATATATATGTATTTTGGTGAATTGCTGGGCGGGCCACGGCACGGTTTTGCCCGTGAGTAGCTCCGCCGGTGCCGGGCTCCACGGCTCCACCACCCCACGGCCGCCGCGCCGGCCGGGATCGGTGCAGCTCGGTGCGCCACGCACGTCCCCACATGAGACACATGTTCATGCCCATGCCATCGACCGATGGATGTTTACCGGAGGTTGGTGCGAGCGAGGCGTTAACCGTTGGGGGAAAGCAGTGGCATCGACGCAAAGGAAGGATCTCACCCGACGACATGGCGAGGCATGGACCATGCCGGCCGTGCATGGTACTGCTACAGTACTGGTACGTGGTATCGCCGCACAGCACAACAAAATCATGGTACTACAGCGTGGGCGTTGTTGTCACGGCGCAGGAGCTCCGCTGGGGTGGTGGTGGTGCTACGAGGTTGTTTCCATCGAATGGACGGAGCCCCACAGGTTGGTGAGACCAATCAGTCACGCTGCATGCCGTCTAGCGTGCTCGCTACTTGAAGCAACCACGATATTAATTGATTGTCCGGCTACGTGTGTATTTTGTCTTCGTTCCAACTTTTTTATTGTTTTCGCGAGTGCTCTTCAATCCAACTGGGCGACGATAAATGGCCGGCGCACTGCAGATGTAGGCGGCCGCAGCTGCGGTTGAAGACGCTATCATTTTTTATATGAAAGAAGTCCGAAATAAACGTTGAACTTGTAGACAAAAGCTAAATCGAATCTGGACCTGTAATCCCGAAAATCAGCACATTAAATTTTTTAATCTCGGTCTATTTTAAACCTTATATGGCGTAGGAGGACTTGAACTCAGGACGGCACACCAGAGAAGACCACACCTAGCCAACAGCCCTGAGGGCTGCTAGTGATTATACATAAGGGGGCCGTCTTAAAAAACTAACAGAAGCGTTCATCTCTGAAAGCATTCCTGAAAATATTCGAAATATTTCTTGAAATTTTTTCTAAGCAATTTTGAGATACCGATTATACATTTTAACACAAGTAATTCAAGAAATTCCATTTTTTTAAATTTGACACGATAACATTTTTCCAAATATGTGTCTTACATTTTTATAATGACAAAAAGATTTTATAAGATTATACGAACGTTTTCTTACATTGTTTAATTTTTTAAAATCAGGTTTGAAAATTTGTTCTGATCTTAAACAAAATGTGTTTCAAGCAGTGTTCACTTTTTCAAAATTTACTGTGTTTTTTTAAGTTTGTTTTTAACAAATTGTTCAGAAAATTTTAAAAAAGTGTTCCCTCTTAAAAAAGGATATTTCAACAATTGTTCGGGCCTGCACGTTTTCAATATTTGTTTGCCCTTCAAAAAATGATTCAAATCTCGGCGCTGCTATATGTGGTTTAATTGTGCGGGCCTCACACAATAGCAGCAACGGCTAATGATTTTAGTGTCTAGTGGGAGGAATTCACCAATGTTAGGTCGCAAGTTCAAGTCCTTGTTTCTCTTTTTTTTGTGTGTGTTTTTACTTGGTGTGTTTTGCGAAATAGAAGAAAAAAGTCGCCTCGCGTCTGTTCGGCCGGCCCAATAGCGGCCGCACCCTTCGGTATTTTTACTTCGCGCCTTACAAAAAAATAAATCTCTCCAAAAAGGAAAAAGAAAAAATACATGTTTCCTGTATGTTGGGCCGGCCCAGTCACGAACGCAGACTACAATCATGGGATTCAACCTGCCACGTCGACAATCCTTGTTGGGAAAGGCTCTGAAAATTCGAAATAGAACGGGATTGAAGAGTTCGGTGTGCTGATTTCTAGGATTACAATTTTTTTTGAGCCAACACAGTGGGGAAAAATCCCCATTGTAACTCTTTTTCATTAATATGGGTGGAACATATACAAGGTTTTTACAATGAGGGTTCTACATTGCATCTAGTTCACAAGTAGTCTAGCCATGATTGCATTCCTTCCTTCAAACTTGGTTTTGCCTTCTGGATGATGGTATCAAAGTGCTCTTTGAAGCAAGTAATGCAGTAGGCTAAGCTTTTGGTTTTATTATTAAAAATGATGCTATTTCTATGCTTCCATAAGCTCCAACATCCATCAATTAAGCATTCCTTATAAAACCCTATGTTGTACCTTCTCTTTCCATCCATTGGCATCTCTCTCAGATCATAATCAGTATTCCATTGGAAATCTAAAGCAAGCCAGAAAATTTGGCTGAAACCACAGCTGAAAAACAAATGTATCAGGTGTTCATTGGGTTCATCATTACATAGCTCACATCTGTTACTTTCAATGTGGAAATTTTTCCTGGCTAGTAGGTCTCTGGTGTTCAACCTATCTTGAAAAAAGTAGTTTAGGGTTCGATTTAGTTTTCGTCTACAAGTTCAAGGTTCGTTTTGGACTTTTTATTTTTATTTTTCAGGTATTGAACAGGGTATAGCTGGTTGGCCTGGCTGAAAATTACTTTTTTTTTATTTCAAGAAGAATGGCCGAAGATATAGGTTATTCATCAGTTTATTCGCAAAAAAGGTTCTTCATCAGTTTGAAAAGATGTGAGTTTTCTTCTTCTTTTTGAGGTAAAGTAAGCGTAGCAGGTCCGAGCTTAACTGGTCGGGTATATTTAGGCCCAATTCGGAAGAACATGAGTCCAATTTGTTTGAAACACTAATTAAGGGTTATCAGAGCGCGGATGCACTATTGCAATCTGCAATTTGTTTGGGGAAGTACAGACTACGCTTTTTTTTTCTTTTTTCAGGAAGGCATAGTTTGTGCTTCACAAAAATTTGTTTCCACCTAGGGGATGCCAGACAAAAGCCAAAAAAGGTAAAACAAAACTTAAAAAAAAAGGCCAGAAAATGAAAAACAATGCCCATGGGGTATGTCCAGCGCGCGTCATGTCATCATGTGGCGTGCTAGGAACAGTTCCGTGCGACATTTCCTATTTGGCGCTGCAGGCGCCGCTTATAGATGTTTCCGCAAACCGACGCCTGCAACGGCGCTAGCTGGGCTCGGCCCAACTACCATTCCCCCTTGTTTTGAAACTACTACCATTTCCCCCCTGTTTTGAAGCTAAAAAAAAGGAGAGCAGGGGAAATTGAGCGCAGCCAGGAATTGAAGCAACAATCTCTCGGTTGATAGCTTGTTTTAGGGTTTCTCGGTTGATAGCTAACTCCACAAACCACTACAACCGCTCTGACTCGTGAATACAAACCTCCTTTCTAGGAAATGTGCTCTATGTTTTATGTGTTTTTCTCCTTTCTTTTTTTGTTTCCTATTTTTTTCTTAAATGCGTGAAATATTTACAAATAATGATTTTTTAATAATTGGTGAACTTTTTCTTTAAATCGATGAACTTTTCCAATTAGATGAACTTTTCCAAGTTCAATGAACTTTTTTTCAAAGTCGATTAACTTTTTTTGAAAATGAATGAACTTTTTATAATTTTGATGAGCTTATTTATAAACTGATGAACTTTTAAAAAATTAAATGAACTTTTTTTCCCAAATCCCATGAACTTTTTCCGATTCGATGAACATTTTTTTTCAAATCCAATGAACTATTTTCAATTCACTAAACTTCTTTTAATCCGATGAACTTTTTCAAAATAGATGAATTTTTTTCAGATGTGTGAACTTTTTTGTTCAAAATTGATGAACTTTTTAAAATAATATTTGACTTTTTTTTCACAAACATATTCAAAGTTGTAAAAACCAGAGGCCAGTCTTTTTCCTGAACCAGTAGCACACGTGAGTGTGTTTTTCTTCAGCGAGCGAGCGGACCTAACGGAGCGAGGGAGCGATCTTCTTAATGGGCCGAGGCCCATGGCTGGTCGCCATAGGCACCACTTCTCCAACGGGCGCCTACATCGCCCAATAGGAGCTCCGAGGCATTCACTAAACGTAGGGATGTAAGTGGCAAATAAATGGCGTCCACAATCCCGTTTAATTAGTGTTTGCTAGCTTGATAGTTCATTTTCCTCAGACAAACAAAAAACCTTTTTGAACTATCATATCATAAGTGGACTTTAAACGGGGTTAAACGGGACCCGGTTGACATCTCTACCTAAACGGCGCCCGTTGCGCCCGTTACAGGCATGGGCGCAAATGGGCGCACACCCCCCGCGGCGCACTGGGCCGGCCTATTACGTGTTTTTATTTTGTGTCTTAATCCGCAAAAAAGGGCGCTACCAGGATTCAAACCACCTACCTCCGTGTCAAGGACAACTAGTTCAACCACACGACCACAGGGCATGATATGGTTATGCTTTAGTTTTTTCGTCTATTATTCGTTCTTCTTCCTTTTTCCTTTTTAAAATTTTCTTTTTCTTTTTCTCTTCGTCTTGGCACGATGAATTGGTTCGCAAATACATGAACATTTTCTTCAAATCGATCAACTTTTTTCAAAATCCATGAAATTTTTTAAATTTTGATGAACTTTTATTCAAATTTGATTAACAATTTTTGCAATCTGATTAACTTTTTTCGAATTTCAATGAACTTTTTTCAATGTCAATAAACTATTTCAGATTTGATGACTTTTTTTCAATTTTAATGAATTTGTTTTCAAATTTGATGAACTTTTTTCACCTCTTTGTAAATTTTTTTCAAAACCGATGAACTTTTTTCAAAATCGTGACCTATTTTTCAAAATTGATGAAGTTTTTGAAAAACCTTCAACCTTTTTCGAATTTTGATGAACTTTTTTGAAAATTGGTGAACTTTTTTCAAAATCAACGAACCTTTTTTGAATTTTGATGAATTTTTTCCAAAATTGATGAACCTTTTTTGAATTTTGATGAAATTGTTTCCAAATCGTTGAGCCCTTTTTGAACTATGATGAACTTTTTTCAAAATCGGTGAATTTTTTTCAAAATCGATGAACCTTTTTTGAATTTTAATGAACTTTTTTCAAATATGTGAACTTTTTTCTCATGATTTGTGAACTATTTTTAAAAATTGATAGACATTTATCTCAAAATCTTGAACTATTTTTCAAAATCAATTTTTTTTCAAAACAAACGAACTTTTCTGTAATTCATGGACTTTTTGTAAAACGTTTTTAAAAAATTAAAAATCAAAGTGCTACAGTAAATGTTTACGTGTGCAATAAATTACACGACTACGAATGTACTTATATAGGTTCGCCCTAGTTTTGGTCAGTAGTGTAAAATAGGTGAGGTGGTAAACACACTCGTTCTCCATTCTCATGGCGCGAATTCGATCCTCGACGAGAAAGATTTTTGCGGTTGTTTTTTTTTCGATTTTTTCTCGCTACCCCTGTGATTGTATTTCGCTGGACCGGCCCACTCGCAACCCCTTCGGGCGGCAATGCCAGAAACCGGCGCTGAGAGCACCGGTCTGTAGCTCCCGAGCTCCTATTCCGCGCGCATGAGCTGCCCGGTGCGGAGGGCGCCCGCTAATTAGTTGCTCTCCAAATTGTTGGGACATTGCTTAGCTTGATGGTTATTGAGCAAACGCGCAGGCTGATGCATGCTAGTAGGGCGGCCCACTTACCTGATTTGTTGTTTTTTCTTCTGCCATGAAATGAGGGAAATAGACTGGGTTTTTTATTCAACGAAGAAAATAGACTGGTCCGGAGTCTGTTTTACCATAAACCAGTACTTTATTAGCAATTTATAAAATGTACACAAATAAAAAAACGTTAAAAATGTTGTAAATTCGGAAAATGCTCATGAATTTACAAAAAATGTTGACGAGTTCAAACATGTTCATCAATTAAGAAAATATTCACGAATTTCAGTTCTTCCTAAATTGTAAAATGTGTTTATTGATTAAAAATGTATTCATGAATTTCAACAAAAATCCCAAATTTAAAAAATATTCCATGATTCAAAAAATGTTAATATATTCAAAAAAAAGCTCAGGAATTTTGATAGTTTTTCCCAAATGTCAAAAAATGTTTGACGATTCAAAAAAGTTCAAGAATTTTAAATTTTCCCGAATTTACTAAAAATGATCACTGATTAAAAAATCATGAATTCTAAAAATGTTCACGAATTTCAGTCCCCTCCCCCCCCTCCAAAACAACAACAAAGTATGTACTGATTCAAAAGATGTTTGCTGATTCAAATATGAAAATATCAACAATTGTTCTAGAAATTCATAATTGTTCTCAAAAAAAAAAAAAGGAATCCACCACAAGATATATTGATGATCCGGTGTGTATTTTGAAAGTTTCCGCGTGCTCACTAGTGGAAGCAACCACAAGATTAATTGATGGTCCATTGTGTATTTTGTCTTCATTCAAACTTTTATTTTTTGCGATTGGTCTTCATTTGAAGTGGCCGACGATAAATGGCCAATGCACTATAGATATAGGCGGGCGCAATTGCGGTTGAAGACGGTATCGTTTTTATTTTTCAGGGATTGAAGAAGGGTATAGCTGGTTGGCATGGCTGAAAGTTACTTTTTTACTTCAAGAAGAATGGTCAAAGATATAGGTTATTCATGAGTTAATTCGCAAAAAAAGGGTTTTCATCGGTTTGTAAAGCTGTGAGTTTTTCTTTTCTTTCTTGAGGTAAAGTAAGCATAGCGGGTCTAGGCTTAACTGGTCTGGTATAGTTAGCAGAAGAACACATCACTCCTCACCTTGTATGATGTGCTGACTTGTGGTAACCTGAGAGTTTTTTAAGATTCGTTTATTTAAGAAGTTTTATCTCTTATTAAACCATGCATCCAAACACCAAACCGTTTTCACCGTTTAGTTTCATGCGTCGAGATCTTTGAACTAGATCCCCTGTAAATGGGTTTCGACAAAATATGTCCTGATTCTTTTACTGGTGAAACAATAGCAACGAGATTTGGTATAAGTATGGGTCGTACAATTGGTACAGCAAGATCGAGATCAACTCGGACAGTTTGGAGGTGGTCTCAGCGTTGAAGGAGGGTATTGTTCTTTAATGGCAAGTGCATTTTTGACGACTTCTACTTTATGTCCTTAGATTTTAATCATGTCATATATGAGCATTGTAAATAGAGAGAACAATATGGTGGCTTATGCATTGCCTAGAATAGCTAGATTCTCTCCTCCTAGTGTTTGGTTGGAATCACCTCCTACTGAGGTGATACCTATAATTGTAGACGACACAACCCTTGTGACGATTGAATAAAGGAGGAGGACGTTAATAAAAAAAATGTTTCGACGAACATTTTGTCACAAAAAATCGGATAAAGAAGAAACAACAACAACAACAACAACAACAACAACAACAACAACAACAACAACAACAACAACAACAACAAAGAGAACAAGAAGAAAAAACCAGAGCCTGGATGCACTATTGCAGTTTTCATTTTCTTTGGGAAAGCACGGACTGCGCTTTTTCTTTTTTCGGGAAATCATAGTTTGCGCTTCACAAAACAAATCACCAAAACCTAAGGGATGTGAGGCAAAAGCAGAAAAAAACACAAGACAAAACTTCTAGAACGGGCGCAAAAAATGAAAAAAAACACACATGCTCCCGTGAGGTGTGCCCATCGAGCGTCATGTGGTGTCCTGGGGCACTTCCGCGCGCATTAGCTGCCCGTTGCGAAGGGCGCCCCACTGCTTTGTTGCTCTCCAATTTTGCTGACATTGTGTAGCGCGCTGGGTATTGAGCAAACGCACAGGCTGGTGCATGCTAGTGGGGCGGCTCACTTACTTGATTCCTTGTTTTTTATTCTGCCATGAAATGAGGCAAATATACTGGGTTTTTTATTCCACGAAAAAAATTAGACTAGTTATGTGTCCGTTTTACCTTTTTTGCGAGATCTACCGGAGACACACCGCCACACATCCTCCTCCGACACTATTCGTACCATTGGGATGAGGGTAGGATGTGGGAGACAATTTTATTCCTACAGAGAGACATCTTCACCGCCACACGGCCCCAACCAAGACGATTAACCTAACAAAAACGAGAATGCCTCCCCCCCCCCCACCGCCGGCGGCGGAACAAGATCCTCCGCACCTCCACGGGCCAAAGGCCATCAGAGGTGGGGCGGATCGGTGCCGGCGGGAGGAGGAAGGAGACAAACCACTACCTTAGCAATTTAAAAAATGTACACATATTAAAAAACATAAAAATTAAAAATGTTATAAATTTGAAAAATGCTCACGAATTTACAGAAAATGTTCATGAGTTCAAAACATGTTCGTCAATTCATAAATTTTTCTTGAATTTCAAAAATTCTTCCTAAATTTTAAAACATGTTTGTTGATTAAAAATATTCATGCATTTAATTTTTTTTCATTGATAAAAAATTGTTAACACATTAAAAAAACGCTCAGGAATTTTGAAAGTTCTTCCCAAATTTAAAAAATGTCTCCCGATTCAAAAAGTGTTCAAGAATTTCAGTTTTCCCAAATTAACTAAAAGTGTTCATTGATAAAAAATCATGAATTTGAAAAATGTTCACAAATTTCAGTTTCTCCCAAAAAAAAGCCTATCCATTGATTCAAAAGATGTTTGCTGATTCAAATTTGAAAAAATCAACAATTGTTCTAGAAATTCAAAATTGTTCTCAAATTTATAAAAGTGCTCCGGAATTCGAGAAAAATGTGAACTGTACTTAGCTAAGCTGGTTAAGTTTCTTGTGGTGGAACCATGCCATCAGAATTCAAGTTCTAATCATGACACGGGTGCTCTCATTTTTCTAAATTTATTTTAGGATTGTCGGCGATATTCGTTCAGCGGGAGGAGACATTCCCGTCGACTTCAAGTCGCCTATGGTGACTTCATCAATCTCAAGGCGATGTGTCCGCTCAATCTTCTAGAGGGTGTGCGTGCATGAGTTCATATGAATGAGTGTATGTGTGTTTATATGAGTGCCTGCATCTATATTGTTTTATAACAAAATCAAAATTTAAAATGGAAAAAGAAAAAGAAAAAGAAAAAGAAAAGAAAATAGGAATCTCTATTTCCTATAAAAATCTGAGTTGGTGATGATGGTGTGCCTGCCATCTTTCACCAATAGCCGTCGGATCTAGATCTGACGCCTACAAAGCAAACTGATGCAGCTTTAACGCATGCTGGATAGCCAGAGCCATACCTTGCATTAACGCATGCAACTCCGCTTCCAGTGCTTCATTGCAGTTAAAGATGCATCGGTATGCCGAGAAAATCACACTCCCATCATGTCTCCTCAATACCATCCTTGCCGCAGCTGAACGATCAGATTGTGGGAAAGCTCCATCAACAGACAGGGCCACCTTCCCCGGTGGTGGCTTCGGCCATGGGTGAACTATGGCCTCCTTCTGCGCGACAGCCAGCTCCTCCCGCCACACAGGCATCTTTCCTTTGATCATCTCCTTTGTAGAATATTTCCTGCAGAGATCTAAGGACTGCATATAACTCTGCAAATATGAAACTGTTGTAGCCACCGAAGGCACTTCCTTGCCATGTGCCAAATCCGACCGAAGAGACCAAATACGCCAGATCAGTATGATCACACACGCCCTCATAAATTCATCACAGTTTGACAACACATTTAATAGTCAGTCCTGCCCTGTATCCTGCAGCAGTCACTACAAGAATCAGGCACTTTGCCGTCAGCCATGGCTGACGGCAAAGGCATGGATGGCTGACAGCAAAGACTCTTTGCCGTCAGCCAGCAGACGGCAACATGTCCGGCTGAATAGGCTATGGCAAAGGCCTCTTTGTCGTCCGCTGGCTGACGGCAAAGCAGCAAAGGTCTTGTCGTTCGCTGACCGATGGTAAAGAGCTTGGATGGCACACCTGGCAGTTCAGGTCCATTAAGTGTTTAACGGCGTGCTTTGCCGTCAGCCAGCAGACGACAAAGGCCTTTGCATCATTGCCGTCAGCCAGCTGACGGCAATGATGCAAAGGCCTTTGTCGTCTGCTGGCTGATGGCAAATCTGCCAAACAGGCCAGCCTACACCCCAGGTTGCACAAATAGCTGCCACATGGTCACTTTGCCGTCTGCTGGCGGACGGCAAAGACCTTTGCCGCCAGCCAGCCGACGGCAAAGTGGCTATATAGCCCCTGTTTTTCCTGGTTTTTTTCCCCTAAATTCATTCAATTTGACAGAATTTCACACACACACACACACACACACACACACACACACATTTCAACATAATTTCAACAATCATACCAACAATATGTTTCCAACAACATGAACATATATATACAAGTTTCCAAAAACATTTCCAACAAGTTTGCAACAAGTTTCCATCAATGGTAGCTGCTTCCTCATCTCAAGCAAGTTTGCAAATTAGGAAAAGATGAAAGTTAGAAGAGAAGAAGAAGAAGAAGAAGAAGAAGAAGAAGAAGAAGAAGAAGAAGAAGAAGAAGAAGAAGAAGAAGAAGAAGAAGAAGAAGAAGAAGAAGAAGAAGAAGAAGAAGAAGAAGAAGAAGAAGAAGAAGAAGAAGAAGAAGAAGAAGAAGAAGAAGAAGAAGAAGAAGAAGAAGAAGAAGAAGAAGAAGAGAGAAGAAGAAGAAGAAGAAGAAGAAGAAGAAGAAGAAGAAGAAGAAGAAGAAGAAGAAGAAGAAGAAGAAGAAGAAGAAGAAGAAGAAGAAGAAGAAGAAGAAGAAGAAGAAGAAGAAGAAGAAGAAGAAGAAGAAGAAGAAGAAGAAGAAGAAGAAGAAGAAGAAGAAGAAGAAGAAGAAGAAGAAGAAGAAGAAGAAGAAGAAGAAGAAGAAGAAAGAAGAAGAAGAAGAAGAAGAAGAAGAGAAGAAGAAGAAGAAGAAGAAGAAGAAGAAGAAGAAGAAGAAGAAGAAGAAGAAGAAGAAGAAGAAGAAGAAGAAGAAGAAGAAGAAGAAGAAGAAGAAGAAGAAGAAGAAGAAGAAGAAGAAGAAGAAGAAGAAGAAGAAGAAGAAGAAGAAGAAGAAGAAGAAGAAGAAGAAGAAGAAGAAGAAGAAGAAGAAGAAGAAGAAGAAGAAGAAGAAGAAGAAGAAGAAGAAGAAGAAGAAGAAGAAGAAGAAGAAGAAGAAGAAGAAGAAGAAGAAGAAGAAGAAGAAGAAGAAGAAGAAGAGATAGTTTCTTATTGTTCTTCTTCTTCTTCTTCTAAATAAGGTAGGTAAAAATGCCATTTTTTAGCTAAGGTAGGAAAATAAACTAATTATATGATAGTTTGGAGCTAAACCAAGGTAATTTTGCCATTTTTTACCTAAGTGCGCTATTTATGTCAAAAATGAAGTAGCTAAGCTAATTATAGATCATTATTGAGCTATCCTAGGTTGTTATTGAAGGAAATATGCCCTAGAGGCAATAATGAAGTTATTATTTATTTCCTTATATCATGATAAATGTCTATTATTCATGCTAGAATTGTATTAAACGGAAACATAATACATGTGTGAATACATAGACAAACAGAGTGTAACTAGTATGCCTCTACTTGACTAGCTCGTTGATCAAAGATGGTTATGTTTCCTAGCCATTGACATAAGTTTTCATTTGATTAACGGGATCACATCATTAGGAGAATGATGTGATTGACATGACCCATTCCGTTAGCTTAGCACACGATTGTTTAGTATGGTGCTATTGCTTTCTTCATGACTTACACATGTTCCTATGACTATGAGATTATGAAACTCCCATTTACCGGAGGAACACTTTGTGTGCTACCAAACGTCACAACATAACTGGGTGATTATAAAGGTGCTCTACAAGTGTCTCCGAAGGTACTTGTTGGGTTGGCGTATTTTGAGATTAGGATTTGTCACTCTGATTGTCGGAGAAGTATCTCTGGGCCCTCTCGGTAATGCACATCACTTAAGCCTTGCAACCAATGCAACTAATGAGTTAGTTGCGGGATGATGTATTTCAGAACGAGTAAAGAGACTTGCCGGTAACGAGATTGAACTAGGTATTGAGATACCGACGATCGAATCTCGGGCAAGTAACATACCGATGACAAAGGGAACAACGTATGTTGTTATGCGGTTTGACCGATAAAGATCTTCGTAGAATATGTGGGAGCCAATATGAGCATCCAGGTTCCGCTATTGGTTATTGATCGGAGACGTGTCTCGGTCATGTCTACATAGTTCTCGAACCCGTAGGGTCTGCACGCTTAACGTTACGATGACAGCTTTATTATGAGTTTATATGTTTTGATGTACCGAAGGTTGTTCAGAGTCCCGGATGTGATCACAGACATGACGAGGAGTCTCGAAATGGTCGATACATGAAGATTGATATATTGGAAGCCTATGTTTGGATATCGGAAGTGATCCGGGTGAAAATATGATTTTACCGGAGTACCGGAGGGGTTACCGAAACCCCCCGGAGGCTATTGGGCCTTATGGGCCCAAGTGGAGGAAGAGGAGAGGCGGCCAAGGGGCAGCCGCACGCCCCTCCCCCCAAGTCCGAATTGGACAAGGAGGGGGCGGGGGGCGCCCCCCCTTTCCTTTCCCCTCTCTCCTCCTTCCCCCAAGTCCTAATCCAACTAGGAAAAAGGAGGGGAGTCCTACTCTCGGTGGGAGTAGGACTCCTCCTGGCGCACCTCCTCCCTGGCCGGCTGCACCCCCTTGTTCCTTTATATACGGGGGCAGGGGGGCACCCCAGAGGGACAATAATTGATCTGTTTGATCTTTTAACCGTGTGCGGTGCCCCCCTCCACCATAGTCCACCTTGATAATACTGTAGCGGTGCTTAGGCGAAGCCCTGCGTTGGTAGAACATCAACATCGTCACCACGCCGTTGTGCTGACGAAACTCTCCCTCAACACTCGGCTGGATCGGAGTTCGAGGGACGTCATTGGGCTGAACGTGTGCTGAACTCGGAGGTGCCGTACGTTTGGTACTTGATTGGTCGGATCGTGAAGACGTATGACTACATCAACCGCGTTGTGCTAATGCTTCCGCTTTCGGTCTACGAGGGTACGTGGACAACACTCTCCCCTCTCGTTGCTATGCATCACCATGATCTTGCGTGTGCGTCGGATTTTTTTTGAAATTACTGCGTCACCCAACAGTGGCATCCGAGCTAGGTTTTATGCGTTGATGTTATATGCACGAGTAGAACACAAGTGAGTTGTGGGCGATATAAGTCATACTGCTTACCAGCATGTCATACTTTGGTTCGACGATATTGTTGGATGAAGCGGCCCGGACCGACATTACGTGCACGCTTACGCGAGACTGGTTCTACCGACGTGCTTTGCACATAGCTGGCTGGCGGGTGTCAGTTTCTCCAACTTTAGTTGAACCGAGTGTGGCTACCGGTCCTTGCGAAGGTTAAAACAACACCAACTTGACAAACTATCGTTGTGGTTTTGATGCGTAGGTAAGAACGGTTCTTGCTAAGCCCGTAGCAGCCACGTAAAACTTGCAACTACAAAGTAGAGGACGTCTAACTTGTTTTTGCAGGGTATGTTGTGATGTGATATGGTCAAGACATGATGCTAAATTTTATTGTATGAGATGATCATGTTTTGTAACCGAGTTATCGGCAACTGGCAGGAGCCATATGGTTGCCGCTTTATTGTATGCAATGCAATCGCCCTGTAATGCTTTACTTTATCACTAAGCGGTAGCGATAGTCGTAGAAGCATAAGATTGGCGAGACGACAATGATGCTACGATGGAGATCAAGGTGTCGCGCCGGTGACGATGGTGATCATGACGATGCTTCAGAGATGGAGTTCACAAGCACAAGATGATGATGGCCATATCATATCACTTATATTGATTGCATGTGATGTTTATCTTTTATGCATGTTATCTTGCTTTGATTGACGGTAGCATTATAAGATGATCTCTCACTAAATTTCAAGATAAAAGTGTTCTCCCTGAGTATGCACCGTTGCCAAAGTTCGTCGTGCCCATACACCACATGATGATCGGGTGTGATAAGCTCTACGTCCATCTACAACGGGTGCAAGCCAGTTTTTCACACGCAGAATACTCGGGGTTAAACTTGACGAGCCTAGCATATGCAGATATGGCCTCGGAACACTGAGACCAAAAGGTCGAACGTGAATCATATAGCAGATATGATCAACATAGTGATGTTCACCATTGAAAGCTACTCCATTTCACGTGATGATCGGTTATGGTTTAGTTGATTTGGATCACGTGATCACTTAGAGGATTAGAGGGATGTCTTTCTAAGTGGGAGTTCTTAAGTAATATGATTAATTGAACTTAAATTTGTCATGAACTTAGTACCTGATAGTATCTTGCTTGTCTATGTTGATTGTAGATAGATGGCCTGTGCTGTTGTTCCGTTGAATTTTAATGCGTTCCTTGAGTAAGCAAAGTTGAAAGATGATGGTAGCAATTACACGGACTGGGTCTGTAACTTGAGGATTATCCTCATTGCTGCACAGAAGAATTACGTCCTGGAAGTACCGCTGGGTGCCAGGCCTGCTGCAGGAGCAACACCAGATATTATGAACGTCTGGCAGAGCAAAGCTGATGACTGCTCAATAGTTCAGTGTGCCATGCTTTACGGCTTAGAACCGGGACTTCAACGACGTTTTGAATGTCATGGAGCATATGAGATGTTCCAGGAGTTGAAGTTAATATTTCAAGCAAATGCCCGGATTGAGAGATATGAAGTCTCCAATAAGTTCTATAGCTGCAAGATGGAGGAGAATAGTTCTGTCAGTGAGCATATACTCAAGATGTCTGGGTATAATAATCACTCGATTCAACTGGGAGTTAATCTTCTGGATGATAGCGTTATTGACAGAATTCTCCAATCACTGCCACCAAGCTATAAGAGTTTCGTGATGAACTATAACATGCAAGGGATGGATAAGACGATTCCTGAGCTCTTCGCAATGCTAAAGGCTACGGAGGTAGAAATCAAGAAGGAGCATCAAGTGTTGATGGTCAACAAAACCACTAGGTTCAAGAAAAAGGGCAAAGGGAAGAAGAAGGGGAACTTCAAGAAGAACAACAAGCAAGTTGCTGCTCAGGAGAAGAAACCTAGGTCTGGACCTAAGCCTGAAACTGAGTGCTTCTACTGCAAGCAGACTGGTCACTGGAAGCGGAACTGCCCCAAGTATTTGGCGGATAAGAAGGATGTCAAGGTGAACAAAGGTATATGTGATATACATGTTATTGATGTGTACCTTACTAGAGCTCGCAGTAGCACCTGGGTATTTGATACTGGTTCTGTTGCTAATATTTGCAACTCGAAACATGGACTACGGATTAAGCGAACACTGGCCAAGGACGAGGTGACGATGCGCGTGGGAAATGGTTCCAAAGTCGATGTGATCACGGTCGGCACGCTACCTCTACATGTACCTTCGGGATTAGTATTAGACCTAAATAATTGTTATTTGGTGCCACCGTTGAGCATGAACATTATATCTGGATCTTGTTTGATGCAAGATGGTTATTCATTTAAATCAGAAAATAATGGTTGTTCTATTTATATGAGTAATATCTTTTATGGTCATGCACCCTTGAAGAGTGGTCTATTTTGATGAATCTCGATAGTAGTGATACACATATTCATAATGTTGAAGCCAAAAGATGCAGAGTTGATAATGATAGTGCAACTTATTTGTGGCACTGTGTTTAAGTCATATCGGTGTAAAGCGCATGAAGAAACTCCATACTGATGGACTTTTGGAGCCACTTGATTATGAATCACTTATGTCGGTGTACTAAAGTAGGGGTACCTTAGTACCCCGAACTTGTGCACGGGCAGTAGTAGCGTCCCGCGGCAAGGCTTGCCAGGGGAGCGACAAGAGTCTCCACGGCCCTTTCTGGGCCGGACGAAGGCCAAGTGATCGAGCCAAGAAGACCAAGCCCCGGCAAGAGGAGCTTGCCGGGCCGAGAAGGCGAGGTCCGGCAAGAGGAGCTTGCCGGGCCAAGGCGACGAGGCCCCGACAAGAGGAGCTTGCCGGGACGACTAAGCCGAAGCACCAAGGCCCCGGCGGGAGGAGCTCGCCGGGACGGCCAAACCAAGGCACCCCAAGAGAAGCCCGCCGCGGCGCGCCACGCGCCCCGGCAAGGCCTGACGAGCGGCAAGCTCTCAGGTGCGGCAAGACAACCACCGCGGCAAGCCACTTGCCGCGGCGAACCACCACCTCAGACGTGCGCCCCAGCTCACCTGCCCACGCGTCACTCTGGAGCTTCCCCAGAGACACGTGGCGGGACGCCGCGCAGCCTGGGGCGCGCGCGTGGCATGCGACGTTGGCGGAGTCGCCCCCGTGGCAAGCGGAGGCGCCCCTAACGGTCCGCCTCGGCACTGTTCAGGCGATCCAGACGGGCATTTAATGCCTTTGCCCCCCGCCGTCAGAGTTAGGTGCGATAGCATTGTGCGGCCACTGTTCGCACAGTTCCTTGCCATTTTTACCCTCACCTGCGTCGCTGCCTGTGGAAAACCCCTTAGCATATAAAAGGAGGCCCATGCGCACGTAAGGGAGGGAGAGGAAAAACCTAGAAGGGATCCAGACCGGAAGAAGGACACCCAGTGGACCCTCGTCTACGTCCAGCTCCAACTTACTGTAGCTTCTTGCGCTCCAGAGCAAGAACTCGAATCAACCAGACATGCAGCAGTAGGGTTTTACGCATCCGTGCGGCCCGAAGCTGGGTAAAATCGTCGTGTGTGTGTCGCCTCGATCTGCTCTTTGTGCAACCTCCGCCCCCCGCCGAACCGACAAGGGGCTCCGTCCCCATAGGTGCTCGTGGAGGCCGATATCCCCCGACATCTTTGGCGCGCCAGGTAGGGGTGCGTCGAGGTTGTGCGAACCAGATTTGGTGACCACGGGCAAGCTCAGGTATGGCCAGGTACCTTTCCGCTCCAACCCGCGGAGCGGAGGCATTCCTCCTCGCGGACTCGCGCACGGCCCTCCTCGAGTACCCACTCGCGCAGAGTCCGGGCAAGAGCAGCTGCTCCTTGAGGAGGACCGCCTTCCGGCCGCTGAGCGAGTTTCTCGCCTCCAGCAAACTCTGCGCCGCTCCCGTAGCCGCAGAAGTTAGCGCCGGGAGTTGCGGGAAAGGCGACCTCGTTCTTCGGCGAGCCCAGGCCGCCAAGTTCCAAACGAGTCGACGCCGACCGTGGGAGGGACCTTGCCAGCGCGGCAGTCGGAACCCGTTCCGTCGGCCATCCTCTCTGTCCAAGTCTTGCCGCAGTTGCATGTAATCCTTGGTACAGAGACGGGCGCAGATCCCGAGCATAGCTTATGTGCCCCGCACATCTTGTCGATTTCGCACCTCTCCGCTTGGCGCATGCATTATTTGACACGATTGTGCAGCACTCGACTCCGGCAAGCGATGGCGGGCCGCGAAGCCCCGAGCCTTCGTTATTCCCTTACCTTGAGTAAGGGGGATGACATGATAGGCTGGGCGTCGCCCGAGGAAGCTGCGCCTTGCCGGACGGCAAACAACAGAAAAGCTAAGTTGCCAAAGTTTGAGCAATTAAGCTCCTTTTTATCCTTAAGTTATCTTCCTCGAACGGCCGAGCTTCGTATGGGAAACCTGTGCGCGGAGGGGCCGGCTCGTGGCTGGTTGCGCCCTTATTTCGTTTCGAGTCTGCCTCAACGACTTAAGTGTGCTACATCCCGAGTGGCGTCCTACTTTGTTTCGAGCTTGCTCGGCAGCTTGAGCGTGCCGCGACTGCAGTCGCCGCGCTTACCTCGCCCTGAGCTTGCTCAACATTGTAAGTGAGTTCCGCCAGCCGCAGCAAGGTTTCTTGCCGGTGGAGGCTCCGCCAGCGGGTTGCTGATGTCCCGCACTCGGCACCCGTGGCAAGGCGGAGGCTTGCGCCGACAAGTTCCCGGAAGCGTAGGGCGTGAACGTACGAAGCACAAGGTCGAACGAGGGAGATAACAGCGCAATGAACTGCCTAAGATAAAAGTTATATTCCAAAATGACTTGCCGCTGCTCTAATCATCTGTTTCTATGACATGCTCAGCAGCGACAAGGGAAGAAAAGAAAGAGGTGGGCGGCCTAATCCGCGCGGTCACCCTCGACCCCCCCACTCGAAAGTGGGGGCGGACGTTTCGCCTTTCCAAATAAAGGAGTCGTGCCCGACGTGACGCATGCCTGCGGGCCTCAAGCCCCGCGCATGCCACCCACGTCATGCACGCCTCGCACGCCTCGCCCCCCACGACGCCGCGATAAGCGCGCGCCACTTGGGGAGGGCGCGACGGACGCGGAGTTAAGGAGCAGCGCAACCCAGGCCACGCGTGCCCGTGCACTGTTAGGGCCTGGCCCAACAACGCTCGGCACCGTGTATGGCCCAGACCCGGGGGCTCCTGTCGGTGTACTAAAGTAGGGGTACCTTAGTACCCCGAACTTGTGCACGGGCAGTAGTAGCGTCCCGCGGCAAGGCTTGCCAGGGGAGCGACAAGAGTCTCCACGGCCCTTTCTGGGCCGGACGAAGGCCAAGTGATCGAGCCAAGAAGACCAAGCCCCGGCAAGAGGAGCTTGCCGGGCCGAGAAGGTGAGGTCCGGCAAGAGGAGCTTGCCGGGCCAAGGCGACGAGGGCCCGGCAAGAGGAGCTTGCCGGGACGACTAAGCCGAAGCACCAAGGCCCCGGCGGGAGGAGCTCGCCGGGACGGCCAAACCAAGGCACCCCAAGAGAAGCCCGCCGCGGCGCGCCACGCGCCCTGGCAAGGCCTGACGAGCGGCAAGCTCTCAGGTGCGGCAAGACAACCACCGCGGCAAGCCACTTGCCGCGGCGAACCACCACCTCAGACGTGCGCCCCAGCTCACCTGCCCACGCGTCACTCTGGAGCTTCCCCAGAGACACGTGGCGGGACGCCGCGCAGCCTGGGGCGCGCGCGTGGCATGCGACGTTGGCGGAGTCGCCCCCGTGGCAAGCGGAGGCGCCCCTAACGGTCCGCCTCGGCACTGTTCAGGCGATCCAGACGGGCATTTAATGCCTTTGTCCCCCGCCGTCAGAGTTAGGTGCGATAGCACTGTGCGGCCACTGTTTGCACAGTTCCTTGCCATTTTTACCCTCACCTGCGTCGCTGCCTGTGGAAAACCCCTTAGCATATAAAAGGAGGCCCATGCACACGTAAGGGAGGGAGAGGAAAAACCTAGAAGGGATCCAGACCGGAAGAAGGACACCCAGCAGACCCTCGTCTACGTCCAGCTCCAACTTACTGTAGCTTCTTGCGCTCCAGAGCAAGAACTCGAATCAACCAGACATGCAGCAGTAGGGTTTTACGCATCCGTGCGGCCCGAAGCTGGGTAAAATCGTCGTGTGTGTGTCGCCTCGATCTGCTCTTTGTGCAACCTCCGCCCCCCGCCGAACCGACAAGGGGCTCCGTCCCCATAGGTGCTCGTGGAGGCCGATATCCCCCGACATCTTTGGCGCGCCAGGTAGGGGTGCGTCGAGGTTGTGCGAACCAGATTTGGTGACCACGGGCAAGCTCAGGTATGGCCAGGTACCTTTCCGCTCCAACCCGCGGAGCGGAGGCATTCCTCCTCGCGGACTCGCGCACGGCCCTCCTCGAGTACCCACTCGCGCAGAGTCCGGGCAAGAGCAGCTGCTCCTTGAGGAGGACCGCCTTCCGGCCGCTGAGCGAGTTTCTCGCCTCCAGCAAACTCTGCGCCGCTCCCGTAGCCGCAGAAGTTAGCGCCGGGAGTTGCGGGAAAGGCGACCTCGTTCTTCGGCGAGCCCAGGCCGCCAAGTTCCAAACGAGTCGACGCCGACCGTGGGAGGGACCTTGCCAGCGCGGCAGTCGGAACCCGTTCCGTCGGCCATCCTCTCTGTCCAAGTCTTGCCGCAGTTGCATGTAATCCTTGGTACAGAGACGGGCGCAGATCCCGAGCATAGCTTATGTGCCCCGCACATCTTGTCGATTTCGCACCTCTCCGCTTGGCGCATGCATTATTTGACACGATTGTGCAGCACTCGACTCCGGCAAGCGATGGCGGGCCGCGAAGCCCCGAGCCTTCGTTATTCCCTTACCTTGAGTAAGGGGGATGACATGATAGGCTGGGCGTCGCCCGAGGAAGCTGCGCCTTGCCGGACGGCAAACAACAGAAAAGCTAAGTTGCCAAAGTTTGAGCAATTAAGCTCCTTTTTATCCTTAAGTTATCTTCCTCGAACGGCCGAGCTTCGTATGGGAAACCTGTGCGCGGAGGGGCCGGCTCGTGGCTGGTTGCGCCCTTATTTCGTTTCGAGTCTGCCTCAACGACTTAAGTGTGCTACATCCCGAGTGGCGTCCTACTTTGTTTCGAGCTTGCTCGGCAGCTTGAGCGTGCCGCGACTGCAGTCGCCGCGCTTACCTCGCCCTGAGCTTGCTCAACATTGTAAGTGAGTTCCGCCAGCCGCAGCAAGGTTTCTTGCCGGTGGAGGCTCCGCCAGCGGGTTGCTGATGTCCCGCACTCGGCACCCGTGGCAAGGCGGAGGCTTGCGCCGACAAGTTCCCGGAAGCGTAGGGCGTGAACGTACGAAGCACAAGGTCGAACGAGGGAGATAACAGCGCAATGAACTGCCTAAGATAAAAGTTATATTCCAAAATGACTTGCCGCTGCTCTAATCATCTGTTTCTATGACATGCTCAGCAGCGACAAGGGAAGAAAAGAAAGAGGTGGGCGGCCTAATCCGCGCGGTCACCCTCGACCCCCCCACTCGAAAGTGGGGGCGGACGTTTCGCCTTTCCAAATAAAGGAGTCGTGCCCGACGTGACGCATGCCTGCGGGCCTCAAGCCCCGCGCATGCCACCCACGTCATGCACGCCTCGCACGCCTCGCCCCCCACGACGCCGCGATAAGCGCGCGCCACTTGGGGAGGGCGCGACGGACGCGGAGTTAAGGAGCAGCGCAACCCAGGCCACGCGTGCCCGTGCACTGTTAGGGCCTGGCCCAACAACGCTCGGCACCGTGTATGGCCCAGACCCGGGGGCTCCTGTCGGTGTACTAAAGTAGGGGTACCTTAGTACCCCGAACTTGTGCACGGGCAGTAGTAGCGTCCCGCGGCAAGGCTTGCCAGGGGAGCGACAAGAGTCTCCACGGCCCTTTCTGGGCCGGACGAAGGCCAAGTGATCGAGCCAAGAAGACCAAGCCCCGGCAAGAGGAGCTTGCCGGGCCGAGAAGGTGAGGTCCGGCAAGAGGAGCTTGCCGGGCCAAGGCGACGAGGGCCCGGCAAGAGGAGCTTGCCGGGACGACTAAGCCGAAGCACCAAGGCCCCGGCGGGAGGAGCTCGCCGGGACGGCCAAACCAAGGCACCCCAAGAGAAGCCCGCCGCGGCGCGCCACGCGCCCTGGCAAGGCCTGACGAGCGGCAAGCTCTCAGGTGCGGCAAGACAACCACCGCGGCAAGCCACTTGCCGCGGCGAACCACCACCTCAGACGTGCGCCCCAGCTCACCTGCCCACGCGTCACTCTGGAGCTTCCCCAGAGACACGTGGCGGGACGCCGCGCAGCCTGGGGCGCGCGCGTGGCATGCGACGTTGGCGGAGTCGCCCCCGTGGCAAGCGGAGGCGCCCCTAACGGTCCGCCTCGGCACTGTTCAGGCGATCCAGACGGGCATTTAATGCCTTTGTCCCCCGCCGTCAGAGTTAGGTGCGATAGCACTGTGCGGCCACTGTTTGCACAGTTCCTTGCCATTTTTACCCTCACCTGCGTCGCTGCCTGTGGAAAACCCCTTAGCATATAAAAGGAGGCCCATGCACACGTAAGGGAGGGAGAGGAAAAACCTAGAAGGGATCCAGACCGGAAGAAGGACACCCAGCAGACCCTCGTCTACGTCCAGCTCCAACTTACTGTAGCTTCTTGCGCTCCAGAGCAAGAACTCGAATCAACCAGACATGCAGCAGTAGGGTTTTACGCATCCGTGCGGCCCGAAGCTGGGTAAAATCGTCGTGTGTGTGTCGCCTCGATCTGCTCTTTGTGCAACCTCCGCCCCCCGCCGAACCGACAAGGGGCTCCGTCCCCATAGGTGCTCGTGGAGGCCGATATCCCCCGACAACTTAGTACTTGCGAACCGTGCCTCATGGGCAAGATGACTAAAACGCCGTTCTCTGGTACTATGGAGAGAGCAACAGATTTGTTGGAAATCATACATACAGATGTATGTGGTCCGATGAATGTTGAGGCTCGTGGCGGATATCGTTATTTTCTCACCTTCATAGATGATTTAAGCAGATATGGGTATATCTACTTAATGAAGCATAAGTCTGAAACATTTGAAAAGTTCAAAGAATTTCAGAGTGAAGTTAAAAATCATCGTAACAAGAAAATAAAATTTCTACGATCTAATCGTGGAGGAGAATATTTGAGTTACGAGTCTGGTCTACATTTGAAACAATGCGGAATAGTTTCGCAACTCACGCCACCCGGAACACCACAACGTAATGGTGTGTCCGAACGTCGTAATCGTACTTTACTAGATATGGTACGATCTGTAATGTCTCTTACCAATTTACCGCTATCGTTTTGGGGTTATGCTTTAGAGACGGTCGCATTCACGTTAAATAGGGCACCATCGAAATCCATTGAGACGACGCCTTATGAACTGTGGTTTGGCAAGAAACCAAAGTTGTCGTTTCTTAAAGTTTGGGGCTGCAATGCTTATGTGAAAAAGCTTCAACCTGATAAGCTCGAACCCAAATCGGAGAAATGTGTCTTCATAGGATACCCAAAGGAGACTGTTGGGTACACCTTCTATCACAGATCCGAAGGCAAGACATTTGTTGCGAAGAATGGATCCTTTCTAGAGAAGGAGTTTCTCTCGAAAGAAGTGAGTGGGAGGAAAGTAGAACTTGATGAGGTAACTATACCTGCTCCCTTATTGGAAAATAGTTCATCACAGAAACCGGTTTCTGTGACACCTACACCAATTAGTGAGGAAGTTAATGATGATGATCATGGAACTTCAGATCAAGTTGTTACTAAACCTCGTAGATCAACCAGAGTATGATCCGCACCAGAGTGGTACGGTAATCCTGTTCTGAAAGTCATGGTACTAGATCATGATGAACCTACGAACTATGAAGAAGCGATGGTGAGCCCAGATTCCGCAAAATGGCTTGAAGCCATGAAATCTGAGATGGGATCCATGTATGAGAACAAAGTGTGGACTTTGGTTGACTTGCCCAATGATCGGCAAGCAATTGAGAATAAATGGATCTTCAAGAAGAAGAATGACGCTGACGGTAATGTTACTGTCTACAAAGCTCGACTTGTTGCGAAAGGTTTTCGACAAGTTCAAGGGATTGACTACGATGAGACCTTCTCACCCGTAGCGATGCTTAAGTCTGTCCGAATCATGTTAGCGATTGCCGCATTTTATGATTATGAAATTTGACAGATGGATGTCAAAACTGCATTCCTGAATGGATTTCTGGAAGAAGAGTTGTATATGATGCAACCAGAAGGTTTTGTCTATCCAAAGGGAGCTAACAAAGTGTGCAAGCTCCAGCGATCCATTTATGGACTGGTGCAAGCCTCTCGGAGTTGGAATAAACGCTTTGATAGTGTGATCAAAGCATTTGGTTTTGTACAGACTTTTGGAGAAGCCTGTATTTACAAGAAAGTGAGTGGGAGCTCTGTAGCATTTCTGATATTATATGTGGATGACATATTACTGATTGGAAATGATATAGAATTTCTGGATAGCATAAAGGGATACTTGAATAAGAGTTTTTCAATGAAAGACCTCGGTGAAGCTGCTTACATATTGGGCACCAAGATCTATAGAGATAGATCAAGACGCTTAATTGGACTTTCACAAAGCACATACCTTGACAAAGTTTTGAAGAAGTTCAAAATGGATCAAGCAAAGAAAGGGTTCTTGCCTGTGTTACAAGGTGTGAGGTTGAGTAAGACTCAATGCCCGACCATTGCAGAAGATAGAGATAAAATGAAAGATGTTCCCTATGCTTCAGCCATAGGCTCTATCATATATGCAATGCTGTCTACCAGACCTGATGTGTGCCTTGCTATAAGTCTAGCAGGGAGGTACCAAAGTAATCCAGGAGTGGATCACTGGACAGCAACCAAGAACATCCTAAAGTACTTGAAAAGGACGAAGGATATGTTTCTCGTTTATGGAGGTGACAAAGAGCTCATCGTAAATGGTTACATTGATGCAAGCTTTGACACTGATCCGGACGATTCTAAATCACAAACCGGATACATGTTTACATTGAACGGTGGAGCTGTCAGCTGGTGCAGTTCTAAACAAAGTGTCGTGGCGGGATCTACGTGTCAAGCGGAGTACATAGATGATTTGGAAGCAGCGAATGAAGGAGTCTGGATGAAGGAGTCCATATCCGATCTAGGTGTCATACCTAGTGCATCGGGTCCAATGAAAATCTTTTGTGACAATACTGGTGCAATTGCCTTGGCGAAGGAATCCAGATTTCACAAAAGGACCAAGCACATCAAGAGACGCTTCAATTCCATCTGGGATCTAGTCCAGGTGGGAGACATAGAAATTTGCCAGATACATACGGATCTGAATGTTGCAGACCCGTTGACTAACCCTCTTCCACGAGCAAAACTTGATCAACACCAAGGCTCCATGGGTGTTACAATCATTACTGTGTAATCTAGATTATTGACTCTAGTGCAAGTGGGAGACTGAAGGAAATATGCCCTAGAGGCAATAATAAAGTTATTATTTATTTCCTTATATCATGATAAATGTTTATTATTCATGCTAGAATTGTATTAAACGGAAACATAATACATGTGTGAATACATAGACAAACAGAGTGTCACTAGTATGCCTCTACTTGACTAGCTCGTTGATCAAAGATGGTTATGTTTCCTAGCCATTGACATAAGTTGTCATTTGATTAATGGGATCACATCATTAGGAGAATGATGTGATTGACATGACCCATTCCGTTAGCTTAGCACACGATCATTTAGTATGTTGCTATTGCTTTCTTCATGACTTATACATGTTCCTATGACTACGAGATTATGCAAGTCCCGTTTACCGGAGGAACACTTTGTGTGCTACCAAATGTCACAATGTAACTGGGTGATTATAAAGGTGCTCTACAGGTGTATCCGAAGGTACTTATTGGGTTGGCGTATTTCGAGATTAGGATTTGTCACTCTGATTGTGGGAGAGGTATCTCTGGGCCCTCTCAGTAATGCACATCACTTAAGCCTTGCAAGCAATGCAACTAATGAGTTAGTTGCGGGATGATGTATTACGGAACAAGTAAAGAGACTTGCCGGTAAGGAGATTTAACTAGGTATTGAGATACCGACAATCGAATCTCGGGCAAGTAACATACCGATGACAAAGGGAACAACGTATGTTGTTATGCGGTTTGACCGATAAAGATCTTCGTAGAATATGTGGGAGCTAATATGAGCATCCAGGTTCCGCTATTGGTTATTGACCGGAGACGTGTCTCGGTCATGTCTACATAGTTCTCGAACCCGTAGGGTCCGCACGCTTAACGGTACGATGACAGTTTTATTATGAGTTTATATGTTTTGATGTACCGAAGGTTGTTTGGAGTCCCGGATGTGATCACGGACATGACGAGGAGTCTCGAAATGGTCGAGATATGAAGATTGATATACTGGAAGCCTATGTTTGGATATCGGAAGTGATCCAGGTGAAAATATGATTTTACCGGAGTACCGGAGGGGTTACCGGAACCCCCCGTAGGCTATTGGGCCTTATGGGCCCAAGTGGAGGAAGAGGAGAGGCGGCCAAGGGGCAGCCGCGCGCCCCTCCCCCCAAGTCCGAATTGAACAAGGAGGGGGCGGCGCCGCCTTTCCTTTCTCCTCTCTCCTCCTTCCCCCCAAGTCCTAATCCAACTAGGAAAAAGGAGGGGAGTCCTACTCCCGGTGGGAGTAGGACTCCTCCTGGCGCGCTTCCTCCCTGGCCAGGCCGCACCCCCCTTGCTCCTTTATATACGGGGCGGGGGCACCCCAGAGGGACAACAATTGATCTGTTTGATCTTTTAATCGTGTGCGGTGCCCCCCTCCACCATAGTCCACCTCGATAATACTGTAGCGGTGCTTAGGCGAAGCCCTTCATTGGTAGAACATCAACATCGTCACCACGCCGTCGTGCTGACGAAACTCTCCTTCAACACTCGGCTGATCGGAGTTCGAGGGACGTCGTCGGGCTGAACATGTGCTGAACTCGGAGGTGCCGTACGTTCGGTACTTGATCGGGCGGATCGTGAAGACGTACGACTACATCAACCGCGCTGTGCTAACGCTTACGCTTTCGGTCTACGAGGGTACGTGGACAACACTCTCCCCTCTCGTTTCTATGCATCACCATGATCTTGCGTGTGCGTAGGATTTTTTTTGAAATTACTGCGTTACCCAACAGTTATGCCATTTTTTACCTATGTGTGCTAATTATGTCATAAATGAAGTAGCTAAGCTAGCTATAGATCATTGTTGAGCTATCCTAGGTTGTTATGCCATTTTTTTCCTAAGTGAGCTAATTATGTCATAAATGAACTAGCTAAGCTAGCTATAGATCATTATTGAGCTATGCTAGGTTGTTATGCTATTTTCTAGCTAACAAAGCATTTGTTAAGCAAAACACTTGGGAAAACTTACCATAATCCGGGAGGTGAAGGACCGGTCGGGGTTGCGCCATCGTGAGACAGAGAAGGATCAATCGATCCTTTGTGGGAGGCGTGCTGCACGAAAGATCATTTGCAATGTTTAGTTAGCATGATGCAACTAAAATGCGAATACTAGTAACTAATGACCATTGAAATGAAACTCACCGTGTCCGCTGTAGCAATCTGGGGCATCGGCGGAGGGGTATGGCCGGTTTTCTCACACACGGACTGTACATTTTGTTTTCACGAGTCAGTCATATTAGTTAGTAATGAAACGAACATCACGTGCATGATTTGGCTAGTATGCGGGAGAAACTTACCACGAGGAGCTCGTATAGGGCCCGGTGACCCGCGTCGTTCCGGTTCCTCTCCGCCTCCAACAGAGTAGCCGTCCTCTCCTCCATCTCCCTCACCTTCTCCTCCGCCTGCCTGCTTGCCTCCGCCACAAGCTCCTTGGCCCTAGCCTCGATAGCGAGCTCCATTGGCCGTGGTCGAGGCCTCATCTTGGGAAGAGACTTCGTCTGGCGCTTCTTGATCTCCGGGAGACTTCTAGGACAACGTATGAGTCCATCCCCAATGGCTAGTGAGCCATGTCTCCTCCCATCACCAGATAACATCATGAGCTTAGGATCAAAAGGACTCTGGCTCGGGTTGAACTCCTCACCTTTCATCTTCTTCCCCCAGTCTCTGTACCTCACGAGCTTGTCGTGGGAGGAGATGTTGGTGAAGCTCTCTAGATGATCGAGCTCATCCTTTGAGAATGCCTTGGCCTTCTTGTACGGGGCACTATGGGCCATGGCATAGAGGTCGTATAGTGGCGGCACCTCCTTCTTGTTGTGTCACGCCTGAAAGAGAGGAACACGGTAAATTAGTAATTAAAGCTAGCATGAACAATGAAATTGCATGAATCGTTAAGGGCTCGAACCACATACCAAGTTATCCCCATACTCAAACAGGTTGGAGCTGCCTTGATGGTGTGGCACACCTTGCATCCGGGCATGCTTGTCCCTGTTCTTCTTGTGGACGGCTAGCCATTGGGGAGAGCACCACTCATCCACCAACCTCTCCCAACAGTCCATCTTATCCGCACACCATCTCGGGGGTGCCTAAGTTAGACAAAGAGAAATTTCAGCGCTACGCCTACGAATCAAATCAAAGAAACTAGTACAAGGCCTTAAGAATAGGTAATTACCTTCATGTACTTGTCCTTACTCAAATACTTGGTGCGACACTTCTTCTTATACCTCCTGATGTTAGTCGAGGAGTAGTAGTCTCGAACACACTGCACCCGAGCCTCGTGTCGTAGGTTCTGAATTAGCCGCTTGCACTCGGCTTCGAGAAACATAGCCGCGTCCGCCTCGTGTTCCTCAAGACACCTGTAGAAGGTCTACAATCAAACAAGGCAACACTGATTAATACAATCACTAGGTACCATTGATATTTAATTCTGTAAAGGAGAAATTACCCAAAACCGCCGTCTCACAATGTCGGCCACCGTCTTGCACACAACACCGTTGACCATCTCCCCCGGCGGGGCTGGGCAGCCTAGTATAGCTCCCAGGTCAGTGCTAGCTGTGGAAGCTCACCCTCACCGGGCAACATGACCCACCCTGGGAAGTGGTGCTGGACTAGAGTACCAAGGACCTGCTTGGGCCTGCGGACATTATCTGCGTGTATCCAACCCCTGCAGTATGACAAGGCCAACACATTGGATATTAATTTGAACAAACATGAAGGCAAAAGGTTAAAAAAGACTAAATGCACTTACTTCTCCCCGTCAGGCTGAATCAACCACCTCTGGTCGCAGGTCGCCAGCCCGGATGGTAGCTTAGTACCACCATGTTGGTAGACCTTCTTGCCCTCCTCAACCAGCTCGCCCTTGCTGTAGCTATCCTCAGATAAGGTCTCCTCGACACCATCACCATGGTTGCTAGTCACTGGAGTCACGTGTGACAAAGACTCTGGGACCGGAGTCTCCTAGGAGGAAGACTGTGGGACCCGAGTGTCCTGGGAGGAAGACACTCGGACCCGAGGCTCGGCGACCAGAGGCCCATCAACCCGAGGCTCGAAGACCTGAGGCTCGTGGACCGGAGTCCAACACGGGTCCAGGTCAGACGGGTCCACCTGAGACAGAGCACTCCGGTGGTCCGGAGACTCAGCGAAGGGTGGCGGCGAGGAAGGCAGAACATCCTTCCTACCTCTCCCAGCGCCCCGTCCACCTCTACGTACCTCCACCCCTCTTCTTCTCCCGACCTCCTCTCCTGGCCGAAGAAGAAGCGTCCGCAGAAGGTGCTCGGGGTGTATGCATGTTGTCTACTAGCACTCTCCAAAGGTTCTAGGGTGGAATAACAACACCCCTCCCACACGCCGAGGTAGGAGGCTCAGAGCACTCTCAACCCAAGCCCACCATCTGTCAACACTTGCAATGACAAAGAGTAAACGAAATTAGTACAAGATAAACATAATAAAAAAATTAGTGTGTATCATCATCATGTACATAATAAAAAATTAAATACCTAATAACATTAACTAATTAATATCGGGGTGTCGGTGTCGGGGGTGCCGTGTCAGGATCTCGGGTTGTCGTGTCGGGGGTCGGGGTGCCGGTGGTGTCATGTCGGGGTGCTGTGTCGGGGTCGGGGTGCGCCTCAGCAACCCTAGACCATTGGCAACCCTCGGGTGTCGGGGTGTCGGTGGTGTCGTGTCGAGGGTCGAGCGGTCGGGGTGTCGTGTCGAGGGTCGAGGGGTCGGGGTGTCAGGGTCAGGGGGTTGGGGTGTCATGCTCGGGATGGCAAATCCTCGACCCCTCGGCGACCCTCGACCCTCAACACGACACCCTGACACCCCGAGCCCTCGACCCTTGACACGACACCCCGACACCTCTTCTTATTTTACTTTTTTTCATCTTTCTTGTTTATTCTTCAAAAAACTACCTAAACTAACTAAACTAAACAACCTAAACTAATTAAACCTAAACTAACTAAACTAAAAAACCTAAACTAATTAAACTAAATAACCTAGACTAATTAAACCCAAACTAACTAAACTAGAAAACCTAAACCCATTAAACCTAAACTAACTAAACTAAACAACCTAAACTAATTAACCCTAAACTAATTAAACTAAATAACCTAAACAAATTAAACCTAAACCTAAACTAACTAAACTAAAAAACATAAACTAATTAAACATAAACTAATTAAACTAAATAACCTAAACCTAAACTAAAAAACAGAAAAAATAGAAAAAGGGAGATGGGGCGGCAGTGGCTCACCATGGGGGAGGGGGCGGCGGCGACAGGTCGGGGAGGGGGCGGGGAGGGGCGGCGACGGGTTGTGCTCCTCGGGGGCGGTCCACCGGCGGCTGCGACAGGGAGGCTCGGGAGGGGAGTGGGGAGGCAAGAAGGGGGCGGCGATGGGGCGGCGACTGAGAGGTGGTGGGCCGTAGGGGCAGCGGGGCCATGGGGCGGCGGGGCGGAGGCGGTCCTCGTCGGGCGGAGAGGAGACGAGAGGAGAGGAGAAAGAGATAGGGCGACGGCGGGGGCGCGGGCCGTCAAGTTATTTTCAAGCTTTGCCGTCTGCTAGCTGAGGGCAACAAACGCTTTGCCGTCCGCTGGCGGAGGGGGCCCGTTAGGGCTTACCACCAAGTGGGCACAACACCCTCTTTGCCGTCTGCTGGCGGACGACAAAGAAGCTTTGCCGTCAGCTAGCTGACGGCAAAATGCTGGCTGATGGCAAAGCCATCCTTTGCCGTCCGCTGCCTCTTTGCCGTCGGCTTTCCTCTAGCTGATGGCAAAGATGGGGCGGACGGCAAATTTTCTGATTCCAGTAGTGAGTTCATAACGTGGTAAGTTCCACACCATCCTCATCTGTCGCCACACTTCCTGCGCATGATCACATGTGACTAGGGCATGGAAGCTGGTCTCCTTTTCCTTCCCACACAGGGGGCAGGTGTCTCTTGTAGAGATATGCCGATACTTTTTGCATGAGTTAGTTGCTAGTGCACCCGAGACCACTTTCCATAACAAGATCCTCATCTTGAATGGTACCGGCTACCTCTTGAGCATGCGTTGGTTTTCCCTTGAAGAGGAAAGGGTGATGCAGCAAAGTAGCATAAGTATTTCCCTCAGTTTTTGAGAACCAAGGTATCAATCCAGTAGGAGACTACACGCAAATCCCTCGTACCTGCACAAACAATCAAGAACCTTGCAACCAACGCGATAAAGGGGTTGTCAATCCCTTCACGGCCACTTGCAAAAGTGAGATCTGATAAAGATAATAAGATAAATATTTTTGGTATTTTTGTTGTATAGATTGAAAAGTAAAGATTGCAAAATAAACAACGCCAGAAATAATACGTTGGCCGGAGATTAATATGACGGAAAATAGACCCGGGGCCATAGGTTTCACTAGTGGCTTCTCTCAAGATAGCAAATTCTACGGTGGGTGAACAAATTACTGTCGAGAAATTGATAGAAAAGCGCATAGTAATGAGAATATCAAGGTATGATCATGTATATAGGCATCACGTCCGTGACAAGTAGACCGAAATGATTCTGCATCTACTACTATTACTCCACACATCGACCGCTATCCAGCATGCATCTAGAGTATTAAGTCCATAAGAACAGAGTAACACATTAGGCAAGATGACATGATGTAGAGGGATAAACTCAAGCAATATGATATAAACCCCATCTTTTTATCCTCGATGACAACAATACAATACGTGCCTTGCTGCCCCTGCTGTCACTGGGAAAGGACACCGCAAGATTGAACCCAAAGCTAAGCACTTCTCCCATTGCAAGAAAGATCAATCTAGTAGGCCAACCAAACTGATAATTCGAAGAGACTTGCAAAGATATTAAATCATGCATATAAGAATTCAGAGAAGAATCAAATATTGTTCATAGATAATCTTGATCATAAACCCACAATTCATTGGATCTCGACAAACACACCGCAAAAAGAATTACATCGAATAGATCTCCAAGAGAATCGAGGAGAACTTTGTATTGAGATCCAAAGAGAGAGAATAAGCAATCTAGCTAATAACTATGGACCCGAAGGTCTATGGTAAACTACTCACACATCATCGGAGAGGCTATGGTGTTGATGTAGAAGCCCTCCATGATCGATTCCCCCTCCAGCGGAGCACCGGAAAAGGCCCCAAGATGGGATCTCACAGGTACAGAAGGTTGCAGCGGTGGAAATAGGGTTTTGCTACCTCTTGAGCACCGCGTTGGTTTTCCCTTGAAGAGGAATGGGTGATGCAGTAAAGTAGCGTAAGTATTTCCCTCAGTTTTTGAGAACCGAGGTATCAATCCAGAGGCCACGCTCAAGTCCCTCGCATCTACACAAGCAAATAAAACCTCGCAACCAACGCAATAACGGGGTTGTCAATCCCTTCACGGTCACTTACAAAAGTGAGATCTGATAGATATGATAAGATAATATTTTTGGTATTTTTATGATAAAGAGTAAATAAATATGCAAAGTAAAATAAACGGCAATAGAAATAGCTAAGTGCTGGAAAATTAATATGATGGAAAATAGACCCAGGGGCCATAGGTTTCACTAGTGGCTTCTCTCAAGATCAAAAGTATTACGGTGGGCGAACAAATTACTGTTGAGCAATTGATAGAATTGAGCATAGTTATGAGAATATCTAGGTATGATCATGTATATAGGCATAACGTCCGTGACAAGTAGACCGACTCCTGCCTTCATCTACTATTATTACTCCACACATCGACCGCTATCCAGCATGCATCTAGAGTATTAAGTTCAAAAGAACAGAGTAATGCTTTAAGTATGATGACATGATGTAGAGGGATAAACTCATGCAATATGATATAAACCCCATATTGTTATCCTCGATGGCAACAATACAATATGTGCCTTGCTGCCCCTACTGTCATTGGGAAAGGACACCGCAAGATTGAACCCAAAGCTAAGCACTTCTCCCATTGAAAGAAAGATCAATCTAGTAGGCCAAACCAAACCGATAATTTGAAGAGACTTGCAAAGATAACCAATCATACATAAAAGAATTCAGAGAAGATTCAAATATTGTTCATAGATAAACTTGATAATAAACCCACAATTCATCGGTCTCAACAAACACACCGCAAAAGAAGATTACATCGAATAGATCTCCACAAGAATCGTGGAGAACTTTGTATTGAGATCCAAAGAGAGAGAAGAAGCCATCTAGCTAATAACTATGGACCCGAAGGTCTATGGTAAACTACTCACACATCATCGAAGAGGCTATGGTGTTGATGTAGAAGCCCTCCGTGATCAATGCCACCTCCGGCAGGTCGCCAGAAAAGGCCCCAAGATGGGATCTCACGGGTATAGAAGGTTGCTGCGGTGGAATTAGGTTTTCGTGACTTCTGTTGGTTTGGGGGTACGTAGGTATATATAGGAGGAAGAAGTACGTCGATGGAGCAACGTGGGCCCCACAAGGGTGGAGGGCGCGCCTAGGGGGGGGGGGTAGGCGCGCCCCCTTCCTCATGCTCTCCTGGTTGATTTCTTGACGTAGACTCCAAGTCCTCTGGATCACGTTTGTTCCGAAAATCACGTTCCCGAAGGTTTCATTCCGTTTGGACTCCGTTTGATATTCTTTTTCTACGGAACTCTGAAATAGGCAAAAAAACAGCAATTTGGGTTGGGCCTCCGGTTAATAGGTTAGTCCCAAAAATAATATAAAAGTGTATAACAAAGCCCATTAATCATCCAAAACAGAATATAATATAGCATGAAGCAATCAAAAATTATAGATACGTTGGAGACGTATCAAGCATTCCCAAGCTTAATTCCTGCTCGTCCTCGAGTAGGTAAATGATAAAAACTGAATCTTTGATGTAGAATGCTACTTGGCATAATTTTTTAATGTAACCCTCTTAATTGTGGTATGAATATTCAGATCCGAAAGATTCAAGATAAAAGTTTAATATTGACATAAAGGCAATAATACTTCAAGCATACTAACTAAGCAATTATGTCTTCTCAAAATAACATGGCCAAAGAAAGTTCATCCCTACAAAATCATATAGTTTGGTCATGCTCCATTTCCGTCACACAAGAATGCTCTCATCATGCACAACCCCGATGGCAAGCCAAGCAATTGTTTCATACTTTAGTAATCTCAAACTTTTTCAACCTTCACGCAATACATGAGCGTGAGCCATGGATATAGCACTATGGGTGGAATATAATATAATGATGGGGGTTATGTGGAGAAGACAAAAAAGGAGAAATTCTCACATCAACGCGGCTAATCAACGGGCTATGGAGATGCCCATCGATTGATGTTAATGCAAGGAGTAGGGATTGCCATGCAACGGATGCACTAGAGCTATAAATGCATGAAAGCTCAACAAAAGAAACTAAGTGGGTGTGCATCCAACTTGCTTGCTCACGAAGACCTAGGGCATTTGAGGAAGCCCATTGTTGGAATATACAAGCCAAGTTCTATAATGAAAAATTCCCACTAGTATATGAAAGTGACAAAACAAGAAACTCTCTATCATGAAGATCATGGTGCTACTTTGAAGCACAAGTGTGGAAAAAGGATAGTAGCATTGCCCCTTTTATTTTCTATTTTTGGGGCCTTCCCTTTTTTTATTTGGCCTTTATATTTTTTATTGGGACAATGCTCTATGAATGATGATCATCACACTTCTATTTATTTACAACTCAATGATTATAACTCGATACTAGAACAAAGTATGACTCTATATGAATGCCTCCGACGGTGTACCGGGATGGGTAATGAATCAAGAGTGACATGTATGAAAAAGGATGACTCTATATGAATGCCTCCGATGGTGTACCGGGATGGGTAATGAATCAAGAGTGACATGTATGAAAAATTATGAACGGTGGCTTTGCCACAAATACGATGTCAACTACATGATCATGCAAAGCACTATGCCAATGATGAACGTGTCATGATAAATGGAACGGTGGAAAGTTGCATGGCAATATATCTCGGAATGGCTATGGAAATGCCATAATAGGTAGGTATGGTGGCTGTTTTTAGGAAGATATAAGGAGGTCTATGTGTAATAGAGCGTATCATATCACGGGGTTTGGATGCACCGGCGAAGTTTGCACCAACTCTCAATGTGAGAAAGGGCAATGCACGGCACCGAAGAGGCTAGCAATGATGGAAATAAGAGTGCGTATAATCCATGGACTCAACATTAGTCATAAAGAACTCACATACTTATTGCAAAAATCTACAAGTCATCAAAAACCAAGCATTACGCGCATGCTCCTAGGGGGATAGATTGGTAGGAAAAGACCATCGCTCGTCGCCGACCGCCACTCATAAGGAAGACAATCAAAGAACACCTCATGTTTCAAATTTGTTACATAACGTTTACCATACGTGCATGCTACGGGACTTGCAAACTTCAACACAAGTATTTCTCAATTTCACAACTACTCAACTAGCACTACTTTAATATCACTACCTCCATATCTCAAAACAATCATCAAGCATCAAACTTTTCTTAGTATTCAATACACTCATAAGAAAGTTTTTACTAGTCTTGAATACCTAGCATATTAGGACTAATTTCCAAATTTAAGAAAATTACCATGCTGTTTAAGTCTCTCAATATAATATAAGTGAAGCATGAGAGAATAATAGTTTCTATAAAACAAAACCACCGCCGTTCTCTAAAAGATATAAGTGAAGCACTAGAGAAAAAACTATATAGCTCAAAAGATATAAGCGAAGCGCATAGAGTATTCTAATAAATTCCGAAATATGCGTGTCTCTCTCAAAAGGTGTGTACAGAAAAGATGATTGTGGTAAACTAAAAAGCAAAGACTCCAATCATACAACACTCTCCAAGCAAAACACATATCATGTGGTGAATAAAAATATAGCTCCAAGTAAAGTTACCGATGGAAGTAGACGAAAGAGGAGATGCCTTCCGGGGCATCCCCGAGCTTTTCCTTTTTGGTTTCCTTAGATTATCTTGGGGTGCTATGGGCATCCCCAATCTTAGGCTCATGCCACTAATTGTTCCATAATCCATCAAATCTTTTACCCAAAACTTGAAAACTTCACATCACAAAACTTAACAGAAAATCTCGTGAGCTCCGTTAGAGAAAGAAAACAAAACACCACTTCAAGGTACTGTAATGAACTCATTATTTATTTATATTGGTATTAAACCTACTGTATTCCAACTTCTCTATGGTTTATAAACTATTTTACTAGCCATAGATTCATCAAAATAAGCAAACAACACACGAAAAACAGAATCTGTCAAAAACAGAACAGTCTGTAGTAATCTGTAGCTAACGCAAACTTCTGGAACTCCAAAAAATCTACCAAAAGATGACGACCTAGAAAATTTGTTTATTGATCTGCTGAAATTTGAATCAATATTTTATCACGTCCTGGTGATTTTTAATAATTGTTTTTGTGAACAGAAAGTTTCTGGATTTTCAGCAAGGTCAAATAACTATCATCCAAGAAGATCCTATAGGTTTAACTTGGCACAAACACTAATTAAAACACAATACCACATCTAAACAGAAGCTAGATGGATTATTTATTACTAAACAGAAGCAAAAATAAAAAAAACTAAAAATAAAATTGGGTTGCCTCCCAACAAGCGCTATTGTTTAACGCCCGTAGCTAGGCATAAAAGCAAGGATAGATCTAGGTATTGCCATCTTTGGAAGGCAATCCATAAGTGGCTGTCATAATAGGTTCATAAGGTAATTTAATATTCTTTCTAGGAAAGTTTTCCATGCCTTTCCTTAATGGAAATTGGAATCTAATATTTGCTTCCTTCATATCAATGATTGCACCAATCGTTCTAAGGAAAGGTCTACCAAGAATAATAGGACATGAAGGATTGCAATCTATATCAAGAACAATAAAATCTACGGGCACATAGTTTCTATTTGCAATAATAAGAACATCATTAATTCTTCCCATGGGTTTCTTAATGGTGGAATCCGCAAGGTGCAAGTTCAAAGAACAATCATCAAATTCACGGAATCCTAGCAAATCACACAAAGTTTTTGGAATCGTGGAAACACTAGCACCCAAATCACACAAAGCATAGCATTCATGATCTTCAATTTTAATTTTAATAGTAGGTTCCCACTCATCATAAAGTTTTCTAGGGATAGAAACTTCCAACTCAAGTTTTTCTTCATAAGATTGCATTAAAGCATCAACGATATGTTTGGTAAAAGCTTTATGTTGGCTATAAGCATGTGGAGAATTTAGCACGGATTGCAACAAGGAAATACAATCTATTAAAGAGCAATTATCATAATTAAATTCCTTGAAATCCAAAATAGTGGGTTCATTAATATCTAGAGTTTTGATCTCTTCAATCCCACTTTTACCAATTTTTGCATCAAGATCTAAAAACTCCGATTTTTGGAACGCCTTCTAGGTAAAGGTGGATCATATTCAGTCCCATCATTATCAAGATTCATATTGCAAAACAAAGATTTAATAGGGGACACATCAATAACTTTTAGATGTTCATCTTTATTTTCATAGAAACTGGAAGAACACGCTTTCACAAAGCAATCTTTCTTAGCACGCATCCTAGCGGTTCTTTCTTTGCACTCATCAATGGGAATTCTCATCGCTTTGAGAGACTCATTGATATAATGCTTAGGTGGAATAGATCTAATTTTCCAAAAATCAACATCAAGAGAAATTCTATCAACGTTCCTAGCCAATTCATCAATCTTAGGCAAATTTTCTTCAAGCAAAGCATTAAATATCTTTTTCAAATTCATAAATTCTGTAACACTAATCTCAAATTCAGAAGGCATCTTATTAAAATTTCCATAATAATTGTTGTAGGAATTACCATAATTAATAGAGGGATTACTAGGATACGGCCTAGGACTAAAGTTTCCTCTATACGCGTTGTTACCAAAATTATTCCTACCAACAAAATTCACATCCATAGATTCATTATTATTCTCAATCAAAGTAGACAAAGGCACATCATTAGGATCAGAAGAAACACTTTTATTAGCAAATAATTTCATAAGTTCATCCATCTTTCCACTCAAAACATTAATTTCTTCTATCGCATGCACTTTTTTATTAGTAGATCTTTCGGTATGCCATTGAGAATAATTAACCATAATATTATCTAGGAGTTTAGTAGCTTCTCCTAAATTGATTTCCATAAAAGTGCCTCCCGCGGCCGAATCTAATAGATTTCTAGAAGCAAAATTAAATCGGCATAATTTTTTTTGTATAATCATCCAAAGATTTAAACCATGTGTAGAGCAATTACATATCATTAATTTCATCCTCTCCCAAGTTTGTGCAACATGTTCATGATCAAGTTGCTTAAAATTCATCATATCGTTTCTAAGAGAGATGATCTTAGCGGGAGGAAAATACTTAGAGATAAAAGCATCTTTGCATTTATTCCATGAATCAATACTATTTTTAGGCAAAGACGAAAACCAAGCTTTAGCACGATCTCTAAGCGAAAAAGGAAATAGCTTCAATTTAACAATATCATTGTCCACATATTTCTTCTTTTGCATATCACACAAATCAACAAAGCTATTTAGATGGGTAGCGGCATCTTCACTAGGAAGGCCGGTGAATTGATCTTTCATGACAAGATTCAACAAAGCATCATTAATTTCACAAGATTCAGTATCGGTAAGAGGAGCAATTGGAGTGCTAATAAAATCATTGTCGTTGGTATTGGTAAAGTCACACAATTTAGTAATATCTTGAGCCATAGTGACAAGCAAGCAATCCAACACACGAGCAAACGAGAAGCAAGCGAAAAAGAGGCGAATGGAAAAGAGAGGGCGAAGAAAACGGCAAGGGTGAAGTGGGGGAGAGGAAAACGAGAGGCAAATGGAAAATAATATAATGCGAGGGAGAAGAGTTTGTGATAGGTACTTGGTATGTCTTGACTTGTGCGTAGATGTCCCCGGCAACGGCGCCAGAAATCCTTATTGCTACCTCTTGAGCATGCTTTGGTTTTCCCTTGAAGAGGAAAGGGTGATGCAGCAAAGTAGCGTAAGTATTTCCCTAAGTTTTTGAGAACCAAGGTATCAATCCAGTAGGAGACTACACGCAAATCCCTTGTACCTGCACAAACAATCAAGAACCTTGCAACCAACGCGATAAAGGGGTTGTCAATCCCTTCACGACCACTTGCAAAAGTGAGATCTGATAAAGATAATAAGATAATATTTTTGGTATTTTTGTTGCAAAATAAACGACGACAGAAGTAGCACGTTGGCGGGAGATTAATATGATGAAAATAGACCCGTGGGCCATAGGTTTCACTAGTGGCTTCTCTCAAGATAGCAAATTCTATGGTGGGTGAATAAATTAATGTCGAGCAATTGATAGAAAAGCGCATAGTTATGAGAATATCTAGGCATGACCATGTATATAGGCATCACGTCTGTGACAAGTAGACCGAAATGATTCTGCATCTACTACTATTACTCCACACATCGACCGCTATCCAGCATGCATCAAGAGTATTAAGTTCATAGAACAGAGTAATGCATTAGGCAAGATGACATGATGTAGAGGGATAAACTCAAGCAATATGATATAAACCCCATCTTTTTATCCTCGATGGCAACAATACAATATGGAGGTAATAGCACTGCAGGTCCCTAAACTTGCAGTGGATGTGATGATTTGGTCCTTGAAGTTGAAAAAGTGGATTATTTCATCCCTCAACTTGTCATGGATGTGCAAATTTAGTCCAGGGCCAATCAGAACTCGCCCAGTGGAGCTAGCTGGCCTGGGCCGGTCAGCACCGCGCATTTTGTAGTTTACCCCTGCCTTTATCACGAATCAACCCACACTACTACACCTGAGTTAACTGGTTGGTTGTTGGGAAAAAGAAGGTTCGGGGTTTGTTGTTGGGAAAGAGAAGGTGGCAAGGGCGGTGCAGTAGGGGTGTACAGGGAAAGATTGAGCTAGGCGCGTCGTACAAGGGAGCTGGGTTGGAAGTTGCTGCGCGTATGAGATTATAATTTCTTGCTTCCTGTCATATAAATATTATTTTTATTAATTTTGCCCAACGCCAGCCATGTAGACATAGCATCTTGGACTCGACGAATCAACTCAACGACATGAAACCTTTGCTTCTATCCATGAAATGCAAAGATAAGATTAATCTTAATGCATTTATTTATGTTAAGCTGATAGTTCATTATTAGAAAAACTCTCATGTTGTTCTGCAGGCTTCTAATATTTGGAACAGTATGAATTTTTTTTGATAACTCATATATTTGGAACAGTATTACTAGTTCTTTCTTCTAAAAATAGTTTACCTCCTCGCTAGCTAAAATTATGCTAAACAACAGATTAAAAAATATATGCTAAACCATGAATTGTATGTAGTTGAACTGTGCTATTTTAAGAATTACCAGGTCATCTGATCTTATGGAAAATGTGTATTCTTTAGACCCTTGTCTGAACGTAAATACATCCTTTCCTCGTATATTCATGATTTCCTCATGGGTTGTCCATTTCTTTCGAGTGTTTTTTATAGATCTGAGTGAGCATCGTGACTTATGGGGATTTTTAAAAAAAAGAAGGATGACCCTTGGTCTCTGCATTTGGGTGATGCATACGGCCACTTTATTAATTATTATCACAAGACCTTACAAAGCCAAACAATAGCAAGACTAAAGCCACCGTCTAAGCAACAACTGTTGCTACACCTATCCAATTGATGAAGGGGCGCAGATAGTCTGGGCCTATTACCAAACAGACATCACAGCCAAACTTAAACATCTAAGACCTGAGGTCCCAACCAGCACGCCTGCCTGGTATGGGGCACCTACCAGTCTGGCGCACTACTCAACCAGGACGCCTGCCGGGTATGAGGCCGCCGCAGCCACCTGCCACCAATCTATCTTCAGAGCTATACTGTTGCATGTAACGTGCCAGGTCTCTCTGCCATCGACGCCACCATGACGCTCGACAGCATCGTTCTCCTGTGCGAGTCCATCCTCCCATAGTGAAGTCCGAATCTGCACTGCACCATGCCGTCAAGATCCGTCGCCATCTGTGTGTAGGATGAATCACCGCTCCACCAAAGAATCCGTCCTCTGGTCCCTCGATCCCGTGTGTACCTTCAAGAATGACGCTCCCAAGGGAGAAACGACACCAGAGCGCCGTCATCATCCGATCATCCAATCTAGGGTTTCCCCCCGAGGTAGCAGAGAGTGGCCTTGAACTTCTCCAAGGCGATGCCTTCAAGAAGGGAACGACACATATAGCACCGCCACCGTTGGCCTTAGCAGACGCCGAAGACAAGTTTTCACCCAGATCAGTTCGAAAGAATCCAACTCTCGTGCATGGGCCGCCGTCACCACCAGGCAGAACCCTGGAGCACCGGCAGATCAGCGAGCCACCGGCACCACCGCATCCAAATTTCCGGTCACGCCGGGCCGCCGCCATCCCCCGCGCCGTCCGGGTCAGAGACGGAGCCGCCGACCACGCACAGGGACCGCTGCCGCCTGCACACGCCAGAGCACCGTCGAGAGCCCAGCGCCCGCCACCGCTTGCCGAGGGCCGCCGCCGCGCGCCCCGAGCGGACTCCCACGCACACCAGGGAAAACTGCGAGCGTGAGCCCTGCCGTCGCCCCCAAGCCCGCGCCGGCGCGCCCCGCCTCCAGCGCGTCGCCAACAACCGCCGCGATCCGCCCGCGTCAGCGAGTCGTGGGAGAAGAGATCCCGCCACCGCCGACGCCGACCGAGCTTTGCCCGGGGGGCGTGCCCCGGCGGCGGCGAGGAGGAAAGGTCGGGGGAGGAACGAGGACGCGGCGGCGCTAGGGTTCCCTCGGTCGCCGTGCAGGGGCGACACGGGAGGAGTCAGGAGTCGGGAGCCTATCGTGAAGCATGTGGGGATGTCTCTTGTCCTTTGCAGGTACTTGATCGCTTCGCACACCACAGACTATCAATATCCTATGTTCTTTTTGAACACCATTGCAGTCACAGTATGCGAAACTACCGAACATGCACAAGGTCCAGATTTTTGGAATCAATGCCGGCAACTAAGCGGCAGCGTCCCAGGGTAGAGAGCACTCACTACCATGTTTCATTTGAATGGCTGGATGGTGTTGCACCTAGTTCTGAATTCGCTCGTCAGAGTACCAGTGTGTAGTGTTTGAGAGCTGTTAGTAGATGACATGTGATCATTGTACAGAGTAACGCTAAAAGGCCTGGAAAATGATGCTGTTTTGCAACTTTGCCCGACACACGTTCTGTAGACTATTTATGCTGCTATATGTTTTGTTGCGAGTATTTGTCACTTGATACATGTACAGTTTCTCCGTGCCTGAAGTTTCCCTTTCTTAATCCCGGCAATTTGAGGTAAGATCAGAAGGAACTACGTGTGCATCCATGTTTGTCCACAGGCCATCAGGTCGTGCACAAACCTGCTAGCAAACCGTTCAGGTCGGTAGTGTTTTGTGCAATGAGACCCAGAGAAGGAATATACCCACCAGTTAACTCAGGTGTAGTAGTGCGGGTTGATTCGTGATAAAGGCAGGGGGTAAACTGCAAAATGCGCGGCGCTGACCGACCCAGGCCAGCTGGCTCCACTTGGCGAGTTCTGATTGGCCCTGGACTAAATTTGCACATCCATGACAAGTTGAGGGATGAAATAATCCACTTTTTCAACTTCAAGGACCAAATCATCACATACGCTGCAAGTTTAGGGACCTACAGTGCTATTACCTCATACAATATGTGCCTTGCTGCCCCTGCTGTCACTGGGAAAGGACACCGCAAGATTGAACCCAAAGCTAAGCACTTCTCCCATTGCAAGAAAGATCAATCTAGTAGGCCAAACCAAACTGATAATTCGAAGAGACTTGCAAAGATATTAAATCATGCATATAAGAATTCAGAGAAGAATTAAATATTGTTCATAGATAATCTTTATCATAAACCCACAATTCATCGGATCTCGACAAACACACTGCAAAAAGAATTACATCGAATAGATCTCCAAGAGAATCGAGGAGAACTTTGTATTGAGATCCAAAGAGAGAGAAGAAGCCATCTAGCTAATAACTATGGACCCGAAGGTCTGTGGTAAACTACTCATACATCATCAGAGAGGCTATGGTATTGATGTAGAAGCCCTCCATGATCGATTCCCCCTCCGACGGAGCACCAAAAAAGGCCCCAAGATGGGATCTCACGTGTATAGAAGGTTGCGACTGTGGAAATAGGGTTTCGTGGTGCTCTCAGATGTTTTCAGGGTATATGAGTATATATAGGCGAAAGAAGTAGGTCGGTGTAGCCAGGAGGGGCCCACGGGGGTGGGGGCGCGCCTACCCCCCTGGGCGCGCCCTCCTACCTCGTGGCCGCCTCATTGCTTCCTTGACTTCCACTCCAACTTTCCTGGATTGCGTCTGTTCCAAAAACGATCCTTGCGAAGGTTTCATTCAGTTTGGATTCCGTTTGATATTCCTTTTCCGCGAAACACTGAAATAGGCAAAAAAACAGTAATTTGCACTGGGCCTTCATTTAATAGGTTAGCCCCAAAAAATAATATAAAAGTGCATAATAAAGCCCATTAAACATCCAAAATGGATAATATAATAGCATGGAACAATAAAAATTATAGATACGTTGGAGACATATCAATACCTTGGCTGCCCATATGCACTGCCAAACCGGCCGCTCCCCAGAAGGGTTGTTGCTGGTCGCAGGTGCCATACCCGGGGCGATTCTCAAAGTAGCTAGCCTGTATGCACTCCTCACAGAAAATTGTCCGCTCCTTTCCGGGAACCAGGCTAAGAAGTCTTGGCCATTCCTCGGTGAGGTACGAATCTTAAGAATCACCCGTACGTCCATGTCCCAAAAATGTTCTAGCAACCTTTGCTCATTCCAAGCACCTTGTTCAGTTAAGAAATCTGCCACCCAATTAAGTCTGCAGTTACGTTTAGGAGTTATTGGCCGAAGATTATGACCCCTCGGGATCCAAGCATCTCTCCATGTTCTAATTAGTGTCCCGTCTCCCACACGCCAAATAATGCCTTTCTTCACCAATTCAAGACCATGTACAATCCCCTTCCATACTGCGGACGAGCTAGTCGGGAACACTATATCCAATAGGTTACCATGGGGATAATATTTGGCTTTAAGTAGTCTCGCACACAGGCTATCTGGGCAATCCAATAATTGCCAAGCCTGCCTAGCAAGCAAGGCCTGGTTGAACACTCTCATGTCACGGAAGCCCATGCCCCCCATAGACTTGGGTACTACCATCCTCTTGCAACTAAGCCATGCCATTTTCCTCTTACCATTCTCCACCCCCACCAGTACTGTCTCATCATCCTTGTCAAGTTGTCACAAACGAACGCCGGTATCTTAAATACACTCATAACATAGGTATGGATGGCCTGCGCAACAACTTTGATCAAAATTTCCTTGTTTCCCACAGATACAAATTGTTCACTCCAGTCTATCAACCTTGCTCTCAATCTCTCCTGAAGTGTTTCGAATTGCCCTTTGTGCAATCTTCCTTCTTGCACCGGTAAGCCCAGGTACTTGGGCTCAAACATTTGCCGTGAAACTTCCAATATGCCTTTTACCTCATCCGCCACCACTGAGGGAGTCCTGGACTAAGGGGTCCTCGGGCGTCCGGCCTGTTATCCATGGGCCGGACTGGTGGGCTGTGAAGACATGAAGGCCGAAGACTGTACCCGTGTCCGGATTGGACTCTCCTTGGCATGGAAGGCAAGCTTGGCGATCAACTATGAAGATTCCTTCCTATGTAACCGACTCTATGTAACCCTAGACCCCCCGGTGTCTATATAAACTGGAGGGTGTAGTCCGGAAAGGATATACGCATTACCATAGTCATATAGGATAGACTTCTAAGGTTTAGCCATTACGATCTTGTGGTAGATCAACTCTTGTAATACTCATACTCATCAAGATCAATCAAGAAGGAAGTAGGGTATTACCTCCATAGAGAGGGCCCGAACCTGGGTAAACATCATGTCCCCTGTCTCCTGTAACCATCGATCCTAGATGCACAGTTTGGGACCCCTACCCGAGGTCCGCCGATTTTGACACCGACATTGGTGCTTTCATTGAGAGTTCCACTATGCCATCAACGAAAGGTTCGATGGCCCCTTCGATCGTCTATAGTGACGCTGTCCAAGGAGAAACCTTCCTCCCCGGACAGATTTTTGTATTCGTCGGCTTCGTACTGCGGGCCAACTCGCTTGGCCATCTGGAGCAGATCGATAGCTATGCCCCTGGCCACCAGGTCAGATTTGGAAGCTAGAACTATGTTGCGGATATCCGTGGAGACCTGATCTTCAATGGATTTGAGACCGCAGCGATCGCTCCCCCTCGCTCCAATGAACATGACTTAAATCTATCATCGGACCATGTTCAGGAGACGGTCCCTGTAACTGTTGTGACCTTAGATCCGGAGCAGATCACGCCATCCGAAGCCACAGAGTCTGTGGCGTTGGAGCCGCACACATACTCAACACCTGGGAATATCTGCGTCATTTCGGACTCGTATCCGGCTATAAGTTCTGAACCACGCATGCCTACGGGCGCAGAGCTGGATCGGTTATCGATCTTCGAGTTCAGCGCTGCAGATATCTTCCAACACTCGCCCTTGGGCGACGTTCTAAATTCATTAAAAAACTTGTCCTTGGCGGGGGGACTCACAGCCGAACTATGTCCGGTTCGAACTATAAGCTGACGATGGGGAATTTCGCTTCCCACCCGCACCCACTTCATAGCCACTGTCGAGGACTTAACCGACGAGCTTGATTATGGCTCCAAAGACATCGACGGTATGGACGACGATGCCGACAAGGAGCAAGGCCAAGACCCGCCATTCACTGGATGTTGGATGGCCACCTCTTTGTACGATGTGTACATGGTTGACACACCTAAAAAAGCTAGCGATGATGATAAAGAAGATCCAGTCGCGAATAAACCTTCTAAGACATAGTCCAAGTGCCGACGCCCTAAACGCCGTTCTAAGCCACGTCGCTCAAAATATGGCAACACTGGCACCAGAGAAAATAGTGCTCCGGACGACGCCGAAAACAACGAAGACCCTGCTGGAGTAGCATCCGAACAGGAGGAACAAGCCAACGAGCAAGTTAACCCTGATAAACAGGTCGTACCCAGTGACCCGGATGATGATAGTTATCGTCCACTCTCCGAGGATGAGGAGAGCCTCGGCAACAAGGATTTCATCGTGCCTGAGGCACCCCTCGAGCAGGAGCGCTTCAAGCGCCAGCTAATAGCTACTACAAGAAGCCTGAAGAAAAAGCAGCAACAGCTTCAAGCCGATCAATACCTACTTATTGACAGATGGACTGATGTCCTGGCAGCCGAAGAATACGGCCTCAAGCACCCAGCCAAGAGTTACCCGAAGCGCAGACTGCTACCTCAGATCGATGAGGAGGCGCCGGAGCCCATGCCTCCCTCGCGCAATGCGGAATGACCACCACGTGGTCGGGATAGTGCGGCGGATCGACCACCACGTGGTCGGGATAAAACGGCATTTCAGGCCGAACAATAGCCCGCCCCACCGCCTCATAAAAACAGAGACAGAATAGCTCGATACCATACATACGATCTTCGGCAGGACATGGACAGTAGAGCAGGACACACCAGATCAATCTACGAATCACGAGGACGCTTCCCGACTCGGGATGACGGCTACCTATTCGGACGTGACAAACTTAGTCATGCCCGGGCCGATAACCACATACGGACTCCATCGGAGTTGCGCCATGACGCAGCCCGATATAGAGGCGCCGCACACCCCCTCTGCTTCACAGATGAAGTACTGGATCACGAATTCCCCGAGGGGTTCAAGCCCGTCAATATTGAAACATACGACGGAACAACCGATCCCAAAGTGTGGATTGAAGATTTTATTCTCCACATCCATATGGCCCGAGGAGACGACCTCCACGCCATCAAATACCTCCCACTAAAATTAAAAGGGCCAGCTAGACACTGGCTAAATAGCCTGCCTGAAAATTCCATCGGCAGCTGGGAAGACTTGGAAGAAGCTTTTCTTGACAACTTCCAAGGTACTTATGTCCGGCCACCAGATGCCGATGACTTAAGTCATATAGTCCAACAACCTGGAGAATCAGCCAGAAAATTCTGGACTAGCTTCTTAACCAAAAAGAACCAGATCGTTGACTGTCCGGATGCCGAAGCCCTAGCAGCCTTCAAACACAGCATCCGTGACGAATGGCTCGCCCGCCACCTCGGCCAAGAAAAGCCGAAATCCATGTCAGCCCTCACAACACTCATGACCCGCTTTTGCACGGGTGAGGACAGCTGGCTGGCTCATAGCAAAAACACAGCCAGCGAGGCATGCCCCTCCGAGGCCAAGAACAACACCGGCAAGCTCCAGCATAATAGACACAAATGTCGAAGCAATGGTGATAACACCGATGACACCACAGTTAACGCCGGATTCAACGGCTCCAAGTCCGACCAACAGAAGAAGCCCTACAAAAGGAATAGTGAGGGACCATCCAGCTTGGACCGCATACTCGATCGTCCGTGCCAGATACATGGCACCCCAGACAAACAAGCCAATCATACCAACAGAGATTGTTGAGTTTTCAAACAGGCTGGCAAGTTAAATGCCGAGAACAAAGAAAAGGGATCACAAAGTGAGGACGAGGACGAAGAGCCCCGGTAGCCGAACACTGGGGGGCAGAAGAAATTTCCCCCTCAAGTCAAAATGGTGAACATGATATACGCTACACACATCCCCAAAAGGGAGTGCAAGCGAGCACTCAGGGACGTCTATGCGATAGAGCCAGTCGCCCCAGAATTCAATCTATGGTCGTCATTCCCGATCACCTTCGATCGCCGAGATCACCCAACTAGTATCCGCCATGGCGGTTCGGCCGCACTAGTCCTCGACCCAATCATCGACGGATTTCACGTAACATGAGTCCTAATGGACGGTGGTGGCAGCCTCAACCTGCTCTATCAGGATACAGTGTGGAAGATGGGCATTAATCCCTCACGAATCAAACCCACAAATACTACCTTTAAAGGAGTCATACCAGGCGTAGAGGCCCGTTGTACGAGCTCAATCACGCTGGAGGTGGTCTTCGGTTCTCCGGACAACTTCCGAAGCAAAGAGTTAATCTTCAATATCGTCCCCTTCCGCAGCGGCTACCACGCACTGCTTGGACGAACCGCGTTTGCTTGATTCAACGCAGTGCCACACTATGCTTATCTCAAGCTCAAGATGCCCGGTCCACGCGGCGTCATAACAGTCAATGGAAACACTGAGCGCTCCCTCCGAACAGAGGAGCACACAGTCGCCTAGCAGCAGAGGTACATAGCGGCCTTCTCAAGCAGAACCGTAATCCGGCTGCCGAGCCCCTGGACATCACTAAGAGAGTCCAGACCACACTGCAACAGGAGGGTTCGGCTCGTCAAGAGCTCGATTAGCAATTCGGCCTTCGTCCCAGCCCCAATGAGGTAGCAGCATCCGCACCACGCGTACATAATTACGCGCTCAAAATCCCATGGGCATCGACAGAGGCACAACTGGCTTGTAGTTCGGCTACACCGATCCCGGACTCTCTGGCCCCCTTCGATGGCCTGATCACTGATCTTGTCAGAGGACAAATACACCAGATTGGCACAGAGCATAGGCATATAGGGGAAGCCCTAGAGGACAATCCAACGATCACTCTACCTATTTTTTAGTACCCAAATGCAGCTCTCCTTTGGTTATGGCATGTTAAATAGCCGGTTGCTTCTCGCACCATTTGTATAAATGCGCTTTGACGCATCAACCCAACTATAATGGAAACAGTTCACGGCCCAAGTAAAGGGGCCCTAGATGCTACCTCTGCTCTGTTTCTGTTTTCCTTTGCCATTAATTACTTATATTCTCGCATTCGTACACCTTGGTACGTTTCATATTCGCCAGGGGCTCCCCATCGCCCCATAATACGGCAACAAAGTCCGAACACTTCTTATAGATAGGTTCGGCACCCCGAATTTAGCATTATATGCATTGGCTCTGAATCATGTCTTTCGTCAATAGTTGGGCTTCCCGGCTCCTGTGCTTGCTACCCTACGTTCCGCTACATCGGCTAGGGTAGTAAAGGGAGAACTACTGTGATTGTGCCCTGGTCTAAACATGACGAGCACCTCAGTAGAGAAAGCTGAAAAATGACTGTCATGATGCGGCGAGAGCCGGTCAGCTGTTCGGAGGTCACAAATCGTTGGAGATTTTGTCCGCATTCCGCGAAGGATCGGCACTTCCCGATCAGACGCTGACAGCACTCTGGTTCGTATACCAGGTGTCGTGGGTTTGTCACGGCAGATGTCCTAGCAAAAGGACTTAGTCGTGGAGCCATCGCAACGGGTTAACTCGAAGGGGTTAAAGCGGACAAGGGACACAGGGAGTTTATACTAGTTCGGCCCCTTCGATGAAGGTAAAAGACTACATCTAGTTTGTGATGGAATTGATGGGGTTTCGAGGACTAGGGAGCAAACAAGCTTCGCCTAGGCCTCGAGTTATTGTTGTCTGTCCTGAACCGCTATCGGGTTGTCCCCTTATATACACGGGCGACACCCGTCGGTTCATAGAGTCCCAATCTCCGGTTTATATTCGTATCCGGGTTGGTCTCTCCCTATTCCTAACTTATAATACAAGTTTATATACACGTCGGTTTACCGCTACAGATACTGAACCGACTATGGCCTTGGGCCTTTGTCTAGCCTCTGGGCTTTAGCACCTTTAGACTACTGATGAAGTAACCCGGCCCACTTAGGCCGGTTTATGCCCAGCAGTAATATCCCCAACATTAGGCCCCAGATTGATTTGAACAGGTTCATGTCAATCCTTAGCCAAAATCTTTGTCTTCATCCTCTTCCTGTATCTGTTGAACCGTCGTGTCGTCATCTTCTTTGGTTGCTGTAAACCAGCATGACATCATCCTAAAGCCAGCCTTTATAACGCCTTCTCTGTTTAACAGATCCGCACTAATCGAGGCGACAACTCCGAAAATTGTGGCTCCTGGATTCGCGCGCCTGACGCATGTTCTTTGCTTCATAAATAGGGCCGAAGGGTCATTTCCTTTCTCTCCTTCATCCCCTTTCTCTTCGTCTTCTCTGCGCCGCCAGCCTCGAAGCTCCGCCGCCGCTGCTGATCTCTGCATCGTCTTAGGCCGCTGCATCGACCTGATCATACCAGAAAACCGCGGTGTCCTTTCGCATCTCCCCCAGCTCTGGTAAGATCTCTGTTTTTACCCATCTGGATCCACACTAGGGTTTCATGTTCTTGCCGTGTTCTTGCTTACTGTTCATGTTCCTGTTCATACCTCTGGATATATTCAAGGAAACCACTCTGTGAGTTACCAATGGGCCTTTAACATTCATCTTTGTAGATTCATGTTTCAGTTCATAGATCCAAATAACCTTTCTGCCCTTTGAACTAATATTGTTCCGCCTTAGGCTTTGAAATATTTCCCTTTTCTGGACTGGCTTTAGATCCATCGCTGTAGAGAAGTCTTGTGAAATCTGTTTCTGTATTTATACACCCTCAATTGCCTTCAATGCTCAGATCCGGCGGTTTAACTTTGGCATAGAAAATGTAAAGGATCAGTATATATCATTAGTCCCCCTGTTTAAACCGCCAGACGTTGCCACCTTGCATAACTCTGGTTTAGATAGGATTGTCTTCCGTTTTAAATAGATATGCCTCCGGTTTAATTCAAACATATACTTGAACCGGAACTGCTTGTCTTGTAGATTTCCTCATGGCCAAGCAAATATATGAATGCAACTGGGTTCCTTCCCATGTTACGGAAACACAGCTGAACAACTTAGTTCTCACTGGCGCTTTAAGCAGTAAAAACACCGTCCACTGGAGAGTCCCAGGCACAGAATGTCCTCCCACCCCTGAAGAGGGAGAGGTTGTTGTTTTTGCGGATCACCTGGCCCGGGGCTTTAGCCCGCCCGGTTCAAAGTTTTATCGGGATGTCTTAGCCAATTTCCAGCTGCGCCCACAAGATATCGGTCCCAACTCTGTTACTAATATATGCAACTTCCAAGTGCTTTGCGAAGTATATTTTCAAGAGGAACCCACAGTGGACTTGTTCCGAGACTTCTTTCACTTGAACCGTCGCACAGAATTTACTGATGGCCCAAACATGGAACTGGGTGGTATGGCGATTCAGAAAAGCAAAGAGGTCACTTATCCTCATGCGAAACTGCACAGTCATCCCCAGGAGTGGAATAATTCCTGGTTCTATTGTAAAGACACCTCTCCTGCCGAAGAGAATCCATTGCCTGGTCTCCGTCCGGAACGGCTTAGCAATACTCACCCCTTTCCTCAGAGGTTAACTGGCAAAGAGAGGAGTAAGTACGCTCCCCAATTGTCCAAGCTCAGAGCTTTCCTAGCTAACGGTTTAACTGGAGTTGATCTTGCCCGTTGTTGGATATCCTGGAGTATACTGTCCCTCAGCCGACGCTCCGGTTTGATGTGTGAATATACAGGCAGTGTTGACGATCCGCTGCGGCATGTAAACATCCAGCTTACTAATGAAGAAGTCACAGAAGCTGTAAAGAAAATTTTGAACGAACCGGAGCACGTCTGCGCTTGTACCGGCCTGCTTCCTTTTTGTGCCACAAACAAACCGCCAGCCGTAAGCCTGCATTTTTCCTTTGTACTAGCTTTGATGCTACTGTACTTGTCTATTACTGATGCCGATATCTGTTTGATGCAGGGTAATGATCCGTTTTGGAGCAAGAAAATCACACAAGAGAAAACTGATAAACCGGACAGACCAAACCGGCCTAAGACCAAGGTCATCAAGAAGTCTGCTCATAAAAGGAGAACCACCGCTTCTTCTGATCCACCCGCTGATGACGATGTGGGTAATCCGGACCTTGAGGTAGAACTTGATTCCCTCGGTTTACTTTTTATACACCTTATTGATGATGATATTTGTCAGGATGATGCCGAAGCTAGCCATGCTGACGATGTAGAGGTAATTGTTCTTTCCTCTGATTCAAGCCTTCCGCCTTCACATAAAATCCGTCACGCAAACCGCAAAGTTAAATTTTCTCATCCTCTTGCTTATTTGGATCCCAACTTTCTTATGAAGACCCACCAGCATGAGGTGCGCCGCACAACTCGACACAGTGGTCAGGTAGTTACCTCCGCCGGTTTACCGAACAATCCGGTTCGGAGACGTCGTTCAGAGGTCTCTAATTTGCTTGTCAAATTTTGTCCTAAAGCGGGCTGTTTTCGTCAACCGCTTAATCCGTCTGACTCCGATTATCAGGTCACCTCGCACTCATCTTCTGGCGAGTCAACTGGCACCCAGCTGCCTCCACTTAAAACCGTGCTTGGGTAAACTTGTACTTATCATAATGTTGTTGATTTTTGTAGCTTTCAATATGGACTGTCTTTGACTTTGCTGCTTCTTTTTTAGGGCCAAACCAAGGCCAAGTAAGAAAGCTCGCCTGGATAAGGCAGCCGAGGAAGACGCTGCTCCTGAACCGGATGCTACCCCAAATGTTGAAGCGGTCGTCTATGAAGATGTGGTTAATGACCCGCTAGTGCAACATGAAGTTGTTTCTGCTGACGAGGGTTTTGTTAACACCTCCGGTCCTGCTGACCAGCCAGCCAGTCCCATTCGGATTGAGAAAACCACCAGTCCCTCCAAACCTGCCAATAAACCGTCTGCGCCAGTTCAAACAGGCGAGTCTAAAGATGATGAAGTCATAATCACTGGCATTGGTCGTTCTGAACCGGGGAATCCTGTCGCTTTAGCCAAGCATACTGCCAAAGAAGAATTTTCTGCCATGAGCAAAGGCAAATGGGATGTCGATCTAGCAACCTATACTGCTCTCAGTGCCCAAGATATTCATTCTGGTTATTTAAACCGGCTATATAGTAGCCGTGATTATGAAGCCAATCTGGTAAAAATGATGAAGGAAAAATTTGAGGTAACCTCCATGTACTTGCTCTTGTTTATCACCACTGTAGCCCCTAAGAGCCAGTCCAACTTTAGTATAATTGAATCGGGTCTTGTCATAAAACTCAATACTTCAAAGTTCGCTGATGTAGCCCCCAAGGGTCGGTTCAACTTAATATAGTTAGAACCGAGACTTTAATCTTCAAACAGTAGCATCCGAAATATCGTCAGAGCAAATGGCCATTAGCCCCCAAGTGCCAAGTTGAATACTTGTTTTGAGCTTGGGACTTTGATAATTAATTGATAGCTGTAAATCAAATAGGCATTAGCCCCCAAGTACAAAGCGCATAACTTGTTATGTGGTTGGTACTTCCTTGGTTAAACCGTATAACTGTGAGATTGCAGGCTGAACTGAAGGTCAAAGAGAACCAAGTCGCCGACCTTCAAGAAAACTTGAAGTCCCAGCAAGCTGAAACCTCCAAGGCCAAGGAGGAGTTAACCAGCGCTTTAAGCACCATGGAGCAACTGAAAGAGGGCTTCAAGAAGGAACGGGCTGACTGGGCCACAGAGAAGGCCGCTTTAACCAAGAAGATTGAAAATGCGGAGGCTGCCCTTAAACCGGTGACTGATGAATTAACCAGCGTAAAGCGACAAGTGCACGCAATGACTGCCGCCATCTTTGGTAAGCTTCTTGTGACTTGTATAATAATCGTGATCCTCTTATAAACAGCCTGGTTTGTAAACTGCTGATCATGTTACAGGCACTCGCATTAACCATTTGGGGTCGGATGTGCGGATAAAACTGAAAGCCGCCTACACCTTAATCGAGCAACTGTACACTGGAGCGCAGCGGATTATCTCAACTGCGTCACATAACAATCCAGCACCCACTTTGATCCAAGATACACTGAAGAGACTGTCAATGCTCCCTGCTCGGATTGATGAGTTAAAAAAGTCTGCTGCTCGAACCGGAGCCATCAATGCCTTAATCCGGGCGAAAGCATGGGTGCCCAATTTTGATCCTGTTGAAGCGGCTCAAGGCTATCCCAGCTTGAAGGAGGATGGATCAGAATTCAGCGAAGAGGATTTAAGAGAGATAAACCGGGCGGTGCGCCCTCTGGCCTGCCAACTGGTAGAGGAAGCAAATTTGTCGCATTACCAAGCTCAGTATAATGATCAGAACAAAAGAGTGGCTGCACCAATCCCTGAAGCGGAAAACCTGATTCCTCCAATCCGTAAGCATACTTATGCCCCTGATATTGAACCGTCTTCACTGATCCATGAAGAAGCTCTCTTTCAAGCATTAATGGGAATCGACTCGACCACTGTTGACTTCCAGCCGCTGGGTAGAGGTGAGGAAGCTGAAGCGGCGCAGGATGATCCAGAACAATCAAACCGGGTGGCAAGCAGGCGTGAACCGAAGGCAGCTTTAACTAGCTTCCTTGTTATATCTTGTCAAGAAAACAATGATCTTATTTGGGCACCAAGCTGCCTTGTAATAGGATAGACAATACTTTTGCTTCTTGAGATGCCTTCGTGCATCTGTGCTGATACCTTTATTTGGAAGGTCAATATGGCCAACTTATATCTCCTACAATCATAAAATCTTAAACTACCAGGGCGGTTGTACCGCCATCCGATTTATGAATCTTTATATAGATACGCAAGGAGACTTGCAAATATGATCAAATTTTGTGATACGAAATACCTGCCATTTATTGGGCATGAAGTAGGCGTTTAGCCAATCTTGAAACGGGGGTTTGATAACCCTAAACCGTCATGGGAGAAAACAGATCCTGTATGTATAATGCCGGCTTACTGTGTAAACCATGCTTTGATCATAATACCCTTTTGTCACTCCAAAAAAAAGGATGTTAATAGAAAAAATCAAACCGAGCAAATAATCTCAGGTTTAAAAATGGACCGTGTTCCGCCAATTTGGCTGTTTGAACCGGTATAAAATACTGTCAGTTTAAAAAAACGCAACCAAAATAAAATAGCAACTCCTCAAGAAAGGCTATTGAAGCCAAAGCAATGATAAAACTTTTTGCAAAAAGAGAGGCTTTACTGAGCCGATCAGATGGTGTTACCATGGTCAGACGCAACCAATGCTCCCCAAAGGTGTAGCTATGGTGCCAGTCGGCCAGGTCCCCAAATGACTCGTGGCATTACGCTGGCCAAGTGGCATGGCAATGGTTCGGGTTCGACCAAGCCCCCAAGTGACTCTAAGGCCTATAGGCCGACCAAGAGGCGTGACCGGTTCAGACTTGACCGTGTTCCCAAGTGATCTGGTGGCTTTCACCGATCAAGAGGTGTTGCATCGGTTCGGACACGACCGAGCCCCCAAGTGATCTGGTGGCTTTCGCCTATCAAAAGGTGTTGCAACGGTTCAAACATGACCGAGCCCCCTGGTGATATTGATAATTTTTTCAAGGGGTAAACCGGAGGTCGTTTTAAAACAGAACAACTCCATGTAACCATACATGATAGAAACGAACAGATACCCCACTTTAGCTGAGAATCCGGTTTATTATATTGAGAATATATACATTGTCATAAGATGTACATAAGCAGAGCCAATGGCTCAGGTGTAGTAAGGCCGAAGATGAGCTATGTTCCATGGCCTGCTGGTCTCCTCCTCTGACTTACGTGAGTCCTTATGCTCTTGAATATCAATCAGATAGTATGACCCGTTGTGCAGATTTTTGCTGACCACGAACGGTCCTTCCCAAGGTGGAGATAACTTATGCATATCGGTTTGATCTTGAATGAGTCGAAGCACCAAATCTCCTTCTTGAAAGGTTCTGGTTCTGACCCGACGGCTGTGATAGCGGCGAAGATCTTGTTGATAAATCGCCGAGCGGGCAGCTGCTATGTCTCGCTCTTCATCCAACCGGTCCAATGCGTCTTGTCGGGCCGTCTCGTTGTCCGCTTCAACATAAGCCGCAACCCGCGGTGAATCGTGACGGATATCACTAGGGAGAACCACCTCTGCTCCATAAACCATGAAGAACGGCGTGTATCCAGTTGATCTGTTGGGCGTGGTATTGATGCTCCATAACACAGAGGGCAATTCTTCGACCCAACAACCCGGCGTCCTTTGCAAGGGAACCATAAGCCGGGGTTTGATGCCTCTCAAGATCTCCTGATTAGCTCTTTCTGCTTGACCATTGGACTGCAGGTGTGCCACTGATGAAACGTCAAGGCGGATGTGCTCTCGTCCGCAGAACTCTCTCATGGCACCCTTAGATAAATTGGTACCATTATCTGTGATGATACTGTGTGGAAAGCCAAACCGGAAAATCACCTTTTTAATGAACTGAACCGCAGTGGCTGCATCACACTTGCTAATGGGCCCTGCCTCCACCCATTTTGTAAATTTATCACCCGCCACCAGGAGGTGGGTCTTCTTGTCTTTGGATCTTTTGAAAGGCCCAACCATATCCAGCCCCTAGGTTGCAAACGGCCAAGTAATTGGAATCATCCTCAATTCTTGAGCCAGAACATGAGCGCGTCTTGAGAATTTTTGGCAACCATCACATCGCCTGACCAGATCCTCTGCATCAGCATGGGCAGTCAGCCAATAGAAACCGTGGCGAAATGCCTTAGCCACCAAAGACTTTGAACCGGCGTGGTGATCACAATCCCCTTCATGGATCTCACGCAAAATTTCACAGCCTTCCTCAGGAAACACACATCGTTGAAACGCTCCTGATACACTGCAATGATGCAAGTCACCCTTGATGATTGTCATGGACTTGGACCGCCGTATTATTTGTCTGGCCAGAGTCTCATCCTCTGGTAACTCGCCCCGGTTCATGTACGCCAGGTAGGGAAGTGTCCAATCCGGAATGACGTGGAGTGCTGCTACCAACTGAGCCTCCGGATCAGGAACAGCCAAATCCGCTTCTCCAGGTAGCTGAACCTATGGGTTGTGTAGTATGTCGAGAAAGACATTGGGCGGGACCGGTTTACGCTGTGAGCCTAGCCGGCTCAAAGCGTCCGCTGCTTCATTCTTCCGACGGTCCACGTGGTCCACCTGATAACCCTTGAAATGACCAGCAACAGTATCAACCTCACAATGATATGTAGCCATGAGTGGGTCTTTAGAATCCCAAGTACCAGACACCTGTTGAGCTACCAGGTCCGAGTCACCGAAGCACTTAACCCGGCTTAAGTTCATCTCTTTAGCCATCCGGAGACCATGGAGCAAGGCTTCGTACTCAGCTGCATTGTTAGTACAAGGGAACATTAAGCGGAGAACATAACAAAACTTGTCACCTCGTGGGGAAGTTAATACGACTCGAGCCCCCGAGCCCTCCAATTGTCGTGATCCGTCGAAATGGATGGTCCAATATGTGTGATCCGGCTTCTCTTCAGGGGCCTGCAGCTCTGTCCAGTCATTTATGAAATCGACAAGTGCTTGGGACTTCACCGCTGTCCGAGGTACGTATTTCAAACCGTGTGGCCCAAGCTCTATGGCCCACTTGGCAATCCGACCTGTTGCTTCACGGTTCTGGATAATATCACCTAAAGGGGCAGAGCTGACCACTGTGATGGGATGCCCTTGGAAATACTGCTTCAGCTTCCGGCTTGCCATGAAAACTCCATATACCAGCTTCTGCCAATGCGGATATCTTTGTTTAGACTCAATAAGCACTTCGCTGATATAATAAACCGGACGCTGAACCAGGTACTCTTTGCCCGCCTCCTTCCGCTCTACCACTATAGCTACACCGACCGCACGAGCATTAGCAGCCACATACAGCAATAATGGTTCTTTGTCAACAGGGGCGGCGAGTACAGGCGGATTGGCCAATTGCCGCTTTAAATCCTCCAAAGCCTGATCAGCGGTAGAACTCCAGACGAACTGATCCGTTTTCTTCAACATCTGATACAACGGGATCGCCTTCTCACCGAGGCGGCTGATAAACCGGCTCAACGCGGCAATCCGGTCAGCCAAACGTTGAACATCATTAATGCATTTCGGTTTAGCCAGAGAAGTGATAGCCGTGATCTTCTCCGGATTAGCCTCAATTCCCCTGTTGGACACCAGAAAACCCAATAGCTTGCCTGCTGGTACACCAAAGACACATTTGGCCGGATTGAGCATCATCTTGTATGTCCTCAGGTTATCAAAGGTTTCCTTCAAGTCATCAACCAAAGTATCCTTCTTCCTTGATTTAACAACGATATCATCCACATAAGCATGCACATTACGGCCAATCTGTTTGTGGAGACAATTTTGCACACACCGTTGATAGGTTGCTTGGGCACTTTTGATCCCAAAAGGCATAGACACATAGCAGAAGGCTCCAAAAGGAGTTATGAACGCCGTCTTCTCCTGGTCCTTAACTGCCATTTTGATCTGATGATAGCCGGAATACGCATCCAGGAAACATAAGCGCTCGCAACCCGCCGTAGCATCAATAATCTGATCAATATGGGGGAGGGCAAAAGGATCCGCGGGACAGGCTTTATTAAGATCAGTATAATCCACACACATGCGCCAGGTGCCATTTTTCTTAAGGACGAGCACCGGATTAGCAAGCCACTCAGGGTGGAAAACTTCGACAATGAAACCAGCTGCTAAGAGCCTGGCCACCTCTTCTCCAATAGCTTTTCGCCTCTCCTCGTTGAACCGACGGAGGAACTGTTTCACCGGTTTGTATTTAGGATCCACGTTAAGAGTGTGCTCAGCGAGTCGCCTCGGTACACCAGGCATGTCAGAAGGCTTCCACGCAAAGATGTCCCGATTCTCACGAATGAACTCGATGAGCGCGCTTTCCTATTTCGGATCCAGATTGGCACTGATACTGAACTGCTTGGATGAATCGCCAGGTACGAAGTCAACAAGCTTAGTCTCAGCGGCTGATGTAAACTTCAGGGCCGGATCATGTTCCGTGGTGGGCTTCTTTAAAGGAGTCATATCCGTTGGATCAACATTGTCTTTGTAATACTTGAGTTCCTCGGTACTACAAACCGATTCTGCGTAAGCTGCATCTCCTTCTTCGCATTCCAAAGCGATCTTGCGGCTTTTGTGAACCGTGATGGTCCCCTTATGACCTGGCATCTTGAGTTGCAAGTAGACATAACAGGGTCGTGCCATGAATTTCGCATAGGCCGGTCTACCAAACAGGGCGTGATACGGGCTTTTGATTTTCACCACCTCGAATGTCAGCGTCTCAGACCGGGAATCATGATCATCTCCGAAAGCCACTTCTAACGCTATCTTTCCAACAGGGTATGCTGACTTGCCAGGTACCACACCATGAAAAACCGTATTTGAAGGCCAGAGTTCCTTATCTGTTAGCCCCATTCGACGAAAAGTCTCATAGTATATGATGTTAATGCTGCTACCTCCATCCATGAGTACCTTGGTGAACTTATAACCTCCAACCTGAGGTGCCACCACTAAAGCCAGCTGACCCAGATTGTCAACCCGGGGAGGGTGATCCTCTCTACTCCATATGATTGGCTGCTCTGACCAGCGCAGATACCGGGGCACGGCCGGTTCAACAGAATTAACTACGCGCTTCTGGAGCTTCCTATCCCGCTTGTCCAAGCTAGTGGTGAATACATGATACTGCCCACTATTTAGCTGCTTTGGATTGCTCTGGTAACCCGACTGCTGCTGTTGCTGATTGTTACCACCCTGGTTATTCTGATTATGCTGGTTGTTATGCCCGCCCGGGTTACCATTAAATCCTGAACCGGAATTTCCACCCCCGTGACTCGGTCCAGATCCAGAACCACCACCAGAGCCGGGGTCATACCAGAAGGCATTGGAATTCTTGAATTCTTGCATGATATAACAATCTTTCCAAAGGTGGTTTGCCGGTTCCTCCCTTGTTCCATGCTTTGGACAGGGCTGGTTTAACAGATAGTTCAGGCGTTCCGGATTAGGACTGGGCCCTCCACTGCGGTTTTTGCCCTTCCGTCGCTGGCCTCCATTCTGCACGTTAGTATTGGCCACAAAATCCATGTTGCCATCCGCTTTACGCTTGCCTCCACCACCGTTTCCTGCTGAGTGATGGTGCTGACCCCTGAAGTTGCCGTTCTTCTTTCCCTTCCCTGTCTTTTCATCATCAGACTCGGGATCCTTGGTACTATCAGAATCAGCGTACTTTACCAAAGCGCCCATGAGGGTTCCCATGTCAGTACAATGGCGTTTCATTCGTCCTAACTTCAGCTTCAAAGGTCCAAACCGGCAATTGCTTTCCAAGGTTATAACTGCGGCGTCCGCATTGATGCGGTCTGAAGAGTGCAGAACTCGTGAGACCCTGTGCACCCAGTGAGTTGTTGATTATCCTTCCTCATGGACACAGGCAGCTAAATCCACTATTGACATGGGTTGCTTACACATGTCTTTGAAATTATTGATGAACCGGTCTCGCAGCTGGGCCCATGAACTGATAGAATTGGGCGGTAAGCTTTTTAACCAAGTGCGGGCTGTCCCTTCAAGCATCATAGTAAAATAGTTTGCACACGCCGCCTCATCAACATCAAGCATCTCCATGGCCATTTCATAACTCTCCACCCACGTCTCTGGGGGTTGATCCGCCGTGTAGTTCGACACCTTGCGCGGGCCTTTAAAATCCTTGGGCAGGCGCACATTGCGTAAAGTGGGGATAAGACAATGCACTCCCAAAGCGCTAGAAGTGAGCCCCGGTTCAACCGAAGTGGTAGGACGAACCGGTGTGAATTGATGAGTCTGATACTTTGCTGCTAACTCAGCTTCCCTGCGCGCCCGGGCTCGGTCTACCACCTCCTGGGCATCGGGAGCCGGATTGTTGCCACGGGGTACTTCACGCCGCGCATTACTTGACACAGCTGGTTCCTCCATACGCCTGCTATAACTCTGGGCCGGACGTGGGGTAGAATGAATCCGGTCGCGGCTATATGAGTAGGCTTCCTGTTGGATCAAGGCCGTTCTGAGGAGCTCCTTAACCCGGCGCGTTTCGATCGCCTGTAATGAATCACCTTCAACTGGAATAGCCTCCAGCCGTGCCACAGCTGCGACGAGGTTATCCATCGGATTGGAGTAGTGACCCGGAGGTGTAGGCACGTCTTGCGGTACACCAGTATTATGATGAGGCAGATCTATTAAACGGGGCTAAACCGGCGCTCCTGCCGCAGGTGCCTCCGCCCGGTTTACTACCGGCGGATTATTGATTCCCGCTTCAGGGGTGTTGAAAAGGTTCCTTCCTTCAAAAACTGAGGGCAAACGAGATCGGTATTTCCTCCTCATGACTTCCTGTGAGGCGTTCTGGTCCAGCATGAGTTTATAAGCTTGGGCATCCAAAGCGCCCGCTCCGCGGTCATCCTGACCTCTTCTGCTGCCAGATCCGCTTTGGCCTGGGTAATCTGCTCTCTCACCTTTGCGACCTCCGCATTATGAGCATCTTGATCCACCGGGTTAGCCTCTTCCATGAGTGCAGTCAATGCGTCGAATAGATCTAATAACACTTGAACCGGCGGGCGCACCGAGCCTCCTGCTCCGGCAGCCGTTGCTGCTGCTGAACCGGAAATCATCGCCGCGGCTATCCACGAGTGAGGTGCTGCTTGTGTACCGGCCATGAATATCCCAACCCGGTTGGGTAGATCGGAGGAGTCCGGAATACTGTCGCCATCGGAACAACCCCCAATCCGGCCATCTTGTAGCTGATACAATGATTCAGTCTCTCCGGTAGATGACTCGTCGCCAGAGTAAACGACGGTTTCACCACCAGATCCTGATCCGTCCTCATAGCTTCCTCCATGGATGACTCCTACGAAGGCATGCTTCACGGCCGGTTTAACCCGGGCAGGTCGTGCACGCTGAGCTGTCTCGACAAGGTCGGTCAGGTGTCCAGCTCAGGGCCCGGTTCACCGATCTTGCCGATGAAGACATGTATGCCACCAAAGGGGACCCGATACCCGTACTCAATTGAGCTGGCCTCGGGGCCCCAGCCTGCGTCGTCGATGTAGATCTTGCCGCGACGACTCTTGGTCATCCGGCCCATGGCGTATCCCTCGAGTCCTTCAAAGCGGCCCTCCAAGAACTTGAAACCATCATGCGATAGCCCCACGGTGGGCGCAAACTGTCGTGGGTTTGTCACAGCAGATGTCCTAGCGAAAGGACTTAGTCATGGAGCCATCGCAACGGGTTAACTCGAAGGGGTTAAAGCGGACAAGGGACACAGGGAGTTTATACTAGTTCGGCCCCTTCGATGAAGGTAAAAGCCTACATCTAGTTTGTGATGGAATTGATGGGGTTTCGAGGACTAGGGAGCAAACAAGCTTCGCCTAGGCCTCGAGTTACCGTTGTCTGTCCTGAACCGCTATCGGGTTGTCCCCTTATATACACGGGCGACACCCGTCGGTTCATAGAGTCCTAATCTCCGGTTTATATTCGTATCCGGGTTGGTCTCTCCCTATTCCTAACTTATAATACAAGTTTATATACACGTCGGTTTACCGCTACAGATACTGAACCGACTATGGCCTTGGGCCTTTGTCTAGCCTCTGGGCTTTAGCACCTTTAGACTACTGATGAAGTAACCCGGCCCACTTAGGCCGGTTTATGCCCAGCAGTAATATCCCCAACACCAGGGGCTGCGTCCATGTTTTATTATAAAACTCCTATGGCTAAGTGAGGGTGTTTAAGCCGCATAGTCTGATTGCCTGGTTCGTTGCGCTAAACAACTCCCTCAAGGACCATATAATTGGATAAAGATTGTTTAGATTCCATCCCGAACACCTCCGTACTACCTACGTGAGGGCAGAAGCCGACGACTGGCCAACCCTCAGATTCCATACAACACGGCCGCACAGGAGGAAACAATTAAAACATAAACAAACATTATATTACAAACCAGCTTTGTTTTTATCATACAAGGCAAGGGCAAAACATGAGTGTATTCATTCGAAAACAATATCCTGCCTGCACTACACTGCTGCAAGACGAGACCCTTCTAGGACGTCCACAAAATATCGCTCGGGTGTGCGGTGCTCCTTGCCCTCTGGCGGCCCCCTGGCCACCTCGACGGCATCCATCTTCGCCCACCACACTTGCAACGGGCAAAGGCCATGCGGCACCTTCGATACAGACTGATCGCTTGACGATGTCTAGCTGCGGACAGGCTTCCACCACCCGCTTCATGCGGCCAAAATAGCTGCTAGGTATAGCTTCGGCTGGCCATAGCCGAATTATTAAATCCTTCATGGCCAGTTCGGCCACCCTGTGCAGCTCGACCAACTGTTTTAGTTGATCGGCAAAGGGCACCGGATGTTCTGGCACAACATACTGCGACCAGAACAGCTTCTCCGTGGAATCCCCTTCTCTGGCTCGGAAGAACTCTGTAGCATCGGACACGCTGCATGGTAGATCCGCAAAAGCCCCTGGGCAACTCCGAATCCTGGTTAGTAAAAGGTACTTCCTCTCTTCATACTTGCTTTGTATGTTAAAAGCCTTACCCGCTGTGACCTTCTTGGCCTCCTGCATCTCCTGGAGAGTATCCCGGGCCTCATTCCGTGTAGTCTTCGCGCTCTGGCGAGCCTTGGTAAGTTTGATCTCTCGAACCGACGCCTCGTGCTCCAAGGCTTCGCACTTCTTCACCGCGTCTTGGAGCTCTTGCTGGACCTCGCCGACCCGGGCCTTGAGCTTCTTACGGGCGGCTTGCTGCTGGATAGCCTTCCCCTCGGCTTCGGCCAGGGCATTTTTCAGGGCCTCAACCTCGGTCGCAGCACCTACACATATTATGACACTCCGGTCAATACGTACCACTTATTCTTTCCAAATACATAGCAAGTCGTCACTCACCTTGCTTCTCCTGGAGTTGAATCTTAACCTCGCCGAGCTCGTTCTCGGCACGCTCCAACCTCTGCTTCAGTTCAGAGACTTTGGCAGCATGCAAGGCCGCGGCCAACAACGACGCCTGCTCATTCATACATATCAAGCTAGTCTCCTAAAAAAGGGTTGATCCCCTGTCCGGCCTTTCTTTCCGAACACCGGACAGCGTCTCAGGGGCTACTGTCAGCACGACCTGTTCTCTTTCTACGTGACTTACCTCAAAACCCGTCAATAGATTGTTGCTGGCCTCATTTAGTCCGCTCTTGACGGACTGAACCTTCTCGATCACCGTACCCATAAGGACACGGTGCTCGTCCACAATGGAGGCGCCTCGTAGCGCCTCCATCAGGTTATTCGGTGCCCCTGGTTGGACAGGGGCCACCGGTGGAATTGGCGTACCCCCTCCTTCGAAGGAAGGCATGCACCGGATTCTGGGGCCATATCGGTCCCCGGAATTGTATTCGGCCGAGGGCCGAACTGAATACGTCCCTCCTCGCCAGTCTCCATGGGGATATGCTCCCCATGTGTCCGGCAGCGGAGGCCTCGCCTTGCGGCGCCTCCTGGACGGTGACCTGGGCCCCTCCCCGGCTCGGAGCGGTCCTCCGGGACAACACTTCGGTGTTGTCCTTGGCCTCGGGGGAATATGCGGCGGCGGCGACATGCTGGCCATTTCCGTCGGATCCAACGAACCTCCAGATGAGGATTGCTGGATGTTGTCATGGGCCGGACTGCAATAGCACAATTAACTACGTCAAAACGATAAAAAGGAGAGGCCGGGTACACTTGTATGCATGAGTCATAGTACTTGCGATGCGGCCTGAGGCTTAGTGCGGAGGCGCCGCTCCGGACTGCTGTCAATGTCCCACGTGGTGTTGACCGCAAGGGCGCCCTTCCCCTTCTTAGGCGTTTTCGCTTCTAGATTCGTGGAGGCCCCCCTTTTCTTATTTCCCTCCTCAGGGGGAGGGTTCCTCTCCTCCTCCTCCTCCTCCTCCTCCTCCTCCTCCTCTTCCTCGTCATCATCCTCAGGGACGGAGGAACGGGTTTCTTCGTCTTCGGACGTCACGTCCGAAGCGCTCTTGCGACGGGGGCCACTTTTAGCCCCCTTGGCCTTCTTCTTGGCTTTCTTCTCCGACGCCTTATATGGTACCGGCACTAGCATCTTCACTAGACGCGGATGACCGGTTCTTCAGGCAGCAGAGCCGGACACTGGATCCGCTTTGCCCGCTCCATCCAATCCTGAAAAAGCAATGAGAAAAGCTCAGTCATCATCCTCGAAACAAACAAGTAGGGGATACGTTAAAAATAACATACCTCGCTGGCGAGGTGTTTGATATCATGCCCACGATCTGAATCTGTGGCCGGCGGTTTCTCGTTGCCCTTAAAAAGCAACCTCCAGGCACCTTCGTGAGTGGTTTCGAAGAGCCTCACTAGGGTTTGATGCTTCTTCGGATTAAACTCCCACAGAGGGCGGCTTCTGCGCTGGCATGGGAGGATTCGGCGAACTAGCATCACCTGGATTACATCGACGAGCTTGACGTTCTTGGCTATCATGCTTTGAACGCGTGTCTGCAGCGCAATCAGCTCATCGGGCGAACACCAGTCCGGACTCTTCTCGACCCAGGAGGTGAGTCGCATGTGGGCGTCGGATCGGAATTCAGCAGCTGCGGCCCAGGTGGTACCGCGGGGTTCCATGATGTAGAACCACTGTTTCTGCCACTCCTTTACTGTATCCACAAACGTGCCTTTCAGCCATGAGACGTTGGACAGCTTGCTCACCATGGCTCCTCCGCACTCCGCGTGCTGGCCATCCACCACCTTCGGCTTCACGTTGAAGACTTTGAGCCACAACCCGAAGTGGGGTTGGATGCGGAGGAAGGCCTCGCACACAACGATAAACGCCGAGATGTTGAGGAAGGAGTTCGAGGACAGATCGTGGAAATCTACCCCATAATAATACATCAGCCCGCGGACGAAAGGGTGGAGTGGGAACCCTAGTCCGCAGAAGAAATGAGGGATGAATACCACCCTCTCGTTGGGCTTTGGCATGGGGACGACTTGTCCCTCGGCTGGCAGAAGGTGGGCGATTTCCTTCGCCAAATATCCGGCCGCTCGAAGCTTAGTAATGTCCTCCTCCTTGACGGAGGAGACCATCCACTTGCCCTGACCTCCGAATCCGGACATAGTTGAGTGCTAGCTTGAGTAGAAAGGAGATGAGAACTTGGGCGCTGGAGCTCGAGATTGGAAGGGCGGAGACAGAGAGAAGGCATGGGAGAGGAAGAGGTAATCCTTATCCCCTTATAAAGGCAGTGAATATTGAACGCCTCCCCATTCGCCTTAGAATTCGCCTATTCCCAAGGGCTGTATAAACGGCACGGTTGGGTTACCCATGCCCGCATTGATGAGAATCCCACGATAAGGGGACACGATCTCTGCTTTGACATGATGTGTCAATGGCAACCGCGTCTCGGGACGTGGGGCGTCGAACACAGAAACGGTTTGTAATTATGACCGGTCAGACGTAATGTCGTGCTACAAAACGTTGTCAGCGAATGGGACTCGTGTAAAATTATATTCTCTCTGCGGATTTGTATGGAGTGTGTGACAGGTCCGGATACTATCATCATATCCGAAGACAATCTTGGAGTTCGGATAGAAGGGAACCCGCCTTGCAATGCCGAAGTTAATCTGCGTGCCGGACTCCTCGTCATTGAAGCCGGGTTCAGGGGCTACTGAGGGAGTCCTGGACTAAGGGGTCCTCGGGCGTCCAACATGTTATCCATGGGCCGGACTGGTGGGTTGTGAAGACATGAAGGCCGAAGACTGTATCCGTGTCCGGATTGGACTCTCCTTGGCGTGGAAGGCAAGCTTGGCGACCAACTATGAAGATTCCTTCCTATGTAACCGACTCTATGTAACCCTAGATCCCCCAGGTGTCTATATAAACCGGAGGGTGTAGTCCGAAAAGGATATACTCATTACCATAGTCATACAGGCTAGACTTCTAGGGTTTAGCCATTACGATTTCGTGGTAGATCAACTCTTGTAATACTCATATTCATCAAGATCAATCAAGCAGGAAGTAGGGTATTACCTCCATAGAGAGGGCCCGAACCTGGGTAAACATCGTGTCCCCTGTCTCCTGTAACCATCGATCCTAGACGCACAGTTCGGGACCCCCTACCCGAGATCCGCCGGTTTTGACACGACAACCACCGCATTACAGTTGTCAGAGAAGAGGATGGAACACTTTTCGGGGTTGATAAGTTGACCCGTCGCTGAAGTGTAAGTGTTCATTAAACCTCTGAAAATGCTAGCTTGCTGGTTCGAAGCCTCAAAGAACAACATTGTATCATTCGCAAAAAGCAAGTGAGATATTTCCGGAGCACCTCGACAAATTGTCACTCCCCTCAATTCACCATTCTCGACAGAGTTGGTAATAGGAGCAGACAGGGCATCAGCGACAAAAAGAAATAAGAATGGAGACAACGGATCACCTTGTCGAAGCCCCACGACGGGGAGAATACCTCAAGTAACTTCCCATTGAACTTCACGGAATATATGACTGATTTTACACATGCCATGATCCAAGTGATCCACGTTGCAGAAAAACCCCACCTGCCCAAGGCCTTCTCTAGGAAGTCCCAACCCACCCGGTCATACGCCTTTGACAAGTCCAGCTTGTACGCACACGCAGCCAGACTGGTAATCTTCAGTGCCTGAATATGGTTGATACACTCAAATGCTATGATTGAATTATCTGAGATAAGCCGACCAGGTATGAATGCACTCTGGTTTTTTGAAATTAATTCCGCCAACAGAGGACGTAGACGGTTCACCAAGCACTTAGACACAATCTTGTAGATCACATTACACAAATTTATTGGACGAAACTCCTTAAGCTCCTTAGGGAAAGGAACTTTCGGGATTAGTACAATAGCAGTATCGTTCACACCCTCTGGCATCACACCTATTTTAAAAAATTCTAGAACCGCCTCTATGATCTCAACCTTCATAACTACCCAGTTACGTTGATAGAACCGAGCAGGAAATCCATCCATACCTGTTGCTTTTAGCGGTCCTATTTGGAACAGTGCATCAGCCGCTTGATGGGACGTGGTGTCTATTATACCTCCTTAGAGTATGATGTGCCTCAGCCGCTTGATGTAGTTACGGCGCGCGCGCCACACAGCCCGTCGGTGGAGGTACGCAGTGTTCCTCTCACCTTCCTGGAGCATGCTGCAGCCACAACATCTCTTTATGGTACAACAACTCGTCCAGCTGATACATCTACTGCCGTATGGCCGTCCTATCCGCATCATGAAGCTGCAGGTCCGCTAGTTCAGTGCGCAGTTTTTCGATCTCGGACATGACATGGCCGAACTTTTCCTTGCTCCATGCTCGCAGCCTCTGCATCATCTCTTTCAGGGCATCTCGAACCGACCCCAGGTGCCCATTCGGCTTGCTCTTTCCCCAACTCTCCGCAATCACTGCCTCAAGGCCAGGGTGCCGTTCCCACATTATTTCATACCTGGGTGCATTTTTATTGCGCCGTGGTTCCGCATGTGCTAGTCGAACCATGATGGGAGCATGATCGGAGGACGAGGACGCCAAGTGCACCACTTGCGCAAACAGGAAAGTTTCCCTCAGAGCTTCATCTGCACATTCTCTGTCTAGACAAACACGAACATTCCTCTTGCCCTGCTGTCTATTATCATATGTGAACTGGGTCCCCGAGAAGCCCAAGTCCATAAGTTCGCAATCTTCCAAACAAAATCGGAAGAGGAGCATCTGGTTTTCAGACCGAGGCGACCGAGAAAAGTGTTCATGTTGCCACATCGCTTCGTTGAAATCACCACAAACCAGCCACGGGTCAGTCGAGGCCGCCCGTAGGTTTGACAGTGCACTCCACATATGATGTCGGTGCTCCACCCTCGGTTCTCCATACACGAAGGTAGTTCTCCATGTTTTGTCATTAGCATTATCGACAATTCTCACATCAATATACCGTGCGCAGGAATCAAGCACGGTTACTTGTAAGTTCTCATCCCAAAATAGTGCAAGCCCCCCACTAAGGCCAACACTAGATACACCAGCAAAACCCTTCATATTCAGTCTCCTTTTAAGCTTTTCCATCTGACTAGAGGCTTGACGTGTTTCTGATAGGAAAGTCATCCCCGGGGAATTGGCTTTTGAGAGGGCCAACACCTCACGAACTGTCCGGCAGTCCCATCGGCAGTTCCACATTAGGATACTCATTGTGGCCGGCGGTCCTCCTCAAGGGAGGCCGCCGATCTATCACCCGAAAATTCTTGGGAGTCAATCCTTGCCTTTTTACTGTTCGAGCTATTGCTCGGCGACGGAAGCTCATCACCATCTTCACCTAGCCCCTGAGTCAGAGCTAGAATAGCAGCCGGTCCAGTAGGTAGCACCTGCCCGGTACTATCCATAGCCAACTTCTTTCGAGCCAGGGGGGGGGGGTCGACCTGCATATCCTTGGTGCCAGTCTTCGACGGGCTAGATGCTGTGTCGGCCAAGTCCGGGTCATTAGCTTTCTTCACAGCTTTCTCTTTTGTTGGGGTGCGCTGCTGCTGCTTTTGCTTATCACATTGATGTGATCGAACTCATCAGTTCTTGCTCTGTTCGGACCATCAGCATATAGCCAGTTCCCAAACTTCATGTCCTTCGCCTCATGAACCCCGGTGCCGCATTCTTTGAAATCATGCCCAATCAGTCCACAAATGCTACAAAAGTGGGCAAGCTTCTCATAATGGACCAAGTAAACCTGCCTTGCTTCTCCTCTAACAATACTAACGAATTTTGTGAGGGGTCGACGGATGTCATGGCGAACCCTAACCCTCACATAATCACCCCGGGTATTTCCGTTCAACCTCATCTCCAAGATATCTCCAGACTTTTTCAGCAATGATTCCACAATATTCTTCCTACAGAACCCCTCAGGCAACTTATGGATTTGAAGTCAGATTGGCATGAATAACATGGGGACCTCTTCTGCTTTAGTAAATCCATCATACGGGCACATGAGAACTACCCAGTTTCTCAAAAGCCACAGACCAAGTTCCACCATACGGTTCCAGTCTCCAAGGCACTCCGCCTGAACGACGAACAAGTTTGGTCCGACGGGCCTGAACCTCACCTGCTTCGCCGGATTCCAGGCTGCACGCATCTCTCTGTAAAACGCCGTCGGTCTGAAGGTTTTACCCGTGTGAACCCTAGCAAGGGCTAACCAGCGAACTCCTTCACTGATAAGAGGATCATCCTCCTCGATCACCAGATCATCAAACTCTTCGTCCTCTAAGTTGAGCTGCTCCATGAAATCACCAAGATCCGATTTGCCGGTGGCGGCGCTGCCTCCTCCGCTGGTCCCGGACATAGCATCCGCCATCAGAACCGTCGCCAGATGCCGAGAGGATGAATACGATCCACTGGGGCACGATCCGCATGCCCTGATCTCTCAAACCCTAGTCGGGGAAGGGGCTTTGGTCGGACGGGGGACTCGCAGGTGATGGGATCACCAGAGAGGATAGAAACCCTAGCCTTAGCGTAGGAAAAAAAACTGCCGATAGTAGTTTTTTCTAAGCACCTTTACCATTTGATTATTGTATTGAATTTTACCCTTCTCAAAATTTTTAATTCCAAAGGTTTTGTTTATATTTTTCAATCGTATTATTTAGTTTAAACTTTTGAACCAAATTGTTTGGTTTTCAACCTTTTTTATTAAATTTCTTATATTGATTTCCTCATTCGTAAGTTTTAAATTTTTCAATAAGGGGCACTTTATTACTTAAAAGGCTTAAGTATTACACCCGACGTCTGCATAACTAAGATGCACACATCTAACCGATGTTCACTCTCAAAACAGCACAAAAAAAGGGGTGACCTTGTATTTAAGTTCTAAATTACTTGGAAAAATATATGTGGGAGCAGTCTCACCATGCTTTGTAGGTGACCTTGTATTTTTTTCTGAAAAGGGTAGGTGAGCTTTGCAAAGCTTGATCTCATGATTTCGGCTAAACTATTAAAGCTCGATTTCATGATTTTTTAGTTCTCATCCTGAAATAATAAAAAAAAGGATAACCAAGTCTCAGTCGATGCTATATTTTTAGGATCTTACTTTAAGGTCCGTGCAAATTTCTTTTGTTAGTTTTTTATTTTCTTTCTTGCATTTTATATCATTTGGCTTAGACTTGGTTAAGTCTCAGTCGACTAAGACCTAGACACACCCAAAAAAATTACCCCCTCTGTTTCTAAGTATAAGTCCTTTTAGAGATTTCAATACGAACTACATACAGACTCTAAAAAAACTATATACAGCCCAGTAAAAAAAAACTACATACATATGCATATAGACATAATATGGATTCACTCATTTTGCTCGGTATGTAGGCCCTGTTTGGTTCATAAGTTCTAGGACTTTTTTAGTCCCAACTTATAAGTCCCAAGTCCCTAAAAAGTCCTTACATGTTTGGTTTCTAAGACTTATGAGTCCCTTTAAGACCGTATTATAACTATAAGTCCCTATAAGACTCTCCTTGAAAGTCTTATTTCATAAGTCCCAAATGCCCACTTTAAGTCCCTATAAGTCTCTCATGTTTGGTTTAGATGGGACTTATGGGGACTTTTTTAAGTCCCTAAACCAATAAGCCCCTGGAAACAAACACCCTCGTAGTCTATATTGGAGTCTCTACTAGTATTTAGGAACCAAGGGAGTATATGATTACATGAGAAAGCGGCCAAGCTTTCCGCCCGTAATTTACATCTCCTACGTCTGAGACTCTGAGGCTGGAAGACAATATTCTGTGAGAACATCACGAAATGTCCGTAACGGAATTCCCGATGAACCCAAGAAGCAAGCCCATGCATGCCATTGGCATGGCCTCTTCGTCTCCGATTGGAGCATGCAGTTGCGCACGAATCAATACGCGTTTGTATCGTCGTGACCCCATATCGCAATGTCACGCCATTTTCACCTCCCCTTCGTCATCGCGCCAAGCGCAGAAGCAAGCTCAGGAATGCAGGAGCCGCCATTGCCGCCGCGTGTATAAAGGTCGGGCATGAGCAAGCCAGCTGCTGCACGTCGCAGTTCATAATTCTCATAGTGCAGGTGTGGACGACCGCCATGTCGGACGAGCAATGGAGCCTCGTTGGACCGATCACGGCCACGGCGGCGGCGAGGTGGAAGGAGCTCCACGGCGAGCGGTCGTGGGAGGGGCTGCTGCGGCCGCTGGACCTGGAGCTCCGGCGCACGGTGATCTGGTACGGCGAGATGGCGCAGGCCACGTACGACGCGTTCAACTACGAGAAGCACTCGCCGCACGCCGGCCACTCGCGCTTCGGCAGGAAGCGCTTCTTCGAGCACGTGATGCTGCCGGGCCACGCCGCCGCGTACCGGATCACCAGGTTCTTGTACGCCACGTGCTCCGCCCCCGCCGCGCCGGCCGCCACGTTCGTGAGGAGCTGCCACCCGCAGAGCCGGTGCAAGGAGTCCAACTGGATCGGGTACGTCGCGGTGGCCACGGACGCGGGGAAGGCCACGCTCGGGCGCCGGGACGTGGTCGTCGTGTGGCGCGGCACCATCCAGGCGCTGGAGTGGATCGAAGACCTCGAGTTCGCCATGGTGCATCCCAAGGGCATCCTCGGCGAAGTCACCGGCGCCGAGGCCATGGTGCACCGCGGCTGGTTCTCCATCTACACCTCCACCGACCAGGCTTCCACCCACAACAAGGTCAGCGCGAGAAAGCAGGTAACTAAAATTGCGCGGCACTGCCCCGTCAAGTGCTACAAAACGTACATGGAGAACGTGCACACTGTTCAGCTGGCTCTTCTCTCTCTCCGTCCAGGTGTTGGCTGAGGTGAGGAAGCTGGTGGACACGTACAAGGACGAGGAGGTGAGCATCACAGTGACGGGGCACAGCCTCGGGGCGGCGCTGGCCACGCTGAGCGCGTTCGACATCGCCGAGAACGGCTACAACTGCACGCCCGCTGCGGCGTTCCCGGTCACGGCGTTCGCGTTCGCCTGCCCGCGCGTGGGCGGCGCCGGCTTCATGAGGCGGTTCAACACCGCGACGGCCGCTGGTCTCCGTGTCCTGCGCGTTTGCAACGCCCGGGACATCGTGCCCAGGTACCCGGGGCTGCCGTACCACGACGTGGGCGTCGAGCTGGCCATCGACACCAGCGCGTCGCCGTACCTGAAGGCGCCCGGCGACGAGAACGTGTGGCACAACCTGGAGTGCTACCTGCACGGGGTGGCGGGCGCGCCGACGGCCTCCGGACAGGGGTTCGAGGATGTGGTGGAGCGGGACGTGGCGCTGGTGAACAAGATGTACGACGCGCTGAAGGAGGAGCACGGGGTGCCGGCAGCGTGGTGGGTGCCATGGAACAGGGGCATGGTGAAGGGGGGCGACGGGCGCTGGAGGCTGGTTGACTGAGAGAACGAGGACGACAGGGAGGACGCCGTCGTGCCGCCGGTGAACAAGTGAAGCCGACGTCTCCATCAGTCCATCTCACGTTCGTGTCATGCATGCATGCATGCGCAAATAATTCTTTCACGTCCAGGGTCTATGATCTGGACTATAATTTCACGTTGTTGTTTTGAAAGATCCCATACATCTATATTGTACCTTTTAATTCCGGGATTATAGCCCAAATGATGTTTCCACGAACACATATGATGCTAATTATTCATAAGATACAAGCCTATTTGCATGAAAGCCTCTCCAAATACTCTCTTCGTCACATAATATAAGATGTTAGTATTAGGGTGTAGCTACGTCTCGGTCGACTGAGATTTAACCATGTCACAGTCAAGTGATATAGTATAAGGGGAAAAAAGAAAAAGCCGGAAAGATTTTTTTTGCATGAATCTTCATGCAAGATCAAATGAATATAGCATCGGCTGAAACATAACGAAGTCTTAGTCGACTGAGACTTAGCAAAATTATTAGTATTATGCTAAAAAAATAATATAAGATGTTAGTATTTCAGTCTGTCATGGGATGGAGGGAGTACTTTTTAAGATGATCTCAACAGCATGACACTTAAAGCCTCACCTTATACCACAGGTTCATTTCTATTTTTCATAATACCTTCATCAAGGGTAGGAACATCATGGATGGATACATGGAGTGTCTCTACCATCATCATTCGGCATTCGGCATAAATGGTGAGCTATATCAAAAACAACGTGGTCTGGTGCAAAAGTTGACTTCTGTGGAAGCTTATCCTGATAAGGTGAATTAGAAATTCCACTTTTTTATGCTACCCGCCCTAGCCTCCACGAGATGCCCGTGAAGTTTATGTCAGTCAAGGTTAACTTCAGCACACCGTTTCAGTGCCCGAACCAGGAATTTGATCCTTGGTAACCATTGTAAATGGATTGCAACGCAATAGAAATGTGTACTAGACATGATCACAAATGTGTAATAACAAGCTAGCAACATGAATGCTTAATTGTCATGCAAGTCTTGAAAGTGACAATATCAACTTGTGACATTCTTGCCATAAAACTTTCTACCAAGTGCAACCAAGTTCTCTTGATCATAAGTAGAAAATAAAATCAAGTGGACGAAATGTTATCATGCAAGTAAGTAGTTTAATGTTAACTCATAAAATTCGGCATTCAGCTCTCGAAGTTGCTTATCAATGACACCCATATACATATCAACATGGAAGTGATGGTAATTCATTGTGCCATTAAAGAACTATCTATTATGGCTTGATAACCCACAAGTATAGGGGATCGCAACAGTTTTCGAGGGTAGAGTATTCAACCCAAATTTATTGATTCGACACAAGGGGAGCCAAAGAATATTCTCAAGTATTAGCAGTTGAGTTGTCAATTCAACCACACCTGGATAACTTAGTATCTGCAGCAAAGTATTTAGTAGCAAAGTAATATGGAAGTAACGATACCGATAGAAAAAGAAATATTTTTTGGTTTTGTAGTGATTGTAACAGTAGCAACGGAAAAGTAAATAAGCGAAGAACAATATGTGAAAAGCTCGTAGGCATTGGATCGGTGATGGAGAATTATGTCGGATGCGGTTCATCATGTAACAGTCATAACATAGGGTGACACAGAACTAGTTCCAATTCATCAATGTAATGTAGGCATGTATTCCGAATATAGTCATACGTGCTTATGGAAAAGAACTTGCATGACATCTTTTGTCCTACCCTCCCGTGGCAGCGGGGTCCTAATGGAAACTAAGGGATATTAAGGCCTCCTTTTAATAGAGTACCGGACCAAAGCATTAACACATAGTGAATACATGAACTCCTCAAACTACGGTCATCACCGGGAGTGGTCCCGATTATTGTCACTTCGGGGTTGCCGAATCATAACACATAGTAGGTGACTATAGACTTGCAAGATAGGATCAAGAACTCACATATATTCATGGAAACATAATAGGTTCAGATCTGAAATCATGGCACTCAGGCCCTAGTGACAAGCATTAAGCATAGCAAAGTCAAAGCAACATCAATCTCAGAACATAGTGGATACTAGGGATCAAACCCTAACAAAACTAACTCGATTACATGATAAATCTCATCCAACCCATCACCGTCCAGCAAGCCTACGATCGAATTACTCACGCACAGCGGTGATCATCATGAAATTGGTGATGGAGGGTGGTTGATGATGACGATGGCGGCGGATTCCCCTCTCCGGAGCCCCGAACGGACTCCAGATCAGCCCTCCCGAGAGAGTTTAGGTCTTGGCGGTGGCTCCGTATCATAAAACGCGATGAATCCTTCTCTCTGATTTTTTTCTCCCCGAGCACGAATATATAGAGTTGGAGTTGAGGTCGGTGGAGCTCCAGGGGGCCCACGAGGCAGGGGGTGTGCCCGGGGGGCAGGCGCCCCCCCACCCTTGTGGAAAGGGTGTGGGCCCCCTGGCCTTGATTCTTTTGCCAGTATTTTTTATTATTTCCAAAAATAGTCTCCGTGAAGTTTCAGGTGATTTCGAGAACTTTTGTTTCTGCACATAAATAACACCATGGCAATTCTGCTGAAAACAGCGTTAGTCCGGGTTAGTTCCATTCAAATCATGCGAGTTAGAGTCCAAAACAAGGGCAAAAGTGTTTGGAAAAGTAGATACGACAGAGACGTATCAACTCCCCCAAGCTTAAACCTTTGCTTGTCCTCAAGCAATTCAGGTGATAAACTGAAAGCGATAAAGAAAAACTTTTACAAACTCTATTTGCTCTTGTTGTTGTAAATATGTAAAGCCAGCATTCAAGTTTTTAGCAAAGATTATGACTAACCATATTCACAATAATATTTAGGACTCGTGTTTACTCATGTCGATGGCATAATCAACTAGCGAGCAATAATAATAAATCTCGGATGACAACATTTTCTCAAAACAATCATGACTGACTAAACATTGTAATTCATGGTAAAAGAGATCCAGTCATAGTCATACTCAATATAAATTAATAGTAATGCATGCAAATGACATCGGTGCTCTCCTGATGGTGCTTTTTAATAAGAGGGTGATGACTCAACATAAAAGTAAATAGATAGGCCCTTCGCAGAGGGAAGCAGGGATTTGTAGAGGTGCCAGAGCTCGATTTTAAAGCAGAGATAAATAATATTTTGAGCGGCATACTTTCATTGTCAACATAACAACTAAGAGATGGCGATATCTTCCATGCTACACACATTATAGGCGGTTCCCAAACAGAATGGTAAAGTTTATACTCCCCCTCCACCAACATGCATCAGTCCATGGCTTGCTTGAAACAACGAGTGCCTCCAACTAACAACAATCCCGGGGGAGTTTTATTTGCAATTATTTTGATTTGATTTGCATAAAGCATGGTGATACGTCTCCGTCGTATCTACTTTTCCAAACACTTTTGCCCTTGTTTTGGACTCTAACTTGCATGATTTGAATGGAACTAACCCGAACTGACGCTGCTTTCAGCAGAATTGCCATGATGTTGTTTTATGTGCAGAAAACAAAAGTTCTCGGAATGACCTGAAACTCCACGAACGTCAAGTTAAAAGTAATAAAAAATCCTCGCCAAAGATGAAGACTAGGGGGCCCACACTCTATCCATGAGGGTGCCCCCTAGGGCGCACCCCCTACCTCGTGGGCCCCCTAGAGCTCCTCCGATGCCAACTCCAACTCTATATATTTGCTTTCGGGGAGAAAAAAATAGAGGAGAAGAAATCATCACGTTTTACGATACGGAGCCGCCGACAAGCCCTAAAACCTCTCGGGAGGGCTGATCTGGAGTCCGTTCGGGGCTCCGGAGAGGGGGATTCATCGCCGTCGTCATCATCAACCATCCTCCATCACCAATTTCATGATGCTCACTGCTACCTCTTGAGCTTGCGTTGGTTTTCCCCGAAGAGGAGAGGATGATGCACCAGAGTAGCGTAAGTATTTCCCTCAGTTTTTGAGAACCAAGGTATCAATCCAGTAGGAGGACACGCTCAAGTCCCTCGTACCTGCACAAATCGATAACAACTCGCAACCAACGCGATTAGGGGTTGTCAATCTCTTCACGGTCACTTACGAGAGTGAGAACTGATAGATAACGTTTTTGGTATTTTTGATATAGAGATGCAAAGTGAAAAGTAAAAAAGCAAAGCAAGATTAGAGTGATGGAGATTGATATGATGAGAATAGCCCCGGGAGCCATAGGTTTCACTAGTGGCTTCTCTCAAGAGCATAAGTATTCTACGGTGGGTGAACAAATTACTGTTGAGCAATTGACAGAATTGAGCATAGTTATGAGAATATCTAAGGTATGATAATGTATACAGGCATCACGTCTGTGACAAGTAGACTGACTCCTTCCTGCATCCACTACTATTACTCCACTCATCGACCGCTATCCAGCATGCATCTAGAGTATTAAGTTAGAAACAGAGTAACGCTTTAAGCAAAATGACATGATGTAGAGAGATAATTTCATGCAATATGAAATAAACCCCATCTTGTTATCCTCGATGGCAACGATGCAATACGTGCCTTGCTGTCCCTTCTGTCATTGGGAAAGGACACCGCAAGATCGAACCCAAAGCTAAGCACTTCTCCCATGGCAAGAAAAACCAATCTAGTAGGCCAAACCAAACTGATAATTCGAAGAGACTTGCAAAGATAACCAATCATACATAAAAGAATTCAGAGAAGATTCAAATATTAATCAAAGATAGACTTGATCATAAACCCACAACTCATCGGTCTCAACAAACACACCGCAAAAAGAAGATTACATCGAATAGATCTCCACAAGAGAGGGGGAGAACTTTGTATTGAGATCCAAAAAGAGAGAAGAAGCCATCTAGCTACTAACTATGGACCCGAAGGTCTGAGGTAAACTACTCACACTTCATCGGAGAGGCTATGATGATGTAGAAGCCCTCCATGATGACGGCCCTCTCTGGCGGAGCTCCGGAACAGGCCCCAAGATGGGATCTCGTGGATACAGAAGGTTGCGATGGTGGAATTAGGTTTTTGGCTCCTGTTCTGATCGCTTGGGGGTACGTAGGTATATATAGGAGGAAGGAGTACGTCGGTGGAGTTTCGAGGGGAACACGAGGTAGGGGGCACGCCCTAGGGGGGCGCGCCCCCACCCTCGTGACCGCCTCTCCGATGCCTTGGCGTAGGGTCCAAGTCCTCTGGATCACGTTCGGTGAGAAAATCACGTTCCCGAAGATTTTATTCCGTCTGGACTCCGTTTGATATTCTGTTTCTCCGAAACACTGAAATAGGCAAAAAAACAGGAATTCTGGGCCGGGCCTCCGGTTAATAGGTTAGTCCCCAAAATAATATAAAACTGGAAAATAAAGCCCATTATAGTCCAAAACAGCAGATAATATAGCATGGAGCAATCAAAAATTATAGATACGTTGGAGATGTATCAGGCATCCCCAAGCTTAATTCCTGCTCGTCCTCGAGTAGGTAAATGATAAAAAGAGAATTTTTGATGCGGAGTGCTACTTGGCATAATTTCAATGTAAAACTTCTTAATTGTGGTTTGAATATTCAGATTCAAAAGATTCAAGAAAAAAGTTCATATTGACATAAAAAATAATAATACTTCAAGCATACTAATAAAGCAATTATGTGTTCTCAAAATAACACGGCCAAAGAAAGTTATCCCTACAAAATCATATAGTGTGGCTATGCTCCATCTTCACCACACAAAGTATTTAAATCATGCACAACCCCGATGACAAGCCAAGCAATTGTTTCATACTTTAACATTTTCAAAACTTTTTCAACCTTCACGCAATACATGAGCGTGAGCCATGGATATAGCACTATATGTGGAATAGAACGGTGGTTGTGGAGAAGACAAAAAGAGGGGGAGATAGTCTCACATCAACTAGGCGTATCAACGGGCTATGGATATGCCCATTAATAGATATCAATGTGAGTGAGTAGGGATTGCCATGCAACAGATGCACTAGAGCTATAAGTATATGAAAGCTCAACAAAAGAAACTAAGTGGGTGTGCATCCAACTCGCTTGCTCACAAAGACCTAGGGCATTTTGAGGAAGCCCATCATTGGAATATACAATCCAAGTTCTATAATGAAAAATTCCCACTAGTATATGAAAGTGACAACATAGGAGACTCTCTATCATGAAGATCTTGGTGCTACTTTGAAGCACAAGTGTGGTAAAAGGATAGTAGCATTGTCCCTTCTCTCTTTTTCTCTCAATTTTTTTATTTATCGTCCGGATTCTCATCCCGACTTGTGGGGGAATCATAGTATCCATCATTCCTTCCTCACTTGGGACAATGCTCTAAAATTGATGATCATCACACTTTTATTTTTCTTACAACTCAACAATTACAACTCGATACTTAGAACAAGATATGACTCTATATGAATGCCTCCGGCGGTGTACCGGGATATGCAATGAATCAAGAGTGACATGTATGAAAGAATTATGAATGGTGGCTTTGCCACAAATACGATGTCAACTACATGATCATGCTAGCAATATGACAATGATGGAGCGTGTCATTATAAACGGAACGGTGGAAAGTTGCATGGCAATATATCTCGGAATGGCTATGGAAATGGCATGATAGGTAGGTATGGTGGCTGTTTTGAGGAATATATATGGTGGGTGTATGATACCGGCGAAAAGTGCGCGGCATTAGAGAGGCTAGCAATGGTGGAAGGATGTGAAAAAGTGCGTATAATCCATGGACTCAACATTAATCATAAAGAACTCATATACTTATTGCAAAAATCTAGAAGTTATCAAAGCAAAGTATTACGCGCATGCTCCTAGGGGGATAGATTGGTAGGAAAATACCATCGCTCGTCCCTGACCGCCACTCATAAGGAGGACAATCAATAAACACCTCATGCTCCGACTTCATTACATAATGGTTCACCATACGTGCATGCTACGGGAATCACAAACTTCAACGCAAGTATTCTTTAAATTCACAACTACTTCCACTAGCATGACTCTAATATTATCACCTCCATATCTGAAAACAATTATCATGCTTCAATCTTTTCTTAGTATTCAACGCACTCAAAAGAAAATTTCACACATCATGAATACCAAGCATATTAATATTAAGCAATTTACCATGCTATTAAGACTCTCAAAATGATCTAAGTGAAGCATGAGAGATCAATAGTTTCTTTAAAACAAGTCCACCACCGTGCTCTAAAATATCTAAGTGAAGCACATAGAGCAAAATTATCATGCTCAAAAGATATAAGTGAAGCACATAGAGCAAAACTACATAGCTCGAAAGATATAAGTGAAGCACAAAGAGTATTCTAATTTTTTTTAATTCATAGATGGCTCTCTCAAAGGTGTGTACAGCAAGGATGATTGTGGCACACTAACAAACAAAGACACAAATAATACAAGACGCTCCAAGCAGAACACATATCATGTTGGTGAATAAAAATATAGCTCCAAGTAAAATACCGATGGAAGTAGACGAATGAGGGGATGCCTTCCGGGGCATCCCCAAGATTTGACTTTTTGGTGTCCTTGGATTATCTTGGGGGTGCCATGTGCATCCCCAAGCTTAGGTTCTTGCCACTCCTTGTTCCATAATCCATCAAAAGATTTCACCCAAAACTTGAAAATTTCACAACACAAAACTCAATAGAAATCTGGTGAGCTCCGTTAGAGAAAGAAAACATAAAACCACTTCAAGGTACTGTAATGAACTCATTATTTATTTATATTGGTGTTAAACCTACTGTATTCCAACTTCTCTATGGATTATAAACTATTTTACTAACCATAGATCCATCAAAATAAGCAAACAACACGCGAAAAACAGAATATGTCAAAAACAGAATAGTCTGTAGTAATCTGTAACTAACGCAAACTTCTGGAACTCCAAACAATCTACCAAAATTACACGACCTAGAAAATTTGTTTATTGATCAGAAGCAATTGGAATCAGAATTTTATCACGTTCTGGTGATTTTTAATAATTCGGGCACTAAACGCAAAGTTTCTGGAAATTACAGCAAGATCAAATAACTATCATCCAAGAAGATCCAATAGGTCTAGCTTGGCACAAACACTAATTAAAACACAAAACCACATCTAAACAGAAGGTAGATGGATTATTTATTCCTAAATAGAAGCAAAAACAATAAACTCAAAATAAAATTGGGTTGCCTCCCAACAAGCGCTATCGTTTACGCCCCTAGCTAGGCATAAAAGCGAGGATAGATTTAGGTATTGCCATCTTTGGTAGGCAATCCGTAGGTAGATCTCATGATAGTTTCATATGGAAATCTTATTTTATTTCTAGGAAAGTGTTCCATGCCCTTTTTTAATGGAAATTGAAATCTAATATTCCCTTCCTTCATATCAATAATCGCACCAACCATTCTAAGGAAAGGTCTACCAAGAATAATAGGGCAAGAAGGATTGCAAACTATATCAAGAACGATAAAATCTACAGGCACATAATTCCTATTTGCAATAATAAGAACATCATTAATTCTACCCATAGGTTTTTTAATAGTGGAATCCGCAAGATGCAAATTTAGAGAGCAATCATCAAAGTCATGGAAATCTAGGAAATCACACAAAGTTTTGGGGATAGCGGAGACACTAGCACCCAAATCACACAAAGCATAAAACTCATGATCTTTAATTTTAATTTTAATAGTTGGTTCCCACTCATCATAGAGTTTTCTAGGGATAGAAACTTTCAACTCAAGTTTTTCTTCGTAGGATTACATCAAGGCATCAACAATGTGTTCAGTAAAGGCTTTCTTTTGACTATAAGCATGAGGAGAATTTAGCACGGATTGCAACAAGGAAATACAATAAATTAAAGAGCAACTTTCATAATTAAATTCCTTGAAATCCAATATAGTGGGTTTAGCAACATCTAGGGTTTTATTTCTTTCAACCCCACTTTCATCAATTTCATCATATAGGTCTAAATACTTTGAATTTTTAGAATGCCTTCTAGGTAAAGGAAGATCATATTCAGTTTTATCAAGATTCATATTGCAAAACAAATATTTGATAGGGGACACATCAATAACTTTTAGATCTTCATCTTGATTTTCATAGGAATTCGAAGAACACGCTTTAATAAAGGCATCTTTCGTAGCACGCATCCTAGAGGTTCTTTCCTTGCACTCATCAATGGAAATTCTCATGGCTTTGACAGACTCATTGATATCATGCTTAGGAGGAATAGATCTAAGCTTTAAAGAATCAACCTCAACAGAAATTCTATCAACGTTCCTAGCCAAATCATCAACTTTAAGCAATTTCTCTTCAAGAAAAGCATTAAAATTCTTTTGTGAATTCATAAACTCTTTAACAATAGTCTCAAATTCAGAGGGCATCTTATTAAAATTTCCATAAGAGTTGTTGTAGGGACTTCCATAATTATTAGAAGGATTACTAGGATAAGGCCTAGGATTAAAATTCCCTCTATACGCGTTGTTGCCAAAATTATTCCTACCAAAAAAAAATTCACATCCATAGATTCATTATTATTCTCAATCAAAGTAGACAAAGGCATATCATTAGGATCAAAAGAAACACTTTTAGTAGCAAATAATTTCATAAGTTCATCCATCTTTCCACTCAAAACATTGATTTCTTCTATCGCATGCACTTTTTTATTAGTAGATCTTTCAGTGTGCCATTGAGAATAATTAACCATAATATTATCTAGGAGTTTAGTAGCATCTCCTAAACTGATTTCCATAAAAGTGACTCCCGCGGCCGAATCTAAAAGATTTCTAGAAGCGAAATTCAATCCGGCATAAATTTTTTGTATAATCATCCACAAATTCAAACCATGAGTAGGACAATTACGTAGCATTAATTTCATTCTCTCCCAAGCTTGTGCAATATGTTCATGATCAAGTTGCTTAAAATTCATAATATCGTTTCTAAGAGCGATAATCTTAGCGGGAGGAAAATACTTAGAGATAAAAGCATCTTTGCACTTGTTCCAAGAATCAATACTATTTTTAGGCAAAGACGAAAACCAAGCTTTAGCACGATCTCTAAGCTAAAAAGGAAATAGCTTAATTTAACGACATCATTATCGACATCTTTTTTCTTTTGCATATCACATAAATCAACGAAGCTATTAAGATGAGTAGCGTCATCTTCACTAGGAAGGCCGGTGAATTGATCTTTCATAACAAGATTCGACAAAGCAGTATTGATTTCACAAGATTCAGTATTGGCAAGAGGAGCAATCAGAGTGCTAAGGAAATCATTATTATTGGTATTGGTGAAGTCACACAATTTGGTAGTATCTTGAGCCATCGCAACAAACAAGCAATCCAACACACGAGCAAACGAAAGGCAAGCGAGAAAAAGGCAAGCGGAAAAAAGAGAAGGAGAAGGAGAAGGAGAAGGAGAAGGAGAAGGAGAAGGAGAAGGAGAAGGAGAAGGCAAATAAAAACGGCAAGGGTGAAGTGGGGAAGAGGAAAACGAGAGGCAAATGGCAACTAATATAATGCGAGAGATAGGGATTGTGATGGGTACTTGGTATGTTGACATTTTGCGTAGACTCCCCGGCAACGGCGCCAGAAATGACTCGTTGTCGGGAGTCCAAATCTTGACTTGCTCTTGCATAAGCCTCCACGACAACGGCGCCATAAATTCTTCTTGCTACCTCTTGAGCTTGCGTTGGTTTTCCCCGAAGAGGAGAGGATGATGCAACAGAGCAGCATAAGTATCTCCCTCAATTTTTGAGAACCAAGGTATCAATCCAGTAGGAGGCCACGCTCAAGTCCCTCGTACCTGCACAAATCGATAACAACTCGCAACCAACGCGATTAGGGGTTGTCAATCCCTTCGCGGTCACTTACGAGAGTGAGAACTGATAGAGAATGTTTTTGGTATTTTTGATATAGAGATGTGCCAGGGATTCTGACTCCTCGAGCACCTATGGGGACGGAGCCCCTTCTCGGTTCGGCGGGGGGCGGAGGTCGCGCAAAGAGCGGATCGAGACGAGGCACACAAGGGGTTTTACCCAGCTTCGGAGCTCTCCGGAGAGATAATACTCCTACTGCTGCTTTGTGGATCGTATTGAGTTCTCGCTCGGGAGCGCTGAGTGTTACAGTACACACCAGCAGCTAACGAGACCGAGCGTGAGTGCTCTACTGTTCGTCCCCCTTCCTACGTTGTGAATGGGCCTCCTTTTATATGCTCAAGGGGTCTCGAACAGGTGGCAATGTAGGCAAGGGCAAAAATGGAAAGGTGCTGCGGTAGGTACAGCTACCTACACAGTGTATCATACCTAACCCTGACGGCAGGGGACAAAGGCATTAAATGCCTATCTACGTCGCCCAGACAGTGCAGAAAAGGGACCGTCAGGGGTGCCACCGATTGCCACGATGGCGATCTTGTCAGCGCCGCATGCCACAGTGTACCCCTGGCTGCACAGCCTCCCGCCACGTACGCCTGGAAGGGTCCCAGAGCGACACGTAGGTGGGTGTGCTGGAGCGCAGGTACAGAGTGGCGGCTGGCCGCGGTAAACGCCTTGTCACGGTCGTTGTCTTGCCGCGTCTGGGAGCTTGTGGCTCGCCGGGTCCTGCCGGGACGCGTGGCGCGTCGCAGAAAGTTCCTTGAGATGCCTTGGTTGGCCTTCCCGGCAAGCTCCTCTTGCCGGGGTCTTGTGCCTTGAGTGGCCTTCCCGGCAAGCTCCTCTTGCCGGGGGCTTGTCTCCTTGGCTTAAATACTTTGTTCTTGAATGGCTCCAAAGGAACCACGGAGGACCTTGGCGGTCACCTGGCAAGCCTTGCCGCGGGTCGCTGCGACTGCCCGTGCACAAGTTCGGGATACTAGGGTACCCCTACTCTAGTACACCGACAGGAGCCCCCGGGCCTGGGCCATACACGGTGCCGAGCACTGTTGGGCCAGGCCCAAAACAGGGCATGGGCACGCGCGGCCTGGATCACGTTGTATCTTATTCCGCATCCACCGCACCCTCCCCGAACGGCACGCGTCGATTGCGGCGTCGTGGGAGAGGTCGTGGGTGGTTCTTTATTCGGGAAAGTGAAACGCCCGCCTCCTGGTAGTTCGTATCTTCCCCATAAACGGAGGGAGGCGTGGAGGCGTGGTCTTCGAGGCGTCCACTCCCCATGATCACGGGGTGGGGGAGAGGTCGCCTCATCCGTCGCCTCAGCTCTATACGCCTGCCACGGGGCCTCCATGCACTTGGAGTGGCGAACGGTGGAGGCGGGAAACCGGGCCGTCACGGGTCGAGGCAGAGGGTCGGGCCCAGTTCCCTGCTCCTTCCGTGTCTTGATTGGCTGAGCGGGGCGGCCGAGCCCCCACCCCGCTCCTTTATAAGGAGCGGGATGGGGGGGACGGAAGCCCGCATTCTTTCATCTCCTCTTTCCTTCAGCTTCTGCTCCCCACTCTCTCATTCGCCATGGAGAAAGGGAACCCTGGTCCTTCAACGGTGGCGACGAGGGTCGCCGCTAGACAACGCGTCCCTCCCTCTCCCGCACCCGTGGTGGCAGAGCCGGCCGCAAGGGGAAGGGGGAGGGGCGAGGCCGCGGGCGAGGTCGAGGGCGAGGCCGAGGCGCTCGGGGAAGAGGTGGACGGGGCAGCTCGCCGGCCTCGCCTCCGCCAGCGGTTCCTCTTCCCGTGGTGGACCATATCGGGGACGACCCTTGCGAGTTCTTCGTCAGGCTGCGTCGGCCGCCTCGTCGTCGTCTCCATCTCCCAACTCCATTTGCGAGCGAGATGGAGTTGGATCCGCCCGAGACACTGAGGTTGCACATGAGGGGCTGCAAAATCTGCGGTACGCGAGTCCGCGTTGATTTCCCGACCCCTAATGTGATGTATCTTGGTCGAGGGTGGAAGACGTTCACCCGCATCCACAGCTTGACGGCGGGGCTCACCCTCCATTTTAAGCTGATGGAGGGCGGTCTCCTCTCCGTCAAGGTCTTCGGGTGCTTCGGGACCCGGGCAAGGTGCCGCGTGGAGAGCTCCTTCGATAGCGAAGACTCCTCCTCGGGCGGGAGTGACGAGGAGGACAGCGACATCGACGACGAGGGTGGCGGGCGGCAGGATGACGGGTCCGACTAGGTGTCGGGCGCCGCTGCGTGTGGCACCGGCGACCCCATCATCCGTGTCGCCGGCTCCTCGAGCTTCTCGGGGTCGTCTCCTTGGGCGGCTGGCGTAGGGAGGCTGCGGAAGAGGAAGAGGGCAGGCGGCAAGGCCGTCAACTCGGAGTACGAGGGCATGATGCCCTCGACAGCGTGCTGACGTCCTGCCGCCTCGTCTTCGAGCCCTGCCTCCGGCGCCGCCATCACCATCCAGCCTCTGGACGACCACCGAGACGTTCTCTTGGTGTCTTCTGCCACCCGTAGCTCGCCTAGGCGCCCCTTTTGCCCTTTCCGCCTCCTTGACCTATCTCCTGAAGAGAGAGACAAGAAAGGGATTATGGGCACCTGATCTCTTTTTAATTTGTAAGCCCTCGGGCCTTAGTTGCATTTAAAGCTTGTAATCCCATTATTCATGTTTTTCATTCTCTATGAACTGTACCTGAGTGGAATGCTTTTTTATGAAAAGGGGATGCTTGCCGGGTCACTTGTCTTGTGGGTGGAACCCACGTCAAGGAGCGAATCCTTTATATCTTTAAGATAGACACTTCCTTTCCCGGCAGCAGGCCCTGCCTTCTTCCCACGTCGCTCGACCTTTCTCACGCTTTTGGCGGAGGCAGGGAGGAGGCGGGTTCAGGCTCCTCGTTTCATCCCTTTGCTGCCGCGACTACGACCAAACCTGGCCCCGGGAACGAGCCCTAGGGCCTAGAGGTAGGGGAGCACAGTAGCTTTTAGGAAGAAACGAGGCTTCGCATACCTCAGTCCATAAGAGAATGCATGATAAGGGATGAAAAACTTATCTGAGATTGCAGCCCCCAGCAACTCTGGTTCGCCATGGGTTAATCTTTGTACTCGCAGCCCCCGGCAACGCTGGCTTGCCGGGGTCTTGCAGCCCCCGGCAACGCTGGCTTGCCGGGGTCTTGCAGCCCCCGGCAACACTAGCTTGCTGGGATCCAGATGTTGGTCCGTCCTTCTTCTCCTTTTCGTCCTCAAGTGGTCTAGTCAGGATGTGCGAGCCCTGTGAACCAAGGGAAACGAAAGAACGGCAAAAGGACGCACACTCGACCTCTAAGTTAGGGGTTAGCCGCCACTAAGCACTGTCAACCCTAACCAAGGACGAGACTCGACTCAGCATGCATGCTAAAACTTAGGGCGCCAGCGCTTCACTTATGCTCAGGGTCTGCGCCTGGCTTTGTACAAAGGATTACATGCAACAGCGGCAAGACTTGTACAAAATGGTGGTTGCCGGACAGGGTCCGACAACCGCGCCTTACGGGTAAAACTTACGAAGATGCTCGATGTTCCAGGATTTGCTCACCGGAATGCCATCTTCGGTCTCAAGGCGGACAGCGTCAGGCCTAGTGACTTGTTTCACCCGATAAGGGCCTTCCCACTTCGGCGTCAACTTGTTGGAATTCTTGGCGGAATGAACGCGACGAAGAACAAGGTCGCCTTCCTCGAGACTTCTGGCGTTAACTTTGCGGCTATGGTAGCGGCGCAAAGCTTGCTGGTAGCGAGTAGCTCGCACAGCAGCCTGAAGACGATCTTCCTCAAGGAGCAGCGCGTCATCTTGTCGTAGCTGCTCTTGCTCAAGCTCATCATAAGCGAGCACTCGAGGTGATCCGTATACGAGTTCCGTGGGGATAACTGCCTCTGCTCCATAGACTAGAGCGAAAGGTGTCTGGCCAGTGGCTCGATTTGGCGTCGTCCTGATCGACCAAAGAACCACCGGCAGCTCCTCGATCCAGTTTCTTCCGCACTTGTGCAGCCTGTCGAAAGTCCTGGTCTTGAGTCCATGCAGCACTTCAGCATTTGCCCTCTCCGCTTGACCGTTGCTCCTGGGGTGAGCAACAGAAGCGAAGCAAACCTTGGCGCCAAGATCTTGGACGTACTGCATGAAGGTGCGGCTCGTGAATTGTGTACCGTTGTCGGTGATGATCCTGTTAGGGATCCCGAAGCGGCAAACAATTGACCTGAAGAACTTGACTGCTGACTGTGCTGTCACCTTCCTCACTGGTTCTTCTTCTGGCCACTTTGTGAACTTGTCGATTGCGACGTACAAGTACTCAAAGCCCCCGACTGCTCGAGGGAAGGGGCCGAGGATGTCGAGCCCCCAGACCGAAAATGGCCAGGATAAAGGGATCATCTGGAGAGCTTGAGCTGGCTGGTGTATCTGCTTGGAATGGAACTGGCACGCTTCACACTTGGTTACTTGTGCAGTTGCATCCTGGAGGGCTGTCGGCCAAAATAAACCTTGCCGGAAAGCTTTGCCGGCAAGTGCTCTTGCGCCAATGTGGTGACCACATATACCTCCATGTATCTCTGCCAACAGCTTCTGTCCATCTTCCCGGCGAATACACTTCAATTTCACACCGTTGAGTCTTCTTCTGTACAGTGCGTTGTCGACAAACTGGTACATACTTGACTGTCGGGCTACTCTTTCCGCTTCTTCTGGCTCTTCGGGAAGTTCTCCTGTCTGGAGGAAACGGACGATCTGCTGTGCCCATGCTGGAGCTTGTGGCTCGACAACAAGGACTAAAGGCATATCTGCTGCTGCGGGAACATCCGCTTCTACGGCGAGAACCTGCGGCTCAGCCGGAGCTTGACGTTCCCCGGCAAGCTTGCCGGAGCAAAACTTGTTGGGAGCGTCTGCTTCAACGAAACAAACCCTGGGGCTTGTCGTAGCAGTCAACTCCTCAGCACTCTTGGCGTTGATCTTGGGGACCTTCTTGGCGGCGGCTTCGGGAAGCTCTGCCGGAAAATAGTCACTAGAAATCAACTTCCTCTTCTTGCTCTGTCCAGTTGATGGCGTCACAAATGGCTGAGTCATCTTGAGCACAAAGATCCCTGGTTCCACAGGTAACTTAAGTGCAGCGCACTTCGACAGGCCGTCAGCAATGTCGTTCTGAGCTCTTGGAACATGTTCCATCTGTAGGCCGACAAAGCGCTCTTCTAGCTTCCTCACTTCATCAACGTAAGCTTCCATCAACGGACTTTGATAATTCTTGTTCACTTAGCGGATGACAAGCTGCGAGTCACCCCTGACAATGAGCTGCTTGATCCCAAGGTCTGCCGCGATCCTGAGACCGGCAAGCAATCCTTCATACTCTGCAGTATTGTTGGTTGGTTGCTTCTTGGGAAAGTGCATCTGGACTATGTACTTGAGGTGCTCTCCGGTGGGTGCGACAAGCAGCACGCCAGCACCGGCGCCTTGCAGCGAGAAAGCACCATCAAAGTACATCAGCCACTCTTTGCTTGCTTCCTTGACGGGGATGCTCGTTTCTGGAATTTCTTCATCTGGTGTTGGCGTCCACTCTGCTATGAATTCTGCCAATGCTCTGCTTTGGATAGTTGAAGTGCTCTCAAACTTGAGGCCAAAGCTTGATAGTTCCAGTGCCCACTCAACAATCCTGCCTGTTGCTTCGGGATTCTGCAGTATCCTCTTCAGCGGAAAGCGAGTGACAACTGTGATCTCATGTGCTTGGAAGTAATGGCGCAGCTTTCTCGAGGCCATGAGAAGGCCGAAAAGCAATTTCTGCACACCAGAGTACCTTGACCTAGCCCCCTGCAGAAGGGAACTGACAAAGTAGACTGGGCGCTGCACCATTTTCTTCTGCTGCATCTCTTCGCACGTCTGCGCAGATCCATCTTTGTCGGGACCAGAGCTTGTCGGAGAAGCCCCCTGCTTGTCGCTGGATGTGCTTGCTGTGGTCGCTGGCTCATCATCAGCCCCCCTCTCCGCTACTAACGCATCACTAACCACTTGATTGGTTGCCGCCAGGTACAGCAGCAACTTCTCTTGTGGTTTAGGTGCGACAAGTATTGGAGTGGAGGACAGGTATCTCTTCAAGTCCTGCAGCGCAGCCTCCGCTTCCGGAGTTCATTTCATTGGACCTGCCTTTTTCAAAATTTTGAAAAACGGCAGGGCGCGCTCAGCAGACTTAGAGATAAACCTGCTGAGAGCCGCCACGCAGCCGGCAAGTTTCCGCACATCCTTGACGCGCTTCAGTGCTTCGATCTTCTCAATGGCCTTGATCTTGTCGGGATTGGCTTCAATTCCCCTCTGGGACACGAAGAACCCAAGAAGCTTGCCGAAAGGGACTCCAAACACGCACTTCTCGGGGTTGAGCTTGAGGCTGATCTTGCGCAGATTTGCAAAAGTCTCTTCTAGATCTTGAATCAGAGTTGCTTTGTCCCTGCTCTTGACCACTATGTCATCCATGTAGGCTTCCACATTTCTGTGCATTTGCGGTTCAAAAGCAGTATGGACTACCCTTGCAAATGTCGAACTAGCATTCTTCAAACCGAAAGGCATCCGTACGAAACAGTACGTGCCACATGGAGTGATGAACGCGGTCTTCTCCTCATCCTCTTCTGCCATGAAGATCTGATGGTATCCTGAGTATGCATCAAGAAATGAAAGCAAGTCACGTCCGGCCGTGGAGTCAACAATCTGGTCGATGCGTGGCAAGGGAAATGGATCTTTGGGACAAGCTTTGTTAACATCGGTGAAGTCGATACAAAGCCTCCACTTCCCGTTTGCCTTGCGCACGATTACAGGATTGGCCAACCACGTAGGATGGAGCACTCCTCTGACGAGGCCTACTGCTTCCAACTTCTTGATCTCTTCTGCGATGAATTCTTGGCGCTCCACTGCTTGTTTCCTGACTTTCTACTTGACGGGCCGCGCATGAGGACAGACGGCAAGGTGGTGCTCAATTACTTTCCTGGGAACACCGGGGATGTCAAACGGTTGCCACGCAAACACATCGACATTCGCCCGCAGGAAAGCAACGAGCGCGCTTTCCTATTTAGGGTCGAGAGTGGCACTGATGGTGAAAGTACCACCAGTGCCGTCCTCCTTGGCGGACACCTTCTTGGTTGCTGGCGGAGCTGCCATTGTCTTCTTACACTTGCCAGTGGAGCTCGATGGTGCGCCCTCGACGGTAGCGCAACACTCCGAAGAGGTGCGCTTGCCGGAGTGGGCATCAGAACTCTTGCCGGACTTGGTCTTCTTCTTCCCCCCGGGAGCTTCAGCGGCAAGTGTCTCTCGATCCGTCGCGGCTGCTGCTTCCCGGTAGATCTTGTCAGCACAGATAAGAGCATCTTTCTTGTCGCCATGGACAGAGATGACACTTATCGGGCCTGGCATCTTCAGCATGTTGTACGCGTAGTGAGAGGCCGCCATGAACTTGGCGAGCGCTGGACGGCTGAGGATTCCATTGTAAGGCAATGGAAAATCGGCAATGTCAAAAGTGATCCTCTCAGTCCTGAAGTTTAGCTCGCCGCCAAATGTCACCGGCAGCGTGATCTTTCCCTTCAGCTTGCTCCTTCCCGGGTTGATTCCTTGGAATGTGCCGGTCTCTTCGAGCTCGCTGTCAGGGACCTGGAGTTTCCGGAGCACAGCGGAGGAGATCAGGTTCAAGCCGGCCCCGCCGTCAACTAGCATCTTAGTGACCTTGAGGTTGCGGATAGTTGGTGAAACCAACATCGACAAGCACCCGACCGCATTTGTGCGATAAGGGTGGTCCTCACTATCAATGATGATAGGCGTGCTGGACCATTTCAGAAGCTTGCGTGACTCGATGGGTGGTTCTGCCGCATTGACTTCCCGCACCCACTGCTTGAGTTGGCGGTGTGAAGTATGCAGAGAAGCACCACCGTCAATGCACAAGACCTCTGTGGCTTTCTGAAACTCCTGCTCACTGGTCTCGTCATCATCCATGTCTTCGTCGTCGTCGTCTTCATCTTTGTCGCGGCCGCGGGGAGGTCTGTCTCCTTGCCGCTGATTGGCCTTGCCGCGGCGCCCTCCCAGGCCGGTGCGCTCCATACCAGATCCTCCAGCACCTGCTTGGGCTTTCTCCTTGTCGCGTCGCTCGTACTCGGCCTTTTGCAGCTCGACAAGCTGCTCGACCTTCTTGCAGCTCTGGAGGTCATGGCCCTTGGTGCGGTGGATCTTGCAGTACTGTTTGTTGGTGCCGTCCTGCTTGTCGGCGGCCGCCACAGCCTGGCAGTTGGCGCATGCGGCAACCTCCTTGTCGGAGCTACCATCTTTGGCTTTCTTGGCGCCACCGTCATTGCCGGACTGCTCAACAACTAGCACATCTTTGCCTTTCCTCTTCCTGTTGTTCCGCCGCCGGTTTTTATTTGCCGGGGCGGCATCCTCGCTGTCAGATCCTCCCGTTCCTGTATTCTCTCCGGGGAGTTTCCTCCCTTCCTCAGCGCGTGCACACCTGTCGGCCAGAGCATATAGCTCGCTGACGTCTCTGATTTTGCACATCACCATCTCCTCCCGCATCCTGCGGTTACGCATGTTCTGATGGAACACGCTGATGACTGCGGTAGGGTGGACATCTGGGATGTTGCGTTGCACCTGGCTGAATCTCTGGATGTACTTCCGCAAAGGCTCTCCTTCCTTCTGGGCAAGCAGGTGAAGATCACTCTCCTGGCCATGAGGTTTGTGGCCACCTGTAAAGGCGCCGACAAACTGATGGCATAGGTCTGCCCAGGAAGATATGGAGTTCTCCGGCAAGTGCATGAGCCAGGACCTGACGTTGGGTTTGAGCACCAGCGGGAAGTAGTTGGCAAGGATCTTGTCGTCTTGCCCCCCGGCAGCCTGCACCGCGATGGTGTAGATGCCGAGGAACTCCGACGGATGCAACCTGCCGTCGTACTTCTCGGGTACGTCTGGCTTGAAATTCTTCGTGCTGGGCCACTTTACTTGCCGCAGCTCACGAGTAAACGCAGGGCAACCTACCGCATACGGCAGGTCGCCTGGTTCCCCTGGCGCATGCATGTCAACAGTGGGCCCAGCGCACCGGTCTGATTGACGCCGCGTTTCTCTTCAGCGTTCGATGCGAGTACGAGCGTCTTCTTGCTGTCGTTCGTGAAGAACTTGGCGCTGATCGCGGCGAGTTCGCGGATCTGATGAAGCGGTGGAGTCGCTGTCGCGGTGGACCCGGCGAGTCGGCGATCTTGGCCTTCGAGGCGGAGAGTGCACGGTGGTTGCACCCCCACCGGTTTTGTCGCCATCGGCTCGCACCTGGCTGGCTTGCCGCGGCTGCGATGTGGTCGGCTGCCGTGGAGTGTCGCCGTTGGCGAAGCCGATGAGGCTCTGAATGGTGGCCCTCCAGTCGTCGATCTTGTCTGGCGTTGGAGGGAAGTCTAGGAGCAGTTGAGCTCGCGCCAAAGCTTCTGCTGGAGTGGCGGGTAGCGGTGGCGAACGGTGCGAGGAGCGGGATACGCTTGGACTTCCAACGATGTTAGAAGGAGCAGTATTCCATCCAGGCGACCGTGCCTCGCTCACGCCAGCACGTTGGCGTGTATGCTGGCCTGGAGCATCCCGAGATCCGCCAGCTCGATTTGGGTCCAGCGAACGTATGGTACCGTGAGTACCACGACGCTGCCGGTCCCGCGCTTCCTGAAATGGGCGCGGAGCATCCATCGACGCCCGGTCGTCGTGGGAGCCTGCTACACCGCCGACGGGCAGCGCAGCCTTGTCCTTGGACCTGGTGGCACCGTGGGCTTCTTCATCGACGCCCGTTCTTCCGCCGGCGTCTTCCCCACCAGCCGTTTGCTCCGGCGGCGGTGGGTTCGACGCGGACGGAGCAGCCGCCTCCGAAGCCTTCTTCTTCGGTGGCATGTCGATGAAGTCAATGAAGATCTAGCTCGTGCGAACGCCGGATCAAGTTCACACAACCTCGACGCCCCCCTACCTGGCGCGCCAAAGATGCCGGGGATTCTGACTCCTCGAGCACCTATGGGGACGGAGCCCCTTCTCGGTTCGGCGGGGGGCGGGGGTCGCGCAAAGAGCGGATCGAGGCGAGGCACACAAGGGGTTTTACCCAGCTTCGGAGCTCTCCGGAGAGATAATACTCCTACTGCTGCTTTGTGGATTGTATTGAGTTCTCGCTCGGGAGCGCTGAGTGCTACAGTACACACCAGCAGCTAACGAGACCGAGCGTGAGTGTTCTACTGTTTGTCCCCCTTCCTACGTTGTGCATGGGCCTCCTTTTATATGCTCAAGGGGTCTCGAACAGGTGGCAATGTAGGCAAGGGCAAAAATGGAAAGGTGCTGCGGTAGGTACAGCTACCTACACAGTGTATCATACCTAACCCTGACGGCAGGGGACAAAGGCATTAAATGCCTATCTACGTCGCCCAGACAGTGCAGAAAAGGGACCGTCAGGGGTGCCACCGATTGCCACGATGGCGATCTTGTCAGCGCCGCATGCCACAGTGTACCCCTGGCTGCACAGCCTCCCGCCACGTACGCCTGGAAGGGTCCCAGAGCGACACGTAGGTGGGTGTGCTGGAGCGCAGGTACAGAGTGGCGGCTGGCCGCGGTAAACGCCTTGTCACGGTCGTTGTCTTGCCGCGTCTGGGAGCTTGTGGCTCGCCGGGTCCTGCCGGGACGCGTGGCGCGTCGCAGAAAGTTCCTTGAGATGCCTTGGTTGGCCTTCCCGGCAAGCTCCTCTTGCCGGGGTCTTGTGCCTTGAGTGGCCTTCCCGGCAAGCTCCTCTTGCCGGGGGCTTGTCTCCTTGGCTTAAATACTTTGTTCTTGAATGGCTCCAAAGGAACCACGGAGGACCTTGGCGGTCACCTGGCAAGCCTTGCCGCGGGTCGCTGCGACTGCCCGTGCACAAGTTCGGGATACTAGGGTACCCCTACTCTAGTACACCGACAAGATGCAAAGTGAAAAGTAAAAGGCAAAGTAAAAAAGCAAAGCAAGATTAAAGTGATGGAGATTGATATGATGAGAATAGACCCGGGGGCCATAGGTTTCACTAGTGGCTTCTCTCAAGAGCATAAGTATTCTACGATGGGTGAACAAATTACTGTTGAGCAATTGACAGAATTGAGCATAGTTATGAGAATATCTAAGGTATGATCATGTATATAGGCATCACGTCTGTGACAAGTAGACTGACTCCTTCCTGCATCCACTACTATTACTCCACTCATCGACCGCTATCCAACATGCATCTAGAGTATTAAGTTAGAAACAGAGTAACGCTTTAAGCAAGATGACATGATGTAGAGAGATAAATTCATGCAATATGAAATAAACCCCATCTTGTTATCCTCGATGGCAACGATGCAATACATGCCTTGCTACCCCTTCTGTCACTGGGAAAGGACACTGCAAGATCGAACCCAAAGCTAAACACTTCTCCCATGGCAAGAAAAACCAATCTAGTAGGCCAAACCAAACTAATAATTCGAAGAGACTTGCAAAGATAACCAATCATACATAAAAGAATTCAGAGAAGATTCAAATATCAATCAAAGATAGACTTGATCATAAACCCACAATTCATTGGTCTCAACAAACACACCGCAAAAAGAAGATTACATCGAATAGATCTCCACAAGAGAGGGGGAGAACTTTGTATTGAGATCCAAAAAGAGAGAAGATGCCATCTAGCTACTAACTATGGACCGGAAGGTCTAAGGTAAACTACTCACACTTCATCGGAGAGGCTATGATGATGTAGAAGCCCTCCGTGATGACAGCCCTCTCCGGCGGAGCTCCGGATCAGGCCCCAAGATGGGATCTCGTGGATACAGAAGGTTGCGGCGGTGGAATTAGGTTTTTGGCTCCTGTTCTGATCGTTTGGGGGTACGTAGGTATATATAGGAGGAAGGAGTACGTCGGTGGAGCTTCGAGGGGCGCACAAGGCAGGGGCGCGCCCTCGCCCCCCACCCTTGTGACCGCCTCTCCGATGCCTTGGCGTAGGGTCCAAGTCCTATGGATCACGTTCGGTGAGAAAATCACGTTCCCGAAGATTTTATTTCGTTTGGACTCCGTTTGATATTCTGTTTCTCCGAAACACTGAAATAGGCAAAAAAACAGCAATTCTGGGCTGGGCCTCCGGTTAATAGGTTAGTCCCAAAAATAATATAAAGTGTAAAATAAAGCCCAATATAGACCAAAACAGTAGATAATATAGCATGGAGCAATCAAAAATTATAGATACGTTGGAGACGTATCACTCACTGCCGTGCGTGAGTAATTCCATCGTAGGCTTGCTGGACGGTGATGGGTTGGATGAGATCTATCATGTGATCGAGTTAGTTTAGTTAGGGTTTGAGCCCTAGTATCCACTATGTTCTAAGATTGATGTTGCTATGACTTTGCTATGCTTAATGCTTGTCACTAGGGCCCGAGTGCCATGGTTTCAGATCTGAACCTATTATGTTTTCATGAATATATGTGTGTTCTTGATCCTATCTTGCAAGTCTATAGTCACCTACTATGTGTTATGATCCGGCAACCCCGAAGTGACAATAATCGGGACCACTCCCGGTGATGACCATAGTTTGAGGAGTTCATGTATTCACTATGTGCTAATGCTTTGTTCCGGTTCTCTATTAAAAGGAGGCCTTAATATCCCTTAGTTTCCATTAGGACCCCGCTGCCACGGCAGGGTAGGACAAAAGATGTCATGCAAGTTCTTTTCCGTAAGCACGTATGACTATATTCGGAATACATGCCTATATTACATTGATGAATTGGAGCTAGTTCTGTGTCACCCTATGTTATGACTGTTACATGATGAACCGCATCCGGCATAATTATCCATCACCGATCCAATGCCTACGAGCTTTCCATATACTGGTTTACGCTTATTTACTTTTCCGTTGCTATTGTTACAATCATTACAAAATACCAAAAATATTACTTTTGCTTTCTTTACTTTTGTTACCGTTACCACCACTATCATATTACTTTGCTACTAAACACTTTGATGCAGATATTAAGTTTCCAGGTGTGGTTGAATTGACAACTCAACTGCTAATACTTGAGAATATTCTTTGGCTCCCCTTGTGTCGAATCAATAAATTTGGGTTGAATACTCTACCCTCGAAAGCTGTTGCGATCCCCTATACTTATGGGTGAAGGAAATATGCCCTAGAGGCAATAATAAAGTTATTATTTATTTCCTTACATATCATGATAAATGTTTATTATTCATGCTAGAATTGTATTAACCGGAAACATAATACATGTTTGGATACATAGACAAACAGAGTGTCACTAGTATGCCTCTACTTGACTAGCTTGTTAATCAAAGATGGTTAAGTTTCCTAACCATAGACAAAAGGAGTTGTCATTTGATTAACAAGGTCACATCATTAGTTGAATGATCTGATTGACATGACCCATTCCATTAGCATAGCACCCGATCGTTTAGTATGTTGTTGTTGCTTTTATCCATGACTTATACATGTTCCTTTGACTATGAGATTATGCAACTCCCGTTTGCCGGAGGAACACTTTGGGTGCTACCAAATGTCACAACGTAACTGGGTGATTATAAAGGAGTACTACATGTGTCACCAAAGGTAGATGTTGGGTTGGCGTATTTCGAGATTAGGATTTGTCACTCCAATTGTGGGAGAGGTATCTCTGGGCCCTCTCGATAATGCACATCACTTAAGCCTTGCAAGCATTGCAACTAATGAGTTAGTTGTGGGATGATGTATTATGGAACGAGTAAAGAGACTTGCCGATAACGAGATTGAACTAGGTATTGGATACCGACGATCGAATCTCGGGCAAGTAACATACCGATGGACAAAGGGAACAACGTATGTTGTTATGCGGTCTGACCGATAAAGATCTTCGTAGAATATGTAGGAGCCAATATGGGCATCCAGGTCCCGCTATTGGTTATTGACCGGAGATGTGTCTCGGTCATGTCTACATTGTTCTCGAACCGTAGGATCCGCACGCTTAAGGTTACGATGACAGTTATTATGAGTTTATGAGTTTTGATGTACCGAAGGAGTTCGGAGTCCCGGATGAGATCGGGGACATGACGAGGAGTCTCGAAATGGTCGAGACGTAAAGATCGATATATTGGACGACTATATTCGAACATCGGAAAGGTTCTGAGTGGTTCGGGTATATATCGGAGTACCGGGGAGTTACGGGAATTCGTATTGGGCCTTATTGGGCCATACGGGAAAGGAGAGAAAGGGCCAAAAGGGTGGCCGCACCCCTCCCCTTGGACTAGTCCGAATTGGACTAGGGAGGGGGGGCGCCCCCCTCCTTCCTTCTCCTTCTCTCTTCCCTTTCCTTCTCTCCTACTCCCCCTACAAGGAAGAACTCCTAGTTGGACTAGGAAAGGGGGAATCCTACTCCCGGTGGGAGTAGGACTCCCCTTGGCGCGCCAAACATAGGGCCGGCCTCCTCCCTCCCTTGCTCCTTTATATATGGGGGCAGGGGGCACCCCATGGACACACAAGTTGATCTTCGTGATCGTTCCTTAGCCGTGTGCGGTGCCCCCCTCCACCATATTCCACCTCGGTCATATTGTCGCGGTGCTTAGGCGAAGCCCTGCGTCGGTAGTACATCAAGATCGTCACCACACCGTCGTGCTGACGGAACTCCTCCCCGAAGCTTTGCTGGATCGGAGCCCGGGGATCGTCATCGAGCTGAACATGTGCTAAGAACTCGGAGGTGCCGGAGTAACGGTGCTTGGATCGGTCGGATCGGGAAGACGTACGACTACTTCCTCTATGTTGCGTCAACGCTTCCGCTTCAGTCTACGAGGGTACGTAGACAACACTCTCCCCTCTCGTTGCTATGCATCACCATGATCTTGCGTGTGCGTAGGAATTTTTTTGAAATTACTACGTTCCCCAACAGTGGCATCCGAGCCTAGGTTTTTATGGTTTGATGTTATTTGCACGAGTAGAACACAAGTGAGTTGTGGACGATACAAGTCATACTGCCTACCAGCATGTCATACTTTGGTTCAACGGTATTGTTGGATGAGACGACCCGGACCAACCTTACGCGTACGCTTACGCGAGACCGGTTCCCTCGACGTGCTTTGCACACAGATGGCTTGCGGGGGACTGTCTCACCAACTTTAGTTGAACCAAGTATGGCTACGCCCGGTCCTTGAGAAGGTTAAAACGGAGTCTATTTGACAAACTATCGTTGTGGTTTTGATGCATAGGTAAGATGAGTTCTTGCTTAAGCCCGTAGCAGCCACGTAAAACTTGCAACAAACAAAGTAGAGGACGTCTAACTTGTTTTTGCAGGGCATGTTGTGATGTGATATGGTCAAGACATGATGCTATATTTTATTGTATGAGATGATCATGTTTTGTAACCGAGTTATCGGCAACCGGCAGGAGCCGTATGGTTGTCGCTTTATTGTATGCAATGCAATCGCCCTGTAATGCTTTACTTTATCACTAAGTGGTAGCGATAGTCGTAGAAGCATAAGATTGGCGAGACGACAACGATGCTACGATGGAGATCAAGGTGTCGCGCCGGTGACGATGGTGATCATGACGATGCTTCGGAGATGGAGATAACAAGCACAAGATGATGATGGCCATATCATATCACTTATATTGATTGCATGTGATGTTTATCTTTTTATGCATCTTATCTTGCTTTGATTGACGGTAGCATTATAGGATGATCTCTCACTAAATTATCAAGAAGTGTTCTCCCCGAGTATGCACCGTTGCCAAAGTTCGTCGTGCCCAGACACCACGTGATGATCGGGTGTGATAAGCTCTACGTCCATCTACAACGGGTGCAAGTCAGTTTTGCACACGCAGAATACTCGGGTTATACTTGACGAGCCTAGCATATGCAGATATGGCCTCGGAACACGAAGACCGAAAGGTCGAGCGTGAATCATATAGTAGATATGATCAACATAATGATGTTCACCATTGAAGACTAAGCCATTTCACGTGATGATCGGTTATGGTTTAGTTGATTTGGATCACGTGATCACTTAGAAGATTAGAGGGATGTCTATCTAAGTGGGAGTTCTTAAGTAATATGATTAATTGAACTTTAATTTATCATGAACTTAGTCCTGGTAGTATTAGCATATCTATGTTGTAGATCAATAGCTCGCATTGTTGCTTCCCTGTGTTTATTTTGATATGTTCCTAGAGAAAATTGTGTTGAAAAATGTTAGTAGCAATGATGCGGATTGGATCCGTGATTTAAGGTTTATCCTCATTGCTGCACAGAAGAATTATGTCCTTGATGCACCGCTAGGTGACGGACCTATTGCAGGAGCACATGCAGACATTATGAACTCAGTATGATGACTACTTAATAGTTTAGTGCACCATGCTTAACGGCTTAGAATCGGGACTTCAAAGACGTTTTGAACGTCATGGACCATATGAGATGTTCCAGGAGTTGAAGTTAATATTTCAAGCAAATACCCGAGTTGAGAGATATGAAGTCTCCAACAAGTTCTATAGCTAAAAGATGGAGGAGAATCACTCAACTAGTGAGCATGTGCTCAGATTGTCTGGGTACTACAATCGCTTGAATCAAGTGGGAGTTAATCTTCCAGATAAGATAGTGATTGACAGAATTCTCTAGTCACCATCACCAAGTTAGTAGAACTTCGTGATGAACTATAATATGCAAGGGATAACAGAAACAATTCCCAAGCTCTTCGTGATGCTGAAATCGACGAAGGTAGAAATCAAGAAAGAGCATCAAGTGTTGATGGTTGACAAGATCACTAGTTTCAAGAAAAGGGCAGAAGGAGAACTTCAAGAAGAACGGCAAGCAAGTTGCTGCTCAAATGAAAAAGCCCAAGTCTGGTTCCCCAAGTGATTGGCGGATAAGAAGGATGGCAAAGTGAACATAAGTATATTTGATATACATGTGTACTTTACTAGTGTTCATAGCAACCCCTCAGTATTTGGTACTAGTTCAGTTGCTAAGATTAGTAACTCGAAACGGGAGTTGCAGAATGAACAGAAACTAGTTAAGGGTGAAGTGACGATGAGTGTTGGAAATAGTTCCAAGATTGATATGATCATCATCGCACACTCCCTATACTTTTGGGATTAGTGTTGAACCTAAATAAGTGTTATTTGGTGTTTGCGTTGAGCATGAATATGATTTGATCATGTTTATTGCAATACGGTCATTCATTTAAGTTAGAGAACAATTGTTGTTCTGTTTACATGAGTAAAACCTTCTATGGTTATACACACCAACGAAATGGTTTGTTGGATCTCGATCGTAGTAATACACATATTCATAAAATTGAAGCCAAAAGATGCAAAGTTAATAATGATAGTGCAACTTATTTGTGGCACTGCCGTTTAGGTCATATTGGTGTAAAGCACATGAAGAAACTCCATGCTGATGGAATTTTGGAATCACTTGATTATGAATCACTTGATACTTGTGAACCATGCCTCATGGGCAAGATGACTAAGACTCCGTTCTCCGGAACAATGGAGCGAGCAACAGATTTGTTGGAAATCATACATACTGATGTATGTGGTCCGATGAATATTAAGGCTCGCGACAAGTATCATTATTTTCTGACCTTCACAGATGATTTGAGCAGATATGGGTATATCTACTTAATGAAACACAAGTCTGAAACATTTGAAAAGTTCAAAGAATTTCAGAGTAAAGTTGAAAATCATCGTAACAAGAAAATAAAGTTTCTACGATCTGATCGTGGAGGAGAATATTTGAGTTACGAGTTTGGTCTGCATTTGAAACAATGCGGAATAGTTTCACAACTCACGCCACCCGGAACACCACAGCGCAATGGTGTGTCCGAACGTCATAACCGTACTTTATTGGATATAGTACAATCTATGATGTTTCTTACCGATTTACCAATATCGTTTTGGGATCATGCATTAGAGACAGTTGCATTCACGTTTAAAAGGGCACCATCTAAGTCCGTTGAGACGACACAATCTGAACTCTGGTTTAGCAAGAAACCAAAGTTGTCGTTTCTTAAAGTTTGGGATTGTGATGCTTATGTGAAAAAGTTTCATCCTGATAAGCTCAAACCCAAATCGGAGAAATATGTCTTCATAGGATACCCAAAGGAGACAGTTGGGTACACCTTCTATCTCAGATCCGAAGGCAAGACATTCGTTGCTGAGAATGGATACTTTCTAGAGAAGGAGTTTCTCTCGAAAGAAGTGAGTGGGAGGAAAGTAGAACTTGATAAGATAACTGTATCTGCTCCCTTATTGGAAAGTGGTTCATCACAGAAATCTGTTCCTGTGACTACTACACCAATTAGTGAGGAAGCTAATGATGATGATCATGTAACTTCAAATCAAGTTACTACCGAATCTCGTAGGTAAACCAGAGTGAGATCCGCACCAGAGTGGTACGGTAATCCTGTTCTGGAAGTCATGTTACTAGACCATGACGAACTTGCGAACTATGAGGAAGCGATGATGAGCCCAGATTCCGCGAAATGGTTTGAGGCCATGAAATCTGAGATATGATCCATGTATGAGAACAAAGTATGGACTTTGATGGATTTGCCCGATGATCGGCAGGCCATAGAAAATAAATGGATCCTCAAGAGGAAGACGGACGCTGATAGTAGCGTTACTATCTACAAAGCTAGAATTGTCGCAAAAGGTTTTCGACAAGTTCAAGGTGTTGACTACGATGAGAGTTTCTCACTCGTATCTATGCTTAAGTCTGTCCGAATCATGTTAGCAATTGCCGCATTTTATGAAATCTGGCAAATGGATAACAAAACTACAGTCCTTAATGGATTTATTAAAGAAGAGTTGTATATTATGCAACCAGAAGGTTTTGTCAATCCTAAAGGTGCTAACAAAATATGCAAGCTCCAGCGATCCATCTATGGATTGGTGCAAGCATCTCAGAGTTGGAATACACGCTTTGATAAGTTGATCAAAACATATAGTTTTATACAGACTTGCGGTGAAGCCTGTATTTACAAGAAAGTGAGTGGGAGCACTACAACATTTCTGATAAGTATATGTGAATGACATATTGTTGATCAGAAATAATGTAGAATTATTCTGCAAAGCATAAAGGAGTGTTAGAAAGGAGTTTTTCAAAGAAAGACCTCGGTGAAGCTGCTTACATATTGAGTATCAAGATCTATAGAGATAGATCAAGACGCTTGATAAGTTTTTTCAATGAGTACATACCTTGACAAGATTTTGAAGTAGTTCAAAATGGAACAGTCAAAGAAAGAGTTCTTTCCTGTGTTACAAGGTGTGAAATTGAGTAAGACTCAAAGCCCGACCACGACAGAAGATAGAAAGAGAATGAAAGTCATTCCCTATGCCTCGGCCATAGGTTCTATAAAGTATGCCATGCTGTTTACCAGATCTATTGTATACCCTACACTGAGTTAAGCAAGGGAGAGCAATGGTGATCTAGGAGTAGATCACTGGACAGCGGTCAAAATTATCCTTAGTGGAATAAGGATATGTTTCTCGATTATGGAAGTGACAAAAGGTTCGTCGTAAAGGGTTACGTCGATGCAAGTTTTGACACCGATCTGGATGACTCTAAGTCTCGATCTAGATACATATTTAAAGTGGGAGCAATTAGCTAGAGTAGCTCCGTACAGAGCATTGTAGACATAGAAAATTGCAAAATACATAACGGATCTGAATGTGGCAGACCCGTTGACTAAACTTCTCTCACAAGCAAAACATGATCACACCTTAGTACTCTTTGGGTGTTAATCACATAGCGATGTGAACTAGATTACTGAATCTAGCAAACCCTTTGGGTGTTGGTCACATGGCGATGTGAACTATGGGTGTTAATCAGATGATGATGTGAACTATCGATGTTAATCACATGGTGATGTGAGTTAATCACATGGTGATGTGACCTAGATTATTGACTCTAGTGCAAGTGGGAGACTGAAGGAAATATGCCCTAGAGGCAATAATAAAGTTATTATTTATTTCCTTACATATCATGATAAATGTTTATTATTCATGCTAGAATTGTATTAACCGGAAACATAATACATGTGTGGATACATAGACAAAAAGAGTGTCACTAGTATGCCTCTACTTGACTAGCTTGTTAATCAAAGATGGTTAAGTTTCCTAACCATAGACAAAAGGAGTTGTCATTTGATTAACAAGGTCACATCATTAGTTGAATGATCTGATTGACATGACCCATTCCATTAGCATAGCACCCGATCGTTTAGTATGTTGCTGTTGCTTTTATCCATGACTTATACATGTTCCTTTGACTATGAGATTATGCAACTCCCGTTTGCCGGAGGAACACTTTGGGTGCTACCAAACGTCACAACGTAACTGGGTGATTATAAAGGAGTACTACAGGTGTCACCAAAGGTAGATGTTGGGTTGGCGTATTTCGAGATTAGGATTTGTCACTCCAATTGTGGGAGAGGTATCTCTGGGCCCTCTCGGTAATGCACATCACTTAAGCCTTGCAAGCATTGCAACTAATGAGTTAGTTGCGGGATGATGTATTACGGAACGAGTAAAGAGACTTGCCGATAACGAGATTGAACTAGGTATTGGATACCGACGATCGAATCTCGGGCAAGTAACATACCGATGGACAAAGGGAACAACGTATGTTGTTATGCGGTCTGACCGATAAAGATCTTCATAGAATATGTAGGAGCCAATATGGGCATCCAGGTCCCGCTATTGGTTATTGATCGGAGATGTGTCTCGGTCATGTCTACATTGTTCTCGAACCGTAGGGTCCGCATGCTTAAGGTTACGATGACAGTTATTATGAGTTTATGAGTTTTGATGTACCGAAGGAGTTCGGAGTCCCGGATGAGATCGGGAACATGACGAGGAGTCTCGAAATGGTCGAGACGTAAAGATCGATATATTGGACGACTATATTCGGACATCGGAAAGGTTCTGAGTGGTTCGGGTATTTATCGGAGTACCGGAGAGTTACGGGAATTCGTATTGGGCCTTATTGGGCCATACGGGAAAGGAGAGAAAGGGCCAAAAGGGTGGCCGCACCCCTCCCCTTGGACTAGTCCGAATTGGACTAGGGAGGGGGGGGGGGGCGCCCCCCTCCTTCCTTCTCCTTCTCTCTTCCCTTTCCTTCTCTCCTACTCCCCCTACAAGGAAGAACTCCTAGTTGGACTAGGAAAGGGGGAATCCTACTCCCGGTGGGAGTAGGACTCCCCTTGGCGCGCCAAACATAGGGCCGGCCTCCTTCCTCCCTTGCTCCTTTATATACGGGGGCAGGGGGCACCCCATGGACACACAAGTTGATCTTCATGATCGTTCCTTAGCCGTGTGCGGTGCCCCCTCCACCATATTCCACCTCGGTCATATTGTCGCGGTGCTTAGGCGAAGCCCTGTGTCGGTAGTACATCAAGATCGTCGCCACACCGTCGTGCTGACGGAACTCCTCCCCGAAGCTTTGCTGGATCGGAGCCCGGGGATTGTCATCGAGCTGAACGTGTGCTAAGAACTCGGAGGTGCCGGAGTAACGGTGCTTGGATCGGTCGGATCGGGAAGACGTACGACTACTTCCTCTACGTTGTGTCAACGCTTCCGCTTCAGTCTACGAGGGTACGTAGACAACACTCTCCCCTCTCGTTGCTATGCATCACCATGATCTTGCGTGTGCGTAGGAATTTTTTTGAAATTACTACGTTCCCCAACAATGGGTTATCAAGACTAATTTCTGGCGCCGTTGCCAGGGAGCATAGCTCTATTCTTTGAGTCACTTGGGATTTATATTTGCTGGACACTTTGAAGAACTTGGAAGACGAGAAAAGAAAAATTTATCCCTCAACTGCGAGGGGGGGGGGGGTAAGGAACTGCCATCTAGCTCTGCACTTGATTCACCTTCTGTTATGAGTAAGCTTGCGACACCTAAACCTGCTTCTGCTATTCGTTCTAATATGTCGGATGTTATTGATGATGCCACTTCTGCTATGCATGATACTTATGATGAAACTACTTCTATGTCTGACAATACTGTGCCCCTTAGTGAATTTCTTGATGAACAAATTGCTAAGGCTAGAGAGAAAGAAATTATTGAATCTGATTATATTGATGAAAGTGATGATGAAGATAGGCTTGTTATTCCTGAAGGTTATGTTTTTGATATGGAAGCTTCTGCAGCTATTTTAGCTTGCAGAGATAGTCGTGAACTTAAGAGGCTATTAATTAAATGGAGTAAAGAATCTCTTAGAGATAAAATGAGGCCTGACCCTGCTTTTGCTACTTCACCTATTTGTGTTCCCGATAAGGATTATGAATTATCTGTTGATCCCGATATAATTACTTTGGTTGAATCTGATCCTTTCCATGGTTATGAATCTGAAACTGCTGTGACACATCTTACTAAATTAAATGATATAGCCACCCTATTCACTGATGATGAGAGATCTCGTTACTTTTATATACTTAAAATATTTCCGTTCTCATTAAAGGGTGATGCTAAGATATGGTTTAATTCTCTTGATCCTGGTTGTGTGCGTAGTCCCGAGGATATGATTTATTACTTCTCTGCTAAATATTTCCCTGCTCATAAGAAACAAGCTGCTTTAAAGGAAATATACAACTTTGTGCAAATTGAAGAAGAGAGTCTCCCACAAGCTTGGGGGATGCTTCTCAAGTTACTTAATGCTTTGCCGGATCATCCTCTTAAGAAAAATGAAATACTTGATATCTTTTATAATGGACTAACCGATGCTTCCAGAGATTACCTGGATAGTTGTGCTGGTTCTCTTTTCAAGGAAAGAACACCAGATGAAGCTGAAATTCTATTGAATAATATGTTGACAAATGAAAATAATTGGGCACCTCCTGAGCCAGCTCCTGAGCCAGCTCTTGAGCCAGCTCCCGCTCCAATTAATGAGCCTATTCCTAAACCAACTCCAAAAAAGAGAGGTGTTCTATTTCTCAGTCCTGAAGATATGCAAGAGGCAAAGAAATCTATGAAAGAAAAAGGTATTAAAGCTGAGGATGTTAAGAATTTACCTCCTGTTAAAGAAATACATGGTCTTAATCTACCGCCTGTTGAAGAAACATATGCTCTTGATCCAGTACCTATTGAAGAACCTCCTGATCCCCATAACCCGACACAGGTAGTAAAGGTAAATTCTCTCTATAGATTTTATGAAGGTGATATTCCTCACTATAAGTCTGCTAGACAATGCTTTGATGAGTTTGATAATTTTATTGTCAAACAAGAAAATTTTAATGCTTATTTTGGTAGACAATTGAAATACGAGTCCGATATGATTAAACACTTGGGTGATTATATGGCTAATATTAGAGGTGAACTTAAACTTGTTAGCAAACATGCTTCTATGGTTACCACTCAAGTAGAACAAGTACTTAAGGCTCAAAAAGAATTGCTCGATGAAATGAATAGTAAGAAAAATGATTATGCTATTAAAGTGGCTACTAGAACTGGTAGAATGACTCAGGAACCTTTTTGTCCTGAAGGCCACCCTAAGAGAATTGAGCAAGATTCTCAGAGAAATAATATTGATGTACCTAGTTCTTCTAAAAGGAAGAAGAAGAAAAATGATAGGACTTTGCAAACTTCTAGTGAACCTATTGCTGAACCACCTGATAATCCAAATGATACCTCTATGTGTGATGCTGAAACACAATCTGGTAATGAACATGAACCTAGTGAAAATGTTAATGATGATGTTCATGATGATGCTCAACCTAGTAATAATAATGATGTAGAAATTGAACCTGCTGTTGATCTTGATAACCCACAATCAAAGAATCAACGTTATGATAAGAAAGACTTTGTTGCTAGGAAACATGGTAAAGAAAGAGAACCATGGGTTTAGAAACCCATGCCTTTTCCTCCCAAACCATCTAAGAAAAAGGATGATGAGGATTTTGAGCGCTTTGCTGAAATGATTAGACCTATCTTTTTGCGTATGCGATTGACTGATATGCTCAAAATGAATCCTTATGCTAAATATATGAAAGATATTGTTACAAATAAAAGGAAGATACCGGAAGCTGAAATTTCCACCATGCTTGCTAATTATACTTTTAAGGGTGGAATACCAAAGAAACTTGGAGATCCAGGAGTACCTACTATACCATGCTCCATTAAAAGAAACTATGTTGAAACTGCTTTATGTGATCTTGGAGCCGATGTTAGTGTTATGCCTCTCTCTTTGTATCGTAGACTTGATTTGAATAAGTTGACACCTACTGAAATATCTTTAAAAATGGTTGATAAATCAACTGCTATACTTGTCAGTATTTGTGAGGATGTGCCTATTGTGGTTGCAAATGTTACTATTTTAATGGACTTTGTTATTCTTGATATTCCCGAGGACGATAGTATGTCTATTATTCTTGGAAGACCTTTTTTGAATACTGCAGGGGCTGTTATTGATTGCAACAAAGGCAATGTCACCTTTCATGTTAATGGTAATGAACATACGGTACACTTTCCAAGAAAACAACCTCAAGTTCATAGTATCAACTCTATTGGAAAAATTCCATCGATTATATTTGGAGGTTTTGAATTTCCACTTCCTACTGTCAAGAAGAAATATGATATTCTTATTATTGGGGATGTGCATATCCCCAACATAGTGTTATTCGAAATTTCTCCGGTTCCATGTTAATCGGAATGAGTTTGTTAACAAGACCTGATCAACCTTGTTAGTGGATTCCTTTTGATGAGCATGAGATGGATGAAACTAGAAGCACAACCTTCTGTACCCTCTTTATACTTTTTGTTATTTAGTTGAAATAAAGTAAAAATAGTATTTTTCTGTCTGTTTCCTGATTTATCCGTGCAATATAAAAATATCCCGAAAATAAAAGTCCTCCAAATGCCAAGCCAGTTTAATATGATTTTTTCGGGAATATTTGAGGATTTATGGTACTGAAACCATCGCGGGGGGAGCTGCCACCTGGCCACGAGGGTGGAGGGCGCACCCTACCCCCCAGGGCGCGCCCCCTGCCTCGTGGGCCCACAGTGGCCCTCCTCCACTTATTCATGCACCCATCCTCTTCTTCTTCCTCCCACAAACACGAATAACCAGCTCAATCACGAGTTCTAGCTCACTTTGCTGCGATTTTAGATCTCCTTGCTCAAAGCACCTCTCGCAAAACTGCTTGGGGAGACTGTTCCTTGGTATGTGACTCCTCCATTGGTCCAATTAGTTTTTGTTCTAGTGCTCTATTCTTTGCAAATTTGTGTTGCGTAGGTGACCATGTTCTTGAGCCTGCATGTAAAATTTATATGGTTCCAAGTAGTTCTAATGCTTGATATAGGCTCTAGGCACTTGTAGGAGTAGTTGCTATCAGTTTTGTTGAGCTTTGTTTACTTTTGTTTGAAGCTACTAAAAATTTCAGAAAATTTTCAGAGAAAAACAATATGCTTAGGAAGATGTTCCAAGGTGGTTCTTCAAGGAAGCAAGGCCCCAGGCTTGCAATGCGTGATGCTGATGAGGAGCCTCCAAGGGACGCTCCAGTGCGGCCCTGTGAATGGCCGCCGGGAATTTTTATGGATCGAGCGGGAATCAAAGAAGAATTCAACGCATATTTGCGTAACGCCGATCTTGTGGACTTTGAGGCAGACAAATGCCCACAATATCATGATCTCACTAGTTCATTTGTGAGGAGGTTTGAGTTTTCATCTTCTCGTAATTCTCCATCAGTCATGTTTGATCTATATGATAAATCTTATACCCTGGACTTTGAGGATTTTACTTTTGCCTGCAAACTCCCATAATGGGGTAGTACTATTGACCCCCGTAAATATGAATTTACAAGCTTTCTTGCAAGTATAACTGTAGGGGAATCTAGAGATATAACGCAAGCCACCATAGGGAGCATTCATTTTCCTGCTATACATTATTTTGCTCTCTTCATAGGTAGGTGCATAAATGCTAAGGATGAAGCATGTCACATGTGTGTCCCTGACCTTAGCATTCTCAGGAGTGCTGTGTTAGGAGACCAATCTTATCATATGGGAGCAATTGTAGCACGTAGGTTGCATCATAATAGATATAATGGAGATTTCTTTGGAGGATTTTATGCAACCCGCTTAGCTAGTTTTCTTGAAATAGACGTTCGCGAGGGAGATATGGAGTTGCCTCCTGCTTATTTAGATTTGATTCTATGGCCTCCCACCAGTTTGTCGAGAGGACTGAATCACCTCTCCAGTATCGAGTAATCTTTAACAAACGACATGTTGTTCGTATTACTCTCCCTGCTCCTGCCTTCTTTGATTCTCAGACAAAAGGAAGATATACCATTACCAGAGAGGAGGCAGATGAGTACGAAAGGGAAGCAGAGGCAGCCCGACGCCACGCTACAGCTCAGGAGGCGATAGCTGCTGCATCACAGTACGTGGCAATAAACCAACTTAGGCCAAAAGCCTAAGCTTGGGGGAGTACGTATTTCTCTCCGACATTACATTTATGTTCACAAACACTCATTGCTAGATGTCGGTGCTCATACTCTTTGACTGTAATATCCATGCTAGTTTATTTTCTTTTTCCTGCTTTCTTCTTTTGTGTTTGATAAACCTTAAGAAAAAACAAAAAAAATTAGTAGTAGTTTACTTTTCTGCTGTAGTAGTAATAAGTAAAAAAACAAAAATATTTCACGTTCTTGTTTTGCTTGTTGGGAGCTTTCCCGTGTAAATAGTTTTATTTCTTTTCTTTTTTGGGGGGGTCGATAGGAGAAGACCATGATTAAATTGTTGAAGTGGATATTATATGCATTATTGTTGATTTAACCAAGAGCCCATATTGCCTTATCTTCTCCTATTTATTGAATGCTCGCAGATTCCAGCTTAGTCCAATGCACGTGCACTCTTATTATTATTCACATCGTTCGGTCATGCAAGTGAAAGGCAATTATGATGATATATGATGGACTAACTGAGATGAGAAAAGCTGGTATGAACTTGACCTCTTTAGTTTTTGTAAATATGATGAGTTCATCATTCTTGATTCAGCTTATTATGAATAAACATGTTTGCAATGACAATTAGAGATCGTAGTTGCTTATGCCATGCTTGATTAGCTATGAGTTATAATGATTTACCTTGAGTACCAACATGCTATTAAGATGGTTATGATGTGGTATAGTGGGGTGGTATCCTCCTTTGAATGATTTAAGTGACTCGACTTGGCACATGTTCACGCATGTAGTTAAATAAAATCAACATAGCCTTCACGATATTTATGTTCATGGTGGATTATATCCTACTCATGCTTGCATCCAATGTTTATTAATTTTAATGCATCTTCATGGCTGTTGTCGCTCTCTAGTTGGTCGCTTCCCAGTCTTTTGCTAGCCTTCACTTGTACTAAGCGGGAATACTGCTTGTGCATCCAATCCCTTAAACCCCAAAGTTATTCCATATGAGTCCACTATACCTTCCTATATGCGGTATCTACCTGCCGTTCCAAGTAAATTTGTATGTGCCAAACTCTAAACCTTCAAATTAACATTCTGTTTTGTATGCTCGAATAGCTCATGTATCAACTAGGGCTGACCTTACCTTCCATGTTAGGAGGGTTACTCTCAAGAGGAGTGGACTCTGATCCTCACTCACGAGAAAATGGCTGGTCGCCGGGATGCCCAGTCCCATGCTTTATGCAAACTAAATCAAAATAATTGCAAACAAAACTCCCCCTGGGACCTGATGTTAGTTGGAGACACTCGTTGTTTCGAGCAAGTCATGGATTGATGCTTGTTGGTGGAGGAGGAGTATAAACTTTACCATTCTGTTTGGGAACCGCCTATAATGTGTGTGGCATGGAAGATATCGCCATCTCTTAGTTGTTATGTTGACTATGAAAGTATATCGCTCAAAATATTATTTATCTCTATTTCAAAACCAAGCTCTGGCACCTCTACAAATCCCTGCTTGCCTCTATGAAGGGCCTATCCATTTACTTTTATGTTGAGTCATCACCCTCTTATTAAAAAGCACTAGCTGGAGAGCACAACTGTCATTTGCATCCATTACTGTTAATTTATATTGGGTATGACTATGATTGGATCTCTTTTACCATGAATTACAATGTCTAGTCAGACCTTGATCTTTAATGGTGCTCTGCATTTATGTTTTGCGGTCTCAGAAAGGGCTAGCGAGATACCATCCTGTTATATCATATTATGATTGTTTTGAGAAAGTGTTGTTGAGGGAGTCCTAGATTAGGGGGTGTCCGGATAGCCGGACTATACCTTCAGCCGGACTCCTGGACTATGAAGATACAAGATTGAAGACTTCGTCCCGTGTCCGGAAGGGACTTTCCTTGGCGTGGAAGGCAAGCTTGGCGATACAGATATGTAGATCTCCTACCATTGTAACCGACTTTGTGTAACCCTAACCCTCTCCGGTGTCTATATAAACCGGAGGGTTTTAGTCCGTAGGACAACATATAACAATCATACCATAGGCTAGCTTCTAGGGTTTAGCCTCCTTGATCTCATGGTAGATCTACTCTTGTACTACCCATATCATCAATATTAATCAAGCAGGACGTAGGGTTTTACCTCCATCGAGAGGGCCCGAACCTGGGTAAAACATCGTGTCCCTCGTCTCCTGTTACCATCCGCCTAGACGCACAGTTCGGGACCCCCTACCCGAGATCCGCCGGTTTTGACACCGACAATTGTCATCCGAGATTTATTATTATCGCTCGCTAGTTGATTATGCTATTGATGTGAGTAATCATGAGACCTGAGAATTATTGCAAATGTGGTTAGTTATGATCTTTGCTGAAAACTTGAATGCTGGCATGATATATTTACAACAACAACAGCAAACAGAGTTTGTAAAAGTTTTTCTTTATCTCTTTCAGTTTGTCAACTGAATTGCTTGAGGACAAGCAATGGTTTAAGCTTGGGGGAGTTGATACGTCTCCATCGTATCTACTTTTCCAAACACTTTTGCCCTTGTTTTGGAATCTAACTTGCATGATTTGAATGGAACTAACCCGGACTGATGTTGTTGTCAGCAGAATTGCCATGATGTTGTTTTATGTGCAGAAAACAAAAGTTCTCGGAATGACCTGAAACTCCACGGAATGTCAAGTTAAAAATAATAAAAAATCCTCGCCAAAGATGAAGACCAGGGGGCCCACACACTGTCCATGAGGGTGGGGGGCGCCCCCTACCTCGTGGGCCCCCTGGAGCTCCTCCGACGCCAACTCCAACTCTATATATTTGCTTTCGGGGAGAAAAAAATAGAGGAGAAGAAATCATCACGTTTTACGATACGGAGCCACCGCCAAGCCCTAAAACCTCTCGGGACGGCTGATCTATAGTCCGTTCGGGACTCCGGAGAGGGGGATTCGTCGCCGTCGTCATCATCAACCATCCTCCATCACCAATTTTATGATGCTCACCGCCGTGCATGAGTAATTCCATCGTAGGCTTGCTGGACGGTCATGGGTTGGATGAGATCTATCATGTGTCCGAGTTAGTTTTGTTAGGGTTTGATCCTTAGTATCCACTATGTTCTGAGATTGATGTTTCTATGACTTTGCTATGCTTAATGCTTGTCACTAGGGCCCGAGTGCCATGATTTTAGATCTGAACCTATTATGTTTTCATGAATATATGTGTGTTCTTGATCCTATCTTGCAAGTCTATAGTCACCTACTATGTGTTATGATCCAGCAACCCCGAAGTGACAATAATCGGGACCACTCCAGGTGATGACCATAGTTTGAGGAGTTCATGTATTCACTATGTGCTAATGCTTTGTTCCGGTTCTCTATTAAAAGGAGGCCTTAATATCCCTTAGTTTCCATTAGGACCCCGCTGCCACGGGAGGGTGGGACAAAAGATGTCATGCAAGTTCTTTCCCGTAAGCACGTATGACTATATTCGGAATACATGCCTACATTACATTGATGAATTGGAGCTAGTTCTGTGTCACCCTTTGTTATGACTGTTACATGATGAACCGCATCCGACATAATTATCCATCATCGATCCAATGCCTACGAGCTTTCCATATACTGGTTTACGCTTATTTACTTTTCTGTTGCTATTTTTACAATCATTACAAAATACCAAAAATATTACTTTTGCTTTCTTTACTTTTGTTACCGTTACCACCACTATCGTATTACTTTGCTACTAAACACTTTGCTGCAGATATTAAGTTTCCAGGTGTGGTTGAATTGACAACTCAGCTGCTAATACTTGAGAATATTCTTTGGCTCCCCTTGTGTCGAATCAATAAATTTGGGTTGAATACTCTACCCTCGAAAGCTGTTGCGATTCCCTATACTTGTGGGTTATCACATGGGACTAGGCATCCCGGTGACCAGCCATTATCTCGTGAGTGAGGAGCAGAGTCCACTCCTCTTGAGAATAACCCGCCTAGCATGGAAGATATAGACAACCCTAGTTGATACGTGAGATATTCGAGCATGCAAAACAGAATTTCATTTGAAGGTTTAGAGTTTGGCAGATACAAATTGACTTGGAACGACAGGTAGATACCGCATATAGGAAGGTATAGGGGACTCATATGGAATAACTTTGGGGTTTAAGGGATTGGATGCACAAGCAGTATTCCCGTTTAGTACAAGTGAAGGCTAGCAAAAAACTGGGAAGCGACCAACTAGAGAGTGACAACAGTCATGAACATGCATTAAAATTAATATACACTGAGTGCAAGCATGAGTAGGATATTATCCACCATGAACATAAATATCATGAAGGCTATGTTGATTTGTTTCAACTACATGTGTGAACATGTCCAAGTCAAGTCACTTGAATCATTCAAAGGAGGATACCACCCTATCATACCACATCACAACCATTTTAATAGCATGTTGGCACGCAAGGTAAACCATTATAAACTCCTAGCTAATTAAGCATGGCATAAGCAGCTATAATCTCTAATTGTCATTGCAAACATGTTTATTCATAATAGGCTGAATCGGGAACGATGAACTAATCATATTTACAAAAACAAGAGAGGTCGAGTTCATACCAGCTTCTCTTATCTCAATCAGTCCATCACATATCGTCATAATTGTCTTTCACTTGCACGACCGAACGATGTGAATAATAATAATAGTGCACGTGCATCGGACTAAGCTGGAATCTACGAGCATTCAATAAACAGGAGAAGACAAGGCAATATGGGCTTTTGGTTAAATCAACAATAATGCATATAAGAGCCACTTCAACAATTTCATCATGGTCTTCTCCTATCGACCCCCAAAGCAAAGAAAAGAAATAAAACTATTTACACGGGAAAGCTCCCAACAAGCAAAAGAAGAACGGTAAATCTTTTTGGGTTTTCTTTTAATTATTACTACTAGCAAGAAAGTAAACTAGCTAAAAGCTACTACTAATTTTTTTTCTTAAGGTTTATCAAACACACAAGAAGAAAGCATAAAAAGGAAAATAAACTAGCATGGATATTACAGTGAAAAAGTATGAGCACCGTCAACTAGCATGAGTGTGTAAATATAAATGTAATGTCGGTGAGAAATACGTACTCCCCCAAGCTTAGGCTTTTGGCCTAAGCTGGTCTATTGCCATGGCTGGCCTGGCGGATATCCAAAGTTGTAGTTGGGGTCGTACTGAGATGAAGCTCCAGGTTGCCACTGTCTGGCCATCTCCTTCGGATTCCACTGGTAAACAGATTGGCGTGGAGCTGGAACAATTTGTGGTTCCAGATCTGACTCTGTAGCTGAGGTGGGTTTCTGGTAGGCGTGAACGGCCTCCAACAAAACAAGGTACTCGCCTGCAGTTAAATCAAACAAGGAAGGAACAGGCAAGGTAATAGTCTCAGGATGATTTTTATCAAATATCAGTCTATAGTTAAGCTCCTTTTTTCTGTTCTTAACAATGAAATCATGTGCAACCATACTCTTGTAATCTAGAAGAACAGTAGGCAACAATTTTTCTTCCTTCTCATAATGCCTAATTGGTATGTTGTAGTATGTAGCGAGGCACGAGGCGAAAATGCCTCCCAAGATGGGGCCCTTAGTACGGTTAAGATTTAACCGCTTTGCAACAATAGCCCCCATACTAAATGAATCATCACGAGACAATGGCACAAAATAACAATATCAGGGGCACCTAGGTTGCCAGAGTTTACGCGACCAATTAAGCATCTACTAGAAAATAATGCAAACTAACGTAATACAGGAAATTGTATGCTAGTGATTCTTGCATCGGAAACTTTCCTAGTTTCTGTTGTGGATTGTTGCAAAAATTAAAAGATTTCTACGTATCACCAAGATCAATCTATGGAGATTACTAGCAACGAGAGGGGGTGCATCTTCATACCTTTGAAGATCGCGATGCGGAAGCGCTGCAAGAACGCGGTCGGTGGAGTCGTACACGAAGTGATTCAGATCGCGGCCGAATCCGATCTAAGTGCCGAACAACGGCGCCTCCGCGTTCAACACACGTGCAGCCCAGTGACGTCTCCCACGCCTTGATCCAGCAAGGAGAGAGGGACAGGTTGGGGAAGACTCCGTCCAGCAGCAGCACGACGGCATGGTGGTGGTGGAGGAGTGTGGCACTCCAGTAGGGCTTCGCCATGCACTGCGAGAGACGAGGAGGTAGAGGGGTAGGGCTGCGCCAAGAGAGAGGGAGACTCATGTCTCTGGCTAAAGGAAATATGCCCTAGAGGCAATAATAAAGTTATTATTTATTTCCTTATATCATGATAAAGGTTTATAATTCATGCTAGAATTGTATTAACCAGAAACATAATACATGTGTGAATACATAGACAAACAGAGTGTCACTAGTATGCCTCTACTAGACTAGCTCGTTAATCAAAGATGGTTATGTTTCCTGACCATGAACAAAGAGTTGTTATTTGATTAACGAGGTCACATCATTAGTTGAATGATCTGATTGACATGACCCATTATATTAGCTTAGCACCCGATCGTTTAGTATGTTGCTATTGCTTTATCCATGACTTATACATGTTCCTATGACTATGAGATTATGCAACTCCCGTTTGCCGGAGGAACACTTTGGGTACTACCAAACGTCACAACGTAACTGGGTGATTATAAAGGAGTACTACAGGTGTCTCCAATGGTAGATGTTGGGTTGGCGTATTTCGAGATTAGGATTTGTCACTCCGATCGTCGGAGAGGTATCTCTGGGCCCTCTCGGTAATGCACATCACTTAAGCCTTGCAAGCATTGCAACTAATGAATTAGTTGCAGGATGATGTATTACGGAACGAGTAAAGAGACTTGCCGGTAACGAGATTGAACTAAGTATTGGATACTGACGATCGAATCTCGGGCAAGTAACATACCGATGACAAAGGGAACAACGTATGTTGTTATGCGGTGTGACCGATAAAGATCTTCGTAGAATATGTAGGAGCCAATATGGGCATCCAGGTCCCGCTATTGGTTATTGACCGGAGATGTGTCTCGGTCATGTCTACATTGTTCTCGAACCGTAGGGTCCGCACGCTTAACGTTACGATGACAGTTATTATGAATTTATGCATTTTGATGTACCGAAGCTTGTTCGGAGTCCCGGATGTGATCACGGACATGACGGGGAATCTCAAAATGGTCGAGACGTAAAGATTGATATATTGGAAGCCTATGTTTGGACATCAGAAGTGTTCCGGGTGAAATTGGGATCTTACTGGAATACCGGGAGGGTTACCGGAACCCCCCGGGAGCCAAATGGGCCAACATGGGCCTTGGTGGAAAGGTGAAAGGGCTACCCTCATGGGCTGCGCGCCTCCCCCCCCCTTCCCCTAGTCCTTTTAGGACTATGGAAGGTGGCCGGCCAGCCCCTCTCTCTTTCCCCACTTGGGGAGTCCTATTAGGAATAGGATTGGAGGGGAGTCCTACTCCCAGCGGGAGTAGGACTCCTCCTATGGCTGCCGCACCCCTCCCCCTTTGCCCCTTTATATACAGGGGCAGGGGGCACCTCTAGACACACAATTGATCATTGAGATCTTTCCTTAGCCGTGTGCGGTGCCCCCTGCCACCAAATTCCACCTCGGTCATATTGTCGCAGTGCTTAGGCGAAGCCCTGCGTCAGTAATACATCAAGATCGTCACCACGCCGTTGTGCTGACGGAACTTTTCCTCGACGTTTTGCTGGATCGTAGCCCGAGGATCATCATCGAGCTGAACGTGTGCTAAGAACTCGGAGGTGCCGGAGTAACGGTGCTTGGATCGATCGGACCGGGAAGAAGACGTACGACTACTTCCTCTACGTTGTGTCAAACGCTTCCGTTGCGATCTACAAGGGTATGTAGATCATACTCTCCCCTCGTTGCTATGCATCACCATGATCTTGCGTGTGTGTAGGAAAATTTTGAAATTACTACGTTCCCCAACAGTGGCATCCGAGCCTGGTTTTATGGTTTGATGTTATTTGCACGAGTAGAACACAAGTGAGTTGTGGGCGATATAAGTCATACTGCCTACCAGCATGTCATACTTTGGTTCGGCGGTATTGTTGGACGAGACGATCCGGACCAACCTTACGCGTACTCTTACGCGAGACCGGTTCCCTCGACGTGCTTTGCACATAGATGGCTTGCGGAAGACTGTCTCTCCAACTTTAGTTGAACCGAGTGTGGCTACGCCCGGTCCTTGAGAAGGTTAAAACGGAGTCTATTTGACAAACTATCGTTGTGGTTTTGATGCGTAGGTAAGATGAGTTCTTGCTTAAGCCCGTAGCAGCCACGTAAAACTTGCAACAACAAAGTAGAGGACGTCTAACTTGTTTTTGCAGGGCATGTTGTGATGTGATATGGTCAAGACATGATGCTAAATTTTATTGTATGAGATGATCATGTTTTGTAACCGAGTTATCGGCAACTGGCAGGAGCCATATGGTTGTCGCTTTATTGTATGCAATGCAATCGCGATGTAATGCTTTACTTTATTACTAAGCGGTAGTGATAGTCATGGAAGCATAAGATTGGCGAGACGACAACGATGCTACGATGGAGATCAAGGTGTCGCGTCGGTGATGATGGTGATCATGACGGTGCTTCAGAGATGGAGATCACAAGCACAAGATGATGATGACCATATCATAATCACTTATATTGATTGCATGTGATGTTTATCTTTTTATGCATCTTATCTTGCTTTGATTGACGGTAGCATTATAAGATGATCTCTCACTAAATTATCAAGAAGTGTTCTCCCTGAGTATGCACCGTTGCAAAAGTTCTTCGTGCTGAGACACCACGTGATGATTGGGTGTGATAGGATCTACGTTCAAATACAACGGGTGCAAAACAGTTGCACACGCGGAATACTCAGGTTATACTTGACGAGCCAAGCATATGCAGATATGGCCTCGGAACACAGAGACCGAAAGGTCGAGCGTGAATCATATAGTAGATATGATCAACATAACGATGTTCACCATTGAAAACTACTCCATATCACGTGATGATCGGTTATGGTTTAGTTGATTTGGATCACGTGATCACTTAGAGGATTAGAGGGATGTCTATCTAAGTGGGAGTTCTTAATTAATTTGATTAACTGAACATAAACTTATCATGAACTTAGTACCTGATAGTATCTTGCTTGTTTATGTTGATTGTAGATAGATGGCTCGTGCTGTTGTTCCGTTAAATTTTAATGCGTTCCTTGAGAAAGCAAAGTTGAAAGATGATGGTAGCAATTACACGGACTGGGTCCGTAACTTGAGGATTATCCTCATTGCTGCACAAAAGAATTATGTCCTGGAAGCACCGCTAGGTGCCAGGCCTGCTGCTAGAGCAACACCAGAAGTTATGAACGTCTGGCAGAGCAAAGCTGATGACTACTCGATAGTTCAGTGTGCCATGCTTTATGGCTTAGAACCGGGACTTCAACGACGTTTTGAACGTCATGGAGCATATGAGATGTTCCAAGAGTTGAAGTTAATATTTCAAGCAAATGCCCGGATTGAGAGATATGAAGTCTCCAATAAGTTCTATAGCTGCAAGATGGAGGAGAACAGTTCTGTCAGTGAGTGTATACTCAAAATGTCTGGGTATAATAATTACTTGATTCAATTGGGAGTTACTCTTCCAAATGATTGCGTCATTGACAGAATTCTCCAATCACTGCCACCAAGCTACAAGAGCTTCGTGATGAACTATAATATGCAAGGGATGAACAAGACTATTCCCGAGCTCTTCGCAATGCTAAAAGCTGCGGAGGTAGAAATCAAGAAGGAGCATCAAGTGTTGATGGTTAACAAAACCACTAGTTTCAAGAAAAAGGGCAAAGGGAAGAAAAAGGAGAACTTCAAGAAGAATGGCAAGCGAGTTGCTGCTCAAGAGAAGAAACCCAAGTCTGGACCTAAGCCTGAAACTGAGTGCTTCTACTGCAAGCAAACTGGTCACTGGAAGCGGAACTGCCCCAAGTATTTGGCGGATAAGAAGGATGGCAAGGTGAACAAAGGTATATGTGATATACATGTTATTGATGTGTACCTTACTAAATGCTCGCAGTAGCACCTGGGTATTTGATACTGGTTCTGTTGCTAATATTTGCAACTCGAAACAGGGACTACAGAATAAGCGGACACTAGCAAAGGACGAGGTGACGATGCGCGTGGGAAACGGTTCCAAAGTCGATGTGATCGCGGTCGGCACGCTACCTCTACATCTACCTTCGGGATTAATATTAGACCTAAATAATTGTTATTTGGTGCCAGCGTTGAGCATGAACATTATATCTGGATCTTGTTTAATGCGAGACGGTTATTCATTTAAATCAGAGAATAATGGTTGTTCTATTTATATGAGTAATATCTTTTATGGTCATGCGCCTTTGAAGAGTGGTCTATTTTTGATGAATCTCGATAGTAGTGATACACATATTCATAATGTTGAAGCCAAAAGATGCAGAGTTGATAATGAAAGTGCAACTTATTTGTGGCACTGTCGTTTAGGTCATATCGGTGTAAAGCGCATGAAGAAACTCCATACTGATGGACTTTTGGAACCACTTGATTATAAATCACTTGGTACTTGCGAACCGTGCCTCATGGGCAAGATGACTAAAACACCGTTCTCCGGTACTATGGAGAGAGCAACAGATTTGTTGGAAATCATACATACCGATGTATGTGGACCGATGAATATTGAGGCTCGTGGCGGATATCGTTATTTTCTCACCTTCACAGATGACTTAAGCAGATATGGGTATATCTACTTAATGAAACACAAGTCTGAAACATTTGAAAAGTTCAAAGAATTTCAGAGTGAAGTTGAAAATCATCGTAACAAGAAAATAAAGTTTCTACGATCTGATCGTGGAGGAGAATATTTGAGTTACGAGTTTGGTGTACATTTGAAAAATTGTGGAATAGTTTCGCAACTCACGCCACCCGGAACACCACAGCGTAATGGTGTGTCCGAACGTCGTAATCGTACTTTACTAGATATGGTGCGATCTATGATGTCTCTTACTGATTTACCGCTATCGTTTTGGGGATACGCTCTAGAGACCGCCGCATTCACGTTAAATAGGGCACCATCTAAATCCGTTAAGACGACGCCTTATGAACTATGGTTTGGCAAGAAACCAAAGTTGTCGTTTCTTAAAGTTTGGGGCTGCGATGCTTATGTGAAAAAGCTTCAACCTGATAAGCTCGAACCCAAATCGGAGAAATGTGTCTTCATAGGGTATCCAAAGGAAACTGTTGGATACACCTTCTATCACAGATCCGAAGGCAAGACTTTTGTTGCTAAGTTCGGAAACTTTCTAGAGAAGCAGTTTCTTTCGAAAGAAGTGAGTGGGAGGAAAGTAGAACTTGACGAGGTAACTGTACCTACTCCTTTATTGAGAAGTAGTACATCACAGAAAACTGTTTCTGCGACACCTACACCAATAAGTGAGGAAGCTAATGATGATGATCATGAAACTTTAGATCAAGATACTACTGAACCTCGTAGATCAACCAGAGTGATATCCGCACCAGAGTGGTACAGTAATCCTGTTCTGGAGGTCATGATATTAGATCATGATGAACCTACGAACTATGAAGAAGCGATGGTGAGCCCAGATTCCACAAAGTGGCTTGAAGCCATGAAATCTGAGATGGGATCCATGTATGAGAACAAAGTATGGACTTTGGTTGACTTGCCCGATGATCGGCAAGCAATTGAGAACAAATGGATCTTTAAGAAGAAGACTGACGCTGATGGTAATGTTACTATCTACAAAGCTCGACTTGTCGCAAAAGGTTTTCGACAAGTTCAAGGGATTGACTACGATGAGACTTTCTCACCCGTAGCGATGCTTAAGTCTGTCCGAATCATGTTAGCAATTGCCGCATTTTATGATTATGAAATTTGGCAGATGGATGTCAAAACTGCATTCCTGAATGGATTTCTGGAAGAACAGTTGTATATGATGCAACCGGAAGGTTTTGTCGATCCAAAGGGAGCTAACAAAGTGTGCAAGCTCCAGCGATCCATTTATGGACTGGTGCAAGCCTCTCGGAGTTGGAATAAACGCTTTGATAGTGTGATCAAAGCATTTGGTTTTATACAGACTTTCGGAGAAGCCTGTATTTACAAGAAAGTGAGTGGGAGCTCTGTAGCATTTCTAATATTATATGTGGATGACATATTACTGATTGGAAATGATATAGAATTTCTGGATAGCATAAAGGGATACTTGAATAAAAGTTTTTCAATGAAAGACCTCGGAGAAGCTGCTTACATATTAGGCATAAAGATCTATAGAGATAGATCAAGACGCTTAATTGGACTTTCACAAAGCACATACCTTGACAAGATTTTGAAGAAGTTCAAAATGGATCAAGCAAAGAAAGGGTTCTTGCCTGTGTTACAAGGTGTGAGATTGAGTAAGACTCAAAGCCCGACCACTGCAGAAGATAGAGAGAAAATGAAAGATGTTCCCTATGCTTCAGCCATAGGCTCTATCATGTATGCAATGTTGTGTACCAGACCTGATGTGTGCCTTGCTATAAGTTTAGCAGGGAGGTACCAAAGTAATCCAGGAGTGGATCACTGGACAGCGGTCAAGAACATCCTGAAATACCTGAAAAGGACTAAGGATATGTTTCTCATATATGGAGGTGACAAAGAGCTCACCGTAAGAGGTTACGTTGATGCAAGCTTTGACACTGATCCGGACGATTCTAAATCGCAAACCGGATACGTGTTTACATTAAACGGTGGAGCTGTCAGTTGGTGCAGTTCTAAACAAAGCGTCGTAGCGGGATCTACATGTGAAGCGGAGTACATAGCTGCTTCGGAAGCAGCAAACGAAGGAGTCTGGATGAAGGAGTTCATATCCGATCTAGGTGTCATACCTAGTGCATCGGGTCCAATGAAAATCTTTTGTGACAATACTGGTGCAATTGCCTTGGCAAAGGAATCCAGATTTCACAAAAGGACCAAACACATCAAGAGACGCTTCAACTCCATCCGGGATCTAGTCCAGGTGGGAGACATAGAGATTTGCAAGATACATACAGATCTGAATGTTGCAGACCCGTTGACTAAGCCTCTTCCACGAGCAAAACATGATCAGCACCAAGACTCCATGGGTGTTAGGATCATTACAGTGTAATCTAGATTATTGACTCTAGTGCAAGTGGGAGACTGAAGGAAATATGCCCTAGAGGCCATAATAAAGTTATTATTTATTTCCTTATATCATGATAAAGGTTTATTATTCATGCTAGAATTGTATTAACCAGAAACATAATACATGTGTGAATACATAGACAAACAGAGTGTCACTAGTATGCCTCTACTAGACTAGCTCGTTAATCAAAGATGGTTATGTTTCCTAACCATGAACAAAGAGTTGTTATTTGATTAACAAGCTCACATCATTAGTTGAATGATCTGATTGACATGACCCATTATATTAGCTTAGCACCCGATCGTTTAGTATGTTGCTATTGCTTTATCCATGACTTATACATGTTCCTATGACTATGAGATTATGCAACTCCCGTTTGCCGGAGGAACACTTTGGGTACTACCAAACGTCACAATGTAACTGGGTGATTATAAAGGAGTACTACAGGTGTCTCCAATGGTAGATGTTGGGTTGGCGTATTTCGAGATTAGGATTTGTCACTCCGATCGTCGGAGAGGTATCTCTGGGCCCTCTCGGTAATGCACATCACTTAAGCCTTGCAAGCATTGCAACTAATGAATTAGTTGCGGGATGATGTATTACGGAACGAGTAAAGAGACTTGCCGGTAACGAGATTGAACTAAGTATTGGATACTGACGATCGAATCTCGGGCAAGTAACATACCGATGACAAAGGGAACAACGTATGTTGTTATGTGGTCTGACCGATAAAGATCTTCGTAGAATATGTAGGAGCCAATATGGGCATCCAGGTCCCGCTATTGGTTATTGACCGGAGATGTGTCTCGGTCATGTCTACATTGTTCTCGAACCGTAGGGTCCGCACGCTTAACGTTACGATGACAGTTATTATGAATTTATGCATTTTGATGTACCGAAGCTTGTTCGGAGTCCCGGATGTGATCACGGACATGACGGGGAATCTCAAAATGGTCGAGACGTAAAGATTGATATATTGGAAGCCTATGTTTGGACATCAGAAGTGTTCCGGGTGAAATTGGGATCTTACTGGAATACCGGGAGGGTTACCGGAACCCCCCGGGAGCCAAATGGGCCAACATGGGCCTTGGTGGAAAGGTGAAAGGGCTACCCTCATGGGCTGCGCGCCTCCCCCCCCTTCCCCTAGTCCTTTTAGGACTATGGAAGGTGGCCGGCCAGCCCCTCTCTCTTTCCCCACTTGGGGAGTCCTATTAGGAATAGGATTGGAGGGGAGTCCTACTCCCAGCGGGAGTAGGACTCCTCCTATGGCTGCCGCACCCCTCCCCCTTTGCCCCTTTATATACAGGGGCAGGGGGCACCTCTAGACACACAATTGATCATTGAGATCTTTCCTTAGCCGTGTGCGGTGCCCCCTGCCACCAAATTCCACCTCGGTCATATTGTCGCAGTGCTTAGGCGAAGCCCTGCGTCAGTAATACATCAAGATCGTCACCACGCCGTTGTGCTGACGGAACTTTTCCTCGACGTTTTGCTGGATCGTAGCCCGAGGATCATCATCGAGCTGAACGTGTGCTAAGAACTCGGAGGTGCCGGAGTAACGGTGCTTGGATCGATCGGACCGGGAAGAAGACGTACGACTACTTCCTCTACGTTGTGTCAAACGCTTCCGTTGCGATCTACAAGGGTACGTAGATCATACTCTCCCCTCGTTGCTATGCATCACCATGATCTTGCGTGTGCGTAGGAAAATTTTGAAATTACTACGTTCCCCAACACTGGCAGCCCCAAAACCCCCACTATATATAGGGGGAGGGGACGGTGGCCCCCTAGGGTTTCCACCTAAAGGGGGGCCTCGGGGGGGGGGGGGGGGGGGGGCGGCCCCCTTAGGGCTAGTTTAGTTGTGGGGGATGAAAAATCCTGGGTAGTAAACCCCCGATGTGGGATTTCCCTGCCCATACGAGATCCTCTCCCACTATGTGGAAATACCCTTTGCCATTTGGACACCAAGGGGGAGGGAATTGAAATCCCCGCAGGCAATACCAGAACGGGACATGCTCATCCAATAGGACAATATGTGTAAAAGAAAAATACCATTACAATAAATATTCACCACAAATAACTTCATTTTTTCTCACAATATTGTCATATAAATACGAGAATAATGTTTGTCCCTCTTTTCTAAAAAAGTTCAGGAAATTTGGGACTAAAATTTAATACAGAAATTTGAACGAAAATAATAATAATAAATACACAGTTTGCAAGAGAACAAATATTCAACTTGCATCCACACATGCATATAACCTTACATGCCAAAATCGGACCAATAATGCAACACCAATGATAAATATAGTTTACTAGTATGTCTCAAAAGAGAAAATGCTAATTATGGTTACAGGTTCAGCAAGAAACAATACTTTGTTCCACTAAAAATATCACAACTATGTGAACTATATCCATACCGAACTAGCAATAACTTCCACCGTCAAATTTTTGAACATTTCCATCGACCTGTGGTAAGGAACCTGCATCACAAATAAGTATTGAATTTTCAAGCATCAGTCTAAGCATGAACTTTTCTGTCCTAGTGGTTACACAAATCTGACATCTGACCCCTTCTCTACTGAATAGAAAGAAAGCCACACATACCAACTCAAGAGGGTTATTCGAGAATAGAAAAATGCTGCTGATCCACCTGCCAGTTCGCTTATCTTTTTCAGATAAGAACTGTGAATAAACTTATGTAACTTAGAAAATAAAGCATCTTTGGACAGACATTTTCGCACTATAGGCATGATAGTTTTTCTTCATTGCAGAATGTAAAAGATATATAGTTTATGAAAATAAAAAGTATATCAGCCAGCTATAAGAAAAATGCAAAGCTTCAAATTAGTTTCAACTGAGAACCAACTCGGATCATTATCCAACAACGTTATTTTTAATCTGGACAGACATTCCATATTTTGTATAGTAAACCGAATCAGTATGCTTGCTAGCATAGGGGAATTGGACTGCCACATATCCTTGGTTGGAATGTTTCACCCAGCAAGATGACACAATCATAAACTCAAAAAAGAAATTGGGTATAGTTGATGCTTTCTTGATGGTTTTTCCTTCAGAATTTTATTCTCCTATAGAATGCTGAGTTTACTAATGTATAAAAGATATTGATGAACACTACGTGAATAAAAAAATGTGTGTTCTCCTGCCTATGACGTTTGCAATCAACAACTTGACATGAACAGAGCATGCGATTTAGTAATGTTGCTTATGTTCAGAATGTAAAACTGAATGTGCAAGACTGCCATCAGGATGTAATTGAGGCTCAAACCAGCAAATAATTGTCTCCAGCACTGCATTTGTTTGCTTATATACATCCTAGGTTTGGCAACACTGATAACCCACAAGTATAGGGGATCACAACAGTTTTCGAGGGTAGAGTATTCAACCCAAATTTGTTGATTCGACACAAGGGGAGCCAAAGAATATTCTCAAGTATTAGCAGTTGAGTTGTCAATTCAACCACACCTGGATAACTTAGTATCTGCAGCAAGGTATTTAGTAGCAAAGTAATATGATAGTAGTGGTAACGGTAACAAAAGTAAAGAAAGCAAAAGTAATATTTTTGGTATTTTGTAGTGATTGTAACAGCAGCAACGGAAAAGTAAATAAGCGAGAACCAATATAGGAAAAGCTCATAGGCATTGGATCGGTCATGGATAATTATGCTGGATGCGATTCGTCATGTAACAATCATAACATAGGGTGACACAGAACTAGCTCCAATTCATCAATGTAATGTAGGCATGTATTCCGAATATAGTCATACGTGCTTATGGAAAAGAACTTGCATGACATCTTTTGTCCTACCCTCCCGTGGCAGCGGGGTCCTAATGGAAACTAAGGGATATTAAGGCCTCCTTTTAATAGAGAACTGGAACAAAGCATTAGCACATAGTGAATACATGAACTCCTCAAACTATGGTCACCACCGGGAGTGGTCCCGATTATTGTCACTTCGGGGTTGCCGGATCATAACACATAGTAGGTGACTATAAACTTGCAAGATAGGATCAAGAACACACATATATTCATGAAAACATAATAGGTTCAGATCTGAAATCATGGCACTCGGGCCCTAGTGACAAGCATTGAGCATAGCAAAGTCATAGCAACATCAATCTAAGAACATAGTGGATACTAGGGGTCAAACCCTATCAAAACTAACTCGATTACATGATATATCTCATCCAACCCATCACCGTCCAGCAAGCCTTGATGGAATTACTCACGCACGGCGGTGAGCATCATGAAATTGGTGATGGAGGATGGTTGATGATGACGAAGGCGACGAATCCCCCTCTCCGGAGCCCCGAACGGACTCCAGATCAGCCCTCCCGAGAGGTTTTAGGGCTTGGCTGCGGCTCCGTATCTTAAAACGCGATTATTTCTTCTCCTTGATTTTTTTCTCCCCGAAAGCAAATATATAGAGTTGGAGTTGGCGTCGGAGGAGCCTCAGGGGGCCCACAAGGTAGGGGGCGCGCCCTAGCGAGGCGCCCCCACCCTCGTGGACAAGTGGTGGGCCCCCTGGCCTTCATCTTTTGCAACTATTTTTTATTATTTCTGAAAAGATGTTCCGTGAAGTTTCAGGTCATTCCGAGAAGTTTTGTTTTTGCACATAAATAACACCATGGCAATTTTGCTGAAAACAGCGTCAGTCCGGGTTAGTTCCATTCAAATCATGCAAGTTAGAGTCCAAAACAAGGGCAAAGTGTTTGGAAAAGTAGATATGACGGAGACATATCAACTCTCCCAAGCTTAAACCTTTGCTTGTCCTCAAGCAATTTAGTTGATAAACTGAAAGTGATAAAGAAAAAAAAACTTTTACAAACTCTGTTTGCTCTTGTTGTTGTAAATATGTAAAGCCAACATTCAAGTTTTGAGCAAAGATTATGACTAACCACATCTGCAATAATTCTCAGGTCTCATATTTACTCATATCAATAGCATAATCAACTAGCGAGCCATAATAATAAATCTCGGATGCAAACACTTTCTCAAAATAATCACAATATGATATAACAAGATGGTATCTCGCTAGCCCTTTCTGAGACCGCAAAACATAAATGCAGAGCACCTTTAAAGATCAAGGACTGACTAGACATTGTTCATGGTAAAAGAGATCCAATCATAGTCATACCCAATATAAATTAATAGTAATGGATGCAAATGACAGCTGCGCTCTCCAGCTAGTGCTTTTAATAACAGGGTGATGACTCAACATAAAAGTAAATAGATAGGCCCTTCGCAGAGGGAAGCACGGATTTGTAGAGGTGCCAGAGCTCGGTTTTGAAATAGAGATAAATAATATTTTGAGTGGCATACTTTCATTGTCAACATAACAACTAAGAGATGGCGATATCTTCCATGCTACACACATTATAGGCGGTTCCCAAACCGAATGGTAAAGTTTATACTCCCCCTCCACCACAAGCATCAATCCATGGCTTGCTCGAAACAACGAGTGCCTCCAACTAACAAGAGTCCCGGGGGAGTTTTGTTTGCAATTAATTTGATTTAGTTTGCATAAAGCATGGGACTGGGCATCCTGGTCACCAGCCATTTTCTCGTGAGTGAGGAGCGGAGTCCACTCCTCTTGAGAATAACCCGCCTAACATGGAAGATAAGGGCAACCCTAGTTGATACATGAGCTATTCGAGCATATAAAACAGAATGTTTATTTGAAGGTTTAGAGTTTGGCACATACAAATTTACTTAGAATGGCAGGTAGATACCGTATATAGGAAGGTATAGTGGACTCATATGGAATAACTTTGGGGTTTAAGGGATTGGATGCACAAGCAGTATTCCCACTTAGTACAGGTGAAGGCTAGCAAAAGACTGGGAAGCGACCAACTAGAGAGCGACAACAGTCATGAACATGCATTAAAATTAATAAACATTGGATGCAAGCATGAGTAGGATATAATCCACCATGAACATAAATATCGTGAAGGCTATGTTGATTTTGTTTCAACTACATGCGTGAACATGTGCCTAGTCAAGTCACTTAAATCGTTCAAAGGAGGATACCACCCCACTATACCACATCACAACCATTTTAATAGCATGTTGGCACGCAAGGAAAACCATTATAACTCATAGCTAATCAAGCATGGCACGAGAAGCTATGATCTCTAATTGTCATTGCAAACATGTTTATTCATAATAGGCTGAATCAGGAACGATGAACTAATCATATTTACAAAAACAAGAGAGGTCGAGTTCATACCAGCTTTTCTCATCTCAGTCAGTCCATCATATATCGTCATAATTGCCTTTCACTTGCACGACCGAACGATGTGAATAATAATAAGAGTGCACGTGCATTGGACTAAGCTGGAATCTGCGCGCATTCAATAAACATGAGAAGAATGGAAATATGGGCTCTTGGTTAAATCAACAATAATGCATATAAGAGCCACTTCAACAATTTAATTATGGTCTTCTCCTATCGACCCCCAAAGAAAAGAAAAGAAAAGAAACTATTTACACGGGAAAGCTCCCAACAAGCAAAAGAAGAGCAGGAAATATTTTGGGTTTTCTTTTTAAATATTACTACTATAGTAGGAAAATAAACTAGCAAGAAGCTATTACTAATTTTTTTTGGTTTTTCTCAAGGTTTAACAAACACACAAGAAGAAAGCAGGAAAAAGAAAATAAACTAGCATGGATATTACAGTGAAAAAGTATGAGCACCGACATCTAGCAATGAGTGTGTGAACATGAATGTAATGTCGGTGAGAAATACGTACTCCCCCAAGCTTAGGCTTTTGGCCTAAGTTGGTCTATGGCCAGGGACGATGGCCTGGCGGATACCCGTAGGTGTAGCTGGGGTCGTACTGCGATGCGGCGTTTATCGCCTCCTGAGCTGCAACGTGGCATCGGGCTGCCTCCCTCTCCTCTCGTACTCATCTGCCTCCTCTCTGGAAATAGTATATCTTCCTCTTGCCTGATAATCAGAGAAGGCAGGAGCAGGGAGAGTAATACGGACAACACGCCGTTTGTCAAAGATTAGTCGATATTGGAGAGGTGATTCATTCCTCTCGACAAATTGGTGAGAGACCATAGAATTAAAATCTAAATAAGTAGGAGGCAACTCCATGTCATCCTCACGAAAGTCCACCTCAAGAAAATTAGCTAAGCGGGTTGCATAAATTCCTCCAAAGAAATCTCCATTATATCTATTATGATGCAACCTACGTGCTACAATGGCTCCCATATGATAAGATTGGTCTCCTAACACAGCACTCCTAAGAATACCGAGGTCAGGCACACACATATGACATGCTTCATCCTTACCAGTTATGCACCTACCTATGAAGAGAGCAAAATAATGTATAGCAGGAAAGTGAATGCTCCCTATGGTAGCTTGTGTTATATCTCTAGATTCCCCTATAGTTATACTAGCAAGAAAGTCTCTAAATTCAGATTTACGGGGATCACTAGCATTACCCCATTGTGGAAGTTTGCAAGCAAAAGTAAAATCCTCTAAGTCCATGGTATAAGATTTGCCATAAAGATCGAACATGACAGTTGGAGAATTACGTGAAGATGAAAATTCAAACCTCCTCACAAATGAACTAGTGAGATCATGGTACTTGGGGAATTTGTCTGCCTCAAAGCTCACAAGATCGGCGTTACGCAAATATGCATTAAATTCCTCTTTGATTCCCGCTCGATCCATAAAATTTTCCGAAGGCCATTCACAGGGCCGCACTGGAGCGTCCCTCGGTGGCTCCTCATCAGCATCACGCATTGCAAGCCTGGGTCCTTGCTTCCTTGAAGAACCACCTTGGAACATTTTCCTAAGCATATTGCTTTCTCTGAAAAATTTCTGAAATTTTTAGTAACTTCAAACAAAAGTGAACCAAGCTCAACAAAATTGATAGCAACTACTCCTACAAGTGCCTAGGGACTATATCAAGCATTAGAACTACTTGGAACCATATAAATTTGACATGCAAGCTCAAGAACATGGTCACCTAGGCAGCATAAATTTGCAATGAATAAAGCACTAGAGCAAAAACTAATTGGACCAATGGAGGAGTCACATACCAAGGAACAATCTGCCCAAGCACTTTTGCAAAAGGTGCTTTGAGCAAGGAGATCGAAAATCACAGCAAAGTGAGCTAGAACTCGTGCTTGAGCTAGATATTCGTGTTTGTGGGAGGAAGAAGAAGTGTGTGGGTGCCGAAATAAGTGGAGGAGGGCCACCGTGGGCCCACGAGGCAGGGGGCGCGCCCTGGGGGGTAGGGCGCGCCCTCCACCCTCGTGGCCAGGTAGTTGACCCCCCTGTTGTGTTCTCAGTTCCATAAATCCTCAAATATTCTAGAAAAAATCATATTAAATTGGCAGGGCATTTGGAGGACTTTTATTTTCGGGGTATTTTTATATTGCACAGATAAATCAGAAAACAGATGGAAAAAATACTATTTTTACTTTATTTCAACTAAATAACAGAAAGTAGAAAGAGGGTCCAGAAGGTTGTGCCTTCTAGTTTCATCCATCTCATGCTCATCAAAAGGAATCCACTAACAAGGTTGATCAAGTATTGTTAACGAACTCATTCCGAATAACATGAAACCGGAGAAATTTCGAATAACACTAAGTTACCTCAATGGGGATATGCACATCCCCTATAATAAGAATATCATATTTCTTTTTGACAATAGGTAGAGGAAATTCAAAACCAATAATCGATGGAATTTTTCCAGTGAAGTTGATACTATGAACTTGAGGTTGTTTCCTCGGAAAGTGTACCGTATGCTCATTACCATTAACATGAAAAGTGACATTGCCTTTGTTGCAATCAATAACAGCCCCTGCAGTGTTCAAAAAGGGTCTTCCAAGAATAATACACATACTATCGTCCTCGGGAATATCAAGAATAACGAAGTCCGTTAAAATAGTAACGTTTGCAACCACAACAGGCACATCCTCACAAATACCGACAGGTATAGCAGTTGATTTATCAGCCATTTGCAAAGATATTTCAGTAGGTGTCAACTTATTCAAATCAAGTCTACGATATAAAGAGAGAGGCATGACACTAACACCGGCTCCAAGATAACATAAAGCAGTTCTAACATAATTTCTTTTAATGGAGCATAGTATAGTGGGTACTCCTGGATCTCCAAGTTTCTTGGGTATTCCACCCTTAAAAGTATAATTAGCAAGCATGGTGGAAATTTCAGCTTTCGGTATTTCCTTTTATTTGTGACAATATCTTTCATATACTTAACATAAGGATTCATTTTGAGCATATCAGTTAATCGAATACGCAAAAGGATATGTCTAATCATTTCAGCAAAGCGCTCAAAATCCTCATCATCCTTTTTCTTGGATGGTTTGAGAGGAAAAGGCATGGGTTTCTGAACCCATGGTTCTCTTTCTTTACCATGTTTCCTAGCAATAAAATCTCTCTTATCATAATGTTGATTCTTTGATTGTGGGTTATCAAGATCAACAGCAGGTTCAATTTCTACATCATTGTCATTACTGGGTTGAGCATCATCATGAACATCATCATTAGCATTTTCATTAGGTTCATGTTCATTACCAGATTGTGTTTCAGCATCAGACATAGAGATATCATTTGGATTGTCAGGTGGTTCAGCAATAGGTTCACTAGAAGTTTGCAAGTCCTATCATTTTTCCTTTTCTTATTTTTAGAAGAACTAGGTACATCAATATTATTTCTCTGAGAATCTTGCTCAATTCTCTTAGGGTGGCCTTTAGGATACAAAGGTTCGTGATTCATTCTACCAGTTCTTGTAGCTACTCTAACAACATAGTCATTTTTCTTACTATTCATTTCATTGAGCAAATCATTTTGAGCTTTAATTACTTGTTCTACTTGGGTGGTAACCATAGAAGCATGTTTGCTAACGAGTTTAAGTTCACCTCCAATATTAGCCATATAATCACCCAAGTGTTTAATCATATAAGCATATTGTTTTAATTGTCTACCAAAATAAGCATTGAAATCTTCTTGCTTAACCATAAAGTTATCAAACTCATCCAAGCATTGGCTAGCAATTTTAGTAGGAGGGATTTCAGCTCTATCATATCTATTGAGAGAATTTACCTTTACTACCTGTGTCGGGTTATCAAGACCATGAGTTTCTTCAATAGGTAGTGGATTAAGATCATATGTTTCTTCAACAGGCGGTAAATTAAGACCATGTATTTCTTCAATATGCGGTAAATTCTTAACATCTTCAGCTTTAATACCTTTTTCTTTCATAGATTTATTTGCCTCTTGCACATCTTCAGGACTGAGAAATAGAACACCTCTCTTCTTCGGAGTTGGTTTAGGAATAGGCTCATTAATTGGAGTAGGAGCTGGCTCAGAAGGTGTCCAATTATTTTCATTTTTCAACATATTATTCAATAGAATTTCAGCTTCATCCGGCGTTCTTTCCCTGAAAACAGAACCAGCAAAACTATCCAGGTAATCTCTGGAAGCATCGGTTAGCCCATTATAAAAGATATCAAGTATTTCATTTTTCTTAAGAGGATGATCAGGCAAAGCATTAAGTAACTTGAGAAGCCTCCCCCAAGCTTGTGGGAGACTCTCTTGTTCAATTTGCACAAAGTTGTATATTTCCCTCAAAGCAGCTTGTTTCTTATGAGCAGGGAAATACTTAGCAGACAAGTAATAAATCATATCCTGGGGACTACGCACACAACCAGGATCAAGAGAATTAAACCATATCTTAGCATCACCCTTTAATGAGAACGGAAATATTTTAAGGATATAAAAGTATCGAGATCTCTCATCATTAGTAAAAAGGGTTGCTATATCATTTAATTTAGTAAGATGTGCCACAACAGTTTCAGATTCATAACCATGAAAAGGATAAGATTCAACCAAAGTAATTATATCGGGATCAACAGATAATTCATAATCCTTATCGGCAACACAAATAGGTGAAGTAGCAAAAGCAGGATCAGGTTTCATTCTATCTTTAAGAGATTTCTTATTCCATTCAACTAATAACCTTTTTAGTTCATATCTATCTTTGCAAGCTAAAATAGCTGCAGAAGCTTCCATATCAAAAACATAACCCTTGGGAATAACAGGCATATCTTCAACTTCACATTCATCAATATAATTAGTTTCAATAATTTCTTTCTCTCTAGACCTAGCAATTTGTTCATCAAGAAATTCACCAAGTGGCACAGAAGTATCAAGCATAGAGGTAGTCTCATCATAAGTATCATGCATAGCAGAAGTGGTATCATCAATAACATGCGACATATCAGAACAAATAGCAGAAGCAGGTTTAGGTGTCCCAAGCTTACTCAAAACAGAAGGTGAATCAATTGCAGAGCTAGATGGCAGTTCCTTACCTCCCCTCGTAGTTGAGGGATAAATTGTTGTCTTAGCGTCTTTCAAATTCTTCATAGTGTCCAGCAGATATAAATCCCAAGTGACTCAAAGAATAGAGCTATGCTCCCCGGCAACGGCGCCAGCAAATAGTCTTGATAATCCACAAGTATAGGGGATCGCAATAGTTTTCGAGGGTAGAGTATTCAACCCAAATTAGTTGATTCGACACAAGGGGAGCCAAAGAATATTCTCAAGTATTAGCAGTTGAGTTGTCAATTCAACCACACCTGGATAACTTAGTATCTGCCGCAAGGTATTTAGTAGCAAAGTAATATGATAGTAGTGGTAACGGTAACAAAAGTAAAGAAAGCAAAAGTAATACTTTTGGTATTTTGTAGTGATTGTAACAGCAGCAACGGAAAAGTAAATAAGTGAGAACCAATATAGGAAAAGCTCGTAGGCATTGGATCGGTGATGGATAATTATGCCGGATGTGGTTCATCATGTAACAATCATAACATAGGGTGACACAGAACTAGCTCCAATTCATCAATGTAATGTAGGCATGTATTCCGAATATAGTCATACATGCTTATGGAAAAGAACTTGCATGACATCTTTTGTCCTACCCTCCCGTGGCAGCGGGGTCCTAATGGAAACTAAGGGATATGAAGGCCTCCTTTTAATAGAGAACTGCAACAAAGCATTAGCACATAGTGAATACATGAAATCCTCAAACTATGGCCATCACCGGGAGTGGTCCCAATTATTGTCACTTCGGGGTTGCCGGATCATAACATATAGTAGGTGACTATAGACTTGCAATATAGGATCAAGAACACACATATATTCATGAAAACATAATAGGTTCAGATCTGAAATCATGGCACTCGGGCCCTAGTGACAAGCATTAAGCATATCAAAGTCATAGCAACATTAATCTCAGAACATAGTGGATACTAGGGGTCAAACCCTAAGAAAACTAACTCGATTAGATGATATATCTCATCCAACCCATCACCGTCCAGCAAGCCTCGATGGAATTACTCACGCATGGCGGTGAGCATCATGAAATTGGTGATGGAGGATGGTTGATGATGACGACGGCGACGAATCGCCCTCTCCGGAGCCCCGAATGGACTCCAGATCAGCCCTCCCGAGAGGTTTTAGGGCTTGGCGGCGGCTCCGTATCGTAAAACGCGATTATTTCTTCTCCTTGATTTTTTCTCCCCGAAAGCAAATACATAAAGTTGAAGTTGGCGTCGGAGGAGCCTCAGGGGGCCCATGAGGTAGGGGGGCGTGCCCCCACCCTCGTTGACAGGTGGTGGGCCCCCTGGCCTTCATCTTTTGCAACAATTTTTTATTATTCCCGAAAAGATGTTCCATGAAGTTTTAGGTCATTCCAAGAAGTTTTGTTTCTGCACGTAAATAACACCATGGCAATTCTGCTGAAAACAGCGTCAGTCCGGGTTAGTTCCATTCAAATCATGCAAGTTAGAGTCCAAAACAAGGGCAAAAGTGTTTGGAAAAGTAGATACGACGGAGACGTATCAAACACCTCTCGGAAGGTTGTTACCTTTTTATTACTAGCTCATTAAGGACAATACAAGCTTCAGAATCTGGATTACTGTGATCCTAGATAGTCTGAAACTACTACTGTCTATCATAGAAGTTTTCCTTTTCCCACATATATATATGATGAAGAAACAGGTGCTCAGAAGAAAATATATAAATATTAACAATGAGAAACTGATCCATCAGAGCAAAAAGATGATTATTCTAGTTTCAGTTTATCCACTCCTTATATTTGCAATGGATCATAATACCTACATATATTTGTAAAGAACCCTGAAATAAAACTAGAAGTATGGCAAACCAAATTGAAATACCAGCTTTGTGCGTAGCGGTAGTTTGAGTGCTACCCCATAAATACCAGCCTTTCTCTCCGGCCTGTCCTAGAAATATATTTCTGTCCTAAATTTTCTTTAATGGTAATTCTGTCAAATAATGCAGGACCGGAACATCTTCAAATGCAGAGTCTTATGCAAGTTATTACAATCAGTATGATATTGTCAAGGTCATCCAAGTACTTGCCTTTTCAGATGCATATACAGCTATATGTAGGAGAATAACAGAGTACTGGCCGCACCTGCTAGATGTATTTCAGAATGAGAGGTCAAAAATAGGTATACTGATTCAAGCTATGCTCTACAACAAGTGAAGAGCTGGTACACAAGAAAAATACAAGATCCTATGGAATTGGTGGTTCAAGATCAGGGACGGTGAAGGCATGGACTGAAGAAAAATGTATTGGGGGGGGCTAACCCTTGATCAGACGAGATGAATACGCCCACGAAACCGGTGTCGTCGTCGTCGCCGGAGGGGATCGGATCTTGGAGGCGGAGGGGAGATCTGGGGAAGGAGAACAGTGACAGCCACGGTCCGTCGCCGTCGCTGGAGGGGCGGAGCTTGGATCCTCAGCACCGGAGGGAGGGGGTCGGGGCGTCGCTTCTGTCGCCGGCGGAGGAGCTCGGAGGTGGTTGGTCGACGGCTCTGTCGTTCGCTCGTCTTGCTCGAGCCATGGGTTTCCTCCCCGAGCTCTGGGGTCGTGGGTTTCCTCCCCGTGGAAAGGATGTGGCTCGAGAAGGGTTACCCCAAGAACGATGCAGTCCAAATGACCAACTCAATTTCCCTAGGCCAACTCGGCCCGTGGTTCTCCGGCCCGGGGAAACAGCGGGGATCCCCCCGGGAAACTCTGCAACCAAACTAGCCCTTAGGGTTTCCAACTGGGGGGCAGCGGCCCCCTAGGGTTTCCAACCCTAGGCGCCTTGGGCCCTTGGGGGCGCACCAACCCACTAAGGGGCTGGTTCCCACCCAAATACAGCCCATTAGGTCCTTCGGGGCAGGTGGACCCTCCCAGTGGACCCCCGGAACCCCTTCGGTGGTCCCGGTACAATACCGATGAACCCCCGAACCCTTTTGGTGACCATATGATGACTTCCCATATATAAATCTTCACCTCCGGACCAATTCGGAACTCCTCGTGACGTCCGGGATCTCATCTGGGACTCCAAACAACATTCGGTAACCACGTACAAACTTTCCCTATAACCCTAGCGTCATCGAACCTTAAGTGTGTAGACCCTACGGGTTCGGGAATCATGCAGACATGATCGAGACATCTCTCCGGCCAATAACCAACAGCGAGATCTGGATACCCATGCAGGCTCCCACATGTTCCACGATGATCTCATCAGATGAACCACGATGTCGAGGATTCAATCAATCCCGTATAGAATTCCCTTTGTCAATCGGTACGTTACTTGCCTGAGATTCGATCGTCGGTAAATACCTCGTTCAATCTCGTTACTGGTAAGTCACTTTACTGGTTCCATAACACATCATCCCGTGACCAACCCCTTAGTCACATTGAGCTCATTACGATGATTTCTTACCGAGTGGGCCCAGAGATACCTCTCCGTTGTACGGAGTGACAAATCCCAGTCTCAATTCGTGCCAACCCAACAGATACTTTCGGGGTTACCCGTAGTGCACCTTTATAGCCACCCAGTTACGTTGTGACGTTTGGCACACCCAAAGTACTCCTACGGTATCCGGGAGTTGCACAATCTCATGGTCTAAGGAAAGGATACTTGACATTAGAAAAGCTCTAGCAGACGAACTATAAAATCTTTGTGCTATGCTTAGGATTGGGTCTTGTCCATCACATCATTATCCTAATGATGTGATCCCGTTATCAATGACATCCTATGTCCACGGTTAGGAAACTGTAACCATCAGTTGATCAATGAACTAGTCAACTAGAGGCTCACTAGGGACATGTTGTGGTCTATGTATTCACACATGTATTACGATTTCCGGATAACACAATTATAGCATGAACAATAGACAATTATCATGAACAAGGAAATATAATAATAGCCATTTTATTATTGCCTCTAGGGCATATTTCCAACAGTTTCCCCTATATCAATTGTATCAATAAACCCCTCCACATCGTCACGATGTGGTTCCTCTACGCTGCCCGGAAAGGGCAACTTTCAAACTTCACAAAATTCAATAAGGGTCATCTCCTTATACTCATCATATAAATAAAAATCCGCCGAAGGTGGTGACCTCCTAGAATGGAAATGAAAATTTTGCACAAAGATATTGGTGAGTAAGAGATACTGTTCGCGTTTGTCGTGGAGGAAGTCGGTGAGGCCTGCATTCTCAGCCAATTCATAAAAATCATCATAAATCCCGGCCGCTCTCAAGAAGTCATCGCAAGGCCATTCACACAGTCGAACTTCCGTGATGTGAGGGAGATTATATTTTGGCCTCTCTTCTTCTTCACTTTGCTTATCCTTCGAGCTTCGGCTCGAAGAGCTCCTCAAAAATCTCTTCATTATTTTCTAAAAATTTCTGAAATTTTTAGTAACTTCAAATAAAAGTGAACCAAACTCAACAAAATTGATAGCAACTACTCCTACAAGTTCCTAGAGACTATATCATGCATTAGAACTACTTGGAACCATATAAATTTGACATGCAAGCTCAAGAACATGGTCACCTAGGCAGCACAAATTTGCAATGAATAAAGCACTAGAACAAAAACTAATTGGACCGTTGGAAGAGTCACATACCAAGGAACAACCCCCAAAGCAGTTTTTTGAGAGGTGCTTTGAGCAAAGAGATCGAAAATCGCAGCAAAATGAGCTAGAACTCGTGCTTGAGCTGGTTGGTGATTTTTTTTGGGAGGAAGAAAGAGTGTGTGGTGGCTGGAATAAGTGGAGGGGAGCCACCATGGGCCCACGAGGCAGGGGGGGTGCCCTGGACCCTCGTGGCCAGGTGCCAGCTCCCCCTGCTGTGTTCTCAGTGCCAGATATTCTCAAATATTCCAGAAAAAATCATATTAAATTGGCAGGGCATTTGGAGAACTTTTATTTTTGGGGTATTTTTTTATTGCACGGATAATGCAGAAAACTGACAGAAAATATTATTTTTACTTTATTTCAACTAAATAAAATAAAGTGAAAGGAGGGTACAGAAGGTTGTGCTTTCTAACTTCATCCATCTCATGCTCATCAAAAGGGATCCACTAACAAGGTTAATCAAGTCCTGTTAACAAACTCATTCCGAATAACATGGAACCGGAGAAATTTCGAATAACACTATGTTACCTCAACGGGGATATGCACGTCCCCAACAATAAGAATATCATATCTCTTTTTGACAGTTGGAAGAGGAAATTCAAAACCTCCAATAATGATCGATGTAATTTTTACAATAGAATTGATACTATGAACTTGAGGTTGTTTCCTCGGAAAGTGTACCGTATGCTCATTACCATTAACATGAAAAGTGACATTGCCTTTGTTGCAATCAATAACAGCCCCTGCAGTATTCAAAAAGGGTCTTCCAAGAATAGTAGACATACTATCGTCCTCGGGAATATCAAGAATAACAAAGTCCGTTAAAATAGTAACATTTGCAACCACAACAGGCACATCCCCACAAATAGCAACAGGTATAGCAGTTGATTTATCAGCCATTTGCAAAGATATTTCAGTAGGTGTCAACTTATTCAAATCAAGTCTACGATATAAAGAGAGAGGCATGACACTAACACCGGATCCAAGATCACATAAAGCAGTTCTAACGTAATTTCTTTTAATGGAGCATGGTATAGTGGGTACTCCTGGATCTCCAAGTTTCTTGGGTATTCCACCCTTAGAAGTATAATTAGCAAGCATGGTGGAAATTTCAGCTTCCGGTATCTTTCTCTTATTAGTAACAATATCTTTCATATACTTAGCATAAGGATTCAATTTAAGCATTTCAGTTAATCGCACACTCAAAAAGGTAGGCCTAATCATTTTAGCAAAGCGCTCAAAATCCTCATCATACTTTTTCTTGGATGGTTTAGGAGGAAAGGGCATGGGTTTCTGAACCCATGGCTCTCTTTCCTTACCGTTCTTCCTAGCAACAAAGTCTCTCTTATCATAACGTTGATTCTTTGATTGTGGGTTATCAAGATCAAAAGCACGTTCAATTTCTACATCATTGTCATTGCTAGGTTGAGCATCAACATGAACATTATCATTAACATTATCATTAGATTCATGTTCATTACCAGATTGTGTTTCAGCATCAGAAATAGAAATATCATTAGGATTCTCAGGTGTGTCTATAACAGGTTCACTAGAAGCATGCAAAGTCCTATCATTTTTCTTTTTCTTGTTTTTAGAAGGACTAGGTGTATCAACATTAGTTCTTTGAGAATGTTGCTCAATTCTCTTAGGGTGACCTTGAGGATACAAAGGTTCCTGAGTCACTTTACCCCCTCTAGTCACAACTCTAACATCATTATCATTCTTCTTACTATTTAATTCATTGAGCAAATCATTCTGAGCTTTAAGTACTTGTTCTACTTGAGTGGTAACCATAGAAGCATGTTTACTAATGAGTTTAAGTTCACCTTTAACTCTAGACATATAATCACTCAAGTGTTCAATCATATAAGCATTTTGTTTCAATTGTCTACCAAAATAAGCATTAAAATCTTCTTGCTTAACCATAAAATTATCAAAATCATCCAAACATTGGCTAGCAAACTTAGTAGGCGGGATTTCAGCTTTATCATATCTATAGAGAGAATTTACCTTTACTACCTATGTCGGGTTATCAAGACCATGTGTTTCTTCAATAGGTGATGAATTAAAACCATATAGTTCTTCAACAGGCGATAAATTAAGACCATGTATTTCTTCAATAGGCGGTAAATTATTTACATCTTCAGCTTTAGTACCTTTTTCTTTCATAGATTTCTTTGCCTCTTGCATATCTTCAGGACTGAGAAATAGAACACCCCTTTTTTCGGAGGTGGCTTAGGAGTTAGTTCAGGAAGTGTCCAATTATTTTCACTGGTCAACATACTATTCAATAGAATTTCAGCTTCATCCGGTGTTCTTTGCGTGAAAACAGAACCAGCACAACTATCCAGGTGGTCTCTGGAAGCATCGGTTAGTCCATTATAAAAGATATCAAGTATTTCATTTTTCTTGAGAGGATGATCAAGCAAAGCATTAAGTAATTGGAGAAGCCTCCCCCATGCTTGTGGGAGACTCTATTCTACAATTTTCACAAAATTATATATTTCCCTTAAAGCAGCTTGTTTCTGATGAGCGGGGAAATATTTAGCTGAGAAGTAATAAATCATATCCTAGGGACTACGCACACAACCAGGATCAAGAGAATTAAACCATATCTTAGCGTCATCATTTAATGAGAACGGAAATATCTTAAGAATATAATAGTAGAGGGATTTCTCATCATTAGTGAACAGGGTGGCTATATCATTTAATTTAGTAAGATGTGCCACAATAGTTTCAGATTCATAGCCATAGAAAGGATCAGATTCAACCAAAGTAATTATATCAGGGTCGACAGAGAATTCATAATCCTTATTAGTAACAAAGATAGGTGAAGTAGCATAAGCAGGATCATATTTCATTCTTGCATTCAAAGTTTTTTGTTTAAGCTTAGCTAATAATTTCTTAAGATCACTTTTATCATTGCAAGCAAGAAAGTCTCTAGCAGTTTCTTCATCCATAACATAGCTGAGGGAGTCCTGGATTAGGGGTTGTCCGGATGGCCGGACTATGACCTTCAGCCGGATTCCTGGACTATGAAGATACAAGATTGAAGACTTCGTCCCGTGTCCGGAAGGGACTTTCCTTGGCGTGGAAGGCAAGCTTGGCGATGCGGATATTCAGATCTCCTACCATTGTAACCGACTTTGTGTAACCCTAACCCTATCCGGTGTCTATATAAACCGGAGGGTTTTAGTCTGTAGGACAGAATCCAACATACAACAATCATACCATAGGCTAGCTTCTAGGGTTTAGCTTCCTTGATCTCGTGGTAGATCTACTCTTGTACTGCCCATATCATCAATATTAATCAAGCAGGACGTAGGGTTTTACCTCCATCAAGAGGGCCCGAACCTGGGTAAAACATTGTGTCCCTCGTCTCCTATTACCATCCGCCTAGACGCACAGTTCGGGACCCCCTACCCGAGATCCGCCGGGTTTGACACCGACATTGGTGCTTTCATTGAGAGTTCCTCTATGCCGTCGCAATCAGGAAGGATGCCTCTTCCCGTCTTTAAAGACGACGCCGTTACTAAGGGAGCCTTGGCTGTCGGCCAAACTCTCCGGCTAGGTGGTTTTCTTATGACTGCATGTTCGGCTGTTGTGCCGACGGTGACCTCTCGGGTCATCGAAAGCAACCTTCACATCAGCTCAGAACTCGCCAAGCTGTTAGATCCAATGGAGCTCTCCTCCGTAAATGAGCTCTTGGATCGCATCGCCGCTCTGGGGGTCGCTACAGATTACGACCAAGTTGGGCTTAAACCCGATCTAAGAGAAATTAACTCTCCCCAAGCCACCCATCACGTTGCCGTGGTCGAGGCGCAGTGCGGCGATCTTTCATCTATCCTAAGGACTAGCTACGTCCGGATTCCCGATCCCTCCAAGCCGGATACCCGCGGAGGGGAGGATGTAACTCAAGACCTGAACTTAGAATCATGCAACGGGCTAGATTCATTGGACAACATCCAAGAATCCAAACTTTAGAGTTCGGAAACTCCTTGGCCACTGAGTCTCAGATTGGGTGAGGTTTCGGATCTAAATCCACCCACCCACCCGAACATAAGCGATCTATCCCAAATCAGGCAAAAGCCCGAAGAAACAGTACATCATTGCTGGGCGAGATTCCTCCTTGTTATGAACAGGATAAAGGACGGCCGCGAGGAAGACGCAGTCTCAATTTTCCACAATAATTGCACAGACGAGGGAATCCTCAATGCCATAAGTCGTCGTGATATTACATGCTTCGCTGACTTGGTGTCCATAGTACAAAAGTACTGTCCGATGGAAAGCGCCTGGAAAACCGAAATAAAATTTTGGGACAATCCGGCTCTGAGTAGAAACCTCGTCCGAAGTAAAAGGGTGCATCATAGACAGACACCCGGGTTGAAAACCAAAAAACCAAAACCCTCTACAGGGCATGGAACCGTACTGGAAGGATGGCTTAATGGACCCTGTAAAATTCATAGTATAGAGGACGCCACACCAACTCACAGCCTTAGAGCATGTTGGATACTCCGGCAGGTGGCCAAATTGGCGAAGACCTCCTAATCCCAGAGGCCGCAGAAAATCACCCCAGGGACACCAGTACAGTCTTAACAGTCTTCGAGACTTCGCATCAAATAATGTGCAAAAAAGAACACTCCGCAGTCTTGCCGAAGTTTATCAAGTAGCACCAATAAACCCATGGAGTGACACGGCTATCACTTTTAATGCCAGTGATGAACCTAAATTCCGAACAGCCCGAGCACCAGCCGCATTGGTCCTCAGTCCAATTGTGGACGGCTTTCGGCTCACCAAGGTACTCATGGATGGAGGCAGCAGATTGAACCTCATTTATGAGGAAACCCTTCAAAAAATGGAAATAGACTGGAACCGCATCGAGCGAAGCAGCACAACCTTTCGAGGAATAATCCCCAGTCGGGAAGCGCACTGTACAAGAAAAATCACACTAGATGTGGTGTTCGGCACGCCGGATAATTACAGGTCCGAAGAGGTCACGTTCCAGGTGGCCCCGTTCAGTAGCGGATACCACGCTCTGCTAGGGCGGGAAGCGTTTACAATCTTCCAAGCAATACCCCATTACGGGTACATGAAGCTCAAGATGCCCGGGCCGAATGGAATTATCACTCTCGCTAGTGATCCGGACATAGCACTCCGCGCCGAAAACAAGACAGCCGCATTAGCCCTCGAGGCACTATCCGAAGCCCTAGCGGCTGAGGAACTGACTACGCTTCGCTCCACGGTAAACATGGACGATATGATACTCGACAAAAGATCCAAGTCCACCTCCTTTAAGCAGCGGACGAAATAGTCAAATTCCAGGTCCATCCAACGGACCCCAATAAAACAGCTTCCATCAGGGTACAATTAAACCCTGATGTAGACGCTGCACTGCGAGAATTCCTACGTGAAAATTGGGACATCTTCGCCTGGCACCCTTCAGACATGCCAAGAATCCCACGCAGGCGGGCCGAACATAGCTTAAATATCCTAAAAGGATTCAAACCTGTCAAACAAGCCCTTCGGCGTTTCTCCGAACCCAAGAGACAGGCTATGGGAGAGGAGCTAGCCAAGCTATTGGAGGCCGGATTCATCAGAGATATAAAACATCCGGACTGGCTAGCAAACTTGGTGATGGTACCAAAGAAGGACAAATCCTGGCGCCTGTGCGTCGATTTCAAAGACCTTAACACGGCCTGCCCAAAGGATCCCTTCCCCCTCCCTCGCATCAATCAAATTATCGATGCCACTGCAGGACACAATTCGTTGTGTTTCCTCGACGCATACTCCGGCTACCATCAAATCAAGATGGCAGAATCAGACCCAGCCACAACGGCATTCATCACACCATACGGCCCATTCTGCCTCAACACAATGCCCTTCGGGCTCAAAAACGTCGGCGCCACATATCAGCGCATGATTCAGACATGTCTGGCAAACCAGATCGGCAAAACAGTGGAGGCATACATGGATGATGTGGTCGTAAAAACAAGACATGTCGAATCTCTAGTAGACGACTTGAGGCTTACATTCGATAACCTCCGAACATATGACATCAAGCTCAACCCAGAAAAATGCGTTTTCGGTGTTCCAGCCGGAAAGCTCTTGGGCTTCATCGTATCCGACAGAGAAATTGAAGCAAATCCAGCCAAGATCCGAGCTTTGTCGCAATTGGATATCCCAAAGGACCTCAAGCAAATACAAAAATTAACCGGATGCGTGGCGGCTCTAAGCCACTTCATCTCCTGCTTGGGAGAAAAGGCACTCCCCCTTTATCGCCTCCTTCGGCGCACCGAACACTTCGAGTGGACGGATACCGCCACGGCCGGACTCAACGAAATAAAAGCCATATTGGCAACAAACCCAGTCCTGGCCGCTCCAAATATTGGCGAACCAATGCTATTGTACATTGCGGCAACACACCAGGTTGTTAGCACAGTGCTCGTCGTCGAACGAGAAATGGACGGACACAAATTCCCCCTTCAAAAGTCGGTCTACTATGTGTCCACTGTCCTCACTCCATGCAAATCACGGTACCCGCATTATCAAAAGATTGCATACGCGGTATTCATGGCATCCCGGAAGCTGCGACTCTACTTTCAAGAGTGTTCGATAATAGTAGCCTCCGAAGTACCACTTAATGATATTATAAATAACCGCGATGCAACGGGCTGGATTGCAAAATGGGCCATCAGCTCCTCCCATTCGACATAACTTACAAGCCACAGCGAGCTATTAAGTCGCAAGTTTTGGCCGACTTCGTCGCAGAATGGACGGAGGCCGAACTCCCTAAAGAGTACGGCACAAATTCAAACTGGATCATGCATTTTGACGGCTCCAAAATGTTGGCCGGTATGGGGCTGGCATCGTTTTGACGTCCCCCACGGGAGACACAGTTCAATACGTACTCCAGATTATGTACACAGACTCCAACAATGCAGCCGAATACGAGGCCCTTTCACATGGTCTCCGGATGACAGTATCCATGGGCATTCAACGCCTAGAGGTGCGCGGGGATTCGAACCTCACGATATCCCAAATAAATGGAGACTTCGATGCCAAGGATCCGAAAATGGCAGCTTACCACAATGTCGTCTTAAAAATGTCAGCTCGGTTCGAGGGGCTCGAATTTCACCACATAGCCTAGGAAAACAATCAGGCGGCAGACGTCCTGGCACGCATCGGCGCAAAACGCGATGCAGTCCCCCCCAACATCTTCTTGGAAAGGCTGTTCAAGCCATCCATAGTATGGGAAGGGGAACCTAGCAATAACAGCCCGGACCCAACCGCACTGTCTGGCACCGAACAATCTGACATAATTGGAGGTTCTGCCAATGAAATTACAACTTCAGCCCACATAATAATGGCCGTCATCGCCCCGTGGACAGAACCATTCCTAGCCTACCTTACTAGGCAGGAGCTCCCAGAGGACCAAAATGAGGCACGCTACATAGTGTGGCGATGTAAAGCCTACAAAGTCCATGAGGGAGAACTTTATAAGAAAAGTACTACCCGAGTCCTTCAAAGGTGCATCTCCGAAGAGGAAGGGCGGAACATGCTGGCTGAAATTCATGCCGGACTCGGTGATCATCACGCTGCAGCTCGGTCCCTTGTAAGCAAGGCTTTCCGTGCAGGCTTTTATTGGCCGACGGCCCGGGCAGACGCTCAGGACTTGGTCCAACGATGCGTCGGTTGCCAGCTTTTCGCAAACCAAAGCCATATGCCACCCACCGCCCTCCAAACTATCCCCATTACTTGGCCTTTTGCGGTCTGGGGGCTTGACATAGTTGGACCCCTTAAAGGCGGAACCCACAAGAAAAAATACTTACTGGTCATGGTGGACAAGTTCACCAAATGGATAGAAGCCAAACCTGTTAAGACGGCCGAATCCGGACCGGTGATAGACTTCATATCCGGGGTCGTACACCGTTACGGTGTCCCCCATAGCATCATCACTGATAACGGTACGAACTTTACGGCCGATGAGGTAAAACTCTGGTGCAAAAACATGGGCATCAAGCTCGACTATGCATCCGTCTATCACCCACAAACTAATGGCCAGGTCGAACGTGCAAATGGTCTTATTATGAGCGGCATCAAACCTAGATTAGTGCGGTCCCTCAAGGAATCCAACACGCACTGGGTAGAGGAGCTCGACTCCATACTCTGGGGGCTGCGGACCATGCTAGATCGCACCACCGGATACACACCATTCTTCATGGTGTACGGCGCAGAGGCGGTTTTGCCTTGCGACATCATTCATGACTCACCTCGAGTGTGCATGTACGAAGAAAGAGAAGCCGAACTCGATCGGCAGGACAGCTTGGACGCCTTAGAGGAGGAGCGTGACGTGGCAAAAGCCCGTTCCGCATTCTATCAACAGCAGTCTCGAAGATATCAAAGTAGAGAAGTACGGGCCAAAAATTACAACATTGGCGAACTAGTTCTACGCCTGCCAGACAAGAAAAAGGACAAACTGAAGCCCAAGTGGGAAGGTCCCTTCGTAATCGACCAAGTCCTGACTGGCGGGGCGTACCGCCTACGAGATGCGTCGGACAACCGACTCGAGCCGAACCCATGGAACGCAGCCCGTCTCCGAAGATTCTATGCCTAGTGCCGGACTCTGTGTTCGTCTCCTACCTCTGTCTATTTTTTATTTTTTCTGTCTTACATTTCTCTACCTCCCTTAAAGACTCATAAAGAGACATGCTATCCGCGCTCACTATACCTGGGGGCTTCTTTAAACAGAAGCTTATTTATACGGGCTTCATGCCCAACACATGTGTCAAACTTCCGCATGTACCTTTTACTCACCATTATATGCATCGATATGACTTAAGTTTTGGCCAAGCTGGGTTGCCTGGCTCCTGTGCTTACCCCTACGTTCCCGATTGTTCGGCTAGGTGGTCAAGGGAGCAGCTCTGCGATTGTTACTGCCGGGTCAGCCGGATGTGTACCTCAGACTGGGTGAAGCCGAAAGCTAGCGTTCTTAAGGGAATATTCGGTCGGTGAACTAAAGATGACATTTTTACTTATTTATGTACCCCCAAATGCTTTTTCTGCGTTCGCAGTCCAGACATGCACTTTAGGGCATGCCTCCCAGAGAAAGGAACCCCTAACGGAACTATTCTCTCTGGAAGATGTTTCTTACTAACCATGTAATATAACATAACTAGTTGGGCACTTGTCTGATAAAGCACTAATGACCCCTACGCCTGGTCTCTATGCATACCCCGGTTCTTAAATAACTGCTAGGGTATTCGGACACACTCCGGACCGTCAGGTCCCGAGGTCGAAGTGAAAAGGTCGGCAACGACAAACGATCTACAATCCGGCTAGAAAGCATTACACATGTCAATTAAAATTACATAGTCACTCTGACTGATTGTATTCCTCTTCAATACCATCTAACAGGCTGTCTAATTTACAGTCCTGCTGGGAATACTTTGCGGCCAATTCTACTTGGCCGTATACTAAGCTTACAGGGATCTCCTTCCCATCGGGCCCCACAGGTCCGACCTCGGCCATGTGGTTTGGGTCAGCCTTTGTGTACCGCGTCTTCACCATGGCCCAGGCCTCCCTAGCGCCTTGACAGCAGGCGGATATCTTCCACAACCGGAAGCGCTGCCGCGCTCCCTTCAGATTCTCTGCAAGCTCTCCAAGACCCTCGGGCATGGAGAGGGACGGCCATAAGGCTTGGGCAACGCCCTGCATCGTCTGCTGAACTCGCTCATGTAGTTGCGAGAGCTCGGGAAGAAGGTCACCCGTAGAATCAGGCATCTCCTCTGCAGGACGACCTGTTAGCATACCTACAGACATAACTCTGTTAGTCGACTTCCTTGCCGAACTCTTTTTTGAGAGTTCATTCAAGCACTTACTAAATATGCCGCGTCGAAGCCGCCGATTCTCCTTAATGGAGTTCGACAGCTGGGCATGAACATCTTTGAGTTCAACGTCTAGCTTGGTGTTGGCATCCTGAAGATCATTCTTCTCCTGCCTCACCTTTGTCAGCATGCTCTCACCGGTCTTTAACCGGCGCAGGAGTTGTTGCTTTTCCGGATCTAGTCTGGCACCATATGCAAATTTTATTTGTTCGATTCGCACACACGCCGCACAATACTTATCCTTTTAAAGCATATATTACCAGGGGAGGTCTCCTCGGGCTCCCCTGTCGCGGCTACTGCGGCCTCAAGTTGGGCTTTGCACTCTTTTAGCTCCTGGGATAGTTGGGTATTCCTCTCGGAAAGAACCTGCGTATTACATGATCCTTAAATCAGTTATTCTAACTGTTTCAAGTCTCGGGGGCTACTGATATATATAACCATTAAAATTCTTACCCGTATGTCTTTTACATATTGCTCTGTGGCTCTGGCTAGACCATTTTGAGAAGCACGGAGATACGCATCTCCCGAATTAAAGGCCTCTAACGCCTCTTGGGAGAAACAAGTGTCGCGGAGAACTGTCCGGCGGCGCCGGTGATTCATGGCACTCTCCACCTCAGAACGTGTGGCAGACAGCCTTTCCGCATCCTCTGTCGGAGGAGCATCCGGTGCCTGACTCGTGTTTTCCTCCGCCTCCGGGCCGGGCTGTGGAGCCTGGCTGGTCGAGGCGTGATTGGCAGCCTCTCCGGATATAGCCTCTTTGTCCTGCACCGAGCAGAGTGTTAATATGCCTTAAGGGAATAACGCCTGGGCTAAACAGGCGCGCTATACCTTTGCACCGGGGCCTCAGTCCAGACTACATTCCTTTTTACCCCACGGGGCCCTGCGGCCCCTCGTTGGCTTGCCACCGCAGGCTCGGCCTCCCGCCTCAGGAACCTCCCCTGCAAAACACGGTTGTTGTCAGGAACACTGAAAACACGTGAGGATGGATCCCTTCCCAAGGTGATGAGACTCCGGTCTCGATTACCTGGGAGGCCGGGATTAACCCTGGGTAATCGGCCGTAATGGCCACCAAGGTATCGTCCTTGCTCAGCTGATAAAACACCCCGTCAATAAGCTCCACCGACATGTCCGGATCCTCTTCGGAGGCCGGATCGAGGGACCGTTCAGGATCCTCGGGCTGTGGAGGACGGCTGTTTATATCCTTTACTTCCTGACGCAGTTCCTGCGTAGGAGTCGTTAGACTATATATTTAATCATGGGAATATAAAACGGATGGGCAAGCAAGATTGTCCGCTTACCCAGCTTGGAGGGTTGTACATAGTAAATCCACCCTGTGGGTTGACGCGGAGGAATTCCTCCTCTTCTCCCTTGTACAAAGAGGACAAGATCTTTACTAGAGCGGCTGCTGAGTCCGGTCCCTTACGACCATAACGAGTGGCGTCATCCTCCCCGTTAAAATCCCACATGGGGTGGCTTCTATATTGAAGCGGTTGCACGCCCCGCATGATGCATATGGCCATGACTCCAACCATGGTTAGTCCGAAATGAGCCAATAGTCTTATCCGACCCATCAGGTAGAGGACGTCCCTGCACTTTCTCTCTGAGAACCCCGTGGACGCCAGCTTAAGCGTTTCCTTAAGGGAGCACTGTTGAATTCGGGGAGAACGATCCGGATCGGATTCGGCAGTGGGACATCCTCCATATAAAACCATTCTGAAGGCCAGTCCTCAGACGCCTTCTTTGGGGTTCCGGATAGATATCCGGTCCCGGCGATGCGCCAGATTTCGGCTCCGCCCACTTCATATATTAACCCCTCCTGAGAACGGGGTACTAGGCAGAACAGCCTCTTCCACAGCGCGAAATGAGCCTCAACACCCAGGAACAGCTCGCAAAGGGCAACGAAGCCCGCGATATGCAATATAGAGGCAGGTGTGAGGTTGTGCAACTGGAGGCCATAGAACTCCATAAGCCCTCAGAGAAACGGATGAATTGGAAATCCGAGTCCCCTGATTAGGTAAGGGACAAGGCATACCCGCTCTCCTTTGGAGGGAGTGGGAGCGCTCTCCGCTTGCTCTCTGCCATTATAGGCGGCGAGTCCGGCTCGAACCGGGACCATGTAGGCCGGAGGGAGGAATCCCTTGGTCTGAAGCGATACTAGCTCGCTATGCGGGATGGAGCACCTCTCCCAGTCTCCGGGCTTAGGGCTGGAAGGGCGAGAGGAGGAGTTGCGACGGCTGGCCATGGTGGAATGGACCTTTGTCGGATGCGCTCTGATGAAAACTCGCGGAAGGGAGAAGGTGTGGTTTGGATCTAAATTCCCATTCCTTTAATTAGGCAGCTCATTTACGCCGCTAGGGGTGTAAATGTAAAAACCCCCAGACTTTTCGTATTCGTTTGACACGTGGAAGACGGCCATTATTGGGCGTAGAATCCAAGGAGCGCTATATTACAGAAACCGGACATTATTCGACAGGTACACGGAATTTGGGGAAGAACCCGCCTTGCAATGCTGAAGACAATCTGCGCGCCGGACTTGTCGTCATTGAAGCCTGGTTCGAGGGCTACTGAGGGAGTCCTGGATTAGGGGGTGTCCGGATGGCCGGACTATGACCTTCAGTCGGACTCCTGGACTATGAAGATACAAGATTGAAGACTTCGTCCCGTGTCCGGAAGGGACTTTCCTTGGCGTGGAAGGCAAGCTTGGTGATGCGGATATTCAGATCTCCTACCATTGTAACCGACTTTGTGTAACCCTAACCCTATCCGGTGTCTATATAAACCGGAGGGTTTTAGTCCGTAGGACAGAATCCAACATACAACAATCATACCATAGGTTAGCTTCTAGGGTTTAGCCTCCTTGATCTCGTGGTAGATCTACTCTTGTACTGCCCATATCATCAATATTAATCAAGCAGGACGTAGGGTTTTACCTCCATCAAGAGGGCCCGAACCTCGGTAAAACATTGTGTCCCTCGTCTCCTGTTACCATCCGCCTAGACGCATAGTTCGGGACCCCCTACCCGAGATCCGCCGGTTTTGACACCGACAATAGCCCTCAGGCACGACAGGCAATTTATATTTAGGGGGAGAATCTTCATCATCACTTTCATCAATATTATAAGTTTCAATAATTTCATCCTCTCTAGCCCTAGCAAGTTGTTCATCAAGAAATTCACCAAGTGGCACAGTGGTATCAAGCATAGAAGTAGTTTCATCATAAGTATCATGCATAGCAGAAGTGGAATCATCAATAACATGCGACATATCAGAGTTAATAGCAGAAGCAGGTTTAGGTGTCGCAAGCTTACTCAAAACAGAAGGTGAATCAAGTGCAGAGCTAGATGGCAGTTCCTTATCTCCCCTCGTAGTTGAGGGAAAAATCTTAGTTCTTCCGTCTTTCAAGTTCTTCATGGTGACCAGCAGATATAAATCCCAAGTGACTCAAAGAATAGAGGTATGCTCCCCGGCAACGGCGCCAGAAAATAGTTTTGATAACCCACAAGTATAGGGGATCGCAACAGTTTTCGAGGGTAGAGTATTCAACCCAAATTTATTGATTCGAACAAGGGGAGCCAAAGAATATTCTCAAGTATTAGCAGTTGAGTTGTTAATTCAACCACACCTGGATAACTTAGTATCTGCAGCAAAGTAAGTAGCAAAGTAATATGATAGTAGTGGTAACAGTAACAAAAGTAAAGAAAGCAAAAGTAATATTTTTGGGTTTTGTTGTGATTGTAACAGTAGCAACGGAAAAGTAAAGAAGTGAAGAACAATATGTGAAAAGCTCGTAGGCATTGGATCGGTGATGGAGAATTATGCCGGATGCGGTTCATCATGTAATAGTCATAACATAGGGTGACACGGAACTAGTTCCAATTCATCAATGTAATGTAGGCATGTATTTCGAATATAGTCATACATGCTTATGGAAAAGAACTTGCATGAAATCTTTTGTCCTACCCTCCCGTGGAAGCGGGGTTCTAATGGAAACTAAGGGATATTAAGGCCTCCTTTTAATAGAGTACCGGACCAAAGCATTAACACATAGTGAATACATGAACTCCTCAAACTACGGTCATCACCGGGAGTGGTCCCGATTATTGTCACTTCGGGGTTGCCGGATCATAACACATAGTAGGTGACTATAGACTTGCAAGATAGGATCAAGAACTCACATATATTCATGGAAACATAATAGGTTCAGATTTGAAATCATGGCACTCGGGCCCTAGTGACAAGCATTAAGCATAGCAAAGTCATAGCAACATCAATCTCAGAACATAGAGGATACTAGGGATCAAACCCTAACAAAACTAACTCGATTACATGATAAATCTCATCCAACCCATCACCGTCCAGCAAGCATATGATGGAATTACTCACGCACGGCGGTGAGCATCATGAAATTGGTAATGGAGGATGATTGATGATGACGATGGTGATGGATTGCCCTCTCCGGAGCCCCGAACGGACTCCAGATCAGCCCTCCCAATAGAGTTTAGGGCTTGGCGGCGGCTCCGTATCGTAAAACATGATGAATCCTTCTCTCTGATTTTTTCTCCCTGAACAAGAATATATAGAGTTGGAGTTGAGGTCAGTGGAGCTCCAGGGGGCCCACGAGGCAGGGAGGTGCCCAGGGGGGCAGGCGGACCCCCCACCCTCGTGGAAAGGGTGTGGGCCCTTGGCCTTGATTCTTTCGCCAGTATTTTTTATTATTTCCAAAAATAATCTCTGTGAAGTTTTAGGTCATTCCGAGAACTTTTGTTTCTGCACATAAATAACACCATGGCAATTCTGCAGAAAACAGCGTCAGTCCGGGTTAGTTCCATTCAAATCATGCAAGTTAGAGTCCAAAACAAGGGCAAAAGTGTTTGGAAAAGTAGATACGATGGAGATGTATCAGGGCTCCAAACATGATAGTAAGAACCCTCCATGTTAACATCTTTGATATTGAGCTTTACACAAGCAAAAGTGACCTTCCAGACAAAATCATTCCATCCATCATCTTCTTACAAGCATTGCAAGGGGTACTTTGTGAGATCAAGAGTCTCCATAGCATTAACAGTATCTCGATCTTTCTTGTGCAAAGCTCTACTCAAGCCATTAGTGTATTCAAAAATTTCTGGCATCAAGTGTGCCATGAAAATGAATCCAATTCTCCTAAATGATATCACAATATAGTCATTGTTGTTACGGACCCCACGCCGTTGTACACTTTTCCAATATTGGTGAGAACATGCCTTATTACGGATGTACATAAAGATAAATGGTTCACAATCTTCTAGTGAGGAACCAAACAAGTATTACATGGCCTTCCAAGACCCATTTCTTGATTCAAACCCTTGGTGGTTTCTTCTTCCTCCAAGTCCAATGCATCAATCAGTTCCTCAGCATGAGTTATTCGAAGCATTGTCATAATTTTACAAGAGTAGCCAAGGACATTTAACAAACATGTAAGATGTTGAAGAGAATCAAGTACAATCACCATTGTTCTTAGCAACATCAACAACAACTAGTTGTAACTAATGGCACCAACTCATCCATAATTAGTTTCTTCGGGACATTAGCATTCCTTTCGTAATACTAGCTCCATCATATCCTTGCCCACACACCATTGAAATTCTATTGGGAAAGAGATGTCCTTTGATTCATAGGATATGATTTTTTTTCTCTTGTTGAATCTAGGTTAATGTCCCCCCCTACGAAATACAAGATTGCTTCTATCCTGTACACGAACATGATTGTATTCCTCCTTCCTCCTATCCTATCTAAAAAAAAGTGCAAGGTTCCATTTCCTGCCAGCCTGCATTTCGCTCTATCCTTCGCCCATCCTCCTCCCCTTCCAGCATTGGTTTCCGTCGCACCGATATTCCCATCATTACCGATTTGTTCTAGTAACTCCTCGATTTTCTCCTACTCCTTAATTCTTGCCTAAAATGTCGGTAAACACTACAAAAAAGGACACTTTCGTGATGATATGTGTTTGTCACAGTAGGTCACGTTTTCTGTCATGCATGTACATCCATGACGATTTTATGACAGAATCAAGATAGTCATACATGTGCTGTCGTAGAAGTGTTCCATGACATTACCAAAATTATCATCACGGAAGTGTTCACTTCCATGACGATAAATGCCGCGTCATGGAAGTGCTTTCGTCAAGGGTGACCGACACGTGACATCCACCATAACGGAACCGTGACATTTTAATTTTAATTTTAAGTGGTACACCGTGGAGGAACTTTTTGTGAATTCAAGCAGATTTATGATTCTTGCGATGCTATATGGATGACAGTATACATACGATTTGTGGATGACGTGTCACCGGAGTCTTTCATCATATCCGTTATGTACAGGACGACCATTTGATCGGGTGTCGTTTAAGAATCGTACCATGAATTGTCATCCGCAAAGGAGTTCCGCGGGGGAAAACCAGTGCAGCTGTGTTCATGTTCCCGCACCAAGCGAGGCGTAGTAAAACATGATTTTGATTTGCTCAAAAGAAAAACTCCCTTCAATCTGTATTAATGATCACTGATTTATAGTAAAACGAAATAAGAAGGGTTTAGGCCACAGAAGCACTTCCTCGAAAATGATCCATGAGCTTTTCCCTGGGTGTGGTTTTCAGAGCGGATCTGTGTGTCCCACAGGATATGTCCCGAGATGCCGCCGAACGGTGACTGTTTGACGTCGACGCCCACCGTGCGTCCACAGACCCACTGCGGGCGTTGTGGCATCCAGTTGTCCACTATTGGCAGCGACAACACCCCTGGGGGAAAATATCAGGTGCTCCCATCCATAGGGTGCTCCCTATGCTCCAAGTTCCAAATATCAATTTTAACTATTTCAAAAATTCTGAAAATAAATGTGAATGTTCATAAGGAATGTGACTACACCTCCTAAAAATTTCAGGTCCAAATTCAAAATGTACATGGAAAAATAAAAAAGACAAATTCAGATGTGAATAGTATCAAATATTGCTTTTGTCTTTATATGACACTATTCATGCTAGATTTTACTTTTTCGTTTCTCAATGTGCATTTAGAGTTTGGACATGGAATTTTTAGGAGTTGTAGTCGCATTCCTTCTAAATATTTATATTTTTTTCCAGATTTTTTTGAAACATTAAAAATTAATTTTTAAAGGTAGGAGCATGGGAAGCACCCTAAGAATGGGAGTACTTGATATCCCTCCCCCCCTCACCGGCTGTATCTGATGTGGGCTGCATTCGTGGCGGCCTCAGCCGGCCGAAAGCGCCACGCGTGCCGCCAAGGCGCCGTTGAGGCGTGCGTAGGCCAAAGACAAAGAGGACGACGACAGCGGGCGCGCATCTCCATGCGCGCAACGTGCGAGCCACCCAGAATATTCTACCGGCGCACCCGTTCACGTGACGTGAGTGCGTCCCGGTGGGCCGCATCGCGGCCGTCGAAAAATGTTCGCAAATTATAGTGCGCCCTCCCAAAAAAACCTATTCATTGATTCAAAAGATGTTCGCTGATTCAAATTTAAAAAAAATGAAGAATTCTTCTAGAAATTCAAAATTGTTCTCAAATTTCAAAAAACAAATCGGGGATCAACCACAAGATTAATCGATGATCTGGTGTGTAGTTTGAAAGTTTCCACATGCTCGCTACTTGAAGCAACCACAAGATCAATTGATGGTCCGTCGTATATTTTGTCTTCGTTCGAACTTAATTTTTACGAGTGGTCTTTATTCGAACTGGTGATGATAAATGGCCATTGCACTATAGATATAGGCGAGCGCAGTTGCGGTTGAAAACAATATCATTTTAGTTTTCAGGGATTGAAGAAGGTATAGCTGGCTGGCCTAGCTAACTTATTTTTATTTCGAGAAGAATGGTTGTAGATATGGGTTATTCATCAGTTTATTCGCGAACAAAAAAGGATTTTTCATCTGTTTGTAAAGCTGTGAGTTTTTCCTTTTCGAGGTAAAGTATGCATAGTGGGTCCTGGCTTAACTGGTCTTGTATATTTAGGCCCAATTCAAAAGAACAGGAGTCCAATTTGTTCGAATCACTAGTTAAGGGTTACCCGCAACTAAAAAAATAGTTAAGGGTTACCCTTCGCACATGTCACTCCTCACCTTGTCTGGTGTGTAGACTTGTCGTAACCTGAGAGTTTTTCATTTTTTTTGTAGATTCGTTTATTCAAAAAGTTTTATCTCTCATTAAATTGTGCATCCAAACGCCGAACCGTTTTCGCGTTGGATTTCTCGCGTCGTCATCTTCGAAACTATATCTCATATTAATAGGTTTTGACGAAATATGTCTTGATTCTTTCACTGCTAAAGCAAGAAGAGCTAGATTATCTCCTCTTAATGTTTGGTTGAAATCACCTCCTGTTGAGGTGATACCTTTGATCATAAACGACGCAACCCTTGTGTCGACTGAATAAAGGAGGAGGATATTTATAGAAAAAAAGGTTTCGATGAACATTTTGTCACAAAAAAACCAGAAAAGAAGAATAAAACCGAAAAAAAAAGGAAAAAAACAGAGCTTGGATGCTCTATTGCAGTTTTCACTTTGGTTGGGGAAGCACACACAACGCTCTTTTTATTTTTTCGGGAAAGTATAGTTTGTGCTTCACAAAAAATATATTTAAAAATCCACCAAAATCTAGGCAATGCCATGCAAAAGCCAAAAAAAACATAAAACAAAAATCCAAAAACAAGGGCAGAAAATAAGAAAAACAATGCTCCCGTGGGGTGCGCCCAGCACGCGTCATGAAGTGTGCTGGGAGAACTTTCGCGCGCATGAATTGCCCGTTAGTTGCTCTCCAATTTGTTGGGACATTGCGTAGTGCGACAGGTATTGAGCAAATGCGCAGGCTGGTACACACTATTGGGCGGGCCATTCACCTGATTTGTTGTTTTTTCTTCCGCCATGAAATGGGGCAAATAGATTGGATTTTTTATTCAACGAAAAAAGTTAGACTGGTTAAGAGTCTGTTTTACCACAAACCACTGCTTTAGCAATTTAAAAAATGTACACAAATTAAAAAAACATAAAAAACTAAAAATGATGTAAATTTTAAAAATGCTTACGAATTTATAAAAAATGTTAATGAGTTCCAAACACGTTCGTCAATTCAGAAAATATTCACGAATTTCATTAATTCTCCATGTATTTTAAAACATGTTTGTTGATTAAAAATATATTCATGCATTTCAACAAAAAATACAAATTTCAAAAAAATATTCATTCATTAAAACAATGTTACATATTAAAAAATGCTCCGGAATTCTGAAAGTTTTTCCCAAATGTCAAAAAATGTTTGTTGATTCAAAAAATGTTGAAGAATTTATTTATTTTTCCCGAATTTACTAAAAAATGTTCATTGATAAAAAATCGTGAATTCAAAAGATGTTCAGGAATTTCAGTTTCCCCCAAAAAAATTAAAAACATATTCATTGATTCAAAAGATGTTTGTTGATTCAATTTTTAAAAAAATCAACAATTATTCTAGAAATTCAAAACTGTTATCAAATTTCAAAAACAAAAATCCGGAATCAACCACAAGATTAATTGATGATCTGGTGTGTAATTAAAATTTCCACATGCTCGCTACTTGAAGCAACCACAAGATTAATTGATGGTCCATTTTGTATTTTGTTAAAAAAATGTCTATCGATTCAAAAAATGTTCAGGTATTTCAATTTTTCCTGAATTAACTAAAATGTTCTTTGATAAAAAATCATAAATTCGAAAAATGTTCATGAATTCTAGTTTCTCCAAAAATAAAAAAGAACCTATCCATTGATTCAAAAGATGTTTGTTGATTCAAATTTGAAAAAAAAAATCAACAATTGTTCTAGAAACTGAAAAGTGTTCTCAAATTTCAAAAATTGTTCGGGAATTCCAAAAGAAAAAGATTAACTGAGCGTAGCTCAGCTGGTTAAGTTTCTTGTGGTGGAACCAGGTCACTACAGTTCAAGTTCTAGTCATGACACTGGTGCTCTCATTTTTCTGAATTTATTTCTGGATTTCCCGCCATATTCATTCAGTGGAGGAGACATTCCCGTCGACTTCAAGTCGTTGTGGTGACTTCATCAATCTCAAGGTGATGTGTCCGCTCAATTTTCTGGAGGTGCTCATAGGGGTAAAGTATGCATGCATGAGTTCATATGAATGAGTGTAGGTGCGTGTATATAAGTGCCTGCATCTATATTGTTTTAAAAATCCAAAATTTGAAATGAAAAAATAAAAAGAAAAGAAAATAGGAATAACAAGAAAACACATAGACAAGGAAAAACTGTTGGGAGAAAGGGGAAAAACTGAATATGGCCCAGGCTATATGGAGCGGACAGGAGGAGGGGGCTGCGCGTTTGCTTGCTGTTTTTTTACCCGAGCGATAAATAGGACCCCCACAAATTGTTGAGGAACGTCGTCTTCAAAAGATTACTTACACGGGCTGCCCATGTCACGACCCACAGGAAATATTAGCACCAATTGGTGACCGTGCCTTTTTCTTTTGTGGGGTAAACAAAAGGCACGGCTGCCAATTGTCACGGTGGACGTGCCTTTTTTCTAAGCACCTTGACCATTTGATTATCGGTTTTGCTAAGTCTCAGTCGGTGCTATATTCCTTTGATCTTGCATGAAGATTCGTATAAAAAATTATGTTCAACTTTTCCTGTTTTTGTTCTTATATGCTATACCACTTGACTGAGACTTGGTTAAGTATCAGTCGTTTAAGACTTAGCCACATCCTTTGATTATTGTATTGAATTTTACCCTTCTCAAAATTTTGAATTCTAAAGGTTTTGTTTTTCAATCGTATTATTTAGTTTAAATTTTTGAATCAAATTATTTGGTTTTCAGCTTCCTTTTTTCTTGAATTTCTTATATTGATTTCCTCATTCGTCAGTTTTAAATTTTTTTATAAGAGGCGTTTTATTATTTAAAAGGTTTAAGCATTATACCTGGTCTCCGCATAACTAAAATGCGCACGGCTAACCAATGTCCACCCTCAAAACAATACATAAAAAGGGTGACCTTGTATTTAAGTTTTAAATTACTTGGAAAAAATATGTGGGAGCAGTCTCACCATTGTAGGATAGGTGAGCTTTTTTTTGCGAAAGTAGGGTAGGTGAGCTTGCAGACTTGGATTTCATGATTCCGGCTGAACTTGTAAACCTCGACTTCATGATTTTTTTTAAGTTCTCATCCCTTTTATTTCGCGAATACGCAAAGCTTGCGTATCATTCATTGATAGGGAGAGGATTAATAGTACAAGAGAAATGGGTGGGGGACGCTAGAGAGCTGCGTGCACAGTGATGGCGCAGGAACTAGCGTGAGCATGATGGAACATGGGTTTGGTCAGCCCCAAAAAACAGAAGAGGCTACCGCGCGATCGTAGTAAGGCCCTTTGCGCCGGCACGCTTCCAGGAGTGCACGTCTTCCTTGATGGTTTGCATGAGCCGAATAACGAAAGGAGTGCAACCATCGAAGACACAGGCGTTCCGGTGTTTCCAGAGAGACCACGCCGCGAGTAGGATGAGCGAGGAGATGCCCTTCCTATGAGCGGCATGAACAGTGTCGTGCCACCAGTCCAGGAAGTTGTCGGTCGGCAATGGCGCGGTGGCGTCGGGGTAGCACCAGGCAAGCAGGTCGTGCCAAATTTGCCGCGAGAAGGGGCAGGCAACCAGCAGGTGCTACATCGATTCGAAGTCTTGGTCATAGAATAAGCATAGCGGGTGATGCTGCATGCCATGCCGAGCAAGGCGGGCCGACGTCCAACATCGGTCTTGAAGCGCAAGCCATGCGAAGAACTTGATCCGGAGGGGAGCCCATGTTCGCCAAGTGAGCTGCCAATGTGGAGCACGGACTGACCCATGGAAGAGGGTGGCGTAGCAAGATTTAGTAGAGTATGTGCCACTGTCTGTCCACCGCCACCATAGGATGTCGGGCTGGTCGTTGAGGGTCATGCGGCTGAGGCGTCGCCCAAGGTCGACATATTCCACAATGGCAACCGGCATGAGGGCTCCGAGAATGTCGTGAATCCAGGCGCGGTGGGTGAGCCCATCCGCCACCGTATGCTGCTGGCGCCGTCGCTTTGGAGCGAGCCCAATAAGGTTGGGCGCTAGCTCGGGGATGGAGCGACCGTCCACCCAGTGGTCTGCCCAGAACATGCGGGATCGGCCATTCCCGATGGCCCAGGATGTCGAGGCGCGAAGGACTGCACGGCAATCTGGGTCGTCGGGGAGCTGGAGACGGGCCCAGGGACGAGATGGGTCAGTGCGTTGCAGCCAGCACCAGCGGGTGCGTAGTGCGATGCCGAAGCGCCGAAGGTGCAGGATGCCCAAGCCACCGTACTCCAAAGGGCGACAAACTCTCTGCCAGTTGACAAGGCAGTGCCCGGCCTTGGTGTCATGCCGCCCATGCCACAGAAATTCACGCATGATGCGGTTGACACGCTTGAGCACCGGAGGGTAGATCACCATAGCCATAAGAATGTGGGACGACATTGTAGCAAGGACGTGCTTGACAAGGGCGAGGCGCTCCCCTCGGGACAGCATGGAAGCGCGCCAGGATGAGAGCTTCTTCACCATCCGATCCACCAGCGGGAGAAGTGCCGAAGCCGGCACCTTGCGCGCGGAGAGGGGCAGACCCAAGTATGGGATGGGGAAGGTCGTGACGGGGCAGGACAACACGGTACCAATACTCGCGGTTTCATCCTCGGTGCACTGGATAGGGGTGGCCGAGCACTTGTTGAAGTTGGTGTGTAGACCTGAGGCGGCGCCGAAGACCTAAAGGATGGACCGCACCGCGGTCAGCTCAGCCGCATCCGGGTGGCGGAAAATCACTACATCGTCAGTGTAAAGTGAGACGCTTGGAGCTGAGTGTCGAGCAGCGAGCTGCCGGAGGATGCCGACATCCAAGGCGTGGCGCAGTAGGGAATTCAGGGTGTCTATGACCATTGCGAATAACATTGGCGAGACCGGGTCGCCCTGACGGAGCCCTTTCGCATGCTGGATGTGCTGCCCAGGAATGCCATTGACGAGCACACGTGTCGAGGCAGTGGAAAGAAGGATCGTTATCCACGCGCACCAGCGCCTCCCGAAGCAAAGGTGTCGCAAGGTCTCGAGGAGGAACGTCCACGAAACGGCATCAAAAGCCCGGGCAATATCAAGCTTGAGTAGGACGCGGTTGGCCTTGCTCTAGTGAAGGAAGCGAGCAGTCTGTTGCACCAGCATAAAGTTGTCATGGATGCTCCGGCCAGTGATGAACGCGCTCTGACTTGAGGAAACAAGCTCGCCCAGCCTCGGTGCCAGCCGCAGGGAAAGAACCTTGGCCACTAGCTTGGCCACGAGGTGGATCAGGCTGATAGGACGGTAGTCATCAAGGGAGACCGCATCGGCGCGCTTAGGGAGGAGGGTGACAAACGCTTCGTTGAGGCACTGGAAGCCTCGTCCGTTCATGTGGTAGAATTTGTGGAAGGTATCCATGAAGTCGCCCTTGACCACCTCCCAGCAGCAACGAAGGAATTCCGCCGAGAAACCATCGGGACCCGGAGACTTGCCCATGGGCAGTTGCTTGATCGCGCGCCACACCTCCTCCTCCGAGAAAGGGAGCTTGAGCTCTGAGAGGTCAAAGGTCCTGGGATCGATGGCGTCGAGGTTCAGCGAGCGAGTACGCACATCACCGGAGCCAATGATCTCCAAGAAGTGGTCGAAGGCAGCCGCAGCCAAAGCCTCCTCCCCGGAGACGGTCTGGTTGTCGCATCTCAGAGAGAAGATGTGGGTCCGTTGCTTGCGGTCAGAGGCTTGGATCAGAAGGAAAGCCGTGGACGTCTCGCCATCGCGCAACCATGCCAACCGGACACGCTGCCGAAGGATTGTGTGCTCCAGGGACGCGAGGCCCAAGTAAGCGCCTTTGAGCCGGCGGCGTAGCCATGACTCCGAAACTGAGAGCGGCCGGACGTCTTGGGCGGCGTCCAAACGAGCGATGAGATCACGCGCAATCATGAGCTGCAGCATGACGTTGCCGATGGAGCGTGCGCTCCAGCTTTGGAGTTGGCGGGCCGTGTGCCGGAGACGCAAGAAGATGCGGGGGAAGGGATCGGGGTCTGGCGGTCCAGAGGACCAATCATCCGAAACAACCTGGTGGAAGCCATCCATCTTTGGCCAGAATTTCTCGAAGTGGAAGCGCCTCGGGCCCGGGGATCACGGAGTGCAGTCCACCATGAGGGGGCAGTGGTCGGACGCCGCGGAGGAGAGGCAGCGTAGAAGGTAGCTCGGGTGGGAAGATTCCCAAGTGTTGGTGCAAAGCACCCTATCAATGCGGACTAGGGTTGGGTTGTCGCGCTCGGTCGACCACGTGTAGCGCCCGCCATGCAAGTAGAGGTCACGTAGCTCCATATCGTCCATGAAGCAGCCGAAGCGTCTCATGATGCGCGAGTGTAGCCTAGCGGTGTTCTTGTCGGTAGCGGCCGCAATCATGTTGAAGTCCCTCCCCCCCCCCCCGATGATCCAAGGCCCCGCAGAGAGAGCACGGACGTCCTGGAGGAATGCCGTCTTGTAGTCTTCGGACTGGGGGTTGTACACCCCAGAGAGCCAAAGGGGTGCTCGCCAGCGAGGGTGGAAACCGTGGCCGTGATGTGGTGGGCGCCGAACACTGGGTTAGAGATCACCAGCTCAGAGCTACGCCATGCGAGTAAGATCCCCCCACAGGTACCCGTCGCTGGAAGGGAGTAGAAGGCGTCGAAGGAAGGACCGAGCGTCTCGGAGACCAGGGTGGGGGAGAATAGGTCAATCTTGGTTTCCTGAAGGTAGACGATTACCGGCATGTCCGAGGAGATGACACTGTGGACAGCAACACGCTTTGCACCAGAGTTGAGACCACGAACATTCCAGAACAAAATCTTTAGGTGTCGATCCATGGGAAACAGTAGATGATCCGGGAGAAAAAAGGAGGGTAGACGAGGGGGGCCTAGGCAGCCGCGACAGATGGCGACATGGGTGGAAGAAGGGCAGGTGCCAGGCAGTCCGACGGCACCTCCCACCCATAGAAGTCTGCGAAGGCTTGCACTAAGTCCAGAGCCAGCGGTCGTTCGAAGAGCTTTGCGTACTTATCCAGGGCCACGGCGTCAACCGGCTCGTCATCCTGCAGGAGGCCCAGCCGCCGAAGAAGCATGCGCTTGGCTTTCATCTCGGAGTCAAGCCCGCGGTCTGCCTTGGCGATCCGGTCGCTTCTGCGGGGGGTGAAATTCGGCGGAAGTTCGCGCCGACGGTGGCGAGTAGGCGGCTGGAGCAGCGGGTCAACCTCCCGATGGACGGATTGGAGGAAATCCCGAAGGGCGTCTTGCGGTGCGTCTGTGCGGTCCGCGGACGAGGGCGCGACGTGGTCACATCCCTGCATGGGCTGCATGGGCAGCTGAGCCAACAGGGGCGCACCAGGTGTCATGGGCGCAGACGGCCGACGGCGGCATGGGCGTGTAGTGGCGGGTCCCTCCTGGCCAGTGGCAGCAGGAGATGCTGATGGCCCAGCAGGAGGGTGGGCCAGCAAGGGATCCGCGACAGGAGCGAGCGGGGGAGATGCGGTTGGGCCAGGTGAGGAGTGGGCCCGCATGGGATCCTCAACAGGAGTTGGGGAGAGGGCCAACACGGGATCTGCGATGGTGGCAGAGGCGTGGGATGCAGCATGACCCACCCGCGGATAGGCCATCTCGGTGGCCAAGACATCCGCAGCAGCTCGGGGTGCCAACACGGTGACCTGCGGCAATGGGCCCGCTGTCGGTAGGTCAGAGGGGGGCGGGGCCAGTGTCGCAGGGCTCGGCAGGACGTGGTTGTCGGGGGCGAATTGCCCGTTTCCCGCGCTTGAAGACGAGAGCACCAGGGTGACCGAAGCGGGGAGCAGGCTAGGATCTTTGTCGGGTTGTTTTCTAGAGTCAACTTGGAAGGAGACCAGGGCGGCTGTGTGCCCAAGCTAGGGAAAGCCGCCAAGCGCGTGTCAGCGTCGACTGCCGAAAGTAGCAAAGCATCAGAGTTGCCCAGGGGAGGGAATGACACGCGGCTGAGCACGGGAGGTCCCACACTACCGGAAAGCGCGGAAGGGTGGGGCCCGAGCACGCCAGCCCAGACACGGGCAGCCGGCAGCGAGAAGCGGCGGCGCCTGCGGCGGCCGCGATCGTTGCCGCCATGGCGAGCGGTGGCCGCGCCGTCACCACGGTTTGCGCCGCGACCTTCATGGGGATAGAAGTCATGGCGCCGCGGGAATGGCGGAGAGGGACAGTCAGCCTGCACATCGTCGCCAGAGTTGGGTGTCGGCGAGGGGGCAGCCGGGAGGCGATAGTCCTCTTAGCGAGAGACGTGGATGGAGACCGGGAGCCGTATCAGAGGGCGCCCGAGGTGGGTGACCATGTTGGGGTCGACGTTCGCCCAAGCGTCGTCCGGCGCCGAGAGCATTAGCTCAGAGAGGCGAGGAATAGCATCGGGGTTGAGGGTCCAGGCGGACAGGCGGAAGGAGGACATGTCGGACATATCTGCCATCTCTTGCGCGAGCTCGTCGATGTCGCAGAACGGCGATAGAAGGATCTCCGCTGAGGAGCGGTGCCAGCTCTGCTCCGGGATGCCCTTCATCTCGATATGGACATGGAACCTCGCCGTGATCGGCTCGCCGCCAGAGTGTCGGCTCCATGGCTGAATCATCAGCCGGAAGTGCTTGCAGCGGGTGTTCCCGACGACGACGTGAGCACGATCAGCTGGGTCAAGGAACCGCAGTAGGAATTCGCCAGGGCGTGGCTGATGGACCGTGACAGCCCCGCCGGAATCTGGAAACGGTCACAGAGGAACACCTCGATCTCGGAGCAGGGGATGCCAGAGCGAGCACCAGCCACCAGCCCCAGCAGCTCGCGCTGCTCGAGGGCCAGCTCAGCGGCGGCCACTGCTGGAGAGCGCGGCAGGTAGCACACCGCCGATGCAGGCCGGAGGGAGGGGTGCCCCGACATCATGGAGATGTCGCGTGATGCGGAGGACCCAGGCGAGGTAGGCGGCGGCGAGGAGCTCGACGCGGAGGGCGTCGGGGAGATAGAGGGGGGCGGCGAGGCCGTGGGCTGCGCAAAGGTCCCAGACCCGGAAGACGCGGGCCTGGAGCCGGAGCCAGAGTTGGAGGCAGTGGAGCCAACCGGCAGGGGAGGCGCAGAACAGAGACGCTTAGGAGGCGGCGCGCAAGAGGCGGAGGTGGGGGAGTGAGGGCTCGCGCACTAGCGGGCGATGTGCCTGAAGAAGCGGCATCTACAGCAGCGGACTTCCCGCCGGCAGTCCGCGTGAGGATGGCCAGGGTCGGTGTTGAGGCACTTGGGGCATTCCCCGGAGCGGGACGGGGGGGCTTGGACCGCCCGCGCGAGGTCGCGGACAACGCAGCCGGCGAGCCATCTGGCGCATCTGGGACCGCGGCAGCTCCCAGCCGTCGTCGGTGGCGAGGGAAGGGGCGTGCAGGACCCGGTGAACCTCAGACCGCGGAACCTGGTGAATCTTGGACCGCGGCCCAGGGCGCGGCGCAGCCGAGCTCCGCGGCGGGGAGCACTCCGGGACGGGGGACGCGGACCGGGGGGAGGAGAGCGCATTGTTGAAATATGAGATGGTCCTAGAGCCCAACTTCATATTTAATCTCTAAGGGCCCATGTAGGTGGCATGACAAGGTGGTGGGAAGTTAAGTCCCACCCCGGAAGTGGAAGGAGAGTTGGAATGGTTTATAAGGGATTATCTCCCTCATGCTATTGGATCTTGAGAAGAGATGAGGCCCTCGCGCACTCCTCCTCCTCCGCTCGCCTCGTCACGACGCGCCGCGCTGCGAGTTGCGGGATTGAGCCGAGCCGACCTCACTCCTATGCGCTTCTTTTTGCCGGTCAAGAACGGAGAGTTTTTGACAGGTAGGGCCACGATCTGAGACGCCGGATCATGGGCTATCGACTTGGACGTGGGTTCAGCCCACGTCTCTCCACGTGCGGCCACACATATATATGTGGGGCGCTGCCAACCCTAGCCGCAACGAAACAGAATGCATCTCCGCCTCCTCGCCCACGTCGTTCCTCTGCTGCTGCTGCCGCCGGCGACTCCGTCCCGTTCACCGCGTACACAGTTAACGGGAGAGCAGGCCTCCGAAATCCTGCCTCTCGGATCCTGTACGGGAGAGGGACGATTAGGTTTTTGGGTAGCGACTACGCGACTGCTCGCTTCTGTTCATCTACGTCCGCATCACCTTCGTCATCACCATGTCGACCGGCGCCGACCGTGCCGCCGCTGAGAAGGCCGAGGCCTACAAGAAGGCCACCGAGGATGTCGTGGCTACAGCCACCGCCACCGACGCCGCGTGGTCGATTGGAGGGTATACATCATTTACCTCTCGTGTTTCTTTCTGTTGTAGCAGTACTAGCGATATGCGTAGATGTTTCTACTATATGCATAGTACATGCTCTGTTAGATCGTAATCAGTGTGTTATAAATTTTGTCCATGTCATGCTCATGATTTATTCATGGATTAATTTAATCGAAAAACTGCTTATTTTCTCATCAATCCAAAAACCTAATGTGTGTAGGAGTTTTTTGAATTCTGGTTTTGCTGCTGCACTGAAACCGTCCCTGTTTACGTGGGCGTACTTTAAGCGTTGGCAGACTAAAACCACCTTATGGCTCACGGCCATGAACGTGTTCTGGGTCGCTGGTGTGACTCCCACAGGAACGATTGCTCCTGAACAGGAGAAGGCGTTCAAGGAGGCCACTATCGTGTTCCTCGGGGCAGTTCTGAGCGTGACTGGAGATAAGCTGGTTGACGCATATTTGCATGTGCGGTCTGCCAAGGACTTGTGGGAGGCGCTCGAATATAAGTTCGGGGCTGCCGATGCAGGGAGCGAGATGTATATTATAGAGCAGTTCCACGATTACAAGATGGTTGAAAACCGTCCTTTATTGTATCAGGCTCACGAGATAATATGCATTGTTAAGGAGCTTGAGCTTCTTAAGTGCGAGTTACCGGGCAAGTTTGTTGCGGGCTGCATAATCGCTAAGCTTCCCAATTCCTGGAGGAACTTTGCCACCACTCTGAAACATCAGAGGCGTGAATTTTCTGTGGAGGATGGCATTGGCCATCTGAGTGTTGAGCAAAATTCAAGGGCAAAGCACTCGCACGGAAAAGGGGTCGAAGGAACTTTTGTGGGCAATATGGTGCATCAGAAGAACTCCAATTCCCACAAGCCCAAGGGAAAGAACAGTGTCCAACAGAGTGCCGACTTTAAGAAGAAGGGTAAGAAGACCTTCAAGAAGAACAAGAAGGATGAGGGCTGCTTTACTTGTGGTTCGCTTGAACATTGGGCCAACAAGTGCCCAAACAAGTATAAGAAGCAAGGGCAGGACTCCAAGTTTGTCAATATGATTGTGAGCAACAATGAGAGTGGTGCATCTGGGTACGGTAATTTATTTGCTGTATTTTCAGTTTGGCTGTCCACCGATTGGTGGGTTGACACAGGTGCAGGTGTTCATGTGTGTGCTGACATTTCATTGTTTTCTTCTTACCAGGCCACAGGTCACGGGTCCGTACTGATGGGGAATGGCGCAAGTGCTTATGTTCCTGGTGTTGGCACGGTCGATCTAAAGTTTACTTCGGGAAGGATCGTGCAGCTGAAGAACGTGCAGCATGTCCCCGCCATCAAGAAGAACCTCGTTAGTGGCTCCCTTCTATGTAGAGAAGGGTTTAAGTTGGTATTTCAGTCTAATAAATTATTTGTTACGAAATATGGACTATTTGTTGGAAAGGGTTATGAATGCGGAGGCATGTTCCGCCTTTCTCTTGCAGATCTATATAATAAAGTCGTGAACAATATTCATTTGAGTGTTAATGAATCTGAAGTCTGGCATTCACGTCTTTGTCACATTAGTTTCGGTGTTATGATGCGGCTAGCAAAATCGAATTTAATCCCGAATTTCACTTTAGCCAAAGGTTCTAAGTGCCATTCGTGTGTGCAATCTAAGCAACCTCGCAGGCCTCACAAGGCAGCAGAGGAGAGACACTTGGCGGCACTGGAACTCATACATTCTGATCTTTGTGAGATGAATGGTGTGTTGACTAAAGGTGAAAAGAAATATTTCATGACTTTGATAGATGATTCCGCTAGATATTGCTATGTGTATCTGTTAAATACTAAAGATGAGGCTCTACAATACTTCAACATCTATAAGGCAGAAGTTGAGAATCAACTTGAAATAAAAATTAAACGAGTCCGGTCAGATCGTGGTGGAGAGTACTTCTCGAAAGAGTTTGATGCCTTTTGTGCGGAACATGGTATTATTCACGAGAGGATGCCTCCCTACTCACCCCAGTCAAACGGGGTTGCTGAGCGGAAAAACCGTACTCTAACTGATTTGGTTAATGCCATGTTAGATACGCCGGGTTTATCTAAGGCATGGTGGGGGGAGGCTATAATGACATCATGTCATGTCCTGAATAAAGTTCCGACAAAGGATAACGAGATCACTCCTTACGAGAAGTGGACCAAGAGAAGGACAACACTCTCATACTTACGTACCTGGGGCTGCTTGGCGAAAGTTAATGTGTCGATCCCCAAAAAGCGTAAGCTTGGACCAAAAAATGTGGACTGTGTTAATTTGGGCTATGCTATGAATAGTGTTGGCTATAGATTTCTAGTAGTGAAATCTGAGGTACCTGACATGAAGGTTGGTACAATTATGGAGTCTAAAGATGCTACATTCTTTGAGGACATTTTCCCCATGAGAGATGTACAAAGAACTTCTAGACAGGAATCTGAGGAGACTCCTGAACCTGCCATTCCGATGGAATATTATAATCAAACACATGATGAAAATCCTGAGGAGGATACTGAGGAAACCCTTGGTAGGGGCAAGAGACAAAGGACTGTAAAGACCTTTGGTGATGATTTCTTCATATACCTCGTGGAGGATAATCCCACTTCTATTTCAGAAGCGTATGCATCTCCAGAAGCTGACTACTGGAAGGATGCGGTCCGTAGCGAGATGGATTCCATCATGGCTAACGGGACTTGGGAGCTTACTGAACGTACTTATGGTTGCAAACCATTGGGATGCAAGTGGGTGTTCAAGAAGAAGCTTAGGCCCGACGGTACGATAGAAAACTACAAGGCTAGGCTTGTGGCCAAGGGCTATGCCCAGAAAGAAGAAGAAGATTTCTTCGACACTTATTCACCTGTGGCCAGACTGACCACCATTCGAGTATTACTCTCGTTGGCGTCCTCGCATGGTCTTCTCATTCATCAGATGGATGTTAAGACGGCTTTCCTGAACGGAGAGCTAAAGGAGGAAATCTATATGCAACAACCTGATGGCTTTGTGATGGATGGTCAGGAAGGAAAGGTGTGTAAGTTGGTGAAATATTTGTATGGCCTGAGACAAGCGCCTAAGCCAATGGCATGACAAGTTTAATGAAACGTTGACATCTGTTGGCTTTGTTGTTAATGAGGCCGACAAATGTGTATACTATCGCTATGGTGGGGGCGAAGGAGTTATAGTGTGTTTGTATGTTGATGACATACTGATATTTGGGACTAATCTCAAGTTGATCGAGGAGGTTAAGTCTTTCCTATCTCAGAACTTTGACATGAAGGACCTTGGAGTGGCTGATGTTATCTTGAACATCAAGCTATTGAGAGATGATGAGGGTGGGATTACACTTCTGCAATCCAATTATGTTGAGAAGGTGTTGAGTCGTTTTGGATATTCGGACTGCAAACCATCTCAAACACCATATGATTTTAGTGTGCTGATTCGAAAGTCTAAAGGCACAACTATAGATCAATTGAGATATTCTCAGATTGTTGGTTCACTCCAGTATCTAGCGAGCGCAACGAGGCCTGACATCGCATTTGCTATTAGCAAACTGAGCCGATTTGTTTCCAAACTGTGTGATGTACATTGGCGTGCTCTTGAGAGAGTTATGCGCTATCTGAAAGGTACTATGAACTATGGACTTCACTATACCGGATACCCGTCGGTACTTGAAGGGTATAGTGATGTGAATTGGACCTCTGATACTGATGAGATGAGGGCCACAACTGGGTATATGTTTACTCTTGGAGGTGGTGCTGTTTCCTGGAAGTCTTGCAAGCAAACGATCTTAACAAGATCGACAATGGAAGCAGAATTAAGAGCATTAGACACATCGGGTGGTAAAGCAGAATGGCTTCGAGATCTGTTGATGGACTTGCCAGTGGTTGAGAAGCTGGTTCCAGCCATCCTTATGAACTGCGACAATCAAACAGTTATTGTCAAGATGAAGAGTTCAAAGGACAACATGAAGTCCAACAAACACATAAGAATGAGATTGAAAGCTGTCAGAAAATTGAGGAACTCCGGAGTGATAGCGTTGGATTATATTCAAACGACTAAGAATCTGGCAGATCCCTTTACTAAAGGGCTATCACGTGTTGTGATAGATAGCACATCAAGGGAGATGGGTATGAGACCCACATGAGTTGCCATGGTAGTAACCCAACCTATGTGATCGGAGATCCCGTGAAGTAGGACCTGGGAAAACAAGCCAGCGGTGCACTGAGGAGAGTAACTTTACTAACCCACTCTGTTGGAGATGCAATACTCTCGGAAACTGTATGGAAGGATGACTATTGTCTTAATGTGTTCCAAGGCTTATATGTATAAGCAAGATGCTATCCTATAGAGCGATCTTTGGAGGAACACACCTATATGAGCCTGACTGCTGGTCACAGTCTATGAGATTGGGGTGATCTCTAGCAAGCTCATGAACAGGCCAGGAGTGTGACTAATATGCTCCACCCAAGGGGTCGACCTTCGGCAGCCTCGTATCAGTGAGACGTGTGGTGAAACTTCTTGACGCCTGAGCGAGTCCGGGATAAGGGGGTGTTCGGCCATCTGAACTATACCTTCGGCCGGACTCCAGGACTATGAAGATACAAGATTCAAGACTTCGTCCCGTGTCCGGAAAGGACTTTCCTTGGCGTGGAAGGCAAGCTTGGTGATGCGGATATTTAGATCTCCTATTATTGTAACCGACTTTGTGTAACCCTAACCCTATCCGGTGTCTATATAAACCGGAGGGTTTTAGTCCGTAGGACAACAACTCCAACATACAACAATCATACCATAGGCTAGCTTGTAGGGTTTAGCCTCCTTGATCTCGTGGTAGATCTACTCTTGTACTACCCATATCATCAATATTAATCAAGCAGGATGTAGGGTTTTACCTCCATAAAGAGGGCCCGAACCTGGGTAAAACATTGTGTCCCTTGTCTCCTGTTACCATCCGCCTAGACGCACAGTTCGGGACCCCCTACCCGAGATCCGCCGGTTTTGACACCGACATTGGTGCTTTCATTGAGAGTTCCTCTGTGTCGTCACTTTTAGGCCCGATGGCTCCTTTGAACATCAACGATGATGCGGTCCAAGGTGAGACTTTTCTCCCCGGACAGATCTTCGTCTTCGGCAGCTTCGCACTGCGGGCCAATTCGTTTGGCCGCCTGGAGCAGATCGAAAGCTACGCCCCTAGCCATCAGGTCAGGTTGGAAGTTTGAACTACACGGCTGACATCCGCGGGGACTTGATCTTCGACGGATTTGAGCCACAGCCAAGCGTGGCGCACTGTCTCGATGGGCATGATCTAGCTCTGCCGCCGAACAGTGTCCTGGAGGCCGCACTCGCGTTGGTTCCGACCCTTAATTCGGAGCCTACCGCGCCGATCGAATGAGCGGTTGGACGCCACCTCAGGGGCTGCGATCTCAAAGGCGACCGAGCCGAACACCAGCCCTGCACTCTGCATAACCCATGACTCCGAGGATCCGGATTCCTCTCCAGACTCCGAACCCCCCGCGCCCCTGCCGGTCGAATCCGATTGGGCGCCGATCATGGAGTTCACCGCCGCGGACATCTTTCAGCACTCGCCCGTCGGCGACATCCTGAACTCACTAAAGTCTCTCTCTTTATCAGGAGAGCCCTGGCCGGACTATGGTCAGCAAGGATGGGATACGGACGATGAAGAAATTCAAAACCCACCCACCACCCATTTGGTAGCCACCGTCGATAATTTAAACGACGTGCTCAACTTCGACTCCGAAGACATCGACGGTATGTACGACAATGCAGGAGACACTGACGAACCAACGCTTATAGGGCATTGGACAGCCACCTCATCTCATGATGTGTACATGGTGGATACCCCTAAAGGTAGCGACCACGAGGAAAACGGGGATGGAACGAAGGATCAATCCCTCGAAAAACAATCAAAGCGTCGGCGTAAATGCCGACCCAAGCCCCGCCTCGATACAGACCCAGCCATAGAGCAGGATGAGCCAGCAGGCGACGAGCATGCCCTAGAGCAACCGTCCGAACAGGGCAGCCCGGATGAAGAAACCGAACATCCCTCCCCTGGCGAAAATGGCATTCCGGACAACCTTACACCGGATAAACCCACTTAGAAGAAGAACCTCCACAAGAGGCTCGTTGCAACCGCACGCAGCCTGAAAAAGCAGAAGCGGAAGCTCAAAACTGCAGAAGATGCACTCAGGATCAGATGGAGTAAAGTAATCAACACCGCAGACAAATACGGCGATAGTCGCAGCACTAAAAGCTATCCGAAGCGAAAGCTACTACCTGAATTCGACGAAGAGGCCTTAGAGCCCTCACACTCAAAAAGTAAGAAAGCCACACGGTCGGATAGACGACCCCATAGCCAGCATCAAGCGGCAAACGGCACCGCACTTAAGCCGGCACGCGACCCACTTACGGATTCGCATCAAAAAGATGGCCCTGCCAGGTCCATTTATGGGCCAAGAAAGCAAGCTCTCGTAAGCAATACAATAAAGCCATTATCAGAATCCGGCACACCCAAATACAGGGGCGCCGCACATCCCCTATGTTTCACCGATGAGGTCCTGGATTATGAATTTCCAGCGGGATTCAAACCCGTAAACATAGAGGCATATGATGGAACAACAGACCCTGGAGTCTGGATAGAGGATTACATCCTCCACATACATATGGCTAGAGGAGATGACCTCCACGCCATCAAATATTTACCCCTAAAGCTTAAAGGACCAGCCCAGCATTGGCTTAAAAGCCTTCCTGAAAACACAATTGGAAGTTGGGAAGAGCTCGAGGACGCTTTCCGAGCAAATTTTCAAGGGACTTATGTCCGTCCTCCGGATGCAGACGACCTCAGTCACATAACACAACAGCCCGGAGAGTCAGCACGACAGTTCTGGAATAGATTTCTTACTAAAAAGAATCAGATAGTCGACTGTCCGGACGCCGAAGCCCTAGCAGCTTTCAGGCACAATGTCCGAGACGAGTGGCTCGCCAGACACCTCGGCCAAGAAAAGCCAAGAACAATGGCCACATTAACAAGCCTCATGACCCGCTTTTGCGCAGGAGAGGACAGCTGGTTGGCAAGATGTAGCACCAGCGACCCAAGTACATCCGAAACTAGGGATGGAAACGGAAAACCATGACGCAACAAGGAACGTCGCCGGACTAAGGAAAACAGTCCGAAGAGCACGGCAGTCAACGCCGGATTCAAAGGCTCACCGCAGAATCAGAAAAAGCCGCCCCTCCAGGATAACAGAGATGATTTATCCAACCTAAACAAAATCTTGGACAGGATATGTCAAATACACAGTACTCCCGGGAGGCCTGCTAACCATACCCACAGAGATTGTTGGGTTTTCAAACAATCCGGCAGACTCAACGCCGAACACAAGGGGCTTGACACACCAAGCAAAGACGAGGACGAACCCCAAAAGCAGAGCACCAGGAAACAGAAGAATTTCCCACAAGAAGTAAAAATAGTAAACCTATTTCATATAACAAAACGTGCGGCGCCCATAAAGGTACGCGCCACATGACCCATCCCAAAGGGGTCCCGCCACTGGTTGTCAAAACCAATCATCTTTGATCATCTGGATTATCCTAGAAGTACCAGGAACGCAGGCTGGACTGCCTTGGTACTCGATCCAATAATTGGCGGGCTCCAGTTTTCAAATGTCCTAATGGACGGCGGCAGTGGACTAAACCTGATATATCAGGACACAATCCGTCACATGGGGATAAACCCAACAAGAATCCGCCACAGCAAAACCTCCTTTCAAGGGGCAACGCCTGGTCCGGACACCCATTGCATGGGTTTTATCCGGCTCGAAGTTATATTCGGCTCTACCGATAACTTCTGCTGCAAAAGGCTGACTTTCCACATCGTCCCATTCTCAAGTCGCTATCAAGCACTGCTGGGGCGCGAAGCTTTCGCCCGCTTTAACGCAATACCGCATTATGCATCTCTCACGCTTAAGATGCCCGGTCCACGAGGCATCATCTCCTTGAAGGGGAAGCATTGAGCGCTCCTCCCCCGAGCGAAGGATTGTGCGGCCGCTTTAGCAGCCCCACAATACGGCTTCACCAGCCAGAACATCCGAAAAGGTCATTAAGACCACGGGCACGGATAGACGAGCCCGGCATGCCCTAGGGGCTCCGCATATATAAGAGACAATAAAGCTCAATTTTACATATTTTACTTTACATTCATTTATTTAATACAAGTTTTGTTCGGCACGCCTTTCTTTTTCTTTTCAACTTAGTTCCTCTCTTTTACAGATGAACATCATGCTGTGCCCGTCCAGGATACGGCACAACGGAGACACAGGCGCAGATGTGCAGTAGGGACCCGTTCCAAGGATTCTTTTCAGATTAAGACCCTGCGTAAACCTTTTTTTACTGTCTCTTGTTGCTACACATCCCCTGGTTCTATAACCAAGGAGGAGGCTGGCGTCTTGGCATGTGGCCACGTTAGAATTCCTGTGCGTACCTGGACACTAGGGGCTTATACCTAAGAGCATTACTTTGCCCGCTCTCATAAAGACCGACTACCTTAGGGAGTGTTCGGCGTCGCGAGTTTGGCCTTATATGCATCAGCTCCGAATCATGATTTTGGTCAATGTTGAGTTGCCCGGCTCCTGTGTTCGGTCGCCTTACGTTTCGCTCTATCGGCTAAGGCGGCACCAGGAGAACTACTGCGATTGTGCCCCGGTTCGGCCAGGCGAGCACCTCAGTAGAGAAAGCCGAAAACCGACTGTCATGATATAGCGTGAGACTGGTCAACCACTCGATGACTACCCGGAATCTATAGGATTCCTCCACATTAACGAAGGGCCGTTTCCCGGCCAGGCACACACGCGCCCCGAATTCGGGCGAGCGCAGTCGCCACCAAGGGCTATCCAAAGAGTCCCACTGTCAAGCTCCTATGGCTAAGTGAAAGTGTTAAAGCATTATAGTCCGGTTGCCTGGCTCGCTGCGCCATCACCTCCTTCGTAGGACCAAGACGTTGGATTAAGTGTGAAAAAGCGCCTTCTGCGAGCACCCCCGCACTATGTGCGTGGGGGCTGAAGCCAATGACTGCCATCTTTCAGATTATATATATATATATATATATATATATATATATATATATATATATATATATATATATATTAAAATGGCCGCACAGGAGGTGTTCCACATACTTGAAGGCACAAGTATAAAAGCCTACTACAATTCATCAAAATATTGTTTTATAATTACATATGCTATCAGAACATAGCATCCTTCGAGCACTGCGTCTCTATTACACAAGCGCCTTCAAGGACTTCCTGAAAATAGTGTTCAGAGGGTACTCGGCTTTTGTCCGAATCTCGGGACACAACAACGGTGGTCTCCATCTCCTCCCAATATGTATTGACACGGGCAAGAGTCATCCGTGCGCCCTCTATGCATGCTGACCTCTTCATTGCATTGATAAGGGGCACCGCATCAAGGAGTTGCTGCACCAAGCCGAAATAACTCTTCGGCTCCGATCTCCCCGGCCACAAATGACCCATGACACGCTTCATGGCGAGTCCGGACAACCTATTCAGTTCGGCCCATTAAGCCAGACGATCGTCTACCGCCAGGGGATGCTCTGGATTGTGAAACTGCGACCAGAAAAGTTTTCCACTTCGCGATCTTCTTGATCTCGAAAGTGTTCGGTCGCATCAGCAGCACTCACTGCCAAATCCAGATAGGTGTCCTCCACACTCCACATCCGGTCCAGCGGAGAAAACTTCGGATCGCAAAACCTCCTCCGCAGCATAAAGGGCTTTCCAGCCGCAATCTGTCCGGCCTGACGCAGCTCCTCCTTCGCAGCTCTCATCGCAGAGCGAGCATCCTTGGCATCAGCAACGGCCTTCTCTAAGTCTGTCTGCCTCGCCCGGTCTTCTTTCTCAAGAAGCTCGCAATGGTCAGCAGCGCTCTTTAACTTCACGGCCATCTCGGCCATCTCCTTCTTGCTTCGGCAGTGAGCAGCCTGTTCGGCTCTCAGCTCTTCAAGGGCCTTCTTGGCAGCCGCATCCCTTTCTCTGGCTTGTTCCTTATCCCGGGCAAGTTCCGCCCGAAGACGCTCCATGGCGGCCGCACCATCTGCATCAAGCTCACACATTGTAAGATATTGGCATCAAGCTCATCTTACTGGGTGCCGCCCAAGGAGGTACATACCTTGAGCCTCATCAAGCCGCTTGTTGACGAGCACGATGTCGGCATCTGCCACGTCAAGTTGCCGCTTTAGTTCGGCCAAATCATCAGTTCGGCTCGATTCCAGACACTTCTGACAACGCACAGAGTCTCAGGGGCTACTATCTATACAGGGCGCGTCTTATTTATGCGCAACTGACAAAAGTGTACATTATCTAATGTACCTCAAAGCCCGTCAGTAAACTTCTGACGGCCTCATGCAATCCGCTTTCCGCGGATGAAATCCTTTCAATCATCGTGACCATCAATGCGCTGTGCTCCTCTGAGATAGAAGCTCGCCCCAGCAGATTATTTAGCTCCTCCGGCCGAGCACCAGACGGTGCCGGACTTGTCCTGTGGCCTCTTTCGGAGGCCGGACGCGGAGAACCTTGGGGGGGCACATAGCAATCTTCTGCCCCTGCCGGATTCGGAGAAACCCTCCGCGACGACACCTCAGGTTCGCCCGCCTCGCTAGGCGGTACGACAGGGGGAGGCGTTCCGCTCTCCATCATCTCCGGAAGAAGATCCCCCGAAGACGAGCTCTGCTGAGAAGGGCTGAGGTCCGAACTACAAGGTAAAATTTCGGTTAATCTTCTCAGGTTTAAAGCAAGGGTCCTTCTCTCAAAATATACAATCTTTCTCTACTTACGGCTCGCTGGAGGGCTGGTTCCTTTGAGGGCATAGTTCGGCCGAGGAACCCCCCGGCATCGGACCCTCTGACGAGGATTATTTTGTTGGAAATATGCCCTAGAGGCAATAATAAAAGCATTATTATTATATTTCCTTGTTCGTGATAATTGTCTTTATTCATGCTATAATTGTGTTGTCTGGAAATCGTAATACATGTGTGAATAATAGACACCAACATGTCCCTAGTAAGCCTCTAGTTGACTAGCTCGTTGATCAACAGATAGTCATGGTTTCCTGACTATGGACATTGGATGTCATTGATAACGAGATCACATCATTAGGAGAATGATGTGATGGACAAGACCCAATCCTAAACATAGCACAAGATCGTATAGTTCGTTTGCTAGAGTTTTCCAATGTCAAGTATCCTTTCCTTAGACCATGAGATCGTGTAACTCCCGGATACCGTAGGAGTGCTTTGGGTGTGCCAAATGTCACAACTTAACTGGGTGACTATAAAGGTATACTACGGGTATCTCCGAAAGTGTCTGTTGGGTTGACACGGATCGAGACTGGGATTTATCACTCCGTATGACGGAGAGGTATCACTGGGACCACTCGGTAATGCATCATCATTATGAGCTCAATGTGACCAAGTGTTTGGTCACTGGATCATGCATTGCGGTACGAGTAAAGTGACTTGCCGGTAACGAGATTGAACGAGGTATTGGGATACCAACTATCGAATCTCGGGCAAGTAACATATCGATTGACAAAGGGAATTGCATACGGGGTTGATTGAATCCTCGACATCGTGGTTCATCCGATGAGATCATCGTGGAGCATGTGGGAGCCAACATGGGTATCCAGATCCCGCTGTTGGTTATTGCCCGAGAGCCTTCTCGGTCATGTGTGCATGTCTCCCGAACCCGTAGGGTCTACACACTTAAGGTTCGGTGACGCTAGGGTTGTAGGGATATGTATATGCAGTAACCCGAATGTTGTTCAGAGTCCCGGATGAGATCCCGCACGTCACGAGGAGTTTCGGAATGGTCCGGAGGTAAAGAATTATATATGGGAAGTGCTGTTTTGGCCATCGGGACAAGTTTCGGGGTCACCGGTATTGTACCGGGACCACCAGAAGGGTCCCGGGGGTCCACCGGGTGGGGCCACCTGCCTCGGGGGGCCACATGGGCTGTAGGGGGTGCGCCTTGGCCTACATGGGCCAAGGGGAACCAGCCCCAAGAGGCCCATGCGCCTAGGGTTCCAAAGGGGAAGAGTCCCACAAGTGGAAGGCACCTCCTAGGTGCCTTGGGGGGGAGGAAATCCTCCCTGGCCGCCGCTCCCTTGGGAGATCAGATCTCCCAAGGCCGCCCCCCCAAGAGGCCTATATAAAGGGGGTAGGGGAAGGTGGCAGCTGCACCCTTTGCCTTGGCGCCTCCCTCTCCCTCTCCAACACCTCCTCCTCCTCCATAGAGCTTGGCGAAGCCCTGCCGGAGTACTGCAGCTCCATCACCACCACGCCGTCGTGCTGCTGCTGGAGCCATCTTCCTCAACCTCTCCTCTCCCCTTGCTAGATCAAGAAGTAGGAGACGTTACGCTGACCGTACGTGTGTTGAACGCGGAGGTGCCGTCCGTTCGGTGCTAGGATCTCCGGTGATTTGGATCACGTCGTGTACGACTACTTCATCCCCGTTCTTTTGAACGCTTCCGCTCGTGATCTACAAAGGTATGTAGATGAATCTGAATACTCGTTGCTAGATGAACTCATAGATGGATCTTGGTGAAACCGTAGGAAAATTTTTGTTTTCTGCAACGTTCCCCAACAGTGGTATTAGAGCTAGGTCTATGCGTAGTTCTCTATTGGACGAGTAGAACACAATTTGTTGTGGGCGTAGATTTTGTCAACTTTCTTGCCGCTACTATTCTTATCTTGCTTCAGCGGTATTGTGGGATGAAGCGGCCCGGACCAACCTTACACGTACACTTACGTGAGATCGGTTCCACCGACTAACATGCACTAGTTGCATAAGGTGGCTGGCGGGTGTCTGTCTCTCCTACTTTAGTTGGAGCGGATTCGATGAAAAGGGTCCTTATGAAGGGTAAATAGAAGTTGACAAATCACGTTGTGGCTTTCACGTAGGTAAGAAAACGTTCTTGCTAGAACCCTAATTCAGCCACGTAAAACTTGCAACAACAATTAGAGGACGTCTAACTTGTTTTTGCAGCAAGTGCTTTGTGATATGATATGGCCAAAGTTGTGATGAATGATGAATGATCTATATGTGATGTATGAGATGTTCATGCTATTGTAATAGGAATCACGACTTGCATGTCGATGAGTATGACAACCGGCAGGAGCCATAGGAGTTGTCCTTATTTTTTTTGTATGACCTGCGTGTCATTGAGAAACGCCATGTAAATTACTTTACTTTATTGCTAAACGCGTTAGCCATAGTAGTAGAAGTAATAGTTGGCAAGCAACTTCATGGAGACACGATGATGGAGATCATGGTGTCAAGCCGGTGACAAGCTGATCATGGAGCCCCAAGATGGAGATCAAAGGAGCTATGTGATATTGGCCATATCATGTCACGTTTATTATTTGATTGCATGTGATGTTTATCATGTTTTGCATATTGTTTACTTAGAACGACGGTAGTAAATAAGATGATCCCTCATAATAATTTCAATAAGTGTTCCCCCTAACTGTGCACCGTTGCGACAGTTCATTGTTTCGAAGCACCACGTGATGATCGGGTGTGATAGATTCTAACGTTCACATACAACGGGTGTAAGACAGATTTACACATGCAAACACTTAGGTTGACTTGACGATCCTAGCATGTACAGACATGGCCTCGGAACACAGAAGACCGAAAGGTCGAGCATGAGTCGTATAGAAGATACGATCAACATGAAGATGTTCACCGATGTTGACTAGTCCGTCTCACGTGATGATTGGACACGGCCTAGTTGACTCGGATCATGTTATACACTACAAGAAACCTATTAATATGTGACGGTACTCGTCCGTCACGGAACAATGCAAAACTGTCATGGGTGCCCATCGATGACGGATTTGTAATCCATCATGTATATCGCGTCATAATTTGACATCAGACCTTCCTTGACAGTTCTTGACCGTCATGGATCTGCCCCCAAGCCCACCCAGGCCCAAACATTCATGACGGAACGAACTGTCACAGACCAACGCCACGTAGGATTTTCGATCGACCAATTGAAATGACGTGGCTGCCTACGTGGACATTATATTCCGTCACAGAAATCATCATGGATTTAGGTACAATTTAAATTTCGTCCAGCAAACATCTGCGCACCAATTTTGAACCAGTACATTTTTTTAGCATGATGCATTACACAAATCATAGTACCAACTCTGGGCCAAGACCAAGTATTTCCAAAGTGTGATCATATATTACACGGATATTCAATATGAAGTCATCCATTGGTATCTACACCACATCAGTTTACAAAAAATCCTCCATGAAATGATAATTTACAAAATTTATTGAAAAATGTATCACACAGCAAGGTCAGGAACCAGTACAATCCAATTTACAACAACAGAACATATGATACTATTGAGGTTATTATTCAGGTTCTTGTCGTCAGCCCTCCTGATGGTAAGTATCATGTCATAGCGGATTGTGATGGCCAGCACCATGAAGCCCGCTACCAAATCGTACCTAACATATTTACAACAAAATTAGATAGTAGATAGTAGAAATAAGAGAATTAGAACAGACTTCATAAATAAATTACTTGTTGTCCAAAATTCTTAAATTTTACCGTGCCTACATGAGAATAACAAAGTATCTACTTTTAAACAAAAATAAACACAAGGTTACCTAAAATTAAACAAATAAAAGTGGGTCAAATGAAACTCTAATCAAGTTGACATATAAGCGACAATGTAATAGAACATACATCAGAGAACACAAGTACTTAGCAGCAGTTATTAAGGCCATATAAACCCGGCGAGAAAATGGCATCACTAACAAACAATATCAATGAAGCGGAGCCGCTACTCGACCTGGAGGGCGTAAGCTTCAAATTTTTCATGTGTCAACAAGTATACACATGAAACTAAGTGTTTATCCGAGGCACTTACAGTAGTAAAAAACAATTGCATGACAAGTAAACTATGAGCCGTGGCCACTAATAAATCTGTAGAACTAAGTGGCAAATGGTTCTCTTAAGAGATACTGGATAGGATGTATCAGTTATTGTTCTTAACATGCACGCTGGGGTTACTTTTAATTCAAGTGCATGAGATGATAACTTTCACCACCAAGATCCAAGGGGCACAAACAAATTAGTAGAAAATAACACCATTGTGAAAAATGCCTAACTCAGAACTAGATCAACTCAATAGGTGCACTTCAGTAGCGGTTGTGATGGTGAACGGAAATACTGGAGAAATCATGGGAGTGGCAGTAGAGAACCAACCCCTGGTTTGATCATGCAGCAGCTCCACCACAGTTATCGCGGCCGCCCTCTCGAGCTCTATTGTGCACCATGCAGCGGCACGGCTTCTACAACACCACCTAGACCTACATCTCAAAAAACAGAGATCATAATCAGGGAGATTACAGTGTTAATTGATCGTAAAAAAAGGGAAAACATCAGGGAATAGATTTAGGATCAGACAGTAGACATCAACCCTTAATTGTCACCAAAACCATTGCGAAGGTCGACCTGGCTTGGAGGTAGGGAGCACACAAGTTGAAGAAGAAATGTGTGTCACTGTGTTGGCAAGTTCTAGCTTGGTGTGTGCCTCCAGGTTGAGGGAGAGTGAACTAACGTGGCATTGGTTCTAGTACTAGCAGGCGCACAACTAATAGTAGCAGTACTACATGTCCTTAGTACACAAATGAACAGGTTCAAACCTCTATATTATAACTGTAGGACTGCCAGACTGTACCGAATATAATTTTCTTCTTAGATTCAGATTAAACTTAATTCTGGTTATATATATTCACCGAGCTACAGTAGACAATATGTACAAAAGTGTATGGAGAAAACTCTAAACAAAATATGTCGCCATATTAATACAATAACAGAAATCATGTCTCCTATTTAATCAAATTATTCACTACTTGATTACATAGGTTCATACTGAATTATATTTGGATAGAAACTAAACTGAATGCATTATAAACACTTAATTTTATTGACTTAGCGAAAGATACATCAAACTGTCAGAAAAATCTAAACTGAATTAGATCTTGGTAGAAAATTAAACAAAATTAGATCTTGATAGAAGCCCACATAGCACAGTGCAGCCGGTTGACGAACATGTGCCTTTTGTCTCTACTGGGTACCCTGCAGTGTAAAGATACAAAGAAAATTCAGTGTTACAGATTTAAAGATTCAGAGAGGAAACCTGCAAACACAAAACACCGGCTGCTGCACGCACACACGACCTAGCCCTCGATAGCCGCTGCCGCCGCCATGTCAGCACGCACACACAACACCCTAAGATATGTAGAAGGCAGTAGCCAAGATTAAGCAATCGATTGAAGAGGGAGGCCACGCACCAGCCTTAGGCTTCGCACCTTGCCCAAGAACGGCTGTTATGGCTACCAGCTTAGGCAAATGAACCTGACATGTGGACAAAGCAGCAGCATGATGCCAGATGCCAGATGCCATGGTGTCGAGGAAGCCAACAGACGAGGCGGGAGCCACACCGGAATCTAGTGGCGGCTAGGGTACACTACGGCCTCCCGTGAACCATTGTCCTAGACCGGACACCGCACGGTCGCTCCGCTCCGACAAGGCCAACATTGGGGGTTGAGCCCTTGATGGATCTGTGCGAGCCCAAGACGCGGATCTCATCACTGGGGATGTTGCCGCCGTCAAACTCGGCAGATCAGCTGCACATGCCGCGGATCAACCATCGTCGTGAAGATAGTTCGGAGGGGGGGGATAGCCAGAAAGGTAAATGATGGTGTGTGGGGGTGATGGTTGCCACTAGGATTGCGAGTGGCGGAAGGATGGGAGAGGCCGGGGAGGTGGGTATTGGATCGAGGAAGGAGAGACCGTCGGAGCGGTGGGTGTGCGGAGGACGGAAAAGAGTAGATCTGGGAGAAGGAAGAAGATGATGGTGGCGGCGGGGGAGGGAGAACGGGATGGGGGCTGGGACAGGCTTCGGGTTAGATTTTATACGAGGATGGGTTAGACGGGCTCCAGCGGGCTTCGGCGGGCTTTGGGGCCGTACTAGGCCGGTTCATGACGGATTCCTAGAACGTCACCAGAAATCCTTCATGTATTAACTGATTTCTTGTAGTGATACTTAGATGACTAGAAGAGGGATGTCTATCTAAGTGGGAGTTCATTAAATAATTTGATTAGATGAACTTTATTATCATGAACTTAGTCTAAAATATTTACAATATGTCTTGTAGATCGAATGGCCAATGTAGTCCTCAACTTCAACGCGTTCCTAGAGAAAACCAAGCTGAAAGACGATGACAGCAACTATACGGACTGGGTCCGGAACCTGAGGATCATCCTCATAGCTGCCAAGAAAGATTATGTCCTACGAGCACCGCTGGGTGACGCACCTGTTCTCCCTGCAGAACAAGACGTTATGAACGCTTGGCAGTCACGTTCCGATGATTACTCCCTCGTTCAGTGCGGCATGCTTTACAGCTTAGAGCCGGGGCTCCAAAAGCGTTTTGAGAGACATGGAGCATATGAGATGTTCGAAGAGCTGAAAATGGTTTTCCAAGCTCATGCCCGGGTCGAGAGATATGAAGTCTCCGACAAATTCTTTAGCTGTAAGATGGAGGAAAATAGCTCTGTTAGTGAACACATACTCAAGATGTCTGGGTTGCACAACCGCTTGACTCAACTGGAAGTTAATCTCCCGGATGAAGCGGTCATTGACAGAATCCTCCAGCCGCTTCCACCTAGCTACAAGAGCTTTGTGATGAAGTACAACATGCAGGGGATGGTAAAGACCATTCCTGAGGTATATGCTATGCTGAAATCAGCAGAGGTAGAAATCAAGAAGGAACATAAAGTGTTGATGGTGAATAAAACCACTAAGTTCAAGAAGGGCAAGGGTAAAAAGAACTTCAAGAAGGACGGCAAGGAAGTTGCCGCGCCCGGTAAGCAAGTTGCCGGGAAGAAGCCAAAGAATGGACCCAAGCCCGAGACTGAGTGTTTTTATTGCAAGGGAAGTGGTCACTGGAAGCGGAACTGCCCCAAATACTTAGCGGACAAGAAGGCCGGCAAAACAATAGGTATATGTGATATACATGTAATTGATGTGTACCATACCAGTACTCGTAGTAGCTCTTGGGTATTTGATACCGGTGCAGTTGCTCACATTTGTAACTCAAAGCAGGAGCTGCGGAATAAGCAAAGACTGGCGAAGGATGAGGTGACGATGCGCGTCGGGAATGGTTCCAAGGTCGATGTGATCGCCGTCGGCACACTGCCTCTACATTTACCTACGGGATTAGTTTTAAACCTCAATAATTATTATTTAGTGCCAGGTTTGAGCATGAACATTGTGTCTGGATCTCGTTTAATTCGAGATGGCTACTCATTTAAATCCGAGAATAATGGTTGTTCTATTTATATGAGAGATATGTTTTATGGTCATGCTCTGATGGTTAATGGTTTATTCTTAATGAATCTCGTACGTGATGATACACATATTCATAGTGTGAATACCAAAAGAGTTAAAGTTGATAACAATAGTCCCACATATTTGTGGCACTGCCGCCTTGGTCACATAGGTGTCAAACGCATGAAGAAGCTCCATGCAGATGGACTTTTAGAGTCTCTTGATTATGAATCATTTGACACGTGCGAACCATGCCTCATGGGTAAAATGACCAAGACTCCGTTCTCAGGAACAATGGAGCGAGCAACCAACTTATTGGAAATCATACATACTGATGTGTGCGGTCCAATGAGTGTTGAGGCTCGCGGTGGCTATCATTATGTTCTCACCCTCACTGATGACCTGAGTAGATATGGGTATATCTACTTAATGAAACACAAGTCTGAGACCTTTGAAAAGTTCAAGGAATTTTAGAGTGAGGTTGAAAATCAACGTGACAGAAAAATCAAGTTTGTACGATCAGATCGTGTAGGAGAATACTTGAGTCACGAATTTGGCACACACTTAAGAAAATGTGGAATAGTTTCACAACTCACGCTGCCTGGAACACCTCAGCGTAATGGTGTGTCCGAACGTCGTAATCGCACTCTATTAGAAATGGTGCGATCTATGATGTCTCTTACCGATTTACCGCTATCTTTTTGGGGCTATGCTTTAGAGACTGCCGCATTCACTTTAAATAGGGCTCCGTCGAAATCCGTTGAGACGACACCGTATGAATTATGGTTTGGGAAGAAACCTAAGCTGTCGTTTCTAAAAGTTTGGGGATGCGATGCTTATGTAAAGAAACTTCAACCTGAAAAGCTCGAACCCAAGTCGGAAAAATGCGTCTTCATAGGATACCCTAAAGAAGCTATTGGGTATACCTTCTACCTCAGATCCGAAGGCAAGATCTTTGTTGCCAAGAATGGATCGTTTCTAGAGAAGGAGTTTCTCTCGAAAGAAGTAAGTGGGAGGAAAGTAGAACTTGATGAAGTGTTACCTCTTGAACCGGAAAATGGCGCAACTCAAGAAAACGTTCCTGAGGTGCCTGCACCGGCTAGAGAGGAAATTAACGATGATGATCAAGATGCTTCTGATCAAGCTCCTACTGAAAGTCGTAGGTCCACAAGGACACGTTCGGCACCAGAGTGGTACGGCAACCCTGTCTTGGAAATCATGTTGTTAGACAACAGTGAACCTTCGAACTATGAAGAAGCGATGGCGGGCCCGGATTCCGACAAATGGCTGGAAGCCATGAAATCCGAGATAGGATCCATGTATGAAAACGAAGTATGGACTTTGACTGACTTACCCGTTGAACGGCGAGCCATAGAAAATAAATGGATCTTTAAGAAGAAGACAGTCGTGGATGGTAATGTGACCATCTATAAAGCTCGGCTTGTCGCTAAGGGTTATCGACAAGTTCAAAGGGTTGACTACGATGAGACTTTCTCACCGGTAGCGAAGCTGAAGTCCGTCCGAATCATGTTAGCAATTGCCGCATTCTACGATTATGAAATATGGCAAATGGACGTCAAAACGGCATTCCTTAATGGTTTCCTTAAGGAAGAATTGTATATGATGCAGCCGGAAGGTTTTGTCGATCCTAAGAATGCTGACAAGGTGTGCAAGCTCCAACGCTCGATTTATGGGCTGGTGCAAGCATCTCGGAGTTGGAACATTCGCTTTGATGAGATGATCAAAGCGTTTGGATTTACGCAGACTTATGGAGAAGCCTGCGTTTACAACAAAGTGAGTGGGAGCTCTGTAGCATTTCTCATACTATATGTAGATGACATACTTTTGATGGGAAATGATATAGAACTCTTGGACAGCATTAAGGCCTACTTGAATAAAAGTTTTTCAATGAAGGACCTTGGAGAAGCTGCTTATATATTAGGCATCAAGATCTATAGAGATAGATCAAGATGCCTCATAGGTCTTTCACAAAGCACATACCTTGATAAGATATTGAAGAAGTTCAATATGGATCAATCTAAGAAGGGGTTCTTACCTGTGTTACAAGGTGTGAAATTGAGCTCAGCTCAATGTCCGACCACGGCAGGAGATATAGAAGAGATGAGTGTCATCCCCTATGCCTCGGCCATAGGTTCTATTATGTATGCCATGCTGTGTACCAGACCTGATGTAAACCTTGCCGTAAGTTTGGTAGGAAGGTACCAAAGTAATCCCGGCAAGGAACACTGGACAGCGGTCAAGAATATCCTGAAGTACCTGAAAAGGACTAAGGAAATGTTTCTCGTTTATGGAGGTGACGAAGAGCTCATCGTAAAGGGTTACGTCGATGCTAGCTTCGACACAGATTTGGATGACTCTAAGTCACAAACCGGATACGTGTATATTTTGAATGGTGGGGCAGTAAGCTGGTGCAGTTGCAAGCAGAGCGTCGTGGCGGGATCTACATGTGAAGCGGAGTACATGGCAGCCTCGAAGGCAGCACATGAAGCAATTTGGGTGAAGGAGTTCATCACCGACCTTGGAGTCATACCCAATGCGTCGGGGCCGATCAAACTCTTCTGTGACAACACTGGAGCTATTGCACTTGCCAAGGAGCCCAGGTTTCACAAGAAGACCAGGCACATCAAGCGTCGCTTCAACTCCATTCGTGAAAATGTTCAAGATGGAGACATAGAAATTTGTAAAGTGCACACGGATCTGAATGTCACAGATCCGTTGACTAAACCTCTCCCTAAGGCAAAACATGATCAGCACCAGAACTCTATGGGTGTTCGATTCATCACAATGTAACTAGATTATTGGCTCTAGTGCAAGTGGGAGACTGTTGGAAATATGCCCTAGAGGCAATAATAAAAGCATTATTATTATATTTCCTTGTTCGTGATAATTGTCTTTATTCATGCTATAATTGTGTTATTCGAAAATCGTAATACATGTGTGAATAATAGACACCAACATGTCCCTAGTAAGCCTCTAGTTGACTAGCTCGTTGATCGACAGATAGTCATGGTTTCCTGACTATGGACATTGGATGTCATTGATAACGAGATCACATCATTAGGAGAATGATGTGATGGACAAGACCCAATCCTAAACATAGCACAAGATCGTATAGTTCGTTTGCTAGAGTTTTCCAATGTCAAGTGTCCTTTCCTTAGACCATGAGATCGTGTAACTCCCGGATACCGTAGGAGTGCTTTGGGTGTGCCAAACGTCACAACGTAACTGGGTGACTATAAAGGTATACTACGGGTATCTCCGAAAGTGTCTGTTGGGTTGACACAGATCGAGACTGGGATTTGTCACTCCGCTTGACGGAGAGGTATCACCGGGCCCACTCGGTAATGCATCATCATTATGAGCTCAATGTGACCAAGTGTTTGGTCACTGGATCATGCATTGCGGTACGAGTAAAGTGACTTGCCGGTAACGAGATTGAACGAGGTATTGGGATACCAACGATCGAATCTCGGGCAAGTAACATATCGATTGACAAAGGGAATTGCATACGGGGTTGATTGAATCCTCGACATCGTGGTTCATCCGATGAGATCATCGTGGAGCATGTGGGAGCCAACATGGGTATCCAGATCCTGCTGTTGGTTATTGCCCGAGAGCCGTCTCGGTCATGTCTGCATGTCTCCCGAACCCGTAGGGTCTACACACTTAAGGTTCGGTGACGCTAGGGTTGTAGGGATATGTATATGCAGTAACCCGAATGTTGTTCGGAGTCCCAGATGAGATCCCGGACGTCACGAGGAGTTTCGGAATGGTCCGGAGGTAAAGATTTATATATGGGAAGTGCTGTTCTGGCCATCGGGACAAGTTTCGGGGTCACCGGTATTGTACCGGGACCACCAGAAGGGTCCCGGGGGTCCACCGGGTGGGCCCACCTGCCTCGGGGGGCCACATGGGCTGTAGGGGGTGCGCCTTGGCCTACATGGGCCAAGGGTAACCAGCCCCAAGAGGCCCATGCGCCTAGGGTTCCAAAGGGGAAGAGTCCCACAAGTGGAAGGCACCTCCTAGGTGCCTTGGGGGGGAGGAAATCCTCCCTGGCCGCCGCCCCTTGGGAGATCAGATCTCCCAGGGCCGGCGCCCCCCAAGAGGCCTATATAAAGGGGGAGGGGAGGGGGGCAGCCGCACCCTTTGCCTTGGCGCCTCCCTCTCCCTCTCCAACACCTCCTCCTCCTCCATAGAGCTTGGCGAAGCCCTGCCGGAGTACTGCAGCTCCATCACCACCACGCCGTCGTGCTGCTGCTGGAGCCATCTTCCTCAACCTCTCCTCTCCCCTTGCTGGATCAAGAAGGAGGAGACGTTACGCTGACCGTACGTGTGTTGAACGCGGAGGTGCCGTCCGTTCGGTGCTAGAATCTCCGGTGATTTGGATCACGTCGTGTACGACTACTTCATCCCCGTTCTTTTGAACGCTTCCGCTCGCGATCTACAAAGGTATGTAGATGAATCTGAATACTCGTTGCTAGATGAACTCATAGATGGATCTTGGTGAAACCGTAGGAAAATTTTTGTTTTCTGCAACGTTCCCCAACATTTTTACCCCGCTTTGAGGCCATGGGCTCCGGGTCGTCAGAGGCGGCCCTCTTCTTCCCCTTAGGAGAGGAATCGTCGGTTCCTCCCTTCGGAACAACCTCCTTTGAGGAGGACATAGTTTCCTTGTCCTCTCCCTCACTTCTCTCCAGAGGCACAATCTTCAACATCCTGACAAGCACGGGATCCGGTCTGGTCTCAGGAAGGGGAGCCGGACACCTGATCAGCTTTGCTTTCGCTATCCACTCCTATTTAAAAAGGACAACTCTTTTATGGGCGAATTTATGACAATTGTATGGATAGCAAGTCTGGGCACAAGGTTACTTACTTGAGTATCCGGGCGATTGCAGCTTAAACCTGCATCCTCGGTCAAATCCGGACACATTGCTTGTGATCCGAAGAACAATTTGTACATCTCCACGGGCGTTGCGCCCATAAAATGTTGGAGAGCTCGTGGTCCCTCCGGATTAAACTCCCACAAACGGAGGGAGCGACGTTTGCCGGGCAGGGTTCGGCGGATCAGCATAACTTGCATCACTTTGACCAGGCTGAGGTCTCTTTCCAAGAGATCCCTGATTCGGCCCTGCAACCAAGGCACGTCCTGAGATGGCCCCCAGTCTAGGCCTTTATTGACCCATGACCCTAGCTGTTGTGGGGGACCCGAGCGAAAGGCAGGCGGCGCCACCCATTTGGTGCCCCTGGGAGCGGTGATATAGAACCACTCCCGTTGCCATAAGCCGAGCTCCTCTCGAAAAGAGCCCTCGGGCCAGGGAGCATCAGTATTCTTACTTATAACAGCGCCTCCGCACTCTGTGTGCCGTCCCTCGATCATCTTCGGCTCCACTTTAAAGGTCTTGAGCCATAATCCAAAGTGAGGGGTAACACGGAGGAACACTTCACACACGACGATGAATGAGGAAATATGGAGGATGGACTCCGGAGCTAAGTCGTGAAATTCCAGCCCATAATAGAACAGCAGCCCCCTCACAAAGGGATCCATTGGGAAGCCTAACCCCCGAAGGAAGTGAGATATGAACACCACACTCTCACCAGGCTGGGGACTAGAAAACGTCTGCCCTTAAGCAGGCAACCTATGCGAAATTTCGCCGGTCAAGAACTTAGCTTCTCTCAACTTTAGCACGTCCTCCTCCGTGACGGAGGAGGGCATCCACCGGCCTTGAAGGTCGGAACCGGACATTGTCGATGGTCCGAAGCGCCTGAAATCTTGGGCCTAGGGTGTTGGAACTCGAGGCGATGGGCGAACTTGTTTGAGGTTGGAAAAAAGGAGTAAGGCCTTGGTCTCTTTATAAGAGGTTGAATACCAAGAGCCCTCCCCGTGACCGTTTGGAACTCGCCTTTAATCGAGAAAACATGCTGAACGGGCACGATTGGGTTACCCACGACCGTATTTATGAGAATCCCGTAAATAAAGGGGACACGATCTCTGCTTTGACAAGACGTGCCAAGGAAACCGCCTCGCAAAACGTGCTGAGGTGGAGAAGTGAAAACAATTCGAATAAGGGCTTGGCCGTAGTGTGATGTCACGCTATGGAATACGTCAGCAGATTAGATTTGTGTTAATATTATTCTCTCTATGGCAATATGTGGAAACTTATTTTGCAGAGCCGGACACTATTCTTGGTGTTTACAATCTTCTATGTAGAACTTGGAGGAGGAACCCGCCTTGCAATGCCGAAGACAATCTGCGCGCCGGACTCGTCGTCATTGAAGCCTGGTTCAGGGGCTACTGAGGGAGTCCGGGATTAGGGGGTGTTCGGCCATCCGAACTATACCTTCGGCCGGACTCCAGGACTATGAAGATACAAGATTGAAGACTTCGTCTCGTGTCCGGAAGGGACTTTTCTTGGCGTGGAAGGCAAGCTTGGCGATGCGGATATTTAGATCTCCTATTATTGTAACCGACTTTGTGTAACCCTAACCCTATCCGGTGTCTATATAAACCGGAGGGTTTTAGTCCGTAGGACAACAACTCCAACATACAACAATCATACCATAGGCTAGCTTCTAGGGTTTAGCCTCCTTGATCTCGTGGTAGATCTACTCTTGTACTACCCATATCATCAATATTAATCAAGCAGGACATAGGGTTTTACCTCCATCAAGAGGGCCCGAACCTGGGTAAAACATTGTGTCCCTTGTCTCCTGTTACCATCCGCCTAGACGCACAGTTCGGGACCCCCTACCCGAGATCCGCCGGTTTTGACACCGACAACGCCAAACTGACAATGCAAGGCATAGTCCATTGTTCAGTTGTGAAGGAGTGTAACTACTTGGTCTAGGTGGAGCTCAACCTTAATCGGTCTCCACTGAAATGCTGGTATATCAAAACAGCATTTGGAACCAAGGACAAACTGGGCCCTTGAGATCTAGTGGGGGATTGTTGAAATATGAGATGGGCCTAGAGCCCATATGACAACTTCAGATTTAATCTCTAAGGGCCCATGTAGGTGGCATGACAAGGTGGTGGGAAGTTTAGTCCCACCCCGGAAGTGGAAGGAGAGTTGGAGTGGTTTATAAGGGATTCTCTCCCTCATGCTATTGGAGCTTGAGAAGAGATGAGGCCCTCGCGCACTCCTCCTCCTCCGCTCGCCTCGTCACGACGCGCCGCGCCGCGGGTTGCGGGATTGAGCCGAGCCGAGCTCACTCCTATGCGCTTCTTTTTGCCGGTCAGGAACAAAGAGTCTTTCATGGCTAGGGCCACGATCTGAGACGTCGGATCATGGGCTACCGACTTGGACGTGGGTTCAACCCACGTCTCTCCACGCGCGGCCGCACATATATATATGTGGGGCACTGCCAACCCTAGCCGCGACGAAACAGAACGCATCTCCGCCTCCTCTCCCACGTCGTACCTCTACTGCTGCTGCCGCCGGCGACTCCATCCCATTCACCACGTACACGGTTGACGGGAGAGCAGGCCTCCGATGTTGGGGAACGTAGCAGAAAACAAAAATTTTCCTACGGTTTCACCAAGATCCATCTATGAGTTCATCTAGCAACGAGCGATCAGATGCATCTACATACCTTTGCAGATCACGAGCGGAAGCGTTCAAAAGAATGGGGATGAGGTAGTCGTACACGACGTGATCCAAATCACCGGAGATCCTAGCACCGAACGGACGGCACCTCCGCGTTCAACACACGTACGGTCAGCGTGACGTATCCTCCTTCTTGATCCAGCAAGGGGGAAGGAGAGGTTGATGAAGATCCAGCAGCACGACGGCGTGGTGGTGGATGCAGGGCGTCACAACAACAGGGCTTCGCCGTGCACTGTGAGGGGAGAGGTGTAGCAGGGAGAGAGGGAGGCGCCAGGGGCAAGGGTGCAGCTGCTCCTCCCTCCCCCCCTTTGTATAGGCCCCCTGGGGGGGCGCCGGCCCCTGGAGATCCCATCTCCAGAGGGGGAGGCAGCCAAGGGGGGGTGGAGTGCCCCCCAAGGCAAGTGGGCGCCCCCCCACCCTAGGGTTCCAACCCTAGGCGCAGGGGGTGGGCCTTCGGGGGCGCACCAGCCCACTAAGGGCTGGTCCCGCTCCCACTTCAGCCCATGGGGCCCTCTGGGATGGGTGGCCCCACCTGGTGGACCCCCGGGACCCATCTGGTAGTCCCGGTACAATACCGGTGACCCCCAGATCACTCCCGATGGCCGAAACTGCACTTCCTATATATAATTCTTCACCTTCGGAACAATCCGGAACTCCTCGTGACGTCCGGGATCTCATCCGGGACTCCGAACAACATTCGGGTTACTACATATACATATCCTCACAACCCTAGCGTCACCGAACCTTAAGTGTCTAGACCCTACGGGTTCGGGAGACATGCAGACATGACCGAGACGGCTCTCGGGAAATAACCAACAGCGGGATCTGGATACCCATGTTGGCTCCCACATACTCCTCGATGATCTCATCGGATGAACCACGATGTCGAGGATTCAATTAATCCCGTATACGATTCCCTTTGTCAATCGGTATTTTACTTGCCCGAGATTCGATCGCCGGTATCCCAATACCTCGTTCAATCTCGTTACCGGCAATTCACTTTACTCGTACCGTAATGCATGATCCCGTGATCAAACACTTTGATCACATTGAGCTCATTATGATGATGCATTACCGAGTGGGCCCGGTGATACCTCTCCGTCAAGCGGAGTGACAAATCCCAGTCTCGATCCGTGTCAACCCAACAGACACTTTCGGAGATACCCGTAGTATACCTTTATAGTCACCCAGTTACGTTGTGACGTTTGGCACACCCAAAGCACTCCTACGGTATCCGGGAGTTACACGATCTCATGGTCTAAGGAAAGGACACTTGACATTGGAAAACTCTAGCAAACGAACTATACGATCTTGTGCTATGTTTAGGATTGGGTCTTGTCCATCACATCATTCTCCTAATGATGTGATCTCGTTATCAATGACATCCAATGTCCATAGTCAGGAAACCATGACTATCTGTCGATCAACGAGCTAGTCAACTAGAGGCTTACTAGGGACATGTTGGTGTCTATTATTCACACATGTATTACGATTTCCGAATAACACAATTATAGCATGAATAAAGACAATTATCATGAACAAGGAAATATAATAATAATGCTTTTATTATTGCCTCTAGGGCATATTTCCAACAGTCTCCCACTTGCACTAGAGTCAATAATCTAGTTACATTGTGATGAATCGAACACCCATGGAATTCTAGTGTTGATCATTTTTGCTCTAGGGAGAGGTTTAGTCAACGGATCTGCTACATTTAGGTCCGTATGTACTTTACAAATATCTATGTCTCCATCTTGAACATTTTCACGAATGGAGTTGAAGCGACGCTTGATGTGCCTGGTCTTCTTGTGAAACCTGGGCTCCTTGGCAAGTGCAATAGCTCCAGTGTTTTCACAGAAGAGTTTGATTGGCCCCGACGCATTGGGTATGACTCCGAGGTCGGTGATGAACTCTTTCACCCAAGTTGCTTCATGTGCTGCCTCCGAGGCTGCCATGTACTCTGCTTCACATGTAGATCCCGCCACGACGGTCTGCTTGCAACTGCACCAGCTTACTGCCCCACCATTCAAAATATACACGTATCCGGTTTGTGACTTAGAGTCATCCAGATCTGTGTTGAAGCTAGCGTCGACGTAACCCTTTACGACGAGCTCTTCGTCACCTCCATAAACGAGAAACATTTCCTTAGTCCTTTTCAGGCACTTTAGGATATTCTTGACCGCTGTCCAGTGTTCCTTGCCGGGATTACTTTGGTACCTTCCTACCAAACTTACGGCAAGGTTTACATCAGGTCTGGTACACAGCATGGCATACATAATAGAACCTATGGCTGAGGCATAGGGGATGACACTCATCTCTTCTATATCTTCTGTCGTGGTCGGACATTGAGCTGAGCTCAATTTCACACCTTGTAACACAGGTAAGAACCCCTTCTTAGATTGATCCATATTGAACTTCTTCAATATCTTATCAAGGTATGTGCTTTGTGAAAGACCTATGAGGTGTCTTGATCTATCTCTATAGATCTTGATGCCTAATATATAAGCAGCTTCTCCAAGGTCCTTCATTGAAAAACTCTTATTCAAGTAGGCCTTAATGCTATCCAAGAGTTCTATATCATTTCCCATCAAAAGTATGTCATCTACATATAGTATGAGAAATGCTACAGAGCTCCCACTCACTTTCTTGTAAACGCAGGCTTCTCCATAAGTCTGCGTAAATCCAAACGCTTTGATCATCTCATCAAAGCGAATGTTCCAACTCCGAGATGCTTGCACCAGCCCATAAATCGAGCGTTGGAGCTTGCACACCTTGTCAGCATTCTTAGGATCGACAAAACCTTCCGGCTGCATCATATACAATTCTTCCTTAAGGAAACCATTAAGGAATGCCGTTTTGACGTCCATTTGCCATATCTCATAATTGTAGAATGCGGCAATTGCTAACATGATTCGGACGGACTTTAGCTTCGCTACCGGTGAGAAAGTCTCATCGTAGTCAACCCCTTGAACTTGTCGATAACCCTTAGCGACAAGTCGAGCTTTATAGATGGTCACATTACCATCTGCGTCTGTCTTCTTCTTAAAGATCCATTTATTTTCTATGGGTCGCCGTTCAACGGGCAAGTCAGTCAAATTCCATACTTCGTTTTCATACATGGATCCTATCTCGGATTTCATGGCTTCTAGCCATTTGTTGGAATCCGGGCCCGCCATCGCTTCTTCATAGTTCGAAGGTTCACCGTTGTCTAACAACATGATTTCCAAGACAGGGTTTCCGTACCACTCTGGTGCGGAACGTGTCCTTGTGGACCTACGAATTTCAGTAGGAGCTTTATCAGAAGCATCTTGATCATCATCATTAATTTCCTCTCTAGCCGGTGCAGGCACCTCAGAAACGTTTTCTTGAGTTGCGCCATTTTCCGGTTCAAGAGGTAACACTTCATCAAGTTCTACTTTCCTCCCACTTACTTCTTTCGAGAGAAACTCCTTCTCTAGAAAGGATCCATTCTTGGCAACAAAGATCTTGCCTACGGATCTGAGGTAGAAGGTATACCCAATAGTTTCTTTAGGGTATCCTATGAAGACGCATTTTTCCGACTTGGGTTCGAGCTTTTCAGGTTGAAGTTTCTTGACATAAGCATCGCATCCCCAAACTTTTAGAAACGACAGCTTAGGTTTCTTCCCAAACCATAATTCATACGGTGTCGTCTCAACGGATTTCGACGGAGCCCTATTTAAAGTGAATGCGGTAGTCTCTAAAGCATAGCCCCAAAACGATAGCGGTAAATCGGTAAGAGACATCATAGATCGCACCATATCTAGTAGAGTGCGATTACGACGTTCGGACACACCATTACGCTGAGGTGTTCCAGGCGGCGTGAGTTGTGAAACTATTCCACATTTTCTTAAGTGTGTGCCAAATTCGTGACTCAAGTATTCTCCTCCACGATCTGATCGTAGAAACTTGATTTTTCTGTCACGTTGATTTTCAACCTCACTCTGAAATTCCTTGAACTTTTCAAAGGTCTCAGACTTGTGTTTCATTAAGTAGATATCCCATATCTACTCAGGTCATCAGTGAGGGTGAGAACATAACGATAGCCACCGCGAGCCTCAACACTCATTGGACCGCACACATCAGCATGTATGATTTCCAATAAGTTGGTTGCTCGCTCCATTGTTCCTGAGAACGGAGTCTTGGTCATTTTACCCATGAGGCATGGTTCGCACGTGTCAAATGATTCATAATCAAGAGACTCTAAAAGTCCATCTGCATGGAGCTTCTTCATGCGTTTGACACCTATGTGACCAAGGCGGCAGTGCCACAAATATGTGGGACTATTGTTATCAACTTTAACTCTTTTGGTATTCACACTGTGAATATGTGTATCATCACGCACGAGATTCATTAAGAATAAACCATTAACCATCGGAGCATGACCATAAAACATATCTCTCATATAAATAGAACAACCATTATTCTCGGATTTAAATGAGTAGCCATCTCGAATTAAACGAGATCCAGACACAATGTTGATGCTCAAACTTGGCACTAAATAACAATTATTGAGGTTTAAAACTAATCCCGTAGGTAAATGTAGAGGCAGCGTGCCGACGGCGATCACATCGACCTTGGAACCATTCCCGACGCGCATCGTCACCTCGTCCTTCGCCAGTCTCCGTTTATTCCGCACCTCCTTTTGTTTTGCCGGCCTTCTTGTCCGCTAAGTATTTGGGGCAGTTCCGCTTCCAGTGACCACTTCCCTTGCAATAAAAGCACTCAGTCTCGGGCTTGGGTCCATTCTTTGGCTTCTTCCCGGCAGCTTGCTTGCCGAGCGCGGCAACTTCCTTGCCGTCCTTCTTGAAGTTCTTTTTACCCTTGCCCTTCTTGAACTTAGTGGTTTTATTCACCATCAACACTTGATGTTCCTTCTTGACTTCTACCTCTGCTGATTTCAGCATAGCAAATACTTCAGGAATGGTCTTTTCCATCCCCTGCATATTGTAGTTCATCACAAAGCTCTTGTAGCTAGGTGGGAGCGACTGAAGGATTCTGTCAATGACCGCCTCTTCCGGGAGATTAACTTCCAGCTGAGTCAAGCGGTTGTGCAACCCAGACATCTTGAGTATGTGTTCACTAACAGAGCTATTTTCCTCCATCTTACAGCTAAAGAATTTGTCGGAGACTTCATTCTCTCGACCCGGGCATGAGCTTGGAAAACCATTTTCAGCTCTTCGAACATCTCATATGCTCCGTGTCTCTCAAAACGCTTTTGGAGCCCCGGCTCTAAGCTGTAAAGCATGCCGCACTGAACGAGGGAGTAGTCATCGGAACGTGCCTGCCAAGCGTTCATAACGTCTTGTTTTGCAGGGAGAACAGGTGCGTCACCCAGCGGTGCTCGTAGGACATAATCTTTCTTGGCAGCTATGAGGATGATCCTCAGGTTCCGGACCCAGTCCGTATAGTTGCTGCCATCGTCTTTCAGCTTGGTTTTCTCTAGGAACGCGTTGAAGTTGAGGACTACGTTGGCCATTTGATCTACAAGACATATTGTAAATATTTTAGACTAAGTTCATGATAATAAAGTTCATCTAATCAAATTATTTAATGAACTCTCACTTAGATAGACATCCCTCTTCTAGTCATCTAAGTATAACATGATCCGAGTCAACTAGGTCGTGTCCGATCATCACGTGAGACGGACTAGTCAACATCGGTGAACATCTTCATGTTGATCGTATCTTCTATACGATTCATGCTCGACCTTTCGGTCTTCTGTGCTCCGAGGCCATGTCTGTACATGCTAGGCTCGTCAAGTCAACCTAAGTGTTTGCATGTGTAAATCTGTCTTACACCCGTTGTATGTGAACGTTAGAATCTATCACACCCGATCATCACGTGGTGCTTCGAAACAACGAACTGTCGCAACGGTGCACAGTTAGGTGGAACACTTCTTGAAATTATTATGAGGGATCATCTTATTTACTACCGTCGTTCTAAGTAAACAAGATGCAAAACATGATAAACATCACATGCAATCAAATAATAAACGTGACATGATATGGCCAATATCACATAGCTCCTTTGATCTCCATCTTGGGGCTCCATGATCATCTTGTCACCAGCTTGACACCATGATCTCCATCATCATGATCTCCATCGTCGTGTCTCCATGAAGTTGCTCGCCAACTATTACTTCTACTACTATGGCTAACGGGTTTAGCAATAAAGTAAAGTAATTTACATGGTGTTTCTCAATGACACGCAGGTCATACAAAAATAAAGACAACTCCTATGGCTCCTGCCGGTTGTCATACTCGTCGACATGCAAGTCGTGATTCCTATTACAATAGCATGAACATATCATACATCACATATAGATCATTCATCATTCATCACAACTTTGGCCATATCATATCACAAAGCACTTGCTGCAAAAACAGTTAGACGTCCTCTAATTGTTGTTGCAAGTTTTACGTGGCTGAATTAGGGTTCTAGCAAGAACGTTTTCTTACCTACGTGAAAGCCACAACGTGATTTGTCAACTTATATTTACCCTTCATAAGGACCCTTTTCATCGAATCCGCTCCAACTAAAGTGGGAGAGACAGACACCCGCCAGCCACCTTATGCAACTAGTGCATGTTAGTCGGTGGAACCGGTCTCACGTAAGCGTACGTGTAAGGTTGGTCCGGGCCGCTTCATCCCACAATACCGCTGAAGCAAGATAAGACTAGTAGCGGCAAGAAAGTTGACAAATCTACGCCCACAACAAAGTGTGTTCTACTCGCGCAAGAAGAACTACGCATAGACCTAGCTCTGATACCACTGTTGGGGAACGTTGCAGAAAACAAAAAAATTTCCTACGGTTTCACCAAGATCCATCTATGAGTTCATCTAGCAACGAGTGATCGGATGCATCTACATACCTTTACAGATCGCGAGCGGAAGCGTTCAAAAGAACGGGGATGAGGTAGTCGTACACGACGTGATCCAAATCACCGGAGATCCTGGCACCGAACGGACGGCACCTCCGCGTTCAACACACGTACGGTCAGCGAGACGTCTCCTCCTTATTGATCCAGCAAGGGGGAAGGAGAGGTTGATGAAGATCCAGCAGCACGACGGCGTGGTGGTGGATGCAGGGCGTCACAACAGCAGGGCTTCGCCGTGCACTGCGAGGGGAGAGGTGTAGCAGGGAGAGAGGGAGGCGCCAGGGGCAAGGGTGCGGGATCTGGATACCCATGTTGGCTCCCCCATACTCCTCGATGATCTCATCGGATGAACCACGATGTCGAGGATTCAATTAATCCCGTATACGATTCCCTTTGTCAATCGGTATTTTACTTGCCCGAGATTCGATCGTCGGTATCCCAATACCTCGTTCAATCTCGTTATCGGCAAGTCACTTTACTCATACCATAATGCATGATCCCGTGATCAAACACTTTGATCACATTGAGCTCATTATGATGATGCATTACCGAGTGGGCCCGGTGATACCTCTCCGTCAAGCGGAGTGACAAATCCCAGTCTCGATCCGTGTCAACCCAACAGACACTTTCGGAGATACCCGTAGTATACCTTTATAGTCACCCAGTTACGTTGTGGCGTTTGGCACACCCAAAGCACTCCTACGGTATCCGGGAGTTACACGATCTCATGGTCTAAGGAAAGGACACTTGACATTGGAAAACTCTAGCAAACGAACTATACGATCTTGTGCTATGTTTAGGATTGGGTCTTGTCCATCACATCATTCTCCTAATGATGTGATCTCGTTATCAATGACATCCAATGTCCATAGTCAGGAAACCATGACTATCTGTCGATCAACGAGCTAGTCAACTAGAGGCTTACTAGGGACATGTTGGTGTCTATTATTCACACATGTATTACGATTTCCGAATAACACAATTATAGCATGAATAAAGACAATTATCATGAACAAGGAAATATAATAATAATGCTTTTATTATTGCCTCTAGGGCATATTTCCAACATCCGAAACCCCGCCTCTCCGGATCCTGTACAGGAGAGGGGCGATTAGGTTTTTGGGTAGCGACTACGCGACTGCTCGCTTCTGTTCATCTACATCCGCATCACATTTGTCATCACCATGTCGACCGACGCCGACCGTGCCGCCGCTGAGAAGGCCGAGGCCGACAAGAAGGCCGCCGAGGATGCCGCGGCTGCTGCCACCGCCACCGCCGCCGCGTGGCCGATTGGAGGGTATACATCGTTTATCCCTCTCGTGTTTCTTTCTGTTGTAGCAGTACTAGCGATATGCGTAGATGTTTCTACTATATGCGTAGTACATGTTCTGTTAGATCGTAATCAGTGTGTTATGAATGTTGTCCATGTCATGCTCATGATTTATTCATGGTTTAATTTAATCAAAAAACTACCTATTTTCTCATCACGCATCACGGTAGGAGGGCGGCGGCCCTCGCGAGGGACTGGCGCCAGCCGAGGAGGGGCTGGACTCCTGCCAGTGCAGCGCGTGCTGGCGCCCGCCGGGGACGGGGGAGGCCATGGGACGAGAGAAGGAGAAGGCTTGGTGGTCGCCGGGGCCGGAGAGGCCGTCGGCGAGGGGGTGAAGGGGGGGGGGGGGGGGGCGCTCACAGCTTACATGAGAAAGCGACCAGGCTCTCCCCTACGTCTGAGACTCTGAGGCTGGAAGACAAGATTCTGTGAGAACATCACGAAATGTCCGTAACCGAATTCCCGATGAACCCAAGCAGCAAGCCCATGCATGCCATTGGCATGGCCTCTTCGTCTCCGACTGGAGCATGCAGTTGCGCACGAATCAATACGCGTTTGTGTCATCGTGCCCCCATATTGCAATGTCACGCCATTTTCACCTCACCTTCGTCATCGAGCCACGCGCACAAGCAAGGCCAGGAAAGCAGGAGCCGCCATTGCCGCCGCGTGTATAAACATCGAGCATGAGCAAGCCAGCCGCTGCACGTAGCTAGCAGTTCATAATTCTAATAGTGCAAGTAGTGTGGACGACGGCCATGTTGGAGGAGCAATGGAGCCTCGTTGGACCGATCACGGCCACGGCGGCGGCGAGGTGGAAGGAGCTCCACGGCGAGCGGTCGTGGGAGGGGCTGCTGCAGCCGCTGGACCTGGAACTCCGGCGCACGGTGATCTGGTACGGCGAGATGGCGCAGGCCACGTACGACGCGTTCAACCACGAGAGGCACTCGCCACACGCCGGCCTCTCGCGGTTCGGCAGGAAGCGCTTCTTTGAGCGCGTGATGCTGCCGGGCCACGCCGCCGCGTACCGGGTCACCAGGTTCCTGTACGCCACGTCCTCTGCCCACGCCGCGAAGGCCGTCGCGTTCGTGAAGGGCGGCCATCCGCGGAGCCGGTGCAGGGAGTCCAACTGGATCGGGTACGTCGCCGTGGCCACGGACGCGGGGAAGTCCGCACTCGGTCGCCGGGACGTGGTCGTCGCGTGGCGCGGCACCATCCAGGCGCTGGAGTGGACCAAGGACCTCGAGTTCGCCATGGTGCATCCCAAGGACATCCTCGGCGACGCCACCGGCGCCGACGCCCTGGTGCACCGCGGCTGGTTCTCCATCTACACCTCCACCGACCCGGCCTCCCCCCACAACAAGGACAGCGCCAGAAGCCAGGTAATCTAGCTTGTGACTAAACGACAGCATTGTCACGTACAGTGTACTGTCAGTGGCGAAGCCAGCTATCTGGCGAGGTTTGGCGCATGCCATACCTAAACTTCGACCCAAGTACGTATGTACAGTATTAGTTTGATACAATATTTAAGTTTTAAGCTGGGCTTAGCTGCTGATGGGTCGAGTCCGTGGCTTGACTACACGTCACGTCTGCGCATGGATTATGGCTGAAACCTTCCGAGTTTCGACTGTGCGTGTACTTGTTCTAGACCGTGATCTGCGTGACGGAGGTACAACAAGCAGGGCAGTACGCCGGGGCGGTGGCGCCAGTGGCAGGTGGCGGCCGTTCACCGGCGAGGCGAGGCTCTGACCGGTATATGGCAACGCCGACTCGGCGAGGCCGCGAGGGTGAGCAGACGGCGCCACGTTAACTGAAATTGTTTTTTGTTTGCGAATATGTTAACTGAAATTGGACTATATCAGATCAAATATACGATACTTACGTTCTCCGATTTTAGTTTATCTAGTGCCTTCCCTTTGTTGAAATACTAATGGATTAATTTCCTTTATTAAATTGGTGAACATTCATCCATATAATTTACATCTAGTGATGTGTTTTGAGCGTCAGTACTCATTTTTTGGATTTGTCTTGTTTATTTGCTAAATATAAAGTAGTACCTCTGTCTCAAATTACTTGTCTTAATTTTTCTAGATACGGATGTATCTAATAGTAAAACATGTCTAAATACATCTATATCTTAGGCATACCTACCACTAGTAATCTAAGGCAGAGTAAATATACATCTAATATTCTAGCGAGCCTTTATAATCATATTATACATGGTTTTCTTTTTTACAAACTCCGCCACACCTGAAAATTATTCCTGTCTTCGCCACTGTGTACTGTTCAGTATCGAGCTCACCTGCAGCTTCATGCTCGTGCATGGATGTCAGGTGCTGGCTAAGGTGCGGAAGCTGGTGGACACGTACAAGGACGAGGAGGTGAGCATCACGGTGACGGGGCACAACCTCGGGGCGGCGCTGGCCACGCTGAGCGCGTTCGACATCGCCGAGAACGGCTACAACTGCACGGCCTCGGCGACGTTCCCGGTCACCGCGTTTGCGTTCGCCAGCCCGCGCGTGGGCGACGCCAGCTTCAAGAAGCGGTTGGACACCGCGGCGGCCGCCGGCCTCCGCGTCCTGCGCGTCCGCAACGCCCGGGACATCGTGCCCAGGTACCTGGCGCTGCCGTACCACGACGTGGGTGCCGAGCTGGTCAACGACACCAGCGCGTCGCCGTACCTGAAGGCGCCCGGCGACGAGAACGTGTGGCACAACCTGGAATGCTATCTGCACGGGGTGGCGGGCGCGCCGACGGCCTCCGGACAGGGGTTCGAGCACGTGGTGGAGCGGGACGTGGCGCTGGTGAACAAGACGTACGACGCGCTGAAGGAGGAGCATGGCGTGCCGGCGGCATGGTGGGTGCCGTGGAATAGGGGCATGGTGAAGGGGGATGACGGCCGCTGGAGGCTGGTGGACTGCGAGGACGAGGACGACAGGGAGGACGCCGTCGTGCCGCCGGTGAACAAGTGAAGCCGACGTCTCCATCAGTCCATCTCACGTTCGTGTCATGCATGCATGCACAAATAATTCGTTCACGTTCAGGGTCTATGATCTGGACTAGTATTTCACGTTGTTGTGTTTGAAATATCCCAATGATTAGTAAACTGCAGTACTACATCTACATTCTACCTTTTAATTGCGGGATTATACAACAAGAGAAGATCACTTTCCACGTCGCCCGCGCTGTCTCCAGGGGGCGGCTCGGGCGAGCCCTAGCCGCCGCCGCCCCCAACTCTCCTCCCCTCTCCTCTCCTCGCCGCCGCCGGAGGAGGCCGGCGAGCGAAGCTCGCTTGGCTGACGGCGGTGGCGGGCTCGCCTCCGTACCTCGCGAGGAGGCCTCCGGCTACGGCGCGACGACGCCCCTGGGCGTCCAACGGCGCGGCGGATGCGGGATGATGGGGCGGCGGCCCCAGGGGACTCCTGCGGTGGCTGTGCCGCCATGGCTGCAGGGGCAGCGTGGGGGTGGCCTTGGCGGCTGGTGGCGACGGATCTCGGGCATACGGCCCAGATCCGGTTTCGTCCGAGTGGTGTGGGCTCGGGCGCCGGCCGGCGGCCCCGAGCGGTGGTGGTTGCGCGCCTAGCTTGCTCCCTTCTCCGGCGTGGTTGAGGATGGCTGGTGGTGGTGGCGTGGTGCCGGCGATGCTCAAGGTTGTCTCTGTCTAACGGTCGGCGCGCCCGGCGGTGAGATTCCGGTAGGCTATGCGGCCTGCTGTGGATCCCGGATGCCAGAGCGGCGGCTCTGGGCGGTGGTCCGACGGGTCTGCCTCATGCAATGAGGACGGCCGGTCGTGGCCTCCGTTGGTGGAGGGGAGGCCAGCGGCGTCCGGTGTCACCTCTCTGCAATGTTGATGAGTGTCTCTCGCCTTCCTGTAGCGGTGAACTCACCCGGCAATCTGCTCCCTGGTCATGGCTCCGGTGGTTTGGACTTTGTTCATGGATGGGGCGAAATCTCCGCACGGCTTGCCGATGCTGGCAGCGACGACGCCTTTGGGTGCCGTTTCTTTCTTGGGGGCGCTGCCATGGTCCTGATCATGTCCATTCTCGAGCGCCGGGGGAAACCCTTGTTCCGGCCCTCCGGAAGAGGCGGCGGCGGCGGCACGGAGTCGTTACCTTCATGAAGGTGCCGCCTTGGCTGCTCGCGGAGTCCTCGGAGCTAGAGTTTGGAGCGTCTTGCTTTTGGTGCGGGTTGCCCCTCGAGACGTGGGCCTCCAGGGCGCTATGTATGCCATCGCGGCGCATCCTGCGCGTCTTCTTCTTCAGGCCCGGCTAGGTCCTGCCATCCACCTGCCGACTCTTCTAGGCACTAGTGGTGGGAGGTACGTCGATCTAGTTAGTTCTGTAGTCGTCGATGTGGCTTGGATGTTGCTTGCAACGGTAGTGACGCGGCCTGTTTGCTCGATACCCCGTCTTCTTTGCTCTCTTGGCTAGGGATAGGGCAAGGCAAGTTCTCTCATTCTCATTTGTAGTAGGTGTGGTTCTAATCCCAGGGATTAGCGTGGTGTGTTTTGCCTTTTGGCATTGTACTCAAATCGTGGATGGGTCTCTTCACCCTTTCTTCTATCAATATATGATACGCATGCTTGTGCGTATTCGAGAAAAAAATTGCGGGATTATAGCCCAAATGATGTTTCCACGAGCACATAATGCTAATTATTCATAAATACAAGCCTATTTGGATGAAAGCCTCTCCATTCTCCAAATATATACTCCCTTGTTCACATAATATAAGATGTTAGAGCATCTTCAATAGATGATCCAAATGTAAAAGTAACTAACTTTTGGACCATCTAAGGTAAAAAACGCAGCTCCACCAGACAGTTCATATCTAAAAAAAATGGACCGGGGCCTCCTCGTGATGTAAAATACAACACCTCGTGGTGCAAAATTACATCACGAGGTGCATCTGGTCCAAAACCAGCCGCCGCCCGCGAACGCCCAACGCCAGTTCCTTTCATTTCCCGCCCGCCCGTCCGTCGCTGCCCTGCAGCCTCCACACCTCGCCGCCGCCCGCGAACGCCCAACCGCTAGTTCCTTTCCTTTCCCGCCCGCCCGCCCGCGACCTCCTGCCCATCCGCCGCTGCCCCGCAGCCTCCACACCCCGCCACCGCCCGCGAATGCCCAACCGCCAATTCATTTCCTTTCCCACCCGCCCGTCCTCCCCCGCCCCGCCGCGCACCGCCCGCATCAGATCCGGCCCCGCCCCGCCCCCCGCCGTTGTTTCCACGCCGCCCCGCCGCCCGCCCGCCCGCCGCGGATCTGGCCTCGGCCGCAGCACACACCGCCGCCCCGTCCGCCCCGCCCCATCCGCCGCAGCTCCAACCCGCCCCGTCCGCCGCAGCTCCGACCCGCCGCAGGTTAGCCTGGCCCCGGCCCGCCCGCCGGAGCTCCGACCCGCCCCGGCTCCGTCCGCCACCACCCCGCACGCCGCCGCAGCCCCGCCCGGCTCCGTCCGCCACCGCTGAGGGAGTCCTGGACTAAGGGTCCTCGGGCGTTCGTCCTGTTATCCATGGGCCGGACTGATGGGTTGTGAAGACCTGAAGGCCGAAGACTGTACCCGTGTCCGGATAGGACTCTCCTTGGCGTGGAAGGCAAGCTTGGCGATCAACTATGAAGATTCCTTCCTATGTAACCAACTCTATGCAACCCTAGACCCCCCAGTGTCTATATAAACCAGAGGGTGTAGTCCGGAAAGGATATATACTCATTACCATAGTCATACAGGCTAGGCTTCTAGGGTTTAGCCATTACGATCTCATGGTAGATCAACTCTTGTAATACTCATATTCGTCAAGATCAATCAAGCAGGAAGTAGGGTATTACCTCCATAGAGAGGGCCAAAACCTGGGTAAACATCGTGTCCCCTGTCTCCTGTAACCATCGACCTTAGACGCATAGTTCGAGACCCCCTACCCGAGATCCGCCGGTTTTGACACCGACATTGGTGCTTTCATTGAGAGTTCCACTGTGCCGTCGACGAAAGGTCCGATGGCCCCTTCGATCGTCTATAGTGACGCTGTCCAAGGAGAAACCCTCCTCCCAAGACAGATTTTCGTATTCGGCGGCTTCGTACTGCGGGCCAACACGCTTGGCCATCTAGAGCAGATCGATAGCTACGCCCCTGGCCACCAGGTCAGATTTGGAAGCTTGAACTACGTCACGGATATCCGTGGAGACCTGATCTTCAACGGATTTGAAACACGGCGATCGCTCCCCCTCGCGCCGATGAACATGACTTAAATCTGTCATCGGACCATATTCAGGAGATGGTTCCTGTAACTGCTATGGCCTTAGATCCGGAGCAAACTGCGCCATTTGAAGCCGCAGAATCCACAGCGTTGGAGCCGCACACGGACTCAGCACCTTGCAATGTCTGCGTCAACTGAATTGCAGACTCGTCTCCATCTATAAGTTCTGAACCACGCATGCCTGCGGGCGCAGAGCTGGATCGGTTATCGATCTTCGAGTTCAGCGCCGCAGATATCTTCCAACACTCGCCCTTGGGCGATGTGCTAAATTCATTAAAAACCTGTCCTTGGCGGGGGACTCACAGCCGAACTATGTCTGGTTCAAACTAGAGGCTGATGATGGATAATTTCGCTTCCCACCCGCCACCCACTTCATAGCCACTGTCGAGGACTTCACCGACGAGCTTGATTATGGCTCCGAAGACATCGACGGTATGGACGACGACGCCGACAAGGAGCAATGCCAAGACCCGCCATTCACTGGACGTTGGACGGCCACCTCTTCGTACAATGTGTACATGGTTGACACACCTAAAAAGGCTAGCGACGATGACAAAGAAGATCCAGATGCGAATAAACCTTCTGAGACACAATCCAAGCATCGGCGCCCTAAACGCCGTTCTAAGTCACATCGCTCAAAAGACAACAACACTGGCACCGGAGAAAATAGTACTCCGGACGATGCCGAAAGCAATGAAGAGCCTGAGCAACATCCGAACAGGAGGAACAAGAGAACGGGCAAGTTAACCCTGATAAACCCAATGACCCGGATGACGATAGTTATCGTCCACCCTCCGAGGATGAGGAGAGCCTCGGCAACGAGGATTTCATCGTGCCTGAGGCACCCCTCGAGCAGGAACGCTTCAAGCACCAGCTAATAGCTACTCCAAGAAGCCTGAAGGAAAAGCAGCAGCAGCTTCAAGCTGATCAAGACCTACTCATTGACAGATGGACTGATGTCCTGGCAACCGAAGAATACGGCCTCAAGCGTCCAGCCAAGAGTTACCCAAAGTGCAGACTACTACCTCAGTTCGATGAGGAGGCGTCGGCCCATACCTCCCTCGCGCAATGCGGAATGACCACCGCGTGGTCGGGATAGTGCGGCGGATCGACCACCTCGCGGTCGAGATAAAACGACAACTCATGCCGAACACCAGCCCGCCCCACCGCCTTGCAAAAACAAAGACAAAACAGCTCGGGACTATACATACGACCTTCGGCAGGACCTGGATAGCAGAGCAGGATACACCAGATCAATCTACGGATCGCGAGGATGCTTTTCAACTCACGATGACGGCTACCTATACGGACGTGACAAACCTAGTCACGCCCGGGCCGATAACCGCAGAAGGACTTCATCAGAGGTGTGCCGCGACGCGGCCCGATATAGGGCGCCGCACACCCTCTTTGCTTCATAAATGAAGTACTGGATCACGAATTCCCCGAGGGGTTCAAGCCCGTCAATATTGAATCATACGACGGAACAATCGATCACGCGGTATGGATCGAAGATTTTATTCTCCACATCCATATGGCCCGAGGAGACGATCTCCACGCCATCAAATACCTCCCACTAAAATTAAAAGGGACAGCTAGACACTGGTTAAATAGCCTGCCTGAAAATTCCATCGGCAGCTGGGAGGACTTGGAAGAAGCTTTTCTTGACAACTTGCAAGGTACTTATGTCCGGCCACCAGATGTCGATGACTTAAGTCATATAGTCCAACAACCTGGAGAATCAGCAAAAAAATTCTGGACTAGGTTCCTAACCAAAAAGAACCAGATCGTTGACGGTCCAGATGCCGAAGCCCTAGCTGCCTTCAAGCATAGCATCCGTGATGAATGGCGCGCCCGCCACCTCGGACAAGAAAAGCCGAAATCCATGTCAGCCCTCACGGCACTCATGACCCTCTTTTGCGCGGGTGAGGATAGTCGGCTGGCTCGTAGCAAAAAGACAGCCATCATGGCAGGCCCCTCTGAGGCCAAGAACAGCACCGGCAAGCTCCGGCGCAATAGACACAAACGCCGAAGCAATGGTGATAACACCGATGACACTACAGTTAACACCGGATTCAGCGGCTCTAAGTCCGGCCAGCGGAAGAAGCCCTACAAAAGGAATAGTGAGGGACCATCCAGCTTGGACCGCATACTCGACCGTCCGTGCCAGATACATGGCACCCCAGACAAACAAGCCAATCATACCAACAGAGATTGTTAGGTTTTTAAACACACTGGCAAGTTAAATGCCGAGAACAAGGAAAAGGGATCACAAAGCGAGGACGATGATGAAGAGCCCCGGCAGCCGAACACTGGGGGACAGAAGAAAATTTCCCCCTCAAGTCAAAACGGTGAACATGATATATGCTACACACATCCCCAAAAGGGAGCGCAAGCGCGCACTCAGGGACGTCTATGCGATAGAGCCAGTCGCCCCAAAATTTAACCCATGGTCGTCATTCCCGATCACCTTTGATCATCGAGATCACCCAACTAGCATCCATCATGGCGTTTGGCCGCACTGGTCCTCGACCCAATCATTGATGGATGTCACCTGACATGATTCCTAATGGACGGTGGCAGCAGCCTCAACCTACTCTATCACGATACAGTGCGCAAGATGGGTATTAATCCCTCACGAATCAAACCCACAAAGACTACCTTTAAAGGAGTCATACCAGGCGTAGAGGCCTGTTGTACGGGCTCACTCACGCAGGAAGTGGTCTTCGGTTCCCCGGACAACTTCCGAAGCGAAGAACCAATCTTTGATATCGCCCCCTTCCGCGGTGGCTACCACGCACCACTCAGACGAACCGCGTTTGCTAGATTCAACACGGTGCCACACTACGCTTATCTCAAGCTCAAGATGCCCGGTCCACGCGGCGTCATAACAGTCAATGGAAATACCGAATGCTCCCTTCGTGCAGAGGAGAACACAGCCGCCCTAGCAGCAGAGGTACAGAGCGCCCTTCTCAAGCAGAACTATAATCCGGCTGCCGAGCTCCTGGACACCACCAAGAGGGTCCAGACCACACTGCAACAGGACAGCTCGGCTCGTCAAGAGCTCGATTAGCAATACGGCCTCCGTCCCAGTCCCGATGAGGTAGCGGCATTCGCACCACGCGTACATAATTACGCAGTCAAAATACCATGGGCATAGACGGAGGCACAGCTAAATTGTAGTCCACAGTTTGGCTACACCTATCCCGGACTCACTTTTATCTTTACTATTTCCTTTTTAGGTCTCTTTTATACAGTCCTCCTTCGATGGCCTGATTACTGGTCCTGTCAAAGGACAAATACACCAGATTGGCACAGAGCACAGGCATACAGGGGAAGCCCTAGAGGACAATCCAACGATCACTCTACCTATTTTTCAGTACCAAAATGCAGCTCTCCTTTGGTTATGGCATGTTAAATAGCCGGTTGCTTCTCACACCATTTGTATGAATGCGCTTTGACGCATTAACCCAACTATAATGGAAACAGTTCATGGCCCAAGTCAAGGGGCCCCAGATACTACCTCTGCTCTCTTTCTGTTTTCCTTTGCCATTAATTACTTATATTCTCGCACCCGTACACTTTGGTATGTTTCATATTCGCCAGGGGCTCCCCATTGCCCCATAATACGGCAACAAAGTCCGAACACTTCTTATAGATAAGTTCGGCACCCCGAATTTAGCATTATATGCATTGGCTCCGAATCATGTCTTTGGTCAATAGTTGGGTTGCCCGGCTCCTGTGCTTGCTACCCTACGTTCCGCTACATCGGCTAGGGTAGTAATGGGAGAACTACTGCGATTGTGCCTTGGTCTAAACCGGATGAGCACCTCAGTAGAGAAAGCTGAAAACTGACTGTCATGATGCAGCGAGAGCCGGTCAGCTGTTCGGAGGTAACAAATCGTTGGAGATTTTTTCCGCATTCCGCGAAGGATCGGTACTTCCCAATCAGACGCTGACAGCACTCTGGTTCGTATACCAGGGGCTGTGCCAATGTTTTATTATAAAACTCCTATGGCTAAGTGAGGGCGTTTAAGCCGCATAGTCTGATTGCCTGGTTCGTTGCGCTAAACAACTCCTTCAAGGACCATATAATTGGATAAAGATTGTTTAGATTCCATCCCGAACACCTCCATACTACCCACGTGAGGGCAGAAGCCGACGATTGGCCAACCCTCAGATTCCATACAACACGGCCTCACACGAGGAAACAATTAAAACATAACAAACATTATATTACAAACCGGCTTTGTTTTTATCATACCAGGCAAGGACAAAACACGAGTGCATTCATTCGAAAACAATGTCCTGCCCGCACTGCGCTGCTGCGAGTCGAGACCCTTCTAAGACATCCGCAAAATATCGCTCGGGTGTGCGGTGCTCCTTGCCCTTTGGCGGCCCCCTAGCCACCTCGATGGCGTCCATATTTGCCCACCACATCTTGCAACGGGCGAAGGCCATGCGGGCACCTTCGATGCAGACTGATCGCTTGACGATGTCTAGCCGCGGACAGGCTTCCACCACCCACTTCACGAGGCCAAAATAGCTGCTAGGAATAGCTTCGGCTGGCCATAGACGGATTATTAAATCCTTCATGGCCAGTTCGGCCACCTTGTGCAGCTCGACCAACTGTTTCAGTTGATCGGAAAAGGGCACCGGATGTTCTGGCACAGCATACTTCGACCAGAACAGCTTCTCCGTGGAATTCCTTTTCTGGCTCGGAAGAGCTCCACAGCATCGGACACACTGCGTGGTAGATCCGCAAAAGCCCCTAGGCAACTCCGAATCCGGGTTAGTAAAAGGCACTTCCTCTCCGCATACTTGCTTTGCATGTTAAAAGCCTTACCCGCTTCGACCTTCTTGGCCTCCTGCATCTCCTGGAGAGCGTCACGGGCCTCATTCCGTGCAGTCTCCGCGCTCTGGCGAGCCTTGGTAAGTTCGGTCTCTTGAACCGACGCCTCGCGCTCCAAGGATTTGCACTTCTTCACCACGTCCTGGAGCTCCTGCTGGACCTTGCTCACCAGAGCCTTGAGCTTCTTACGGGCGGCTTACTGCTGGACAGCTTTCCCCTCGGCTTCGGCCAGGGCATTTTTCAGGGCCTCGACCTCGGTCGCCGCCCCTACATATATTATGACACTCCGGCCAATACTCACCACTTATTCTTTCCGAATACACAGCAAGTCGTCACTCACCTTGCTTCTCCTGGAGTTGAATCTTCACCTCGTCGAGCTCGTTCTCGCCCCGCTCTAACCTCTGCTTTAGTTCAGAGACTTCGGCAGCATGCGAGGTCGCGGCCAACAACGACGCCTTCTCATTCATACATATCAAGTTAGTCTCCTACAAAGGGTTGATCCTCTGTCTGGCCTTTCTTTCCGAACACCGAACAGTGTCTCAGGGGCTACTGTCAGCACGGGGTGTTCTCTTTCTACATGACTTACCTCAAAACCTGTCAATAGATTGTTGCAGGCCTCGTTTAGTCCGCTCTTGACGGACTGAACCTTCTCGATCATTGTACCCATAAGGACACGGTGCTCGTCCACATTGGAGGCGCCTCGTAGCGCCTCCATCAGGTTATCCGATGCCCCTGGTTGGACAGGGGCCATCGGTGGAATTGGCGCACCCCCTCCTTTGAAGGAAGGCGCATGCCGGATTCCGGGGTCGTATCGGTCCCCAGAATCGTATTTGGCTGAGGGCCAGACTGAATACGTCCCTCCTCGCCAGTCTCCATGGGGATCTGCTCCCCCATCTGTCTGGCAGTGGAGGTCTCGCCTTGCGGCGCCTCCTGGACAGCATCCTGGGCCCCTCCCCGGCTCGGAGCGGTCCTCCGAGGCAACACTTCAGTGTCATCCTTGGCCTCGGGGGAATAAGCGGGCGGCTGCGACATGTTGGCCATTTCCACCGGATCCAACGAACCTCCAGATGAGGATCGTTGGATGCTGTCACGGGCCGGACTACAATAACACAATTAACCACGTCAAAACAATAAAAAGGAGAGGCTGGGTACACTTGTATATGTAAGTCATAGTACTTACGATGCGGCCCGAGGCTTAGTGCGGAGGTGTCGCTCCGGACTGCTGCCAACGTCGCACGCGGTGTTGACCGCAAGTGCGCCCTTCCCCTTCTTGGGCGTTCCCGCCTCCAGATTCGTGGAGGCCCCCCTTTTCTTCTTTCCCTCCTCAGGGGTAGGGTTCTTCTCCTCCTCATCCTCTTCCTCGTCATCGTCCTCAGGGATGGAGGAATGGGCTTCTTCGTCTTCGGACGTCACGTCCGAAGCGCCCTTGCGACGAGGGCCACTTTTGACCCCCTTGGCCTTCTTCTCCAGCGCCTTATATGGTGCCGGCACCAGCATCTTCGCTAGACGCGGGATGACCGATTCTTCAGGCAACGGAGCCGGACACTGGATCCGCTTCGCCCTCTCCATCCAATCCTGAAAAGCAATGATAAAAGCTCAGACATCATCCTCGAAACAAACAAGTAGGGGATACATTAAAAAGACATACCTCGCTGGCGAGGTGTTTAGTGTCGTGCCCACGGTCTGAATCTGTGGCCGGCGGTTTCTCGTTGCCCTTAAAGAGAAACTTCCAGGCACCTTCGTGAGTGGTTTCGAAGAGCCTCACCAGGGTTTGATGCTTCTTCGGATTAAACTCCCATAGAGGGCAGCTTCTACGCTGGCACGGGAGGATACGGCGAATCAGCATCACCTGAATTACATCGACAAGCTTGACATTCTTGGCTATCATGCTTTAAAAGCGCGTCTGCAGCGCAATCAGCTCATCGGGCAAACACCAGTTCGGACTCTTCTCAACCTAGGAGGTGAGTCGCATGGGAGCGCCGGAGCGGAATTCGGCAGCTGCGGCCCAGGTGGGGCCGCGGGGTTCCGTGATGTAGAACCACTGTTTCTGCCAGTCCTTTATTGTATCCACAAAAGTGCCTTTCGGCCAGGAGACGTTGGACAGCTTACTCACCATGGCTCTGAAGGAAATGTGCCCTAAAGGCAATAATAAAGTTATTATTTTATTTCCTTATATCATGATAAATGTTTATTATTCATGCTAGAATTGTATAAACCGGAAACATAATACTTGTGTGAATACATAGACAAACTAAATGTCACTAGTATGCCTCTACTTGACTAGCTCGTTAATCAAAGATGGTTATGTTTCCTAACCATAGACATGTGTTGTCATTTGATTAACGGGATCACATCATTAGGAGAATGATGTGATTGACATGACCCATTCCACTAGCTTAGCACCTGATCGTTTAGTATGTTGCTATTGCTTTCTTCATGACTTATACATGTTCCTATGACTATGAGATTATGCAACTCCCGTTTACCGGAGGAACACTTTGTGTGCTACCAAACGTCACAACATAACTGGGTGATTATAAAGGTGCTCCAATGGTGTCTCCAATGGTACATGTTGGGTTGGCGTATTTCGAGATTAGGATTTGTCACTCCGATTGTCGGAGAGGTATCTCTGGGCCCTCTCGGTAATGCACATCACATAAGCCTTGCAAGCATTGCAACTAATGAGTTAGTTGCGAGATGATGTATTACAGAACGAGTAAAGAGACTTGCCGGTAACGAGACTGAACTAGGTATAGAGATACCGACGATCGAATCTCGGGCAAGTAACGTACCGATGACAAAGGGAACAACGTATGTTGTTATGCGGTCTGACCGATAAAGATCTTCGTAGAATATGTAGGAGCCAATATGAGCATCCAGGTACCGCTATTGGTTATTGACCGGAGACATGTCTCGGTCATGTCTACATTGTTCTCGAACCGTAGGGTCCGCACGCTTAACGTTACAATGACAGTTTCATTATGAGTTTATATATTTTGATGTACCGAAGTTTGTTCGGAGTCCCGGATGTGATCAAGGACATGACGAGGAGCCTCGAAATAGTCGAGAAATAAAGATTGATATATTGGACGACTATATTTGGACACCGGAAGTGTTCTAGAGAAGTTTCGGATAAAAACGAAGTACCGGGGGGTTATCGAAACCCCCCTGGGGGTTAATGGGCCTTATGGGCCTAAAGTGGAGAAGAGGAGGCGCGGCCAGGGTAGGCCGCGCACCCCTCCCCCTCTAGTCCGAATTGGACAAGGAGGGGGGCGGCGCCCACCCTTTCCTTCCTCTCCTCTCTCCCTTCCTTCCCCATCTCCTACTTGGACAAGGAAAAGGAGGGAGTCCTACTCCCGGTAGGAGTAGGACTCCTCCCTGGCGCGCCCCTCCTGGCCGGCCACCCCTCCCCTTTGCTCCTTTATATACGGGGCAGGGGGTACCTCTAGACACACAAGTTGTTCTTCGTGATTGTTCTCTTAGCCGTGTGCGGTGCCCCCCTCCACCATAATCCTCGATAATATTGTAGCGGTGCTTAGGCGAAGTCCTGTGATGGTAGAACATCAAGATCGTCACCACACCATCGTGTTGACGGAACTCTTCCCCGACGTTTTGCTGGATTGGAGCCCGGGGATCGTCATCGAGCTGAACGTGTGCCAAGAACTCGGAGGTGCCGTAGTTTCGGTGCTTGGATCGGTCGGATCGTGAAGACGTACGACTACATCAACCGCGTTGATATAACGCTTCCGCTTTCGGTCTACGAGGGTACATGGACAACACTCTCCCCTCTCGTTGCTATGCATCACCATGATCTTGCGTGTGCATAGGAAATTTTTCAAAATTACTACGTTCCCCAACAGTGGCATCCGAGCCCAGGTTTTATATGTTGATGTTATATGCACGAGTAGAACACAAGTGAGTTGTGGGTGATATAAGTCATACTGCTTACCAGCATGTCATACTTTGGTTCGGCGGTATTGTTGGATGAAGCAGCCCGGACCGACATTACGCGTACGCTTACGCGAGACTGGTTCTATCGACGTGCTTTGCACACCGGTGGCTCGCGGGTGTCAGTTTCTCCAACTTTAGTTGAACCGAGTATGGCTACGCCCGATCCTTGCGAAGGTTAAAACAACACCAACTTGCCAAACTATCGTTGTGGTTTTGATGCGTAGGTAAGATTGGTTCTTGCTTAAGCTCGTAGCAGCCACGTAAAACTTGCAACAAACAAAGTAGAGGACGTCTAACTTGTTTTTGCAGGGTATGTTGTGATGTGATATGGTCAAGACATGATGCTAAATTTTATTGTATGAGATGATCATGTTTTGTAACCGAGTAATCGGCAATAGGCTGGAGCCATATAGTTGTCGCTTTATTGTATGCAATGCAATCGCCCTGTAATGCTTTACTTTATCACTAAGCGGCAGCGATAGTCGTAGAAGCATAAGATTGGCGAGACGACAACGATGCTACGATGGAGATCAAGGTGTCGCGCCGGTGATGATGGTGATCATGACGATGCTTCGGAGATGGAGATCACAAGCACAAGATGATGATGGCCATATCATATCACTTATATTGATTGCATGTGATGTTTATATTTTATGCATCTTATCTTGCTTTGATTGACGGTAGCATTATAAGATGATCTCTCACTAAATTTCAAGATAAAAGTGTTCTCCCTTAGTATGCACCGTTGCCAAACTTCGTCGTGCCCAGACACCACGTGATGATCGGGTGTGATAAGCTCTACGTCCATCTACAACGGGTGCAAGCCAGTTTTGCACACGCAGAATACTCAGGTTAAACTTGACGAGCCTAGCATATGCAGATATGGCCTCGGAACACTGAGACCGAAGGGTCGAGCGTGAATCATATAGTAGATATGATCAACATAGCGATGTTCACCATTGAAAACTACTCCATTTCACGTGATGATCGGTTATGGTTTAGTTGATTTGGATCACGTGATCACTTAGAAGATTAGAGGGATGTCTTTCTAAGTGGGAGTTCTTAAGTAATATGATTAATTGAACTTAAATTTATCATGAACTTAGTACCTGATAGTATCTTGCTTGTTTATGTTTGATTGTAAATAGATGGCCCGTGCTGTTGTTCCGTTGAATTTTAATGCGTTCCTTGAGAAAGCAAAGTTGAAAGATGATGGTAGCAATTACACGGACTGGGTCCGTAACTTGAGTATTATCCTCATTGCTGCACAGAAGAGTTACGTCCTGGAAGCACCGCTAGGTGCCAGGCCTGCTGCTGATGCAACTGACGACGTTAAGAACGTCTGGCAGAGCAAAGCTGATGACTACTCGATAGTTCAATGTGCCATGCTTTACGTCTTAGAATCGGGTCTTCAACGACGTTTTGAACATCATGGAGCATATGAGATGTTCCAGGAGTTGAAGTTAATATTTCAAGCAAATGCCCGAATTGAGAGATATGAAGTCTCCAATAAGTTCTATAGCTGCAAGATGGAGGAGAACAGTTGTGTCAGTGAGCATATACTCAAAATGTCTGGGTATAATAATCACTTGATTCAACTGGGAGTTAATCTTCCGGATGATTGCGTCATTGACAGAATTCTCCAATCACTTCCACCTAGCTACAAGAGCTTCGTGATGAACTATAATATGCAAGGGATGGATAAAACAATTCCCGAGCTCTTCGCAATGCTAAAAGCTACGGAGGTAGAAATCAAGAAGGAGCATCAAGTGTTGATGGTCAACAAGACCACTGGTTTCAAGAAAAGGGGCAAAGGGAAGAAGAAGGGGAACTTCAAGAAGAACAGCAAGCAAGTTGCTGCTCAGGAGAAGAAACCCAAATCTGGATCTAAGCCTGAAACTGAGTGCTTCTACTGCAAGCAAACTGGTCACTGGAAGCGGAACTGCCCGAAGTATTTGGCGGGTAAGAAGGATGGCAAGGTGAACAAAGGTATATGTGATGTACATGTTATTGATGTGTACCTTACTAGAGCTCGCAGTAGCACCTGGGTATTTGATAGTGGTTCTGTTGCTAATATTTGCAACTCGAAACAGGGACTACGGATTAAGAGAACACTGGCGAAGGACGAGGTGACGATGCGCGTGGGAAATGGTTCCAAAGTCGATGTGATCACGGTCGGCACGCTACCTCTACATCTACCATCGGGATTAGTATTAGACCTAAATAATTGTTATTTGGTGCCAGCGTTGAGCATGAACATTATATCTGGATCTTGTTTGATGCAAGACGGTTATTCATTTAAATCAGAGAATAATGGATGTTCTATTTATATGAGTAATATCTTTTATGGTCATGCACCCTTGAAGAGTGGTCTATTTTTGATGAATCTCGATAGTAGTGATACACATATTCATAATGTTGAAGCCAAAAGATGTAGAGTTGATAATGATAGTGCAACTTATTTGTGGCACTGTCGTTTAGGTCATATCGCTGTAAAACGCATGAAGAAACTCCATACTGATGGACTTTTGGAACCACTTGATTATGAATCACTTGGTACTTGCGAACCGTGCCTCATGGGCAAGATGACTAAAACGTCGTTCTCCGGTACTATGGAGAGAGCAACAGATTTGTTGGAAATCATACATACAGATGTATGTGGTCCAATGAATGTTGAGGCTCGTGGTGGATATTGTTATTTTCTCACCTTCACAGATGATTTAAGCAGATATGGGTATATCTACTTAATGAAACATAAATCTTAAACATTTGAAAAGTTCAAAGAATTTCAGAGTGAAGTTGAAAATCATCGTAACAAGAAAATAAAGTTTCTACGATCTGATCATGGAGGAGAATATTTGAGTTACGAGTTTGGTCTACATTTGAAACAATGCGGAATAGTTTCGTAACTCACGGCACCCGGAACACCACAGCGTAATGGTGTGTCCGAATGTCGTAATCGTACTTTACTTGATATGGTGCGTTCTATGATGTCTCTTACAGATTTACCGCTATCGTTTTGGGGTTATGCTTTAGAGACAGTCGCATTCACGTTAAATAGGGCACCATCTAAATCCGTTGAGACGACGCCTTATGAACTGTGGTTTAGCAAGAAACCAAAGTTGTCGTTTCTGAAAGTTTGGGGTTGCGATGCTTATGTGAAAAAACTTCAACCTGATAAGCTCGAACCCAAATCGGAGAAATGTGTTTTCATAGGATACCCAAAGGAAACTGTTGGGTACACCTTCTATCACAGATCCGAAGGCAAGACATTTGTCGCCAAGAATGGATCCTTTCTAGAGAAGGAGTTTCTCTCGAAAGAAGCGAGTGGGAGGAAAGTAGAACTTGACGAGGTAACTGTACCTCCTCCCTTATTGGAAAGTAGTACATCACAGAAACCGGTTTCTGTGACACCTACACCGATTAGTGAGGAAGCTAATGATAATGATCATGAAGCTTCAGAACAAGTTACTACTGAACCTCGTAGATCAACCAGAGTAAGATCCGCACCAGAGTGGTACGGTAATCCTGTTCTGGAAGTCATGCTGCTAGATCATGATGAACCTACAAACTATGAAGAAGCGATGGTGAGCCCAGATTCCGCAAAATGGCTTGAAGCTATGAAATCTGAGATGGGATCCATGTATGAGAACAAAGTGTGGACTTTGGTTGACTTGCCCATCGATCGGCAAGCAATTGAGAATAAATGGATTTTTAAGAAGAAGACTGACGCTGACGGTAATGTTACTGTCTACAAAGCTCGACTAGTTGCAAAAGGTTTTCGACAAGTTCAAGGGATTGACTACGATGAGACTTTCTCACCCGTAGCGATGCTTAAGTCTATCTGAATCATGTTAGCAATTATCGCATTTTATGATTATGAAATTTGACAGATGGATGTCAAAACTGCATTCCTAAATGGATTTCTAGAAGAAGAGTTGTATATGATGCAACCAGAAGGTTTTGTCGATCCAAAGGGAGCTAACAAAGTGTGCAAGCTCCAGCGATCCATTTATGAACTGGTGCAAGCCTCTCGGAGTTGGAATAAACGCTTTGATAGTGTGATCAAAGCATTTGGGTTTGTACAGACTTTTGGAGAAGCATGTATTTACAAGAAAGTGAGTGGGAGCTCCGTAGCATTTCTGATATTATATGTAGATGACATATTACTAATCGGAAATGATATAGAATTTCTGGATAGCATAAAGGGTTACTTGAATAAGAGTTTTTCAATGAAAGACCTCGGTGAAGCTGCTTACATATTGGGCATTAAGATCTATAGAGATAGATCAAGACGCTTAATTGGACTTTCACAAAGTACATACCTTGACAAAAGTTTTGAAGAAATTCAAAATGGATCAGGCTAAGAAAGGATTCTTGCCTGTGTTACAAGGTGTGAAGTTGAGTAAGACTCAATGCCCGACCACTGCTGAAGATAGAGAGAAAATAAAAGATGTTCCCTATGCTTCAGCCATAGGATCTATCATGTAGGCAATGCTGTGTACCAGACCTAATGTGTGTCTTGCTATAAGTCTAGCAGGGAGGTACCAAAGTAATCCAGGAGTGGATCACTGGACAGCGGTCAAAAACATCCTGAAATACCTGAAAAGGACTAAAGATATGTTTCTCGTATATGGAGGTGACAAAGAGCTCATCGTAAATGGTTGCGTTGATGCAAGCTTTGACACTGATCCGGACGATTCTAAATCACAAATCAGATACGTGTTTATATTAAACGGTGGAGCTGTCAGTTGGTGCAGTTCTAAACAAAGCGTTGTGGCAGGATCTACATGTGAAGCGGAGTACATAGCTGCTTCAGAAGCAGCAAACGAAGGAATCTGGATGAAGGAGTTCATATCCGATCTAGGTGTCATACCTAGTGCATCGATTCCAATGAAAATCTTTTGTGACAATACTGGTGCAATTGCCTTGGCAAAGGAATCCAGATTTCACAAGAGAACTAAGCAAATCAAGAGACGCTTCAATTCCATCCGGGATCTAGTCCAGGTGGGAGACATAGAGATTTGCAAGATACATACGGATATGAATGTAGCATACCCGTTGACTAAGCCTCTTCCACGAGGAAAACATGATCAGCACCAAAGCTCCATGGGTGTTAGAATCATTACTGTGTAATCTAGATTATTGACTCTAGTGCAAGTGGGAGACTAAAAAAAATATGCCCTAGAGGCAATAATAAAGTTATTATTTTATTTCCTTATATCATGATAAATTTTTATTATTCATGCTAGAATTGTATTAACCGGAAACATAATACTTGTGTGAATACATAGACAAACTAAAAGTCACTAGTATGCCTCTACTTGACTAGCTCGTTAATTAAAGATGGTTATGTTTCCTAACCATAGACATGTGTTCTCATTTGATTAACGGGATCACATCATTAGGAGAATGATGTGATTGACATTACCCATTCCACTAGCTTAGCACCCGATCGTTTAGTATGTTGCTATTGCTTTCTTCATGACTTATACATGTTCCTATAACTATGAGATTATGCAACACCCGTTTACCGGAGGAACACTTTGTGTGCTACCAAACGTCACAACGTAACTGGGTGATTATAAAGGTGCTCTACGGATGTCTCCAATGGTACATGTTGGGTTGGCGTATTTCGAGATTAGGATTTGTCACTCCGATTGTCGGAGAGGTATCTCTGGGCCCTCTCGGTAATGCACATCACATAAGCCTTGCAAGCATTGCAACTAATGAGTTAGTTGCGAGATGATGTATTATAGAACGAGTAAAGAGACTTGCCGGTAACGAGATTGAACTAGGTATTGAGATACCGACGACCGAATCTCGGGCAAGTAATGTACCGATGACAAAGGGAACAACATATGTTGTTATGCGGTCTGACCGATAAAGATCTTCATAGAATATGTAGGAGCCAATATGAGCATCCAGGTTCATGTCTACATTGTTCTCGAACCGTAGGGTCCGCACGCTTAACGTTACGATGACAATTTCATTATGAGTTTATATATTTTGATGTACCGAAGTTTGTTCGGAGTCCCGGATGTCATCACGGACATGACGAGGAGTCTCGAAATGGTCGAGACATAAAGAGTGATATATTGGACGACTATATTTGGACACCAGAAGTGTTCTGGAGAAGTTTCAGATAAAACCGGAGTACCGGCGGGTTATCGGAAGCCCCCTGGGGGCTAATGGGCCTTATGGGCCTAAAGTGGAGAATAGGAGTGGCGGCCAGGGCAGGCCGCGCGCCCCCTCCCCCTCTAGTCCAAATTGGACAAGGAGGGGGGCGGCGCCCCCCCCCCTTTCCTTCCTCTCCTCTCTCCCTTCCATCCCCCTCTCCTACTTGGACAAGGAAAAGGAGGGAGTCCTACTCCCGGTAGGAGTAGGACTCCTCCCTGGCGCGCCCCTCCTGGCCGGCCGCCCCTCCCCCTTGCTCCTTTATATACGGGGGCAGGGGGGCACCTCTAGACACACAAGTTGATCTTCGTGATCGTTCTCTTAGTCGTGTGCGGTGCCCCCCTTCACCATAATCCTCGATAATATTGTAGCGGTGCTTAGGCCAAGCCCTGCGACGGTAGAACATCAAGATCATCACCACACCGTCGTGCTGACGGAACTCTTCCCCGACGCTTTGCTGGATCAGAGCCCGGGGATCGTCATCGAGCTGAACGTGTGCCAGGAACTCGGAGGTGACGTAGTTTCGGTACTTGGATCGGTCAGATCATGAAGACGTACGACTACATCAACCGCGTTGATATAACGCTTCCCCTTTCATTCTATGAGGGTACGTGGACAACACTATCCCCTCTCGTTGCTATGCATCACCATGATCTTGCGTGTGCATAGGAATTTTTTGAAATTACTTCATTCCCCAACAGGCTCCTCCGCACTCCGCGTGCTGGCCGTCCACCACCTTCGGCTTCACGTTGAAGACTTTGAGCCACAGCCCCGAAGTGGGGTTGGATGTGGAGGAAGGCCTCGGACACGATGAGAAACGCCGAGATGTTGAGGAAGGAGTTCGGGGACAGATTGTGGAAGCTATCCCGTAATAATACATCTGCCCGCGGACGAAAGGGTGGAGTGGGAACCCTAGTCCACGGAAGAAATGAGGGATGAATACCACCCTCTCGTTGGGCTTCGGCATCGGGACTACTTGTCCCTCGGCCGGCAGATGGTGGGCGATTTCCTTCGCCAAGTATCCGGCTGCCCGAAGCTCAGTAATGTCCTCCTCCTTGACGGAGGAGACCATCCACTTGCCCCGACCTTTGGATCCGGACATAGTTGAGTGCTAGCTTGAGTGGAAAGGACATGAGAACTTGGGCGCTGGAGCTCGAGATTGGAAGGGCGGAGATGGAGAGAAGGCGTGGGAGGGGAAGAGGGAGTCCTTATCCCCTTATAAAGGCAGTAAATATTGAACGCCTCCCCACTCGCCTTAGAATTCGTCTATTGCCAGGGGCTGTATAAATGACACGGTTGGGTTACCCATGCCTGCATTGATGAAAATCCCACGATAAGGGGACACGATCTCTGCTTTGACAAGACGTGTCAATGGCAACCGCGTCTCGGGACATGGAGCGTCGGGCACAAAACGGTCCGGGGTTAGGACCGCTCGGACATGATGTCATGCTACAAAAGTTTGTCAGCGGATTGGACTCGTGTAAAATTATATTCTCTCTGCGGTTGTGTATGGTGTGTGTGACATGTCCGGATACTATCATCGCATCCGAAGACTATCTTGGAGTTCAGAAAAAAGGGAACCCGCCTTGCAATGCCGAAGACAATCTGTGCGCCGGACTCCTCGTCATTGAAGCCAGGTTCAGGGGCTACTGAGGGAGTCCTGGACTAAGGGGTCCTCGGGCGTCCGGCCTGTTATCCATGGGCCGGACTGATGGGCTGTGAAGACATGAAGGCCGAAGACTGTACCCGTGTCCGGATAGGACTCTCCTTGGCGTAGAAGGCAAGCTTGGCGATCAACTATGAAGATTCCTTCCTATGTAACCGACTCTGTGTAACCCTAGATCCCCCGGTGTCTATATAAACTGGAGGGTGTAGTCCGGAAAGAATATATAATCATTACCATAGTCATACAATCTAGGCTTCTAGGGTTTAGCCATTACGATCTCATGGTAGATCAACTCTTGTAATACTCAAATTCATCAAGATCAATCAAGTAGGAAGTAGGGTATTACCTCCATAGAGACGGCCCGAACGTGGGTAAACATCATGTCCCATGTCTCATGTAACCATCGGTCTTAGATGCACAGTTCGAGACCCCCTACCCGAGATCCGCTGGTTTTGACACCGACAACCGCCCCGCCCGGCTCCGTCTGCCACCGCCCCTCAGCTCTGCCCCGCCCGGCTCCGTCCATCACTGATGACCCACAAGTATAAGGGATCTATCGTAGTCCTTTCGATAAGTAAGAGTGTCAAACCCAATGAGGAGCAAAAGGAAATGACAAGCGGTTTTCAGTAAGGTATTCTCTGCTGCCCTTCCTTGGACAAGCATCCCACTTATGATTAACCCCTATTGCAAGCATCCGCAACTACAAAAGAAGTGTTAAGGTAAACCTAACCATAGCAAGAAACATATGGATCCAAATCAGCCGCTGATGAAGCAACTGCTAAACTAGGGTTTAAGTTTTGTCACTCTAGCAACCCATCATATACTTATTACTTCCCAATGCCTTCCTCTAGCCCCAAACAATGGTGAAGTACCATGTAGTCGACGTTCACATAACACCACTAGAGGAAACACAACATACATCTCATCAAAATATCGAACGAATACCAAATTCACATGACTACTTATAGCAAGACTTCTCCCATGTCCTCAGGAACAAACGTAACTACTCACAAGTCATATTCATGTTCATAATCAGAGGGGTATTAATATGCATAAAGGATCTGAACATATGATCTTCCACCAAATAAACCAACTAGCATCAACTACAAGGAGTAATCAACACCACTCGCAACCCACAGGTACCAATCTGAGGCTTTGGGACAAAGATTGGATACAAGAGATGAACTAGGGTTTTAGAGGAGATGGTGCTGGTGAAGATGTTGATGGAGATTGTGAAGGAAATATGCCCTACAGGCAATAATAAAGTTATTATTTATTTCCTTATATCATGATAAATGTTTATTATTCATGCTAGAATTGTATTAACCGGAAACATAATACTTGTGTGAATACATAGACAAACTAAAAAACGTCACTAGTATGCCTCTACTTGACTAGCTCGTTAATCGAAGATGGTTATGTTTCCTAACCATAGACATGTGTTGTCATTTGATTAATGGGATCACATCATTAGGAGAATGATGTGATTGACATGACCCATTCCATTAGCTTAGCACCCGATCGTTTACTATGTTGCTATTGCTTTCTTCATGACTTATACATGTTCCTATGACTATGAGATTATGCAACTCCCGTTTACCGGAGGAGCACTTTGTGTGCTACCAAACGTCACAACGTAACTGGGTGATTATAAAGGAGCTCTACAGGTGTCTCCAAAGGTACATGTTGGGTTGGCGTATTTCGAGATTAGGATTTGTCACTCCGATTGTCGGAGAGGTATCTCTGGGCCCTCTCGGTAATGCACATCACATAAGCCTTGCAAGCATTGCAACTAATGAGTTAGTTGTGAGATGATGTATTACGGAACGAGTAAAGAGATTTGCCGGTAACGAGATTGAACTAGGTATTAAGATACCGACGATCGAATCTCGGGCAAGTAACATACCGATGACAAAGGGAACACCGTATGTTGTTATGCAATCTGACCGATAAAGATCTTCATAGAATATGTAGGAGACAATATGAGCATCTAGGTTCCGCTATTGGTTATTGACCGGAGACGTGTCTCGGTCATGTCTACATTGTTCTCGAACCAGTAGGGTCCGCACGCTTAAGGTTTCGATGACAGTTATATTATGAGTTTATGAGTTTTGATGTACGGAAGGAGTTCGGAGTCCCGGATGAGATCGGGGACATGACGATGAGTCTCGAAATGGTCGATACGTAAAGATCAATATATTGGTCGACTATATTCGGACATCGAAAAGGTTCTGAGTGGTTCGGGTATTTTTCGGAGTACCGGGGAGTTACGGGAATACGGGGGAAGAAGTATATGGGCCTTATTGGGATTTAGGGGAGAGGAAGAGGCAGGCCGCCCCCCCCCCCCCTTAACTAGTCCGAATTGGACTAGGGGGAGGGGCGGCGCCCCCTCCTTCCTTCTCTTCCCTCTTCCCCTTCCTTGTCTCCTACTCCTACTACTTGGAAGGACTCCTAGTTGGACTAGGAAAGGGGGAATCCTACTCCCTGTGGGAGTAGGACTCTCCTAGGGTGCGCCGTAGAGAGGGCCGACCCTCCCCTCCTCCACTCCTTTATATACGGGGGCAGGGGGCACCCCATAGACACACAAGTTGATCTTCGCGATCGTTCTCTTAGCCATGTGCGGTGCCCCCCTCCACCATAATCCTCGATAATATTGTAGCGGTGCTTAGGCGAAGCCCTGCGACGGTAGAACATCAAGATCTTCACCACGCCGTCGTGCTGACGGAACTCATCCCCGACACTTTGCTGGATCGGAGTCCGGGGATCGTCATCGAGCTGAACGTGTGCTAGAACTCGGAGGTGTCGTAGTTTCGGTGCTTGATCGGTCGGGCCGTGAAGACGTACGACTACATCAACCGCGTTGTCATAACGCTTCCACTTTCGGTCTATGAGGGTACGTGGACAACACTCTCCCCTCTCGTTGCTATGCATCACCATGGTCTTGCGTGTGCGTAGGAAATTTTTTGAAATTACTACGTTCCCCAACAGTGGTATCAGAGCCTAGGTTTATGTGTTGATGTCATTTGCACGAGTAGAACACAAGTAAGTTGTGGGCGATATAAGTCATACTGCTTACCAGCATGTCACACTTTGGTTCGGCGGTATTGTTGGATGAAGCGGCCCGGACCGAGATTACGCGTACGCTTACGCGAGACTGGTTCTACCGACGTGCTTTGCACACATGTGGCTGGCGGGTGTCAGTTTCTCCAACTTTAGTTGAACCGAGTGTGGCTACGCCCGGTCCTTGCGAAGGTTAAAACAGCACCAACTTGACAAACCATCGTTGTGGTTTTGATGCGTAGGTAAGATTGGTTCTTGCTAAGCCCGTAGCAGCCACGTAAAACTTGCAACAACAAAGTAGAGGACGTCTGACTTGTTTTTGCAGGGCATGTTGTGATGTGATATGGTCAAGACATGATGCTAAATTTTATTGTATGAGATGATCATGTTTTGTAACCGAGTTATCGGCAACTGGCAGGAGCCATATGGTTGTCGCTTTATTGTATGCAATGCAATCGCCATGTAATGCTTTACTTTATCACTAAGCAGTAGCGATAGTCGTAGAAGCATAAGATTGGCGAGACGACAACGATGCTACGATGGAAATCAAGGTGTCGCGCCGGTGATGATGGTGATCATGATGTTGCTTCGGAGATGGAGATCACAAGCACAAGATGATGATGGCCATATCATATCACTTATATTGATTGCATGTGATGTTTATCTTTTATGCATCTTATCTTGCTTTTATTGACGGAAGCATTTTAAGATGATCTCTCACTAATTATCAAGAAGTGTTCTCCCTGAGTATGCACCGTTGCGAAAGTTCTTCGTGCTGAGACACCACGTGATGATCGGGTGTGATAGGCTCTACGTTCAAATACAACGGGTGCAAAACAGTTGCACACGCGGAATACTCAGGTTAAACTTGACGAGCCTAGCATATAACAGATATGGCCTGGGAACACGGAGACCGAAAGGTCGAGCGTGAATCATATAGTATATATGATCAACATAGTGATGTTCACCGTTGAAACTACTCCATCTCACGTGATGATCGGACATGGTTTAGTTGATATGGATCACGTGATCACTTAGAAGATTAGAGGGATGTCTATCTAAGTGGGAGTTCTTAAGTAATATGATTAATTGAACTTTAAATTTATCATGAACTTAGTCCTGGTAGTATTAGCATATCTATGTTGTATATCAATAGCTCGCGTTTAGTTCCCCTGTTTTACATTGATATGTTCCTCGAGAAAACTAAGTTGAAAAATGTTAGTAGCAATGATGCGGATTGGATCCGTGATCTGAGATTTATCCTCATTGCTGCACAGAAGAATTATGTCCTTGATGCACCGCTAGGTGACAGACCTATTGCAGGAGCAGATATAGACGTTATGAACGTTTGGCTAACGTTTGGCTACCTCAATATGATGACTACTTGATAGTTTAGTGCACCATGCTTAAACGGCTTAGAATCGGGACTTCAAAGACGTTTTGAACGTCATGGACCATATGAGATGTTCCAGGAATTGAAGTTAATATTTCAAGCAAATACCCGAGTTGAGAGATATGTAGTCTCCAACAAGTTCTATAGCTAAAAGATGGAGGAGAATAGCTCAAGCAGTGAGCATGTGCTCAAATTGTCTGGGTACTACAATTGCTTGAATCAAGTGGGAGTTAATCTTCCAGATAAAATAGTGATTGACAGAATTCTCTAGTCACCATCACCAAGTTAGTAGAACTTCGTGATGAACTATAATATTCAAGGGATGACAAAAGTAATTCCCAAGCTCTTCGTGATGCTGAAATCGACGAAGGTAGAAATAAAAAAAACATCAAGTGTTGATGGTTAACAAGACCTCTAGTTTCAAGAAAAGGGCAAAGGGAAGAAGGGGGACTTCAAGAAGAACGGGAAGCGAGTTGCTGCTCAAGTGAAGAAGCCCAAGTTTGTACCTAAGCCTGAGACTGAGTGCTTCTACTGCAAAGGGACTGGTCACTGGAAGCGGAACTACCCCAAGTGATTGGCGGATAAGAAGGATGGCAAAGTGAACATAAATATATTTGATATACATGTTATTGATGTGTACTTTACTAGTGTTTATAGCAACCCCTCAGTATTTGATACTAGTTCAGTTGCTAAGATTAGTAACTCGAAACGGGAGTTGCAGAATGAACAGAGACTAGTTAAGGGTGAAGTGATGATGTGTGTTGGAAGTGGTTCCAAGATTGATATGATCATCATCGCACACTCCCTATACTTTCGGGATTAGTGTTGAACCCAAATAAGTGTTATTTGGTGTTTGCGTTGAGCATGAATATGATTTAATCATGTTTATTGCAATACAGTTATACATTTAAATTAGAGAATAATTTTTGTTCTGTTTACATGAATAAAACCTTCTATGGTCATACACCCAATAAAATGGTTTGTTGGATCTCGATCGTAGTGATACACATATTCATAATATTGAAAGCCAAAATATGCAAAGTTAATAATGATAGTGCAACTTATTTGTGGCACTGCCGTTTAGGTCATATTGGTGTAAAGCGCATGAAGAAACTCCATACTGATGGGCTTTTGGAATCACTTGATTATGAATCACTTGATGCTTGCGAACCATGCCTCATGGGAAAGATCACTAAGACTCCATTCTCCGGAACAATGGAGCGAGCAACTGACTTATTGGAAATAATACATACTGATGTATGCGATCTGATGAGTGTTAAGGCTCGTGGCGATTATCGTTATTTTCTGACCTTCACAGATGATTTGAGCAGATATGGGTATATCTACTTGATGAAACATAAGTCTGAAACATTTGAAAAGTTCAAAGAATTTCAGAGTAAAGTGGAAAATCATTGTGACAAGAAAATAAAGTTTTTACGATCTAATCGCGGAGACGAATATTTGAGTTACGAGTTTGGTCTTCAATTAAAACAATGTGGAATAGTTTCACAAACTCATGCCACCTGGAACACCACAACATAATGGTGTGTCCGAACGTCATAACCGTACTTTATTGGATATAGTGCAATCTATGATGTCTCTTACAGATTTACCGCTATCGTTTTGGGGTTATGCATTAGAGACAGTTGCATTCACGTTAAATAGGGCACCATCTAAATCCGTTGAGACGACACTATATGAACTGTGGTTTAGCAAGAAACCAAAGTTGTCGTTTCTTAAAGTTTGGGGTTGTGATGCTTATGTGAAAAAATTTCATTCTGATAAGCTCAAACCCAAATCGGAGAAATGTGTCTTCATAGGATACCCAAAGGAGACAGCTGGGTACACCTTCTATCACAGATCCGAAGGCAAGATATTCGTTGCTTAGAATGGATCCTTTCTTGAGAAGGAGTTTCTCTCGAAAGAAGTTAGTGGGAGGAAAGTAGAACTTGATGAGGTAACTGTACCTGCTCCCTTATTGGAAAGCAGTTCATCACAGAAAACGGTTTCTATGACACCTACACCAATTAGTGAGGAATTTAATGATGATGATCGTGAAACTTCAAATCAAGTTATTACTGAACCTCGCAGATCAACCAGAGTAAGATCCGCACCAGAGTGGTACGGTAATCCTGTTCTGGAAATCATGCTACTAGATCATGATGAACCTATGAACTATGAAGAAGCGATGGTGAGCCCAGATTCCGCAAAATGGCTTGAAGCCATGAAATCTGAGATGGGATCCATGTATGAAAACAAAGTATGGACTTTAGTTGACTTGCCCAATGATCGGCAAGCAATTGAAAATAAATGGATCTTCAAGAGGAAGACGGACGCTGATAGTAGTGTTACTATCTACAAAGCTAGAATTGTCACAAAAAGGTTTTCGACAAGTTCAAGATGTTGACTACGATGAGAGTTTCTCACTCGTATCTATGCTTAAGTCTGTCCGAATCATGTTAGCAATTGCCGCATTTTATGAAATCTGGCAAATGGATAAACAAAGTTGCATTCCTTAATGGATTTCTTAAAGAAGAGTTGTATATGATGCAACCAGAAGGTTTTATCAATCCTAAAAGTGCTAACAAAATGTGCAAGCTCCAGCGATCCATCTATGGACTGGTGCAAGCATCTCGGAGTTGGAATATGCACTTTGATGAGATGATCAAAGCATATAGTTTTATACAGACTTGAGATGAAGCCTGTTTTTACAAGAAAGTGAGTGGGAGCACTACAACATTTCTGATAAGTATATGTGAATGACATATTGTTAATCGGAAATAATGTAGAATTATTCTGCAAAGCATAAAGGAGTGTTTGAAAGAAATTTTTCAAAGAAAGACCTCGGCGAAGCTGCTTACATATTAAGCATCAAGATCTATAGAGATAGATCAAGACGCTTGATAAGTTTTTTCAATGAGTACATACCTTGACAATATTTTGAAGTAGTTCAAAATAGAACAGTCAAAGAAAAGAGTTCTTGGCTGTGTTACAAAGTGTGAAATTGAGTAAGACTCAAAGCCCGACCACGACAGAAGATAGAAAGAGAATGAAAGTCATTCCCTATGCCTCAGCCATAGGTTCTATAAAGTATGCCATGCTGTGTACCAGGTCTATTGTATACCCTACACTGTGTTAAGCAAGGGAGTATGTCGGGGGTTAGGTGCGACATATGCCAAAGGATGGCTTATCATGGTGGGGGCGAGTAGAACGTCTCCGGTGCCTGGAAGCGGGATGAGGCGTAGACATGCACGCCGGCGGATCTTACCCAGCTTCGGGGCTCTCCGAGGAGATAACACCCCTACTGCTGCTCTGCGGGGTCTCCGCATGGTCACTATGGTGATATGTGTACAAAGTTGCTCCTCGAGTTGTGTTCTGGAGGTAGGAGAGGGCAAGGCTAGATCTCTCCCTTCTATGCTTCTGTCTAGTGGTAAAAGGATCGAACCCTTTGCAGGGGTGCTCCGGGGGGTTTATATAGGCCTACCCCCTGGGGGTACAATGGTAATCCGACTGGGCGCGGGTCCCAGCCGTCTGTCTCTTAGGCCGCCGTCTTCTCCGCCGACTCCTGGGGGCCACCTCTGGTGGGCCCCGCCGACCGACCTGGCCACTGTAGCCGCGCCTCTGATGACGTTGGCTGGGTCGTGGGGGCGTGGCAACAGTGCCGCCGCCTGGCGGGCGATCACTGTCGCCACTCCCCGTCTTATCTGGTTAATGGCATGTGGGGCCCGTGGGAGGAACGGGCCGACTCTCGGAGGCCGACTCCCACGGGGTCCGTCTTCGGGTGCTCTCGCCGTCTTCGTCCCTCCCGTTAACTAGCGGGGCCCGCCGTATCCAGGCCATACATGCGGGCCAACGTGGGAATAGTGCTCCGTCGTCAGGGCGATCGTCAGGGCCAGTATGGCGACAGTGCCGCGCCGGACGGAGCTCTCCTCCGGTACGGCATACTGTAGCCATACCTGCCCCTGGTAATCAATGTAGGGGAGGGCCGTACTCCGGCCATCCCCGGTCTCGTCCTTCTTCTCGAAGGCAGAGAGTGGTGAAGTCGCGGGCCGACTCCCCATAGTCGGCCTCCCTGGAGTCGCCGATTGGGAGTCACAGCCGTCTCTGGTACTCAGCCGTGAGTGGGTGTCGGCGATGTTGCGGCCGACTTCCAGAGTCGGCTGATCGTCTTGGGATTCTTTGAGGGGCGTAGCCTGCCCCGATGTCTTGAAAGGTTCTGGGTCTCGGGTTAGCCTACCCGTGGCCCAATACTCCGACAGTAGTCCCCGAAGCTGGTGAGGCGCCGAGGGAGACCTGTCGAGGAGCCTCAACAGTTTCTTCCTCCGAGTGGATCATGGGGGAGGCGATCTTATCGAGGCCGCCTCCGACAAGCCGACTATGGGAAGCCGGACTCGTCGAAGGTCCTCTTGCTTTTCAAAGAGTTTGAAAGTCGTAGCGGGATTCGGGCGGCGTGCCTAATAAGCCACACGGCCGCCGCCCGTTGCGGACCCGCCGAGGGACGCCACGTGGACGAGCCAGTCTGCCAGCCCACGCGCGCGACGGGACAGGCCCATGGGTGGGGCCCGCCATTACCGCGCCTTGGCCCTCGAACGGATTCATTGCGGCCGCGCGGGTGGTTGAGCTTCTCAGCGCAGTAAATGCGCGTGGTAACTTCTATGGTAAATCGTGGGGTTCGTGGGGGCGTGGGCGCAGTTAATCCCACGACGTCCCCTCGGCTCTTCAGCCCGCAGGCCTATAAGTAGGCGGAGGGAACGGGGCGGCGAAGCACGCGCGCCCGCTCCCCTCTGCTCCCCTTGCTTCTTTTCTCCTCCTTCTTTCTCCCACCGCTGCCGCGCCGGACTGCGCCCTGCACGCAGCGATGAGCTCTTCTTCCGCCGCTGCGCCCACCGCCGTGCGCTCTGGCGTATAGGATGGCTCTGAGATCGACGACGACATGATTGACTTCCTCCGCAAGACGTGCCGCATCCCTACGCGCACCTCGTGCAGGCCCGCGCTCCGCCGCCGACGGAGGTGCGCGGGCTGGGGCTGCCGGCGAGCGGGTTCTTCCGCTCGTTCCTGGAATTTCACGGCCTCCAGCCGCACCACCTCACTCCAAACACGGTGGTGCTGCTGGCGGCCTTCACTTCGTTGTGCGAGGGCTTCCTCGGCGTTCTCCCCACCATCGAGCTGTGGGGAGAGTTCTTTCATTCCAGGCTCGGCACGCATGTCGCCGGCGTGCCAGCTCAGTGTGGTGCCTTCATCGCGCTGCGGAGGTCGACGGCCGATAACCCGTTCCCCGCCATCCAGCTGATCAAATCGGTGAAGATGTGGCAGTGCTCCTACTTCTATGTGAAGAACGTCGCCTCAGACGGCGACTGGGTTAACCTGCCGGCTTATGCAGCCGGCGCACCAGCCAGGAGGCAGCCCAGCTGGTCCTACCACGCCAAGACGCTGACCCCGGCTGGAGCCGCCGCCGTATCACGACTTCGAGTGCTGACGCAGTCGGCCAGCTTGACCAGAGCCGACTTGCTGGCCGCCTTCGTGGTTCGCCGAGTCCTCCCGCTCCAAGGCCGGCCTCATCTGATCTGTCAGATGAACGGCCACCGGGACCCCAGTCGGACGTGCACCAAGGACATGCCTCACGCGGAGGTAGACGACACGGTGAACTACATCGCGAGCTGCGGCCTCTCGAAGGATTGGCAGTTCGGCCTGGAGCCGTACTCGCGCGCCAACCCCCCGCCGGTGGTAAGTGATTCTTCTTCTTCTTGTTGTTCTTCTTCAGCCGAATCCGACTCCTGACCTCTTTATTCTTATCTCTTGAACCAGAACCCTCTCCTCCAGCCCGCGGCCGGCGCCACTGGGCCGCCCCGCCAGTTCGCCCCCGATCGGGCGGAGACCGACATCGACGACCCCGACTTGGGGGCGGCGGCGATGGAGGCCGACGCCGAAGGGGGCGGCGAAGGAGAGGAAGGCGGCCCCGGGCCCTCGGCCACCTTCGCCGACTGGCCCGCCGGCGAAGATGGGGGAGTCGCCCCGCGCTATCAACCAAGGCAAGACGGCGCGAGGAAGCGTCGGGCCGGGCCGAGTTCCCTCGGAGGCCGAGAAAAGAAGTTTGAGGGGGCGGCCGCCGCGACCAAACGGGAAGAGGCGGTCGTGAGGGCCCATCGCTTCCGCAAGGAAGTGAAGAAGCCGCCGTTGTCTTCTGGGTACGTGTTTCTCTTCCTAGTCTTGTTTTATCTCTTGGTGGATTTTGTCTGAGTCCTTACGTGTCTTCCTTGTTCCAGCGCTCCCCTCACTCTTGGGAGGGTCGCCGCCGCCTCCATCAGGGGGTCGGTAGAGTCGTCCGCCACGACTCGGCGTATCGACCCCGCTGCCGACCTCCGGGAAGCGACGGAACGGAACACGAAGGAGAAGCGTGATGAGGACGAGGCCGCCCGCCGGGAGAAGGCGGAGGCCGAGAAGGCGGCCGCCTCCACCCAGGAGGGGATGGAGGGAGCAGAAGCCGCCGCCGCGACCAAAGAGCGGGCCGAAGAAGCCGTGCACCGCCAGTCGGCGCTGCTTGTTATCCCGTTGCGCTCGGCGCCGCCTCCGGATCCCATGGAGCAGTCTGGGGAGGCCGGCGGGGAACACGCCGTCGTGGAGAGGGAGGGCGGCGATGCCCCCGGTCTGGACACTGTGGTGCCGCCATCACCGCCTCCGCCGCCATCGGGAGGCGCGAGGGAAGAAAGGCCGGCGGACCCGCCGGTGCCGCCGACCATGAACGAAGCCGAGGCGAACTTGCTTCTCCAAGTCGCCTCGCCGACACGCCGCCGTCTGGAGAAGGCGACTTCAGCGCCGCGACCGCTGGAGACTAGAGCAGCCAGCTCGGCCGCCCCAGACGTCGAGGTGACGAGCGCCGCGCCCGTTGGGTGGGTGCGAGGAGGCGGCACTGGCCCGCTGAACCAGGCGCTCCTGGACGTCCAGGCAAAGTTGCGGGCCGAGAGCGACGCCCTCCAGAACTGCACCAAAGCGCATCTGGCGTCGCGTGCGGCCGTCCGGGTATGTTTCTTCTGTTTTTGTTTTTCTTGCTCTTCTTTGTGGGGGCGCGCCAGCGCACCCACTGGGTGTAGTCCACGAGTTCCGAGCCGGCTGCTGAGCAGGCGGGTTGGAACTCTACTGGCGAGTTCCAGACGCTTATTCTTTTTGAAAATGCTTATCATAGGACTACCACAACCTACGAGTCACCGTCTTCAACCGCAATGTTGAAGAGCTGGGCAAGCGGACTGCCGACTTGTCGGAGAGCCGGAGTGAGTTTCCTTCTTTTTGCGGGGGTGCGCTGGCGCACCCGCGGGCTGTAGTCCCCGAGATTCGGGCCGACTGCTGCGCAGTCGGGCCGGATCTTCTTGGTGACCTTTTCTGATGACTTGTGTCCTTTTTCTTCTTTCTTCAGAGGCCAACGCCGTTCTTCAGCAGCAGCTGGGCGAATCCAACACCGCCTTGCGTGCCAAGGAGGTGGAGTGTGGCAAGCTCGTCACGGAGCGCGACCTGCTGGCCGCGCAGCTGGCGGAGCAGAAGGAGCTGCTCAAGAAGGCGCAGGAGGAGGTGAAGGGGAGGGAGGCTGGGCTCCAAGCTGAGTTCGAAGCCGAGCGCTCCTCCTGGACCGATAAGGAGGCGATGCTGACCTCTGGCTTCCACGAAATTGAAGATATCTTTGATGGTAAGTTTTCTTTACTCGCTTCCTTTGGGCAGCCAACTGTGGGCCGACTCTTGCCCTTTCTGACTTGCTTCTCTTTTTTCCGCCTTGGTAGATTTCTTCCTAGGCCATGCGCAAGCCGCCGTTCAAGCCATCGAGGCCGATCGCGAAGCGCGGAGGGCGGCCGGCGAGGAGGTTGCTGCCAACGCCCCCCGGACTCTTGATGAACAACTTTTGAGCGTTGAGGCTCGCCTGCGGCCGGCTCACTGGATGCTGCGCCGGCTTCAGCGCGCCGGTGCCCAGGCGATCGCTGCTTTGTGGCCGGAGATGCCGATTCTGCGCACCCCCAGCCGGACAATGGAGCGGGGTTGATAGTAGATCGTGTAAGGCGCCAACTCTATGGCCCATTTGGCTACTCGGCCAGACGCATCTCGACTTCCAATGATCTCGGCCAATGGAGCTGTGCAGACCACTGTGATTGGATGCTCTTGGAAGTAAGGCTTCAGCTTCTTGGCGGCGAAGTGCACGCCGTAACACATCTTCTGGTAGTGGGGGTAGTTCTGCTTGGAGGTCGACGGTACTTCACTCAGGTAATATACCGGTCTCTGGACTAGCAGTGCCTTGCCTTCCTCCTTGCGCTCTACTACAATGACTGTGCTGACTACTCGGCTGGTGGCGGCGATGTACAGGAGCATGGGCTCCTTGGGAGTCGGAGCCGCCAACACAGGGGGATCAACCAACATCTTCTTTAGCTGTAGAAAGGCCTCATCCGCCTTGTGGTTCCACTCGAAAAAATTGGTCTTCTTCATGAGCTGGTACAACGGGAGAGCTTTCTCGCCCAGCCGACTGATGAAACGGCTGATGGATGCCAGGCAGCCAGTGAACTTCTGCACATCCAACAGTCGGCTGGGTACCTCCATCCTCTCGATGGCCTTGATCTTGACATGGTTGCACTCTATGCCGCGATCGGAGACCAGGAAGCCGAGTAGCTGGCCTGCTGGTACTCCGAAAACGCACTTCTCGGGGTTCAGCCTGATCCGGAATCGGCGCAGGTTCTCAAAGGTTTCTTTGAGGTCTTCCAGCAAAGTTCTGCGCTTTTCTGTCTTCACCACCACATCATCCACGTAAACGTGGGCATTTCGGCCGAGTTGCTTGAGGAGGCACTTCTGCATGCAACGCTGAAAGGTGGCGTTGGCGTTCCTCAAGCCGAACGTCATGGTCAGATAGCAGAAGGCTCCAAACGGCGTGATGAAGGCGGTCTTTAATCGGTCTGCCGGGTTCAACCTGATCTGGTGATATCCTGAATAGGCATCTAAGAAGCTCAACAGCTCGCATCCGGCTGTGGAGTCTATCACCTGATCGATTCTCGGCAAAGCAAACGGGTCCTTCGGGCAGGCTTTGTTGAGGCTTGTGTAGTCAATACACATTCGCCACTGCTTGTTCTTCTTCAGTACTAAAACTGGGTTTGCTAGCCACTCTGGGAAAAACACTTCCATGATAAAGCCGGCTGCAAGGAGCCAGGCTATCTCTTCACCAACAACTCTTCTCTTCTCTTCTGACAGGCGGCGCAAGGGCTGCCTGACGGGCTTCGCATCAGACCGGACATGTAACTTGTGCTCGGCGAATTCCGTCGGCACACCTGGCATGTCTTTGGGGGACCATGCGAAGATGTCCCGATTCTCACGGAGGAAATCGACGAGCTCGCCTTCCTATTTGCTATCAAGGTTTGCACCTATGACAGCGTACCTCTCCGTGTGCTCTGGGTCGAAGGGTATCTTCTTCGTTTCCTTCGCTGGCTTGAACGAGCCCTCAGCTTCCGACTCCTTGGGGTTGGGCGACATCTCAGGCCGCTTGTCGGCCATCGCCACAACCCGATCAAGAAGCTGCTTCTCTGCTGCAATGACCAGGGACTCGGCCAGCCGACTGCTCTCGGTCGCGCAAGCGGACGACTTCCTGTAGTCGCCGGTCACAGTCAGAATTCCCTTGGAACTCGGCATCTTCATCTTGAGGTAGGCGTAGTGGGGGACCGCCATGAACTTGGCCAAAGCAGGTCGGCCAAGCAGCGCATGGTATGGGCTTCTGAGGTCCACCACTTCAAACCAGACTGGCTCTCGGCGGAAATGTTCCTTATCCCCGAAGAGGACGTCTATCAGAATCTTGCCGATTGGGGAGCAGGAAAGGCCAGGGACGATCCCATGAAACATGGTTCGGCTGCTCTGGAGCTGTCTTTGCTTGATTCCCAGCTTCTCCATCGTATCCTTGTACAGGATGTTGATACTGCTACCTCCATCTATCAGAACTCACGAAAAGCGAGTTGCCCGCCTATCAGTGGCAAAAGTGGCCTCCAGGACCAGGGCATAGGACCCTGGATTCGGCATCACCTCTGGGTGATCAGCTCTGCTCCAGCTGATAGGCTTCTCGGACCAGTGCATGAACTCTGGAGTGTCTGATGCCACTGCGTTGACTTCTTGCTGGTGCAGCCGCCTGTTGTGTCTGTCAGCTGCCACACTGGTGAACACCGCGTAGGTTCCATGCTCTTCCGGGTACTTGTCTTGTACTGTGCCGACTGGCCTGGCAGCCGACTGCTGGGGCGGAGGCGGAGGCGGCTGCCCAGCCGGTGGGGGAGGCGCCAGACCGTCTCCTTTGGCAATCCGGGTAAGCCAGTGGCACTTTCTGGTGATGTGGTTCGACGGCTTCGCGCCGCTGTGGAACTTGCAGGGACCATTCAGAGTCTGCTCGTAGGAGAAAGCCGGCAACCAATTGGGCTAGCAGCCCTTCTGCCGCTTGGGCGGTGGCTGCTCCTCCGGCTGCTGGTCTTCGACCGCCGCGACCTGCCGGCTACTGGAAGCCGGCTGCGGGGCCTTGCGCTTGTGATCGTTCTGCTGTTGTCGCCGACTGGTGTCTCCAGCCGGGGTTCTGGGAGCCTGAGGGGCCATTTTGCCGGTCGCGCTGACTTGGATCTCCGTCTTCATAGAAGAGTCGGTTGTGGCGTACTTGTCTGCTATGATCAGCAGCTCATCCAGGGTCTCCGGCTCGTCGCAGAGGAGCTTATGCTTGAGGAGGGTGCCTTCTCTGCACCCGGCGGTGAAGTACTCGATGGCCTGCACCTCGTGCACGCCCTCGACGGAGTTTCGAAGCCCGGCCCAACGCGTGAGGTAGTCGTGAGTCGATTCGTCGGGGCCTTGCACGCACAAGGAGAGCTGGCGAGGCTTGGGAGGTCGCTTGTATGTGCTCGTAAAGTTGCGGATGAAAGCCTCGGTGAAGTCGGACCAGCCGTTGATGCTGCGGGGTTTCAGGCTGTTCAGCCATGTCCGGGCTGTGCCCTGGAGCATGAGCGGAACATACTTCACGGCAACACGCTTGTTGCCGTTCGCTATGCTGACGGCTGTGGAGTAGTCAACCAGCCAGTCCTCTGGCTTCACGGAGCCGGTGTACTTGGGAGTGTCTCTAGGGAGGGTGAACCCTTTGGGGAAGGGCTCATCTCGAATGCGGGGGCCGAAACAAGGCGGTCCCAGCTCGTCTTCTTCTTCGAGTGCCAGGGATCGGTGGAGTCGGTCAATCCGGTGGCGGGCATCATTCTCCCCGAATCCCTCTCGGCGGCCGAGGCAGCCTCCGAGAGTCGGATGGTCGACAGGCGGCGGGGAGACTCGCCTTTCTCTGCAGGGCGGAGGAGGCACATAGTCGTCCCGCCGCTCTACTGCTCTTGGGCGGCCGTCTTGGTCGCGCTCGATGGTGAGGCGAGTCCGACTGCGGCTCGCAGCCGGCTCCTTGTCTTTTCTTCCGCGAACCCCGCCAGTCGGCGTCCGAGATGTCGTGCCTTGGTCTCGGTGGGGCGGCGGCTCGTCGTTCTGCTGCTGCGGCCCCTCGGTTCGGCAGCCGGCCGCATTATGCGCGCCAGCCGCGTCGAGGAGTTGCTGGACTCGCTCCGTCATCAGTCGGCGCTCTTCGCCTTCGAGTCCATCTAACTCGTCTGCCGCCGCCTGGGCAGCTCGAATGTTCTCGGCGGGCGTGGCGTATACGGGGCGATTGGCCCCGAACATGCTGGCGATGTCCGCACCGCGTTGCCGGACCGCGCCTAGGCGGCTCGGCCCTGTCGGTGCCGGCGAGCTGCCCACAGCGCGATCCATCTCACGCTGGTAGGCCTCTGACAAGCGTCTCATGCTGGCCAGCTTCTTCGCGCCTTCGACGAGCTGGAGGCGGCGTGCCTCCAGCGCTTCGGCGTCGGCGTCCTCTGGAATGGGCGCATCCAGGTCTTGTAGCGCTGCATCAAGCGGGTCGCGAGCTCCTCCGTCAGAGCGCTCGCCATGGCCGATGACGAGCACTTCTATGACGGTGCTCCCACTGCCCTCCGCGCGAGGGAGCGGCTCGTCGTAGACCACCACGTTGGTGGGGAAGGCATCGAGCGACGCGGTGTCGGAATCGACCAGCATCAGGTCGGTGGAGCCTACGGACTCCAGGTCAGTGGCAGGCTCGCCAGCAACATGGAGGTCGTCGAGGAGGCCCGCGAGAAAGCTCTCGGGGCCGCCGGTGCCTACGTCGGATGCAGGCTCGTCGGAGAGGCTAACCTCACCGACAAGATCGGTGAGGCAGCTGGCCGCGCAAACGGTCTCAACGTCGCGCAGCGCGTCGGCGTGAACTTCTTCTGGCGTGCCGGGTTGGCTGCGCTCGCCAGGGAGGAAAAGGGTTCCCGTCCAGAACAGATCTCCGGACGATGGTGCACCTCGCCCCACGGTGGGCGCCAAATGTCGGGGGTTAGGTGCGACATATGCCAAAGGATGGCTTATCATGGTGGGGCGAGTAGAACGTCGCCGGTGCCTGGAAGCGGGATGAGGCGTAGACATGCACGCCGGCGGATCTTACCCAGCTTCGGGGCTCTCCGAGGAGATAACACCCCTACTGCTGCTCTGCAGGGTCTCCGCATGGTCACTATGGTGATATGTCTACAAAGTTGCTCCTCGAGTTGTGTTCTGGAGGTAGGAGAGGGCAAGGCTAGCTCTCTCCCTTCTATGCTTCTGTCTAGTGGTAAAAGGATCGAACCCTTTGCATGGGTGCTCCGGGGGGTTTATATAGGCCTACCCCCCGGGGGTACAATGGTAATCCGACTGGGCGTGGGTCCCAGCCGTCTGTCTCTTAGGCCGCCGTCTTCTCCGCCGACTCCTGGGGACCACCTCTGGTGGGCCCCGCCGACCGACCTGGCCACTGTAGCCGTGCCTCTGATGACATTGGCTGGGTCGTGGGGGCGTGGCAACAGTGCCGCCGCCTGGCGGGCGATCACTGTCGCCACTCCCCGTCTTATCTGGTTAATGGCGTGTGGGGCCCGTGGGAGGAACGGGCCGACTCTCGAAGGCCGACTCCCACGGGGTCCGTCTTCGGGTGCTCTCGCCGTCTTCGTCCCTCCCGCTGACTAGCGGGGCCCGCCGTCTCCAGGCCGTACATGCGGGCCAATGTGGGAACAGTGCTCCGTCGCCAGGGCGATCGTCAGGGCCATTATGGCGACAGTGCCGCGCCGGACGAAGCTCTCCTCCGGTACGGCATACTGTAGCCATACCTGCCCCTGGTAATCAATGTAGGGGAGGGCCGTACTCCGGCCATCCCCGGTCTCGTCCTTCTTCTCGAAGGCAGAGAGTGGTGAAGTCGCGGGCCGACTCCCCATAGTCGGCCTCCCTGGAGTCGCTGATCGGGAGTCACAGCCGTCTCTGGGACTCAGCCGTGAGTGGGTGTCGGCGATGCTGCGGCCGACTTCCAGAGTAGGCTGATTGTCTTGGGATTCTTTGAGGGGCGTAGCCTGCCCCGATGTCTTGAAAGGTTCTGGGTCTCGGGTTAGCCTACCCGTGGCCCAATACTCCGACAGAGTACAATAGTGATCTAAGAGTAGATCACTGGACGACGGTCAAAATTATCCTTAATGGAATAAGGAAATATTTCTCGATTATGGAGGTGACAAAAGGTTTGTCGTAAAAAGTTACGTCGATGCAAGTTTTGACACAGATCTGGATGACTCTAAGTCTCGATCTAGATACATATTGAAAGTGGGAGCAATTAGCTAGAGTAGCTCTGTGCAGAGCATTGTAGACATAGAATTCGCAAAATACTTACGGATCTGTATGTGACAGACCTGTTGACTAATATTGTCTCACAAGCAAAACATGATCACACCTTAGTACTCTTTGGGTGTTAATCAGATAAGCGATGCGAACTAGATTACTGACTCTAGTAAACTTTTTGGGTGTAGGTCACATGACAATGTGAACTATGGGTGTTAATCACATGGTAATGTGAACTATTAGTGTTGAATCACATGGCGATATGAACTAGATTATTGACTCTAGTGCAAGTGAGAGACTGAAGGAAATATGCCCAAGAGGCAATAATAAAGTTATTATTTATTTCCTTATATCATGATAAATGTTAATTATTCATGCTAGAATTGTATTAACCGGAAACATAATACTTGTGTGAATACATAGACAAACTAAAAAACGTCACTAGTATGCCTCTACTTGACTAGCTCATTAATCAAAGATGGTTATGTTTCCTAACCATAGACATGTGTTGTCATTTGATTAATGGGATCACATCATTACGAGAATGATGTGATTGACATGACCCATTCCATTAGCTTAGCACCCAGTCGTTTAGTATCTTGCTACTGCTTTCTTCATGACTTATACATGTTCCTATGACTATGAGATTATGCAACTCCCGTTTACCGGAGGAACACTTAGTGTGCTACCAAACATCACAACGTAACTAGGTGATTATAAAGGAGCTCTACAGGTGTCTCCAAAGGTACATGTTGGGTTGGCGTATTTCGAGATTAGGATTTGTCACTCCGATTGTCGGAGAGGTATCTCTGGGCCCTCTCGGTAATGCACATCACATAAGCCTTGCAAGCATTGCAACTAATGAGTTAGTTGTGAGATGATGTATTACGGAACGAGTAAAGAGACTTGCCGGTAACGAGATTGAACTAGGTATTAAGATACCGATGATCGAATCTCGGGCAAGTAACATACCGATGACAAAGGGAACACCGTATGTTGTTATGCGGTCTGACCGATAAAGATCTTCGTAGAATATGTAGGAGCCAATATGAGCATCCAGGTTCCGCTATTGGTTATTGATCGGAGACGTGTCTCGGTCATGTCTACATTGTTCTTGAACCCGTAGGGTCCGCACGCTTAAGGTTTCGATGACAGTTATATTATGAGTTTATTAGTTTTGACGTACCGAAGGAGTTCGGAGTTCCGGATGAGATCGCGGACATGACGAGGAGTCTCGAAATGGTCGAGACGTAAAGATCAATATATTGGACGACTATATTCGGACATCGGAAAGGTTCTAAGTGGTTCGGGTATTTTTCGGAGTACCGGAGAGTTACGGGAATACAGGGGAAGAAGTATATGGGCCTTATTGGGCTTTAGGGGAGAGGAAGAGGCAGGCCACGCGCCCCCCATTAACTAGTCCGAATTGGACTAGGGGGAGGGGCGACGCCCCCTCCTTCCTTCTCTTCCCTCTTCCCCTTCCTTGTCTCCTACTCCTACTACTTGGAAGGACTCCTAGCTGGACTAGGAAAGGGGGAATCCTACTCCCGGTGGGAGTAGGACTCCCCTAGGGCGCGTGAGGGAGTCCTGGATTAGGGCTCCTGGACTATGAAGATACAAGATTGAAGACTTCGTCCCGTGTCCGGAAGGGATTTTCCTTGGCGTGGAAGGCAAGCTAGGCGATGCGGATACTCAAAATCTCCTACCATTGTAACCGACTTTGTGTAACCCTAACCCTATCTGTTGTCTATATAAACCGGAGGGTTGTAGTCCGTAGGACAGAATCATCATACACAACCATACCATAGGCTAGCTTCTAGGGTTTAGCCTCCTTGATCTCGTGGTAGATCTACTCTTGTACTACCCATATCATCAATATTAATCAAGCAGGAGTTGGGTTTTACCTCCATCGAGAGGGCCCGAACCTGGGTAAACTTCGTGTCACTTGTCTCCTGTTACCATACGACCTTGACGCACAGTTCGGGACCCCCTACCCGAGATCCGCCGGTTTTGACACCAACATTGGTGCTTTCATTGAGAGTTCCTCTGTGTCGTCGCCTTTAGGCCCGATGGCTCCTCTGATCATCAACAACGATGAGGTCTAGGGTGAGACTTTTCTCCCCGGACAGATCTTCGTCTTCGGCGGCTTCGCTCTGCGGGCCAATTCGCTTGGTCATCTGGAGCAGATCGAAAGCTACGCCCCTGGCCATCAAGTCAGGTTTGGAAGCTTAAACTACACGGCGGATATCCGTGGAGACTTGATCTTCGACGGGTTCGAGCCACAGCCAAGCGCGCCGCACTATCTCGAGGGGCACGATCTAGCTCTGCCTCCGAACAGTGTCCTGGAGGCCGCACACGCACCGGTTCCGACCCTTGACTCGGAGCCTACTGCGCTAATTGAGGATGAGCGGTTGGACATTACCTCGGGGGCTGCGATCTCAAAGGCGATCGAGCCAAACGCTAGCCCCGCACTCCGCGTGACCCGTGACCCCGAGGGTCCGGACTCCTCCCTGAACTCCAAACCCCCCGCGCCCCTGCCAGTCGAAGCCGATTGGGCGCCGATAATGGAGTTCACCGCCGCGGACATCTTTCAACACTCGCCTTTTGGCGACATCCTAAATTCTCTCAAGTCTCTCTCTTTATTAGGAGAGCCCTGGCCGGATTACGGTCAGCGAGGATGGGATACGGACGATGAAGAAATTCAAAGCCCACCCACCACCCACTTGGTAGCCATTGTCGACGATTTAACCGACATGCTTGACTTCGGCTCCGAAGACTTCGACGGTATGGACGACGAAATAGGAGACGAACAAGAACCAGCACCTGTATGGCGCTGGACAGCCACCTCGTCATATGACGTATATATGGTGGATGCTCCAAAAGATGGAGATGGTGATGGAACAGCGGGGGATGACACCTCCAAGAAACAGCAAAAGCGCCGGCATCAGCGGCGCCGCTCTAAATCCTGCCAAAGCAAAAACGGTGATTCCAGCATGGGAGATAATACTACCCCGGATAGCGCCGAAGAGCACCCAACTCAACAGGATTCGGCGCAGGAAGATGGAGAAACCAGCCCTCATGAGAGAGCGGCAGAACGAGAGGTTGAGGATGATAACTATATGCCTTCCTCTGAAGACGAGGCAAGCCTCGATGACGACGAATTCATCATACCATTAGACCCCGCCGAACAAGAGCGTTTCAAACGCAGGCTCTTAGCCACGGCGAGCAACCTAAAGAAAAAGCAACAACAACTTAGAGCTGATCAAGATTTGCTAGCCGATAGATGGACTGAAGTCCTTGCGGCCGAAGAGTATGAACTCGAGCGCCCCTCCAAAAATTACCCAAAGCGCAGGCCGCTACCCCGATCAGAGGAGGAGGCGCCTACATCACCAGCACACGACATGGCAGACCGTCCACCTCGCGGCCGTGATAGAGAGGCATGTCGGACCTCCACCCAAACCATGCCCTGATGCCGCTCAACCAAGGCACGGGAAAATGCGCCAGACCTGCGAGATGTACTGGAGGATAAAGCAAGACAAACAAGATCGATCTACGGATCGCGCAGGCGCCCGACGACACGTGACGATGATCTTCACTCCGGACACAATAAATCCGGTCGGGCCGAACACAACAGACATAGCTCTTCCGAGCTACGTCGTGACATAGCCCAGTACAGGGGCGCCGCACACCCACTATGCTTCACAGATGAAGTAATGGATCATAAAATCCCAGAGGGTTTCAAACCCGTAAACATCGAATCATACGATGGCACGACAGATCCGGCGGTATGGCTCGAGGATTATCTCCTTCACATCCACATGGCACGTGGCGATGATCTACACGCCATCAAATACCTCCCTCTCAAACTCAAAGGACCGGCCCGGCACTGGCTTAACAGCATGCCAGCAGACTCAATCGGTTCTTGGGAGGACCTGGAAGCTGCATTCCTCGACAACTTCCAGGGCACTTATGTCTGACCACCGGATGCCGACGACCTGAGCCACATAATTCAGCAGCTAGAGGAATCGGCCAGGCAATTCTGGACACGGTTCCTAACAAAGAAAAACCAGATAGTCGACTGTCCGGACGCAGAGGCCCTAGCAGCCTCCAAGCATAACATCCGCGACGAGTGGCTTGCCCGGCACCTGGGACAAGAAAAGCCGAAATCTATGGCAGCCCTCACGACACTCATGACCCGCTTTTGCGCGGGCGAAGATAGCTGGCTAGCTCGCAGCAATAACTTATCAAAGAACCCTGGTAATTCGGATACCAAGGACAAAAGTGGCAGGACACGTCAAAATAAGCAAAAGCGCCGCGTTAGCAGTGACGGCAATGAAGATACGGCAGTCAACGCCGGATTCAGAGGCTATAAATCCGGTCAGCGGAAAAAGGCATTTAAAAAGAATACTCAGGGCCTGTCCAGTTTGGACCGAATACTCGACCGCTTGTGCCAGATCCATGGCACCCCCGAAAGGCCAGCCAATCACACCAATAGGGATTGTTGGGTGTTCAAGCAGGCAGGCAAGTTAAGAGCCGAAAACAAAGACAAGGGGCTGCATAGCGATGACGAGGAGGAGCCCAGGCCGCCGAACAACAATGGACAGAAGGGGTTTCCCCCACAAGTGCGGACAGTGAACATGATATACGCAACCCACATTCCCTAGAAGGAGCGGAAGCGTGCGCTACGGGACGTATACGCAATGGAGCCAGTCGCCCCAAAGTTCAACCCATGGTCCTCTTGCCCGATCACTTTTGATCGAAGGGACCACCCCACTAGCATCCGTCATGGCGGCTTTGCCGCATTGGTTCTCGACCCAATCATCGACGGATTTCATCTCACAAGAGTCCTCATGGACGGCGGCAGTAGCCTGAACCTGCTTTACCAGGATACAGTGCGGAAAATGGGCATAGATCCATCAAGGATTAAGCCCACAAGGACGACCTTTAAAGGCGTTATACCAGGTGTAGAAGCCAACTGTACAGGCTCCGTAACACTTGATGTGGTCTTCGGATCTCCGGATAACTTCCGAAGCGAAGAGTTAATCTTCGACATAGTCCCGTTCCGCAGTGGCTATCACGCCCTGCTCGAACGAACCGCATTCGCCAAATTCAATGCGGTGCCGCACTACGCATACCTCAAGCTAAAGATGCCAGGCCCTCGAGGAGTAATCACGGTCAACGGAAACACCGAACACTCCCTCCGTACGGAGGAGCACACGGCGGCTCTCGCAGCGGAAGTACAAAGCAGCCTTTTTAGGCAACTCTCCAGTCCGGCCGTTAAAAAGCCAGACACTGCCAAGCACGCCCGGAGTAACCTACAACAAGACTGCCTGGCACGTTCTGAACAGGCGTAGCAATGCGGCCCCAACCCCAGCCATCGCGACATAGCGAAGCTAGAACCTCGCGTACATAATTACGCCCTTGAAATACCATGGGCACAGGGGAAGGGACACAGTAACGGCATGCTCGCAATATGGCTTAATACGTACTAGGGGCTGCCGGATCCTTTTTATTACTTTCAGGACTCCACACTTTGGACGACCTGTTCGGCAATTCGGCTGCCGCACAAACGATACAAGATCCAGGGAAGCAGACAAAGCTATGTCGCATTATGGAACTCTCAGGTGGTCTCTATTACGAGCGGTATATCTATTTCGAACGCAATTCCGCGGCCTGCCCCTGGTTAGGACATGTTAAATAGTCTAATATATTTTTGCTTATCACACTACTTGTATCGTTCGGCTTTGATAAATAGCCTCTTTATAAACAATGCATAGCTTTTTATCTATTTTTTGCATTATCCTCTTTTAATATATATGTTTATTAAATAACATGATCGCACCCGTACACCATGGTACGGCAAACACGCCAGGGGCTTCAGTACCCTTCGATCTGGTGTGAGAAGTCCGTACACTTTCACAAGTGCGGCACCCCGAACTTATAGCACTATATGCATCGGCTCCGAATCATGATTTGGGTCAATAGTTGGGTTTGCCCGGCTCCTATGTTTTGGTGCCTTACGTTCCGCTATATCGGCTAAGGTAGCACTAGGAGAACCACTGCGATTGTGCCCCAGTTCAGCTGGGTTAAGCACCTCAGTGGAGAAAGCTAAAACTGACTGTCATGATAAGGTGAGAGACCGGTCGCTGTTCGAGAGGTTTTTCGAGTCCCTAAAGACTTATGCCGCTTCGAGCGAGGAGCTGGCTCTGTCTGGCCAAAGGCGTGGATAGCGCCCCCGAATTCGGTCTTCCGAACTAGGGGCTTCGCCGAAATTTAAAATTATAAAGTTCTATGGCTAAGTGAGAGTGTTCAAGCATTATAGTATGATTGCCTGGTTCACTGTGCTGAGCGCCTCCCTCGAAGGACCCAACCATGGGAAAAAGAGCGCTCAGGTTTATCCCGAACACCCCAGCACTAGCGGCATGGGGGCAGAAGCCGACGACTGGCCATATCTCAATTTTTGATAAACGGCCGCACAGAAAATAATATTTTAAATTCCATAAGCATTTCTTAGCGCATATGAACAAGTTTTCAGCGCACAGGATAAACACGAGCGAGTTCATTCAAATATTACATCTCTGGTACATTCATCCGCAATAAGGCGGCCACCGGCAAGAACATCCTTGTAGTAGTTCTCGGGCTTGCGATGCTCCTTCCCCTGCGGCGGCCCGTCCCTCACCAGCTTCTCACCGTCAAGCTTACCCCAGTGCACCTTTGCACGAGCAAGGGCCCTCCGGGCACCTTCGATGCAGGCGGAACGCTTGATGACCTCAAGCCGTGGACAGGCCTCCACCAGCCGCCGCACCAGCCCGAAGTAGCTCCCAGGCAGGGCCTCTCCGGGCCACAGCCGAACTATGAAGCCCTTCATGGCTTGTTCGGCCGCCTTGTGGAGCTCGACCAGCTGTTTCAGCTGATAGCTCAAAGGCACAGGGTGTCCGGCCTCAGAATACTGAGACCAGACCACACTCTCCATCGAGCTACCCTCTTCAGCTCGGTAGAATGCGGCGGCATCGGATACGCTACGGGGAAGATCTGCGAACGCCCCTGGAGAACTCCGGATTCGGGTAAGTGACAAGTAGTTTACTTTTATATTCCTACTTTGCATTAAGAATGCATTACCCACTGCTATCTTTTTCATCTCCTCCAACTCTTGGAGGGCCTTTTGGGCTTCGGCCTTGGCACCCTTGGCGGTCTCAAGGGCCGACGCGAGCTCGGATGCTTGCACCTTTGACTCAAGCTCCAAGCTCTCGTGTTTTTTCATGAGAGCCTGCAGCTCTTGCTGCACCTCGCCAACCTGAGCCCCAAGTCTTTCTCGCTCGGTGCGCTCCTCGGTCATTTTCTTTCCGGCCTCAGATAGCGCCTGCTTGAGGGTCGCCACCTCAGTTGTGGCCCCTACAATAAGCAGTACGATCCTGTTATTTTTGCAATCACGCCTCTCTATAGGCACCTTTTTTTCTTTGTAGGGTATTTCTTACCTTCTTTTTCCTCGAGCTGCCGTTTGGCAAGGCCGAGCTCTTGCTCGGTCCGCCCGAGGTCCTTTTTTAGGACATCCACCTGTGCAGTCAGTGCGGCGGTGGATAACAGCGAAGCCTGCATACGCATATTGACTATTTATTGTTAGACTCCTGCGAAAATTAATAGATCCTCTATTCGGCTTTTCTTTCCGAACGCCGAACAGAGCATCAGGGGCTACTGTCTATGCGGTAATATTTTGACATATTTTTACTTACCTCGAAGCCTGTCAGAAGGCTAGCGCAAGCTTCAGTCAGTCTGCTCTTGGCGGACTGAACCCTTCGGATCACCGTACTCATAATAGTACGGTGTTCCTCGTTGATGGAGGCGCCGTCAAGCACCTCCAGCAGATTGTCCGGCATCTCCAGTTGGACGGACGCCGCCGGCTTAGAAGGCTTGCTCCTCTTGGAAGGAGTTCGCCTACCGCGGACTGGAACTGTTGAAGAGTCCGGCGCGGTGTCCGACACAAAGCCGGACTCAGAGCCCTGGGGGGTCTTGTCCCCTTTATTCCTGGGGTCCGGGAGGTCGCCTTTCGGCTCCTCCAGGACCACCTCCTCCTGCCCCGGAGCTTGTTGCGACGCCACTTCGGCGTCGTCTGCAGTGCGGGGGGAGACAGCGGGCGGAACTGAGTTCACGTCCCACGAATCCAGGGAGCCGCTCGACGAATCATCGAGTTTGGCCCGGGGCGGGCTGCATATTCACATTCGACATTAAGGAAAGCTGCGCAACAAAGGAACATCATGAGTTACTCTGGTATGCGAATACTTACGATTTCGCCGGACGCTTGGCCCTGTCCGGCCACTCCTCTCCGCTCTCTTCGGCGTCGTGGGAGTAGTCTGGCGGAGGGGTCTTCCTTTTCCTAGACCCCTCGGCCTCCCTCGCTGGGGCGGCCTTCTTCTTCTTTTCTCCCCCCACTGGGGGGTGAGAGCTTTCTTCTTCCTCCTCCTCGTTTTCACGAGAGGAGGGCGCCTCGGACTCGTTAGACGACGAGTCCTACACCACCAAGTTACGGGCACTCTTTCGAGTCCCGGTGGTCTTCTTCTTCTTGACCTTCTTCTCCGGCACCACATAAGGTGCCAGAGTCAGCAGCTTCACTAGGAGAGCTGGGGCTGGGTCTTCGGGCAGGGGAGCCGGACAGTTAATTGGTCCGGATATCGCCTGCCAAGCCTGTCAAAGGTAAGGGAGTTTAGATCCCGCATAGAGTTAATCTATGAAAAAGAGCTTAATAATCCTGTCAAAGGCATAGATAGCTTACCTCGCTAGCGTGACGCTGCGTGCTGTATCCGCGGTCCTCGGAAGCGGATGCGGGAGCCCCGACGCCTTTGATTAGCACCTTCCAGACGTCTTCATACGACGTGTCGAAGAGCCTGTTGAGGGTTCGGTGCTGCGCCGGGTCGAACTCCCACAAATTGAAATCCCGTTGTTGGCACGGGAGGATCAGACGAACGAGCATGACCTGGACTATATTGACCAGCCGGATTGGCTTGTCTACCAGGGACTGGATGCAGGTCTTTAGTCCGGTCACCTCTTCCTCGTTGCCCCACGATAGGCCCGTCTCTTTCCAGGACATAAGCCGCGTGGGGGGTCCGGATCTGAACTCGGGGGCTGCGACCCATTCCGGATCGCGTGGCTCGGTGATGTAAAACCACCCGGCTTGCCACCCCTTTAGGGTCTCCACAAAGGAGCCCTTGAACCAGAGGACGTTGGCTATCTTGCCAGCCATAGCACCTCCGCACTCCGCTTGGCTGCCGCGCACCACCTTGGTCTTGACGTTGAAGGTCTTGAGCCAAAGGCCAAAATGGGGGCGGATGCGGAGGAAGGCCTCACACATGACGATAAACGCCGAGATGTTGAGGATGAAGTTCGGGGCCAGATCGTGGAAATCTAGGCCATAGTAGAACATGAGTCCCCGGACGAATGGGTGAAGTGGAAAACCCAGTCCGCGGAGGAAGTGGGGGAGGAAAACTACCCTCTCATGGGGCCTTGGGGTGGGGAGAAGCTGCCCCTTCTCAGGAAGCCGGTGCGGGATGTCCTTGGACAGGTATCCGGCTTTCCTTAGCTTTTTTACTTGAACCTCCGTAACGGAGGAGACCATCCACTTGCCTCCCGCTCCGAACATTGCTGGAGAAGGTTGAGGTGAGAAGAGCGAGCTTGGGCGCTGGAGCTTGAGTGCGCGAGAGATGGATTGGCAAAGGAGGAAGAAGGCGTAGGTAAAAAAAGGTGGATCCTTATCCCCTTATATGGGCGGATGCGGTTATGCATTCCCACCTACCTGATAAAACTCGCTTGCCTCCCAAGCGCCATGGTAAATGGCGCGGTTGGGTTACCCACGTCCGTATTGATGAGAATCCCGTTAAAAGGGGCACACGATCTCTGCTTTGACCAGACGTGCCAAGGAAACCGCCTCGCTGAATGCGCTGAGGTGGAAAAGTAAAAACAATTTGTATAAAGAGCTTGGCCGCAGTATGATAACGCACTGCGGAATACGTCAGCAGATTTGATTTGTGTTAATATTATTCTCTCTATGGCAATATGTGGAAACTTATTTTGCAGAGCCGGACACTATTGTTGGTGTTAACAATCTTCTATGAAGGACTTGGAGGAGGAACCCGCCTTGCAATGCCGAAGACAATCTGCGCGCCGGACTCGTCGTCATTGAAGCCTGGTTCAGGGGCTACTGAGGGAGTCCTGGATTAGGGGGTGTTCGGGTAGCCGGACTATACCTTCGCCGGACTCCTGGACTATGAAGATACAAGATTGAAGACTTCGTCCCGTGTCCGGAAGGGACTTTCCTTGGCGTGGAAGGCAAGCTAGGCGATGCGGATACTCAAGATCTCCTACCATTGTAACCGACTCTGTGTAACCCTAACCCTATCCGGTGTCTATATAAACCGGAGGGTTGTAGTCCGTAGGACAGAATCATCATACACAACCATACCATAGGCTACCTTCTAGGGTTTAGCCTCCTTGATCTCATGGTAGATCTACTCTTGTACTACCCATATCATCAATATTAATCAAGCAGGAGTAGGGTTTTACCTCCATCGAGAGGGCCCGAACCTGGGTAAACTTCGTGTCACTTGTCTCCTGTTACCATCCGACCTTGACGCACAATTTGGGACCCCCTACCCGAGATCCGCCGATTTTGACACCGACAGCGCGCCATAGAGAGGGCCGGCCCTCCCCTCCTCCACTCCTTTATACGGGGGCAGGGGGCACCCCATAGACACACAAGTTGATCTTCGTGATCGTTCTCTTAGCCGTGTGCGGTGCCCCCCTCCACCATAATCCTCGATAATATTGTAGCGGTGCTTAGGTGAAGCCCTGCGATGGTAGAACATCAAGATCGTCACCACGCCGTCGTGCTGACGGAACTCATCCCCGACACTTTGCTGGATCGGAGTCCGGGGATCGTCATCGAGCTGAACGTGTGCTAGAACTCGGAGGTGTCATAGTTTCGGTGCTTGATCGGTTGGGCCGTGAAGACGTACGACTACATCGACCGCGTTGTCATAACGCTTCCGTTTTCAGTCTACGAGGGTATGTGGACAACACTCTCCCCTCTCGTTGCTATGCATCACCATGATCTTGCATGTGCGTAGGAAATTTATTGAAATTACTACGTTCCCCAACAGATTGACCCCCTCCCGATGAGAGGATCGATGGTGATGACGATGGTGATGGTTTCCTCCTCCCGGAGGGATGTTTCCCCGGCAGAACAGCTCCACCGGAGCCCTAGATTGGTTCCGCCAAGGTTCCGCCTCGTGGCGGCGGTGTTTCGTCCCGAAAGCTTGCTTGTGATTTTTTTCTCGGACGAAAGACTTCATATAGTAGAAGATGGGCACCGGAGGCCTGCCAGGGGGGCCACCAGGCAGGGGGTGTGCCCAGGGAGGTAGGGCGCCCCCCTCGTGGATGGTGGGTGGCCCCCTATGGTTGATTCTTTCGTCAGTTTTTTTATTAATTCCAAAAACTGCCGCCGTGAAGTTTCAGGACTTTTGGAGTTATGCAGAATAGGTCTCTAATATTTGCTCCTTTTCCAGCCCAGAATTCCAGCTGCCGACATTCTCCCTCTTCATGTAAACCTTGTGAAATAAGAGGGAATAGGCATAAGTATTGTGACATAATGTGTAATAACATCCCATAATGTAATAAATATCGATATAAAAGCATTATGCAAAATGGATGTATCAACTCCCCTAAGCTTAGACCTCGCTTGTCCTCAAGCGGAAGCCGATAACGGAAAATATGTCCACATGTTTAGAGATAGAGGTGTCGATAAAATAAAATACGGACATGAGGGCATCATGATCATTCTTATAGCAGCAATATATATATATATATATATATATATATATATATATATATATATATATATTGTCATATGATTTCTTATGCTAAAGTAACAATCTATTCACAATGTCAAGTATGAAACAGAAACTTTATTGAGAACTAACAAACTATCATCTCGGTCATTGAAGCAATTGCAATTTATCATAACATCGAAAAGAGTCAATATAAGAGCTTTTCAGCAAGACCACATACTCAACTATCATTTAGTCTTTCACAATTGCTAACACTCATGCAATACTTATGGTTATGGAGTTTTAATCGGACACAGAGAAAGATAGGGGCTTATAGTGTTGCCTCCCAACCTTTTACCTCAAGGGTAATGTCAACAATACTAGTTCATGCTAACTCACATCCAATTGGATATATATATATATATATATCAGGATCTTTCCAACACAATGTGCTTGCCATAGGATAAAATGTAAAAAGGAAAGGTGAAGATCACAATGACTCTTGCATAAGGTATAAGACAAGAATAAAAGATAGGCCCTTCGCAGAGGGAATCAGAGGTTGTCATGTGTTTTTGTGGTTGGATGCACAAAATCTTAATGCGAAAGAACATCACTTTATATTGCCACTTGTGATATGGACCTTTATTATGCAGTTCATCACTTTTATTTCTTCCACATCACAAGATCGTATAAATCTTATTTTCTCCACACTAATAAATCATACATATTTAGAGAGCAATTTTTATTGCATGCAATAATGACAACTTACTTGAAGGATCTTACTCAATCCATAGGTAGGTATGGTGGACACTCATGGCAAAAATGGGTTTAAGGATATTCGGAAGCACAAGTAGTATCTCTACTTAGTGCAAAGAATTTGGCTAGCATGAGAGGGAAAGGCAAGCTCAACATGTTGGATGATCCATGACAATATACTTTATTTCGCATATAAGAAAACATAACCCATTATGTTGTCTTCCTTATCCAACATCAACTCTTTAGCATGTCATACTTTAATGAGTGCTCACAGTCATAAAAGATGTCCAAGATAGTATATTTATATGTGAAAACCTCTCTTTCTTTATTACTTCCTATTAATTGCAACGATTACCAAAACTATGTTTGTCAACTCTCAACAACTTTTATTCATCATACTCTTTATATGTGAAGTCATCACTCTCCATAAGATCAATATGATCTCTTTAATTCCCCCTTATTTTTCTTTCTTTTATTCTCTCAAGATCATAGCAAGATGGTGATGATGATGACAATTGTGCCTTCAGCTTTTTCATATTATAATTGAGAAGAGCAATTTCCTCCTTTAAATCCTCGACCTCCGGTTCCAGCTTCAAGATCTTCTCACATAAATCTCCTTTGCTTTTCTGCCTAAAACGAGAAGGAATAGATCGGTTGTTAGACAGTTTAGCCCTCTTAGGGAGACTAGACTTCTTGAACTTCATGTGCATATCCCTAGGTTGAGGTAGAGGAATATCCTCCTCCTCCGAGCTTGAATCATTGATTCTCCTCAAATGAGCATCCTCATCATCAACCGTAGTTTGACCACAAGGACATAGGTCCCATAGGTCTTTGGGTCAGCAACGAGATGTGAGACATAGCTATCTCCGTCGGAGTCTTGAGATGACATCTTGTTCTAAATCTGCTGCAAAAACATCTAGAAACAATAACAGAGGATATTTGCATGGTACGGTGGTCAAAACCTCCGGGGGATTATATAATGAATTTTTACAGACCGAAAGAAGTATCGTTCAAGAAAACAGAGTCCGGGGGGCACACGAGGTGCCCACAAGGCAAGGGGGGCGCCCAGGGGTAGTGTCGAGTCTGACAGTAGTGTAGGGGGTAAGTATGGAGAGGCAAGATCCTAGATATGGAGTAGTTGTAGACACACGAGGTTTACGAGTTCAGGCCCTTCTCGAAGGAAGTAATAGCCCTACGTCTCGGAGCCCGGGGGCGGTCGACTGGATTATGCGTGTATGGATTACAGGGGTGCGAACCCTTTACACTGAGGAGGGGGGTGGCTTATATAGAGTTTGCCAGACCCCTCCGGCCCTCAGTTATGTAGGGTTTAAGGTACATTAAGGTCGGGTGTTACTAGTAACGCCACTAATAAGTGCTATGATGACCATAAAGGCCACTTAATGCCCGTCCGTTAGCGAGCCGAGTGACTTTAGATCTCCTGGCCGTCGAGTGGTTGGCTTTTGGTCGAGTGGTAGGCTTCATGGTCGAGTGTCTTCGAGTCCGTCGAGTGGATCACCTCCAAGTCGATTGAAAGGTGATTTCTTCTAGGGATGTCCCTAGGGAGGGTAGTTTGGATAGGTCCATGACCCTACCCTAGGTACATAGCTTCATCATTAGCCCCCGAATGGATCGAGGTTTGAGTGGGGAAGGAGTTGAGCACTCTTCTGACCCATTCTTCGTGTCACGAGTATGTCTTGTTTCGGATCAATGAACCTGGGCATCGTCACCAACTTCTTTTCCGGTTGCCTTGATCCATTCATAATTTTCTTTAGTCGAGTGACTTTCTTTACTTGAAGATTCCGGAGTGGTTGTGTGGAGGAGAACCTCCGTCTGATGAGTTGTTCTGCTGCCCGCGGATTTCGCGGGATTCGAATTTCGAGAAGCGCGTGGGACAGGGAACTACAGTAATCGGATGGGATAAGAAGGAGCCTCCTCGATCTCCGCGCCACCTTTTTCGCCATGTATTGCGTGCGCGACTGTTGCGGGATTTGACAGGATCGTCTGGGCCTACAGGTCAGCCACTCGGAAGCGACCCCATATAAGCTGCCGGCCCAGGGCTTTTGAACAGTGCGCCTTCACTTTTCCCTTTCCTCTCGAATTCTTCTGCCACCTCTGCCTTCGTCTCAGCGCTGCCGGCCCGCTCGATCTTCGTCTGCGGCGATGGTGAAGGAGAAGACGGCGGCTCTGGAGCGTGCGAAGAAAGTGATGGTGCAGGCGAACGGGAAGAAATCCGGTCGGGGCGGATCTTCTTCGAGGTCCGCTCTGCCGACGGGCTGGATCCAGGGCGATTGGATGCCTTTGGCGATCAGGCAGGATGACCTCGATGATCTGGTCGATGGGGGGTTCATTCCTCACCAATCTGCGCGTCTTCCAGGGAATGAGATCGAACCGCAGCCTCGCGAGGGTGAGTGCATCCTCATCGCTACTCATGTCGACCGTGGATTTTCTCTGCCTCCTCATTCTTTTTTCCGGAGCTTCTTGAACTTTTTCGGAGCGCAACTCCATCACTTTACTCCAAATTCCATCGTGTATCTTGCTGCCTTTGTATCTTTGTGCGAGAACTTCTTGGGTTGCCGTCCCATTGGGGCCTCTTCAATCACATTTTCACTTGTTGTTCTCAGTCAGTTAAGAAAGCCAAGTTGAGTGCTGATAGGACGCAAGTGATTCAGATGTGCGGGGGTCTTGGGATCCAGATGAGAAGTAAAAGTTCTTTTCCAGCTACGACTCTTCCCGAGTCTGTCCGCGGGTGGCAGTCGACCTGGTTCTACTGCAAAGACCAGGCGACTCCAGGACAGGCGACGGGTCTTCCTCCTTTTTCTCTGAACTGAGCAAAAAAGCCTTCCTCTCTGAAAGTGACGCCGGAAGAAAGGGCGCAAGTCAAAGTGCTGGTCGGTCGAGTGGTTCAGCTCTTCCGCGACGGGGTGACTGGTATGGATTTATTAGTGGTCTTTCTCCGTAGCCGCATCCAACCGCTCCAAGCTCACGACCATCCGATGTGGATGTACTCGGGCCTCGATGACACCACTCGGATTCATCCAGAGGAGGTCGACGACGCGACGTTGGAAGGGTGGTTGTCGAGTATCACGGGGAACAAGGACAACCCCCGAGGAGCCAGGAGGATTCCTCCACTCGACCCGGCGTACGAAGTAGATCAGGTCCAATTCTGCATCTCTGACTACGACCTTGCTTTCTTCATTCTGTTTGCTCAACATCAGTCGACTGACTCTTGTCTTGTTTGTTGTCCTCCAAACCATTACTGATATGTATTCGATGCCCATCGGGGCGCAAGAGCAGGCCGAGGAGGGGGAGGCGAGCGGAGGCGAAAGTGGAGAGGAGTGGCAATCTGATGGAGAAGGGGAGAAGGAAGACGATGACGACTCCAGTAAAGAGGAGGAGGAAGAAGTCGATCCTCCCCGCACAGAAAGGCGATCCAAGCTCACCCACGACCCTGCGCACGAACATGGCAAGGCGACTGTGCCTGTTGGGGAACGTAGTAATTTCAAAAAAAAAATCCTACGCACACGCAAGATCATGGTGATGCATAGCAACGAGAGGGGAGAGTGTTGTCTACGTACCCTCGTAGACCGAAAGCGGAAGCGTTATATCAACGCGGTTGATGTAGTCGTACTTCTTCATGATCCAACCGATCTAAGCACCGAACGTACGGCACCTCCGAGTTCTGCACACGTTCAGCTCGATGACGTCCCTCGAACTCCGATCCAGCCGAGTGTTGAGGGAGAGTCTTGTCAGCACGACGGCGTGGTGACGATGATGATGTTCCACCGACGCAGGGCTTCGCCTAAGCACCGCTACGATATATTCGAGGTGTAATCTGGTGGAGGGGGGCACCGCACACGGCTAAGGAACGATCTCAATGATCAACTTGTGTGTCTTTGGGGTGCCCCTGCCTCCGTATATAAAGGAGCCAAGGGGGAGGGGCTGGCCGGCCAAGCCTGGTGCGCCAGGAGAGTCCTACTCCCTCCGGGAGTAGGATTCCCCCCCCCCCCCAATCCTAGTTAGACTAGGATTCATTAAGGGGAAAGAGGGAGAGAGGGGGCCGGCCACCTCTCCTAATCCTAATAGGACTAGGGAGGGGGGAGGCGCGCGGCCAGCCCTAGGGCAGCCCCTTTCTCCTTTTCCACTAAGGCCCAATATGGCCCATATGTTTCCCGGGGGGTTCCGGTAACCTCCTGGTACTCCGGTGAAATCCCGATTTCACCCGGAACACTTCCGATATCCAAATGTAGGCTTACAATATATCAATCTTTATGTCTCGACCATTTCGAGACTCCTCGTCATGTCCGTGATCACATCCGGGACTCCGAACTATCTTCGGTACATCAACATCATATAAACTCATAACAACTGTCATCGAAACGTTAAGCGTGCGGACCCTACGGGTTCGAGAACAATGTAGACATGACCGAGACACCTCTCCGGTCAATAACCAATAGCGTGACCTGGATGCCCATATTGGCTCCTACATATTCTACGAAGATCTTTATCGGTCAGACCGCATAACAACATACGTTGTTCCCTTTGTCATCGATATGTTACTTGCCCGAGATTTGATCGTCGGTATCCAAAACCTAGTTCAATCTCGTTACCGGCAAGTCTCTTTACTCGTTCCGTAATACATCATCTAACAACTAACACATTAGTTGTAATGCTTGCAAGGCTTATGTGATGTGCATTACCGAGAGGGCCCAGAGATACCTCTCCGACAATCGGAGTGACAAATTCTAATCTTGAAATACGCCAACCCAACATGTACCTTCGGAGACACCTGTAATGCTCCTTTATAATCACCCAGTTACGTTGTGACGTTTGGTAGCACCCAAAGTGTTCCTCTGGCAAATGGAAGTTGCATAATCTCATAGTCATAGGAACCTGTATAAGTTATGAAGAATAGCAACAACAACAAACTAAACGATCAGGTGCTATGCTAATGAAATGGGTCATGTCAATCAGATCATTCAACTAATGATGTGACCCCGTCAATCAAATAACAACTCTTTGTTCATGGTTATTAAACATAACCATCTTTGAATAACGAGCTAGTCAAGTAGAGGCATACTAGTGACACTCTGTATGTTTATTCACACATGTATTATGTTTCCGTTTAATACAATTCTAGCATGAATAATAAACATTCATCATGATATGAGGAAATAAATAATAACTTTATTATTGCCTCTAGGGCATATTTCCTTCAGTCTCCCACTTGCACTAGAGTGAATAATCTAGATTACAAAGTAATGATTCTAACACCCATGGAGTCTTGGTGCTGATCATGTCTTGCTCGTGGAAGAGGCTTAGTCAACGGGTCTGCAACATTCAGATCCGTATGTATCTTGCATATCTCAATGTCTCCCACCTGGACTAAATCCCGGATGGAGTTGAAGCGTCTTTTGATGTGTTTGGTTCTTTTGTGAAATCTGGATTCCTTTGCCAAGGCAATTGCACCAGTATTGTCACAAAAGATTTTCATTGGACCCGACACGCTAGGTACAACACCTAGATCGGATATGAACTCCTTCATCCAGACTCCTTCATTAGCTGCTTCCGAAGCAGCTATGTACTCAGCTTCACATGTAGATCCCGCCACGACGCTTTGTTTAGAACTGCACCAACTGACAGCTCCACCGTTTAATGTAAATATGTATCCGGTTTGCGATTTAGAATCGTCCGGATCAGTGTCAAAGCTTGCATCGACGTAACCGTTTACGACGAGCTCTTTGTCACCTCCATAAACGAGAAACATATCCCTAGTCCTTCTCAAGTACTTAAGGATATTCTTGACCGCTGTCCAGTGATCCACTCCTGGATTACTTTGGTACCTGCCTGCTAAGCTTACAGCAAGGCACACATCAGGTCTGGTACACAGCATTGCATACATGATAGAGCCTATGGCTGAAGCATAGGGAACATCTTTCATTTTCTCTCTATCTTCTGCGGTGGTCGGGCATTGAGTCTTACTCAACTTCACACTTTGTAACACAGGCAAGAACCCTTTCTTTGCCTGATCCATTTTGAACTTCTTCAAAACTTTGTCAAGGTATGTGCTTTGTGAAAGTCCTATTAAGCGTCTTGATCTATCTCTATAGATCTTAATGCCCAATATGTAAGCAGCTTCACCGAGGTCTTTCATTGAAAAACTCTTATTCAAGTATCCCTTTATGCTATCCAGAAATTCTATATTATTTCCGATCAGTAATATGTCATCCACATATAATATCAGAAATGCTACAGAGCTCCCACTCACTTTCTTGTAAATACAGGCTTCCCCAAAAGTCTGTATAAAACCAAATGCTTTGATCACACTATCAAAGCGTTTATTCCAACTCCGAGAGGCTTGCACCAGTCCATAAATGGATCGCTGGAGCTTGCACACTTTGTTAGCTCCCTTTGGATCGACAAAACCTTCTGGTTGCATCATATACAACTCTTCTTCCAGAAATCCATTCAGGAATGCAGTTTTTACATCCATCTGCCAAATTTCATAATCATAAAATGCGGCAATATCTAACATGATTCGGACAGACTTAAGCATCGCTACGGGTGAGAAGGTCTCATCGTAGTCAATCCCTTGAACTTGTCGAAAACCTTTTGCAACAAGTCGAGCTTTATAGACAGTAACATTACCATCGGCGTCAGTCTTCTTCTTAAAGATCCATTTATTCTCAATTGCTTGCCGATCATCGGGCAAGTCAACCAAAGTCCACACTTTGTTCTCATACATGGATCCCATCTCAGATTTCATGGCCTCAAGCCATTTTGCGGAATCTGGGCTCACCATCGCTTCTTCATAGTTCGTAGGTTCATCATGGTCTAGTAACATGACTTCCAGAATAGGATTACTGTACCACTCTGGTGTGGATCTTACTCTAGTTGATCTACGAGGTTCGGTAGAAACTTGATCTGAAGTTTCATGATCATTATCATTGGCTTCCTCCCTATTTGGTGTAGCTGTCACAGAAACTGATTTATGTGACGTACTGCTTCTCAATAAGGGAATAGATACAGTTATCTCATCAAGTTCTACTTTCCTCCCACTCACTTCTTTCGAGAGAAACTCCTTCTCTAGAAAGTTCCGAATTTAGCAACAAAAATCTTGCCTTCGGATTTGTGATAGAAGGTGTACCCAATAGTCTCCTTTGGGTATCCTATGAAGACACATTTTTCCGATTTGGGTTCGAGCTTATCAGGTTGAAGCTTTTTCACATAAGCATCGCAGCCCCAAACTTTAAGAAACGACAACTTTGGTTTCTTGCCAAACCACAGTTCATAAGGTGTCGTCTCAACGGATTTCGATGGTGCCCTATTTAACGTGAATGCGGCCGTCTCTAAAGCATAACCCCAAAATGATAGCGGTAAATTGGTAAGAGACATCATAGATCGCACCATATCCAGTAAAGTACGATTACGACGTTCGGACACACCATTACGTTGTGGTGTTCCGGGTGGCGTGAGTTGCGAAACTATTCCGCATTGTTTCAAATGTAGACCAAACTTGTAACTCAAATATTCTCCTCCACGATCAGAGCGTAGAAACTTTATTTTCTTGTTACGATGATTTTCCACTTCACTCTGAAATTCTTTGAACTTTTCAAATGTTTCAGACTTGTGTTTCATTAAGTAGATATACCCATATCTGCTTAAATCATCAGTAAAGGTGAGAAAATAACGATATCCGCCACGAGCCTCAACATTCATTGGACCACATACATCAGTATGTATGATTTCCAATAAATCTGTTGCTCTCTCCATATTACCGGAGAACGGCATTTTAGTCATCTTGCCCAAAAGGCACGGTTCGCAAGTGCCAAGTGATTCATAATCAGGTGACTCCAAAAGTCCATCAGAATGGAGTTTCTTCATGCGTTTTACACCGATATGACCTAAACGGCAGTGCCACAAATAAGTTGCACTATCATTATCAACTCTGCATCTTTTGGCTTCAACATTATGAATATGTGTATCACTACTATCGAGATTAAGTAAGAACAAACCATTCTTTAATGGTGCATGACCATAAAAGATATTACTCATATAAATAGAACAACCATTATTCTCTGATTTAAATGAATAACCGTCTCGCATTAAACAAGATCCAGATATAATGTTCATGCTCAACGCTGGTACTAAATAACAATTATTTAGGTCTAATATTAATCCCGAAGGTAGATGTAGAGGTAGCGTGCCGACCGCGATCACATCGACTTTGGAACCGTTTCCCACGCGCATCGTCACCTCGTCCTTAGCCAATCTTCGCTTAATCCGTAGCCCCTGTTTCGAGTTGCAAATATTAGCAACAGAACCAGTATCAAATACCCAGGCGCTACTACGAGAATTAGTAAGGTACACATCAATAACATGTATATCATATATACCTTTGTTAACCTTGCCATCCTTCTTATCCGCCAAATACTTGGGGCAATTCCGTTTCCAGTGACCAGTCTGCTTGCAATAGAAGCACTCAGTTTCAGGCTTAGGTCCAGACTTGGGTTTCTTCTCTTGATTAGCAACTTGCTTGCTGTTCTTTTTGAAGTTCTCCTTTTTCTTCCCTTTGCCCTTTTTCTTGAAACTAGTGGTTTTGTTAACCATCAACACTTGATGCTCCTTTTTTGATTTCTACCTCCGCGACTTTCAGCATCGCGAAGAGCTCGGGCATAGTTTTGGTCATCCCTTGCATATTATAGTTCATCACGAAGCTCTTGTAGCTTGGTGGCAGTGATTGGAGAATTCTGTCAATGACGCAATCATCCGAAAGATTAACTCCCAGTTGAATCAAGTGATTGTTATACCCAGACATTCTGAGTATATGCTCACTGACAGAACCGTTCTCCTCCATCTTACAGCTATAGAACTTATTGGAGACTTCATATCTCTCAATCCGGGCATTTGCTTGAAATATTAACTTCAACTCCTGGAACATCTCATATGCTCCATGGTGTTCAAAACGTCGTTGAAGTCCCGGTTCTAAGCCGTAAAGCATGGCACACTGAACTATAGAGTAGTCATCAGCTTTGCTTTGCCAGACGTTCACAACATCTGGCGCAGCCCTTGCACCAGGCCTGGCACCTAGCGGTGCTTCCAGGACGTAATTCTTCTGTGCAGCAATGAGGATAATCCTCAAGTTACGGACCCAGTCCGTGTAATTGCTACCATCATCTTTCAACTTTGCTTTCTCAAGGAACGCATTAAAATTCAACGGAACAACAGCACGAGCCATCTATCTACACAACATAGACAAGCAAGATACTATCAGGTACTAAGTTTCATGATAAATTTAAGTTCAATTAATCATATTACTTAAGAACTCCCACTTAGAAGAACATCCCTCCAATTCTCTAAGTGATTACGTGATCCATATCAACTACACCATGACCGATCATCACGTGAGATGGAGTAGTTTCAATGGTGAACATCATTATGTCGATCATATCTACTATATGATTCACGCTCGACCTTTCGGTCTCCGTGTTCTGAGGCATATCTTATATGCATATCTCGTCAAGTATAACCTGAGTATTCTGCGTGTGCAACTGTTTTGCACCCGTTGTATTTGAACGTAGAGCCTATCACACCCGATCATCACGTGGTGTCTCAGCACGAAGAACTTTTGCAACGGTGCATACTCAGGGAGAACACTTCTTGATAATTTAGTGAGAGATCATCTTATAATGCTACCGTCAGTCAAAGCAAGATAAGATGCATAAAAGATAAACATCACATGCAAATCAATATAAGTGATATGATATGGTCATCATCATCTTGTGCTTCGTGATCTCCATCTCTGCAGCACCATCATGATCACCATCGTCACCGGCGCGACACCTTGATCTCCATCGCAGCATCGTTGTCGTCTCGCCAATCTTATGCTTCCACGACTATCACTACCGCTTAGTAATAAAGTAAAGCATTACATCGCGATTGCATTGCATACAATAAAGCGACAACCATATGGCTCCTGCCAGTTGCCGATAACTCGGTTACAGAACATGATCATCTCATACAATAAAATTTAGCATCATGTCTTGACCATATCACATCACAACATGCCCTGCAAAAACAAGTTAGACGTCCTCTACTATGTTGTTGCAAGTTTTACGTGGCTGCTACGGGCTTTAAGCAAGAACTCATCTTACCTACGCATCAAAACCACAACGATACTTCGTCAAATAGACTCCGTTTTAACCTTCTCAAGGACCGGGCGTAGCCACACTTGGTTCAACTAAAGTTGGAGAGACAGTCTTCCGCAAGCCATCTATGTGCAAAGCACGTCGAGGGAACCGGTCTCGCGTAAGCGTACGCGTAAGGTTGGTCCGGATCGTCTCGTCCAACAATACCGCTGAACCAAAGTATGACATGCTGGTAGGCAGTATGACTTGTATCGTCCACAACTCACTTGTGTTCTACTCGTGCAAATAGCATCAAACCATAAAAACCTAGGCTCGGATGCCACTGTTGGGGAACGTAGTAATTTCAAAAAAAAAAAATCCTACGCACACGCAAGATCATGGTGATGCATAGCAACGAGAGGGGAGAGTATTGTCTACGTACCCTCGTAGACCGAAAGCGGAAGCGTTATATCAACGCGGTTGATGTAGTCGTACTTCTTCACGATCCAACCGAACGTACGGCACCTCCGAGTTCTGCACACGTTCAGCTCGATGACGTCCCTCGAACTCCGATCCAGCCGAGTGTTGAGGGAGAGTCTTGTCAGCACGACGGCGTGGTGACGATGATGATGTTCCACCGACGCAGGGCTTCGCCTAAGCACCGCTACGATATATTCGAGGTGTAATCTGGTGGAGGGGGGCACCGCACACGGCTAAGGAACGATCTCAATGATCAACTTGTGTGTCTTTGGGGTGCCCCTGCCTCCGTATATAAAGGAGCCAAGGGGGAGGGGCTGGCCGGCCAAGCCTGGTGCGCCAGGAGAGTCCTACTCCCTCCGGGAGTAGGATTCCCCCCCCCCCCAATCCTAGTTAGACTAGGATTCATTAAGGGGAAAGAGGGAGAGAGGGGGCCGACCACCTCTCCTAATCCTAATAGGACTAGGGAGGGGGGAGGCGCGCGGCCAGCCCTAGGGCAGCCCCTTTCTCCTTTTCCACTAAGGCCCAATATGGCCCATATGTTTCCCGGGGGGTTCCGGTAACCTCCTGGTACTCCGGTGAAATCCCGATTTCACCCGGAACACTTCCGATATCCAAATGTAGGCTTACAATATATCAATCTTTATGTCTCGACCATTTCGAGACTCCTCGTCATGTCCGTGATCACATCCGGGACTCCGAACTATCTTTGGTACATCAACATCATATAAACTCATAACAACTGTCATCGAAACGTTAAGCGTGCGGACCCTACGGGTTCGAGAACAATGTAGACATGACCGAGACACCTCTCCGGTCAATAACCAAAAGCGTGACCTGGATGCCCATATTGGCTCCTACATATTCTATGAAGATCTTTATCGGTCAGACCGCATAACAACATACATTGTTCCCTTTGTCATCGATATGTTACTTGCCCGAGATTCGATCGTCGGTATCCAATACCTAGTTCAATCTCGTTACCGGCAAGTCTCTTTACTCGTTTCGTAATACATCATCTAACAACTAACACATTAGTTGTAATGCTTGCAAGGCTTATGTGATGTGCATTACCGAGAGGGCCCAGAGATACCTCTCCGACAATCGGAGTGACAAATCCTAATCTCGAAATACGCCAACCCAACATGTACCTTCGGAGACACCTGTAATGCTCCTTTATAATCACCCAGTTACGTTGTGACGTTTGGTAGCACCCAAAGTGTTCCTCTGGCAAATGGAAGTTGCATAATCTCATAGTCATAGGAACCTGTATAAGTTATGAAGAATAGCAACATCAACAAACTAAACGATCAGGTGCTATGCTATTGAAATGGGTCATGTCAATCAGATCATTCAACTAATGATGTGACCCCGTCAATCAAATAACAACTCTTTGTTCATGGTTAGGAAACATAACCATCTTTGATTAATGAGCTAGTCAAGTAGAGGCATACTAGTGACACTCTGTATGTTTATTCACACATGTATTATGTTTCCGTTTAATACAATTCTAGCATGAATAATAAACATTCATCATGATATAAGGAAATAAATAATAACTTTATTATTGCCTCTAGGGCATATTTCCTTCAGTTGGGCAGTCGTCCAAATGCCCTCGGACGTCTTCTCCAGCGCCGACTGAAAAAGCAGCCAAGCATCCGCGAGCGGCGTCGTCAAAGCCACCGAAGGCCCTGCCCAAAATGAAGATGACCATTCCCACCATCTTCGGGTAACAGCAGAACTTGCATTTTTTTGTTGAGCATGGATAGGCTCTTGGTCGACTCGTTGACTGAACTGACTGGTTTCTGAAATCTACAGTGCTGCTACCTCCGAGATCTCTGCCAGGAACGATGACCAGGAAATGGAAGACGTTGTTACTTCCAACCTTGGTTCGTTTTCTGATGTTTCACTCTTGGTCGATTGACGGTCTCCTCTGGTCGATTGGATATTCGTCTTTAACTTTGGATTTTTCTTATAGCTCCTCCTCATGTCATTGATCTCCCTGATGATGATGACGAAGTCCCACTGAGGGCGAGGAAGAATAGGAAGGCGTTAACTGGCAAGGCACCACAAACTGCATCAGCGCCTGAGACAGTAGTTCAGGAGGGTGGTAATACCACTCGGACTTCTGTGTCCTTTGCTGTGCCGCTGACGAGTGTTCAGCCTTCATCGTCGACTGATGATCCGCCCTCCCTTTTTGCCACACACCACATCCCAGAGGACCAAGTGGGTGCTGCTAAAGAGGCTATACGCCAGGCGGGGATCATGATGGAGTAGGTGATGGTGGTCCGGGAAGCCAGCCAAGCGGCCTATGATGCCAGTTCAGCTCTTCAAAGTAATGTCCAGGTTAGTTGGTCACCGCTTGTTCTGTTAGGATGTGCTATCTGAAGACTCTCTTTTCCGAAGATCTTTGCATCTGTACACCCACTGGGAGTGTCGATTGAATTTTTTGGACTAGTGGGGGCACGCTAAGTGCACCCACTGGGTGTAGTCCCCGAGACTACGGTGGACTACTGGCAGTCAACTATAGTCTTTATATTGTGTTGCTTCACTCGAATTTCTTCACTCGGTCTGGTCAGGCCATTTCGAATGGAATCTTGGAACCAGTGGGGGCATGCTGAGTGCACCCACTGGGTGTAGGCCCCGAGACCATGGTCGACTGCTGGCAGTCGGCTAAGGTCTGAAGAACCCCCCCCCCTTTTTTTGCAGATCATGATGAGGTCATAGCCTCTTAGTCTCTTTCGGTCGACTGGTCGAGCCGAGTCGGTCAAACCAGTGGGGGCACGCTGAGTGCACCCACTGGGTGTAGTCCCCGAGACTACTGTCGGATATTTTTGATTCGGCTGTAGTCTTAGAGATGTTATGATTTTTCTCTTAGTCACTCGGAAGCTTATCTTTGACGTCTGTCGACTGACTCTTCGCAGAAATCCTGCGAGCTTGTGGCTCGCTATACTGAATTGGAAAATAAACAGATCCAGCTCAACCTCGACTTGAAACTTGCCCTGGAGAACTTGCAGAAGGCGAGGGACGAAGCGCAAGGTATGGCTGGTGAGAACTTGACGACTGTCTTTCCTTTCTGCCCATTCCTGATGCTGACCCCATTGATGTTTTGCAGATAAAATGGAGGAGGCTCTCAAGAAGAAGGACCATGACCTTGCCGAGGCGCAGAAAGCGGCTTTGGACAAAACGAGGCTTGCGGAAGAAAAGCTGGCTTCAGTCGGTAATCTCGAAGAGGAGAACTCCAAACTGAAAGCTGCTCTCGACGCGGCCAACAAAGAAGCCAGCCGTCTGAAGAATGACAAGATAGCTCTAAATGACAAGGCAAGTGAACTGGTGGGGAAGAGGAACGATCTGGAGGCTTATCTGGGTGAGCTCGCCAAGAAGTTATTCGTCATGCTTGAGGGTAATCACTCCTACCCGACTGACTTGTTGTCATCAATCCATTGTAGAGCCACTGACTTATCTTTGAATTGTATTTACAGAATTCTGCCAGAACTTTGAGGAGGAGACCAGTCGAGTGGAGACGAACTTGGACCCCATTAATTCTCCGGTGAAGGATGAGGCTGCTATGAACGTACTCCGACTGGAGTCTCGTGTTGCTGGTGTGGTTGACTACCTTGCTCGACTGAAGGTTGCGGCGTCGCGGATCGATGCGGCGCTCTGGCCTGGAACGACACCTCAAAATGACCTTGAGTCTCTGATGACTCGACTGAATGAAGTTCCAGGTCGAGTGCAGGAATGGAAGAAGTCTTCTGCTAGGTGCTGCGCTGACGTCGCCCTGTCCTTGGTCCGTGTTCACTGCAAGGAGGCGCGAGAGGAAAAGCTGGCAGATCTCCAAGTTGATAATACCAGGAAGCACAACTTTCAGTCTTTCATGGAGACCTTCATTGCTGCTGCCACTCGGATTGCTGACGGGATTGACCTGGACCAGTTTGTCGCGCCCTCCAGTCCTCCACCTGAGGAGTAAAACTTCTATGCTTCACTTTAAATTTTCCTCGGAATGCCGAGTGATGGTGTAACCGTTAAACTTCTTCAGGCTTGATGCTCGAATACTTTTGATCTGCCGTTTGGAACCTTGGGATTTATCTGAACTTGGTTTGTTTCTGAATATGCTGGTGTTTCCTTTCGACTGGAATTTGTTTTTACTTGGAATACTCCTTGTGCTTGGAATGAAGCTCTGAGGTGGAGAAAACTTAGGCGAGTACTGGACTGCAGCTAAGCCTCCCAAGTGGGAGGGTCACTCACCACTCGGTAGGATTTTTTAAACTTAGGCGAGTACAGGGACTGCAGCTAAGCCCCCGAGTGGGAGGATTGCTCACCACTCGGTAGGATTTTTAAAACTTAGGCGAGTACTGGGACTGCAGCTAAGCCCCCGAGTGGGAGGATTGCTCACCACTCGGTAGGATTTTTTAAACTTAGGCGAGTACTGGGACTGCAGCTAAGCCCCCGAGTGGGAGGATTGCTCACCACACAGTAGGATTTTTTAAACTTAGGCGAGTACTAGGACTGCAGCTAAGCCCCCGAGTGGGAGGATTACTCACCACTCGGTAGGATTTTTTAAACTTAGGCGAGTACTGGGACTGCAGCTAAGCCCCCGAGTAGGAGGATTGCTCACCACTCGGTAGGATTTTTTAAACTTAGGCGAGTACTGGGACTGCAGCTAAGCCCCCGAGTGGGAGGATTGCTTGCCACTAGGTAGGATTTTTTAAACTTAGGCGAGTACTGGGACTGCAGCTAAGCCCCCGAGTGGGAGGATTGCTCGCCACTCGGTAGGATTTTGTAAACTTAGGCGAGTACTGGGACTGCAGCTAAGCCCCCGAGTGGGAGGCCGGCTCACCACTCAGTAGGATTTTTTAAACTTAGGCGAAACAGATTCGCAGCTAAGCCCGCGAGTGGGAGGCTGGCTCACCACTCGGTAGGATTTTTTAAACTTAGGCGAGCACTTGGGCTGCAGCTAAGCCCCCGAGTGGGAGGATTGCTCGCCACTCGGTAGGATTTTTCTAAACTTAGGCGAGCACTTGGGCTGCAGCTAAGCCCTCGTGTCGGTGTCAAAACCGGCGGATCTCGGGTAGGGGGTCCCGAACTGTGCGTCAAGGTAGGATGGTAACAGGAGACAAGGGACACTTTATTTTACCCAGGTTCGGGCCCTCTCGATGGAGGTAAAACCCTACTCCTGCTAGATTAATATTGATGATATGGGTAGTACAAGAGTAGATCTACCACGAGATCAAGGAGGCTAAACCCTAGAAGCTAGCCTATGGTATGATTGTGTATGATGATGGTTGGCCTACGGACTACAACCCTCCGGTTTATATAGACACCGGATAGGGTTAGGGTTACACAGAGTCGGTTACAATGGTAGGAGATCTTGAATATCCGTACGCCTGGCTTGCCTTCCACGCCAAGGAAAGATCCTTCCGGACACGGGACGAAGTCTTCAATCTTGTATCTTCACGGTCCTGGAGTCCGGCTGAAGGTATAGTCCGGCTATCCGAACACCCCCTAATCCAGGACTCCCTCAGTAGCCCCCGAACCAGGCTTCAATGACGATGAGTCCGGCGCGCAGATTGCCTTCGGCATTGCAAGGCGGGTTCTCCTTAAAAATTTGTGTACCTGCGGGTATAACGTCCAATTTTTATAATGCAGCGCTCCTTGGCTTTCACGCCCAATAATGGCCACCTTCCACGTGTCAAACGAATGCGAAAAGCCGGGGCAGTTTTACATCCAAGCCCCTAGCCGTATAAACGAGCCGCCTATCTAACAGGATGAGGATTCAGATCCAAACCACACCTTCCCCTTATGCAAGAAATCATCAGAGCGTCTCCAGCAAAGATCCATTCCAACATGGCCAACCGCCGTAGCTCCTCCTCTCGCCCTTCCAGTCCTATCCCTGGAGACTGGGAGAGTTGTTCCATCCTGCATAGCGAATTAGTGTCGCTCCAAGCCAAGGGATTTCTCCCTTAAGCCTATATGGTCTCGGTTCGAGCCGGACTCGCCACTTATCAAGGCGGAAAACAAGCGGAGAACTCACCTAGTCCCTCTAAAGGGGAGCAGGTGTGCCTGGTCCCTTATCTAATAAGGGGACTGGGATTTCCAATTCATCCCTTTCTCCGCAGGCTTCTGGAGTTCTATGGCCTCCAGCTGCACCACCTTAAGCCCGGCTCCGTGTTACACATCGCGGGCTTCGTTGCTCTTTGCGAGCTATTTTTAGGCGTCGAGGCTCATTTCGCGTTGTGGAAGAAGATATTCTGCCTGATGCCCCGTTCCCAAGAGGGGTCCATATATCAAGTGGGCGGAGCCGAAGTATGGCGCATCGCCGGGACCGGATACCCGTCCGGAACCCCGAAGAAGGCGTCCGAGGACTGGCCTTTAGAATGGTTTTACATAGATGACGTCCCCCTGCCGGACCCCATCCGGGCCGGTCTCCCTGAGTTCAACAACGATCCCCTGAAGAAACGCCTGAGCTGGCGCCCTCGGAGCTCTCGGAGAGAGAATGACAGAGACGTCCTTTACCTAATGGGCCGGATTAAGCTACTGGCTCATTCCGGACTAACCATGATTAAAGTCATGGCCATATGCATTATGCGGGGGGTGCAGCCGCTCCAATACAGAAGCCATCCCATGTGGGATTTCAACGGGGAAGATGACGCCACCCGTCACGGCCGTAAAGGGACAAACTCGCCTGCCGCTCTAATGAAGATCTTATCCTCTTTGTACAAGGGAGAAGAAGAGGAATTCCTCCGCGTCAACCCACAGGGCGGATTTTCCATGTATAGTCCTCCGAATTGGGTAAGCGGACAGTCGTGCTTCCCCGTTCATTTTACGTTCCCATGATTAAATAGGCAGTCTAACGACTTCAACGCAGGACCTGCGTCAGGAGGTAAAAAACATAAACAGCCGTCCTCCATAGCCAGAGGACCCAGAACGGTCCCTTAATCCGGACTCCGAAGAGGATCCGGACTTAGCGGTGGAGTTTATCGACGGAGTGTTTTATCAGCTAAGCAAGGACGATACCTTGGTAGCTATTGTAGCTGATTACCCAGGGTTAATCCCGGCCTCCCAGGTGACAAATACCGGAGCTTTACCCCCATAAGAGGGGTTCCGTTTTCACGAGTCTAGTTGTTCTGACAGCAACCGTGCTTTGTAGGGGAGATTCCCGTGGCGGGAAGCCGACCCCGCTGCAGCTAGCCGGCGGGGGGCCGCAGGGCCCCGTGGGGCAAAAAGGAACATAGTCCGGACTGAGGTGCCAGAGCAAAGGTATGGCGTATCCTCTCTTTTTCCCTGGTGTTTTACTCCTCCAGGGTATATTAACATTCATGCTATCTTCAGGACGAAGAGACCTTGCCGGACTATATCCGGAGAGGTTGCCAATCGCGCCTCCACCAGCCAGACTCCAACGCCCGGCCCGAAAGCGGAGGCCCGCACAAGGCACGCACCGGACGCTCCTCCATCAGAGGATGCGGACAGGCTGTCTGCCACCCATTCCGAGGTGGAGAGTGCCATGAACCACAGGCGTCGCCGGACAGTCCTTCGCGACGCTTGTTTCTCCCAGGAGGCTTTAGATGCCTTCAATTCGGGAGACGCGTACCTCCGTGCTGCTCAAAATGGTTTAGCCAGAGCCACGGAGCAGTATGTAAAAGACATACGGGTAAGAAAATTTTGGTAAATATAGATATGCCAGTAGCCCCCGAGACTTGAAGTAGTGGAAATAACTGATTCGAGAATCATATAACATGCAGTTTCTTACCGAGAAGAACACCGCGCTATCCCAGGAGCTGGAAAGGTGCAGGGCCCAACTAGACGCCGCACTAACGGCAGTAGGGGGGTCTAAAGAGACCCCTGCAGGTAAACAATACACCAGAATATTTAGTATTGTGCGGATTTAAGTGCCAATCTGACAAATGGTATTGCAGATGGCGCCGGACTCGATCCGGACAGGCAACAACTTCTACGCCGGTTAAAGGCTGGTGAAAGCGTGCTAACAAAGGTGAGGCGGGAGAAGAATGATCTCCAGGATGCCAACACTAGGCTGGATGTTGAACTAAAAGATGTTCATGGCCAGCTGTCGGACTCCAATAAGGAGAATCAGCGACTTCGACGCGGCATTTTTAGTAAGTGCTTTAAGTGAACTCTTGAAAAAGGAGTTCGGCGAGGAAGACGACTAACAGAGTTATGTCTGTAGGTATGCTGACAGGTCGTCCTGCAGAGGAGATGCCCGGTTCAACGGGCGATCTTCTTCCCGAACTCTCGCAACTGCACGAACGAGTTCGGCAGGCGATGCGGGGTATTGCCCAAGCCTTGTGGCCTGCCCACTCCATACCTGACGGCCTTGGAGAACTTGCGGAGAAGTTGAAGGGAGCTCGGCAGCGCTTCCGGTTATGGAAGATATCAGCCTGCCGGCAGGGCGCTAGGGAGGCCTGGGCCATGGTGAAGCCTGCTTTACGAAGTCTGACCCCAATCACATGGCCGAGGTCGGACCGGTGGGGCCTGACGGGAAGGAGATCCCTGTGAGCTTAGTGTATGGCCAGGTAGAATTGGCCGCAAAGTATTCCCAGCAGGACTGCAAATTAGATAGCCTGTTAGATGGTATAGAGGAGGAATACAATCAGTCAGGATGACTATGTAATTTATAATGGACATGTGTAATGCCTTCTAGCCGGATTGTAGATCGTTTGTCGTTGCCGACCTTTTCGCTTCGACCTCGGGACCTGACGGTCCGGAGTGTGTCCGAATACCATAACGGTTATATAAGAACCGAGGTATGCATGGACACCAGGCGTAGGGGTCATTAGTGCTTTATCAGACAAGTGCCCAACTAGTTATGTTATATTACATGGTTAGTAAGAAACATCTTCCAGAGAGAATAGTTCCGTTAAGGGTTCCTTTCGCTGGGGTGGCGTGCCCTGAAGTGCATGTCCGGACTGCAAATGCAAGAAAACATCTGGGGGCATGTATAAGTAAAAAAGGTTCATCTTTAGTTCACCGACCGAATATTCCCTTAAGAACGCTAGCTTTCGGCTTCACCCAGTCTGAGGTACACATCCGGCTTATCCGGCAGTAGCAATCGCAGAGGTGCTCCCTTTACCGCCTAGCTGAACAATCGGGAACGTAGGGGTAAGCACAGGAGCCAGGCAACCCAGCTTGGCCAAAACTTAAGTCATATCGATGCATATAATGGTGAAGAAAAGGTGCATGCGGAAGTCTGACGCATGCGTTGGGCGTGAAACCCATATAAATAAGCTTTTGTTAAAGAAGCCCCCAGGTTTAAGGAGCGCGGGTAGCGCGTCACATGATGAGCCTTTAAGGGCTAAAAAAAGGAAAGAGTGGGAGGAGACAAATAAAAACAGAAAAAATATATATATAAATGGACAGAGGAAGGAGACAAACCCAGAGTCCGGCGCTAGGCATAGAATCTTCGGAGTCGTGCGGCGTTCCATGGGTTCGGCTCGAGTCGGTTATCCGACGCATCTCGCAGGCGGTACGCTCCACCAGTCAGGACTTGGCCAATTATGAAGGGACCTTCCCATTTGGGCTTGAGTTTGTCCTTTTTCTTATCCGGCAGGCGTAGAACTAGTTCGCCAACGTTGTAATTTTTGGCCCGTACTTCTCTGCTTTGGTATCTTCGAGCCTGCTGTTGATAAAATGTGGAACGGGCTTTAGCCACGTCGCGCTCCTCCTCTAAGGCGTCCAGGTTGTCCTGCCAATCAAGCTCGGCTTCTCTTTCTTCGTACATGCGCACTCGAGGTGAGTCATGAATTATGTCGCAGGGCAGAACTGCCTCTGCGCCGTACACCATAAAGAATGGTGTGAATCCGGTGGTACGATTCGGCGTGGTTCGCGGCCCCCAGAGTATGGAGTCGAGCTCCTCCACCCAATGCGTATTAGATTCCTTGAGGGACCTCACTAGTCTGGGTTTAATGCCCCTCATGATGAGACCATTTGCACGTTCGACCTGACCGTTAGTTTGTGGGTGATAGACAGAAGCATAGTCGAGCTTAATGCCCATGTTTTTGCACCACAGCTTTAGTTTGTCGGAGGTGAAGTTTGTGCTGTTATCGGTGATGATGCTGTGAGGGACGCCGTAACGGTGTACGACCCCGGATATGAAGTCTGTCACAGGTCCGGATTCGGCCGTCTTAACAGGCTTGGCTTCTATCCATTTGGTGAATTTTTCCACCATGACCAATAAGTATTTTTCTTGTGGGCTCCACCTTTAAGGGGTCCCACCATGTCAAGCCCCCAGACCGCAAAAGGCCAAGTGATGGGGATAGTTCGGAGGGCGTTGGGCGGCATATGGCTTTGGTTTGCAAAGAGCTGGCAACCGACGCATCGTTTGACTAAGTCATGAGCGTCTGCTCGGGCCGTCGGCCAATAAAAGCCCGTACGGAAAGCCTTGCTTACAAGGGACCGAGCTGCGGCGTGGTGGCCACCGAGTCCGGCATGAATTTCAGCCAACAGACTCCGCCCTTCCTCTTCGGAGATACATCTTTGAAGGACTCCTGTAGTGCTTTTCTTATAGAGCTCTCCCTCGTGGACTTTATAGGCTTTAGATCGCCGCACTATGCAGCGTGCCTCGTTTTGGTCCTCTGGGAGTTCCTGCCTAGTAAGGTAGGCTAGGAATGGTTCTGTCCACGGGGCGATGACCGCCATTATTGAAGGTGTGATTTCGGTGGCAGGGCCTCCAATTATGTCGGATTGTTCGGCGTCGGGTTGTGCGGTTGTGTCCGGACTGTTATCCGAGGGTTCCCCCTCCCATGCTACAGATGTCTTGAATAATCTTTCTAAGAAGATGTTGGGGGGACGGCATTGCGATAAGCTGCCATTTTTGGGTCTTTGGTGTCGAAGTCGCCATTTATTTGGGATATCGCGAGGTTTGAGTCCCCACGTACTTCCAGGTGTTGAATGCCCATGGATACTGCCATCCGGAGACCATGTAGAAGGGCCTCGTATTCGGCTGCATTGTTGGAGTCCGTGTACATAATTTGGAGTACATATTGGACTGTGTCTCCTGTAGGGGACGTCAAAACGACGCCAGCCCCCAGTCCGGCCAACATTTTGGAGCCGTCGAAATGCATGATCCAGTTTGAATATGTGTCGTACTCTTTAGGGAGTTCGGCCTCTGTCCATTCGGCGACGAAGTCGGCTAGGACTTGCGATTTAATGGCTCGCCGTGGTTTGTAGGTTATGTCGAACGGGAGGAGCTCTATGGCCCATTTTGCTATCCGGCCCGTTGCATCGCGGTTGTTGATAATATCGTTGAGTGGTACTTCCGAGGCTACTATTATAGAACACTCTTGAAAGTAGTGTCGTAGCTTCCGGGATGCCATAAACACCGCGTATGCAATCTTTTGGTAATGCGGGTACCGTGATTTGCATGGCGTGAGGGAAGTGGACACGTAGTAAACCGGCCTTTGAAGGGGGAGTTTGTGTCCGTCCGTTGCCCGCTCGACGACGAGTACTGCGCTAACAACTTGATGAGTTGCGGCAATGTACAATAGCATGGGTTCGCCAGAGTTCGGCGCGGCCAGGACTGGGTTTGTTGCCAAGATGGCCTTTATTTCCTCGAGTCCGGCCGTGGCAGCGTCTGTCCACTCGAAGTGTTCGGTGCGCCTAAGGAGGCGGTAAAGGGGCAATGCCTTTTCTCCCAGGCGGGAGATAAAGCGGCTTAAAGCCGCCACGCATCCGGTGAGTTTCTGTATTTGTTTGAGGTCTTTTGGGACATCCAATTGTGACAAAGCTCAGATTTTAGCTGGATTTGCTTCGATTCCTCTACCGGATACAATGAAGCCCAGGAGCTTTCCGGCTGGAACGCCGAAAACGCATTTTTCCGGATTGAGCTTAATGTCGTATTTTCGGAGGTTGTCGAATGTAAGCCTCAAGTCGTTTACTAGAGATTCACATGTCTTGATTTAACGACCACATCATCTACATACGCCTCCACTGTTTTGCCGATCTGGTTTGCCAGGCATGTTTGAATCATGCGCTGATATGTTGCGCCGGCATTTTTTAGCCCAAAGGGCATTGTGTTGAAGCAGAATGGGCCGTATGGTGTGATAAATGCTGTTGCGGCTTGGTCTGATTCTGCCAACTTGAGATTGGGCGGGCGAGTGGGTGTCGTTCAATCTGAGACCTCGCCCAGTTTGCTGTTCGGAGGCCGAAGAACTTCCGAATTCTGAGATCCGGAGTCTTGGATGTTATCCGATTTGCCTGATTTTAAGCTCAGGTCTTGGATTGTATCCTCCCCTCCGCGGATATCCGGCATGGAGGGTTCGGGAATTCGGACGTAGCTAGTCCTTAAAATAGATGAAGGGTCGCCGCCTTGTGTCTCCACCACAGCACCATGGTGGGTGACTTGGGGAGAGTTAATTTCTCTTAGATCGGGTTTAAGCCCAACCTGGTCGTAATTTGTAGCGACACCCAGTGCGGCGATGCGATCCAGGAGCTCGTTTACAGAAGAGAGCTCCATCGGATCCAATTCCTCGGCGAGTTCTGAGCCGACGTGGAGGTTGCTTTCGATGACCCGGGAGGTCACCGTCGGTGCAACAGCCGAACAGGCGGTTGCGAGAAAACCACCTAGCCGGAGAGTTTGGCCGACAGCCAATGCTCCTTTTGTAATGGCGCCGTCTTTAAAGACGGGAAGAGGCATCCTTCCTGATCGCGACGGCACAGAGGAACTCTCAATGAAAGCACCAATGTCGGTGTCAAAACCGGCGGATCTCGGGTAGGGGGTCCCGAACTGTGCGTCAAGGTCGGATGGTAACAGGAGACAAGGGACACTTTATTTTACCCAGGTTCGGGCCCTCTCGATGGAGGTAAAACCCTACTCCTACTAGATTAATATTGATGATATGGGTAGTACAAGAGTAGATCTACCACGAGATCAAGGAGGCTAAACCCTAGAAGCTAGCCTATGGTATGATTGTGTATGATGATGGTTGGCCTACGGACTACAACCCTCCGGTTTATATAGACACCGGATAGGGTTAGGGTTACATAGAGTCGGTTACAATGGTAGGAGATCTTGAATATCCGTACGCCTGGCTTGCCTTCCACACCAAGGAAAGATCCTTCCGGACATGGGACGAAGTCTTCAAGCTTGTATCTTCACGGTCCTGGAGTCCGGCTGAAGGTATAGTCCGGCTATCCGAACACCCCCTAATCTAGGACTCCCTCACCCCGAGTGGGAGGCTGGCTCACCACTCCGCGGGATTTTTTAAACTTAGGCGAGCACTTGGGCTACAGCTAAGCCCCTGAGTGGGAGGATTGCTTGCCACTCGGTAGGATTTTTTTAAACTTAGGCGAGCACTTGGGCTGCAGCTAAGCCCCCGAGTGGGAGGCTGGCTCACCACTCGGTGGGATTTTTTTTTTGAACTTAGGCGAAACAGATTCGCAGCTAAGCCCCCAAGTGGGAGGCTGGCTCACCAGTCGGTGGGATTTTTTGAACTTAGGCGAAACAGATTCGCAGCTAAGCCCCCGAGTGGAAGGCTGGCTTGCCACTCGGTGGGATTTTTGAACTTAGGCGAAACAGATTCGCAACTAAGCCACCCACTGGGGGATTTCTCATGTAAACAAAATCAACAATAAACACTGGGAAAATTATAACACTTTTGTCTTTGATAAATAAACTATAGAGGTATCTCTTATTACATCTCGTCCGAGTGAGTACTTAAGTGTAAAAGGGGCGGAGCAGCTCCGCATTCCAAGCTCGTGGCTCATTGATCTGGCGATCGACATTGTAAAGGTGGTACGCTCCATTGTGGAGGACTCTAGTGACGATGAAGGGACCTTCCCAAGTAGGAGCGAGCTTGTGTGGTTTCTGTTGATCCACTCGGAGGACCAAGACTCCTTCTTGGAAGGCTCGACTCTTCACATTTCTGGCATGGAACCGACGCAAGTCTTGCTGATAGATAGTTGATCGGATCATGGCCATCTCTCTTTCTTCTTCTAGGAGGTCGACTGCGTCCTGCCGGTCTTGTTCTGCTTCATCTTCAGAGTAGAGCTCGACTCGGGGTGCATTGTGAAGCAAGTCACTCGGTAAAACTGCTTCAGCCCCATAGACCAGAAAGGATGGAGTTCGTCCGGTCGACCAGTTCAGGGTGGTCCTCAATCCCCAAAGAACTGATGGAAGCTCGTCAACCCATGTGCCAGTAGCGTGTTTGAGGTCGCGCATCAGCCGGGGTTTCAGTCCTTTGAGAATCAAGCCATTTGCTCTTTCTACTTGTCCATTCGACTGGGGGTGGGCGACTGAAGCATAGTCGACTCGTGTGCCTTGGGAGGCGCAAAAGGCTCTGAACTTGTCAGAATCAAAGTTTGGCCCATTGTTAGTGATGATGCTATGTGGAACTCCATATTTGAATATCAACTCTCTGATGAAACCGATAGCAGTGCAGGTATCAAGATTCTTGACAGGTTTAGCTTCAATCCATTTGGTAAACTTGTCGACTGCCACTAGCACATGAGTGAAGCCGCTCCTGCCCGTTCTCAGAGGTCCAACCATATCCAATCCCCAAACAGCAAAGGGCCAGACGAGTGGGATGGTCTTCAGGGCTGACGCGGGCTTGTGCGACATATTGGAGTAAAACTGGCATCCTTCACATTTGTCGACTATCTATTTCGCCATTTCATTTGCTCTTGGCTAGTAAAATCCCGCTCGGTATGCATTAGCCACAATGGTCCGAGAGGACGCACGATGGCCACAGGTCCCCGAGTGGATATCATCAAGAATTATTTGACCTTCTTCTGGCGTTATACACTTCTGGCTGACTCTAGTCGTGCTTTCTCTATACAACTGTCCCTTTATGACGGTAAAGGCCTTGGATCGATGGACGATCTGTCGAGCCTCTTCTTCGTCTTCCTGGAGCTCTTTCCTTAGGATGTACGCGATGTACAGCACCGTCCAGTCGGGAGTGATGACCAAAACCTCCATGATCAGGTCGACCACTGCTGGAATCTCAACTTCAGTCGGATCCATGACACTTTTTGGCTGCGGGGCTTCTTCAGTGAAAGGATCTTCTTGAACCGATGGTGTGTGGATGTATTCCAAAAACACATTGTTGGGAATGGCTTCTCTCTTGGAACCTATTTTTTCCAAGTCGTCAGCTACTTGATTTTTCAGTCGGGGTATGTGATGGAGCTCTAACCCCTCGAATTTCTTCTCTAGCTTTCTCACTGCATTGCAATAACCAGTCATGGCTGGACTTCTGACGTCCCACTCCTTCATCACTTGATTAACGACCAAATCAGAGTCTCCATAGAACATAAGGCGACGGACGCCGAGTGAAATGGCCATGCGCAACCCATACAAAAGTGCTTCATATTCTGCTTCAATATTGGAGGAATCAAAGTGGATTTGGAGAACATATCTGAGCTTATCTCCTCGGGGGGAAACCAGTACTACCCCAGCACTGGAACCATTCAGCATCTTGGAACCGTCGAAGAACATGGTCTAGTGCTCCGAGTGAACTTGAGTCGGCAGTTGCTGTTCAATCCACTCGGCGACGAAATCTGCTATTGCTTGGGACTTGACAGCTTTCTTTGCCTCAAACTTGATATCTAGGGGAAGGAGTTCAATCGCCCATTTTGCCACTCGACCAGTTGCATCTCTGTTGTGCAGAATCTGTGACAATGGAGTGTCGCTGACGACTGTAATGGAATGATCAGAGAAGTAGTGAGCAACCTTCTTTGTGGTCATATAAATCCCATAAACAAGCTTCTGATAATGAGGGTATCTTTGCTTTGATGGAGTCAAAACTTCAGAAACATAATATACTGGGCATTGAACTTTGAAGGCCTTTCCTTCTTCTTCCCGCTCGACCGTAAGTACTGTACTGACAACTTGTCATGTGGTTGCAATGTAAAGCAGTAAAGGCTCTTTGCTGATTGGGGTAGCAAGCACTGGCTGGGTGGAAAGCAGGGCTTTTAGCTCTGCAAACGCTGCATCAGCTTCGGGAGTCCACTCAAACTTGTTGGACTTCTTCATCAGTCGGTAAAGAGGCAACGCCTTTTCACCGAGACGAGAAATGAATCGACTTAAAGCGGCCAAGCAACCAGTAAGCTTCTGGACATCGTGCACGCGCACAGGGCGCTTCATTCGGAGTATAGTACCAACTTTTTCTGGGTTGGCATCGATTCCTCGTTCAGAAACGAGAAAACCGAGTAACTTCCCACCAGGAACTCCGAATGTGCACTTGGATGGATTGAGCTTGATATCATACCTCCTGAGGTTGGCAAAGGTTTCAGCAAGATCAGTCAGTAGGTCGGAACCCTTCCGTGACTTGACCACAATATCATCCATGTATGCTTCCACGTTCCAACTGATTTGAGTGAGCAAACACTTCTGAATCATCCTCATGAACGTGGCTCCGGCATTCTTGAGGCCGAATGGCATGGTAACATAACAGAAGCACCCGAATGGAGTGATAAAAGCTGTTTTGATCTCGTCGGGTCCATACAGACGGATCTGATGGTACCCGAAATATGCGTCTAAAAAAGACAGGCGCTCACATCCCGCAGTCGAGTCGACTATCTGGTCGATGCGGGGGAGGGGAAAATGATCTTTCGGGCAGGCCCGGTTGATATGTTTAAAGTCAATGCACATGCGGAGTGACTTGTCCTTCTTGGGGACCATGACAACATTGGCGAGCCACTCGGAGTGGTATATCTCTCGGATGAACTCTGCTGCCAAAAGCCAAGCCACCTCTTCGCCAATGGTCTTTCTCTTCTGGACGGCAGACCGCCGAAGATGTTCTTTTACAGGCTTCACTTTTGGGTCGACTCGTAGACGGTGCTCAGCCAGCCCCCTGGGAACACCTAGCATGTCAGAAGGCTTCCATGCGAAGATGTCCCAGTTCTCACGGAGGAACTGGATGAGCGCTTCTTCCTATTTGGAGTCGAGCGTTGTCGAGATATGGGTCGGAGCAGCATTGGGATCGGTCGGGTGAATGTGAATCGGCTTTATCTCACCGGACGACTGAAACGTTGATTCCGTAGCGGGCTTCTTGGCTCGCAACAAATCACTCGAGTCTGTTGTTTTCTGGTATTCTTGCAGCTCCACCGCTGCCAACTGTATATCGGTGATCTTTGAGCCTTTCTGAAAGCACTCTTCCGCCTTCTTCCGATTGCCAGTAATAGTGATCACTCCCCTGGGACCAGGCATCTTCAATTTGAGATACACGTAACATGGCCGAGCCATGAAACGTGCATAAGCTGGCCTGCCCAAGATAGCGTGATAAGCACTCTGGAAATCCACCACTTCAAACGTCAACTTTTCTTTGCGGTAATTCTTGGAATCACTGAAAACCACATCAAGAGCGATTTGGCCGAGTGACTCAGCCTTGTTTCCAGGAATGACTCCATGGAAACTCATGTTGCTGGTACTGAGTCTGGACATCGGAATGCCCATCCCTTTCAATGTCTCCGTATACAATAAATTCAGACTGCTGCCTCCATCCATCAGCACTTTGGTCAGTCGAGTGCCTTCGACAACTGGGTCGACCACCAAAGCTTGCCTCCAAGGGGTGGCAATGTGCGTTGGGTGATCGGACTGGTCGAATGTGATGGCAGTTTGGGACCATTTCAAATAACTAGGTGTTGCCGGGGCAACCATATTCACTTCTCGGTTGATAACTTTCAGTCGACTTTTGCTTTCAACATCAGCAAAAATCATCAGGGTGGAATTGACCTGGGGGTATCCATCATCACTATCTTCCTTGTCCTCAACCTTGTCCGACTCCTTTTCCTTATCTTTGGGCTGCTTCCCTTGGAACTGCTGGATCAAGAGTCGACACTGTCGAGTGGTATGTTTCGGGTAAATGAGTTTACCCTCTTCATCTTTCTTTGTGTGAATATGGCATGGTAGATCCAACACGTCATTTCCATCTTGGTCCTTCACTTTCTTAGGGTTCCAAGGCCCTTTGGGCTTCCCCTTAAACTTTCCTTAAGTCACGACCAAGGCTTCTCCCGGAGCAGCTGGCTCGGCTTTCCGCTTTTGCTTCCGACTGGAATTCCCTCCTCCCGTTTCATGGGCGACTGACGTGTGCTTGCCACTCCGGAGTCGATCCTCTTCTTCACCATTGGCATACTTGGTGGCAATCTCCATCATTCAACTCAGAGACATGTCTCCGGTTCGACCAAATTTCATGTTCAGTTCTCTGTACTTAACGCCTTCCTTGAAGGCACAAACTGCTTGGTGATCAGACACATTCTCTACCGTGTGATGCAACGCGGTCCATCTCTGGATGTAATCCCTCAAAGTTTCATTTGACTTCTGCACACAAGATTGTAGCTCTATTAATCCTGCTGGTCGCTTGCAAGTTCCTTCAAATGTTCTGACAAACACTCGGGAAAGATCTTTCCAAGTGTAAATGCTGCTGGGCGCTAACTGATTCAGCCATGCTCTGGCCGAACCCTCCAACATGAGAGGCATGTGTTTCATGCCCACTTCATCGTTGCCGCCGCCAATCTGAACAGCCACTCGGTGGTCCTCAAGCCAAGTTTCGGGCTTGGACTCACCAGTGAACTTACTGACTCCAGTCGCCAACCTGAAGTTGGGAGGAATCACCGCGGCCCTGATGGCCCTACTGAAGCACTCTGGTCCTGAGATGTGTACTCTGCTGCTGGTGGGTATCTCCCTGTCATGACCTTCCCTGTGAGCTCTGTTCCTATCGACCAAACCCTGAACGAGAATGGATCTCGCATTAAAGCCTGGTTCCCTGGGGTCGACTGGAATCCTTCGCCCAACACTGTGAGGGCGTCTGTCATCCTGCTGTCGAGGCACGTACGATCCACTCCTTGGGGGAGGGGTGGGCACTCGACATCGATTATCACGATCGAGTCGGTGATCATACTGCTCACGGTTCCTGTACTGATCACGCCGGTCTCCACGTCCCTCACGCCTCGGGGGGCGATCTTGGGCTATGGGCCGACTGAACTGTATCTGCAACAATGGATCTGCTGTGAATCCTATTCCGTGACTGTGACACAGCTGAATTCTAATCTCCTGCCGCCCGGAGTAATGCTCTGATCTGTAACAAGCCTCTGCCAGCCTCTGACTGAGAGGGCTGAATGGACTCTGCTATACGGGCCGCAACTGCTAAATTCTGAATCGGAGTTCGATATACCTGAGTTGGTGGTGGAAAGAGCTAACGTCGACTGGATTTTGGAACCCGTTGTCGTGCGCGCTCGTTGAGTCCTCGCTGGAGGTTATCCAGCCGAGTGCGCTCAGCCAAGTTGGCCAAGCGCGCGTCCTCCAAGGCACGGGCCTCGGGGGTTTCTCCAACGATAGGAGTGTGCAGCGCATCCATGTTCTGGCGGCAAAGTTCTTCTCTCTGCAGCGACATGAGGGGCTCGGGGAGATATTCCTCATGGGCATGCGACGGGTCGCCGCCGCCGGCGCTTCCATCGGTGCGAGGAAAACCGGGAGGACTGTGAGATCCATCGACCATCAGAACCTCCGCCACTGGATCACTGCTGTCGCACTCGGAAGCAGTCTCTGCGGAGCCAGTCGACAGATCGAATAGGCCGTAGAGAGATTCGTCGGGCTCGATCGCCGCGACTTGAGGGGTGGCCGACTGGCGAGCCACCGCGTGTCTCACCCACTGCTGAAGTCTCGACCGACCGGAGCGCTTGCGCCGGCGGGAAACAAGGAGGGAGGACAACACAGGGGCCGACCGATAATGGGTCGACGGTTGCCGCAAGAGGACGCCGCGAACGCACGCGCGAAAGTGCGTTGCCCCACGGACAGGGAGTGCGTCGACGTCGAGCGGAGCCTCCTGAAGCCAAGCGGAGTCGTCAGCGATGAACGTGAGCGCACCGAGACGGATCTCGCGGCCCTCTACCAAAACTCTGCCTGAAACCATGATGATTTGGATCGGAAAAATCGCAACTTCTCCAACAAGTCGCTAAGACACCTGCCCCAAGGTGGGCGCCAACTGTCGTGGTTCTAAGTCTGATAGTAGTGTAGGGGGGTAAGTATGGAGAGGCAAGATCCTAGCTATGGAGTAGTTGTAGACACACGAGGTTTACGAGTTTAGGCCCTTCTCGGAGGAAGTAATAGCCCTATGTCTCGGAGCCCGGAGGCGGTCGACTGGATTATGCGTGTATGGATTACAGGGGTGCGAACCCTTTACACTGAGGAGGGGGTGGCTTATATAGAGTTTGCCAGACCCCTCCGGCCCTCAGTTATGCAGGGTTAAGGTACATTAAGGTCGGGCGTTACTGGTAACGCCACTAATAAAGTGCTATGATGACCATAAAGGCCACTTAATGCCCGTCCGTTAGCGAGCGAAGTGACTTTAGATCTCCTGGCCGTCGAGTGGTTGGCTTTTGATCGAGTGGTAGGCTTCATGGTCGAGTGTCTTCGAGTCCGTCGAGTGGATCACCTCCAAGTCGATTGAAAGGTGATTTCTTCTAGGGATGTCCTTAGGGAGGGTAGTTTGGACAGGTCCATGACCCTACCCTAGGTACATAGCTTCATCAGGTAGGACGCGCCCTCCACCCTCGTGGATGCCTGATCTCCCTTTCCGATTACTTCTGATTTTCCTATTTTCTTAAATATTCCAAAACGGAGAAAAATTGCTATTAGAACTGTTTTGGAGTCGGTTTACTTACCGTACCACATACCTATTCCTTTTTGGAGTCTGAAACATTCTGGAAAGTGTCCCTTATATATTGCTCCGGGGTTACGGTTTCAATAACATTAGTTTCAACTTTTATTGGATTGTCTAAGATGTAATGTTTGATTCTTTGACCGTTCACCACCTTCGGATTTGTGCCTTCGAAGTTGTTGATTTTTATGGCACCAGAACGATAGACCTCCTCGATAACGTAAGTCCCTTCCCATTTAGAGAGGAGTTTTCCTGCAAAAAATCTTAAACGAGAGTTGAATAGCAACACATAATCACCTACGTTAAATTCACGCTTTTGTATCCTTTTGTCATGCCATCTTTTAACCTTTTCTTTAAACAGTTTGACATTCTCATAGGCCTGGGTTCTCCATTAATCCAGCGAGCTAATGTCAAATAGCCTCTTCTCACCGGCAAGTTTGAAATCATATTTGAGCTCTTTAATGGCCCAATATGCCTTATGTTCTAGTTCGAGAGGTAAGTGGCATGCTTTTCCATAAACCATTTTATACGGAGACATACCCATAGGATTTTTATATGCAGTTCTATAGGCCCATAATGCATCATCGAGTTTCTTGGACCAATTCTTTCTAGATCTATTAACAATCTTTTGTAAAATTAATCTGAGCTCTCTATTACTAAGTTCTACTTAACCACTAGACTGCGGGTGATATGGAGATGCAACTCTATGATTAACATCATACTTAGCAAGCATCTTACGAAAAGCACCATGAATAAAATGTGAACCACCATCAGTCATTAAATATCTAGGGACTCCAAACCTCGGAAAAATAACTTCCTTAAGCATCTTAATAGAGGTGTTATGATCAGCACTACTAGTTGGAATAGCTTGTACCCACTTAGTAACGTAATCAATAGCAACTAAAATATTTGTATATCCATTGGAGGAAGGGAACGGTCCCATATAATCAAAGCCCCAAACATCGAATGGTTCAATAACAAGTGAATAATTCATAGGCATTTCTTGACGTCTACTAATATTATCGATTCTTTGACATTCATCACAAGACAAGACAAACTTACGGGCATCTTTGAAGAGAGTAGGCCAATAAAAACCGGATTGCAATACCTTATGTGCAGTTCTATCTCTAGCATGGTGTCCTCCATAAGCCTCGGAGTGACACTTGCGTAGGATCTGTTTCTGTTCATGCTCAGGTACACAACGTCTAATAACACCATCTACCCCTTCTTTATAAAGGTGAGGGTCATCCCAGAAGTAATGTCTTAAATGTAGAAAAACTTTTTCTTTTGCTGGTATGTGAAACTAGGTGGTATAAATTTAGCAACAATGTAATTAGCATAATTAGCATAACATGGAGCGGTATGAGAAGCATTTATGACAGCTAATTGTTCATCAGGAAAACCATCTGTCGGTGTCAAAACCGGCGGATCTCGGGTAGGGGGTCCCGATCTGTGCGTCAAGGTCGGATGGTAACAGGAGACAAGGGACACTTTATTTTACCCAGGTTCGGGCCCTCTCGATGGAGGTAAAACCCTACTCCTGCTAGATTAATATTGATGATATGGGTAGTACAAGAGTAGATCTACCACGAGATCAAGGAGGCTAAACCCTAGAAGCTAGCCTATAGGTATGATGATGGTTACGATGTGTTCGTCCTACGGACTACAACCCTCCGGTTTATATAGGCACCGGATAGGGTTAGGGTTACACAGAGTCGGTTACATTGGTAGGAGATCTTGAATATCCGCACACCTAGCTTGCGTTCCATGCCAAGAAAAGATCCTTCCGGACACGGGACGAAGTCTTCAACTTTATATCTTCATAGTCCTGGAGTCCGGCTGAAGGTATAGTTCGGCTATCCGAACACCCCCTAATCCAGGACTCCCTCAGTAGCCCCTGAACCAGGCTTCAATGACGACGAGTCCGGCGCGCAGATTGTCTTCGGCATTGCAAGGCGGGTTCCTCCTCCAAGTTCTTGAAGAAGATTATAAACACCACAGAATAGTGTCCGGCTCTGCAAAATAAGTTTCCACATATTGCCATACAGAGAATAATATTAACACAAAACAAATCTGCCGACGTATCCCACAGTGCGTCATAACACTGCGGCCAAGCCTTCTATAAATTGTTTTCATCGTTCCACCTCAGCCCGTATAGTGAGGCGGTTTCCTTGGCACGTCTTGTCGAAGCAGAGATCGTGTGCCCCCCTCTAACGGGATTCTCATTAATACGGATGTGGGTAACCCAACCGTGCCATTTATCACGGCTCTTGGAAGGCAAGCGAGTTTTACTAGGCCGGTGGGGACGCATAGCCGCATCCGCCCATATAAGGGGATAAGGATCCACCTTTTTACCTACGCCTTCTTCCTCCTTTGCCTACCCATCTTCTTCGCACCCGAGCTCCAGCACCCGACCGCTTCCCAGCTCTAACGCCGGAATGTATCCGAGCTCCAACGCCGGACTATGTCCGAGGTGTCGTAAATCACCTTTGTTCAAAGAAGTTTGAAGGAGTTTTAGCCGAGCTCAATGCCGGAAATGCCTTCTATGGAGCCAGCCACTAGCGCCTGAGCTCTATGCCGGACTGCTTTCAAGGTGGTGCACCATCCCGAATGTGGGCTGATTTTGTCAATATTTTTGATCGGTGCAATTTATTCTCTGCCGAGATATATAGCCAGTAGCCCTCAAGGTGGGTATCGGTCTAAAACCCGAGATGCACATGAAGGATGACATAAGACCGCTGATCCCCGTAGCCGCTGAGACTCAGGTTGATTTGCAAAATCGGTCTGAGGATCAAGTCCTAGCTCGGCAGAATACTTCGGGATACAAAAAGCGGCGTGCTCAGTCCTCGAGACTCAGGTTGGGTGCGGCCGACCAACTTGAGGACCAAAATCTCCTCGGAAACTATATTGCACATAAAATTTTCTGTATTGGACAAGCAATGCAGTAGCCCCCGAGACACTGGTCGGGTGGCAACACCAGATCAGGGGATCAATGTGTCCCTTCAATATGTTTAAATAATAAGCCCGAAGCCCAGTAACCCCCGAGCCTTAATGCGGGCACGGGTGGCCGAATTAAGGATCAATATCCATAGTAAAATCGCAAATTATGTGTAATGACTCTATGTATCTAAGTACTTTACGTCATTAATGCTCGGATCCGCATTGTACAAAACTTTGTTGGCCGGCCATCGGCTTCCACCTCCTTGGCCAGTAGCCGAGGAGTGTTTGTCTTACTTTATAAAGCCTTTATGAGGGCAAAGATTTATGAAAAACAAGGCGATCTAGCCATATGGTTTTATAAACAAAGGTACACGGAGAGATATGTTATATTACTGTTTTAACAGAAGAAATGTCTTCCAAAGAAAATAGTCCCGCTATCGGTTCCGTTCTTTAGGTTGTCATGCTAAGCATGATCATAAAACCTCAGCTCCAATGTAAGAGCCAAATATCAAGGATTTAGTTTGGGAGGCTAGTTAATAGCCCCCGGTAGTGTTCGGCGTCAGTCGAGGTCAAACCGTAAACACTTCGGCCAATGTTATGAACGGCCTGTTATTTAACATAGTTATCGGATCGCTGACCAGTTTACGCTTATTGTGACAGTCAGTTTTCGGCTTTCTCCACTGAGGTGCTTAACCATGTGAGCTGGAAGCACAATCGCAGTGGTTCTCCCTTTGCACGCCTAGCCGAACAAAACGGAACATAGGAAGCAAGTGCAGGAGACGGGCAACCCAACTATTGACCGAAGACACAATTTGAAACCAATGCATATATAGCAATATCCGAGAATGTTTTTGCTGAATCTCTAAAGGAGTCCGGCACTGCACTACGAGACTTGTGCTGAAAACACACAAATGGTTTAAAAGTGCCAAAAAGCTTGGAAAACCAAGAAACGTCAGTAAAAACATGACGTCCGAACAATATCAAGTGTTCGGTGTCAACCCGAAAATTGGTCTTAGAAAAAAGAAGTGCTTCTGTCGTGCTTTAACATGATACATCCTATCTCAAGACTTCGAGCGGGTCAGCCTACGGCTTCAACCTCCTATCCCGAGGGCGGAGTACTTCTCATCAGGCCAGTTTAGCAAACTAAACTCTAGCGGCTTTTGAGAGAGAAATTAGGCTCCCCGGCTAGTGACCGCACACTCGTGTCGAAAAAAGGAGTGATAAATAATAATAACTTTGCAACGACTAAGAAGAAAAACACTTAGTATGAAAGGACTCAAATAAACATAAGAGCCCCCAAGTGACTTGGGTAAAAGTTGACTATATAATGTAAGGTGACATATAGAATGCCTTCTAGCCGGATTGTAGATCGTTTGTCGTTGCCGACCTTTTCGCTTCAACCTCGGGACCTGACGGTCTGGAGTGTGTCCGAATACCATAATGGTTATATAAGAACCGAGGTATGCATGGAGACCAGGCGTAGGGGTCATTAGTGCTTTATCAGACAAGTGCCCAACTAGTTATGTTATATTACATGGTTAGTAAGAAACATCTTCCAGAGAGAATAGTTCCGTTAAGGGTTCCTTTCGCTGGGGTGGCATGCCCTGAAGTGCACGTCCGGACTACAAATGCAGGAAAACATCTGGGGGCATGTATAAGTAAAAAAGGTTCATCTTTAGTTCACCGACCGAATATTCCCTTAAGAACGCTAGCTTTCGGCTTCACCCAGTCTGAGGTACACATCCGGCTTATCCGGCAGTAGCAATCGCAGAGGTGCTCCCTTTACCGCCTAGCCGAACAATCGGGAACATAGGGGTAAGCACAGGAGCCAGGCAACCCAGCTTGGCCAAAACTTAAGTCATATCGATGCATATAATGGTGAATAAAAGGTACATGCGGAAGTGTGACACATGTGTTGGGCATAAAGCCCATATTAATAAGCTTCTGTTAAAGAAGCCCCCAGGTATAATGAGCGCGGGTAATGCGTCAAGTATGTGTGAACAAAGTTTGGACAAAAAAAATTTACAAGCAACTTTTTTTTCAAAAAAGTATAACGCTTGGTCGAACCGAACACAAGTTAGAAATTAAAGCTTTGAGCATGAAAGCGACTTAGCTAGTTAATGTGTTCGCAATCCGAGCTTGATGCGGGACAATGTTCTATCCCCCAAAGCTGGTCCCGAGGTGGCGGAGCGGAGAGCTCGACACGCCGAAGTGGTGACATAGCACGGTCGATGCAGACCGGCAGAGTGACGCCGAAGTCCCCGGATCATTTTCCTGTGCACAAAAAATAGTGCAAACGGGAGATAATAGTAATAATGATAAATAAAAAATCGTTGCATAATGAATAATTTATGCAAAGTGAGTAATAAAAGAAATATGGCCTGGTGCCGAAGTCGATGTCGATGCAGGGCGTCGGCGTGATGCGGTAAAGGCGTAGCAAAGCCTGAATTCACAGGTCGGTCCGCGCTCCGGATGCGGCGTTCGCCGGACTATGTACGAAGACTGACTGAACCAGCATGCGACCGTCGTTTATGCGGCCACCATTTGGTAGACCTGTGAACATATGATGGACAAACCAGAGTAATAATTCTTTGGAAAAAAATGAACCCAAACATGCAAAAAAATATTAGGATTAATAGCACCTGGTTTATTTGTTGTAGTAATCCAAAGGAAGATGATGCTGGCAAAGGTTGGCTCGCCGAGGCAAAGCCCTCGGTCCAACCAATCATGACGAAGCTGGTCGGCTAGTGACGCCGAAGTGTCCGGAGTAGGTTGATGAAGAGATGATGAATCCTCCGGTCCAGCCGAGATGTCGAAGCCTCGAGGCCAGTCGATGAGTCGAAGTAGTCCGGCGTGACGGACACCGGCTTGAAGGGGCAACAGTGCGGCCCTGCCAATGCAGGTCGTGACGTGGTAGATGCCGGCTTGATGAAGCGACCGTGCGGTGATGCCGGTATGCCCGCTCCGTGTATCCGTGGGGCGGCGATGTTGGTGAGGATTTGTCCTTCGCGATGCCGGACTCTTGTTCGGCTTGCCGAGATGATGATCCGAAGAAGTTGAGCTCGGCTCAACAAAGTGACGATGTGTCTAGCACAGGTCGGCAGCCATGGAGCAATATTGTCGGACTGGTTTGACACCAGCAATGATGTTGAAGATCATGTTCAAAAGATCTTAAAGTTAGTGGGATGTGTTTGGGAACAATACACAATATCCCATACAAAACTTCCTTCAAAAAGGATGTCCGAAATCCCGTTCATAAAAAAGATGAATTCGCGTCGGATTCGTTCTCGCGCAGAAAACAGATCCGAAAAGTGATGCACTAATCGGAAGGTTCCCGGAGTTTGGACGGTCGGATCGAGCTGAAATTTGGAGGGGTGGTAGATATAGTAATTCCGCAGCCGATCAACGGTTGGATCTTCCAAAGGACGCCCGAGCTAGAAGCTAGACACCACGCCCTAAAATCGTCCAGATTCCCGTCCAGATTTGACAGGGCTCCGGTATATTATGGATTGCCGGAGATTCCTCCATCGGAACTCGACGAAATTTTCAAGGGTTGTTGTAGACTCAATTCCACACAATTCCACCAAAGCGATCGTCAAAACGATACTCAAGGAGGTGGTGGCAGCAGATACGAGTTCGTTGTCCAGAAAAACAGCACGGTCGCTTGAGGGCAATGTTGACGTTGTGCCCCCGAGCTTCATGGATGATTCCTCCGTGATCTTGATAGAGATCGGAGTTGATGTTTGATGAAGGCCCTCCTCTGAACATGGTGATCTGAACACGGGGCGCAATTCTTGGTCGAACCAAGGTGACCAGTGGAGCTGGTGACGAAGATGCCGAAGTCGCAGTTGATCTGCAGGCGAGCCATCGATCCTTTTGCCGATCACACAGCGGAACTCTCAATGAAAGCACCAATGTCGGTGTCAAAACCGGCGGATCTCGGGTAGGGGGTCCCGATCTGTGCGTCAAGGTCGGATGGTAACAGGAGACAAGGGACACTTTATTTTACCCAGGTTCGGGCCCTCTCGATGGAGGTAAAACCCTACTCCTGCTAGATTAATATTGATGATATGGGTAGTACAAGAGTAGATCTACCACGAGATCAAGGAGGCTAAACCCTAGAAGCTAGCCTATAGGTATGATGATGGTTACGATGTGTTCGTCCTACGGACTACAACCCTCCGGTTTATATAGGCACCGGATAGGGTTAGGGTTACACAGAGTCGGTTACATTGATAGGAGATCTTGAATATCCGCACACCTAGCTTGCGTTCCATGCCAAGAAAAGATCCTTCCGGACACGGGACGAAGTCTTCAACTTTATATCTTCATAGTCCTGGAGTCTGGCTGAAGGTATAGTTCGGCTATCCGAACACCCCCTAATCCAGGACTCCCTCACCATCATTTATATGTAGTGGGTCATCAAGAACATTCTCTAACCTAGACAAGTTATCTGCAACGGGGTTCTCAGCTCCCTTTCTATCAATAATATGCAAATCAAATTCTTGTAGTAGGAGAACCCATCTAATAAGTCTAGGTTCAGCATCTTTCTTTTCCATAAGATATTTAATAGCAGCATGATCAGTGTGAATAGTTACTTTAGAATCAACAATATATGGTATGAACTTATCATAAGCAAATACAACCGCTAAAAATTCTTTTTCAGTAGTAGCATAATTTCTTTGAGCATTGTCTAGAGTTTTACTAGCATATTGGATAACATTTAATTTCTTATCAACTCTTTGTCCTAAAACAACACCTACAGCATAATCACTAGCATCACACATAATTTCATAGGGTAAATTCCAATCAGGTGGCTGAACAATGGGTGCAGAAATCAAAGCTTTCTTAAGTATTTCAAATAAGTGGCAGAGCTAGCATTTGACATCAGGGTGGTCCTCCCTAATTTTTTTTATAACTAATATGACATGTGAACATTCTAACTAATTATCAATAGCACATAGAATAGATCAATATGGTCTTACGAACACACTAAGATTCTCAATTAATTCTCAGTTTTGCATAAAGAAGCCTACATAGTAAATAGTACATGGACCATAGCACATACCTTTAGAAATTCAAAAAGACTATCTTTTTGGCCTACGTTTTTGCATTGCCATGAAGGTATCAATTATTTCATCTTCATTCACCTCGGAGAAAGCATACCTCTCAATGTATGTGACTAGACAATTATCCAAAAGACTATCACCCATCTTATTTCTCAACTTGTTCTTGACAAAACTCATGGCAGAAAATGCGCTCTCAACATTTGCCGTTGCCACCGGGAGAATCAATACCAATTTTAAAAGCAAGTACACCAAATGATGAACTATATGTCTCCCTGTTTGGACAAGCTTAACCGAGAGATCAACAAGATTTCCAAGGCCTTGGAAGTTCTCATCATTTCTCATGTCATCAATATAGTTATCAAGTTGTAGTTCAAGGTGTATGAAGTCGGCACTTGAAAAGTCTTTGGGATAAAAATCAGCAAGTCTTTGAACCTTATGTGCATCAAAAGAAACAAATGAGTTAAAGAGATTATGTACCAATTTTGAAAGAAATACAAATTTTAGAAGCAAGTTTGCATACCTTTTGTGCATCAAAAGCAGCAAATGAGTTGGCGGGATTCAAAGCAGGCATACAAGATAGCAGCTCCATATTGATCTCATCAAACCGATTTTCAAGCTCTTGACTAATTTGATCAATGACACCAAGAAAAACTTCTCTTCTAAAGTGATCATCATTTGTTTGGGGTCGAGCAAACCGTGTTGATCTTCCATAAGGCACATAATTATCTTCCATTATAGGAACTTGAATGCCATGCTTGTTACAAAATAGTGTGACCTTTTGCAGAAATGCATCCCACCCATTATCCCTAAGCTCTTGTGTTCTACTTTTCGCAGTTCTAACAAGTGCCATTGCAGTAAGAATATCTTGGTCTCTTCTTTGCAAACAATCAGACAAATCACTTGTGTATCCAAGAATGACAAGCATCAAGTGTGCGTTGCAAATAAAGTCAAATGACTCGAACACTCCAACAATAGTATGAATTTTGGGCCAATCACTTCTTTGTGAAGCATCTTGTCCAAGAGTTATGAGCACATCACGGATTGTGGGATACATAGCAATAATGCTAAGAACAGTTTTGTAATGAGAGCCCCGCCGAGTATCACCAGGCCTAGGTAACCCCATCTCTTGATTCAAACCACTCCCAGTTTGTAACTCACCACATTCAAGTAGTTTCAGGATAGTCTGAAGTCTAGCATCTCGAAGCATGTCATGACGCTTACAAGACACTCCAATAACATTCAGTAATAAAGACACTCGATCAAAAAACCACACAAATTCATCATTCCCGGGATCATGTTTAAGACGACTAAAATCATAAACCAATGGTGATGGCGGTGACACATCCTCAGTTTGCTCTATGCTCACATTTGACATAGACAATGTTGGTTCTTCAATTTGCTCTTCGATCACAACCGGCATACACACAACTTCGCGGGTCTGCTCTTCAGCCACATCCGACATATTCTCTACCTTCTTCTTCTTCCCTATCTTCATAGCTTCTCTTTGGAAAAGAGAAACAATGTCTGCTGCCCTCTTCATTCTTCAACAAATCTGCAAGAATACTACTTTCTATCAGTACTGCTTCCTATCAATAAAGCTAATTGAGGCAGACCATAGTGCAAAAAAGCAAACCCTAAATCATAATTTGGGGGTAAATCATGAATTTGGGGTATTTGTTTTCAGTACCTCACTTTAGCCGGATTTGGAGGGCGGCGAGGGCAGGGCCGCCAGTCAGCCGCCCGACAAGCAGAGGCAGGGGCGCAGGCAGCCGGACTCCGGTAGGGTGGCAGGGTCAAGGCGCAGCCACGCGCTGGGACAGGGGCTCGCCGCGCGCGCAGGGAGATGCACCCGGAGCCCTGGATCGAGGGCCGGGCGGGCGGGCTGGGGAAGAGGCGGGAGCCGGGCGGGCGGGCGGGCTGGGGAAGAGGCGGGAGCCGGCCAGCCGGGAGCTTCCTCGGCGGCTGGGCGGCGGCTGGGGCGCCGGGCGCGAACGGCGGCGAGGAACGGCGAGGCGAGGCGGCTATCGGGGTCGAGGCATCGAGCAGGTGCGAGAGGGAGCAGGCGTCGGGGAACTGGACGCAAATTGGATATGGACCTGCTCTGTTTATTGGGCTGCTTTTTTCTGACCCATTTATATCTATATGTATATGGGTTGCCTCAGAATCCCAGGGTGGGCCGCGGCCCACCCTGGCCAGCCTGTACATCCGCCATTGTTTCAAATGCTTCTACACAATCATCATCAAAGACAAAAGGAACATCTTTTTGTAAGAGATTAGTCAGAGGCCTAGAAGAAATTTTAGAGAAGTCCTTAGTGAACCTCCTATAAAAACTGGCATGACCAAGGAAACTTCTTGTACCTTTAATGTCCCTAGGACACGACATCTTTTCAATAGCATCCACTTTAGCTTTATGAACTTCAGTACCCCTTTCAGAAATTTTATGCCCCAAGACAATACCTTCATTAACCATAAAGTGGCACTTTTCCCAATTCAAGACAAGATTAGTTTCTTCACATCTCTGCAAAACTCGATCAAGGTTGCTTAAGCAATCATCAAAATAAGTTCCATAAACGGAGAAATCATCCATGAAAACCTCAACAATCTTTTCACATAAGTCAGAGAATATAGCAGTCATACATCTTTGAAAGGTAGCAGGTGCATTACATAAACCAAAAGGCATACGTCTATAAGCAAAGGTACCGAAAGGGCAAGTAAAAGTGGTCTTTTCTTGATCCTATTTTGACACAGGTATTTGAGAGAAACCAGAATAACCATCTAGAAAGCAAAAATGTGTATGTTTGGATAATCTTTCTAGCATTTGATCAATAAAAGGTAAAGGGTAATGATCCTTTTTAGTAGCTTTATTTAGTTTGCGAAAATCAATTACCATTCTATAACATGTAACAATTCTTTGTGGGATCAATTCATCTTTATCATTAGGAACAACAGTAATACCTCCCTTCTTAGGGACACAATGGACATGACTTACCCACTGACTATCGGCAACGGGATAAATTATACCTGCCTCTAGAAGCTTTAATATTTTTTCTTACCACTTCTTTCATCTTAGGATTTAACCGTCGTTGGTGATCAACAACCGGTTTAGCGTCTTTCTCCAATTTTATTTTCTGCTAGCATAGAGTGGGACTAATTCCCTTAATATCATCAAGAGTATATCCAATAGCAGCACGGTGCTTCTTCAGAGTTTTCAATAATTTCTTTTCCTCATGCTCTGAAAGGTTAGCACTAATAATAACAGGATATATCTTTTCTCATCAAGATAAGCATATTTAAGAGTATCAGGTAATGGTTTAAGCTCAAACACGGGATCACCCTTGGGTGGAGGAGGATCCCCTAGGATTTCAACAAGCAAGTTGTGTTTCAAAATAGGTCCCTATTTAAAGAATACTTCATCTATTTCCCTTCTTTCATTCATAAACATATCATTTTCATGGTCGAGCAAATATTGTTCTAAAGGATCATTAGGAGGCACGGCAATAGAGGCAAGACCAATAATTTCGTCTTTACTAGGTAATTCTTTATCACAGGGTTGTCTACGAAATTTAGCAAAATTAAACTCATGAGACATATCCCCAAACCAATAGTAAGAACATCCTTTTTGCAGTCTATCCTAGCATTAACAGTATTCAAGAAGGGTCTGCCAAATATAATGGGACAAAAGTTATCTTGTGGAGAACCAAGAACAAGAAAATCAGCAGGATATTTAACTTTCCCACACAAGACTTCAACATCTCTAACAATTCCAACTGGTGAAATAGTGTCTCTATTGGCAAGCTTAATTGTAACATCAATTTCCTCTATCTCAGCAGGTGCAATATCATGCATAATTTCTTTGTATAAGGAATGAGGTATTGCACTTGCACTAGCACCCATATCATATAAGCCATGATAGCAATAATCTCCTATTTTAACAGAAATAACAGGCATGCCTACAACAGGTCTATGTTTATTCTTAGTATCTGGTCTGGCAATTCTAGCAGCTTCATCACAGAAGTAAATAACATGCCCGTCAATATTATCAACCAAGAGATCTTTAACCATAGCAACACTAGGTTCAACTTTAATTTGCTCAGGGGGTGTAGGTGTTCTAGTATTACTCTTACGAACCACAGTTGAAGCTTTAGTATGATCCTTTATTCTAACAGGGAAAGGTGGTTTCTCAATATAAGCGGTAGGAACAATAGGATCAACATTATAAGTGATAGTCTTTTCTTCAACTTTAATAGGTGCAACTACTTTTACTTCAATGGGAGGATTATATTTAAACCACTTCTCCTTAGGGAGATCAACATGAGTAGCAAAGGATTCACAGAAAGAAGCTACTATCTCAGAGTCAAGTCCATATTTAGTGCTAAATTCACAGAAAACATCGGTATCCATAAAAGATTTAACACAATCAAACTTAGGTGTTATACCTGACTCCTTACCTTCATCGAGATCCCAATCTTCAGAGTTGCGTTTAATTCTTTCCAATAAATCCCATTTGAATTCAATAGTCTTCATCATAAAAGAGCCCGTACAAGAAGTATCGAGCATGAAGCGATTGTTGAGAGAAAGTTGAGCATAAAATTTTTGAATAATAATTTCTCTTGAGAGCTCATGATTGGGGCATGAATATAACATTAACTTAAGCCTGCCCCAAGCTTGAGCGATGCTTTCTCCTTCGCGAGGCCAAAAATTATATATATAATTGCAATCACGATGAACAAGATGCATAGGTGATGAAATTCCAATTTCAATCGGTTGTAGTTCCATGATCCCATATCATCACATAGCCTACACCATGTCAATGCTTTCCCCTTCAAAGATAAAGGGAAGACCTTCTTCTTGATAACATCCTCGGGCATACCTGCAAGCTTAAATAATCCACAAACTTCATCTACATAGATTAGGTGCAAATCGGGATGTAATGTTCCATCACCTGTAAAAGGATTAGCTAGCAGTTTCTCTATCATACCCGAAGGAATTTCAAAGTAAACATTTTCAGTAGGTTCAATAGGTTGAGGAGCAACTCTTTGCTCTACTGGTCGGGGTGAAGATACCCCGAACAAGCCCCTCAAAGGATTATGTTCCATAGTAACAAGTGACAGTGAATTTCAGCACACTATATAAATTTTTCCTTACCAAATTCCACCTACCAAAGGCGCTTCACTCCCCGGCAATGGCACCAGAAAAGAGTCTTGATGACCCACAAGTATAGGGGATCTATCGTAGTCCTTTCGATAAGTAAGAGTGTCGAACCCAACGAGGATCAGAAGGAAATGACAAGCAATTTTCAGTAAGGTATTCTCTGCAAGCACTGAAATTATCGGTAACAGATAGTTTTGTGATAAGGTAATTTGTAACGGGTAACAAGTAATAAAAGTAAATAAGGTGCAGCAAGGTGGCCCAATCCTTTTTGTAGCAAAGGAAAAGCCTGGACAAACTCTTATATAAAGGAAAACGCTCCTGAGAACACATGGGAATTATCGTCAAGCTAGTTTTCATCACGCTCATATGATTCGCGTTCGTTACTTTGATAATTTGGTATGTGGGTGGACCGGTGCTTGGGTGCTGCCCTTGGACAGGCATCCCACTTATGATTAACCCCTATTGCAAGCATCCGCAACTACAAAAGAAGTATTAAGGTAAACCTAACCATAGCATGAAACATATGGATCCAAATCAGCCGCTGACGAAGCAACTCATAAACTAGGGTTTAAGCTTATGTCACTCTAGCAACCCAACATCTACTTATTACTTCCCAATGCCTTCCTCTAGGCCCAAACAATGGTGAAGTGTCATGTAGTCGACGTTCACATAACACCACTAGAGGAAAGACAACATACATCTCATCAAAATATCAAACGAATACCAAATTCACATGACTACTTATAGCAAGACTTCTCCCATGTCCTCAGGAACAAACGTAACTACTCACAAATCATATTCATGTTCATAATCAGAGGGGAATTAATATGCATAAAGGATCTGAACATATGATCTTCCACCAAATAAACCAACTAGCATCAACTACAAGGAGTAATCAACACTACTAGCAACCCACAGGTATCAATCTGAGGCTTTGGGACAAAGATTGGATACAAGAGATGAACTAGGGTTTTAGAGGAGATGGTGCTGGTGAAGATGTTGATGGAGATTGACCCCCTCCCGATGAGAGGATCGATGGTGATGACGATGGTGATGGTTCCCCCTCTCGGAGGGATGTTTCCCCGGTAGAACAGCTCCTCCAGAGCCCTAGATTGGTTCCGCCAAGGTTCCGCCTCGTGGCGGCGGTGTTTCGTCCCGAAAGCTTGCTTGTGATTTTTTCTCGGACGAAAGACTTCATATAGCAGAAGATGGGCACCGGAGGCCTGCCAGGGGGGCCGCGAGGCAGGGGGCGCGCCTAGGGGGGTAGGGCACGCCCCCACCCTCGTGGATGGTGGGTGGCCCCCCTCTGGTTGATTCTTTCGCCAGTATTTTTTTATTAATTCCAAAAACTGCCTCCGTGAAGTTTTAGGACTTTTGGAGTTATGCAGAATAGGTCTAATATTTGCTCCTTTTCCAGCCCAGAATTCCAGCTGCCGGCATTCTCCCTCTTCATGTAAACCTTGTAAAATAAGAGGTAATAGACATAAGTATTGTGACATAATGTGTAATAACAGCCCATAATGTAATAAATATCGATATAAAAGCATGATGCAAAATGGACGTATCAGCCACCGCCCCGGCCATACGCCGCCGCAGCTCCATCGCTCTCCAATGGCGCCGAAGAAGACACCGAAGGGCAAGTCAGGCTTCTTCGGCGTGAGGCAGAAGCCCTCCGGTAACTTCGGAGTGGAGTTCTTCGACGCCGGGATGCGTTGGTGGATCGGCACGTACCCCTCCGCCCATGAGGCCTCGCGTGCCTACGACGTGGCGGTGTGGCGTGCCGAGAGGCCTCGGGAGCACCTCAATTTCCCAGAGATCGAGAGTCGGGCGGAAGCGGAGATGCTTGTGCCGCAGGGCATCAAGATGAAGGGGATCCCGATGAAGAAGAAGACGATGAAGAAGCCGTCGGTTGTCGTCAGTTTCATCAAGACTGACGAGGAGGCGATGGGGAGGTCTGCTCGGGAGCATCTGGAGTACGTCCAGGCCGAGCTGGAGTACTACTGGAAGCGTGAGGCGGAGCAGAGGAAGAAGGGGGCAAAGAAGGAGGACGAGGCCCGTCCCTCGATGGTGATCCCCATCGAGTCCTCTTCCGAGGAGGACTGGGCAGACTTCGAGGAGGAGGAGGAGGAGGAGGAGGAGGAGGAGGAGGGGTGCGACAACCCGGAGAAGGAGGAGTTCTGGGCGCAGTTTTGCAACTCCGACGATGAGTAGTAGTTTATCTAGTAGTTTGAATAAGTAGTAGTTGAAGTTCATGTATCAAACTATGTTGAATTTGATGTTTGAACTATGTTGAATGGACTAGTAATTTTTTCGTTTTAAGAAATTTACATCTTCATTTTGGACCATCTATTGGAGTTGCTCTTTTGGACCATCAATTTGGACCATCTGTTGGAGTTGAGCTTTTCTCGGAGCTCTAAAACGCACTTTTTGGTGGTCCAAATTTTACATCTCCGATTTTGGACCGCCAAATTTTGAACCATCTATTGGAGATGCTCTTAGTGTTTCAACTTGTCATGGGATGGAGGGAGTACTCTTTAACATGATCTCAACATTATGACAATTAAAGCTTCACCTTATACCGCAAGTTCATTTCTACCTTCATCGGGGGGTAGGAACATTATCGATGGAGTATCTATGCATGAAATTTTGCATGCAAAAAAATCAAGTTTGGAATACTTCTTTTTTGTGAGAAATCAAGGTTTGAATACATTCAAGAAAAGTTTGGAATTATAATATTTCTCACTGCTCTCTGAATTATTTGGGATAGTTCCATAACATGGTCGTTATCCACATCTGTATAACTTAAGTCTTGTGCATACGTATATTCCCGATCAAATTTTTTACAACTCTTGCTGGCCTAAAATCGCATGATATACTAAACTTAAAATCGCTATCAGGCGAATATGTAATTCAAGAAGAAATTCTTTTGGCGAATGAATACATGTATACATTTTGCAATAATAAATTGTTAAAAATATATTTTCTTTCTTCCAATACGAACACCGCATTGGGTATATGAATAGCTAAAGTTAAAAGTTAGGTTTCTAAATGAACTCCATTTGAAAGCCTTGATAACTAAGTCCAGAATAAACTATATCTTTTTATATTCTTATTAGTTGTACAAAGAATATGACTCTTTATATTTATGAAATATTATATAAGAACTAAACTCGGTATTCTATTTCATATCTTAAGTGAAATAATTAAGTAGCTGATATCAAAATATAATATGGTGATGAAATAATTCATATTATATACACAAAATTTGAAACGAGAAATACATGGAAAATATCAATATTTGTTTCGTATATAATATATGAAATCCATCTATAACCATAATCTTGAAAACTATTATGCAATTTTTTGGATTCCCTTTCTTTGACAAAGAATATTAGCGAGAGAAGCAAAACTGCAACGTTCTCAAGGGTATCGTCATGCATTTGGTTGGATCTACTGATGATAAATCGTGTACCCCAAGTTTGATGTGTGTCAACGTACAAACATTTTGATAGGACGACAAAGAGTGCACATGATTAGAATGGAGGCGAGCATAAGTATCCATGAATTGTTGTCATAGCTGATGTTCAAACGACTAGGTGAGGCCGAGAAGAAGTAAGCAATATATGCACGTACAAATAACGCACAGAGCGTGAGTAAGAAAAAAAAATATGTCATGTGTGCAAGTGAGTATCATATGACAAATGAATACCATGCTGTTACAATAGCAAAAAGCATAGAAGATAAAAATAATGTTGACTATGTAATTGATCATTTATGTCGTTCCAAATATTCCTGTATAGTTTTGTGCAAATAACATTCACATGGATGGAGAAATAGAAAGGATGATGAATAGAGTGGGGGGAGAGTGCTTAGAAATGTTAGTTTTGTTATCAAGGATTTTGCAATATATGTAAAGTATATATAAATTCTAGCCGCGCAAATGCGCGGGTCACACTGCTTTTTCATGTAAATTAAAGGAGGTCTAGGGGGAAACCGATACGGCCGTGTTCATGTTCCCGCGTCAAGTGAGGCGGAGTAAACCATGCTTTTTTTATGTACGAGATAGTAACGCATGATTTTGATTTGTTCAACTGAAAGAAATACTACTCCCTCTCATCCGCATCAAATGATTTACGTACTCGATTTTCAGACCACAGAAGCACTTGGTCGGGAAAAGTGTGTGTAATCCATGAGCGAGCCTTTTTCCGGGCGTGGCTTTCAGAGCGGATCCGTGTGCCCCACCCACAGGATACGTCCCGAGATGCCGCCGGACGGCGACCTGTGACGCCGACGCCCGCCGTGCGCCCACAGACCCACCGCCGGCGCTGTGGCATCCAGTTGTCCACCGTTGGCAGCGACACGGCCGGCCACCGCGGGATCTGCCGTGCGTTGCGTTCACGGCGGCCGCACCACACCGATGCCCATCTGCCCTCCGACGAGGCCGAGAGCGCCGCGCGTGCCGCCAAAGGTGCCGTTGAGCCGTGCGTGCGCAGGCCAAAGACAAAGAGGAGGACGCCGGCAGGCGCGCGCGCGCGCATCTCCATGCGCGCAACGTGCGAGCCACCTAGAATATTGTACTGGCGCAGCGTTCGCGTGGGCCGCATCGTGGCCGTCGATGGGATCGGACGGCCGGGCGAGGCGTATAAATCCATCCAGGTCACCCCTGCGCCAAACCCCTCTCCCACCAACCACCCCCGGCCGCAGCAGCAGCAGAGAGCCAGCCGCCCTTCGCTCCCCCCAGAGGCCACGATGGCGGCGCCCACCTCCTCCGCGGCATCCACCCTCGCCCCCTTCTCCCACCCCAAAACCCTAGCCGCCGCCGCCGCCGCATCCTCATCCATCGCCTTCTCCCCGGCCGCATCCCACCCCGCATGCGCCTTAACCGCCTCCACCCGCCGCCGGGCGGTCGCCGCCATGGTCGCGGCCCCGGCCAAGGTCGGCGCGGCCATGCCGTCGCTCGACTTCGACACCGCCGTCTTCAACAAGGAGAAGGTCTCCCTCGCCGGCCACGAGGAGGTACGTACGCGCCCCCGCTCCCACCCCATCTCTCTCGTTATCCCCCCTCCCATCTCCGGGCTTGGTTTTTGCTCTCGATTTTTACGATTTGTCCCGTGTGCGGCTGCAGTACATCGTGAGGGGCGGGCGGAACCTCTTCCCGCTGCTCCCGGAGGCGTTCAAGGGCGTCAAGCAGATCGGCGTCATCGGATGGGGCTCCCAGGTCCACTCCCAGCTTCCCCTTTCCTCCCCTCCCTGCACAGTTTCTTTCCTCGCTCGAGAGATTTACATGTCTATCTACTCGATACACTGCTTGGATGTACACATCGGTCAAACGGAGTGGCCGATTTCACACAGATTTGCTCTGTTCTGCCGCCACTTGGTAGGTTCAGAGCTTGCAGGTCTGTCCGCTGGCTCTAACAGATTTTTCTTTATGGTGCTTTTGCAGGGTCCGGCACAGGCCCAGAACCTCAGGGATTCCTTGGTGGAAGCCAAGTCTGACATCGTCGTCAAGGTTAGCTATTCTCATGTACTAGTATCCAGCTCTACACATGGGATTGAGTTTTCACTCTGTGTTTAATAAGTGAAAAGCTCTGAAGCTTTGGCTTGCAGCCCCGAGTGGAAAACCCACAGCTAATGCTTATTGTCTTCTTTAGCTTTATAACTTGCAGTCTTACACTGGGCACTGTTTATCACTCGCTCTTGCTTAAAGTGAAAATTTGGTGCTGTACAAATTGGAATATGCAATTTCTGTGACGGCTTATATCTTTGTTATGTACTTTGGCAATATATAAATGCCGCTTGTTCAAGAAGCTGTCTTTTCGCTTTCAGATTGGCCTCAGGAAGGGTTCCAAGTCTTTTGAGGAAGCACGTGGTGCTGGATTCACTGAGGAGAACGGAACCTTGGGAGACATATGGGAGACGGTCTCTGGCAGTGATCTTGTGCTGCTGTTGATTTCAGATTCTGCCCAGGTGTGCTTTTCATTTATGCTCACTAGCTTTCTGGATGATTTTAAGCTTTCCTTTGTTAATTGTTTGTTTGGATCAGGCTCAGCTTCAGGATGATGTTTCTTTGCATCCTGTTGGTTTAATTAATTAATTTAACCTGCATGTTAGATCTGGAGCATACTATCATTCACTGCATGATACATTTGTCCAGTCCCACCATCAGTTTATTATATATCCTTGTAATTAAAGTTCTCATTTACTTTGTGCAGGCCGACAACTATGAGAAGATCTTCTCTCACATGAAACCAAACAGCATTCTTGGTTTATCTCATGGATTTCTCCTTGGACATCTGCAATCACATGGCCTTGATTTCCCAAAGAACATCAGCGTGGTTGCTGTATGCCCCAAGGGAATGGGGCCATCGGTTCGGAGACTGTATGTTCAGGGCAAGGAAGTAAATGGTGCTGGCATCAACGCTAGCTTTGCTGTCCACCAGGTTGGTACTCAACTATCGATTTGGTCTGAAGACATGCAGCTATGCACTGAGCACCCGTGTGTGTTTGCTCTTTTTTATGTATAGGATGTTGATGGAAGGGCCACTGATGTTGCTCTTGGGTGGTCGGTTGCGCTTGGATCCCCGTTCACCTTTGCTACTACTCTAGAACAGGAGTACAAGAGTGATATCTTTGGGGAGCGAGGTGAATCTCTTTTTCTTCTTTGTGATTCTATGTTGCCTGTTATGATTGCGCTGTTGCTAACCAGTTTTTGTCCAGGAATTTTGCTGGGCGCTGTCCATGGCATCGTGGAGGCTCTGTTTAGGAGATACACGGAGCAAGGAATGGACGAGGAGCTGGCATACAAAAGCACTGTGGAGGGCATCACTGGAATTATCTCCAAGACCATCTCAAAGAAGGTATGCATTGATTAATCTTTTTGTAACCACCTTTAATCTTTACTTATCAGTCCAATTCCCCCCTTTTTACCAGGGGATGCTTGAGGTGTACAACTCTTTGAGTGAGGAAGGCAAAAAGGAGTTCAACAAGGCGTACAGTGCATCATTCTACCCTTGCATGGACATACTCTACGAATGCTACGAAGATGTTGCCTCTGGAAGTGAAATCCGGAGTGTTGTGTTGGCTGGTCGGAGGTTTTATGTAAGTTGTTCTGCTATTAAAACTGCAACTTACCATCCTGATTCTTTCCATGATTAAGTTTTGGGTGTGGACACCAAATAAGACAAGATTATTCACCATCTCATTTACTTTATGCTTGCACAGGACAAGGAAGGCCTTCCTGCTTTCCCTATGGGCAAAATCGACCAAACTCGCATGTGGAAGGTCGGCGAAAAGGTGCGCTCGACCCGGCCAGATGGTGACCTTGGCCCGCTCCACCCCTTCACGGCTGGAGTTTATGTTGCACTTATGATGGCCCAGGTCAGGCTCCTCCTCTCCACTTGTTACAATATTATACCAGTACACTAGAATACGATGGCTTGACATCTTATTCGAGTCGATTGCGACGTGTAAGCTGTAGATTACACTTCCTGAATGATTTTTTACTCTACATGAACCGAAAGCAATTACTCATCTGGCCTGTTTTCCTCTCTAAACTGCAGATCGAGGTGCTGAGGAAGAAGGGGCACTCCTACTCTGAGATCATCAACGAGAGCGTGATCGAGTCGGTGGACTCGCTGAACCCCTTCATGCACGCGCGCGGGGTGGCCTTCATGGTGGACAACTGCTCGACGACGGCGCGGCTGGGGTCGAGGAAGTGGGCGCCCCGCTTCGACTACATCCTGACCCAGCAGGCGTTCGTGACGGTGGACAAGGACGAGCCCATCAACCAGGACCTCATCAGCAACTTCATGTCGGACCCCGTCCACGGCGCCATCGAGGTCTGCGCTGAGCTGAGGCCCACCGTCGACATCTCGGTGACGGCCGACGCCGACTTCGTGCGCCCAGAGCTCCGGCAGTCTGCCTAGATTTGGGGATGTTGTTTTTTGATGGGTGGACAATTCATGGACTGTAATGTATGCGTGCGACTAGCTGTTTGAAGTTGTGAACTGCTTGTCAGGTAGAGAGAGCCCCCTATAGTGGTTGGATCGAGTGAGTCGTCTTCGTTTCCAGAAAAATAAAAGTTAGTTCGTCCCGTTGGATGTCGTTGCTTCTGAACTTCCTTGTGCCCTCTTGCAATCAAAATCAAATATGGCCTTTGTTATCTCATAACGTTCAGACCTTGTCTGCTGCAGGAACAAAGCATTTAGTGTGGCTTTTGCCGCATCTCTTGAAATTCACATACAAGGGGTAGAGCTCGCCGGTGTCGTCGGTGGCAGTAAGAGCAACTCAACAGGGCGACCCATTTACCCATTCCCGGCCTGCTTTTTAGTTGGATTTGCGTTGGCGCATACACGAGACGGACGCGCGCGCTCGCCTTCTCCTTCCTCGGGCCCGTTGGTCGGTGGTACATTGGCCTTCCCCCATCCAGCAGCAACCCTCGCTTGCCTCCTTCGTCGCTGACGCTGCCGCCCATTTTTGTCGGCAACTCTGCCAGCTGCCGACGCCTCCACATCCGCCCAGCAATGCTGCCAACTCCCATGTCGCTCGCCACTGCCATCTTGCCGCTGGGGAGCCGACTCCTTCCCACCCCCCCCACCACCACCACACAGCCGCCCGCGATCAAGAAGCCGCCTCGGCCAGATCCTCACCGGCACGCTCGTCGGACGCTGACCCACTTGTCGGACGCCGGCAGGGCAGCTAGCTGGTCCGTGCGCGTCGCGGCTCCCTTCGCCGGCAAGCTGTTTGACAGCTTGCCAAGGTACAAAATGGACTTCGCCGACAAGTTCTTTTTTCACAATTTCCTTTGCGACTCCGACGATCCGTCGTCCGTTGACGAGGAGATATTGGCTTGGTCCATCACCACCTCAACAGCCAATGGCCGTTGTTCCGTGGCTCCATTCCGGGCCACCTTCTGGCGTTGAATCGCAACCGAGAGAGCGGGCATTTCCTTCTTTGGAAGGACTGCTTTGATACAACAAACCCGTTGTTCAAACATCAAAAATTTCGCCGCCGTTTTCGTATGAGTATGCATCTTTTCAACCGTATTAGAGAGGGGGTGGTCGGCGATGATAACTATTTCGAGTGCAAAGAGGATGCCGTTGGCAAGATTGGTTTCTCCTCTTATAAAAAATGCACTGCCGCCACCCGAATGCTTGCATACGGAGTGCCCGGTGATCTCATTGACGAGTACGTCCGTATGAGCGAGTCTACGTGCCTATAGTCCCTGTATAAGTTCTGCAAGGTTGTTATTACTGTGTTTGGCCCTGAGTACTTGAGAGAGCCGGCTCCTGAAGATACAACCCGCTTGTTGGCGATGAATGCCAGCAGGGGCTTCCCAGGGATGCTTGGCAGCATAGACTGCATGCACTGGGAGTGGAAGAACTGCCCTTCTGCTTGGCAAGGGCAGTATAAGGGCCATGTCAGGGCTTGCACTGTCATACTAGAGGCAGTGGCGTCTCAAGATCTCTAGATCTGGCACTCTTTCTTTGGCATGGCTGGATCACACAATGATATCAATGTGCTTCAGCGCTCGTCGGTGTTTGCTAGGCTTGCCGAAGGCAACAACCCACCGGTGAACTTTACTATCAACGGCCACAACTACGACAAAGGATACTACCTGGGTGACGGTATCTATCCTCAGTGGACCATTATTGTCAAGACAATCCCCAACCCTGTCGGAGAGAAGAGGAAAAGATTTGCCCAAGAGCAAAAGAGTGCTAGGAAGGATGTCGAGCGTGCCTTTGGTGTTCTGCAATCTCGATGGGGCATCGTTCGGTATCCTGCTAATACCTGGAACAGGCAGAAACTGTGGGAGATGATGACTGCTTGTGTGATCATGCACAATATGATCGTAGAATACGAGCGCCCGAAACGTCTGTACGACCAAGGGTTTCAGTTTCAGGGTGAGAATGTTGTGTCTGAGCATGGAGGAGCGGCAACGTTTGAATAGTTCACCCAATTACATCATGACATGCGTGATTGGAAAACTCACGTGCAACTGCAAAATGATTTGGTTGAGCATATATGGGCTCATGTTGGTAACCAATAGATGTATCTTCTTTTATTCGGCTTGCAAAACTATGTGAGACATTTTTATTTTTATTTGGCTTGTAAAACTATGCTATTTTATTCAGTTCAAACTATGTTATTTGACTATATGTTTAAATGCAAATTCATCAATGCAAAATTGAGCTATTTTTCGAAATAGGATGGCCAGCCGGCCACGCCGACACATATGGGTCGACGCGTTGGGCGCGCTGCGGACCCATATCTAAAACAGGGCAAACGCCGGGCGGGCGGTCAACCCGACAAAAAGCGGACGAAATCGCCGTCCGTTTGGGTCGCCCCATTGGAGTTGCTCTAACAACAAGAGTGACCTTGGCTGTTATGGCAAACATATTAAAACTTACAAAGAAAATACATGTTCAGGAGAAATTTTGACAAAAGAAATTGAAGTGCCCAGAAAAGTAAAAAAAATCTCAAAACAAACCGTACTATGCTGTCTTAATATTTTTGGCCAAACATATTAGAAAATACAAGGAAAATACATATTCAGGCAACCCAAAAATGAAAGTTCCCAGAAAATTTGAAAAAATTATCATAAAAGAACAATACTATGTTGGTCGACTAGGAAAGTATCAGTTTTTTTTACCGAAGATATTAAAAATTCAAAGGAAAATACATACTCATGACAAAATTTGACCAAAAATAAAAGTGCCCACACAAATTCTCAAAAATGAACAGTACTATGCTGATCATTCTCGGAAAGTTTCAATTTTTTGCAAGGCATATTAAAAATAACAAGGTTTAAATGTCTAGGTGACGTGGTAGCCAAGTTGGCTGCTGAAAACCGGTCAAAACAACCCAAAAAAAAGTTGGTTTCAGGAGAGGAAGGTCGATAGTTGTTCGGTTTCCAGAGTTTGGGGGCTGCAAAGTAGACGGCTTTAAAGTTTGGGGTTGTTTCTTAGACTTCGGTGACAATTCAGGGTTGAAATACGGAATTCTCGAAACCCATATCGTTCAACCCTAGAACAAAAATAAAAGGACATCCTCTGCTAAATCCAGACTCCCAACATTATATGCAACCTCGAAAACGAAGGATTACATGGCACAACATGCCGAAAGCGCAAGTAGCACAAAAGCACAATCAACCAAGGCTAAGAACATCCAACCATAGGAATTGCTAGGATAACTACCAGCTAAGCTAAGAAAAGGAAAAACAAGAAATAAACCGGAGCAAGACTAAGAACAGACTCCAACTTACATCCAACCATAGCAACTACTCCCTCCGATCCTAAATATTTGTCCTTTTAGAGATTTTAAATGGACTACCACATACGGATGTATATAGACATATTTCAGAGTGCAGATTCATTCATTTTGCTCCGTACGTAGTCACTTGTTGAAATCTCTAGAAACGCAAATATTTATGAACGGAGGGAGTACTAGGATAATGGCACACCTATTCGTTCATGTTTTTTCTTCCACATCGTCTTGTCTACTGACCAATGAAGAAAAAAGAAGTGTTAACTGAGCTGACGTGAGTTATTTTCTTACTTTTTGTGCCCATGTTGGGTTTATAATTTTGTTAGTTCAGTCAATTTAATGCTCCCTTTGTATACATGATCTTCTTAGTACACATCCTGCAATATGCATCCATTATGATCACGGTAATGTTGTGGGTGAAAGCCTGAACCAGAAATAGCAGCTAAGTATCCTGGCGGTGGACTGGAGGGGAGCATGAATCGCATTGGACTATGTATAAAACACTGGTGTTTGGGCCATTTCTTTCAGTATTAGCTCAGAGCCGACAATATTACGTCTTAAAGCCGCCTCTTCCCCAGTGAATAGTGCTCCAGTCACCTGTTATGCTACCTGGGTTCTGAACTGCTGTTAATACTTCAGAGATGTAATTTATGCTTTCAAGCGAGTTAGCAAGATTAGAAGAAGACATCAAATTACCACCCTTGAATATGCATGACCTGTTGGCAGTTGTTCTGAACTTCAGACAGGTAGAACATTCAGCGCGCTCTAAGCTGAAGACAGATAGTAAGGTCCTGTAAAATTAGCATCTAGTGTGTTCTTGCCTGAAACTCTTCAGTTGAAGGTGATGCAGTGGTACAGCATAGATGGGGATTTAGTCTAGTGGTAGGATATTTGCTTAGGGAGCAAAAGGTCCCGAGTTCAATTCTCGGAATCCCCATGTTGAAAACCCTTTTGCAGTGCCATTTTGTGCTTTGGGTGCTCCGAGGATAAGGTTTTGGACCACAGGTTTGATGATGAGGTTCATAGCCTCACTATGCATGCCCATTCCTGCTGTGCATCTTGTGGCTGTGGTTCAACTGGAGAAGTTTTCGGCTATATCTGCATGCTGTTGTGAGTTAGCGCCGCTGCAGTGCTGGAAACTGACATTAACACATGCAAACAGTATAGTAAACATAAATTTTATATAGCGTAGTAGTATAAATTAGTAAAAGATAATCAAAATGCTTTTGGTCTAGTGGCGTGATTCTTGCTTAGTCTGACTGTCGTTAACACATGCAAACGGCACTATAATAAACATATTTATAGAGGATACTGTAAACTAAAGATCAACTAATTGTGCTTGGTCGCCCCTTTCCTCTTGTATTTTTTTAGTTTCATGAAGTTTGCCTGTCTTCTACAGCTGCTTCAGAGTAACACAGCTGGATTTCCTTTCTGAATCTGCTCAACATGTTGTAAGTGGCATGCATGGTGTATTCCACGCCTTCCCTAGCTTGGAAACGGCTTCAAAAGAAATAAGACGATCAGACTCTTTGCCAGAGAATGACGAGCATGCATGCCACGGGAGAAGTGGTGCAGATGCCGGGATCGCCTCCAAGGAGCTGTCGGCCGAGTCGCCCATCTCTTCGTCGAGATCTTCGAGCTCCTCGGTATCAGCGGGTTCCTCGAGGACGTCATGGAGCGTGTCGATATTGGCGATGATGTGGGAGGTGGGTGGGTTGAAGAGGACCGTCGACCATTCCTGGGCCCGACCATATGCCAGGCCGTGGAGGACGAGCTCGCCGCGGGAGTCTGCGAGGAACTCGAGGTTGCCGAAGTGGACGATCTAGCCTGCAGGTAAGGTCTCGTTGGGCTTAAGGTGGTTCACCGAATTGGCGATGCAACACATCATGTCGAAAGCAAAGATCTGTCCCGGAGTGAAGACGACAACGTCAGTTGAAGATTCCATATGGTATCTGAGTTCGCGTAGCATGTACCGTGCCTGGCAATTTCCGGCAGATCCCTCGATAGGGAATGTCAGCAGGATGATTAGATCAGAGGGGAAACAGGAGATAGTTTACCTAGGTTCATGCCCTCGAGATCCAGGCAAAACCCTAACTCCCGCTCCTGTTGTATTGATTTGATGTATAGGGGTGTACAATAGTAATCGAAGGATTGAGTATAGTCTCTAGGTTTTCCTTTCTATCATGTGCCCAACCTAGCTTATACATGATATCAGGGCCTAGGGTTACAGGATCCTAGTGGTTAGTATTGATGGAGGAGTCCTCCTGGATTTCGGCTTCCTTGTTGTGTACTCCAAGTCTTCCGGGTCCATCTCTTTATTGGGCCCTTAGACCATGACGTTGGCCCAGGGCATAAACTGACTTAGGGGTCCACAGGTGGTCCTACTTGGGCCGGCTTTCGGTATGATGAGGTACCCCTAGGTCATAAAATCGTCACCCGTGAAAAGAAAAACACAAAGATATCAAACCAAAAAGGTGACTCCTTTCTATGAAGATTGAACTAACTTGGAAGTACCAGAGAAAACCAAACTCTTAGGAGTTCTAGAGGTCAACAAAGCATTTCTGAGTGAAAACTTCACAGAAATGCCTAAGTCATAGCTCAGAGGTTCCGAAAACATTTGCTCGGGAGCACCTATACTGAGACTCTTGTGTTGATGGAAACTGAGGGGGAGGGGGGGGGGGCTCGAAAGTTTCAAATTAAATGTTATGCTCGGAGGTGCCGGAGCTAACATAGATGGTCTCAAAGAAACATAGATCGGCAATACTGGAAAAAATTCGCTGCAATTCCACTATAGTAAACATGATTCGCTTAGCTGGGCTAACTCATTAATTAACACGGACTCTCTGTAGTACTGGGTGAAAAAATTTGGAGGCACTGGGACTGTAAATACAGGAATTGAGTAGCGGGAGCATTAGTAACACTTGAAGATTTTCGTTGAGGATATTATCTTGGAGTTCAACAAAATATCTTTTACTTGTGCCACTCTTGATAGTATGGCTAACTCAGTGTGAATCTTGGATTCACCAAAACCTATAAATTACCAACTAAACTCTTGCGGTAGACAACCACTTGAAAACATGGAGGTAGGGGCCTCCCAAGCATGAGGACAAAAAGCTAGTCATTTCTCTCAAATAAACTTGGCAAATAGTCGGTCCTCTCAACTGGTTTTGCCATTAATCATAAAAACCTAATAAGAATACCCAAGAGATGAACTTTCAATGTTTATTTTTTTGGTGCAGTGCGTTGGATATGCAGTGCCAATCCACCCGCTCATCACGCTTATAGGTCAAGTCAACTAGATGGAACTTGCTGCTGCTCAAGTTCTTGCCTTATATTGGTACCCATTTCTCAAGTTTGGTACAATTTGATTTGTTGACGTTGAAGACATGACATAGATGGGTTCTTCGATATGACGATGGTTAAGTTGGGGTATTGTTGATGTTGTAGTAAACTTCTCCTGCGAGTATGTTATTGTGGTAAACATTGGACAATTTGGTACATGTGAACTTCATGGTATGGTTTAGATTTCTTACATGCATACAAGGTGTGTGCTGAAATGCTTGTGAATATTTAGCTCGCTGTGTTGACCGCTTCCAGTGCCGTCTGCGCTCACGTAAACATGATGTCCAAACTTTGTTGAAAGTTTTGTGTGCCAACTTTGCACTAATAAAAATCAAATAACTTTTCAATATCTGACACACCATTCATATGCTCCATCCGTTTTAAGTTTGATCTACAGTTTGAAACATATTGGCGATTGAACTTGTTTCGAAGAGCTCGCCATTAGAAGTCATGCATGCATGTCACCGCCTACCTCGCTGGCTTTGCAACTATTTATGCTGATACCTGCAAATGTTATTACATGATGTGCTTACAAGGGAGTTACTTAGGGAACTGGAAGATACATGAAACAAAAGAAGAAGATGAATGCTTGTATGAGTCTAAAAACTCCCTGTTACAACAAAAGAACCCAACAGAGAAAAGGCAGAGATGAAAACGAGAGCTGCCGCTAACAGTTAAGCTACGTACGACTGCAGGCTGGAACCAATGAGCCAATGATCATTTTACCCACGCAGCGTCGATCTCAGCTGCCCCGCTTTGCGTCGGAGGCGCCACCCCCTCTCGCCGCGCCAGCCCTCCTGTCAGCACCCTGCGGAGTCGTCCGGTCTTGCTCTGGTAGGGCGGCGGCGGAGGAGTCCCTGCCGGTGAGCCGCTGCACGACGGACTTGAAGTCGGCGGCCGTGCCGGCCTCGACGTACAGCGTCTCGATGATCCTCACCGTCGCCGGCGGCTTATTCGCGCCCTGCTGCTCATCTCTCGTCGACATCGACCAAATCACCTAAGGCTAGCTGAAGAGAATGGGCGTACAGGTCCAGAGGTAGAAGAAGAAGAATTGGAAGAAGAGTAAAACGGAGAGGGGGATAAGTAGCCGACGAGCCGTCACTGGAGGGAATTTGACCCCGCTAGGTCAAGAAGCTGAGGGAGACGTGTGATCTTCAAATGGCCCGGCAGGCGGCAATGGCTTTGACGAGGCAACACGATCATGGAACCCTTCCTTCTTTGAGCGATCTCACAAAATACTAGTATAATCTATTGAGTCCAACATTTTGTTATTGTTTGACTGCTCATATAAAAAGCCATTACCAGAAGCTGCGTCGCAAAATTGTTATCTAAACGCTCTTGTACTTCTTTACAGAGGAAGTATATTAATACTCCGGTGCTCACCGCAAAACGTATTACCCTAGCTTATACTTGTTTTACATTTTGTCAATAGTTAACACATGTTTTCATTGGAAAACTGATGGTCAAAATGTAACTTGACAGAACGTATCGAATTTCATCAGAACGACACAAGTTGCAACCCAGAGGGAGTAAATACCAACTTAAAAGTCTGAATGAGTCATAGAGAGCAGCTCAGAAGCTCAAGCTACTAACTTCAGAGGACACGGGGAAGATGAACATATTAGACTTTCGCAGCACAACACCTTCAGCAATAGAACTTCTTTCAGCTTCCACCACAATTTGTCTCCAAGGAACACATGTTTTCATCAGAAAACTGATGGTCAAAATGTAACTTACATAATGTGTCGAATTTCATCGACAGAAGTCACGACGCAGAGGGAGTAACTACCAACTTAAAAGTCTGAATCAGTGAATCAGTCATAGAGGGCAGCTCAGAAGCTAAGCTACTAACTTCAGAGGACATGGAGAAGATGAACATATACGACTTTTGTGCCACAACACCTTCAGTAATAGTAGCAATTTTTTAGTTTCCTCTGCAAGACAACACATAATAAGACAGCCGTGCCACCCACACGTGTGGTACTTTGGTGGACAAACAACAGGTTCTCGCAGTCAAGGCAATATATGACAAGTTACCACAGTCAAAACAACACGATGACAAGTTATTGCGGTCAAAACCATACATCAGCAGCTGCATTATCTTCTTCAGTCAATACCTTGCACGGGCAAAAGACTGCGGTTTTTCGAACCTGTTCAACACCGTAAGCGGTGGATATCACCATCTTATTACAGTTACTACCCCCTAAATTTGACGTGGAAAACTCTGAATTTACCATAAGGTTAGACAGATCCATACAACACACGAACTGAACTAGAGAGTGGGAGAGGGGAAGAACACTAACATCTATAGAAGAGATATCACAGTATTCCAGGTATCCTGCTTGCACAGAACTAGCAGATTCGTGTTGGGGACTTTCCCCGGCCACAAAGGCACAGTATCGCTAGGATCACACTCCCAACGAATCGTATGTTTGTCCCACACCGATCAGTATCATCCTCCATTCTACATGCCGTTGAACTGTCGGAAACAAAAATATTCCAGTGAGGTTTCCGTCGTCATGTCCATGAGCATAAGTATAAATAGATTATACAAAGCAAAAATCCTAATAGCTCGAATCAAGCAAGCTGTAATGGAAAACATTTGATATCAACTTAAGTGAAGGAAGTGCATATTACCGATGATCCAGGCTGCCCGTTCAATGCGACCTCTTTCTTTCCTGCCTGCTCAGATTTCGAACCCTTTGACGTGTCACCCTAGAAGACAATGAATGAAGAGTAAATTCAGTAAACTTGAACCTAAGATAATGGATCACCGAAACATGGAAGATCAGTAAGGCAATGAAAATACCTCCATCTTCAGTGAAATCAAGGGTCATCATCATCATTCATGAAAGAAGAGTACAAAAACTCATCAGCACAAAAGTTATCTCTGTGTAAAATATAAAATTCTATTGGTAATGAGGAGTTTGCAAAACCATGTATGCTAGAATAAAAACAAGAAAATCCTGAGTTTGGCCAAAATAAATTGTTATTATAAAGGTAACATCGTGCCTACACAGTTCTGGCCGCACATTCATTTTCAGTTGAATAAGAATGTACTCCCTACGTCCTGAATTAGTTGTCGCCTATTTCAGTGCTAGATACATCCGTCTGAGCGACAACTAATTTCAGACGGAGGAAGTAACACATTTTGTTCAACAATGGCAAATCCAACAATAACGGCTTGACATTAGCAGTCACAGACTCATAGCTTAATGAAGGCAAAACTGAGGGACTATCATCTTTTACATTAGTCTTTGTTAACCTGGCCATTTCACAACCAGCATCACCCTAATTCTTTCAGTTGCAAAATGAGGACAATTTCTATGGAGTTGGTTCGTGTAATCATCATTAATAATAAGTAAAGGGGAAATTCCACTCTAATGATGCATACTTCGGACTCTTAGACGTTTAGTTTGCAGAAAATCTTCAACTACCCTGCTGTTGACAACTCCATCAGGCATTTATCGACACGGCGAGTAGCAAACCCATGTGAGTGACATCCTAACTAAAGTCAATGCCTTGATGAGCACAGCGACAGCAGACGCGATTCAGGGGCATCCTCTGCCTGCCTATCAGGAATTCAGGACCATATCACTGCAGCTAAACATCCCAAATACAGTGCCCCTTGGCGAAAATTCAGAATTCCCCAACACCGATACTGTACCCACCCAGCCTGCCTCTCACACCAATTCAGAATTCCTCTCACAAGCAGCACATGCGTAGCACAAGCAGCACAAGAAGAGGGGAATGAATGAATGAATGAATACCTCCCGGTAGAGCTTGAGATAGAGCTTGAGGGGCTCGACGTAGTCCTCGAAGCCGAGCGTGCCCATGGACCAGATCAGGTCGTCGCCGTTGATGGTCTTGCGCTTCTCCTTCATGCACTTGTCGCTCGCCCTGCGGCGCCCGGGATCACAGACTAGTGAGTTCGTGCTCAGCAAGCTGGAGCGGATCAGAGAGGGGGAGAGGGAGGCGAGGGGCGGAGACTGACTCGCTGGTGATGAAGCTGATGAACTCGGAGACGCACTCCTGGATGGACTCCTTGGCGTCCTTGGCGATCTTGCCGTTCTCCGGCACGCCGCGCCGCATGATGCGCCCGATGTTGGCGATCGGCAGGAACCGCTCCTGCTCCTTCGCCCCGCTGCTCTCCGGCGTGCCCACCGCCTCCGACATCGCTAGGCCCGCGCCTGCACGGCGGCGCCATGGTAAGGGGTGAGAGGCCGGCGGCGAGGTGGCGAAAAGGGAGAGCTTTTGTGTTTCGGGGGGAGAGGAGAAGTAGCGGCGCTTACCTAATTTGGGGGGAGATGGACGGAGATGGCGGAGGGGATCAGCGCCGTTGGTTGGTGCGGGAGGAGGGCGCGGCCGGCCGCCGGATCTGGAGCTGAAGTTGGTGGAGTTGTGCTCCGCGCGAGACGGGAACAGAGGAGGGGAAGGCTCCGGAGCCTTGTCGTCCGATCTACCAACAAGGGCCTGCCGCTAACCGTCCGATTTCTTCGCTTTATTAAAAAAATGCATTTGTTTGTTGTGGGTTTCTAGAATCTTTGATTAAACACGGTTGGTTACCTCAATATCTTTCTTTTTTTCCCTTAAAAACAATACTTTGTTTTAAAAAAGGGAAAAGCTTACCTTCAGCGTCCGCCGCTTGCATAAACGTCAGATCAATCCTGATCAAGCGGCCACGCTGGCCACAAGTCAGTCCCGCTCGGCCAGTCTTTTTCACGCTGGCCACAAATTAGTCCCGCTCGGCCAGTCTTTTTCTTGCAGCAAGGGTCTTGTTTCAGTAGATTTTTGCAACATAAAACTAGTTTCAGAAAGAAAGAAAAAATGATTCGGTGGTGAAGTTTTTTTTCTGCAACTGGGGTCTTGTTTCAAAAGATCTCTGCAACATATATTTTGTTTCAGAAAGAAAATAACTATTTCGGTTGTGAAGGTTTTTTATTCCGCAACAAGGGTCTTGTTTCAGAAACATAACCCGAGTTGTGGCACCGTGGGAGCGCCCGAAGTTAGACAGTGAGTGGTCAGACATTGCAACATGAGGCATGTTTCAGAAACATAGCTCTGGTTGCAGAAAACGCCGAACAAGTGCCGGGCGTGAGAGTTCGTCGCCGTCATGCTCAATTGGAACTAGCAGCTGCTGGCATGGCTGAGACGGAGGAGGAGCAGCAACTCCAGCGAGCACAGCGAGGACTAGTTCCCTCGGTGCGCCGACGGCAGCGATTTTGCAGTGGTGAGGGATGGCGCCGCGCTGGGCGCAGCTGTGTCAGGATAGTGGAAAGGGGAATCTGTTTCCGAAACTGAGTGGTTGTTGCAGGAAGTAAGGAGGTGGTCACGTGCGTGGTGGTTAGATCTAACGGCTGTCAGAGCGCTGATCCAACGAAGCCTCCATGCGGCGGATGTTTTTAGTATATCCGCTGGCGGACGCGTAGCGTCTCCCTTTTTTAACGAAAAAAGGAAATTTCATCCTATAATCACAACAAACATGTTGGTAAATATGATCCCTCAAGAAAGACACTTGTTGGTAGCTATTTAACGAGCCCATTAAATAAACAAGTGGAATGAAATGGAGGCTTGAGTGAGGCCTTCTTCTTTGACGGCTTTGAAGCCGCTCAATGTCGTAGTCATCACACCGCCGACGAACCAAGCAGGCCAAGATTCAGATGATTGCACTAAGATGCCTAGTCTGATACGAGTTTGGCAAAAGAGCCACAGAGCAAGTAGTCTCATGAGACCGATAGCTTCAGATCCACGACACCACACCCTTGAGGCGTGCTACTGACATTACATATCACCATCATCCAACATCATCAAAACCAAAGCAACGAGCAACAACAAAAACAACGAGCGAAGACCGAACTATCCAGCTAGCAAGTGAGCATCTCCGAGAAGACCATCAAAGTTGAGGGGACTGCCATGGAATGTTCTTGGTTGCATCATTGTGCTTCTCATTTGTTTCCATTGTAATTAACGCTCTCCGCAAGATTGGAGAGGAAGTGGTTGCTTCACATATCCCCCATGGATATATTAGTGCGCTTGGCAGAAAAAGTGAAGCTCTGAGTGGTCATGACGGCTTAAAGATTTTCTTGGGCTTGAAGCATGCTTAGTTCACATCATTTTAAAAGCACAAAAACAAAAGAAAAAATACACAAATAAATACAAAAAAAATCGTAGTTGTGGACTATTTATCACAATGTCATAGAGAAAAGGAAAAACAATGAGTATGGACTTTAATACAAAAAAATTCTTTGAGAATCACATGCAAAGTAGTTCAATAGAAAAATTTCCTATGGCTTTGGACCTACGAACAAAGGAAGCTCTACCAAAAGGGGGGGGGTGTGTAAGGGTTAAAAGCCATATGAACATCCTTTGAATTAAAACAAACAATAAGAGCTTCTTTGGAACAATATACAAAATTTAAATAGCAATGGATGACTGCAAGTAAGACGGGAAAATGTATATCCAATCATTTGGATCATAGAGTTGCATTTTCTAGAAAATCGAGAATGGTCTCTAACCTCGTGGAACATTTTTTTCGAAGAACCATTTGACTAATAATATTAAAATCATCGCATTCTTCAGTAAAGGATCAATGAGGACAATCCCCTATGGGGATCACATAGCAAACTTATCCCGTACATTCTCCACTGCCCCATGCCCATGCTCATTTACATGACAGGGGATGAAACTGCTGTTGGAAATATGCTCTAGAGGCAATAATAAAAGCATTATTATTATATTTCCTTGTTCATGATAATTGTCTTTATTCATGCTATAATTGTGTTATCCGGAAATCGTAATACATGTGTGAATAATAGACACCAACATGTCCCTAGTAAGCCTCTAGTTGACTAGCTCGTTGATCGACAGATAGTCATGGTTTCCTGACTATGGACATTGGATGTCATTGATAACGAGATCACATCATTAGGAGAATGATGTGATGGACAAGACCCAATCCTAAACATAGCACAAGATCGTATAGTTCGTTTGCTAGAGTTTTCCAATGTCAAGTATCCTTTCCTTAGACCATGAGATCGTGTAACTCCCGGATACCGTAGGAGTGCTTTGGGTGTGCCAAACGTCACAACGTAACTGGGTGACTATAAAGGTATACTACGGGTATCTCCGAAAGTGTCTGTTGGGTTGACACGGATCGAGACTGGGATTTGTCACTCCGCTTGACGGAGAGGTATCACCGGGCCCACTCGGTAATGCATCATCATAATGAGCTCAATGTGATCGAAGTGTTTGATCATGGGATCATGCATTACGGTACGAGTAAAGTGACTTGCCGGTAACGAGATTGAACGAGGTATTGGGATACCGATGATCGAATCTCGGGCAAGTAAAATACCGATTGACAAAGGGAATCGTATACGGGATTAATTGAATCCTCGACATCGTGGTTCATCCGATGAGATCATCAAGGAGTATGTGGGAGCCAACATGGGTATCCAGATCCCGCTGTTGGTTATTGCCCAAGAGCCGTCTCGGTCATGTCTGCATGTCTCCCGAACCCGTAGGGTCTACACACTTAAGGTTCGGTGACGCTAGGGTTGTGAGGATATGTATATGCAGTAACCCGAATGTTGTTCGGAGTCCCGGATGAGATCCCGGACGTCACGAGGAGTTCCGGATTGGTCCGGAGGTGAAGAATTATATATAGGAAGTGCAGTTTCGGCCATCGGGAGTGATCTGGGGGTCACCGGTATTGTACCGGGACCACCAGATGGGTCCCGGGGGTCCACCGGGTGGGGCCACCCATCCCGGAGGGCCCCATGGGCTGAAGTGGGAAAGGGGACCAGCCCTTAGTGGGATGGTGCGCCCCCCAAGGCCCACCCCCTGCGCCTAGGGTTGGAACCCTAGGGTGGGGGGGCGCCCACTTGCCTTGGGGGGCACTCCACCCCCCTTGGCCGCCGCCCCCTCTGGAGATGGGATCTCCAGGGGCCGGCGCCCCCCAGGGGCCCTATATAAAGGGGGGAGGGAGGGGAAGCCGCACCCTTGCCCCTGGCGCCTCCCTCTCTCCCTGCTACACCTCTCCCCTCGCAGTGCACGGCGAAGCCCTGCTGTTGTGACGCCCTGCATCCACCACCACACCGTCGTGCTGCTGGATCTTCATCAACCTCTCCTTCCCCCTTGCTGGATCAAGAAGGAGGAGACGTCTCGCTGACCGTACGTGTGTTGAACGCGGAGGTGCCGTCCGTTCGGTGCTAGGATCTCGGGTGATTTGGATCACGTCGTGTACGACTACCTCATCCCCATTCTTTTGAACGCTTCCGCTCGCGATCTGCAAAGGTTTGGAGATGCATCCGATCACTCGTTGCTAGATGAACTCATAGATGGATCTTGGTGAAACCGTAGGAAAAAAATTTGTTTTCTGCAACGTTCCCCAACAGTGGTATCAGAGCTAGGTCTATGCGTAGTTCTTCTTGCGCGAGTAGAACACAATTTGTTGTGGGCGTAGATTTGTCAACTTTCTTGCCGCTACTAGTCTTATCTTGCTTCAGCGGTATTGTGGGATGAAGCGGCCCGGACCAACCTTACACGTACGCTTACGTGAGACCGGTTCCACCGACTAACATGCACTAGTTGCATAAGGTGGCTGGCGGGTGTCTGTCTCTCCCACTTTAGTTGGAGCGGATTCGATGAAAAGGGTCCTTATGAAGGGTAAATAGAAGTTGACAAATCACGTTGTGGCTTTCACGTAGGTAAGAAAACGTTCTTGCTAGAACCCTAATTCAGCCACGTAAAACTTGCAACAACAATTAGAGGACGTCTAACTTGTTTTTGCAGCAAGTGCTTTGTGATATGATATGGCCAAAGTTGTGATGAATGATGAATGATCTATATGTGATGTATGAGATGTTCATGCTATTGTAATAGGAATCACGACTTGCATGTCGATGAGTATGACAACCGGCAGGAGCCATAGGAGTTGTCTTTATTTTTTGTATGACCTGCGTGTCATTGAGAAACGCCATGTAAATTACTTTACTTTATTGCTAAACGCGTTAGCCATAGTAGTAGAAGTAATAGTTGGCGAGCAACTTCATGGAGACACGATGATGGAGATCATGATGATGGAGATCATGGTGTCAAGCCGGTGACAAGATGATCATGGAGCCCCAAGATGGAGATCAAAGGAGCTATGTGATATTGGCCATATCATGTCACGTTTATTATTTGATTGCATGTGATGTTTATCATGTTTTGCATCTTGTTTACTTAGAACGACGGTAGTAAATAAGATGATCCCTCATAATAATTTCAAGAAGTGTTCCCCCTAACTGTGCACCGTTGCGACAGTTCGTTGTTTCGAAGCACCACGTGATGATCGGGTGTGATAGATTCTAACGTTCACATACAACGGGTGTAAGACAGATTTACACATGCAAACACTTAGGTTGACTTGACGAGCCTAGCATGTACAGACATGGACTCGGAGCACAGAAGACCGAAAGGTCGAGCATGAGTCGTATAGAAGATACGATCAACATGAAGATGTTCACCGATGTTGACTAGTCCGTCTCACGTGATGATCGGACACGGCCTAGTTGACTCGGATCATGTTATACTTAGATGACTAGAAGAGGGATGTCTAAGTGGGAGTTCATTAAATAATTTGATTAGATGAACTTTATTATCATGAACTTAGTCTAAAATATTTACAATATGTCTTGTAGATCAAATGGCCAACGTAGTCCTCAACTTCAACGCGTTCCTAGAGAAAACCAAGCTGAAAGACGATGGCAGCAACTATACGGACTGGGTCCGGAACCTGAGGATCATCCTCATAGCTGCCAAGAAAGATTATGTCCTACGAGCACCGCTGGGTGACGCACCTGTTCTCCCTGCAGAACAAGACGTTATGAACGCTTGGCAGGCACGTTCCGATGACTACTCCCTCGTTCAGTGCGGCATGCTTTAGAGCTTAGAGCCGGGGCTCCAAAAGCGTTTTGAGAGACACGGAGCATATGAGATGTTCGAAGAGCTGAAAATGGTTTTCCAAGCTCATGCCCGGGTCGAGAGATATGAAGTCTCCGACAAATTCTTTAGCTATAAGATGGAGGAAAATAGCTCTGTCACTGAACACATACTCAAGATGTCTGGGTTGCACAACCGCTTGACTCAGCTGGAAGTTAATCTCCCGGATGAGGCGGTCATTGACAGAATCCTTCAGTCGCTCCCACCTAGCTACAAGAGCTTCGTGATGAACTACAATATGCAGGGGATGGAAAAGACCATTCCTGAAGTATTTGCTATGCTGAAATCAGCAGAGGTAGAAGTCAAGAAGGAACATCAAGTGTTGATGGTGAATAAAACCACTAAGTTCAAGAAGGGCAAGGGTAAAAAGAACTTCAAGAAGGACGGCAAGGAAGTTGCCGCGCCCGGCAAGCAAGCTGCCAGGAAGAAGCCAAAGAATGGACCCAAGCCCGAGACTGAGTGCTTTTATTGCAAGGGAAGTGGTCACTGGAAGCGGAACTGCCCCAAATACTTAGCGGACAAGAAGGCCGGCAAAACAAAAGGTATATGTGATATACATGTAATTGATGTGTACCTTACCAGTACTCGTAGTAGCTCTTGGGTATTTGATACCGGTGTAGTTGCTCACATTTGTAAATCAAAGCAGGAGCTGCGGAATAAACGGAGACTGGGGAAGGACGAGGTGACGATGCGCGTCGGGAATGGTTCCAAGGTCGATGAGATCGCCGTTGGCATGCTGCCTCTACATTTACCTACGGGATTAGTTTTAAACCTCAATAATTGTTATTTAGTGCCAAGTTTGAGCATGAACATTGTGTCTGGATCTTGTTTAATTCGAGATGGCTACTCATTTAAATCCGAGAATAATGGTTGTTCTATTTATATGAGAGATATGTTTTATGGTCATGCTCCGATGGTTAATGGTTTATTCTTAATGAATCTCGTACGTGATGATACACATATTCATAGTGTGAATACCAAAAGAGTTAAAGTTGATAACAATAGTCCCACATATTTGTGGCACTGCCGCCTTGGTCACATAGGTGTCAAACGCATGAAGAAGCTCCATGCAGATGGACTTTTAGAGTCTCTTGATTATGAATCATTTGACACGTGCGAACCATGCCTCATGGGTAAAATGACCAAGACTCCGTTCTCAGGAACAATGGAGCGAGCAACCAACTTATTGGAAATCATACATACTGATGTGTGCGGTCCAATGAGTGTTGAGGCTCGCGGTGGCTATCGTTATGTTCTCACCCTCACTGATGACCTGAGTAGATATGGGTATATCTACTTAATGAAACACAAGTCTGAGACCTTTGAAAAGTTCAAGGAATTTCAGAGTGAGGTTGAAAATCAACGTGACAGAAAAATCAAGTTTCTACGATCAGATCGTGGAGGAGAATACTTGAGTCACGAATTTGGCACACACTTAAGAAAATGTGGAATAGTTTCACAACTCACGCCGCCTGGAACACCTCAGCGTAATGGTGTGTCCGAACGTCGTAATCGCACTTTATTAGATATGGTGCGATCTATGATGTCTCTTACCGATTTACCGCTATCTTTTTGGGGCTATGCTTTAGAGACTGCCGCATTCACTTTAAATAGGGCTCCGTCGAAATCCGTTGAGACGACACCGTATGAATTATGGTTTGGGAAGAAACCTAAGCTGTCGTTTCTAAAAGTTTGGGGATGCGATGCTTATGTCAAGAAACTTCAACCTGAAAAGCTCGAACCCAAGTCGGAAAAATGCGTCTTCATAGGATACCCTAAAGAAACTATTGGGTATACCTTCTACCTCAGATCCGAAGGCAAGATCTTTGTTGCCAAGAATGGATCCTTTCTAGAGAAGGAGTTTCTCTCGAAAGAAGTAAGTGGGAGGAAAGTAGAACTTGATGAAGTGTTACCTCTTGAACCGGAAAATGGCGCAACTCAAGAAAACGTTTCTGAGGTGCCTGCACCGGCTAGAGAGGAAATTAATGATGATGATCAAGATGCTTCTGATCAAGCTCCTACTGAAATTCGTAGGTCCACAAGGACACGTTCCGCACCAGAGTTGTACGGCAACCCTGTCTTGGAAATCATGTTGTTAGACAACGGTGAACCTTCGAACTATGAAGAAGCGATGGCGGGCCCGGATTCCGACAAATGGCTAGAAGCCATGAAATCCGAGATAGGATCCATGTATGAAAACGAAGTATGGACTTTGACTGACTTGCCCGTTGAACGGCGAGCCATAGAAAATAAATGGATCTTTAAGAAGAAGACAGACGCAGATGGTAATGTGACCATCTATAAAGCTCGACTTGTCGCTAAGGGTTATCGACAAGTTCAAGGGGTTGACTACGATGAAACTTTCTCACCGGTAGCAAAGCTAAAGTCCGTCCGAATCATGTTAGCAATTGCCGCATTCTACGATTATGAAATATGGCAAATGGACGTCAAAACGGCATTCCTTAATGGTCTCCTTAAGGAAGAATTGTATATGATGCAGCCGGAAGGTTTTGTCGATCCTAAGAATGCTGACAAGGTGTGCAAGCTCCAACTCTCGATTTATGGGCCGGTGCAAGCATCTCGGAGTTGGAACATTCGCTTTGATGAGATGATCAAAGCGTTTGGGTTTACACAGACTTATGGAGAAGCCTGCGTTTACAAGAAAGTGAGTGGGAGCTCTGTAGCATTTCTCATATTATATGTAGACGACATACTTTTGATGGGAAATGATATAGAACTCTTGGACAGCATTAAGGCCTACTTGAATAAGAGTTTTTCAATGAAGGACCTTGGAGAAGCTGCTTATATATTAGGCATCAAGATCTATAGAGATAGATCAAGACGCCTCATAGGTCTTTCACAAAGCACATACCTTGATAAGATATTGAAGAAGATCAATATGGATCAATCTAAGAAGGGGTTCTTACCTGTGTTACAAGGTGTGAAATTGAGCTCAGCTCAATGTCCGACCACGGCAGAAGATATAGAAGAGATGAGTGTCATCTCCTATGCCTCATCCATAGGTTCTATTATGTATGCCATGCTGTGTACCAGACCTGATGTAAACCTTGCCGTAAGCTTGGTAGGAAGGTACCAAAGTAATCCCGGCAAGGAACACTGGACAGCGGTCAAGAATATCCTGAAGTACCTGAAAAGGACTAAGGAAATGTTTCTCGTTTATGGAGTTGACGAAGAGCTCATCGTAAAGGGTTACGTCGACGCTAGCTTCGACACAGATCTGGATGACTCTAAGTCACAAACCGGATACGTGTATATTTTGAATGGTGGGGCAGTAAGCTGGTGCAGTTGCAAGCAGAGCGTCGTGGCGGGATCTACATGTGAAGCGGAGTACATGGCAGCCTCGGAGGCAGCACATGAAGCAATTTGGGTGAAAGAGTTCATCACCGACCTCGGAGTCATACCCAATGCGCCGGGGCCAATCAAACTCTTCTGTGACAACACTGGAGCTATTGCACTTGCCAAGGAGCCCAGGTTTCACAAGAAGACCAGCCACATCAAGCGTCGCTTCAACTCCATTCGTGAAAATGTTCAAGATGGAGACATAGATATTTGTAAAGTACATACGGACCTGAATGTAGCAGATCCGTTGACTAAACCTCTCCCTAGAGCAAAACATGATCAACACCAGAATTCCATGGGTGTTCGATTCATCACAATGTAACTAGATTATTGACTCTAGTGCAAGTGGGAGACTATTGGAAATATGCCCTAGAGGCAAAAATAAAAGCATTATTATTATATTTCCTTGTTCATGATAATTGTCTTTATTCATGCTATAATTGTGTTATCCGGAAATCGTAATACATGTGTGAATAATAGACACCAACATGTCCCTAGTAAGCCTCTAGTTGACTAGCTCGTTGATCGATAGATAGTCATGGTTTCCTGACTATGGACATTGGATGTCATTGATAACGAGATCACATCATTAGGAGAATGATGTGATGGACAAGACCCAATCCTAAACATAGCACAAGATCGTATAGTTCGTTTGCTAGAGTTTTCCAATGTCAAGTATCCTTTCCTTAGACCATGAGATCGTGTAACTCCCGGATACCGTAGGAGTGCTTTGGGTGTGCCAAACGTCACAACGTAACTGGGTGACTATAAAGGTATACTACGGGTATCTCCGAAAGTGTCTATTGGGTTGACACGGATCGAGACTGGGATTTGTCACTCCGCTTGACGGAGAGGTATCATCGGGCCCACTCGGTAATGCAACATCATAATGAGCTCAATGTGATCGAAGTGTTTGATCACGGGATCATGCATTACAGTACGAGTAAAGTGACTTGCCGGTAACGAGATTGAACGAGGTATTGGGATACCGACGATCGAATCTCGGGCAAGTAAAATACCAATTGACAAAGGGAATCGTATACGGGATTAATTGAATCCTCGACATCGTGGTTCATCCGATGAGATCATCGAGGAGTATGTGGGAGCCAACATGGGTATCCAGATCCCGCTGTTGGTTATTGCCCGAGAGCCGTCTCGGTCATGTCTGCATGTCTCCCGAACCCGTAGGGTCTACACACTTAAGGTTCGGTGACGCTAGGGTTGTGAGGATATGTATATGCAGTAACCCGAATGTTGTTCGGAGTCCCGGATGATATCCCGGACGTCACGAGGAGTTCCGGGTTGGTCCGGAGGTGAAGAATTATATATAGGAAGTGCAGTTTCGGCCATCGGGAGTGATCTGGGGGTCACTGGTATTGTACCGGGACCACTAGATGGGTTTCGGGGGTCCACCGGGTGGGGCCACCCATCCCGGAGGGCCCCATGGGCTGAAGTGGGAAAGGGGACCAGCCCTTAGTGGGCTGGTGCACTCCCCAAGGCCCACCCCCTGCGCCTAGGGTTGGAACCCTAGGGTGGGGGGGCGCCCACTTGCCTTGGGGGGCACTCCACCCCCCTTGGCCGCCGCCCCCTCTGGAGATGGGATCTCCAGGGGCCGGCGCCCCCCCCAGGGGGCCTATATAAAGGGGGGAGGGAGGGGCAGCCGCACCCTTGCCCCTCGCGCCTTCCTCTCTCCCTGCTACACCTCTCCCCTCGCAGTGCACGGCGAAGCCCTGCTGTTGTGACGCCCTGCATCCACCACCACGCCGTCGTGCTGCTGGATCTTCATCAACCTCTCCTTCCCCCTTGCTGGATCAAGAAGGAGGAGACGTCTCGCTGACCGTACGTGTGTTGAACGCGGAGGTGCCGTCCGTTCGGTGCTAGGATCTCCGGTGATTTGGATCACGTCGTGTACGACTACCTCATCCCCGTTCTTTTGAACGCTTCCGCTCGCGATCTGCAAAGGTATGTAGATGCATCCGATCACTCGTTGCTAGATGAACTCATAGATGGATCTTGGTGAAACCGTAGGAAAAAAATTTGTTTTCTGCAACATTCCCCAACAACTGCCCCTCCAGAAGTGATTTTGTCGTTGACGACAAGGCGAGCCATCGATCCTTCTGTCGACCACACAGAGGAACTCTCAATGAAAGCGCCAATGTCGGTGTCAAAACAGGCAGATCTCAGGTAGGGGGCCCCGAACTATGCGTCTGAGGATCGAAGGTAACAGGAGACAGTGACATGATGTTTACCCAGGTTCGGGCCCTCTTTATGGAGGTAATACCCTACTTCCTACTTGATTGACTTTGATGAATATAGGGGTTACAGGAGTTGATCTACCTCGAGATCGTAATGGCTAAACCCTAGATGTCTAGCCTGTATGATTATGATTACCTCTATGGACTAAACCCTCCGGTTTATATAGACATTGGAGGGGACTAGGGTTGTACAAAGTCGGTTTACAGAGAAAGGAATCTTCATATCCGAACGCCAAGCTTGGCATCCACGCAAAGGAGAGTCCCATCCGGACATGGGGGAAAGCCTTCCATCTTGTATCTTTACGGCCCATCAGTCTGGCCCACGTCACATAGCCCGGATGCCCGGGGACCCCCTAATCCAGGACTCCCTCACCTGTCCCCCCCCCCCAAGAAGTGGCGCGCGGGGGGAGGGGGGCAATAGGGTTCCCGTTACCCGTAAGAAAGTAATCACATACATAATATGACATATTCTAATGAACATTATACAGTGATTTAAATAAAGAAAGAATGCATCAATAATAACAAGCGGCCATAAGAGGAAATATGCCTCATCATTGAACACAACACAAAGAATTACATAAATGGAACTGGCGTGGTGGTAGTACAGTCGATGTTGGGATCGTGACTCGGGAAGGTAGAATCCTCAAGGGGGGACGTGTTAGATGTTTTACTTATCCAGTATTTGTCGATCTAGATCGTCTTGATTTATTACTCTTGGTGGCCGCTGAGGTGGGCGGGGCTATTGTTTTTTCCATGGCTATGTTACTTTGCAGAATTTTTTGGTGGATGGTTTTTAGGGGGGTTTTACGGCCTATATGGACATATAGCTAGTCCTACCTTTTATTCCTAAAAAGAGGGTCCCAACTGGTATTGGATTTGGGGAATAGGGTGACATCTATTGGGGAACGTTGCATGGGAAATAAAAAAAATTCCTATTGAGGGAGTCTTGGATTAGGGGGTCCTCGGATGGCCGGGCTATGTGACATGGGTCGTATTAATGGGCCACGAAGATACACGATAGAAGACCCTTCCCTGTGTCCGGATGGGACCCTCCTTTGCGTGGATGGCAAGATTGGCGATCGGATGTGTAGTTTCCTTCCTCTGTAAACCGACTTTGTACAACCCTAGCCCCCTCCGGTGTCTATACAAACCGGAGGGTTTAGTCCGTAGAGGCTATCAGAATTCATATAGGATAGACATCTAGGGTTTAGCCCTTACGATCTTGAGGTAGATCAACTCTTGTAACCCCTATACTCATCAAAGTCAATCAAGCAGGAAGTAGGGTATTACCTCCATCAAGAGGGCCCGAACCTGGGTAAACATCATGTCCCTTGTCTCCTGTTACCTTCGATCCTCAGACGCACAGTTCGGGACCCCCTACCCGAGATCGGTCCGTTTTGACACCGACATTGGTGCTTTCATTGAGAGTTCCTTTGTGTCGTCGACTGAAGGATCGATGGCTCGCCTTGTCATCAATTACAACATCATCTCTGGAGGAGCCCTGGCTCCGGGTCAGATCCTCCAACTCGGCGGTTTTACCATGGGCGCCCGGTCGTCCTTCAAGCCAAAGGCGGCCCCCCAAATCGCCAAACATCATCTTCGCATCGGCCTGGAACACTCCGAGAAGATGGATCCGGCAGATGTCTCGTCCTTGAACGAGCTGTTAGATCGCATCGCCGCCCTGGGGGTCGCCGCAAACTATGGTCAGATTGGGCTTAAACCCGATCAGAGGGAAATCAAATCCCCGCCGATCACCCATCTGGTAGCAGTCGTGGAGGAACAAGCCGAGACTACTTCTCCTCCTAAGTTGGTAACAAGATATGTTCGGACTTCCGAGCCCTGCGAGCTGGATACCCATCTTCGGGGAGAGACTACACGTCCTCCGAACACAGAACCAGGCGTTGAGCCCGAAAGTCACCAGGACTCTCCTGGTCCTGGCCTAGTGACCTCGGAGATTCTTCAAACTCCGGATCCAATAGCGGGTCGGGGTTTGGATTTTAACCCACCCACCCACCACAAACAATATTCCCCAAGCAATTCAGGTCCTCTAGACATATGTGACCTAATTTATGTACGACAACAACCTCAGGAAACGGTCCATCACTTCTGGGCCAGATTCCTCCTTGTTAAAAACAAGATTAAAGATTGTTGCGACGAGGACGCGGTTTTAGTTTTTTGCCGCAACTGTACGGACGAGGGAATCCTCAACGCCCTCAACTGTCGGCGCATACTGCACTTTGCAGATTTAGCACATATAGTACAGAAGTACAACGCAATGGAAAGCGCCTGGAAAGCCCAAACAGCCCGGTGGGAACCTCCTGCCTTTAAGCAGCCCACCGTACGGGCAAAAAGGATGCACCCTTATGGGGCACCTGATCATCACTTCATTGAAAAGATAATCAAATCCTTCATGGGACACAGAACTATCCTCGATGAACTGCTCGATAAGCCCTGTCAGATACACACGACGCCGGATACCGAACCAACACATAACCTTTGGGCATGTTGGGTACTCCGGCGGGTAGCTAAGAGTGGTGAGGCCATTCTTACCAACATTACTCCAGAGAGGCACTCTTCGGGGGATGCCGATCTCAACATTTTTACGATCTTCGAGACTTTTTCTTCCAACAACCGACGCAAAAGGGCATTACGCGACCTTGCCGAAGTCAGCCAGGTAGCCGCAATAAATCCTTGGAAAGACATGGCGATAACTTTCACCGCCGACGATGAACCCATGGCCAGATCAATCCGAGCACCAGCCGCCTTGGTCTTAAACCCAATAGTGGATGGCTTTCGGCTCACCAAAGTGCTCATGGATGGCGGCAGCGGACTGAACCTCATCTACGAAGATATGCTCCAAAAAATGCAGATGGACAAAAGCCACATTGAGCAAAGCGGCACCACTTTCCGAGGCATCATCCCTAGTCGAGAAGCACGAAGCTCGGGGAAGATCAAACTCGACGTCGTATTCGGCACACCGGAGAACTACAGGTCCAAAGAGTTACTCTTCCACGCGGCTGATACGTCTCCGTCGTATCTACTTTTCCAAACACTTGTGCCCTTGTTTTGGACTCTAACTTGCATGATTTGAATGGAACTAACCCGGACTGACGCTGTTTTCAGCAGAATTGCCATGGTGCTATTTTTGTGCAGAAATAAAAATTCTCGGAATGACCTGAAACTTCACGGAGAATATTTTTGGAATTAATAAAAAATATTGGCGAAAGGATCAAGGCCAGGGGGCCCACACCCTGTCCACGAGGGTGGGGGGCGCGCCCCCTGCCTCGTGGGCCTCCTGGTGCTCCACCGGCCTCAACTCCAACTCCATATATTCACGTTCGGGGAGAAAAAATCAGAGAGAAGGATTCATTGTGTTTTACGATATGGAGCCACCGCCAAGCCCTAAAGTCTCTCGGGAGGGCTGATCTAGAGTCCGTTCGGGGCTCCGGAGAGGGGAATTCGTCGTTGTCGTCATCATCAACCTTCCTCCATCACCAATTTCATGATGCTCACCGCCGTGTGTGACTAATTCCATGGTAGGCTTGCTGGACGGTGATGGGTTGGATGAGATTTATCATGTAATCGAGTTAGTTTTGTTAGGGTCTGATCCCTAGTGTCCATTATGTTCTGAGTTTGATGTTGCCATGATTGTGCTATGCTTAATGCTTGTCACTAGGGCCCGAGTGCCATGATTTTAGATCTAAACCTATTATGTTTTCATGAATATATGTGAGTTCTTGATCCTATCTTGCAAGTCTGTAGTCACCTATTATGTGTTATGATCCGTTAACCGCGAAGTGACAATAATCGGGATACTTACCGGTGATGACCGTAGTTTGAGGAGTTCATGTATCACTAAGTGTTAATGCTTTGGTCCAGTACTCTATTAAAAGGAGGCCTTAATATCCCTTAGTTTCCAATAGGACCCCGCTGCCACGGGAGGGTAGGACAAAAGATGTCATGCAAGTTCTTTTTCATAAGCACGTATGACTATATTCGGTATACATGCCTACATTACATTGATGAATTGGAGCTAGTTCTGTGTCACCCTATGTTATAACTGTTGCATGAATAATCGCATCCGACATAATTATCCATCACTGATCCAATGCCTACGAGCTTTTCACATATTGATCTTTGCTTAGTTACTTTTCCGTTGCCACTGTTACAATTACTACAAAACTACTACTGTTACTTTTGCCACCGTTACCGTTACTTCCATACTACTTTGCTACTAAATACTTTGCTGCATATACTAAGTTATCCAGGTATGGTTGAACTGACAACTCAACTACTAATACTTGAGAATATTCTTTGGCTCCCCTTGTGTCGAATCAATAAATTTGGGTTGAATACTCTACACTCAAAAACTGTTGCGATCCCCTATACTTGTAGGTTATCAGCGGCACCTTTCAACAGCGGATATCACGCCCTGTTAGGGCAAGACGCATTCACACGCTTTCAAGCCATACCCCATTACGGGTATATGAAGCTCAAAATGCCAGGGCCCAACGGAGTCATCACTATCACTAGTGATCCGGATATAGCACTCCGCCCCGAAAACAAAACTGCATCCTTGGCCCTCGAGGTGCTATCCGAGGCCCTTGCGGCAGTCGAACTAACCACTCTGTGCTCTAAATTGGACAAGGATGATGTAATCCTCGACAAGAGGCCCAAATCCACTTCCTTCAAGCCAACAGACAAAATAGTCAAATTTTAAGTACACCCAACGGATCCTAATAAAACAACAGCCATTGGAGCATAGCTGGATCCAAAGATTGACGCCACTCTAAGAGCGTTCCTGCGTGAGAATTGGGACATCTTTTCCTGGCACCCTTCGGATATGCCAGGAATCCCATGCAGACTGGCCGAACACAGCATCAGCATAATAAAGGGGATCAAACCAGTCAAGCAAATGCTGCGGCGATTTTCTGAACCCAAGTGACAAGCTATGGGGGAGGAGCTAGCCAAACTACTTGAAGACGGGTTCATCAGAGAGATCAAACACCCGGACTGGCTAGCAAACCTGGTCATGGTGCCAAAGAAGGACAAATCATGCGCCTTTGTGTCGATTTCAAGGACCTCAACAAGGCCTGCCCTAAGGACCCCTTCCCACTGCCCCGCATTGACCAAATTATTGATGCAAGTGCAGGACACGATGCACTGTGCTTCCTTGACGCATACTTCGGATACCATCAAACTAAGATGAAGGAATCCGATCAGGCCGCAACAGCATTCATTACTCAGTATGGACCTTTCTGCTTCAACACTATACCTTTCGGACTTAAAAACGCAGGCGCCACTTACCAAAGCATGATTCAAACATGCCTAGAAAAGCAAATTGGCAAGACAGTGGAGGCATACGTAGACGATGTGGTCATCAAGACTAAACATGTTGAATCGTTGGTGGACGACTTACGCCTCACATTCGACAACCTCCGAACATATGACATACGACTCAATCCAGAAAAATGCATTTTCGTCATTCCAGCCGGAAAAATGCTAGGGTTCATTGTTTCCAATAGAGGAATTGAAGCAAACCCAGCCAAAATCCGAGCCCTGTCACAATTGGCAACGCCAACAGACCTAAAGCAGGTCCAAAAACTAGTAGGGTGCGTAGCAGCTTTGAGTCGTTTTATCTCCAGGTTGGGAGAAAAGGCACTGCCACTTTATCGCCTGCTCCAACGCACCAATCACTTTGCGTGGACGGATGCAGCAACAACCGGATTGGAAGAAATAAAAACCTTGTTAGCAAGCAACCCAATCCTTGCCGCACCAAACGTCGGTGAACCTATGTTACTCTACATATCTGCAACTCATCATGTGGTGAGCGCGGTGCTCGACGTCGAACGAGAGGAAGAGGGACACAAATTCCCACTCCAAAAACCAGTGTACTATGTATCGGTGGTCCTTACATCATGCAAATCCCGATACCCACACTATCAAAAGATAGCATACGCGGTCTTTAAGAAACGCGGTTGATGTAGTCGAACGTCTTCGCGATCCAATCACGATCCGTACACGAACTCCCGATCCAAGTGTCGAACGGACGGCACCTCCGCATTCAACAGACGTATGGCTTGATGACGCCTTCACCTCCTCGATCCAGTGAGCAATGGTGAAGTAGTAGCTCGAGTCCTCCGACAGCACGACAGCGTGGTGGCGGCGGTGGTGGAGAAATCTCAGTAGGGCTTCGCCAAGCCTAGTGGAGAAGAAGATGGACTACGAGGGAGAGGAAGGGCAGCGCTGTGGCATGTTGGGGACCGTTGCAGAAAATTAAAAATTTTCCTACGGTTTCACCAAGATCCATCTATGAGTTCATCTAGCAACGAGTATTCAGATTGGATAGCATCTACATACCACTTTGTAGATCGCAACGGAAGCGTTCGAGTGAACGTGGATGAGGTAGTCGTACTCGCCGTGATCCAATTCACCGATGATCTAGTGCCGAACGGACGGCACCTCCGCGTTCAACACACGTACGGAAAGCGTGATGTCTCCTCCTTCTTGATCCAGCAAGGCAAAGGAGAGGTTGGGGAAGTAGGCTCCAGCAGCAGCACGACGGCGTGGTGATGGTGGAACTGCAGTACTCCGGCAGGGCTTCGCCGTGCTCAATGGAGGAGGAGGAGGTGTTGGAGAGGGAGAGGGAGGCGCCAGGGCAATGGGTGGTCAGCCCCCTCTCCCCTCCCCCCTTTATATAACCCCTTGGGGGGGTGTCGGCCCTAGGAGATGAGATCTCCTAGGGGGGGCGGCGGCCAGGGAAGGGGGGCTTGCCCCCCAAGCAAGGGGGGCGCCCCCCTTTAGGGTTTTCCCTCCCCCAAAACCCTAGGCGCATGGGCCCATGGGGGGGAGGCGCACCAGCCCACTATGGGCTGGTTCCCTCCCTCATACAGCCCACGGGGCCCTCCGGGATAGGTGGCCCCACCCGGTGGACCCCCCGGGACCCTCCGGTGGTCCCGGTACAATACCGATAACCCCGAAACTTGTCCCGATGTCCGTATGATGACTTTCCATATATAAATCTTTACCTCCGGACCATTTCGAAACTCCTCGTGACGTCCGGGATCTCATCCGGGACTCCGAACAACATTCGGGTTACTGCACATACATATCCCTACAACCCTAGCGTCACTGAACCTTAAGTGTGTAGACCCTACGGGTTCGGGAGACATGCAGACATGACCGAGACGGCTCTCGGGCAATAACCAACAGCGGGATCTGGATACCCATGTTGGCTCCCACATGCTCCACGATGATCTCATCGGATGAACCATGATGTCGAGGATTCAATTAATCCCGTATACGATTCCCTTTTGTCAATCGGTATTTTACTTGCCCGAGATTCGATCGTCGGTATCCCAGTACCTCGTTCAATCTCGTTACCGGCAAGTCACTTTTCTCGTACCGTAATGCATGATCCCGTGATCAAACACTTTGATCACCTTGAGCTCATTATGATGATGCATTACCGAGAGGGCCCGGTGATACCTCTCCGTCAAGCGGAGTGACAAATCCCAGTCTCGATCCATGTCAACCCAACAAACACTTTCAGAGATACCCGTAGTGTACCTTTATAGTCACCCAGTTACGTTGTGACGTTTGGCACACCCAAAGTACTCCTACGGTATCCGGGAGTTACACGATCTCATGGTCTAAGGAAAGGATACTTGACATTGGAAAACTCTAGCAAACGAATTAAGCGATCTTATGCTATGTTTAGGATTGGGTCTTGTCCATCACATCATTCTCCTAATGATGTGATCCCGTTATCGATGACATCCAATGTCCATAGTCAGGAAACCATGACTATCTGTCGATCAACGAGCTAGTCAACTAGAGGCTTACTAGGGACATGTTTGTTGTCTGTTATTCACACATGTATTACGATTTCCGGATAACACAATTATAGCACGAATAAAGACAATTATCATGAATAAGGAAATAGAATAATAATGCTTTTATTATTGCCTCTAGGGCATATTTCCAACAGTCTCCCACTTGCACTAGAGTCAATAATCTAGTTACATTGTGATGAATCGTACACCCATAGAGTTCTGGTGCTGATCATGTTTTGCCTTAGGGAGAGGTTTAGTCAACGATCTGCGACATTCAGATCCGTGTGCACTTTACAAATTTCTATGTCTCCATCTTGAACATTTTCACGAATGGAGTTGAAGCGACGCTTGATGTGCCTTGTCTTCTTGTGAAACCTGGGCTCCTTTGCAAGTGCAATAGCTCCAGTGTTGTCACAGAAGAGTTTGATTGGCCCCGACGCATTAGGTATGACTCCGAGGTCGGTGATGAACTCCTTCACCCAAATTGCTTCACGTGCCGCCTCCGAGGCTGCCATGTACTCCGCTTCACGTGTAGATCCCGCCACGACGCTTTGCTTGCAACTGCACCAGCTTACTGCCCCACCATTCAAAATATACACGTATCCGGTTTGTGACTTAGAGTCATCCAGATCTGTGTCGAAGCTAGCGTCGACGTAACCTTTTACGACGAGCTCTTCATCACCTCCATAAACGAGAAACATTTCCTTAGTCCTTTTCAGGTACTTCAGGATATTCTTGACCGCTGTCCAGTGTTCCGTGCCGGGATTACTTTGGTACCTACCTACCAAACTTACGGCAAGGTTTACATCAGGTCTGGTACACAGCATGGCATACATAATAGAACCTATGGCTGAGGCATAGGGGATGACACTCATCTCTTCTATTTCTTCTGCCATGGTCGGACATTGAGCTGAGCTCAATTTCACACCTTGTAACACAGGTAAGAACCCTTTCTTAGATTGATCCATATTGAACTTCTTCAATATTTTATCAAGGTATGTGCTTTGTGAAAGACCTATGAGGCGTCTCGATCTATCTCTATAGATCTTGATGCCTAATATATAAGCAGCTTCTCCAAGGTCCTTCATTGAAAAACTTTTATTCAAGTAGGCCTTAATGCTGTCCAAGAGTTCTATATCATTTCCCATCAAGAGTATGTCGTCTACATATAATATGAGAAATGCTACAGAGCTCCCACTCACTTTCTTGTAAACACAGGCTTCTCCATAAGTCTGTGTAAACCCAAACGCTTTGATCATCTCATCAAAGCGAATGTTCCAACTCCGAGATGCTTGCACCAGCCCATAAATCGAGCGTTGGAGCTTGCACACCTTGTCAGCATTCTTAGGATCGACAAAACCTTCCGGCTGCATCATATACAATTCTTCCTTAAGGAAACCATTAAGGAATGCCGTTTTGACGTCCATTTGCCATATTTCATAATCATAGTATGCGGCAATTGCTAACATGATTCTGACGGACTTTAGCTTCGCTACCGGTGAGAAAGTCTCATCGTAGTCAATTCCTTGAACTTGTCAATAACCCTTAGCGACAAGCCGAGCTTTATAGATGGTCACATTACCATCCGCGTCTATCTTCTTCTTAAAGATCCATTTATTTTCTATGTCTCGCCGTTCAACGGGCAAGTCAGTCAAAGTCCATACTTCGTTTTCATACATGGATCCTATCTCGGATTTCATGGCTTCCAGCCATTTGTCGGAATCCGGGCCCGCCATTGCTTCCTCATAGTTCGAAGGTTCACCGTTGTCTAACAACATAATTTCCAAGACAGGGTTGCCGTACCACTCTGGTGCGGAACGTGTCCTTGTGGACCTTCGAATTTCAGTAGGAGCTTGATCAGAAGCATCTTGATCATCATCATTAATTTCCTCTCTAGTCGGTGCAGGCACCTCAGAAACGTTTTCTTGAGTTTCGCCATTTTCCGGTTCAAGAGGCAACACTTCATCAAGTTCTACTTTCCTCCCACTTACTTCTTTCGAGAGAAACTCTTTCTCCAGAAAGGATCCATTCTTGGCAACAAAGATCTTGCCTTCGGATCTGAGGCAGAAGGTATACCCAACAGTTTCTTTAGGGTATCCTATGAAGACGCATTTTTCCGATTTGGGTTCGAGCTTTTCTGGTTGAAGTTTCTTGACATAAGCATCGCATCCCCAAACTTTTAGAAACGACAGCTTAGGTTTCTTCCCAAACCATAATTCATACGGTGTCGTCTCAACGGATTTCGACGGAGCCCTATTTAAAGTGAATGCGACAGTCTCTAAAGCATAGCCCCAAAAAGATAGCGGTAAGTCGGTAAGAGACATCATAGATCGCACCATATCTAATAGAGTGCGATTACGACGTTCGGACACACCATTATGCTGAGGTGTTCTAGGCGGCGTGAGTTGTGAAACTATTCCACATTTTCTTAAGTGTGTGCCAAATTCGTGACTCAAGTATTCTCCTCCACGATCTGATCGTAGAAACTTGATCTTTCTTTCACGTTGATTTTCAACCTCACTCTGAAATTCCTTGAACTTTTCAAAGGTCTCAGACTTGTGTTTCATTAAGTAGACATACCCATATCTACTCAAGTCATCAGTGAGGGTGAGAACATAACGATAGCCACCGCGAGCCTCAACACTCATTGGACCGCACACATCGGTATGTATGATTTCCAATAAGTTGGTTGCTCGCTCCATTGTTCCTGAGAACGTAGTCTTGGTCATTTTACCCATGAGGCATGGTTCGCACGTGTCAAATGATTCATAATCAAGAGACTCTAAAAGTCCATCTGCATGGAGCTTCTTCATGCGTTTGACACCTATGTGACCAAGGCGGCAGTGCCACAAATATGTGAGACTATTGTTATCAACTTTCACTCTTTTGGTATTCACACTATGAATATGTGTATCATCACGTACGAGATTCATTAAGAATAATAACCATCGGAGCATGACCATAAAACATATCTCTCATATAAATGGAACAACCATTATTCTCTGATTTAAATGAGTAGCCATCTCGAATTAAGCGAGATCCAGATACAATGTTCATGCTCAAACTTGGCACTAAATAACAATTATTGAGGTTTAAAACTAATCCCGTAGGTAAATGTAGAGGCAGCGTGCCGACGGCGATCACATCGACCTTGGAACCATTCCCGACGCGCATCGTCACCTCGTCCTTCGCCAGTCTCCGTTTATTCCGCAGCTCCTGCTTTGAGTTACAAATGTGAGCAACTGCACTGGTATCAAATACCCAAGAGCTACTACGAGTACTGGTAAGGTACACATCAATTACATGTATATCACATATACCTTTGGTTTTGCCAGCCTTCTTGTCCGCTAAGTATTTGGGGCAGTTCCGCTTCCAGTGACCACTTCCCTTGCAATAAAAGCACTCAGTTTCGGGCTTGGGTCCATTCTTTGGCTTCTTCCCGGCAACTTGCTTACCGGGCGCGGCAACTTCCTTGCCGTCCTTCTTGAAGTTCTTTTTACCCTTGCCCTTCTTGAACTTAGTGGTTTTATTCACCATCAACACTTGATGCTCCTTCTTGATTTCTACCTCTGCTGATTTCAGCATAGCATATACTTCAGGAATGGTCTTTACCATCCCCTGCATATTGTAGTTCGTCACAAAGCTCTTGTAGCTAGGTGGAAGCGACTGGAGGATTCTGTCAATTACCGCTTCATCCGGGAGATTAACTTCCAGTTGAGTCATGCGGTTGTGCAACCCAGACATTTTGAGTATGTGTTCACTGACAGAACTATTTTCCTCCATCTTACAGCTAAAGAATTTGTCGGAGACTTCATATATCTCGACCCGGGCATGAGCTTGGAAAACCATTTTCAGCTCTTCGAACATCTCATATGCTCCATGTCTCTCAAAACGCTTTTGAAGCCCCGGCTCTAAGCTGTAAAGCATGCCGCACTGAACGAGGGAGTAATCATCGCAGCGTGACTGCCAAGCGTTCATAACGTCTTGTTCTGCAGGGAGAATAGGTGCGTCACCCAGCGGTGCTCGTAGGACATAATCTTTCTTGGCAGCTATGAGGATGATCCTCAGGTTCCGGACCCAGTCCGTATAGTTGCTACCATCGTCTTTCAGCTTGGTTTTCTCTAGGAACGCGTTGAAGTTGAGGACTACGTTGGCCATTTGATCTACAAGACATATTGTAAATATTTAGACTAAGTTCATGATAATAAAGTTCATTTAATCAAATTATTTAATGAACTCCCACTTAGATAGACATCCCTCTATTAGTCATCTAAGTATTACATGATCCGAGTCAACTAGGCCGTGTCCGATCATCACGTGAGACGGACTAGTCAACATCGGTGAACATCTTCATGTTGATCGTATCTTCTATACGACTCATGCTCGACCTTTCGGTCTTCTGTGTTCCGAGGCCATGTCTGTACATGCTAGGCTCGTCAAGTCAACCTAAGTGTTTTGCGTGTGTAAATCTGTCTTACACCCGTTGTAAGCGAACGTAAGGACCTATCACACCCGATCATCACGTGGTGCTTCGGAACGACGAACCTTAGCAACGGTGCACAGTTAGGGTGAACACTTTCTTGAAATTATTATGAGGGATCATCTTATTTACTACCGTCGTTCTAAGTAAACAAGATGCAAAACATGATAAACATCACATGCAATCAAATAACAAACGTGACATGATATGGCCAATATCACATAGCTCCTTTGATCTCCATCTTGGGGCTCCATGATCATCTTGTCACCGGCTTGACACCATGATCCTCATCATCATGATCTTCATCATCGTGTCTCCATGAAGTTGCTCGCCAACTATTACTTCTACTACTATGGCTAACGCGTTTAGCAATAAAGTAAAGTAATTTACATGGCGATTCTCAATGACACGCAGGTCATACAAAAAATAAAGACAACTCCTATGGCTCCTGCCGGTTGTCATACTCATCGACATGCAAGTCGTGATTCCTATTACAATAGCATGAACATCTCATACATCACATATAGATCATTCATCATTCATCACAACTTTGGCCATATCATATCACATAGCACTTGCTGCAAAAACAAGTTAGACGTCCTCTAATTGTTGTTGCAAGTTTTACGTGGCTGAATTAGGGTTCTAGCAAGAACGTTTTCTTACCTACGTAAAAGCCACAACGTGATTTGTCAACTTCTATTTACCCTTCATAAGGACCCTTTTCATCGAATCCGCTCCAACTAAAGTGGGAGAGACAGACACCCGCCAGCCACCTTATGCAACTAGTGCATGTTAGTCGGTGGAACCGGTCTCACGTAAGCGTACGTGTAAGGTTGGTCCGGGCCGCTTCATTCCACAATACCACTGAAGCAAGATAAGACTAGTAGCGGCAAGAAAAGTTGACAACATCTACGCCCACAACAAATTGTGTTCTACTCGCGCAAGAAGAACTACGCATAGACCTAGCTCATGATGCCACTGTTGGGGAACGTTGCAGAAAATTAAAATTTTTCCTACGGTTTCACCAAGATCCATCTATGAGTTCATCTAGCAACGAGTATTCAGATTGGATAGCATCTACATACCACTTTGTAGATCGCAATGGAAGCGTTCGAGTGAACGTGCATGAGGTAGTCATACTCGCCGTGATCCAATTCACCGATGATCTAGTGCCGAACGGACGGCACCTCCGCGTTCAACACACGTACGGAAAGCGTGACGTCTCCTCCTTCTTGATCCAGCAAGGCAAAGGAGAGGTTGGGGAAGTAGGCTCCAGCAGCAGCACGACGGCGTGGTGATGGTGGAACTGCAGTACTCCGGCAGGGCTTCGCCGTGCTCAATGGAGGAGGAGGAGGTGTTGGAGAGGGAGAGGGAGGCGCCAGGGCAATGGGTGGTCAGCCCCCTCTCCCCTCCCCCTTTATATAACCCCTTGGGGGGCGCCGGCCCTAGGAGATGAGATCTCCTAGGGGGGGCGGCGGCCAGGGAAGGGGGGCTTGCCCCCCAAGCAAGGGGGGCGCCCCCCTTTAGGGTTTTCCCTCCCCCAAAACCCTAGGCGCATGGGCCCATGGGGGGAGGCGCACCAGCCCACTATGGGCTGGTTCCCTCCCTCATACAGCCCACGGGGCCCTCCGGGATAGGTGGCCCCACCCGATGGACCCCCCGGGACCCTCCGGTGGTCCCGGTACAATACCGATAACCCCGAAACTTGTCCCGATGTCCGTATGATGACTTTCCATATATAAATCTTTACCTCCAGACCATTCCGAAACTCCTCGTGACGTCTGGGATCTCATCCGGGACTCCGAACAACATTCGGTTACTGCACATACATATCCCTACAACCCTAGCGTCACCGAACCTTAAGTGTGTAGACCCTACGGGTTCGGGAGACATGCAGACATGACCGAGACGGCTCTCGGGCAATAACCAACAGCGGGATCTGGATACCCATGTTGGCTCCCACATGCTCCACGATGATCTCATCGGATGAACCACGTCGAGGATTCAATTAATCCCGTATATGATTCCCTTTGTCAATCGGTATTTTACTTGCCCGAGATTCGATCGTCGGTATCCCAGTACCTCGTTCAATCTCGTTACCGGCAAGTCACTTTTCTCGTACCGTAATGCATGATCCCGTGATCAAACACTTTGATCACCTTGAGCTCATTATGATGATGCATTACCGAGAGGGCCCGGTGATACCTCTCCGTCAAGCGGAGCGACAAATCCCAGTCTTGATCCATGTCAACCCAACAGACACTTTCAGAGATACCCGTAGTGTACCTTTATAGTCACCCAGTTACGTTGTGACGTTTGGCACACCCAAAGTACTCCTACGGTATCCGGGAGTTACACGATCTCATGGTCTAAGGAAAGGATACTTGACATTGGAAAACTCTAGCAAACGAATTAAGCGATCTTATGCTATGTTTAGGATTGGGTCTTGTCCATCACATCATTCTCCTAATGATGTGATCCCGTTATCGATGACATCCAATGTCCATAGTCAGGAAACCATGACTATCTGTCGATCAACGAGCTAGTCAACTAGAGGCTTACTAGGGACATGTTTGTTGTCTGTTATTCACACATGTATTACGATTTCCGGATAACACAATTATAGCATGAATAAAGACAATTATCATGAATAAGGAAATATAATAATAATGCTTTTATTATTGCCTCTAGGGCATATTTCCAACATGGCATATAGATCGGGTGCGGCTGCCCTCCCTCTCCACCTATATTTATAGGGGGTAGGGAGGAGGGGGCACCCTAGGGTTTCCCCTTGGGGGCGACGGCCACTAGATGGGGCGCCCCCTAGGGTGGCTTGGCCCCCAAGCCACAAGGTGGCCGGATCCCCAAGCCACAAGGTGGCCGGACCCCTAGGTGGGATCCCCCACCCCTTGACCGTGTGGGCTAGGGTTTGGGTGGTGCCCAGCCCCTTGTGAGCTGGTGTGCACCCTTCCCTTGGCCCATGAGGCCCCCCAACACTTGCCCCCCCCCCCCCCGAAACCCTTTTTGGTCTCCGTCGAAAACCCGGTACCTCCCGGAACATTTCCGGAGTCCGAATCCCTTCATCCTATATATCAATATTCACCTTCAGACCATTCCGGAGTTCTTCGTCATGTCTGGGATCTCATCTGGGACTCCGAACAATCTTCGGTCACGAACACAATAACTCAACTATACTTAGATCGTCACCAAACGTTAAGTGTGTAGACCCTGCGGGTTCGAAAACTATGCAGACATGACCGAGACACCTCTACGGTCAATAATCAATAGAGGGACCTGGACGTCCATATTGGTTCCTAAATATTCTATGAAGATCTTTATCGGTCGAACCTCAATGCCAAGGATTCAGCTAATCCCGTATGCAATTCCCTTTGTCTATCGGTATGTTACTTGACCGAGATTCGATCGTTGGTATCTCTATACCTAGTTCAATATCATTACCGGTAAGTCTCTTTACTCGTTCCATAATACTAGATCCCATGGCTAACTCTTTAGTCACATTGCTTGCAAACTCATTGTGATGTTGTATTACCGAGTGGGCCTTGAGATACCTATCCATCATACAGAGTGACAAATCCCAGTCTTGATCCATGCCAACTCAACAGACACCCTCAGAGATACGTGTAGAGCACCTTTATAGTCACCCAGTTACATTGCGATGTTTGATACGCACAAGGTACTCCTATGGTGTCAGTGAGTTGCATGATCTCATGGTCATAGGAACAGATACTTAACATGCAGAAAACGATAGCAATAAACTTGATACGATCATATGCTACATTTATAGTTTGGGTCGTGTTCATCACATCATTCTCCTAATGATGTTATCCCGTTATCAAATGACAACTCATGTCTATGGCCAAGAAACCATAGCCATCTTTGATCAACGAGCTAGTCCGGTAGAGGCTCACTAGGGACATGTTGTTGTCTATGTATCCACACATGTATTTGAGTTTCTAGTCAATACAATTATAGCATGGATAATAAACGATTATCATGAACAAGGAAATATAATAATAACCACTTTATTATTGCCTCTAGGGCATATTTCCAACAAAATCCCCATCCCCCTTGTACCATAATGGGACTAGATTAGTTCGGTACATGCCCTCATGGGGTAAGTTTTCACCCATCCTTATCCCCTAATAGATAAATTCCCCATGGGGTTCACTAGTACGAGGCCCCATTGCCATCAGACGAGGGAATCTCCATCGGGTGGGCCCATGGCGACAGTCGGCCAAGCTAAAGGTCCATGCCGAGTAATGATAGGGCCCAATTCAGCGGCGTCGGGGGTCATAGCCAGTGGTGAAGCAACCAGATCTAGCAACGCCATGACACAGGCTCAGTCGATTATGGCGGGCGTTGATCAGATCACCCGGAAGGTCAAGGGGGTGGGCCATGAAGCTGAGCATTACTACGCATTCCATTAGGCATTTAATTGGGTGTTACAACATGTAATAAGTAGTAATATAAACAGCCGACAATTAAAGAGTTGTTACTTGTAGCAATAATTCAGCCTATCGTTGTAACTCCTAGCCATGGAGACTACTCCCTCCGTTCCTAAATATTTGTCTTTCTAGAAATTTCAACAAGTGACTACATACGAAGCAAAATGAGTGAATCTATACTCTAAAATATGTCTACATATATTCGTATGTTGTGTCCATTTGAAATGTCTAGAAAGACAAATATTTGGGAACGGAGGGAGTACTGTATAAGGCATGGATAGGGCACCCGATCAAGGGTTTGCATCCCTTTGTAACCTCATAGGCAAGAAGAAAGCCTAGCGGCCGGAGTAAAGTATTATCCTTTAGCAAGGGAGCCTGAACGTGGGTAAAATCTTTATTATGTGCATCCATATGATCCTTCAACGTACTCTACCCCTCTCCATCTACACCCATATACTTACAGCCAGAGAAATACCCACGGCACCATCCCTACTCCTCTGTTTTATTTTCTTCTTGCAAGATTTAACATAAGACATGACATTCAAATCATCTGGGCTTCCTTCTTCCTTCATAGGGGGATCCAACAGTGGTGCTCACTTTGTAGGCGGGACATGGACCGACTACATGACATGCTGGATTAAATGATCAATCATGACCTTTTTTGTAGGTTTTCTATGGTTTTGTTTTTAATTTTGTTCTCGATGGTTTTCTATGGGTTTTACTTTGACCATCAGTTTTGTAGGTTTATGGTCATTTTATTTTCATTTTTTTGTTTCTTTTTTACCATTTTGTTCTTCCTTTTTCTTTTTTCACTTTCCCTTTTCCTTCTTTTTATTGTTTCCTCTTTTTTATTTGTGCTTCTTTAATTTGTTAAATACATATTGTCACACTCTCAGGTACACGTCAAACATTTTTCAGAGATAAGTTAAATATATTCAAATACACATGGAATATATTCCAAATACATGGTGAACATTTTTTTATCTATCCGATGATACATTTTTAAATATAAGGTGAACATGTTTCAAATATATGGTGAAATCTTTCTAAACACATGTTTAACATTTTTAATACATATCAAACTTTGATGCAGAAAAACATATCAAACATTTTTCCAAAATACACGGAGAACATTTTTTCAAATAAGTAGAACATTTTCAAGTACGCAATGATAATTTTTTAAAACATATTGAACATATTTAAATATACAGTGATCCTTTTTAAACACATGTTAAATATTTTGTAAATGCATATCCAAGATTTTTCTAAACACACGGTGAACATTTTCTAGAACATGTTAATCAATTTTTGAGACAGTCGTTGAATATTTTTTAAATACATGGTTTATTTTTAAAAAATACATGTCGATCATATTTCTGAATACATGGTAAATATTTATTAAATATGTAGAACATTTTTTAGGGTGTAGTTGAACAATTTTAAACACGGGTTGAACATATTTTCGAAAATGTGTGAGCACTTTTTAAATACATGAACATTTTAAAAAATACTAGGACCCTTTTAAAAGTACGTGAACAATTTGTGTTTTATACCTAAAATATAGTGTTCTTTTTACCAAAAAAGGTAATAGAAAAGAAACAAGCAAATTGTAAAAATGCTGACCAACTGTCGCTCGATCTTGTCAAAAACAACTATGTCAATCGTGTCGGGATGAAGTACTAAAAACGTATCGCTGCAGAACTTGTAGTTTGGCCCTACCCATAAGGGGCGTGACTGTTCTAGCCAAGAGCAACTTCTGGCTCACAACATTTGTTGTAGTTTGGCCCGACCCATAAGAGGAATTTCATACAGTTGGCGGAGCATTCTGAAGGGTGTTGAAATGCGCTGATCATGCAAGTCTCGGATTTGATTGATCTAGACTGGGATGGACAACTATTGGAGGCCTTATTTTGTGAAGTTTATGTTAAAATATCATGGAAATACCTTTGCGAGTTGGGATGGGAGACCATGTCATGTGGCACTTTGATCCGAAGGGGAAATTTCCAGTTAAGTCGGTGTATCATCGGGGAACTGTTCTGAGAGATGCTAAGTTGGGCAGAGATGTCAGTCCATCATCAACGTCAAGGCCTCGTAGGACGGACTAGAGCAGGTTGCGGAATTTGTCCATGCCAGGGAAAGTGTGTGTGTGTTCATATGGAGGTTCGCTCATAACAGTCTCCCTCTCTGTATGAACATTCAACGCAAGAAGGTGGAGTTGGATTCAAGATGTCCATTATGCAACAGATTAGAAGATGGAGGACATCTTTTTCTAAAATGCAAGTTTGTCAAGCAGGTATGGAGATCCCTTGAGTTGGAAGACACAAGAATGGCACTTGATAGAGTACACTAGTCCACATGCGGTTTTTGATCACCTACGGGGGATGTATAGCAAAAAAAAGGGGATACAACTCTGATCCTGAATTAGCCGCCTGCGGCTATAGAGGGGGAGTTGTTTGTTTCGTCATGGAGGCATGCTCCAGACTGTATCTCGGCTCTGGTCGCCAGCGAGATCGTTGTGCGGGTTTAGTGAGGGAATGATTTGTTCCGGTTCAAAGAAAAAATTCTGACTTTCAACAGGCGAGCTATACACGCTCACCTCTGAGACCTACTATTATCGCGCGGTACACGGCGGACAACGGACAAACGCTCACCTACCCCATGCTTTGGGCCGGCCCATGTGAGCGGCGGGGTGCTCCATTTTTAAAATTTTCCTTTTTCAATTTTTTTTAACTTAAGAAAATCTTCATCACATTTTTAAAAATATTAAAAATCATAACAAAATGGCATTTCAAAATAATATTTTGAATTTAAAAAATTGCTAATGAATTAAATTTTCCATATTTAAAGAAATATTTAGTAATTTAAAAATATTGAGAAAATGTTCTAAATTTCCAAACATGTTCTAAGATATGAAAATATTCCATGGATTTAGAAATAGGAAAAAAAGGAAAAAAATAAAAACTGAAACACAAATAGAAAAGAAACAAAGAAGAATAAGCAGTTCAGTGAAGATTCCAGAACCTTCCAAAACCCAGTGGCCGGAAGACAGGGAAAGCCCAGTATGGGCCTGCCATACGCTTTCGATTTTCTTTTATTTCTTTACTATGGTTTTTTTGGTTTTCTATTTTTCTTTGTTTTTAATGGTTTTCTACGTTTCTTTCATAGTTTTACTGATTTTTCTTCCTTTTTTCGTTGTTTTTGTTTGGTTCTTTCTTGGTTTTCACTGGTTTTTTCTTTTCTTTATTTTTCTTGGTTTTCTTTGTTCCAGGGTTCATTCTTTGCTCTAGTTTTATTTGGTTTTACTTTCTTTGTTTTCATGTGTTTTTTTGTCGATTTTCATCAGTTTCTTTTTTGTTCAACACATATTTTTTTTCTCAGTACACATTCAACATTTTTCGTATACACAAGGAACAAATTTATATAGATTTTTAACACTTTCATAATACATGATTAACATATTTGAAAACTTATATTTTTATGTCTATTTTTCATTATATATGTTTTGATGTCCAAATTTTTTCACACACCTTGTAAAGTTTTTGTATACACATACTACATTTTCTTAAAAATGTATGTTTTTATGTCTACATTTTTTGCGTAGATCCAGAACCTTTTTTATGCAAGTTTAACCATTTTTAAATAAATGATTACATTTTTAATGTAATGATTAACATTTTTCATAATACATTTTTCGATGTCAACTTTGTGCCATACACATTTTTGCCTTTTGTTATACAACTGTAACATTTTTTATGTATGTTTTACATTTTTAAATACGTGATTAACATTTTTTTTAAACACATGTTTTCGAACATTGTTGCTCGAATTTGTGTTAAACATTGTTTTTGAAATAAAATTTGAAACATAATTTTCAGATTGCATCAACATTGTTTTTATAGTTGCACGAACATTTGTTTTAAACACTGCACAGACAGTTTTTTCGCGTTGCACAATTTTTTTTCAGATGCTATCAACATTTTTCTAACACTGCAGAAACAGTTTTTTCACGTTGCACAATTTTTTTTCTGATGCTATCAACATTTTTCTAACACTGCACAAACATTTTTTTCAAACTGAAGTTTTTGAAATATGTGTATTTAGGATTTGTTTTGAGAATATAATAAAAAGTAGAAACAAAGACAAGAAAAGGAAAATCCGTAATGGAGTAGACGAACGAACGAAAAACGATCGAGCGGATGGCACTGGGCCGGCCCGTTAGAACGGCCCATCAGGCGAGAGAACGGGTTAGCTCGCTAGAAGCGAGACATAGCGTTGCCCCTCATGCGCAGCTGCTCTCACTGTTTTTTTTTCGTGCCACGTACGTACAGCAATGGCCGGCTTTCCTCGTTAAAAAAGAGCGTCGGTAAAGCTACCACTTTTCCAACCCATCTCCTCACCTAAAATCCTGCGGTGGTCGGTGACGCGGTGGGTTCGAGGTCAGCCGACACGGGCCATCGAAACCGCGTACGAGCCGGTCGAGCAGGCGCCGCGCGTCGCCGACACATGGATCGCCCCGGCCGGCCCCGTCGCCATCGGCCCGGATCCCGCTGTCGAGCCGGTGTGGTCGACCAACCCCGCCGTGCTCCGCCGTTAGGCGACAGCTCGTCATCAGGGGGCCGCCCTATCCTGAGGATGGGCGCCGCGTGCATGCATGCATGCCTCTGTCGGCCGGCCGACGAGACCGCGCACCCGCATTGTTTGTTGTCGATCTCGAACGTCACCGCGGCCCCGGCCATGGACAAGCGGATGGAGGATGGGCGGTGCGTGCGTGCGCGTGTCGGCTCTCCGGCGAGATCGACCGCGCATCCGCATTGTCGAGGCTGTCGTCGCCATCGCGGAACCCCAACCGCAGGCCGCGAGGGAGCTAGCCCATCGATCAAAGATGGAAGATTTGATTGCGCGCGCCCGTGCGTGTCTCCTGCATGCGTCCACGCTTTTCGAACAAGCGCCGGCTACCTAGAAGAAACGGGTCAGGCGTATCTCTCCGTCCAGATATATAGCTTACTTCGTCGGCCGTGTGACTCATGTCCACGTGTGTATGCGTAGGAGTGCAGTCGGACTGAGCTAGGTTCAGTGCACATCGATTAATCAACTCTCCATCAAGCTGCTGGCACGTACGTATTGACTGTGCTAGTCTTCTCCATGCCCCCGGGTCCTCTGCAGTCTGCACTGCACGCATGTGGAGCAACATGGACACACACTGCACGCATGTGCGAGGGCTCAGCGAAGTGGACGGAGACCCTGACGGACCGAACATGCACGCACCAGCTTTTAGTGTACGTAGTGCCATCATCGGCGCGGCTGGTTAGTCGAGTTTACATGCACTGCGTGTGCGTGGGGCCTTGCTAGCAGGCAGGCATGCATCCAGTCAGTGTAGTACGTGCTTGTAGCAGTAATACTGTTTAAAATCTATGCACGTACAGCATCGGGGTACAGAGGCTATGCAGTGTACGCCCGTAGATACAGAGCACCGATGACATGCCCGCCGCTGCGAGCAGGAACGGGCGGACGTACAGAAGCTAGGGAGCAAGCGCGTCGCCCTCGTCGACGGCAGACAGGCGCACGCACGGTGCCGCGCTGGCGGGGCCGGCCTGGGGCGGGCGTCGACCATGTGAACGAGGCAGGATCATAGGATAAGAGCGGGGCCGAGGGGAGGCGGTTGAAGGGCGCGCGTGCCGTGTCGTCTCCGACGAGGCCGGGGACGGATGCGGCGCGCGGCGTCGGGGGTGCCGCGGGTGGTGGCGCCGCGGTCTGGGCCATAAACGGCATCGTAACCGCCGCCTCCTCCGCCCCGGGAGCGCATCGGCCGTTGTTGCTGGTTGGTTGGTTGGGCCGTTGGGCGGGCCACGTCGTGGTAGTTGCGTTGCGTCGGTGGGGGCCCGCTTGCACCTTCCGAGGTCGGTACTACCACAGCTACCGGTGCCGTCCAGTCCGCTCAAGGGATCACCGGCACTGTCCGGCACCGTGTGACCGCGCCACTGCCCTGCCGCCGCGTCGACCACGTACCAACCAAATAAGCCTGCCTAGTACGTAAATGCCATGGCGTGCGGTCGCCGGAAAGAAGACGATGCCCGCCGGCGACTCCTGCCAAGTTCAAACTTCAAACCAAACGCGCGGCGGACCGATCGAGCGAACCTTCGCTCGAATTCAAACGACGGGCGCGCGCGGCGGGACGTACGTACGTACGCACTCCTACCGTCCTACGTAGCCACCCAGCCAACGGCCGAAACCCACCCACAGCGACGCCGTTGCTCCGGCGCCGCGTGTCCAACCGAGGCCCGTCCCGCCCAACGCTCCGCCGCCAAGTGTCAGGCCGGTCCAATGGCCGGCGCTCCGCTCCAGCCTCCACGGCCGTTCGCCACGTACGTACGGTGACACCGACACCTACTCACCAACTGCCATCGGATCGACACGTAGCAGTACGTCATAGACACGGTCGATCGAGCCATCGATCCATCCGTCTCACTACGTCGTGCTCATGTCCTCATGGCCATGGTTCCTGGGTCCGTAACTGCCGGCCGGTTATGGAAAAGTTAGGTGTTTCTGGTGGGCGTGGAGCGGTTCGTACTGCGTGCGTAGATGCCCTGCGTCGGGTACGCAACACGTGTGTGTCGACGGTTAGCAGAGGAGTCGGGTCGGTCGTCGTCACACCTAAAAATGACGGGACGTCAGATGCACTGATGAGTCAATTACCACGCGCACAGTGCTTTGCTCCGTTGCTTCCACCACCGACTTGTTCTACCAAGCTAGCATAGAGTTTGGTTTAGCCGGTACTCACCGGTGGCTGGTGGCAACGATCGATCGTCCCTGTAAAAGTCGTGCATGACGAGGATTAACTGAGACGGCTGCATGCACTTAGGTGGGTGACGAGGCATTGGAGTGGACATAGTGAACATGACAATTTACTTACCTACTTAGATAATTGGTGGGTAGATGATGACTTTTTTCGCGATCGAGCACGAACAAACAATAACAAAGCTTTTCTACGTGGCACGATGCCCGTCATAATTGGGGGAACTCAATCTAAAAAAAAATCATAATTGAAACCTAAGGGCATCTTCAATGGTAACCCGCAAATTTCCTCGATGCGGGAGGCCGCCGTCCAACGGTAGCAGCATACATCCAGCCCCCCTCATTTTTTAAGCCCACACGACCAAATAGCCACGTACGTAAAGTGCAAACGTTCAAATAGCCGCATGCAACACTAGTTTAAATTTAAAAAAATTCAAATGTTACATCCCAAAATAGTTGTCTCCTTTAACCATCCATTGATACTCAATCAGATCTTTCTTCAGCTGCTCGTGAGTTGCTTGATGCCGAATTCCTTGATGCATTTGAACAAACTCTTCATATATGGCCGGATTCTGGTCTGGAAGTTGGATAGGATCATCCCTGTTTTCAAAATCTAGAGCTGCTCGGACGATTCAACACAGTGTTCGTATATGTATTCCAAATCAAAATCCATTACTAGAAAAAAGAAGGAAAAGCTGTTTTCGGCAATTTATCAAACAGTTACCGGGTATGATGAGAATAGCGGACATACAATAACAGAGTTTTTCTACGTGGCACGATGCCCATCATAAGTACCTAGAATAGCAAATTAGTTACCACAACTACAACATTATTATATTGGAGGCCATGCATGATTTCACTTGCCTTTCCTTTCTCTTATCCACCGCGTCGCGTGCGCGTGCAGATTAAAAGGGACCGATCTCGCAGGCACTAATTTATCCGCATCCTCGACCGCTTTACGAAAGAACGATATAAAAACTGCATCATTAGCGCGTCTCCAGATACTGGTCGACCCACTGACCCAGAGCACCATCGTCGATCCTGACCTACCGACCACGCTGCCTGACGCACGGCGGGGACGATCGATCCATATCGGTCACGGCCGGGCGACGTCACCGGAGATTGATGCACCGCCGGCCACAGCGTCCAGACGTGTGTGCATGCTAGCTTTGGCTAGCCTGTAGCGGGTGTACGTGCGGGCCATCGGGGTCACGACATGCGCCGACGCGATCTTGACGGATCCAGCTCTGGATTAAGAAACACGCGGTCGATGATCCGGTGGTTGTCGAGAGGTTGTGATCAGCCGGCCGGCCCCGTCGGGATACTATAGGGATGTGTGGACCGTGACTCGGCCGACTGGTGGACCAATGGGGGGCGCACACGTTCGAGGGTGCAACCGATCGATGACCCGACAGCTACCTAGTAGCACATTATATGCTAGCTTGGGCGGTCGGAGTGTACGCACGGTGGCTGTTTGTTGCTAGAGCATCTACAGCCGTCACCATGCTCTCCCCATTTGCCCGGGTGGACATGCCAGGCTCTACCCGGATAAAAAAAAAACACACGCCCAAAGGGATCCTTTAAACCTAAGCCAATGCCCGGGCATCGTTGAGCAAATTATTAACTGGTAGCAGCTTGGTTGGCTGGCAAGTAGGAGATTAATAGGCTAATGGCAAGTTAACCGTCCATTTAATTAATTAGTCGAACGATATATCAGTTAAGCGGCTACTCGCTGGACCTATGAGTAGGAACTAATCGGCAAGTTAACTGGTTAATCGGACGAATTCTTAAACAAGGTGTCTGGATTGTCCAGCACCCTTAAACTCAACCCATCTATTGGACGGATATGAGAAGGTCTGGATACGCCCGGACGCAGATGTCACGCTGGACTGGCCCGGGCTGCCCCATCCTGATCCCACATGAACGTTTCTTTGATCCCACATGAATTATAATTCATCCCCACACAGAACAAATGTTAGCCTTATCCTCGATGATTCGCTTCATTCCCCTCCCCATTCATTCCCTCCTCATGACCCCATGGCTGGCTCCAGCAGAGAGTCCGGCCCCATTGGTTGGGATGCGCTCACCAAGGAGGATTGGATCTCCGCCCTGGACAATGAGGAGCTCGCCCTACCACTGTCCTTCGCCGGTCGCAGATGGAGAGGTGGGGGAGGCGGAGCTCGAGTTACACGCTCCTCCTCGGTGGCCCGGAGGATCAGCTGAAGCTCTGCGTTTGAACGCGTTGGTCTGCTCCCTCCCCCCTGAGGTGGCGGGGCGAGCAGTAGCACATGACAACTGCAGTCCCTGCTTCGCCAGGACGTCGGTGGGGTTCGTGCCGGCATAGCTGAGTGCGCGACCGCGACTCCTCGAGGTAGAGGCATGGGTCGCTCGTCGCACGAGGCAGATGGCGGCGTAAAGCGGATCTAGCAAGGGCGGCTGTGGGTCGTACAAATTTGTGTCTATAGTGATGCCTGCTGACTAGGAGGATGACCTCGGCCGTAACGTCATCCACAACTCCTTCACTTCGGTGGAGACTAACGCTCACCGCCACCGCAAGCACAAAAGTGCCAAGGCAGTGCCCCTTCGCATTTAGGAGTCCGACCAGTTCACCAAGAAGAGGGCGACCAACGCAATGGAAGCATAGTTTAAAAAAACGGACTAGACCGGTGGTCGGAACAGGAAAAACCGGAACCGGTAACCTTGCCGGTTTTATAAGCTAATAAGACCATTATGCAAATGGACCGGGCAAAACTGGCTGTTTATTTGCCCAACCCGGATGAAAAAACCAAAACCGGTTGAACCGGTAATACACGCTAGCATCACTAGGAAAGATAGAAAAATAATTGCGGCCGCTAGGGATTTATCCTTGGGTGCAATTAAACAAGACGACTCACAAATTTGGTCCAACAACCAACTAGCTCATCACACTTAGCTGCCAAAGCTAGAAACTTAGTATATTTGACCTATTTTTACATATTTTGATGGCTTAAGAAACCAGCAAACGAACCCGTGAGCCGTTGGTCCGACTGGTAAAAACCTGAACAGGAGGAATCATCGGTTCGATCGCATATCCGGTTTTTGAACTATGGGCGAAAGCTTGACGCGTCGCCAAGGAGCAGGCCCGCCACCGGCGACGACGATGCCCCTCCCACCATGACGCCTACACCGAGGAGTACTACCGGCGCTCATAACTGGACCGGCAGAGGAAGTGGTGAACTCCAACGCTCATAACATAGTTATGTTTTACTAGTTTATTTCATCGTAGATCGTAGCTAGTTGATCTATATTCTGTGAACTTGTTGTGTTTTATATCCGGTTGTAAGTTGAACTCGCTATGTTTCCCTCGCAAAGAAAAAAAGAACTCGCTATGTTTGACGCTATCCGATACTATGCTATGTGTTAAATTTAACTGTGTAGTGTTGACCGATGTTGCATGAGATTATATGAATTTTTCGGTTCACAATAGCTACATGTAAGCTAACTGAATTTGTAATTTGGGTAAGTTAACTTTGTGAGAGAAGTAATGGTTGGAGGAGGAAGAAAGCTGAAGAAAGAAGAAGAAGAAAACAATAGTTGGATCTTAATCTAATGGCCCAAAACTTTGACTTGCCGGAAATAAATTTTCAGGTTACTTATACATGTAGCCAATTCTTTTTGAGTTAGGACACGATGGACGACCATGGATGCGGACAAATGAGGAGTGGCCAAACATCGTCCGCAGACACGTTCAAACGCGTCCGTGAAAAGTTATACTATCGGTCAAGTGTGCGACTGCAGATGCTCTTACATGCTACCTGGCGGCCGCATGCGTGTGATGGGCGATCGAGGCGCTCGTGGCCGAGTCGGGGCTTGGACTCGGACTCCTCTCTTGTCCCGGCGTGCGTGCGTGGCCGGTCGCCGGGCTGACAAATGCGCGGACGGACCCAGTTTGGGCACCGGCCGTCTTGTTAGGACAGTGCAGGACTTGGGATCGGTCAGGGCCTGGAGTGCTAGCTGTGCCGCGACCGCGACCGACCGTCGTCGTGGATCGGGGAGCAGCTTCTCAATCGGGGCTGAAACCCGTGCGGTCGCTATATGGTTAGGGTTAAACATGCATGAAGCTTCGTCCCGGGCGCACCGTGGCGGGCGTGGATTTATGTCTGTGTACTCGAGATATCGCAAGGTGGATCTTCTGTTCTCTACTGCACTACAACGGCGGTCGACGAATCCACACACAAACACACACACACACACACACACACTCGAAGTAGGCTTACCACACTGCAAGGCTGCAAGCACGTTCGCTGGGCTGGCATGCATGAATGCATGCAAGCATGCATGTGCAGCCGGACGGACAGCAACGACGAAGGAGGAGATACACAACACATATCGATCCTCCGGTCACGTACAAATCAGACCCATATATCAGATCCAGATCCTTGGACTGATTGATTTCCAGCTGGAGCGCGCCGGCCGCACGGGCAGCTAGCTACTAGCTACCTAGCCAGGTCCTGCTCGATACGATATCCGTATGTTCCAGCCATGGCACGCACGCTCGCGCTCGCTCGCCATTGCCGCGCGGCGCCTTTGTCGTAGCGCCCCACTGATGATACGGCTCCCGCGATCCGCGCCAAATAAAGCGCACATGCATGCACGCATGCAGTGCGGCGCTATTCATAATGCATGTGCTCGTTTGGCCACCCGCGGTTGTCGTCGTTTCAGTCAATCTAGCCACGTTCCGGCCGGCCCTCCTTCCTGGTGTAGACTATACTAGTCTCTCTCTCTCTCTCTCTCTCTCTCTCTCTCTCTCTCTCTCTCTCTCTCTCTCTCTCTCTCTCTCTCTCTCTCTCTCTCTCTCTCTGATGCAGTAGAGCCTCGCCGGAGCGTGGTGACCGAGGCACGCCCGTGAAGGAACGGCGCGCGGGGCGGGACGCAAGCCAACAAGCCGAGAATCTACGGCCCGATCGAGAGATTCGGATTCTGTCGCCGCGCCACTGTTGCGACGAGTACGGTGAGCCCGCACAGCACCTATATATACATGGTCCCGAATCCAGAGCTACACGACCGATCACGTACAGGGAAAACACTGCTACTCCTACACAAGATCACAGTAGACGATCCACCAAACCGTAGCAATTACCTCTCGTGGCAGCATTTTGGGCTGGCTCACGCTACGCTAGGTACACAGAGGGCGGGCGCAGATAGGTCGACGGGCGGCAGTCGGTAGACCGGCCGTTGTTGTCGTGGAGGACACGGCCGAGAGCGAGAGCGCCCTCCCCTGCAACTACCAACGGTCGTCGTGGGTGGCGTCAGGGAGAGGGCCACGTGGTGGCGGGCCATGCCCGGGCCTTGTCGGCATTGTCCGCAACGTGGCGGGGCCCAGACCCGCACCCACCCTCTCTGGGGTTGGTGGGTGGCCCGCAGGCCACGGCGGCCTTGCGTGGCACACCTCGTACGGCCCCACCTAGGATCCGGTACGTGGGGCCCGCCGAATCGTTCGGGGGTGGCGCCGATCCTGTCCCGTCCCGCTCGTCCCACGCAGTGCACCGTCACATGCACGGTCACTGTTCCCACATGCACCGCTGCAACCACATACGGTCTACATGCAACCTCTGCATCTGTTTGCCTCTTCACCGTTTAATGTATCTACGAGAGAGACCACCACATGCTCCAAGATACCCGAGTTGATACCTATGTACTCCGACCTACAATTGCGGACAATTGATATACCGAGTTGCTAAGTACTGGGATACCGTTAAATGTATCTACAAGGACATGCACAATACGTAGCACATATGGCATCTGTCCATAAAATTCCTCGGGACCATGTGCAGACAATGATATGAAGAATCTGTAAAGAATCTAGTTTAGCAAGTAACTACTTGCGAGAGAGATCCTGCAAAACAAATAAACCTACTTGCGAGAGAGAAATCACAAACAACATTTGTGCAATAGCAAAATCACCATCTATAAGCTATCTGTAAAAATCCTACAAATCGTCTGAACATCTATAAAAAACTTTTCTCTCTTTCCTCCACATCACGGAATTTTTTACGTGACAACTCTTACAGATAGCTATCAGGACATCATTGTACATGCCCTAAGTTCGGGTCGTGCACCGTCTCTCTAATTTTTAGAGTCTATTTGGATTGTAGAACTTTTTGCAGAGTATTTGAATCCTAAAGTAGTCATTTGTATCATAGGATTCGGTTATCAAATTGTCATGGAATCCTTTCCTATGCCCACCCATTTCATAGGAATCTTGACATGAGGTCAAACCTTATTTTAAACTTTCTTTAAGAAGTCCAATGCACTCCAGCTCTATCCCTCTTTACGCTCTCATTATTTCTCCATGTTTTTTCATGTCCACCCTCTAAATGTCCATATTTAATAATTTCGTTGTTTTGAAATCCTGCAGGATTTCACGGATGTGGCATCTCAATCTTACATTTTCAATTTCTTGCAATCTAAAAAGACCCTTATCATTCTTGTTGTTTTTTAGATAGATTGGAAACAACGATTCGATGGGTTGGTGCTAAGAACCAATGCATACAAGCATCTAAATTTATAGGTTTTGATGGGACGACTTCTGATTTTTGCAAAACAAAGTTTGTGGTCTTTCACATGATCTCCACAAACGCAGTTTTACTCTTTATACCCGCAATTTTAGGAAGAACAATCTAAAGGTCACAACCTACACTCTCGAGGCGGTACCTACATTACAAGTCCTTTGGCTCTATGTATGTAAACAACCTTGTTGAGTGGTATATATTTTGTTGACGGTTCGAATCTCCTTCCGTTATTAAAATGATTTCCACGTAAAACACTTGATTCATGTAGCAATCAAACGGAGAAGTTCACTTAAAACTCAAGAGACTTTAAATTTTGGAAACACTGAGTACAACATAGACGTACACACCACCACCAACACATGAAAGCACTCACACACCGCCTATCGAAGATCGGAGTTGTGGAGCTCTAAGATTTACGAAGTTACCACATCCGCATTGTTGTTTGGTCTAGATTTGAACCAAAACAAGCACGCTGAATGAATTATCGTGTTTAGTAAGCAATTTACGAGTTTGTCGACTATGTGGAATCATCGAAGAAGTTACCGAATCCCTGGCTACTCCAATGGGCCTGCATAATGAATTATCATGTATAGTGCAGGTCGGCGAGGTGACGCCGCAGGACCTGGGCCAGCCGACGTGATGGAGCAGGTCGGAGTGATAGACGCCGACTTGAGGAAGTGACGGTGCGGTGATGCCGACGCAGGTCGAAATTCATGACGAGGTCGAAGCCGGCTTGACAATGTGATGGCATGGCGATGCGGGCGCCCGACCCGCGCAGTCCATGGGGCGACGACTTGGTCTTGGCGATGCCGAACTCTTGGTCGGCTAACCAAGGTGATGATGCGACGTGGTTGACGCTGGCTCGGCACAACAACATCATGGCTGGAGCAGGTCGGCATCCGTGGAGCAACGAGGTCGGACCGTATGACACCGGCGCGACGATGAAGAGCACCTCAGAAAATGCTCAAAAATTGTAGGCACGTGTTTGAGAAGAAAACACAATACCCTACAAAAAGTTTCCTCCAAAAAGGACGCCCGATAACCCGTTCATGAAAAAAGATGAACTTGGGTCAGATTCTTTTCATGCAGAAAACGAATTAGGAAATTGTTGAACTCCTCGGGCCGCCCCCGGAATATGAACCGTCAGATCATGCCAAAATTTAGAGGGGTTGCAGCTACAACAATTCCACATGATATGAACGGTTCGACTTGTATGGGCCACCACTAACGGAGCCAAATCCGACATATCTCCAGGTATGGATCCTAAGTTAGGCATCTTGGAACGATGGTAACAATGACACATGATTTTACCGAGATTCGGGCTCTCTTGAAGCGATAATACCCTACGCGTCCTGTTTTTGTTTATTGTATTGGGGTATGGTACAGAGTACAGGTGTCTATCATGAAATTATTGTGTAAGATTCTAATTATCTATCGACTAGACTAGCCTTAGTTTATATAATGTATGAGAGGCCTAGGATAACAGGAGTCCTAGTCGGCTACATCGATGGATAGGAGCCCTCATCTTGTATGCCAAGTCTTTGTGGAATCTTCCTTGTATGCGTCATGGGCCGCCCGAAATGGCCTAGGACAGAACCGGCAAAGGGGGTTCTCTGTCCGGTCCACCTGGCCGGGAGTCGACATGGTAAGTATCGCCTGGTCCAGGACGCCATAATTTGGCTTTCGACTTCTGGCTCCCATGGTCTTCTATGCCTTAAAAAGTTCACAAAAAAAGTTGTGCTCATTCCGGCTCCGTGAATTTTTCACCTAAAACTAAAAAACATTAGAAAATAGGAACTGAACTCTGGCACTGAATTAATAGGTTAGTCCAAATAAATATTGTGCCAACAATATAAATAAATGATGTAAATATAGCATGAATATTTTATAAATTATAGATACGTTTGAGACATATCAATCCACTAATCATTCTGAGATCATTAATTTGTATAAAGCGTCATGTGAATGTGTGTGGCTTCATAGAATGATGAACTTTGTTGAAAGTTCAAGTGAGATTGATTGTTAGGCATCACCCACCATTATCTGTGATGATAATACTTTCTATATTACACAGATGTAGATATGTCATAAAGAGCAATATTAGAATGTGTATTGCTATGAAAGTATTGTCTTCCCCATGAGTAGGAGATGGTGGGAAGATAAATAGATTGCGAATGAAATCATGCAATAGTTTTGGTGATGTGTTCATGAAGTCTTTACCAAGCTTTTCATTCTAGAAATATGTTAATGTTTGGAATGAGATAACTTTGTATTTGCAAAGTTCAAGGGGGCTGTGCTCCTGAACGCTAACTTGTTCGAGATTACCAGATCCTGATATTGCACTCTTTTTTATGAGTTTTGTCCATATGGTTTCTCATAGAAGATTTTTAATGAGGCAATAGTAATGTACGCATTATGATATGGCATTTTCTCATTTTTAGGGTTTCTAGGAGTAGTTTTTTATGACATATTATTATATCTCCTCATATTTTTCCGTGGGGTTTTGAAGGAGACTTTAAACAAGATGATGACAACAAAGAAAAGCAATGATTAGGGCGAGTTTTACGAATTAATTAACCAGAATTACTTATTCGATAATCACTGTATGTGCGGATTACCAAGTTCTCTAACCACGTCGGGTTTTCCTGACTCCTCGAACCGCCCTTTGGGCTTGTTGTATAAGGCTAATCAGGCTGCTCATAGTGGGAGTAACATAGGTAGTAACATGCATGCCACATAGGCAAAAAATATGATGTGGCAAGTAATTAATGAGGAGAGATGCAAATGGAGTAACATAATATGTTACCATCACATAGTGGTTCCCAATGTAAAATGAGTCTATAAAGTAATAAATGAAGCGTTCTATGTTACCACATCTATGACACTGCCCACTATAGAGATAGTAACGTAGACTAGTAACATATGCATGTTACTAGTCTAAGTTACTCCCCACTATGACCAGCCTCATAGTGGGAGTAACTTAGCAAGTAACATAGCGCACTTCGAGAATTTTTTGCTTATGTGGCATGTATTTAATGAGAAGTAGTAACATAATATGTTACTGTAACATAACGCTTTCCAAGACAAGATGAGTCTAAAAGCTAATTAATGAAATCCTCTATGACACTATTACTATGTTACTTTGCACTATGAAGGTAGTAACTTAGACTAGTGTCATATGCATGACACTAGTCTAAGTTACTCCCCACTATGACCAGCCTAAATATGTTATCACCATCATTAATGGAAGGCATAGAATTCATTCTCTTTCGATTCCCTTTGTTACTTTATTACAACCAAAAAAAACTCATGTCTCCATGTGGATGTATATATACGGTCTATGCTTGTGGCTCTCAGTGAGCATCTTGTGACGCAACACTCTGAGAATCTAGTAGTGCGTACGATGGTAACTTTATAAGTGGTGCCGGCATCTTGGAACGCAGGAGCCGGAAGAGTGTTGGCTTCTATCAAATGCAAAACCTTTTCGAGGTCGTCTAAAATACAGCCACCACACACTTACCTGCCACTACTAATAATGGAAGCGCAAGCACGCACCACAGAGATTCTGCCGAATGTGCTCGGTCGGCGCTACGATATTCGTTGCTCTCCGGTCGACGGAACCCCGGCCGGCCGGTGGCATGCAGCGGGCGATGTGTATTCGCCATGACACCGACGTTACGTACACTCGGCGCTCCAACTCTCCGGTGCCGAGCTCGACCAGCGTACGTACGTGTTGCTGCGAGGAAGACTACCCGGCGAAGGAAAGGATCAGTTGACTGGTGGTGCTGCTGCCCGGATACGGCCGTGGCCGTCCAAGCAAGTAGAGGACGAAAAGCATTGTGCATACCTGGGGCCGGCGGGCTTGGATTCCTCACCGTCACTTTCAGCCTCGAGTTCATGCATGACTCTGGATCGTCTCATCATCGGCCAGCTGCCGTACGTTGTGCGGTTCCATGTTTAAGCCGCTGGTTGAACCGACTCTGGGCGGGGTTTTGTTAGCTTCCTATTGGTATCTATCCACCTCCTTTCAGAATCTAGGGACACGTTTTGAAAAGACAATAGATTTCTATTGGAAATAGCAAGTGCGTATACAACATGTGTGCACGCATGTTATGGGGTTCGCGCATCCGCAACTCCAGATGAATATCGCCATCGATGGACACATCACTTGAAAAAATAAATCAGCTTCATGCATAAGACAAGTGTCTCTTTTAATAGAAATCGGGAGAAATGTTAAAAGGAGATAATAAAATACTTTTTTTTACGCCCTATGTACAATATGTATCTTGTTGTATGTGTTATTTTATGCACCGTTGAATGTTTTTTACACCACCAAAAATTGTTTTATTTTGTACAGATGAAAACAAATTCGAGCACAAACTAACACAATTTATGCTATGAAAAAATAGGCAATTTGTTTTTGAAAATACTCAATATCCATGACATTTTTTTCACTAGCCACTACTCCCTCCGTTCCTAAATATAAGGTGTATTATTTTTTTAGAAGTCAAACTTTCTCTAACTTTGACCAAGTTTATAGACAAAACTATCAGTGTCTAGAATACCAAATCATTATCACTAGATTCATAATGAAATATATTTTTATATTTTATTTATTTAGTATCGCAGATCTTTATATATTTTGCTATAAACTTGGTCAAACATAGATAATGTTTGATTGTTTTAAAACTAATACACCTTATATTTAGGATGGAGAGAGTGCTATTTACGATAATATTATTTCTTCTTCTTTTATTATAGAAGTGAAGATTGACCAGCTATTCTAAGCTTGAGTGTGAATAGCATTTCTATACACTTAGTAAAACCGTGAACAAAATACAGTAAAATAATATACAAGAAGCAAGAATTTTTAAATTATTTATGTACTGTCCGAAACTCTAAATTTGTAAAATAATTACTAGTATGTACTAAATACTACTTATCTATGAACTTAATGCTATTTTTTTTATACCATGATGATGTTTAGACAAAATAACACAAGCTATAGAGTAATTTTTCACAAAATTTGAACTGTTGCATCCCCTGTGTTGAGATTCAAGATTCACAACTGATCTCACTACATTGTTTAGGCATTGTTGTATTTTTTATATTTTGTAAATATATTTTGCGCACTTTTTATTAGTTGTGTAGAATGAGTTGTTGCACATCCACTCTTAAAAAAACATATTTTTATTATTAATCCCTTTTAAAATTGTGTTGCGAGTAGCAATGATAGGATGGACGCATACTATATGCTTCTTTGGCAGACATTTTCGCGACTTTTCCGATAGTCAAATTTAGCATTGATAGCACGTGGAAACGTGGCACCAGCACACACTGACTGGATGCTTACTCATCGCCCATGGTGCACGTACGATCTAGCGAAGAGAAAATTCGCGGACCGTATGCATAGCTGGGCGTCCTTGCGTTGAATTTAGAAAGTCCCGGACATAAACAAAAAATAAAGAATCTTTTCGCATCGTGCGTTGCATGCATGCTTTACTTTGAACGGAAGAAAACATGGTGGCGTCGCCTTTTCCCCCATGCATGGCCGGGTTCCAAGTTCCAACCCAGCACAAAAAGCTGGAACTCAGCGGCGCACGGTCGCCACTGAAACTCCACGTATGGGTACGTACAATAATTTCAAGAAGAAAACACAATCAATTTGATTCATCTAGGAGGACCTGCTGGTTAAGAATTGGTGCAGGACGTTTGGTCGCATGTCAGGCGTGCAGGGCAGGTCGATAGGAGTGTGAATCAATGGCGTTGGTCCAGAGTACGTCCATGTGTGCGCGCGCCCTACCCTAACATGCGCTGCTGCGCTCCGGCATTAATCGCTGGACCAGCCGGCATTCATGGAGGATCACGGATAGGGCAGGGCCAGGGCCAGGGGCGTCGAGCTATAGCAGCGGTCGACCAGCCGCTCCGGCTCCGCACATGCAGGGCGATGGCGATCGGGCAACACCCAGCCAGCATGCAGCCGCTGCGACGTGGAGCTCTGCCTGGCCCAAATGCGGCTCTGCAATGCATGCGCCCATCTCCATCTCATCCGGCCTTGGATCAGGTTGCTAGCTACCATATATGCGCACGGTGGACAAAACCAACCCACTGTCACCCCGCTTGTATCCCTAGTCTCTATTGAGATGAAAGTAGTTGGCTAGGATCGTTTATCGAGTCCGGATGATTCGGTGCGTTTTCTTTGTCAAGGAAATGGAGCTGTCCACGACGGCGCGATAGGATCAAGCATCCGATGAATGTAATTATTTGATGTCCGCCACTTCTAGGTAGGAGGACACTCTGATTTGCTGATAGAAATCCAATTATTTGATGTCCGGCGTTTTATATACTGTCTCGGACTTCTACATCACAGATGCACATGGTTACAATGGACTTTCTTTTTCGAAAAAGTTCCAACCTATCCATTTTCAATCATGACGGTACAATGAACACAAAAATAATAAAAATTACAAGCACTGAAGCGAGCCAAAGGCGTGCCGCCGTCAACACCCCTTCCTTGTCGGAGCCAGGCAAAACTTGTTGTAGTAGACAGTCCGGAAGTCGTCGTGCTAAGACCTCATAGGACCAACACACCAGATCAATAATCGCCGCCGATGAAGAGTAAAGTAAATCAAAAGGACCTAACCGGAAAACACACGAACGTAGACGAATGACGACCAGATCTGAGCAAATCCAGCAAAGACAAATCCATTGGAGACACATCACACGCCCACCGACGATGCTAGGCACACCATCAAAACGGGGGCTAGGCAGGAAAAAACTTATTCCATCGTCAGGGAGTCGTCACCGTCTTGTCTTCCTGAGCAGAACACATACCCTAACAATACTTTAAGAAACATTTAAAAATGGAGCCCTCCCACCGGCAAGGGCTGGGATCCACCACACCCTCATGGCCCCAAGGACACGGGAGACGAGGTGGACCGGCGACGGCGCGGGCGGGAGGCACACGAACCCTAAGCCTTTTGAGGGACAGGAACCTGGCGGCTACAATTGGCTTCTAATATGTTGATCCTGTCTTTTGTGTTATTAGATGCGCTTTTGTGCTCCTCCGACTAATCTTGTTGTCTAGAATTTCTAACTGCTTGTTGCCTTATTATATTTGTAGTTTTGCACGATCATATATATTTGTGTTGCTTTCCATATAGTAATTCTTTTGCCCTTTAGTACTTATTTTACTCATATCATTTTTTATCCCAAACTTGTCCTCTCCGAACAATTACCCTCTTCCTCTAGCATGCGCGCGCGCACACGCACCCTTTCGGGTTGTCTACTTTTGTTTATTTCCAATCACCCTCTGAATTGGACTTGAACGTGACCAATATATGCCTTTGTTTTTAACAACCATCCGCTCCGATTTCAACTATGACTGTAGACGATAAAAACTAGATTAATAATTTCTCACTACCTATAAACCCATAATGTTTTTATAGGCACGTGCACATGGACGCCAGGCAAGATTTGTTTGGTCCGCGTCGATAGATGGTGGTATATATGAGTATGATGGTCGGGTTTAGTGCGCGGGTCATCGTACCGTCAAGAAAAAACTATAGTCGGCCAAGGAAGGCAGTGTGGCTTTTCGCAAAAAAGAAAAAGGAAAAAAAAGACGGCAGTGTGGCGTTGGCTCTCCGCACTCTCAAGAAACCTCAAAGGCTCAAAAACCCCGTAGGTAGTGGCGTTCCAAGCTGTGGATAACGTACGTGACGAAACCAACAACTACCGGCCGGGTACGTACGATCCCGACGTGCGAGCGTAACGATAAACGGACAGCGACGCCCATGATAGTTTAGCCCGCAAATGCCTGCAGCAATCCGGATTATGGATCATGATAATGATGACTCAAGCGTCTCTAATTTGGGGTTTAGCTAGCCAGTTGCACACGCATGATTGCAATGAATAATGCGTACCGTTAAGTTACTGTTGGAGCTTGGAAGAGATGCAGTGCACACGCACCCGTTTCCAACGGTGGCTGCTCTAGACGATGACACGACGATACACTGCTGATGCTAATATTTTTGTTGCGAGGCTATGCTTCTTTTGACAAGAAAGTTATGACCGCGGACATCAATTGATACAGAGACCGGACACACCTCTTTGTGATTCAGCCACTACCGATAAGTGGCTTTTCACGGTATACTTCTTGCGTTCTGATCTCCGCTCTATCTGTCCTACAAAAAATTAAACCGTCCAAATCCAGCAGAATTATTTTGCCGACTTCACACCACTGAAGATATTTGCCTTAAAGAACATCATTGAAGATATTCTGAGAGGGCTGATTCGTTTTGTGCATGATTGTATCTTAATCAACAACTCATGTAACTATCATACATGGTGAAGCATCCAACTAAATCCACTTGGTAGGGTAGCAGCTAGCAGCAAAGTTAATTCAGATTGTGATCCTGGTAAGACCGATGGACGGGTGCATGTAAGAACGCAGCTGGCTGGTGGGTGGGTAGGCACGAAGCTTTGGCGCCAAGTTTCAAATTCTCACCTTTCCACTTATGATTTCCCACGGGAACCATGATTAACCCCTTAGCTCGATTAATCCACGTACTTCTTCTACGTTCATGGTAAAAGAAATCGACCCGTAATCGCTGTCACGCCAACTGTAACATAACAAGACCAGCACAGCATGGAAAAGATGTATGAAAACATCCTGGCTGTTGATTACAAGATCGAGTAGCATCGAAGCGAAAGTCGAGTTGTAAATCAATATGTCAGGTTGCAGAAGGGTTTTTGACCTTGTAATGGGAGCATGGTGGCATCCCCGTGCCGACCTGATCGAGTTTCGTCTAGGGTGATATTTTACGAAGCGTGTTGATATTTTACCAAACCCCTGGGGACGAAATATTTCCACCCGCTATAATTCGTCGGCACATCGAATGTGTCACACCTTTCTAATCGAATACCATCGGGGGCTCCACCAACATTAGCCTTGGTTTATGTACAAAGACATGATCAAGGAATTCAAAGAAAGTGATTGCCCGCCCAAAAACTAATCAAGCCATAGAGATCATGACGTTCTGCCGATGATCAATCGACAGCAATGCCCAAGGACGTAGTACGACTTGACAGTCAGTTTGGCACTATTAGTCGGCATATGTTCATATCTGACCGTTCCACGGTTCACCACAACGATCAGAAAAAGGTTTGATGGCAATTCCACGGTTCACCACAATCAAAAGAAGAGGTTTGATGGCGCTCCACGGCTTGCTGATGTGAACGAATTCCTTCTCAGAATCGGATTCGCCATGTGGCCAAGCCTAGCTAGCTAGCTAGTAAAACATGAGGTGTGTACTAGTGCTTGCTTAGCTGCATGCACCGATGATGGCCTTGATTTATTCCATGCATGACACTTTAGTCATGCACTTGGGCCGATCGGCCAGCTGCTTGGGAATATAAGCAGCCTTTTGAGTGTTTTTTTTATGGAAGTACGATTCCCTTTGGATTGTCAAATGAAATCAGGTGTGATAGTAAAACAAGAGGAATGTCGAATTTTTCTTGTTAATGCCCGACAATGCGAAACGAGACTCAAAACAAATGTACATTCAGACTGGGAACAGTGAGAAGGAATAAGATTCTTGGCGAAAGTTGGCTAGGCCTCCGTCCCGAAGTCACGAATGGAAACTTCCTACTTGGGGCTTTATGAGACTGGTGTCAACCAGTGGTCACAATAGTTAGATTCTCATTGACGCAGGAAAGTTGTCTGTGGGGGCTTGATATTTGTTATCTGAATTCGACCTTTGATAGTTTGGTTTATTCTTGCCATACTTAAACTATCTTTGCAATCATACAAAGTCCAAGCCGCACTCGCGCTGAATGAACGGTGGCGTTTGTTCGAGCGGGCACACTCAAGTCACGTTGCTCCGGTGTAGGCTCTCATGCTGGCGTAAACTTGCCGATCATTGCTTCTATTATTTGCGGTTCGTGTTGGAAAAGATGGTTGGAGATGTCATAAAGACTTTGCCACACACTAGTCATTCGACCAACTAAGAAATGTAAGCCATACTTTGCATGCACTTTTGATGGAAGTATGATTCCCGTTGTATTCTCAAGCGAAATGAGCTGTTGATAGGAAGAGGGGAGAATGTGGAATTTTTCTTGCCCTGAAAAATGGAAACAATAATTGAAACAAATGTACATTAAGACACGTCAGTGCTGAATGGAATAGATTCTTGGTGAAAAGTGGCAAGGCCTCTTCCCCGAAGTCGCGAATGGAATTTGGGTCTTTCTGAGACTAGTGTCAACAAGTAGTCGCGATAGTTAGATTCTCATTTGACACTGGGAAAGCTGTCTTTGGGGGCGTTGATCTTTTTCGTTTGAATTCGATAATTGATAGTTAGGTTTATTCTTGCCACACTAAGCATCTTTTCAATCATACAAAGCAAGAGCCGCACTCGCGGTGAATGAACGGTGGCAATGTTGCGAGCAGCCATGCACGGTCATTTTGCTCTAGTGATGGCGAAAACTCGGCGCTCGTCAATTCTCTCCTTAACAGTGCACATTGAAAGCGAGAGTTTGAGAAGTCATGACACTTAGGTCTGTGGACCAGCTAGGGAATATAAGCCAACATTTGAATACACTTTTGATGGAAGTATGATTCCCCATGTATTCTCAAGCGAAACCAACCTATGATAGTAAGAGGGGAGGAATATAGAATTTTCCTTGTTAATGCCCAACATACGGAAATGAGAGTGTACATTCAAACGTGGAAGTGCCGGGCGGAATAGATTCTTGGACAGAGGTAGCTATGTCTCCCCCCAAAATCGCAAGTGGAAACTTCCTACTTGAGTCTTTTTTGAGACTGTTGTCAACCATTGGTCTCGAGGCAGCAAGATTTTCATTGACATGGAAAAGTTAATTTTTATTCTTATCACACTAAAACCATCATTTCCATCATACAAAGCGCTAGCCGCACTCACGGTGAATAGACGGTGGCATTGTTGTGTGCAGTCACACGACGGTCCACGTGGGTTCTCGTGACGGTGAAAGCTTGGCGATCAAGCAACTCTTCTATACCATGCACATCGAAAAGTCTAGAGGCACAACACCCAAAACAGGAGTTCTAACTTCTAGGAGGGGGTGGCGGAGGGGAGGGGTCTGGTGAGTTTGTCATAAGCCGAAAGCCCCATATATAACACACAAGAACACGTGAATACATATTTCTCAAGATCATAGACTACTCCTTGCGCACACATAAGGTGTCCAACCTTCGAACAATTTGTGTGTGACCCTTTTGCTAAATGGGGGCTCGACTCATCGGCGGCTTTTGCGTGTCCGACTGATAGGAAAATTGAACTAGAATTTCCGCGCACTCTCGAACCGATCCAACATAGTATCCCAACAATCAAGCCGTTAATTAATGGCGACCCGCGGTCAGTGGCGTGGCAAGGTGAGATAAAAAAAATACAAACCTATAAAATTTCAAAAGGAAAAACACCGTCCGGATCAGATGCGGTCCTCGTAGGGCCCTAGATTTTCCATGGATAAATTATGCACCATCCGTTGGATTTTGACAGAAACAGTAGAGAGAGAGAGAAAATGAAAGGGGCTACGACGCTTTTTTTTCTGAGGCGCTACGCTTTCAGTTATGTAGAGAGAGAATCAGTAGTTTGTCCCCGCCTCAGTGGCCTGCCTACCTCCCGCTTCTATTTAACACAGCCCCCATCCTCCCTCCCCTCTCATTCCATCCAAACCAAAAACCTCACCTCGGCCGCTTCCTCTCCTCCTCCCCCTCCCCCATTCTCCGAACCCCCAAGAAGGCAAGAAGGCAGCGGCAGCACGAGCTAGCCAGCCGGCTGCCAGTGCGGTGAGCGACCGGCGACGCGCGTGGACATGAAGTACGTGCTGGTGACCGGCGGCGTGGTGAGCGGGCTGGGCAAGGGCGTGACGGCCAGCAGCATCGGCGTGCTCCTCAAGGCCTGCGGCCTCCGCGTCACCTCCATCAAGATCGGTAACCGCCTCCTCCCGTTTCTCCCACCCCGCACTTCCCGCCGCCGGTTCCCCATTTCTTTCCTTTGCCGGTCAAAACCAGAAGAGAGAGAGAGAGAGACACGGAAAAAAATGAAAAGAAAACAACGGCCGTCTGCTCTGCTCTGCTCCTTGGTAATGGTGGCCACGTGATCGCACAGGCCACCAACGTGCTCCCCCTCTTTGTTTTTTCTCTGTTCTTGTCCACCCCAAGTTTCAAAACTACCGGTAGCAGCTAGGTTAGTTAACTACCTCTAGCTAGCTAGTTAGGTTAGGTTAATTACTGGTACGGTTCTCTTCCTCCTAGATCACAAAATCAACCAACTCTTCTCCCCAAATCAGAGCAAAATGCACGCACTCTGCACTGCAGGCCAGTAATATGATATTCTCAACTGTTTCCGCTGCTTCCTCGGTCTATTTTCTTGACATGTGCTTCCTCTATTTCATCTTGTTGAGACACTTATTTTGAGACGGAGGGAGTGCTACTCTCTCCATCTTGTCGTGGTTCTAGTTCAAAGTTTTTGACGGTTCATTTTCTTATCTTTGGTGATGTCTGCGTTTGCTTCGGTGAATCTGAGACTTTGTATGTCGGCCAGTGTCACTGTCCCGGTTCCTTGAGACACATGAACTCCTCTCACTTCCCAGGTGTATTTTATTTCACATGGGGTCGGGCAGCCGGTAATCCGGGTCAAATTTGGCACCTCGTGCTCTGCTCGCCCAGGCAGATTTTTTGTCTCAACTCAAACTTTCTTTTGTTCTTGAAAGGTTAACTGAAACTTTCTGTCTCTTGACCCGGGCCAAGTGCCATGAACCTTTCTTGGGTCTACTTCTTTAATCTTTACTACTACTAACAAACTGTATTTCCCCTTGTCCTGTCATGTACTAGTGGTACTATGCATCTTGGGTCCAGTTCTTTAACAAATCTTTTCTCTAGATTGAGATGAATAATACTGCTGGGTTCGCCAGTGGCCGGCTCCTCTGCTCTGGCTCTCATCTTGTTTATTTTCTCACTGCCATGCCCATGTGATGTGCAGATCCCTACCTCAACACCGATGCCGGAACCATGTCCCCCTTCGAGCACGGCGAGGTCTTCGTCCTCGACGACGGCGGCGAGGTACCTACTGGCTACTTCTACCACTAGCTGCTGCTTCACCAAACCACTCTACTAAACTGTACTTAGCTAGGTGTTTGTCCTGCATTAAACTGTACTAAACCACTTCTTACAAGCTTATTTGGGGGTTCAGTCTGAAATACTCAAGTATTTGGGTTATCAAGAAATTTGAGAAAGTGCACCAACCTAACATGGATAACAAAATGCCACCTCTACACCTAGTACAGGATAATACCACGTCAGCGCCCTAAATTTTGGCACTTGCCCACTTGTCAAAAGGGGCACACTTTTCTTATCTTCTTCCACGTTCTAGCATTCTTACAAAATGAGCCAAGTATGGGATAATTGCAAATTTTTTTCCTTTTTGTTCTTTCAAGGATTCAACGTACCTCATTTTGATATCTCTCTCTCATTTTTTGGGTCAAAGGTGGACTTGGATCTTGGAAATTATGAGCGGTTTCTGGACATCAAGCTGACTCGCGACAACAACATAACCACTGGAAAGATCTACCAGGTGATCCGGGATATACGATCAGTCTTTGTCCAAGTGCGCATTAGACTTCAGGCTATCCAGTTGAAAACTGAAAATTTGTGGTTTATACTGCACCTTTGACATTTGCAGACTGGTGATATTTTCTTGTTTGGGTACTTGATTGCCAGGATTTTCCATGGGACCCACAAATAATTTCTTGTGTCACTTTACCAGAGTTATGTGGTTTACATTTCACCTTGACAAATCTTGTATGGGCCTAACCGCAATTGAATGCCATATGTAGCTGTTGGGAGTTATGTAGCTATCAAAGTTTAGGACCGCTGGAGAATATGCTATCACTTAGATTTGATATCCTCCTTACAAGACATGTTTCTTTTTTTTGGAAAAATAAATTAAATTGATTTTTCTTCGTGCTTTTATCATCTAACTAACAGTTGAGTTTTCGATTTGATACAGGCTGTTATTAACAAAGAACGAAAAGGAGACTACCTGGGAAAAACTGTTCAGGTGCGAGTCTGTAACTAGGATAGAGTTCCCTGTTTTTGTAAGTTCTTATGCAAATAGTGCAACTTTTATTGATGACTTTACTGACTAAGTCTTCTTTTGTCAGGTTGTGCCGCACATTACCGATGAAATACAAGACTGGATTGAACGCGTGGCGATGAATCCGGTTGATGGCACAGATAAGCCGGCTGATGTTTGTGTCATAGAACTTGGTGGCACTATAGGTAAAAACAACATACTAAATTACTGCAGCAAACCATCACGCTTGTTAATAACATGATGGACACAGTTGTTTGTATTGCCGGTTGAGGGGTCAAAATAATTTCACTGCATAACAGTTGCATTCTTGGTGCAGGGGACATCGAATCAATGCCTTTTATCGAAGCATTGGGCCAATTTTCGTACCGCGTAGGTGAGAAAAAAGTGAAGTCCTTCAGTGTTTTCTTTATTTCTTTGACCATGATTTACAATATCTAACTTGAGATTTTTATTTTCCAAGTAAAACTGAGTTTACATTAACCTGATCTTACTCAATATGCATTTCAGGAGCTGGAAACTTTTGCCTGGTTCATGTTAGTCTTGTACCAGTTCTAACCGTAGTTGGTGAGCAGGTAACTTTTACTCACAAGGAAGCTCCATAATACTGAAAATATTACCATTGTCCGCGATACTCATTTTCATTTACATCGTTTCCTTTAAATAATACAAACTATCATTTATTCAGAAAACCAAGCCTACCCAGCACAGTGTCCGTGGACTAAGAGGACTTGGGTTGATGCCTGATATCTTGGCATGCCGCAGTACTCAGGTATCATACAGGATTTGTCTTGTATTCTCATTCTTCCATAGCCCTACCCCCTGTTTTCAGTCCGTCGATGCCGATGGTTAACTTTGCACATTGTTTGCTCTGTGCTTTATGGCAGCCACTGGAAGAAAATGTGAAACTGAAACTCTCGCAGTTTTGCCAAGTTCCGGTAATAAGTATTTCCTTTTATTGCAAGGCTACTGAAAACTCTGTACATTAGCAAATATGTGTTTCCTTTAGTACAACATTAGTGCTGATTTTTGAGTTTTTTCTGTCAGGTCTCAAATATCGTTAATCTCCATGATGTAACAAACATCTGGCACATCCCTTTGTTGCTCAGGGTATGTCTCATAAAGTTTCTTCCGTTAACTGAATCCAAATTTAAATGTGCTTAGCTAACGATATGTACTGGTATTTTTACAGGATCAGAGAGCCCATGAAGCTATTTTGAAGGTTCTGGGCCTTTGGTGGTACGTCTTATTTGCCCAAGTATGATTAGATTTCAATTTTACTCATTTATCGGCGTACTTAGCATTCCTTCTTCTCTTATATAGTGTGGGGAAAGTGCCTCAAGAACCTAAGTTGTCTGAATGGACTGAAAGAGCCAGCAGATTCGACAAGCTGAAATCACCGGTTGGTGTTCTGATCCTTTGAATTGTTACCTTCAGTAATACATGTAAGCCTTATCTGATGCTAAACATTATTGTGCACAAATACTTTCAGGTCAGGATTGCCATGGTTGGAAAATATACCGGCATATCGGATTCCTACCTGTCTATTTTGAAGGTGATTTACTTGACATTTATTCGTGCATGATTCAACTACTCAAGTGTTCCTTGGCGTGGTTCTTAGCTTTGTAGGCATTTAGTGAAATCTTGCAACCTCCCTTGAGAGAACGGCTATGTTTGGACACATTTTTTTGGGGGTGTAATCAAGTTTATTTTCTGATACCTCTGTCAGGCTCTTCTGCATGCGTCGGTTGCTTTGGACAGGAAACTGGTAGTCGACTGGGTTCCTTCATGTGATCTTGAAGATTCTGCTGCTAAAGAGGTCAGCACATTTTTACCGGATATCATTTTAATCCACTTTCTATGATGGTGAATATACTGATCTTGGGTATTCTTTCATTGTACAGACGCCTGATGCCTATGAGAAAGCATGGGGTCTACTAAAGGTAAGCACTGCATATATTTTCAAATGATGGCAATTATGCAGAAATCTGAAAGAGTTTTCAACCTCAGGGTGCAAACGGCGTACTAGTTCCGGGAGGCTTTGGAGACAGAGGTGTCCAGGGAAAAATTCTTGCTGCAAAACATGCGCGAGAAAACAACGTTCCGTATCTCGGCATTTGCTTGGGCATGCAAATTGCAGTGATCGAGTATGCGCGTTCTGTCATGAAGCTGCGCGATGCTAATAGCACGGAGTTTGATCCAGCTGCAAAAACACCATGTGTTATCTTCATGCCAGAGGTAACTTGCCTTACCAGCTATTGTATTTAAGTAGTTTATTTCTGTGAAATCACCTTGTGCTTACTCTGCACCTTCCATAATGCCTCTGCAGGGCTCCAAAACTCACATGGGCGCGACGATGCGCCTCGGTTCAAGGAGGACATTTTTCCAGGTCAACAACTGCAAATCTGCTAAACTGTAAGAAATCTCGTACATTGTTATTTCACCTTTGACGCCTTCTTCACATTTCATGTGCTGGAAATAATCGTACGAGATCTGAACTGTTATAGGTATGCCAATGCTAACTATGTAGATGAACGACACCGACACAGATACGAGGTATGTCAAAGAATGCGATGGCATTTTTTAGAAATGGAAAGAATGCGATGACATGTAACTTTCTGTTATTATTAATCCAGTTTGGTGATAGAAACATTCTCCATTTTTTCAGGTGAATCCTGACATGGTCTCAGAATTTGAGAAAGCAGGGCTTTCTTTCGTGGGCAGGGATGAAAGCGGGAGACGCATGGAGGTAAGCTTACTAAATTTTTTGTTAGAATTAGTAACGCACTAATATTTTTGTTCCTCCAAATATCTAATGTGAAATGCTTTACTGGATACAGATTATTGAGCTACCAACTCATAAGTTTTTCGTGGGCACGCAATTTCATCCTGAATTTAACTCTAGGCCTGGAAAGCCCTCACCACTTTTCTTAGGTAAAACATCCTCAAAACTGCACCTCAGTGTATCTGATACAATGTATCGTCTCTTTCCTTTCGATGTCAATTTCGCTTGGCAAAGCTGAGAACCTGACCAAATTAACAACAAAATGACATAAACAATGTGCTTGAATATGTACAGGATTGATCGCTGCGTCATCTGGACAGCTAGAGCACCTGCTTCAGCGTACTTCCGGTGCTGTCAGCTCGCCGACCAGGTGCATCGCCGGTCCCGGAGCCCCTAAGACGAAGTTAAGGATGAACGGCCTGGTGTCGACGTACTTCGCGAATGGCAGCAGTATTCACATCTAGCAGCATGGCAGAAGATCAGTTTTTTTTTTCCTGCATGTGTTTTTTCTTTTCTTTTTTATTTTCTTTAGTATGGATCTATCTCTCTGATCAAGCAAGAAGAGATCGGCAGCTCCAGCGACACGACGAGCCGTTTCCGGGTTTTTATGAAGGGAACTATTTGGGGTCGCGCGGAAGCAAAATTAGCTAGGGTTTATTAGTGCTGCTCTAGTTCCGCTTGCTATTCCTTTCGCTTGTTCGTTTGTTTCTTTAAGGATTTTATTATCAAGGTTGTAAGGCTGGGGATGTGCAGCTAGCTTCAGTTTCAAGCCTGCCGTCTCGCCTGCTTGTACATTGTAAAACAGAACCGCTGCTCTCCAGTGACTGAATGATTATAAGCAGCTACTGTAGTAGTATTTGGGGAAAAAAAATATGTACCAGACTGTTCGGATCTGAATTTGCTGCTGCACACCTCATGTCTTCTCCCTTTTTTTGTATATATATATCTGGAATGCAGTAATTTGGCAGAGACACATTTCCATTTCCTTCTGGAATAGGAGGAAACAAATACTCAGATGTCGCAAATCGGTCTTTCGACCAAATGTGTTCTCTCCAGGGTGCAGCTCTGTTTTTGGTGTATCTGTTTTTTTTTAACCGGGCATTACCCCTTTCCGTTACTCGCATAACAGAAATACATCAGTCTGAAAGCATAAAGGAAGCTTAGAAAGGGGAAAGCGGGTTCAAAGTATCACTGGGAAACCCACGGTAAACGCTGGTCATCGAGCAGCTCACCATAGGGCGAAACCCAGTGACACCCTTGGAACTGGCAGAAACTAACAAGTCTAGCAACATGCTTATACAAGTCTTAAGGCAACTCCAGGCCAAGATATATGCCCACGCAAGTCTAGCAACATGCTTATACAAGTCTTAAGGCAACTCCAGGCCAAGACATCTCTTGTCAAGATAGCATCCTGAAACAGCTGCCATTGGAAGATTTGTATCTTAAGAGGGATTTTAGACTTCCAGATCCACTTGTAGTTGCAACGAGCCACATTTCTCTCCAAATATTCATAAACAGACTTAGTAATAAACTTACTTTTCTTTCCTAAGGTCCAAATAACCTGGTCAGATTCACTAGAAAGTGACCACAAGTCCACAGTGGATTTAAGTTCTTTCCACTGCTCAAGCAGAGGGGGGGGGGGGGGGTGGAGTTGTCTCCTAAAAAAATATTATCATCAACTCCCTTGTTTTTAGCGACAGTGATCTCCTGATCATTGCATATGTTGTATATCATAGGAAATCGCAATCGTAGAGGAGGCTCATTATCAACTGGATCAGCCCACATTCTAGCAAGGTTGCTAGATTTCAGTACAACTTTTCTGCCAGAAAGGTAATAATCTTTGACTTTCGTAATGGCCTTCCAAATCGGGGAATCACTAAATCTAGTTTTCACCGATGCCTTTTGGTGTATCTGTTGACAGAAATATTTTCTTTGCTGCGGGGATAGGAAGACAAAATTGCCTGCCACAAACAACTTGTTGGACGAAATCTGTTAAGCATTTTGTTCATTTAATCTGTTTATGAGCCGCTGTGTTTCTCTTACAAAAAAATGAACCACAACCCACAATGTAAGACAAAATGGCGGAACAACGACCACATCAAATCCTCCTGATCTGAGCTCATACACAGCCGTTGTTCAGGTAATGGTCTCTCATAGTATGATACTACGGGAAGACAACAGAGTGGGATGTCAGTTGGCGCTTATTGCAAAATCATAGTGACATTTCCTAGTGTAATTAAGAAAATCCTAGAGCTTGATATTTCAGGTGGTATCTACAATACTCATGAGTGTAAAAAATATGTAGGGCTTAGATAACACCGTAGAGAGTTCTAGGATTAAGATATTTGTAATAGTATGACCAGGATGATGACACTTGTAATACATCTAACAGAATTGTATACATAAACAATGTATGCCGATCTAAGGGCATCAACGCTGACTCGCAAACCGGACAACGCATCCGTCCGCGGACAGGGGTGACCAGTCCGCGGACACGGATGCGGGAGCCGACCATCCAGCGCTATCCGCATACAATTCAAACCGCATTTCAACTGACCGGACAAAATTTCATCAAACACGACATTATTCATCAAAGTTCAGATATAAAATAGCTCAGATCATTCATACATAACATGCAAATAAGTCTAGTACAACAATAGATCAAATTCAACGAGATTATCCAGATGCTCAACAAGTTTTTCATGAACGGATCATGTCGTCCCACACACACTGCTCCTTGAGCTTCATCCAACAGTGGATGTGTGTAAATGGTCTGCTCTCTATCCCGTGGTACATTGCGACAGCGCGTACAGGTTACACAATGTGTAGAGCAACAATGGGTGAATGAATGAAGCAATCAACAAGTTGAACAAGAAGAAGAAAAACTTATGATCCGCACGGCTGCTGCACGCAATGGTCACCTTGCCTCCAGCCAATCAACCGTGCTATAGAACTTGACGACGGTGGTCTAGATGGTGTACCACGATATGCTAGCGACTTCCCATTGCGTTCATTGATGATGTGCATGTCGTATGGAGCAATGTGCTTTTGCGCATGAAACGAATCATGCACGCGCTGCTAGAAAGCCCCCTTCTGCTCCTGCCTACGGAATCTGTAGATACGGCCAACGACGCATCCCACAACAACTCATCCTCCATGCTCGAGTACCACGCCATCCTTTACATTGAAAATGACATGAAGTTCGAAAATGAGCTCAATGGCATTTGACTGATCACCTATCGGGTGTGGTGACCGCCATGGATGTCATCGACAGGGGCGTAGGGTACTTGGCCGCGGACGATCCTGGGTGGACGGTGCCTTAATATAAGGCGAGCGGGCGCGTGTGTGGTGGTTGCGGACGTCCGACAATGTCTGGGTAGCGGCCGAAGAGGTACAACGGCGCCGTCGAGGAGGGTGCGGATGCAAAGTAAGGGGGGCATGGGCGTAGTGGAAGAGAGTGGGACCAGGAGGGGGATTTGAGTGAGCCGAAGGTGTCGGATTCCTGCATGGCTGTTGTCCAGACTACCGCAAAGCCCCGGTTTGCTTCCAATTTGCGGGAAAAAGCGCGTCCGGACCAGTCAGCGGAGTGATATAGGATTGCGTTGGATGACAAAACACGTCCGGCCCGTGCGGTCCGGACTTTTGCACGCAGTTTGAGGGTCCGCTTTGGAGATGCCCTAAGAAACACACATGCACACACACGCGCGCGCACACGCACCTATTACAAGAAGAGCTTGTTTGAGTATGTGTTCCACCCAACGAGATTTCATGAAATCCGACCACTTAACCATCTCATCTATAATCTATAATATCCAAATAGTTCATCCCCACTATCTTATTTCTCTTGACATAGAGCCTATCCACCTTATCATCCCTGGCCCACTTATGTTAGCTCTGAAAAACAATCGAACAAATCTTACCCAGTTCTTTAAGTACAGAGCCATCCTCGGGTTGTTTGCTCTCCCGTCTCCTGTAAGGCTGTAAGAGCATGTCTAACAGAGCCCTCAAACTGGTCAAACCCTCAAAATAATTGCCAGTTTGAGGGTTGAGCAGAAAAAGGCGCAGATCAGCACCCTCAAATCCCTAAACCCTCAAAAAAAAAAAATTCCAGGCCGAACCCTCAACTTCGAGTCCAACCTGCACTAGTAAGGGTTTGGGCCAATTTTCCAGGCCGAACCCTCACTCGGTCAACCACGCGCGCGGGAGGGAAATTTCCCAACTTCTCTCCCCGCCGCCCCGCGCCTTTCGCGCCGCCACCGGCCATGGAGCCCGGCCAGGCCCCAACGACCCCTTCCGCCGCCCCTGTGCCCGCCCCCGCCCCCTGCCCCACAGCGCCCGTGGCCGCCCACGCCCCCGCCCCGCGCCTCCCGCTACCGGCCACCTCGACCGACGCCGCCATGGCGGAGATGGTGGCGGCCACCCACGTCGGCCAAAAACGGAGGCGGGCGGGCACCCACCTCGTGCCGAGCAAGCCGCCCATGCCCGCCCCCGTGCAGAAGCCGGCAAAACCGACGGGGAAGGCGGCGAAACCGGCGAAGCCCGGCAAGCCGACAACCTCCACCGCGGCTGCTACCAAGCGCAAGGAGAAGCAGCTCGCAAGCCGCAAGAGGGGGGCAGAGCAAGCGGTACCGCCACTGCCGCCAGCCACCGCCACCGACGTGTTCAATGAAATGTCTGCACCAACCGTGTCATATAGGGCATTGCTCGACGACGTGGAGGTGAACATCGCGTCTCCTCCACTTGCTTCCTTCGACTTCCATGTTGAGTAGCCGGCGGTTGAGGAGGGGGAGGACGGTGAGGAGGAGGAGGCGGGTGAGGAGGACGAAGAAGATGAAGATGTCACCGAGATCGGAGAGGAAATGTTTGAAGCGGGAGGTGGTGCTCGAAGGCCAATTCGCACGACGAACTACACGGAGGTTGACGATGTCCTCTTGGTCAAGGCTGAAGGAAATATGCCCTAGAGGCAATAATAAAGTTATTATTTATTTCCTTTTTTCATGATAAATGTTTATTATTCATGCTATAATTGTATTAACCGGAAACATAATACTTGTGTGAATACATAGACAAACTAAACGTCACTAGTATGCCTCTACTTGACTAGCTCGTTGATCGAAGATGGTTATGTTTCCTAACCATAGACATGTGTTGTCATTTGATTAACGGGATCACATTGTAACGCCTTCGATGCGGCTATATCTCCCACGTGTCGAGGCACGACTTAGAGGCATAACCGCATTGAAAGCAATGTCGCAAGTGAGGTAATCTTCACACAATCCATGTAATAAATAAAGGGGAAAGATACATAGTTGGCTTACAATCGCCACTTCACACAAGTACATAAATAACATCCATCAAACAGGTTACACTCAAGGTCCGACTACGGTACCAAAATGAAGGAAGACTACCCCAAATGCTAAACAGGTTCCCCGGATCACCCAACTGGGCTCCACTACTGATCATCTGGAAAAGAAACATAGTAACGGCCACGTTCCTCATCGAACTCCCAAGTGAGCTCGGTCGCGTCATCTGCACTGACATCGTTGGTACCTGCAACTGAGGTGATAATATCTGTGAGTCACGGGGACTCAGCAATCTCACACCCGCGAGATCAAGACTATTTAAGCTTAAAGGTGGGAAAGGGGTTTGTGAGGTGAAGCTGCAGCAAGCGACTAGCATATGGTGGCTACAGCGCAAAAGAGAGCGAGAAGAGAAGGCGAAGCACGGTCGTGAAGCTAGAAGTGATCAAGAAGTGATCCTGAAAACAACCTACGTCAGACATAACTCCAACAACCGTGTTCACTTCCCGGACCCCGCCGAGAAGAGACCATCACGGTTACACACGCGGTTGATGTGTTTTAGTTAAGGTCAACTTCGGTTTTCTACAACCGGACATCAACAAATTCCCATCTGCCTCATAACCGCGGGCACGGCTTTCGAAAGATAATACCCTGCAGGGGTGTCCCAACTTAGCCCATGATAAGCTCTCACGGTCAACGAAGGATATTCCTTCTACCGGGAAGACCCGATCAATCTCGGAATCCCGGACTACAAGACATTTCGGCAACAACAAAACAAGTCCAGCAAAGCCGCCCGATTGTGCCGACAAATCCTGATAGGAGCTGCACATATCTCGGTCTCAGGGCACATCCGGATGAGCAGTCCGTACAACTAAAACCAGCCCTCGAGTTGCCCCGAGGTGGCGCTGCAAAGGGCTCTAGTTTGGACCAGCAATCGAAGGAGAACTGGCCCGGGGGTTTAAAATAAAGATGACCCTTGAGTCTACAGAACCCAAGGGAAAAAGGCTAGGTGGCGAATGGTAAAACCAAAGTTGGGCCTTGCTGGAAAAGTCTTATTCAAAGCGAACTGTCAAGGGGGTCCCATAAATCACCCAACCGTGTAAGGAACGCAAACTCCGGGAACATAACACCGGTATGACGGAAACTAGGGTGGCAAGAGTGGAACAAAACACCAGGCATAAGGCCGAGCCTTCCACCCTTTACCAAGTATATAGATGCATTAATTAGATAAGAAGTATTGTGATAACCCAACAACTAAACATGTTCCAACAAGGAACAACAAGATCATGTTCCAACAAGGAACAAACTTCATCTTCACCTGCAACTAACAACGCTATAAGAGGGGCTGAGCAAAGCGGTAACATAGCCAAACAACGGTTTGCTAGGACATGGATGGTTAGGGGCTGACATGGCAATATAGGAGGCATGATATAGCAAGTGGTAGGTGTCGCAGCATAGGCATAGCAAAAGAGCGAGCAATCTAGCAAGCAAAGATAGAAGTGATTTCGAGGGTATGGTCATCTTGCCTGCAAGGTTCTCAGAGTTGTCGAAAGCTTGGTCCTCGTAAGCGTTCTCAACAGGTTCCTCGTTCACGTACTCGTCTCCCGGCTCTACCCAAAACAAGAGAACAAGCAAAGGAACCAAAATCAACCACGGTGCAATGCGCAAGCAATATGATGCAAAACATGGCATGATATGCGAGAGGTGATATGCAATGCGTATGCATGCTCCGGAAGGACAAGGATGAACAGGGCATAATCTTGGCAAACCAAGCATGCCACTGGATAGATGAGGTGATTTCGGTTGAAATCGATATAAAGATCACCGGAAACGGATGCACGGTTTGCAAATGGCAAGCAAAACAAGAATGACACGAATCTGCCATAAACAGCATGATGCTACTTAGCAAGCAACAATTAATTAAGCTACTGCACCCAAACATGGCAACAAAGCATATGACAGTAATCTACTCAAGATGCACGACAAAAGATGAACACTGAGCTACGGCTCAATCCCATCATAACAGGTCCAAACCATCATGGCAAAAGTGCAACTTATAACAGATTCACAGACTTAGTGAAATAACAACAAGTCAGGAAAACAACATCAGGATGACATGTTCAGAGCAATGAAACTACATGCTACAGGTTCAGAACATAGCAAAGAAAGGCATGGCATGAATCTACTCATAGCACTTGACAAAAGTCCCTTACTGACCATAAGCCAAAAAGGACCAGAAAAAAATGATTACACCCATGTCAAATAAGCAAGTTTCGTTACAGATTTCAGACTTAGAAGAAAACTGGACATGGCAGAAAACTGATAACGAATAGGCATGTTCGTGAGCTCGATGCACTCACTACAGAGCATTTCATGATAAACTAAGCATACATACATCAAGAAGACATGGCATAGTAACTAGGCATGGCAAGAATAACATCATATCATGCAAGGATCAACTACACCAAGCTTGGCAAAATCGAATAACATGTAAACAATCTGCCAGCAATATTTTGAAGCAAAAGTAGAGCTCGATTAACTCAAGCTATGGCACTCCATAATTGCAAAAAGAAGACATGGATGGATTAAGCAAATACTCAAGTTCAAAACTCCCTTACTGATCATTTTCAAATTATGCATGGATCTCTCAGAAACAACACGAATACATGGCATAAAAATAACAGCAATCAGGGACTTAGTGAAATCGCTAAGTCTCTGAAATCAGCAACATCAAGACACCTAGTTTGCATGCTTGTGCTAGTCACCACATAGATCAAAAAAATACATGACAAAATCCTCTGGATAGGTAACATGGCATATTACAAAACTCATGTAGGACTCAACTTCATAGGAGGTACGCATTAATCATGGCAAAAATGACAAAAGTGCATGATCAGCTAAGATCCAGCAACTAACATCAACTAGCCCTCTTCTAACAGCATTTCGGGCATCAAGATGACTTCAAATGAAAATGATGCAAGGGAACAAAATGATGTACTCTTCGAGACGAACAAAATGACATATTATACGCGCGAAACGGAGCTATGGATGCAAAGTTATGGAATGCGAAACAAGTGATGATCATGTGAAATCTAGGGTACTTAGAGAAAAAAACGAGAGGGAGAGGAAGTCAACCACCGGGTTGACCAGATCGGGCTCGGGGCGGGCCGGCTCGCCGGAGAGCGGGCGCGGCGCGGCGCGGTAGGAGGCGGGGCGGCGCCGGCGGTCGCTGGAGGCGGCGGGAACCGGGCGGCGCGGGGGCGCGCTCGGCGAGGCGGCGGCGACGCGGGCGGCGAGCGCGGTGCGGCGCGGAACTCCGGCGGCGGCGAGCGGCGTCGGCGGCGGCGGCGCGACGCGAGGCGACGGGGCGGCGGCGGCGCGGCGCGCGGAGGCGGGCGAGGCGCGGGAGCGGCAGGCGGGCGGACGGGGCGGCGGCGACCGGGCCCCGCGGGCCCTGGCGGCGGGGCGCGGCGGAGGCGGCGGCGGGCGCCACGTGGCGCGCTCCCACTGGCCCGGGGCGCGCCGGCGGCGGGCAGGAGAGAGAGGGGCGCGCGGATCGAGGAGAATTAGGGTTTCGGGGTGTATCTCTCCCAGATTTGGACGAGGAAGGCGTTTTTATAGACAGAAGGAGCTAGGGAGCTCCAAACGGAGTGCGGTTTTCGCCCACGCGATCGTGATCGAACGGCGGAGGACATGGGAGTGACTTAGATGGGTTATTGGGCTGTTTTGAAGGGGTGTTGGGCTGCAACACACACGAGGCCTTCACGGTTACCCGGTTAACCGTTGGAGTTCCAAACGAACTCCGATTGACCCGAGACTTGACAGGCGGTCTACCGGTGCTATACCGAGGCCGCATGTCAAACCTCGGTCCATTCCGAGAATGTTTAATACCCGCTCACGAAGAAATGTAAAAGGGGACGCCGGGAGGCATAGGAGCGCCGGATTGCAAAACGGACAACGGGAAAGATGCTCGGATTTATGAGACGAACACGTATGCAAATGCGATGCACATGATGACATGATATGAAATGCATGACATGACCAAAATGCAAAACGGAGAGAACCCAACCACGGAGGAAATATCATAACACATAGCCGAAAATGGCAAGAGTTGGATTACAAATATGGCAAGTTACATCGGGGGCGTTACAACACACCACCACTACGAGAGGATCTCGTCCCGAGATCTAGGACTGAAAGAACTCCGGGTACTCAGAACGTAGGTGGTCTTCACGCTCCCAGGTGGCTTCTCGGTCTGAATGATGTGACCATTTCACTTTGAGGAATTTGATTGACTTGTTGCGAGTCTTGCGCTCAGTTGTCTCAAGAATAGCAACTGGATGCTCATGATACGACAAATCTTCTTGAAGATCAATCTCTTCGAAGTTGATGGTGCGCTCAGGCGTCTTGAAGCACTTGCGAAGCTGTGACACGTGGAAGACATCGTGCACATTTGCAAAGTTGGAGGGAAGCTCAAGTTGATAGGCGAGATCGCCTCGTTTGCCGATGATCTTGAAGGGACCGACGTATCTGGGAGCAAGTTTTCCCTTGATACCGAAGCGACGAGTTCCTTTCATTGGAGAGACGCGGAGGTAAACATGGTCTCCGATCTCGAATGCCACATCACGGTGTTTGCTGTCGTAATAGCTCTTCTGGCGCGACTGCGCTGCTTTGAGGTTCTCACGAATCACCTTGCACATGGCCTCAGCCTCTGAGATCAAATCATTGCCGAGCAATTGACGTTCACCGGTTTCAGACCAGTTGAGAGGAGTACGGCACTTTCTGCCATAGAGAATCTCGAATGGGGCTTTGCCCGAACTGGCTTGAAAGCTGTTGTTGTAAGAGAATTCAGCATAAGGAAGACAATCCTCCCACTTCATGCCGAAAGAGATAACACAGGCTCTGAGCATATCTTCAAGAATTTGATTGACACGCTCGACTTGTCCACTAGTCTGAGGGTGGAACGCTGTGCTGAAACGAATATTGGTGCCCATGGCCTTCTGAAAAGAATCCCAAAACTTGGAGGTAAAGATGCTGCCACGGTCTGAAGAGATCAAATGTGGAATGCCGTGCAAAGAGACAATTCTGGAGGTGTAGAGCTCTGCCAGCTGCGCTGCTGTGATAGACTCTTTGATAGGAAGAAAATGAGCCACTTTGGTGAGCTTGTCGATGACGACGAAAATAGCATCATTTCCACGCTTGGACTTAGGAAAACCAGTCACGAAGTCCATTTCGATATGATCGAACTTCCATTCTGGAATAGCAAGAGGTTGGAGAAGTCCAGCTGGTCGTTGGTGTTCTTCTTTCACCCTTCTGCAGACATCACACTCATTCACGAATTGAGCGATCTCACGCTTCATTCGAGTCCACCAATACGACTGCTTGAGGTCATGGTACATCTTCGAACTTCCAGGATGAATAGACAGAAGAGAATTGTGCGCTTCATTCATAATGACTTTACGAAGATCACCCTTTGGAACCACGATCCTGTCCTCGAAGAAAAGAGTATCTCTGTCATCAACTCGATAGCACTTGTATTTGGGGATGCTCTTTTCAATACCACGTTTCACCTTCTTCACCATGGTATCCAACAATTGTGCCTCACGAATCTGATCTTCCAAAGTAGGAGAGACGATGAGGTTGGCAAGAACACCTTGAGGAACAACTTGGAGATTCAACTTGCGGAAAGCTTCACAAAGATCCGGTTGAAAAGGCTTGAGGATTAAGCTATTGCAATAAGCCTTTCTACTCAAAGCATCTGCAACCACATTAGCCTTGCCTGGAGTATATTCGATACTCGGATTATATTCTTGAATCATTTCGACCCATCGAGTTTGCCTGAGGTTGAGATGAGGCTGAGTGAAGATATACTTGAGACTCTTGTGATCGGTGAAGATGTCCACTTTCCTTCCTAACAGGAGATGTCTCCATGTTATTAGTGCGTGGACAACTGCCGCCAACTCAAGATCGTGAGTGGGGTAGTTCCTTTCATTGGGCTTCAACTGGCGAGAGGTATAGGCAACAACCTTCTTCTCTTGCATTAAGACAGCACCGAGGCCCTGGAGAGAAGCATCACAGAATACTTCATAAGGCTTGGATTCATCAGGAGGAGTCAGAACTGGAGCAGTGACGAGTTTCTCTTTGAGAGTGTTGAAAGCAACGTCACACTCAGGAGACCAGACATATCTCACATGCTTCTGGAGGAGGTTGGAAAGAGGCTTGGCAATCTTGGAGAAATTCTCAACGAATCTTCTGCAATAGCTTGCAAGTCCAAGAAAACTGCGAAGCTGCTTGACATTCTGAGGAGGATTCCAATTCAAAACTGCAGACACCCTCTCTGGATTAACAGCGATGCCCTTGGCAGAGATGATATGACCAAGATAAAGAACTTCATCAAGCCAGAATTCACATTTGGAGAATTTCGCATATAATTGATACTCTCTGAGCTTGTCGAGTACCAATCGCAAATGTTCGGCATGATCCTTCTTATTCTTGGAGAAGACCAAAATATCATCAAGATAGACCAAGACAAATTCGTTGATGTAGGGGTTGAAGATGAAATTCATCAAGCGAGTGAAATACGGAGGAGCATTGACGAGGCCGAAAGACATGACAGTATATTCATAAGAACCAAAGCTTGTTCTGAATGCTGTCTTGGAATATCTTCTTCACGAATGCGAATCTGATGATAACCCATACGAAGGTCCAGCTTGGAGAACACCTTAGCACCTTTAAGTTGCTCAAAAAGCTCATTGATGTTGGGAAGTGGGTACTTGTTCTTGATAGTCTTCTTGTTCAATGGACGGTAATCGACGCAAAGTCGGTCCGTGCCATCCTTCTTCTTGACAAAAAGAACACCACAACCCCAAGGAGAAGAACTCGGTCTGATCAGACCCAGACGTTCTTGTTTATCAAGTTGAATCTTTAATTCCTTGAGCTCATCTGGTCCAAGCTTGTAAGGACGCTTGCAAACGGGTTCTGTGCTAGGCTCAAGCTCAATAACGAATTCAACTGGCCGACGGGGAGGCATACCCGGAAGCTCTTCTGGAAAAACATCTTGGTACTCACAAACGACTGGAATCTGAGAGATAGCCTCCATTTCACCCATCTCATTGAGAGAAAACAACCGAATGGTATCATCACGAGAAGCATAGATGATCACATCGTTCGAAGTGTGAGTCAATTTGATTTCCCTGGCAGCACACTCAAGCTGAGCCTTGTGCTTAGAAAGCCAGTCCATCCCGAGAATAAGATCAATATCAGAATCACCAAGCACCATTGGAGAAGATAGAAATTTATAGTCGCCCATCTTGATGGAAACATCCGGAACCGAAACTCGAGAAGTCAATTGCTTACCCGGGGACACAATAGACAAAGGTCTCGGCAAAACTTGAGTAACGAATTCATGCTTAGATGCAAAAGGTCTTGAGATGAAACAATGTGATGCACCAGTATCAAATAAGACTTTGGCAGGAATATCATTAACATGAAGATTACCCATGATCACTTCAGAAGACTCCTCTGCTTGAGCTGCATTCAACATGTTCACCTTGGCATACTTGGAATTATGCTTGACCACTGCATTGCTGGAAGATTTCACAGGAGGAGGAGGCGGAAGGCGCCTCTGGTTGAAGCACTTGTTCGCATAGTGACCCTTCTGCTGACATTTGTTACAAGTCACTTCTGAGAGCGGACGATGGTAAGGAGCACTTGGCCTTGGAGCTTGATTCTGAGACTTGTTCTGATAGCCAGGGTTGGGTGGGTGGGTAGATCCACGGCCACTTGAGTTCTTCTGCTGATAAGGCTGACGGAACGGAGGAGGAGGAGGCAACCAGAACTTCTGTTGCTTAGCTGCCACAAGTGAGGAAGAAGAAGACTGAACTGCGTCTCTGACTCTCTTCTTAGAAGCCTCACACTTGAGCTGAGCAGCTTCTTGTTTCAGTGCCATGTTGTAGAATTCATCATACTTTAATGGCTCGAAAAGCACGAGAGCAAGTTGCAGATCTTCTCTGAGACCACGCCTGAACTGGTAGATCATACTCTTCTCATCAGGGATGTCTTGCCTTGCAAAACGAGAGAGCTTCTGGAACTGAGTGTTGTATTGATAGACAGTCATGTTGCCTTGCTTGAGATTGCGGAATTCCTCACGCTTAAGCTCAACAACACTTTCTGGAATGTGGTGCGCTTTGAAGTCACGGCGGAAATCATCCCAAGTGATCACACGACCTCCTCTGGAATCTTTGTATTGCTGGAACCACTCAGCAGCTTGATCTTTGAGTTGAAAAGAGGCAAACTTGACAAAGTCCTCAGGTCTCACATTGCTGCACTCGAAATGCTTGTTGATGTCCACGAGCCAATCATCGGCGTCAGTGGCCTCGACACAGTAGCTGAAGGTCTTTGGCTGATTAGCAAGGAACTGGTTCAGTGAAGCGAAATGCGGCTGATTGTTGCCTTGGCCTTGATTCTCTTGATTAGCTTGACCTTGGTTGCGATCTTGCAAGAGCTGAATCAGAATCTGAGCATTGGCATTTGTGGCAGTCATCAAGGCTTGCCAAGCTTCCGGAGGCGGAGGTGGTGGCGGAGGGTTAGCCTGATCTCCATCATTGCGTTCCGGATTCAGACGAGTAGGCGGAGCCATCCTGAAGAGGGTGACATCCATTAGTATCTTGACAGAGATATATTGAAGCTGAATCAAAGGAACGAAATTGCAACATATAGTCTTCACAATTAACATTCGAACGAGAATGAACGAATGAATTCCAATGTAAATCATCACACTTCCAAAGCTGAGAGGCCACTTAGAACATGGTAAGGAATAAAATCAACAAGGTACGGAAGTGAACAAATACTTAGTAAGGATTACCCAATCACAAACCAAATATCTGCGGAAGAAATACTAAAGCTACAAGAATTCCCACTTATAAACTCCCGAAACTTTCTGGTTATGCAATCAGGTGTTGGGGATACAGGGGAAGCATAATATCTCACCCAAACTAGCAAATCCTACAACCAAATGTATCCATCCTTCAACACATAACCAAGAAACCTTCGGAAATCGTCTACCTCAACCTTCGAAAACACATCCGTTATACAAGTCATGGCAATACCCCTGCACTCGCCACAGTACTGGGCTATCAGGTTATCTCACCAACAACTGTACAAAAGAGATTTTCGATGTCGGTCGTACTAAACTCAGGTATTCCAAAACCGCAACGATAAGATTAAGACGACAACACCTCGGAGCTCAACTCCCCGGGACACTGCCACAACCCCTAAATGTCAGGAGGCAACCAAGACAATGTTGTCATCATAAAACCATCGGAACGATTGTAATATACCCGCGTGATCCTAAAATTTTTTTTTAGTGAAATTTGAGAAGAGAAGAGTCAAAACTCTACGTCAGGATGCCTTACCAGAAGGTCGAAGGGACTGGGGAGTAAAAAGAATTCCTAAACTCTCCGATATATAATTCCTAAATGACTCAAAACATTTTTCTAGACACAACTCGACCACTAAAGACGATCAAACAGTGGGGGCTCCTAAAGTCGGGAAAGGCTCTGATTACCAACTTGTAACGCCTTCGATGCGGCTATATCTCCCACGTGTCGAGGCACGACTTAGAGGCATAACCGCATTGAAAGCAATGTCGCAAGTGAGGTAATCTTCACACAATCCATGTAATAAATAAAGGGGAAAGATACATAGTTGGCTTACAATCGCCACTTCACACAAGTACATAAATAACATCCATCAAACAGGTTACACTCAAGGTCCGACTACGGTACCAAAATGAAGGAAGACTACCCCAAATGCTAAACAGGTTCCCCGGATCACCCAACTGGGCTCCACTACTGATCATCTGGAAAAGAAACATAGTAACGGCCACGTTCCTCATCGAACTCCCAAGTGAGCTCGGTCGCGTCATCTGCACTGACATCGTTGGTACCTGCAACTGAGGTGATAATATCTGTGAGTCACGGGGACTCAGCAATCTCACACCCGCGAGATCAAGACTATTTAAGCTTAAAGGTGGGAAAGGGGTTTGTGAGGTGAAGCTGCAGCAAGCGACTAGCATATGGTGGCTACAGCGCAAAAGAGAGCGAGAAGAGAAGGCGAAGCACGGTCGTGAAGCTAGAAGTGATCAAGAAGTGATCCTGAAAACAACCTACGTCAGACATAACTCCAACAACCGTGTTCACTTCCCGGACCCCGCCGAGAAGAGACCATCACGGTTACACACGCGGTTGATGTGTTTTAGTTAAGGTCAACTTCGGTTTTCTACAACCGGACATCAACAAATTCCCATCTGCCTCATAACCGCGGGCACGGCTTTCGAAAGATAATACCCTGCAGGGGTGTCCCAACTTAGCCCATGATAAGCTCTCACGGTCAACGAAGGATATTCCTTCTACCGGGAAGACCCGATCAATCTCGGAATCCCGGACTACAAGACATTTCGGCAACAACAAAACAAGTCCAGCAAAGCCGCCCGATTGTGCCGACAAATCCTGATAGGAGCTGCACATATCTCGGTCTCAGGGCACATCCGGATGAGCAGTCCGTACAACTAAAACCAGCCCTCGAGTTGCCCCGAGGTGGCGCTGCAAAGGGCTCTAGTTTGGACCAGCAATCGAAGGAGAACTGGCCCGGGGGTTTAAAATAAAGATGACCCTTGAGTCTGCAGAACCCAAGGGAAAAAGGCTAGGTGGCGAATGGTAAAACCAAAGTTGGGCCTTGCTGGAAAAGTCTTATTCAAAGCGAACTGTCAAGGGGGTCCCATAAATCACCCAACCGTGTAAGGAACGCAAACTCCGGGAACATAACACCGGTATGACGGAAACTAGGGTGGCAAGAGTGGAACAAAACACCAGGCATAAGGCCGAGCCTTCCACCCTTTACCAAGTATATAGATGCATTAATTAGATAAGAAGTATTGTGATAACCCAACAACTAAACATGTTCCAACAAGGAACAACAAGATCATGTTCCAACAAGGAACAAACTTCATCTTCACCTGCAACTAACAACGCTATAAGAGGGGCTGAGCAAAGCGGTAACATAGCCAAACAACGGTTTGCTAGGACATGGATGGTTAGGGGCTGACATGGCAATATAGGAGGCATGATATAGCAAGTGGTAGGTGTCGCAGCATAGGCATAGCAAAAGAGCGAGCAATCTAGCAAGCAAAGATAGAAGTGATTTCGAGGGTATGGTCATCTTGCCTGCAAGGTTCTCAGAGTTGTCGAAAGCTTGGTCCTCGTAAGCGTTCTCAACAGGTTCCTCGTTCACGTACTCGTCTCCCGGCTCTAACCAAAACAAGAGAACAAGCAAAGGAACCAAAATCAACCACGGTGCAATGCGCAAGCAATATGATGCAAAACATGGCATGATATGCGAGAGGTGATATGCAATGCGTATGCATGCTCCGGAAGGACAAGGATGAACAGGGCATAATCTTGGCAAACCAAGCATGCCACTGGATAGATGAGGTGATTTCGGTTGAAATCGATATAAAGATCACCGGAAACGGATGCACGGTTTGCAAATGGCAAGCAAAACAAGAATGACACGAATCTGCCATAAACAGCATGATGCTACTTAGCAAGCAACAATTAATTAAGCTACTGCACCCAAACATGGCAACAAAGCATATGACAGTAATCTACTCAAGATGCACGACAAAAGATGAACACTGAGCTACGGCTCAATCCCATCATAACAGGTCCAAACCATCATGGCAAAAGTGCAACTTATAACAGATTCACAGACTTAGTGAAATAACAACAAGTCAGGAAAACAACATCAGGATGACATGTTCAGAGCAATGAAACTACATGCTACAGGTTCAGAACATAGCAAAGAAAGGCATGGCATGAATCTACTCATAGCACTTGACAAAAGTCCCTTACTGACCATAAGCCAAAAAGGACCAGAAAAAAATGATTACACCCATGTCAAATAAGCAAGTTTCGTTACAGATTTCAGACTTAGAAGAAAACTGGACATGGCAGAAAACTGATAACGACTAGGCATGTTCGTGAGCTCGATGCACTCACTACAGAGCATTTCATGATAAACTAAGCATACATACATCAAGAAGACATGGCATAGTAACTAGGCATGGCAAGAATAACATCATATCATGCAAGGATCAACTACACCAAGCTTGGCAAAATCGAATAACATGTAAACAATCTGCCAGCAATATTTTGAAGCAAAAGTAGAGCTCGATTAACTCAAGCTATGGCACTCCATAATTGCAGAAAGAAGACATGGATGGATTAAGCAAATACTCAAGTTCAAAACTCCCTTACTGATCATTTTCAAATTATGCATGGATCTCTCAGAAACAACACGAATACATGGCATAAAAATAACAGCAATCAGGGACTTCGTGAAATCGCTAAGTCTCTGAAATCAGCAACATCAAGACACCTAGTTTGCATGCTTGTGCTAGTCACCACATAGATCAAAAAAATACATGACAAAATCCTCTGGATAGGTAACATGGCATATTACAAAACTCATGTAGGACTCAACTTCATAGGAGGTACGCATTAATCATGGCAAAAATGACAAAAGTGCATGATCAGCTAAGATCCAGCAACTAACATCAACTAGCCCTCTTCTAACAGCATTTCGGGCATCAAGATGACTTCAAATGAAAATGATGCAATGGAACAAAATAATGTACTCTTCGAGAAGAACAAAATGACATATTATACGCGCGAAACGGAGCTATGGATGCAAAGTTATGGCATGCGAAACAAGTGATGATCATGTGAAATCTAGGGTACTTAGAGAAAAAAAAACGAGAGGGAGAGGAAGTCAACCACCGGGTTGACCAGATCGGGCTCGGGGCGGGCCGGCTCGCCGGAGAGCGGGCGCGGCGCGGCGCGGTAGGAGGCGGGGCGGCGCCGGCGGTCGCTGGAGGCGGCGGGAACCGGGCGGCGCGGGGGCGCGCTCGGCGAGGCGGCGGCGACGCGGGCGGCGAGCGCGGTGCGGCGCGGAACTCCGGCGGCGGCGAGCGGCGTCGGCGGCGGCGGCGCGACGCGAGGCGACGGGGCGGCGGCGGCGCGGCGCGCGGAGGCGGGCGAGGCGCGGGAGCGGCAGGCGGGCGGACGGGGCGGCGGCGACCGGGCCCTGCGGGCCGGATCTGGGCCCCGCGGGCCCTGGCGGCGGGGCGCGGCGGAGGCGGCGGCGGGCGCCACGTGGCGCGCTCCCACTGGCCCGGGGCGCGCCGGCGGCGGGCAGGAGAGAGAGGGGCGCGCGGATCGAGGAGAATTAGGGTTTCGGGGTGTATCTCTCCCAGATTTGGACGAGGAAGGCGTTTTTATAGACAGAAGGAGCTAGGGAGCTCCAAACGGAGTGCGGTTTTCGCCCACGCGATCGTGATCGAACGGCGGAGGACATGGGAGTGACTTAGATGGGTTATTGGGCTGTTTTGAAGGGGTGTTGGGCTGCAACACACACGAGGCCTTCACGGTTACCCGGTTAACCGTTGGAGTTCCAAACGAACTCCGATTGACCCGAGACTTGACAGGCGGTCTACCGGTGCTATACCGAGGCCGCATGTCAAACCTCGGTCCATTCCGAGAATGTTTAATACCCGCTCACGAAGAAATGTAAAAGGGGACGCCGGGAGGCATAGGAGCGCCGGATTGCAAAACGGACAACGGGAAAGATGCTCGGATTTATGAGACGAACACGTATGCAAATGCGATGCACATGATGACATGATATGAAATGCATGACATGACCAAAATGCAAAACGGAGAGAACCCAACCACGGAGGAAATATCATAACACATAGCCGAAAATGGCAAGAGTTGGATTACAAATATGGCAAGTTACATCGGGGGCGTTACACACATCATTAGGAGAATGATGTGATTGACATGACCCATTCCATTAGCTTAGCACCCGATCGTTTAGTATGTTGCTATTGCTTTCTTCATGACTTATACATGTTCCTATGACTATGAGATTATGCAACTACCGTTTGCCGGAGGAACACTTTGTGTGCTACCAAACGCCACAACGTAACTGGGTGATTATAAAGGTGCTCTACAGGTGTCTCCAAAGGTACATGTTGGGTTGGCGTATTTCGAGATTAGGATTTGTCACTCCGATTGTCGGAGAGGTATCTCTGGGCCCTCTCGGTAATGCACATCACTTAAGCCTTGCAAGCAAAGCAACTAATGAGTTAGTTGCGAGATGATGTATTACAGAACGAGTAAAGAGACTTTCCGGTAACGAGATTGAACTAGGTATTGACATACCGACGATCGAATCTCGGACAAGTAACATACCGATGACAAAGGGAACAACGTATGTTGTTATGCTGTCTGACCGATAAAGATCTTCGTAGAATATGTGGAAGCCAATATGAGCATCCAGGTTCCGCTATTGGTTATTGACCGGAGACGTGTCTCGATCATGTCTACATTGTTCTCGAACCCGTAGGGTCCGCACGCTTAAGGTTTCGATGACAGTTATATTATGAGTTTATGAGTTTTGATGTACCGAAGGAGTTCGGAGTCCCGGATGAGACCGGGGACATGACGAGGAGTCTCGAAATGGTCGAGACATAAAGATCGATATATTGGACGACTATATTCGGACATCGGAAAGGTTTCAAGTGATTCGGGTATTTTTGGGGGTACCGGGGAGTTACGGAAATACGAGGAAGAAGCAATGGGCCTCATGGGCCAAGTGGTGGAAGAGAGGAGGCAGGGCGCGCGGCCCCCCTAGCCCAAACCGAATTGGACTAGGGGGCCGGCCCCCTTTCCTCCTTTTCCTCCCTCTCCTTCCTTCTCCTTCTCCTTCCCTTCCTTCCCCTCTCCTACATGGACTAGGAAAGAGGGGGGAATCCTACTTGGAGTAGGATTGCCCCCCCTTGGGCGCGCCTCCTCCCTTGGCCGCCTCTCCCCCTTGCTACTTTATATACGGGGGCAGGGGGCACCCCATGACACACAAGTTGATTTTCGTGATCGTTCTCTTAGCCGTGTGCGGTGCCCCCCTCCACCATAATCCTCGATAATATTGTAGCGGTGCTTAGGCGAAGCCCTGCGACAGTAGAACATCAAGATCGTCACCACGCCGTCGTGCTGACGGAACTCATCCCCGACACTTTGCTGGATCAGAGTCCGGGGATCTTCATCGAGCTGAACGTGTGCTAGAACTCGGAGGTGCCGTAGTTTCGGTGCTTGATCGGTCGGGCCGTGAAGACGTACGACTACATCAACCGTGTTTTTATAACGCTTCCGCTTTCGGTCTACGAGGGTACGTGGACAACACTCTCCCCTCTCGTTGCTATGCATCACCATGATCTTGCGTGTGCGTAGGATTTTTTTTGAAATTACTACGTTCCCCAACAGTGGTATCAGAGCCTAGGTTTTATGTGTTGATGTTATATGCACGAGTAGAAGACAAGTGAGTTGTGGGCGATATAAGTCATACTGCTTACCAACATGTCATACTTTGGTTCGGCGGTATTATTGGATGAAGCGGCCGGACCGACATTACGCGTACGCTTACGTGAGACTGGTTCTACCGATGTGCTTTGCACACAGGTGGCTGGCGGGTGTTAGTTTCTCCAACTTTAATTGAACCGAGTGTGGCTACGCCCGGTCCTTGCGAAGGTTAAAACAACACCAACTTGACAAACTATCGTTGTGGTTTTTGATGCGTAGGTAAGATTGGTTCTTGCTTAAGCCCGTAGCAGCCACGTAAAACTTGCAACAAACAAAGTAGAGGACGTCTAACTTGTTTTTGCAGGGCATGTTGTGATGTGATATGGTCAAGACGTGATGAGATATAAGTTGTTGTATCAGATGATCATGTTTTGTTGAAGTTATCGGCAACTGGCTAAAGCCTTATGGTTGTCTCTTTATTGCATAAGATGCAAGCGCCAAATAATTGCTTTACTTTATCGCTATGAGATAGCAATAGTTGCAAGAGCAATAGTTGGCGAGATGACCATGTGATGACACATTGATATAGATCAAGATGATGGAGATCATGGTGTCATGCCGGTAACGATAGAGATCATGACGGTATTTTGGAGATGAAGATCAAAGGCGCAAGATGATCATGGCCATATCATGTCACATATTTTGATTGCATGTGATGTTTATCTTTTATACATCTTATTTTGCTTTGATTGACGGTAGCATTATAAGATGATCTCTCACTAAATTTCAAGATAAAAGTGTTCTCCCTGAGTATGCACCGTTGCCAAAGTTCGTCGTGCCCAGACACCACGTGATGATCGGGTGTGATAAGCTCTACGTCCATCTACAACGGGTGCAAGCCAGTTTTGCACACGCAGAATACTCAGGTTAAACTTGACGAGCCTAGCATATGCAGATATGGCCTCGGAACACTGAGACCGAAAGGTCGAGCGTGAATCATATATTAGATATGATCAACATAGTGATGTTCACCATTGAAAACTACTCCATTTCACGTGATGATCGGTTATGGTTTAGTTGATTTGGACCACGTGATCACTTAGAAGATTAGAGGGATGTCTTTCTAAGTGGGAGTTCTTAAGTAATATGATTAATTGAACTTAAATTTATCATGAACTTAGTCCTGATAGTATTTTGCAAATTATGTTGTAGATCAATAGCTCGTGTTGTTGCTTCCCTGTTTTATTTTTGATATGTTCCTAGAGAAAACTAAGTTGAAAGATGTTAGTAGCAATGATGCGGATTGGATCCGTGATCTGAGGCTTATCCTCATTGCTGCACAGAAGAATTATGTCCTTGATGCACCGCTAGGTGACAGACCTATTGCAGGAGCAAATGCAGAAGCTATGAACGTTTGGCTAGCTCAATATGATGACTACTTGATAGTTTAGTGCACCATGCTTAACGGCTTAGAATCGGGACTTCAAAGACGTTTTGAACATCATGGACCATATGAGATGTTCCAGGAGTTGAAGTTAATATTTCAAGAAAATATCCGAGTTGAGAGATATGAAGTCTCCAACAAGTTCTATAGCTAAAAGATGGAGGAGAATCGCTCAAGCTGTGAGCATGTGCTCAGAATGTCTGAGTACTACAATCGCTTGAATCAAGTGGGAGTTAATCTTCCAGATAAGATAGTGATTGACAGAATCCTCTAGTCACCATCACCAAGTTAGTAGAACTTCATGATAAACTATAATATGCAAGGGATAACGGAAATAATTCCCAAGCTCTTCGTGATGCTGAAATCAACGAAGGTAGAAATCAAGAAAAACATCAAGTGTTGATGGTTGACAAGACCACTAGTTTCAAGAAAAGGGCAAAGGGAAGAAGGGGAACTTCAATAAGAACAGCAAGCAAGTTGCTGCTCAAGTGAAGAAGCCCAAATCTGGTCCTAAGCCTGAGACTAAGTGCTTCTACTACAAAGGGACTGGTCACTGGAAGCGGAACTGCCCCAAGTATTTGGCGGATAAGATATGATGGCAAAGTAAACAAAGGTATATTTGATATACATGTTATTAATGTGTACTTTACTAGTGTTTATAGCAACCCCTCGGCATTTTATACTAGTCCAGTTGCTAAGAGTAGTAACTCGAAACGGGAGTTGCAGAATAAACAGAAACCAGTAAAAGTCGAGGTGACGATGTGTGTTGGAAGTAGTTCCAAGATTGATATGATCATCATCGCACTCTCCCTATACTTTCGGGATTAGTGTTGAAACTAAATAAGTGTTATTTGGTGTTTGCGTTGAGCATGAATATGATCTGATCATGTTTATTGCAATACGGTTGTTCATTTAAGTTAGAGAACAATTGTTGTTCTGTTTACATGAATAAAACCTTCTATGGTCATACACACCAACGAAAATGGTTTGTTGGATCTCGATTGTAGTGATACACACATTCATAATATTGAAGCCAAAAGATGCAAAGTTAATAATGATAGTGCAACTCATTTGTGGCACTGTCGTTTAGGTCATATTGGTGTAAAGCGCATGAAGAAACTCCATGCTGATGGGATTTTGGAATCACTTGATGCTTGCAAACCATGCCTCATGGACAAGATGACTAAGACTCCGTTCTCCGGAACAATGGAGCGAGCAACTGACTTATTGGAAATAATACATACTGATGTATGCAGTTCGATGAGTGTGAAGGCTCGCGGCAAGTATCGTTATTTTCTGACCTTCACAGATGATTTGAGCAGATATGGGTATATCTACTTAATGAAATAGAAGTCTGAAACATTTGAAAAGTTCATATAATTTCAGAGTGAAGTGGAAAATCATCGTAACAAGAAAATAAAGTTTCTACGATCTGATCATGGAGAAGGGTATTTGAGTTAGGAGTTTGGTCTTCAGTTAAAACAATATGAAATAGTTTCTCTATTCATGCCACCTGGAACACCACAGCATAATGGTATGTCCGAACGTCATAACCGTACTTTATTGGATATAGTGCAATCTATGATGTTTCTTACCGATTTACCACTATAGTTTTGGGGTTATGCATTAGAGACAGCTGCACTCACGTTCAAAGTTGAGACGTCACCATCTAAATCCGTTGACATGACACCGTATGAACTATGGTTTGGCAAGAAACCAAAGTTGTCGTTTCTTAAAGTTTGGGGTTGCGATGCTTATATGAAAAGGTTTCATCCTGATAAGCTCAAACCCAAATCGGAGAAGTGCGTCTTCATAGGATACCCAAAAGAAAATTTTGGGTACACCTTCTATCACAGATCCGAAGGCAAGATATTCGTTGATGAGAATAGATCCTTCCCAAAGAAGGAGTTTCTCTCGAAAGAAGTGAGTGGGAGGAAAGTGGAGAACTTGATAAGGTAATTGTACCTTCTCCCTTATTGGAAAGTAGTTCATCACAGAAATCTGTTCTTGTGACTCCTACACCAATTAGTGAGGAAGCTAATGATGATGATCATGTACAAGTTACTACCGAATCTCGTAGGTAAACCAGAGTGAGATCCGCACCAGAGTGGTACGGTAATCCTGTTCTGGAAGTCATGTTACAAGACCATGACGAACTTGCGAACTATGAGGAAGCGATGATGAGCCCAGATTCCGCGAAATGGTTTGAGGCCATGAAATCTGAGATATGATCCATGTATGAGAACAAAGTATGGACTTTGATGGATTTGCCCAATGATCGGCATGCCATAGAAAATAAATGGATCTTCAAGAGGAAGACGGACGCTGATAGTAGTGTTACTATCTACAAAGCTAGAATTGTCGCAAAAGGTTTTCGGCAAGTTCAAGGTGTTGACTACGATGAGAGTTTCTCACTCGTATCTATGCTTAAGTCTGTCCGAATCATGTTAGCAATTGCCGCATTTTATGAAATCTGGCAAATGGATAAACAAAACTGCATCCCTTAATGGATTTATTAAAGAAGAGTTGTATACGATGCAACTAGAAGGTTTTGTCGATCCTAAAGGTGTTAACAAAATATGCAAGCTCCAGCAATCCATCTATGGACAGGTGCAAGTATGTCGGAGTTGGAATATACGCTTTGATAAGTTGATCAAAGCATATAGTTTTATACAGACTTGCGGTGAAGCCTGTATTTACAAGAAAGTGAGTGGGAGCACTACAACATTTCTGATAAGTATATGTGAATGACATATTGTTGATCGGAAATAATGTAGAATTATTCTGCAAAGCATAAAGGAGTATTTGAAAGGAGTTTTTCAAAGAAAGACCTCAGTGAAGCTGCTTACATATTGAGCATCAAGATCTATAGAGATAGATCAAGACGCTTGATAAGTTTTTTTCAATGAGTACATACCTTGACAAGATTTTGAAGTAGTTCAAAATGGAACAGTGAAAGAAAGAGTTCTTGCCTGTGTAACAAGGTGTGAAATTGAGTAAGACTCAAAGCCCGACGACGACAGAAGATAGAAAGAGAGTGAAAGTCATTCCCTATGCCTCAATCATAGGTTCTATAAAGTATGCTATGTTGTGTACCTATTGTATACCCTACACTGATTTTGGCAAGGGAGTACAATAGTGATCTAGGAGTAGATCACTGGACATCGGTCAAAATTATCCTTAGTTGAATAAGGATGTGTTTCTCGATTATGATGGTGACAAAAGGTTCGTCGTAAAGAGTTACGTCGATGCAAGCTTTGACACAGATCTGGATGACTCTAAGTCTCGATCTAGATACATATTGAAAGTGGGAGCAATTAGCTAGAGTAGCTCCGTGCAGAGCATTGTTGACATAGATATTTGCAAAATACTTACGGATCTGAATATGACAGACCCGTTGACTAAAATTATCTCACAAGCAAAACATGGTCACACCTTAGTACCCTTTGGGTGTTAATCACATAGCGATGTGAACTAGATTACTGACTCTAGTAAACCCTTTGGGTGTTGGTCACATATCGATGTGAACTATGGGTGTTAACCACATAAAGATGTGAACTATTATCACATGGCGATGTGAACTAGATTATGGACTCTAATGCAAGTGGGAGACTGAAGGAAATACGCCCTAGAGGCAATAATAAAATTATTATTTATTTCCTTATTTCATGATAAATGTTTATTATTCATGCTAGAATTGTATTAACCGGAAACATAATACTTGTGTGAATACATAGACAAACTTAATGTCACTAGTATGCCTCTACTTGACTAGCTCGTTGATCGAAGATGGTTATGTTTCCTAACCATAGACATGTGTTGTCATTTTATTAACGGGATCACATCATTAGGAGAATGATGTGATTGACATGACCCATTCCATTAGCTTAGCACCCGATCGTTTAGTATATTGCTATTGCTTTCTTCATGACTTATACATGTTCCTATGACTATGAGATTATGCAACTGCCGTTTGCCGGAGGAACACTTTGTGTGCTACCAAACGTCACAACGTAACTGGGTGATTATAAAGGTGCTCTACAAGTGTCTCCAAAGGTACATGTTGGGTTGGCGTATTTCGAGATTAGGATTTGTCACTCCGATTGTCGGAGAGGTATCTCTGGACCCTCTCGGTAATGCACATCACTTAAGCCTTGCAAGCAATGCAACTAATGAGTTAGTTGCGAGATGATGTATTACGGAACGAGTAAAGAGACTTGCCGGTAATGAGATTGAACTAGGTATTGACATACCGACGATCGAATCTCGGACAAGTAACATACCGATGACAAAGGGAACAACGTATGTTGTTATGCGGTCTGACCGATAAAGATCTTCGTAGAATATGTGGGAGCCAATATGAGCATCCAGGTTCCGCTATTGGTTATTGACCGGAGACGTGTCTCGGTCATGTCTACATTGTTCTCGAACCCGTAGGGTCCGCACGCTTAAGGTTACGATGACAGTTATATTATGAGTTTATGAGTTTTGATGTACCGAAGGAGTTCGGAGTCCCGGATGAGATCGGGGACATGACGAGGAGTCTCGAAATGGTCGAGACGTAAAGATTGATATATTGGACAACTATATTCGTACATCGGAAAGGTTCCAAGTGATTCGGGTATTTTCGGGGGTACTCGGGAGTTACAGGAATACGAGGAAGAAGCAATGGGCCTCATGGACCAAGTGGTGGAAGAGAGGAGGCAGGGCGCGCGGCCCCCTAGCCCAAACCGAATTGGACTAGGGGGCCGCCCCCCCTTTCCTCCTTTTCCTCCTTCTCCTTCCTTCTCCTTCTCCTTCCCTTCCTTCCCCTCTCTTACTTGGACTAGGAAAGAGGGGGGAATCCTACTTGGAGTAGGATTGCCCCCCTTGGGCGCGCCTCCTCCCCTTGGCCGCCTCTCCCCCCTTGCTCCTTTATATACGGGGGCAGGGGGGCACCCCATGACACACAAGTTGATCTTCGTGCTCATTCTCTTAGCCGTGTGCGGTGCCCCCCTTCACCATAATCCTCGATAATATTGTAGCGGTGCTTAGGAGAAGCCCTGCGACAGTAGAACATCAAGATCATCACCATGCCATCGTGCTGACGGAACTCATCCCCGACACTTTGCTGGATCGGAGTCCGGGGATCGTCATCGAGCTGAACGTGTGCTAGAACTCGGAGGTGCCGTAGTTTCGGTGCTTGATCGGTCGGGCCGTGAAGACGTACGACTACATCAACCGCGTTATTATAACGCTTCCGCTTTCGGTCTACGAGGGTACGTGGACAACACTCTCCCATCTCGTTGCTATGCATCACCATGATTTTGCGTGTGCGTAGGATTTTTTTTGAAATTACTACGTTCCCCAACAAAGGCTTGGTCGCAAGTGGGCTTGGATGCGGTCACCGGCACCGATCAAACCGGGAAACGTTATTGGCAATGCATTGAGGACAAGTATTACAAGCTGAAACCCAAGACTGCCACATTGAGAGCTCATTCTTACCGATCGCTTCAGGGCCGGTGGGAATTGATGAAACCCGCTTGTGCTCGTTGGAGTGCGGCTATGGATCAAGTGAGGGATTAACCCCCAGGTGGCTGTGTTGAGAGTGATTATGTGAGTACAAATATCATGCTTTATTTACTTGTTGGTTCATGCTTTATTTACTTGTTGGTTATGCTTGGTTGTGATTTTCATATGCTTCCAATGATGATATGTCTTAGGATAAATATGCCGACTTGAGGTACAAGGACATGGCCGGTTCCAAGGGCAAATCCTTCCCATTCATGCATTGTTGGGCATTGCTCCAACATCTTGACAAATGGAAATTGAGGGATCAAGAGAGTGCACCGAAAAAATCAGATATGCTCAAAATGGATGATAGTGATGAAGAAGGAAGAAACCATGACAAGCCCGGAGGAACCAAGAAGGCAAAAGAGAGGATGAAGATGGAAGCGGAGGCATCAAGCTTGAAGTAAAAGCTTGATCAAATGATCAAGTCAAAGGAGGCATTGGCGGCGAAGGCATTGAAGGCAAAGCTTATTATCACCGAGAGAAAGAAAGAGGTGAAACTTGCACAATTGAAAGCAAGGCAAGAAGATGCCAAGCGCAAGGCCAACATGAAGGAGAGGATGATCAAGCTCAAGGAAGCAAAAGCATGGAAGGAGCTCATGGCCGAGGAGAAGGAGCACATGATGATGTCTAGAAAGGACATGGATGAAGAGCAATTGGCGTGGTGGAAGGAGTACAAGGAGAACATCGCCGAGAGGAAGAGGCTACTGCGTGGTGCTGGTGGTGGTGCGTCGTCTACTCTCCGAGGCGAGTCTCCGATGAGTGGTGGAGGCGATGGAGGTGTGGACAACTTCACCGGTGCTTGAAGTTGTTCGTATGTTTTATGTTTTGCAAATGATGTGTCCGATGACTATGTGATGATGATCATTTGCACGTTGTATATTTTGCTATGATGTCCATGGGATTTACTATGTGATGATGATGATTTGCAAGTTTGTTTCATGTTTGTGATGATGATCATTTACAAATTTGAAGTGATTTATGTTGCTGTCCAGTTTTGAGGGTTTGAAGGCCGGGGCGCAGATCAATGCCCTCAAACCAACCCTCAAAGCAGAATATTCTGTTTTGAGGTTGGTTTGAGGGCACTGATCTGCGCCAGGGATTTTCGGCCTTCAAAACGACATTTTCTCAGCCCTCAAACTGGTTTTGAAGTTTGAGTTTTTGAGGGCTTCTCTAACAGACGAGGTAATCCAAGAGCCCACATAACACGGTTCTTTTATCTTCGCGTCTCTTCCTATTCTAATCGAGTCGTCCGCTCCAACTTCCGGTCTACGCGATCTCATTATCACGCAAAGATGGAGAGCTAGATGTTACATCTCCACACCGCGGCGCGCCAGTGCATGCCCACGGTGCCTCGCCTCGGCTTTGCTTGGCCCGCGACGCCATGCCCGGACGACACCTCCGCACGCCTGCAGCGCATCACCAGCACCTCCTCGGGCCTCGCATTGGCTTCGCTCGACAGGGCACTTCCGACCGCCTGCACCGGCTTCGCCCGGCCACGGCTATCCTCCACACTCACCCGCGTCGTCGCAGTGCCACCAAGAAACTCGGCGATGCACGGCAACAAACCAAGAATTCAGGTCTGTACAAGCTAAATGTTCTTTGTGTCGTTTAATGTTCTCGATCTGTACAAACTGAGTTTCGTATCTCCTTGTGTGTTGTACTTTCTACAGATGCGAGCCCGTCTCTTGGTTCGAGAAGATCTGAGGCGACGCTCGCTGACTGACCACATAGCCCAAGAGATGAACGACCTGAATCTTATGAGATGCTGGCACATCCCAAGGCGCCCAGGCTGTGACTAGCATGACTTCCGGCTGAGATCATAGCTCTGTGTTTTTTTCAATCCTTTTCTGTTGCTTTCTACCTTGATCGGTAAATAACCATGTGCTGTACTGGCAACTAGTAATTTTTATCATGCAGAGTGTCGGCAAACGGTGGAGTTGATTCCTTGGTGATGAACTCCTCTGTTGGCGGCAATGTTCCCGTCAGCAAGGTAAATGGGATTCAATGATGCATGATTCTTTTCCCGATTCCTTTTACATTATCGAATCTAAAGGTCAATATTATTATCGAATCTGAAGGTCGCTTTACCTTGAATCAGTTCACATATTCGGATTGAGGTATATGTTCTGCTACAGTTCATTCAGATATTTGCATTGGTTTCTTTCCAAAGAAATCTTGCTCTACACTTACAGGAGCAGTCCATTGATTGATCTCTTCATGTCTATTATCTAACCGCCTGCTACTTTTGTATCGTTTAGCAATTGAAGAGTGCAGAATGGGTGAAGCAGAAGCTTAATTAAGTTCATGAATGGTATCCCAGATTACCCCCTTCACAGTCAGAGCCCTTGCAACATAACCTATGATTTCACATAGTTGGAGAGCATGAATGCATAAGCGGAGCAGTACCCATGGTAACATGTCAAAGTTCAAGCTAAGACTGGAATTCTCAAAAAAGAGATTCAAGATGTAACTGTTGTGATTTTCATCATAACTTTCCCTGTTGCATATTTGTTTCTATCAAAACCATAGTTGGCATGGACACACCTAAACTGAAATTTAACTCTAGGCCATTTAACTCTAGGCCATTTTTTTCGCGAATACGCAAAGCTTGCGTACCTTTTCATTGATAGAAGGAAAGAGAATGAGTACAACAACAGGCACAACAAATGACATGAACGCAAAGAGGCATGAGCATGGTGCACGGGACAGAGAGAGAGAGACGGGGTGCCTAGCCCAAACAGGGTGAAATACAACTAAACCCACCAAAACTAAAACTAGAGGAGCAAACCAAATCAGGAAGACGTCAAACATCTTCAAGTCCAGCACCGGGACACAACGAGCTAGCAAGATGGCGCCTTCAAGAAGGGGAACGACGTCGTGACACTGTCGCCATCCGATCCGGAGAACCAGACCTAGGGTTTCCCTTGCTGCTCGATGAGGAGCACATATCAAAGCCAAGGAAGCGCCTCCAGGAAGGGAAACGACACCCGCGAGTGTCGCCGCTGCCAGCATCGGCAAGCCGAGCTTGGATTTCGCCTGGTCTGAGTCTGAGCAATCCCAAAGTCGCCAGATCAGGATCTGAAGATGCCGGAGACAACTTGCTTGTTGACCGCTACCTCAAAGGGGGGTGGGGCTGCACCTGTCGCTGATGAAAAATGCGAGCTTTGGAACCGGCATGGCTTGTAGATGGACGGGGTCGGAGAGGCAGTGGATAGAGAGCCAACACTGATGGAAGAATGATGGTCGATGCCACCAGCAATCTGGAGCCGGAAGGGAACGCAGATCCAAGCTGCCGGAGGCGGAGCCACCAAAACGCTGGCGAACCAAAGCTGGAAGGGGCGCAGCTGTCGGCGCACCGGGCCGAAACCGTGCCGGTAGGACGCCGACAGACAAGACAGTGGAGAACGCAGGTCCATGGAGGCCGGGACCGGAGCGGTGTTGACAAATATCCACGGTGAAGCTTCTAGCATCCTGCCAAAGGATCCCAAGACCACACACGCAGATGTCTGCACCGTAGCTCGGATGAGGCGCCATCTGGGCAAAGGGTGGCCTGCACCTAGGGCAGGGTCGAGCCGCGGCCACCTCCCCAAGGGTCACGACCGCCCCAAACGGCGACAGCTAGACGAGGGGTTGTGCCACGGGGGGCAAGAGGCGGACGGGAGGAGGATCACCACAGAGGCTGCATACGATCGGCAAGACACAGTGCAGCAGTTGGTCGGGGCGGAGTGGACGCGGCGCGCCATATTCGGTCTGGGGCTGGGTCGAGGGAAGGTCTCCAGCGCGTGTGTATGTGTGTGTGTGGGAGGGGGGGGGCCTCCACCACAGCCATCCTCAGGCGACCGTGTCGCCAGACGCAGGCGACGCCGGGGGGAGGAGGGGTGGCGCTCACACAGGAGGACAGAGAGACAGAAGCTTTCAATAACATATCACCTTAGGTTTGAAAGATAACTTTATTGGATGTTCATGTGACATTTTTTGTCTCATTACTCATGAGATACTTAGTTATTCGTAATTACCTTATATCCTTCATGATTATGGGTTGTGCAGTCTAGGCTCCAACAGAAAAAGTTCAGCAATAGACTGCATGCTCAAGACCGGACTATGTAGAGGTGAAGAATGATTTACCCATAAGATTAGTTATGTCAAATAACTATATTTAATAGAAAACCTGATCACATGTATAGTTCACATTCTATTATGTTCATAATTATACGCCAAGCCGCAAAAATATGCAGGGTATCATCTAGTTACATAGAAAAGCCAAACACATAAGAGGCCTTGCTTACTGTCGTGGTGATCTCGCGAGTGGGTTTGCGAGACGACAGATGCCACAGGGTGGCTTGAGGTGAGGGCAAGGCTGCAGTGGAGATCAAGGAACGGGATTGGGCAAGCAGCGCACGGTGGTTTACCCAGGTTCGGGGCCCTCGTCTGGAGGTAACACCCCTACTCCTGCATGTCTAAAGATATATGTAGTATATATGTAGCAGTACAGAGTTGCCACTAAAGCTGTATCTGAGATTAGTGCCGTGGGCATCCGGCCTCGTATATGTGTGAATGTGTGTGTGGGCATATGAGCCCGTGTGAGCAAGTGGGCATGTGGCTGAGCCTGTATGAGGCGTGGATGGATGTGTGCTTTTATGGTGTGGCTTGTCCCCTTGGCCAAGTCTATGACTTCTTGCCAAGGGAATGCCTTCCTCTCCAAGAAAGTGCTCCCCTAGAGCACTTTATACACTAGTGCCTAGGGACAAGTAGCATTGTACATGATGTCGTGTATGACGAGTGAATTGTGTATGCTTTATCAGCAATAGTGGTCATGGTATGGCCGTCACGTCTGCGCAGGTCCGACGGGACGTCTTACTTGACTTGGCCAGAGAGAACCAGGACAGGGAAAACTCGGACAGGGAGAACCCGGCCAGACTCAACCCAGCTAGACTTAGCCAGCCAGGGGGCACTCTCCTGGCAATGTTTTGGAGCGTCCTTCACCGTCTTGGGCCTACCCACACTTACTCACAATTAAGAAAAAAACTCTCCAGTAATTAGCCTTGGAGAAAATCGGTCCTTCACGTGTTTCTGGACAAAAATGTTTTAGTAGCCATTGGAGCAGAAAAAGTCTCCATCCCAACTCTTGGCCTCTTTATTCTGTAGAACAACACGCTATTGATTTTTTTAAATATCATTAGAATGTTTCAAATAGCAAGATCTATTGAATTAAGTCGATGTTATAATTTGTTACCGAAATCTCGGTCAATTTTCGTGCAAGCTATCATTATTTGAATTTTCAGGACACCAAGTGCTATTTGTGTAGATTCTCTAATGCACATATCTTTCGATGCTACATCGGGCGACACACATTCTGCGTGACAAAAATAAATAGAAATATGTTATGCAGTGTAACATCTAATTAAGAAAATTAATAGGAACAATCAAATGGTTGTGTATATATCATGTAGAAATGGACTATTGATCTTGTCCATACCCTTAAATATTTGCATGAGCCGTTGTGCTTCTCTTTTATATACCGCATGCCACGCAATGCAAGAGAAAATGGCGCAACAATTAAATCCTCCAGATCTGAGCTAATTCGTAGCTAGTGTTCAGGTATAATTTCTCATGATATTAGGGGAAGAAAACATAGTGGTGTCAACCGCGCATATTGCAAAATCATAGTTACATTTGAGACTATAATTAAGAAAATTCTAGAACTCAACATTTCTAGTGTTATCTATAATAGCCATGAATGTAAAAAAGACTAAGGCTTAGATAACACCATAAAGAGTTATAGAATATAGATATTTGTAATTGCATGAATAGGATGATGACACTTGTTATACATCTAACAGAGTTGTATACATAATAAGGAATGCTAATCTAACTAAGAAAAACAAACATATTCTCACACAGAGAGGACCAAATGGCTCCAAAATGGCATTATTTAATTTTAGAAAAGTGTGTGTGTGTGCGCGTACACACACACAAGTTTATTGGAGTATGTGGTCCATGCAATGATATTTCACAAAATCCGATCACACAACCATGACCTTAGGTAGAAATGCCATACACATAAGCACTATCCGTCTTAACACGCTATATGTATTCAAAAATTAAGATAAACTCTCCACTGATTAGCCCTGGAAGCCGGTCCTTTGTGTGCACAAAATGTTTTAGTCACCATTGTAGAAGAGATACTTTACATCCCATGAAGGCTTAGGATCTTTATCCTGTAGAACAGCACAACATTGGAAAAGAAAAAAATGTTATTAGAATGTTTCAAATAGCAAAATCTATTGAATTAACTCAATACTACTATTTCTTACCAAAATCTCGCTAATATCTGAATTATCAGGACACCACGTGCTATTTTGTTTAGATTTATTATCTCTAGTGTACATATCTTTCGACTCTAGATCCGAGAACACACATTCTGTTTGACAAAAAGTGGAATCTGTAAAAAAAGGGAAAATATGTTAAGCATCATAACATTTATTAAGAAAATTGATATGAATAATGAAATGGTTTTGTGCATATCATGTAGACATGTACTATTAATCTTACTCATACCCTTAAATGATTGCATGTACATCATCGGATGACTGTCCTTCATGTCACTAATTGGGGGAGGTTTGACCATTGGCTGGACATTCATATTATGGTTCATGCAAACAACTCCTTGTGTTATATAAGTCTCTGAAAAGTTTGAACTAGACAAAGGTTGCATCATTGTAGGAGAAGCCTGCACACACATGTTATTCGCATGTTAAGAAAGTGAGTTTATGACAATGTTGGAGTGAGTAAATGATAATGGTCTCCAAATATATTTGTAGTAGTGTACCTGTTGCTGAGACAAGTTTGGAGATGACAATGATGCTTGGGGAGGTGTTAATTTCTGATGCTTTGTTTTAGGATTGCCCCTACGAAGAGGATCGATGTTCATCCTATGTTTCTGTAATTTTAATTCATGAAATAATGTTTATTGGACAATAATGACAGAAATGACATAGTCTTGGTAAAAAAAAGTGTATGCAAAAACTAAATAAGAGAGGAGTATGGCTAGTTTTTCGGTACATGATTTTCCACACCCAACACATGCTGATGCTCTCACTATAGTGACTTTGTTTAAAGCAGCGTTTGAAAATCACCACAAAAAACTAAAAATAATCTTAATTGAATCCACTAGATATCAGTTCCAGGATAAAATGAGTACATTTATAGTTTGCACCGAAAAACAAGGAGAGGCTAAGAAGACATCTTTATATCCCTTTCATAGAGCAGACAAATGAACCATTTTGCACGAATTTTACCCAGCCACATAAAAAAATCTCAGTTATTCTTATCCACATTTTCTAGTCGGTTTATGTGAGCCTGATGCACATTTCACTTGTCACAATTGTACTTTCTATAAAAAGAGAAAGAAGAGAGGAGTATATCATCATCTTTGAATATGTAGAAAAGGTATAGTCCAATTACCTGAAGGTGGCTGGCAATGTTCTCTCTAGTTAGTGTAGAGTCATTCATCAACTTAAGTATTTTCTTTGGCACGGCATCTAAGCAAACATTCAAAAGAAAACAAGTTACCTTATAAACACTAAAAAGAGTTGCCAACACCACATGAAAAATTAACTATATATATGTATGATTGGTTGATAGGCTAGCCCATTAATAATTAGCTATAAATTAAGAAAACAATCATATAGCAATGATTAACTACATTACCTCCAGGGAGGAGTTTGTCATGCGCTTCCACAAACTTCTTGTGTAATTCGTCAGTCCAAACGACTCTGGCCTTCTTTGGCTTCTCAGCCGGATTTTGCTGCTCGTTCTTGACACCCCCTCCATCCAGCTCCCCCTGACTGTTTGAATCGCTTACTTGTGTCCTTGTAACCCTCCTCCTTGTCGCCCTCCTTCCCGAGATTAATAAGGTTGTTGTTGTGGGCGTTGTCATCATCGATGTGTTGTTACATGAACTGTTCAGTGTGGCCTCCGGCAACTCAAATCGGTTGGATGCTTTATTGTAGATACCCTCCCTAATTTTATTGAGATCCTCCATCACTATGGGTCCATAGCGGAGGCCAGTTTTCGACATAGCTGTATGACGTGAAACGAGAAATGTCAGCATAAATAAAGTAATGAAGAGCGGAACATTTGTTACATGAACCATAATGATATTGGTACCAATTTTGAGGCAAGCTTACCTTCCCACATGCATAAATAGATGGTGTTTTTTACACAAACATACTGTCTAGCATGTAAGTTTGATGAGTAGTTCCCATAAACTTCTAATATTATGAAATTATTTCTCATGACAAATCTAGTACAGTATGGTGACCCAACAAATCTGAATACAGTTTTCATATATATGCCAAAAGTCAAAGCTAGTTACATAATTTTGACTACACGTTTTCTACAAACACCATCTATCTATGAATGGATAGCAAACGGAGTAACCAGTCATCTAGTGATAGTGTTGTCACCGACCAGTCTGAATACATTTCGGTATGTTAATAGTCAAAGTTAGTTATATAAGTTGGACTACACGTTTTCTAGTACACCCCATCTCTACCACCTTTCTGAACTAAAATTAATAGCCTTAATCTAAGTAAATGATATTGATGCATGCTATGCCATATGAAATACTCTATTGGAACGAGGCACGTGTTAACTAAACTGATGCAAATTAACCAAAAGGGCATCTAGAAAGTGGGTTCGTAAGTTAATTTATCTATCTATTTCTAGGCCCTATGTTACCGAGTTCTTTCAGTTTACCGAGTGTTTTTCGTGCGGTACTCATCCAGGACCGTCTTTGCTGAGTGCCTGCGGAAAGGAACATGGAAAAGACCGAGACACTCGATGTACATGGTTTTTCCCGTAGTATATATGTAGCATAGTGACTTCATCGGAAGTTGGAACTCTAGTATTTCCTCCGTCCCATAATATAAGAGCATTTTTGACACTAATTAGTGTCAAAGTTATGGGACGGAGGGAGTAATGTTTTGTTAATGCCAACGCAGTGCAGCCAGTGGTATGTCAATGGTTTCAAAAAAAGAAGAAGCTCCCAATCACTAGCAAGTATTTCCCTCAAACCATTATTACCTATGTTGGCCACATGCACGACTTGTACGTCGGCTCGACGAGTACTTTCCGTCAAGACGATCACGTACGGAGCAGCCGCTAGCTAACACAAGCTAGACAATTGGTTCTGACGAGACGCGCAAGTATACAAACCACGCGATCGATCCGTACTCCGGTGGAAGATACGTACCATGGAAGCAGGCAGGCTACTACTAGGTGGATTGATTTTCACCTACGTGAAGCTAGCTAGCACATGCACGTACGAAGTCACCGGCTTGATCGATCGATTCAATCTCAGCTAGCACAACACGTGAACACGAGGCGCCTGAGATTTGTTATTGCTTTTATATCTTGTACAAATATTGCAGGGATATATAACAGCCAGCCGTGGCTAGCAAAACTAGTCCTATACCCATACGGTGACGTGTTCCTGTCAAAACCATATGCATCTATAAACGCAAATATCTTCTTATTATTTAGTCTTAATTAACTAGGCTGAGACAAGCATGATTTATGTTGTTAATTTCTTAACGTTCGGAACTTGAAAGAAGAATTAATCTGGCAGCATAGTTCTAAGTTTTCCACTACGTACTTAGCTCAAACCGGTGCTGGTAACGTTGTCAAATTAATTATATGGTAGACTTAACTAAGTAGAAACAGATCCAATATAATTACCGTGTGTGTCGATGTGCATCTCGCCGATGGCACAGTCCAAGAGCTCGAAGGTCGGCGCCGGGCTGTAGCGCAGAGAGTACGCGTCGACCAGCACGGCCTGGAACTGGTGCCCCCCGCGGAGCTCCGCCATGGCCGCCGCTGGATCAGTGCAAGCCGTCACTGCAAGCAAGCAAGCAAGCAAAGATCATGCATGGATGTACCAGCTTCACAACCATGGATCATGCTCGTACATATATAGCAACAGTGGAGAACGCTGTCGAAGCAAGCACGCGCGAAGCATGCAGTAGGTAGCAAGCAACGTATACCTTCATTGTAGCCTAGCTGGCGGAGTTTGACGGCCATTGAGCTAAGCCTGACGGCGTGCGCCGAGACGGCGAGCGCGCGGCCGCGAGGGGGAGGAGCGGGGAGGGAGGCGCCGGGGAGATCCATGGTCGGCGCGTGCAGAGCGGCGCCTTTGCTAGGGCTAGCGGCGACGCGCGTATGAAGAAGGTAGATGGCTTGTTCGTTAGTTGGTACTTCCTCTGGCAGAATTTTACGGGCGTGCTAGCTGCTGTCCCGTTTCATTCGGCCCGCGGCCCACCGATGCGATGCGATGCGGCGCCCTGGGGTTGTTGGTGCGCGCATGATGCGTCACGTTGTAAAAGGGCCAGCACTCAAGCTAGGGCGCGACGGTTCAGGTCCCTTATTTGTAGGGCCATTCTACGGGCCACTTCTCTTTTAAATTTTGTTAGTTTATCAGGTTTTTCCTTTTAATCTGAGCTTATCTGGAGGCGAGTTGGAGCAAGTAGTTTATTTATGTGAAATCACCTTGTGTTGTGGACTTGTGGTCAGGTGATTTTGTCGGATAAGCCTCACAAAGTTAAATGGTTACTTACAAACTCCGGTAGCTTTTCTGTTAAATCCCTTTATCACTATCTTATTGCTAGACAGGTTGCTTTCCCCTTTATAAAACTATGGACGATAAAGATGCCTCTTAAAGTTAAGGCATTCTCTTGGTTAGTAATCAAGAATAGGATTCTGACCAAGGATAATTTGAGTAAAAAAGGTTGGAAAGGTGCTAAGTTTTGTGAATTTTGTGACTATGAAGAGAGTGTGAATCATTTATTTTTCTCTTGTTCCTTAGCTAAGTTCATGTGGAATATTGTGGGATGTGTTGTAGGGAACCAGAGAGCTCCAATGTCTTTTTTGACCTGTGCCAGAACTGGTTGTCTAGCTATACTGGCAAAGATAGAGTAGTTGTTTTATTGGGTACTGCTGCTCTCTTGTGGTCTATATGGAAAACAAGGAACAAATCCTGTTTTCAAAGTGTTATGCCTAGAGATCCTACTGACATTATCTTTCTTGTTTGTTCCCTACTTGACTCTTGGAAAAATCTAGACGTATCGTGAGGATGACTCGTGATGTCTTCAGAGGTGGGCATGATTTGGCGCTGCATGTGAGAAGGATTTTGTGAAGCTAGCCGCTGGAAATGCTTGCTGGCCTCGAAGCCTTTATGTTAATTTGGTTGTCGTCCTTTAATCTGTTGATACATTTATAGCTAGTGTGACACTAGGCCCTTTCCTGGCTAGTTTTGGATAGATTGTAGCATCCTGATGTGGTGATATATGTCAGTGGTGTGATGATTAGGCTTGTTAGGCTGGAGCATCCTGATATGGTTCTAGACCAGTGATGTAATGGTTTGTGTGTTGCCATGTAAACAACTCGAAAATGGGGGGCCGTGTGGCCCCTTCGATCGAAAAAAACCCACCTTGTGTTTACTCTGCACCTTCAACATTGCTTTTGCAGGGCTTCGAAGCTCACATGGGTGCAAGTGCAACGATGCGCCTCAGTCAAGGAGGACATTTTTCCAGGTCAATAATTGCAAATCTGCTAAACTGTAAGAAATCTAGTATTCCTTCCGTTTCTAAATATAAGCTTTTCTTTAGAGATTTCAATACAGACTGTATATAGACATATTTTAGAATGTAGATTCATCAATTTTACATCGTATATAGTCCATATTGAAATTTATAAATGGACTTATATTTAAGAACGGAGGGAGTGCATTGTTAGTTTGCCTTTAATGCCTTCTTCACATTTCATGTTCTGGAAATAACTGTACGAGATTTGAACTGTTCTAGGTATGCCAATGCTAACTATGTAGACGAAAGACACCGCCACAGATACGAGGTATGTCGAAGACTACGATGACATGTAACTTCCTATTGTTGATTAATCCAGTTTGGTGATATAAACCTTTTCCCATTTTTCACGTGAATCTTGAGATGGTCTCCGAATGTGAGAGAGTAGGGCTTTTTGGTGGGCAGAGATGAAAGCGAAAGACGCATGAAGGTAAGGGCATCTCCAACGCTGACCCGCAAAACGGGTGCCGCATCTTCCGTGGACCGGGAGACCAGTCCGTGGACACGGACGTGGGAGCCGGCTATCCAATGCTATCCGCATATATTTCAAACACTGTTTTAACATACCAGATGAACTTCATGCAAAATGGATGATATTAATGCAAAACGAACGAGAACATTTACATTACAGACATATTTCAACTAAAAGCTATACCGAGCTAAGGTAAAACTAGTCTACGGCCGGCCACGGAGGCTCTCCATTCCCACGACATGGCTAACCTAAACTAGTATACCCCCAGCCGCGACGAATCTGCATTGTCTTCCCCTTGTCAGGGAGCCCACTCATCGGGCTCTCCATTTTTAAATATAAGTCCGTTTTAGAGATTTCAATACATACTACATATGTCTGTATATAGATATATTTTAAAGTGTAGATTTATCCATTTTGTTTCATATGGTGAAATATATAAAATGATATTTAGAAACAAATGGAGTACATTGTTATTTTACCTTTGATGCCTTCTTCACATTTCATGTTCTGGAAATAATCATATGAGATTTGAACTGTTCTAGGTATGCCAATGCTAACTATGTAGACACTGCCATAGATACGAGGCGGGACATCGGCAGAAGCACTTTTGCTCTCCGGCGGAGCGATTTCTCGAGGGATACTTCCCTCCGGGAGGGGAAAATCGAAGCCATCGACATCACCAACAACCCTCTCACCATGGGAGGACCAGTCTTCATCAACATCTTCACCAGCACCATCTCATTTCAAACCCTAGTTCATCTCTCGTATTGAATCTTTGTCTCAAAACCTCAGATTGCTACCTGTGGGTTGCTAGTACACTAGTAGAAAACGGCCCATTTGTCCCGGTTCCAGAGGGTCTTTAGTCCCGGTTCTGGAATCGGGACAAAAAGGTCGGGACTAAAGCCCAATTTATTCCCGGTTCGCTTACGAACCGGGACAGAAGGGGCTCCACGTGGCCGCTGTGGGGTGCCAAGGCAGGAGGACCTTTAGTCCCGGTTGGTAACACCAACCGGGACCAAAAGGCATCCACGCGTCAGCAGCTGGCAGGAGCTCAGGTTTTTGTTTTTTTGAAAGGGGGTGGGTTTAGGGGGTTTTGGGGGGTTAATTTAGGTTGTTAGCTAGCTAATAGAGAGAAGTGTCATCTCTTATCTCCGTGCTTGGTCGACACTAGCTAGTATACGTATAGAGAGAACTCGACACGCTAGCTAGTAAGCAAATGAAGGAACCATTAATTACAAGATCGTCATGAACATATACAGAGAGGATTGACCTCTCTTTCTCCGAGAGATTGGTCGAACAACAAGTTTTCGTATATCTATCCGATGCTACTAGGTACATATATACAATATAAGATCTCTTATAATCCCTAACATCTCATGTCTATCTCAATTTCCACATGGTATTCTCCGGCTTTATTGGTGACGTGGTCTAGAAAGAATCACGCAAATTCCTCTTGAATTTCTTTTATGCAATCATGTGGTAGGAGTTCATCCTGGATCTGCCAGACCTAATTTGAAGAAGGGGGTCAATACATGTATATGAATGAAACTCAACACAAATGATGGTAATAAAATAAATTGTGAATATTTTTGCTTACGCACATCATATTGTTTTTTTAGAGTAGCCCTGCTTATTAGAGATCGTCGCGTTGTAGATGTACTCGCAAACGTAGTATCCACAAAAATCATTCCCAGCTTCCTGCCACAACCACTTTATGAGAAATAGAGTTCAATCAAATTGATAATCAAGCATGATAAATGGTATTGATGAAACTAGAATCAATGGGAGATACGCGGAACTAGGTAGTAGTACTTACTTTCAGGTGTGTAAATCGTAGCTCCTTCGGCAGTGCCGGAACAATTACGGTGAACTCTTTCCAAACCCTGTCAGACAAAGAAAATAATCATTTGATATCAGGATCAAATGAACAAAGTTGCCAATATGGTGCGATAATGATCGATTGAGCTTACTTCTGGAGCATTGCACATAGTCCTGGGGATCATTTCGTCTCGAGTCTAAGATGGTTACTACTCCCCGCTCAAGCTGGATCTCTAGCAGAATAAAGTGGAAGCTGCGCACGCAGGCATAACTCATAAATTACATTACTATAACCTTGAGTAATAATAAGGAAATCTGAATATGCATAATACATTAACATTTACTTGAAGTTGTAAAGAAAGAGTATTTTATCTTTGTTTTGATTTTTAAGCAACGATTGTAGCAAGTTGTCCTCGGTTTCTGTGACATTGTGTTTAGCCGTCCATTCATGTATGATATCTGGGTTAATGAACCCAATGTCCCAGATTTGTGCTTTCCTGCATTCCACGATCTTCAATCTGCATAATAGTGAGGATAATTATATATACATGCAATGAAAGAGCTGAGCTATATATAGAGAGAGACTTAATTACAAAAGTAGTACTTAAAGACAGTAGCAAGTCACGAGTGTTTTGTTGAGGGCCTTTTTATTGTATAACTGGAATAACTCCTCAAATGCAACAGAAAACAGACCAGTTCCAACGAGGTCGTGCTCCTCTTTAATTCTCATCGTCAAAACATCCTTCCCAGACTCGCTGCAGGTTTTCAGGTACCATTCATGAAATCTTTGCATCATAATTGTTAAGGAGGATAATCAGGTTTGACGAGAGGCTGCCGGTACTGGTATCTGAATTCATCCACCTCCATTGTATCAAAGTGTACATCATCGCTCAGGTAATCAGCAGGATTGCTACCGAGCACCATCCCCGGCAGTTTAGCGACGATACCACTAGACACCTTGAGCAGGCGGGCACGATTGGTTCGCCTGTTCGCCGAGTTGGGGATTTTTTCCCACTTCTTCGTTCTTCTAACCTTTTATCACTGGAAGTAGTTCCCGACCGCCGCGCATCTTCATATGTCTTCTTAAGAGCGCGGACATAGTTTTCATCCGACGAAGGCGGTGGTGGTCACTTCAGGGCATCGATAGTGCGCTTCAATTTCACTAAATCTATTGTTTCCTTCGGAGGTGGAGGTTTCTTTGCAAAAAATTCCCTCACTTGGGCTTGAGAGATCTCCGGGGTTTCCTCATCGGTCCTCTCATATGGTAACTTTTCTAGAGGCTTGAGAGATGGACCGTATCTGAATTGCCTTCCGCCTCTGGCTGTACTGCTAGCCGCCGGAGCGGCGGCGTCTCTCTTCCGCCGTTGCTTACGAGGCGGAGAAGGAGGCGGAGTGCTCCGACACGCCGGAGCAGTCGGAGCGTCGGCGTCTCTCTTCCGCCGTTGCTGACGAGGCGGAGGAGGAGGCGGACTGCTCGGACGCGCCGGAGGAGGCGAAGGAGGAGGCGGAGTGCCGGCCTCACGCACTGGAGCAGCCGGAGAAGGAGGTGGAGTGCCCTGATCACTCACCGGAGGAGGAGGAGGAGGCGGAGTGCCCTGACTCGCCGGAGGAGGAGGAGGAGGAGGAGGAGGAGGCAGAGGCGTCCAGTTTGGAAGCTTGATGTGCTCCTTCCGCCATAGACATGGAGTCCTCAGAGCAAGACCCAGCTGAGTCTCCCCTTCACCTGTAGGGTGTGATACGTCTCCAACGTATCTATAATTTATGAAGTATTCATGCCATGTTTACAATACTTTTATATGATTTTGGTATGATTTTATTAGAACTAACCCGGCTGACGCTATTTTCAGCAGAACTACCGTGGTGTTGTTTTTGTGCAGAAATAAAAGTTCTCGGAATGGGATGAAAATCAACAGAGAATTTTTCTGGAAAATATAAAAAATACTGGAACGAAGAGTTATCGGAGGGGAGTCCCATGGGCCCCACGAGGGTGGAGGGCGTGCCCAACCCCCTAGGGCGTGCCCCTGTGCCTCGTGGACTTCCCGTGGGGCCCCTTGACTTGTTCTCGACGCCAACCTCTCCTATAAATACCCAAACCTCCAGAAAATAACCTAGATCGGCAGTTCCGCCGCCGCAAGCCTCTGTAGCCACCAAAAACCAATCAGGACCCTGTTCCGGCACCCTGCCGGAGGGGGAATCCTTCACCGGTGGCCATCTTCATCATTCCGGTGATCTCCATGACGAGGAGGGAGTAGTTCACCCTCGGGGCTGAGGGTATGTACCAGTAGCTATGTGTTTGATCTCTCTCTCTCTCTCTCTCTCTCTCTCTCTCTCTCTCTCTCTCTCTCTCGTGTTCTTGATTTGGCACAATCTTGATGTACCGGGAGCTTTGCTATTATAGTTGGATCTTATGATGTTTCTCCCCCTCTACTCTCTTGTAATGGATTGAGTTTTCCCTATGAAGTTATCTTATCGGATTGAGTCTTTAAGGATTTGAGAACACTTGATGTATGTCTTGCATGTGCTTATCTGTGGTGACAATGGGATATTCACATGATCTACTTGATGTATGTTTTGGTGATCAACTTGCGGGTTCAGTGACCTTGTGAACTTATGCATAGGGGTTGGCACACGTTTTCGTCTTGACTCTCCGGTAGAAACTTTGGGGCACTCTTTGAAGTTCTTTGTGTTGGTTGAATAGATGAATCTGAGATTGTCTGATGCATATCGTATAATCATACCCACGGATACTTGAGGTGACATTGGAGTATCTAGGTGACATTAGGGTTTTGGTTGATTTGTGTCTTAAGGTGTTATTCTAGTACGAACTCTAGGATAGATCGAATGGAAAGAATAGCTTCGTCTTATTTAACTACGGACTCTTGAATAGATCAATCAGAAAGGATAACTTTGAGGTGGTTTCGTACCCTACAATAATCTCTTCGTTTGTTCTCCGCTATTAGTGACTTTGGAGTGTCTCTTTGTTACACGTTGAGGGATAGTTATATGATCCAATTATGTTATTATTGTTGAGAGAACTTGCACTAGTGAAAGTATGAACCCTAGGCCTTGTTTCCTAGCATTGCAATACCGTTTACGCTCACTTTTATCGCTTGCTACCTTGCTGTTTTTATATTTTCAGATTACAAATACCCATATCTACCATCCACATTGCACTTGTATCACCATCTCTTCGCCGAACTAGTGCACCTATACAATTTACCATTGTAATGGGTGTGTTGGGGACACAAGAGACTCTTTGTTATTTGGTTGCAGGGTTGTTTGACAGAGACCATCTTCATCCTACGCCTCCTACGGATTGATAAACCTTAGATCATCCACTTGAGGGAAATTTGCTACTGTCCTACAAACCTCTGCACTTGGAGGCCCAACAACGTCTACAAGAAGAAGGTTGTGTAGTAGACATCAAGCAATTTATGGCGCCGTTGCCAGGGAGGTTAGCGCTTGAAGGTATATCTTTAGATCTTGAAATTGATCTTTTAGTTTCTTGTTTTATCACTAGTTTAGTTTATAAAAGAAAACTACAAAAAATGGAATTGAGGATGCCTCATATGCTTCATCTTTTTAATATCTTTTGTGAAAATGATGGAAAGGAAAATTGTGCCCAAGTGCTAGAAGAAGAATGCATTAAAATGTTTGGCACTAAATCTTTGAATGATGAGCATGATTGCTATGCTGTTAGTATGAACTCTTTGAATATCCATAGTACTAATGATGATTGCACTAGTCATGATGAAAATGTCTCTTATAAGCATGCCAACTTTTGTGGAGTACATAGAGTTTGCAAGTACACACCAAATAGGGAAGATAGATTTTGCAAGAGACATAAGTATTTAGAAACTAAATGGTTGCAAGAAAGGCTAGATGTTTGTGCTGAAAATTTAAAATTTCTTTGCCATCCTTGTGAACTTTGCAATGAACATGATCATTTAAATCTCCAATGCAAATTGTTTCATGATCGAATCGTGTCCAAAAATTGTGATGACTTGATTTACCTTGCACATCATAATGAACTTAGTTTGCTTGTGGGTTATGCAGAAATGAAACGTATAACTAAGGATCTTCCAGAATTTGTCCTTGTTAAAGTTCTTGATTTTGATCTACAGGAAATTTATATGTATTGTGCGGTGAATTGCATTGAAAATCCTTATATTGCCAATTACATAAAGACAAGAAAACAAATAGAAGATGAAGAGAATACTAATGAAAGGGAAGAGGTTTCCCCGTATCCTCCTATTCTTTCTTATGATGAATCGGGTAACGAGGAGGAGCTTTCTATTCAACGAATCTCATTAATAAGGAGCTCCAAAGAGAGGATTGAACCCACACATAATGTGAAGAAGAAAAAGAAAAGACGGAGAAGCAAAGGTAAAAAGGTATCTCTCCCAAATGATGTTGCTTCTATTACTCATTGTGATGATGATAATTGCTATTCTATTGGTGCTATCCATACTATTGATGATGAGAGTGATTATGCTTATGATATGCAAATGCCCAAGCTTGGGGATGCTATGTCTGATGAGAATGACATGTTTGAGAATTTATTTGCTGCAATTAATGTTTGTCCCAAGCTTGGGGATGCTATGTTTAGTGAAGATGGTATTTTTAGTCTTCCAAGTTTTGATATGCAAATTTATTATGATGATAGCATGCCTCCTACTTATGATGTTTATATTGATGAAAGTAGGTTTGGAAGAGTGTCAACTTTAGGAAGTAATGATCCCACTATTTTGGAGGGTGTTGAATCTTATTGTGATAATTATAAAAGTGGATTTGGAGAGGTCATGACTTTATTTAGTAATGATTCCACTATCTTTGAAGAGGTTTCAATTGATTATGATGAGAACAAAGTTGCTACTTATGATGATTATTGTGATGATACTTATGCTATAAAAAGTAGTGATGATTATATTTATAAAACTTGTCATGATTATGATTACCCTTTTTCTGAACATTACTCTTTTAATGTGGAAACTATTTATAGTATTTGAGTTTCGTATGATACTCCCACTATTCCGAATGAGAAGAATTCTGCTTATGTGGAGAGTAATAAAATTTATATGCTTGGGGATCATGAAAATAATGCTCTATGTGATGGTTATAGTGTTGAATTCATTCATGATGCTACTGAAATTTATTGTGAGGGAGGAATATATGCTTGTAGGAATTGCAATAATATCAAGTTTCCTCTCTATGTGTTGGAAATCTTGAAGTTATGCTTGTTTTTCCTTCCTATGCTAGTTGATTATTGTTCGCATAAGTTGTTTGCTCACAAAATCCTTATGCATAGGAAGTGGGTTAGACTTAAATGTGCTAGTCATATTCTTCATGATGCTCGCGTTATGTTTCAATTCTTATATTTTATGTGAACCGGGACCAAAGGTCAATTTTCAGCAGCCCAAAGGGCGGGAAACAGAGACCTTTGGTCCCGGTTGGTGGCACAAACAGGGACTAAAGGGGGGCATTGGTCCCGGTTGGTGCCACGAACCGGTACCAATGCACCACTTTCGTCCTGGTTGGTGCTACCAACCGGGACCAAAGGCCTTGCGCTGGAGCAGTGCGGTGGGATGTTTAGTCCCACCTCGCTAGTTGAGAGAGCTTGAAAGTGGTTTATAAGCGCTGCTGCACCCACCCTCTCGAGCTCCTCTCAACTGCAGGCTTTCGGGCCTAATCTGTCACTCCTTGCCTATGGGCCTACTGGGCCTGCTGCAGGCCTGAATCCTGGCCCATGGTTGGGTTTCTAGTCGTATTCAGGCCGTGGTGGCCCAGTAGGTGGCATTTTTAATTTTCTTCCATTTTTTGTTTTCTTTTTTGCTTTCTTTATTTTATTTTGTTTCTACTTACAGCAAAATACTTACTGTTTTTCAGTGATTCTTTTTTTGCTTTTAGGTAATAAAAATCATAAACTTTCTGCTAGTGCCATTAGTTTTCCAATTTAAATAGTTTAAATTTGACTTTTTTGAAATTTGTGTGAATCACTAGTTTGTGAATAACTTTACTATGAAAATTGATTTTTGAGTGATTCTTTTTCCTGCTATTTAATATTACTGTGTTTTATCATTATATTCAATTTGGTAATTTTTAGGTTATTTGAAATGTCTGTTTTAATCAAAAACAGATTTTGTTATTTTAGTTTGCTATTAAAGTTTCAAACAAAAAAATTCTTTATGAAAATTCTTTTTGCTATTAGTATTTTGAACAAAAAATACTTTGAAAATTTTAGTTGCATAAATTTTATATAATTTTAGTTTCAAAAATGCTAGAGGTTTATAAAAGCTTTTTAGTTGATTCCTTTTGCTATTAGAGTTTCATTAAAGTTTTCTAGTTCATTCTTTTTGCTATTAGAGTTTCATTAAAGTTTTCTAGTTCATAATTTTAGTTCATTATTTTTGCTATTAGAGTTTCATAAAAGTTTTCTAGTTCATTCTTTTTGCTATTAGTTCATTCTTTGAGCTAAATGACCCTGAAATTGAAAAGCACTTCAAATGAACTCTGAAGAGGTTGAAAGTTGGCATGGTATCATCATTTCACCCACATAGCATGTGCTAAAAAGTTGAGAGGGTTACGGCAAAGACTGGATGCACTTCGTGTACAAAATGGACAATCTCTTTAGAAGTATCAGGGTTTCGGACGAAAACTCATATGTTACAAAGGGATTTCATTTTTTGAACTTATTTGAACTCCAGACTTTTTGTGTGTTCAAAATGCACCATTCAAAGCAACATCATCAATTTTCAACCCTTTCTGACATCATTTGTTATTTTTCATGCATTTACAGATTTTTTTGAGCTATATGTCCTTGAAATTGAAAAGCACTACAAATGAACTCTGAAAAGGTTGAAAGTTGGCATGGTATCATCATTTCACTCACATAGCATGTGCTAAAAAGTTGAGAGGGTTACGACAAAAACTGGATGCACTTCGTGTACAAAACGGACAATCTCTTTCGAAGTATCAGGGTTTCATACGGAAACTCATTTGTTACAAAAGGCATTTCATTCCTTCACATGTAACTGCAGTGATATCCTAGATCAAAGGCATCATCATAATAGTTGTGGAGAGAAAGTCTTCACTTTTTCTTCGCTTGTGTCCTTTGCTTATTGCACCCTAACCATGGATAATCTTCATCGTTTAACAGGGTGATTGGATCAGCCTTGACTTTGAAGGGAGGAATTTCATGAAACTTTTCATAATCTTCAGACATGTCTGTCTTGCCCTGCAATCCTAGGATGTCTCTTTTTCCTGAAAGAACTATGTGGCGCTTTGGCTCACCGTATGATGTATTCGCTTCCTTATCTATTATTTTTCTCGGTTTGGTAGACATGTCCTTCACATAGAAAACCCGCGCCACATCATTGGCTAGGATGAATGGTTCATTTGTGTACCCAAAATTGTTCAGATCCACTGTTGTCATTCCATACTGTGGGTCTACCTGTACCCCACCTCCTGACAGATTGACCCATTTGCACTGAAACAAAGGGACCTTAAATCCATGTCCGTAGTCAAGTTCCCATATGTCCACTATGTAACAGTAATATGTGTCCCTTCCCCTCTTGGTTGCTGCATCAAAGCGGACACCGCTATTTTGGTTGGTGGTCTTTTGATCTTGGGCGATCGTGTAAAATGTATTCCCATTTATCTCGTACCCTTTGTAAGTCAATACAGTCAAAGATGGTCCCGTGGCCAACGAGTACAGCTCATCAGAAACAGTGTTGTCACCCCTTAGACGTGTTTGCAACCAAATACCAAAAGTCCTGATGTGTTTACACGTAATCTAGTCGTCACATTGCTCCGGGTGTTTGGAGCGCAGAATGTTCTTGTGTTCATCGACATACGGGGTCACCAAGGTAGAGTTCTGTAGAACTGTGTAGTGTGCTTGAGACCAAGAATGCCCGCCCCTACATATTATGGAGTACCCTCTTAGCGTGCCTTTTCCAGTCAGTCTCCCCTCATACCGCGATTGAGGGAGACCAATCTTCTTAAGGTTAGGAATGAAGTCAACACAAAACCCAATGACATCCTTTGTTTGATGGTCCATGGAGATGACTCCTTTTGGCCTAGCGCGGTTACGGACATATTACTTTAGGACTCCCATGAACCTCTCAAAGGGGAACATATTATGTAGAAATACAGGGCCCAGAGCGACAATCTCGTTGACTAGATGAACTAGGACGTGTGTCATGATATTGAAGAACGATGGTGGGAACACCAGCTCAAAACTGACAAGACATTGCGCCACATCACTCCTTAACCTTGATAGGATTTCTAGATCGATCACCTTCTGAGAGATTGCATTGAGGAATGAATATAGCTTCACAATGGCTAATCGAACGTTTTCAAGTAGAATCCCCCTCAATGCAACCGGAAGCAGTTGCGTCATAATCACGTGGCAGTCATGAGACTTTAGGTTCTGGAACTTTTTCTCTAGCATATTTATTATTCCCTTTATATTCGATGAGAAGCCAGACGGGACCTTCATACAGAGCAGGCATTCAAAAAAGATTTCCTTCTCTTCTTTAGTAAGAGCGTAGCTGGCAGGACCTTCATACTGCTTTGGAGGCATGTCATCTTTTTCGTGCACACGTTGCTGGTCCTCCCGTGCCTCCCGTGTATCGTTTTTCTTCCCATACATGCCCAAGAAGCCTAGCAGGTTCACGCAAAGATTCTTCGTCACGTGCATCACGTCGATTGAAGAGCAGACCTCTAGGTCTTTCCATTAGGGTAGGTCCCAAAATATAGATATCTTCTTCCACATGGGTGCGCGTCCCTCAGCGTCATTTGGAACAGATAGTCCGCCGGGACCCTTTCCAAAGATTACGTGTAAATCATTGACCATAGGAAGTATGTGATCATCGGTATGGATGGCGGGCTTATTCCGGTGATCCGCCTCGCCTTTGAAATGCTTGCCTTTCTTTCGACATTGATGGTTGGTCGGAAGAAATCGACGCCCCAAGTACACATTCTTTTTGCATTTGTCCAGGTATATACTTTTGGTGTCATCTAAACAGTGCGTGCATGCGTGGTATCCCTTGTTTGTCTGTCCTGAAAGGTTACTGAGAGCAGGACAATCATTGATGGTTACAAACAGCAATGCATGCAGGTCAAATTCCTGTTGTTTGTGCTCATCCCACACACGTACACCGTTTCCATTCCACAGTTGTAAAAGTTCTTCAACTAATGGCCTTAGGTACATATCAATGTCGTTGCCGGGTTGTTTAGGGCCTTGGATGAGAACTGGCATCATAATGAACTTCCGCTTCGTGCACAACCAAGGAGGAAGGTTATAGATACATAGAGTCACGGGCCAGGTGCTGTGATTGCTGCTCTGCTCCCCAAAAGGATTAATGCCATCCGCGCTTAAACCAAACCATACGTTCCTTGCGTCACCTGCAAAGTCCTCCCAGTACTTTCTCTCGATTTTTCTCCACTTCGACCCGTCAGCGGGTGCTCTCAACTTCCCGTCTTTCTTACGGTCCTCTCTGTGCCATCGCATCAACTTGGCATGCTCTTTCTTTCTGAACAGACGTTTCAGCCGTGGTATTATAGGAGCATACCACATCACCTTGGCAGGAACCCTCTTCCTGGGGGCTCGCCGTCAACATCACCGGGGTCATCTCGTCTGATCTTATACCGCAATGCACCGCATACCGTACATGCGTTCAAATCCTCGTACGCAACGTGGTAGAGGATGCAGTCATTAGGGCATGCATGTATCTTCTGCACCTCCAATCCTAGAGGGCATACAACCTTCTTTGCTGTGTACATACTATCGGGCAATTCGTTATCCTTTGGAAGCTTCTTCTTCAATATTTTCAGTAGCTTCTCAAATCCTTTGTCAGGTACACCATTCTCTGCCTTCCATTGCAGCAATTCCAGTACGATACTGAGCTTTGTGTTGCATCTTCGCAATTGGGGTACATCCCTTTTTTGTGATCCTCTAACATGTGATCGAACTTCAGCTTCTCCTTTTGACTTTCGCACTGTCTCTTTGCATCAACAATGACCCGGCGAAGATCATCATCGGGCACATCGTCTGGTTCCTCTTGATCTTCAGCTTCCCCCGTTGCAGCATCACCGTATTTAGGGGGCACATAGTTGTCATCATCCTCTTCTTATTCGTTGTCTTCCATGATAACCCCTCTTTCTCCGTGCTTGGTCCAAACATTATAGTGTGGCATGAAACCCATATAAAGCAGGTGGGTGTGAAGGGTTTTCGAGTCAGAGTAGACCTCGTATTCCCACAGCTAGGGCATGGACAATACATAAAACAATTATGCTTGGTTGCCTCAGCCACTGCAAGAAAATTATGCACGCCCTCAATGTACTTGGAGGTGTGTTTGTTACCGTACATCCATTGCCGGTTCATCTGCGTGCATTATATATAATTAAGTGTGTCAAAAACCATTACAGAACATCATGAATAAATAAGTGACCAAATTGATAGAAGTTCATCATCACATTAAAACCAAACTACATACATAGTTCTAATTGAACAATATATAGCTCTCCAGAGCATCTAATTAAACCATACATTGAAACAATGTAAAACATTTTAATGCAACAACAAATGCGATCATAATCACAACTAAGGTAACAATTGATGCAACGACATAGTGATACCAAGCCTCGGTATGAATGGCATATTTCCTAATCTTTCTAATCTTCAAGTGCACTGCATCCATCTTGATCTTGTGATCATCGACGACATCCGCAATATGCAACTCCAATATCATCTTCTCCTCCTCAATTTTTTCTATTTTTCCTTCAAGTAATTGTTTTCTACTTCAACTAAATTTAACCTCTCGACAATAGGGTCGGTTGGAATTTCTGGTTCACATACCTCCTAGATAAAAAAAAATGTCACGTTGGTCGGCATAATTGTCATAACACTAAATGAACCAAATAGTTGTAAATGATAATATATACCACATCCGAATCATAGATAGGACGAGGGCCGACGGAGTTGGATACCAAAACCATCGCACTATATAATAACAAACGATAATGAAAGTAAGAAAATTACACAAGTATCTATCTAAATCATACAAGTAAGAACTTTTTTCTTTTAGAAAGAAGATAAGATCAAGAGGCTCACCACGGTGGTGCCGGCGACGAGATCGACGCGGGCGATCGACGGCGGTGAGGACGAGGGCGGGACAGGACGGACCGCCAAACCTAGACAAATCTCGAGGAAAATGGAGCTTGGACCAGGAGCTTCAAGAGGAGAAAGCTTAAGTGTGGCTCGGGCATTTCATCCAACACCTCATGTGCATAGGAGGTGAGCTAGAGCACCACAAAGCTCTCCGGCGACCGGCCAGAAAAACATAGCACTGTTCGCTGCTCTGCTCGCGGGCGAGGGGGTATATATAGGCATCTCATTGGTCCTAGTTCATGGCTGAAACTGAGACTAAAGGTCCCCCTTTGGTCCCGGTTCCAGCCACAAACCGGGACCAATGGTTGTGGGCCAGGAGCGAGGCCCATTGGTTCCGGTTCGTGTCTGGAACCGGGACCAAAGGGTCCAGACGAACCGGGACCAATGCCCCACGAGGCCCGTCCGGCCCCCTGGCCTCATGAATCGGGACCTATGCCCCCATGGGTCCCGGTTCCTGACTGAACCGGGACTAATGGACTGGCCCGGCCTGGACCAAAGCCCTGTTTTCTACTAGTGGTAGTGTTGATTACGTCTTGTAGTTGATGCTAGTTGATTTATTTGGTGAAAGATTATATGTTCAGATCCTTGATGCTACTCAATACCACTCTGATCTTGAACATGAATATGATTTGTGAGTAGTTACTTTTGTTCTTGAGGACATGGGAGAAGTCTTGTCATAAGTAATTATGTGAATTTGGTATTCGTTCGATATTTTGATAATATGTATGTTGTTGCTTTCATTAGTGGTGTCATGTGAATGTCGACCACATGACAATTCATCATACTTGGGCCTAAGGGAAGGCATTGTGGAGTAACAAGTAAATGATGGGTTGCTAGAGTGACAAAAGCTTAAACCCGATCCATATGTTTCATGCTATGGTTAGATTTATCTCAAAGTTGCAATAAATTTTGACGATTGGAATGTAACCTTTTATCTTCCTTGTCGAGATCCTTTTGTCAGAAAAATAGGAAGAAGAAGTTGAAGATCCACACCAGAGACGGAATTTTCTTGAACACTGGGAGTTACAGAATGGTGTTCTCTTAATCAAATACATGTGATTATCAATTCGCTTGAGCTAAACAACCGAAAATAAAAATATTTCATGGGAGGTAATCCATGCAGATAAAGGTTAGTGTAAATTTTTTGTGTTGTGTCAATAAAAGAATTACCGAAGCGAAAGATGATCGTGATGTGATTCTATCAAATATTCTGGAAAAATTTCCTAGCGTAGAAGCGTTGGAACTAACCTCTCAGGACTATAAAGAAGAAACTCAAAGAAACAAGTCATTTCAGGCATCCAGATGAGAAGACGATGTCTGATACGAGCAGACTTGCTTATACCGAAGGTTATACAACTCCGACATAGAGATGCCCAAGTTTCCATAGAAGAAGATGGTGTCTAATACAAGCGGCAACGCTCGTACCTAGAAGGAGAGGCGATGCAAACACATCTAAAGAAATGATGCGATGGGTACCCACACTAATGGGATATGGCCCTAGGGTTGGTGCATACAGACGCGAATGATGCGGAGGCCTAAGCTTGCTTCCAGGAAGAAATTCAGTTTTCCCGTTGTAGAAGGGCTAGCCCTCAAGCTAGGGAAACCGTTCAGGCCCCTTATTTTTTTCGTCCCAATCTACGAATCGCTTCGTTTTAAATCGGGCTTATCTACACATGAACTAGAGTTATAGTTCTACTTGGGCAGAGGTGTGCTGAAGGACGAGGATGGATTGGATAGCGGCGAGACGGTGGGTGAGTTCGAGCAAGGTGACGGCGAGACGGGGTGGCGTCAATCTGCTGGTGTAGGAGCTCGATAGATTTGTAAATGGAAGAAGACATGGTTAGGCAGGTCCACGGCGAGAAGGTTTGGGGTTAGGTTGGCACGCAGTGAAAGGCAGGGCGCTCTTTTCATTCGCAAATAAGAGGCCATTTAGTTATGAAAATGGATGAACTGAGAAGCAAGAACAAAATATGGGGTTTTTATGCACACAAATTTGAGAACATTACCATTTTTCACGAGAAGGATGAGACTACTAATTTACACTTCATACATTTATATAAGGGAAAAGCTATTTTCCTGCCGACTGGCAGTTAGCAATAGGCACATACGATTGCTCCCGCCCGCCTGCTTCGCTCCCTTCGATCTTTTTTTCTGGTCCTGTCACTCCTCCCGCCTTTTTTTTTCTTTGAGCGCTAAAAAGACGCACCCAGTGGGGATCGTACCCAGCCCGACTGGTATTTATTTGAAGCGAACAACCAACTCACCAAACCTCATTTGATGTCCTGTAAATGAAAATTAACTATTTGACCTTTCTACCACCTGCATGTTGGCCATTGGTCCCCCACCCCCTCTCCATGTGAATGCAAGTGCGGTCTCTCTCCCCGTGTGACAGACTGCCTGGTTGTAGAATGAGACTAGCCACAGTGGGAGTAACTTCAGCAGTAACTTTAAGTCCAACTCAGCAAATTTGTCTATGTGGCAATGAGTTAATGAAGAAAGAGGTAGTTCTAGTAACTTAGCTAGTTACTGTAACATCACATATATCAAGGCAAGATGAGTCTATAGCATAATAAATGAAGTGTTGCATGTTACTACACATATGTTACTTCCCACTATAGAGGTAGTAACATAGAGTAGTAACATGCCCATGTTACTGCTCTATGTTACTACCCATTGTGGCTAGTCTGAGAGAGGGAGGGAGACGTGAGAGATGGATGAGATGACATGACCTTTTTCAGGGATGCACCATACATGCATGTTTGCATGGTACTGCATGAGCTGGCCTTTTTTATGTGGGCATGCATGCATGTCGTATGCGGCCCATGCACAGGTAAGTCATTTTTCTCTATGTGTAGATGGATAACCAGGGCCATTTAATAAGGCTAATTACTACGTGTTTTGGTCTTTGGAACCAATAAAATGGGATGAATAAAGTACTAGTCATAGTTTTTTGTACATGGCAACTCCAACCAGGAAACACAAATCTTTTCCTTTTTGTTCGCGTATTGTATGTTTGGGTCACTAAAATGGAGACCGGACCGACGTACGCGTCCGGACAAAGCCATTAAACCCAACGATGCTCCTCCACCTGGTGAGAAGTCCGTCCCGGCATTTCACTGAACACCAAGTGGGGGCGGCACCTCCCAAGAAAAAGGGCGGCGATAACTTATGTGCCTCGGTGTTGATAACTTTGGCGAGGGGGTGATAAAATGTACCCACGGCAACTTTAATGTTAATAGCACGGTAACTCACTCATCGCAAACCTGATAACTTATGTACCCCGGTCCTGGTAACTTTGCCGCCGATGGGGGGCGGGTGGGGAGGGCTGGGGTGGTTGATGAAATATACCACCGTTAACTTTTGTGTGAATAGCATGATAACTCACACATCGCACACCTGATAATTTATGTATCCGGGTCCTGATAACTTTGGCATGGGGTGTGTGGGGGGGGGGGGTTGATGAAATACTCCCTGGTAACTTTTATGTGAATAGCATGGTAACTCACATATCACTCACAGACCTGCTAACTTGTGTATCTCTGAGGGGTTGATGAAATATCTCCTCGGTAACTTTTGTGTGAATAGCATGATAACTCACACATCTTAGACCTGATAACTTATGTGTCTCGGTCCTGATAACATTGGGAAGGGAGTTGTTTAATAACATACCCCGACAGCTTTCGAGTAATTTTTTGGTACTATACACATCATATACGTGATAACACATGCACAATCACCACAGTAACTTTAACCCAAGCTGATAAGAAGGTTAGAACGTTTATGCCCCGGTAATATCTATGTAAACAACGCGGTAATATATGTAGCACATGTGTGATAAATTACTTAGCCCAGAACTGGTAACTTTTGATCCGAAATAAAAGTCGTCGGAACATATCAACATAGGATCTAGTTTCGATGCCCTCTTCGCGGTATTTTTTTTATGAAAACGATTTTTTGATCGGACCGAAGATTTGAGCTACAAAACATTTTGAAGTTTGAAAATAAGGGGGAATCAAGGATGACATTAACTTTTCGGTCTTCTAAATCATTTGCACAGGGGAGAACCGGAGGACCACTTTTTATGCCCCGGTAATTTATATATAAATAAGATGGTAACTTATGTATCATATATATGATAACTTACTTAGTGCGAGTCTAGTAACTTTTGACCCGAAAAAAAAAGTCATCGAAACATATTAACATGGGATCTAGTTTTGAAGGTCTCGTCGTGACGAATCTTTTATGTGAAAACAGTTTTTCAATCAGAGCGATGGTTTGAGCTACAAAACGTTTTGAATATAAATTTTTAGATGGAATCTTTGATGACATCAGCTTTTCTGTTTTTTTGCACGCAACTATTATACAACAGGTGGAGTCTATATACGCATGTGAAGGAGTTTGCACTGCATGCATGATTAGTGAGGTGCATGCTCTAGTCGCCGGAGCGAGATGTAGGTCGAGATCGATCGTGCGAATCTATTGCTAACGACCAGTCGACTGGTCGTTAGCACAGTCCTTATATGATAAGTTGCACCTAAACTTTACTCCACACATCAATGCCGAGTTGTTTGCTAGACCTATATACTCTAAAACACTGTATCAAGTTCTATAGATATTTAACAATACCATGGAAAATGACACATGTACAAATGCATTACAATACATCAAGGGCAATAAATAAATTGGTGGAATACAAACAACTTTGGTAACAAAATTAAATTTCATAGCACTAAAAAGTATTCGTGTGCTCAGATTTATTGTGAAACCTGCTGAATTAAAGATTTGCCTTAAAATACACAAACCAAAATAATACAAACAATTTGGTGGCAAAATAAAGTTCCATAACACTACAGTGAGCTGTTGCATGCACCATTCGGTGTGGCCTCTGGTGACTTAGATCCACTGGATTATTCATTGTCGATGGGCTTCTTTTAAGCATCGAGATCCTTCATCATCAGGGGTCCAAAGTAGTTGCCACTTGTTGAAATTGCTAAATGATGTGAAACGGGAAATGTCAATATAAATAAAGTATTGAAGAGCGGAACTTTTGTTGCATGAATCATAATGGTATTGGTATCAATTGTGAGGCAAGCTTCTAGTTCCCACATGCATAAATACATGGTGTTTTTTACACAAGCAAAATGTCCAATATGTGACTGTCATGACTATTTTCATGCATAAAAATAATGGAAATATAAAGTTATGATATTATGAAATTATTTCCATGAAAAATCCAATGGCAGTATTGTCACATGACCAATCTGAACACATTTTCATATGTTAAAACTCAAAGTTAGTTACATACTAGCAAGATGTCCGTGCGTTGCACGGAACATCAAGATGCATTTATATGAGTAGTTTATCTTGTGGGAGATAAGGATGAACGAGGAAAGGCCTAATCTGCAAATATGGAGAGGAGTGCGGGTATCTTTTTGCAAAATTGCATAGTTTCGTTCCTATCCGTCAGATATGGACCGGACGGCCTATATTGCAGGATGGCAGGTACACCATCATCACCAACTATGTTTTTTATAAGAGTAGAGATAAGTTCCACTACGCATTTTCTGTAACACCATCTTCTCTGCCACCTTGCTGAATACAAAGTCATAGCATCCATCCAAGTAAAAGATATTGTTGCATGCTACGTGATATGAAATACTCTATTGGAATGAAGTGTGCGTTATCACATCCATTCCAAATTATAGGACGTTTTAAATATTTTAATATAGACACATACAGACTGAAATTAGTGAACAAACACACTAAAACAGTATATGCATCCAGTTCAGAAAAAAAGTTTGAACATCTTATAATTCAAAATGCAGGGAGTACTAATTACTTCTAACAGTGACACACAAACCGTAACTTCATGGTTCAAACGTATTTTATCACAAGTTGCATTATAGTTTCTACTGATGCAAATTAACAAAAAGGGCACCCAAAAAGTAGAAGATCCAATATAAATACCGTATGTCTCGACGTGCATCTCGCCGATGGCACAGTCCAAGAGCTCGAAGGCCGGCGCCGGGCTGTAGCGCAGAGAGTACATGTCGACCAGCACGACCGCGAACTTGTTCCCCCCGCGGAGCTCCGCCATGGCCGCCGCTGGATCAGTGCAAGCCGTCACTGCAAGCAAGCAAGCAAAGATCATGCATGGATGTACCATCTTCACAACCATGGATCTTGCTCGTACATAGTATATAGCAACAGTGGGGAACGCTACCGAAGCAAAGCACGCACGAAGCAGTACGTAGCAAGCAACGTATACCTTCATTGTAGCCTAGCTGGCGGAGTTTGGCGGCCATTGAGCTAAGCCTGTGTTAAATGATATAGTTGTAGTTTGTGTAACGTGACTTATATCACGATGGTGTATGCGTGAGTTGTAATCTTAGCAGGTTGTTGGAGTAGGAGATCCTTATCTTGTATAGACTTGGATGAGGGTCAAGCCACCTAACAACCTGCGCCATGTACTTGTTCTCTCTATATAACACGCACGCGTCCCTGCACCGATTGCATACGCTTCCAATCTTCTTTGCACACATCGAACTCATCCATGGCAAGCTCCTCCATGAACTCCTTCCCCTCGTCGCCGTTTGCACACATCGTCACAGAGAAGCTTACGAAAGGGAACGAGCCGCTATGGCGCGCCACCGTGCTCTCGGCCATCCGGGGGGCGCAGATGGCGGCGTTCCTCGACGTCGAGAAAGAGGTGCCGCCCATGCACATTGATGTCACCGGCGCCGACGGGAAGACCAAGTCCAAGGCTCCCAATCCGGAGTTTGGCGTGTGGTATGCGCGTGATCAGCAGGTGTTCTCATACCTGCTGACTACGCTACCGCGCGAGATGGCCATGCAGGTGGCGACCTGCCACACCGCAGCTGAGCTGTGGAACACCGTGCAGGGGATGCTGGCATCGCAAACCCGAGCACAAACTCAGGATCGCCCTCGCCAATCTCCAGAAGGGAAACTCCACGATCGCTGAATACGTTGGTAAGGTTAGAACTCTCTGTGATGAACTTGTTGCTCCAGGGAAGACGGTGGATGAAGAGGACGTTGTGTCCCACATCCTAGCTGGACTGGATGAAGAGTTCGACCCCGTGGTGTCGGCCATGTGCTCTCGGGTCGAGCCAGTCAAGGTCCCGGAGCTGTACTCGCAGCTCCTGAGCTTCGAAACCCGCATGAATCTTCGTGGCGGGTCCTCCCAGTCGTCTGCAAATGCAGCCGGTCGTGGGCGCTCCAACAACAGAAACAGCGGCGGCGGCGGTGACCGCGGTCGCGGCAGACAAGGCGGCAGCGGTGATCGCGGTCGCGGCAACTCTTCCAGGCCATCCAACCATGGAGACGGCAGCGATGGAGGTGGGAACTACAACAACAATCCCACCACCAAGCTGACATGCCAGATCTGCGGCAAGATGGGTCATCCAGCGTGGAAGTGCTGGAAGCGCTATGACTCCGCCTACCAGGGAGGAGAAGAGCGCTCGGTGAACATGACTGCACCGCAGTATGGGGTCGACACCAACTGGTACATGGACAGTGGTGCCACTGACCATATCACCGGTGATCTGAAGAAGCTCACCGTTCGTGAGAGGTACACCGGCAACGACCAAATTCACGCGGCCAATGGGTCAGGTATGGCTATTGATCACATTGGTCACACAACTATTTCAACCCTAGATCATGATCTATATCTCAATAATGTTCTTCATGTTCCGGAGGCCACAAAAAGTCTAATCTCAGCAAGCAAACTCGCCCTTGATAATGATACCTTTGTTGGAATTCACCCTCATTTTTTTCTTGTCAAGGATCTGGAAACGAGGAGGGTTCTACTTCGAGGCAAGGGTAGGAAAGGTCTCTACCCTGTCAAGCACATCGGGACAAACGTCAAGAAGCAAGTGTTAAGTGTCACCAAACCATCTTAGGATTGGTGGCACCGACGTTTTGGTCATCCATCTTCCATCCTTGTTTGGAAGATCATTAGTGAAAATAAACTCCCGTGTGCTAGTAGTGATGATAATAAGCTTGTATGTGACGCCTGCCAAAAAGGCAAAAGTCACCAGTTGCCTTATCCTCAATCTATGAGTGAGTCAAAATTTCCTTTGGAACTTATTTTCTCTGATGTTTGGGGTCCTGCCGTTGAAATCGTAGGAAGAAAGAAATACTACGTTAGTTTCATTGATGATTTCAGTAAGTTTACATGGATCTATCTCATAAAACACAAGTCTGAAGTTTTTCAAAAATTTCATGACTTTCAAAAACTTGTTGAAAGACAGTTTGATCGAAAGATCCTTGCCCTTCAAACCGACTGGGGAGGGGAGTATGTCAAGTTGAACTCCTTTTTCACCAAAATTGGTATCCGAGCCAAGAGGTCTTGAGTTCAAGACCCTGCCAACGCAGTATTAAATACATTAATTCTGCGGCCTACATCGATCCCTCGTCTAAGGACTAAAATAGATTGCCCACCTCCCTCCATCAGTTCGGACTTTTGGATGAGTTGGCTGGAGCATGAATTCAATATGGCGCACAGGATCGCCCGCGCCTGGTCCGCTGCGTATTGATGGCGCTGGCCCACGGTCTCCAGGGCGTGTGTCGCCCACACGACAAATCGATCCGGCGCGTGATCCCACGCCTGGTCACGTGGCAGTCGAGGGAGATCCCCTGACGGATCTGCCGGTACGAGGAGCAAGATCCTCTGTGGCGACAGGATCATCTGCGGCTACTATTCCTGCGCGTCCGAATACACGGTCACAACAAGGTGTGTTTAAACCTTTGATCCCAAAGGATGGCACGGCCAGGTATGACAAGAATTTCAAATTTGTGAACTTTGCTGCTACTGCTACAGAACCACGTGATCTAGCAGAAGCTCTAAGCAACAAAAATTGGAAACATGCTATGGAAGTTGAATATGATGCACTTATGAAAAATCAAACCTGGCACTTAGTTCCATCTAGACAAGGTAGAAATATAATAGATTGCAAGTGGGTGTACAAAATTAAAAGAAACTCAGATGGCACTATAGATAGATACAAGGCTAGATTAGTTGCTAAAGGATTTAAACAACGCTATGGCATTGATTATGAGGACACGTTTAGTCCTGTTGTTAAAGAAGCTACTATCAGACTTGTTTTGTCTATTGCTGTCTCTAAAGGTTGGAGCCTTCGCCAATTGGATGTACAGAATGCGTTCTTACATGGCGTTCTCGAGGAAGAGGTCTATATGAAGCAACCACTTGGTTTTGTGAATTCCACCAAGCCACAACATGTATGCAAATTAGACAAGGCATTGTATGGTCTGAAACAGGCACCCAGAGCTTGGTACTCAAGACTAAGCACAAAACTGCAACAGCTTGGATTCAGACCTTCAAAAGGTGACACTTCTTTGTTCTTCTTCAAGAAAGGGAAGGTGATCATTTATATGCTTGTCTATGTAGATGATATAATTGTTGCTAGCTCCTCTCAAGAAGCCACCGCAGCTTTGCTTAAAAACTTGAAAAATGATTTTGCTCTCAAAGACTTGGGAGAATTGCATTATTTCCTCGGCATTGAAGTAAACAAGATACATGATGGTATACTGTTGACCCAAGAAAAATATGCCAAGGATGTACTCAAACGGGTAGGTATGAAAGACTGTAAACCCTCCAGTACACCTTTATCCACAACAGAAAAACTGTCATTGCATGAAGGAAAAATGTTGAGTGCAGAGGAAGGAACTAAATATAGGAGTGTTGTTGGTGCACTCCAATACTTAACCTTGACAAGACCAGATATTTCTTTCTCAATTAACAAGGTCTGTCAATTTTTGCATTCACCCACTTCTCTGCATTGGACAGCAGTCAAAAGGATATTGAGATATATCCAAGGAACTGCTGGTACAGGACTCAAAATATGTAAGTCACCATCAACTACTGTAAGTGCCTTTTCTGATGCAGATTGGGCAGGATGTCCTGATGACAGAAGGTCTACTGGGGGTTTTGCTCTTTTCCTTGGATCCAATCTTATATCATGGAATGCAAAGAAACAAGCAACAGTCTCTCGTTCCAGCACTGAGGCTGAATATAAGTCTCTAGGTAATGCAACAGCTGAGGTAATGTGGATGGAAACTTTACTAGATGAGCTAGAAGTAAAAAGGTCACACACCTCTTATTTATGGTGTGATAATCTTGGAGCAACGTATCTCTCTGCCAATCCAGTGTTTCATGCAAGGACAAAACACATAGAAATTGATTTTCATTTTGTCAGAGAAAGAGTTGCTAGAAAACTGTTGGAGATCAGATTTATTCTAACAGGAGATCAAGTGGCAGATGGATTTACAAAACCATTGCAGGTTCGACAACTACAAGCTTTCAAGAACAATCTCAACCTTGACACGTTTAGATCGAGGGGGATGTTAAATGATATAGTTGTAGTTTGTGTGACGTGACTTATATCACGATGGTGTATGCGTGAGTTGTAATATTAGCAGGTTGTTGGAGTAGGAGATCCTTATCTTGTATAGACTTGGATGAGGGGTCAAGCCACCTAACAACCTGCGCCATGTACTTGTTCTCTCTATATAACACGCACGCGTCCCTGCACTGATTGCATACGCTTCCAATCTTCTTTTCTTTCAGCCTGTCGTCGTGCGCCGAGACGGCAAGCGCGCGGCGGCAAGGGGGAGGAGAGGGGAGGGAGGCGCCGGGGAGATCCATGGACGGCGCGTGCAGAGCGGCGCCTTTGCTAGGGCTAGCGGCGACGCGCGTATGAAGAAGGTAGATGGCTTGTTCGTTAGTTGGTACTTCCTCTGGCAGAATTTTACGGGCGTGCTAGCTGCTGTCCCGCTTCATTCGGCCCGCGGCCCACCGATGCGATGCGATGCGGCGCCCTGGGGTAAAAGGGCCAGCACTCGCGCGACAGTTGAAGTCTCTTTTTTCAGGGTCCTTTCTACGGGCTACTTCTCTTTTAAATTTTGATTAGTTTATCTGGCTTTTCCTTTAAATTTGAGCTTATCTGGAGGTTGGGCTGGATGGCAGCGAGACCTTGTGTTTACTCTGCACCTTCAACATTGTTTTTGCAGGGCTCCAAAACTCACATGGGTGCAACGACGCGCCTCGGTCAAGCATGACATTTTTCCACGCCAACAAATGCAAATATGCTACACTGTAAGAAATCTAGTACATTGTTATTTTACCTTTGATGCCTTCCTCACATTTCATGCTCTGGAAATAATCATACGAGATTTGAACTGTTCTAGCCTTCTAGGTATGCCAATGCTAAATATGTTAGACAAAAGACACCGCCACAGATAGGAGGTATGTTGAAGAATACAATGACATGTAACTTCCTATTGTTGACTAGTAGAGTGCCCGTGCGTTGCCACGGGCTCTTGAAATAGTTTGCAAGAGTTACATGTTAAATTTCACACGTACAAACAATAGGCTGCATTAGCGACTTTGCTTTGCCGTTAAAGCACTCTTATTTATTCCTTTCTTCCTTCTTCCAACTATTTTTTTTGGAGTGATATGTCACTATCTTTCCGTTAAACCACTGTTCCTTTTTTTTGCCTCTACCCACCATCTTAGTCTATCCACCTCCCTATCCAAGCTCACGACCTCAGCTCACAATCTCTCTTTCCACCACACAACTGCTACTAACACACACTTCTAATAACAAAACAGCTTAGAGCAATGTCCGCTTAAGCGTAGCTTAACCGCGATTAAGCATTTTTCTAAAATTGGCTAGAATTTGGCGGTTTTTAAATAACATGCACATGAAAATAGAAAACATAGCACATATCAATGAGTTCCTCTTCATTGCCACTGCTCTCCCTTGTGCTGATGCAGCAGCAGCTGCAGCAGCATCAGTAGCATCATCTCTTGCCTTCATTCTTATGCTATTCCAGTATTCCTCGGCAATTTCTGCTGCTGCAATAATTAACCAATGATTAAATGAACAATGATATGAGTACAAGTGAAGAGAGAGCAGAGCTGTAGAGGAGCACTGGATCTGGAGTAGAGTTGTAGAGGAGGAAGAGGAACAGAGGAGGAAGAGGAATAGAGGAACAGAGGAGGAAGAGGAATAGAGGAACAGAGGAGGAAGAAGAAGATCTAAAGAACAGAACAGAGGAGGAGCAAGATCTGCATAAAGGAGAGGAGGAGGAAAGGAGAGGAGTGAATCAATCCTCACCTGAACTGAATGGAGTGGACGTCGAGGAGGGGGACCAGGGAGCTGTGCCTCCAGGATCCGCTGACTGCCGAGGAGGAGGATCACCAGCTGCCGAGGACGACCAGAGCCGCCGCAAAATCCTCTCCTTACTCATCACTTCTAACCCTAGCCACCAGGGCAATTTGGGCCATGGCCTTATACCCCCGCTTTTTCCCTCCCGCCTTCACTTCCTGTGTTCCCGCCCCAGCGTTTCGAACGCTTTCCTATCGCTTAAGCATGGTCAGCGCACGCTCAGCCAGCGCCTAGCGCTAAAGCGGCCGCTTAATCTCGCTAAAAATCGCTAAACGCTTAAATCTACGCTCAGGGCAGAAGCGAAGCGCTTAGGCAACGCTCAGCGCTTAAGCGCGATTTATCGCCGCTTAAAAACGCTTTCTTTAACATTGAGAAAAAGAAAACAACATCCATCTCCTTCGGCGTCCTTAGCCGTCGATCAAAGTCAACGCAACATGGTCTCCTTCCTTTGTCTTCACTACGCCACCATGACCATGGCGCACAACAACTTCAGCGGACTCGCAACACAGTGGTGCTGTAGCAACACCAACTCGCAGCATCGCCGGAGCGTCCTGAGCCACTGTTGCAGCAAACATCACAATAGTTTAGTCGTCGTCGCAGCCGAGATGCCGCCGAAGCACCGGCTCGCAGCACGGCGGCGCCGTGGCAGCACCGGCTCGCAACATTGCAGCCGGAAAAAATGTCTCATCTTTAGCTCCGTCCCCCCAGCTTGTCTCCAGCGCCATGCCTTATCTTATATGTTGAATCAGTGCAGTGCATTATAGGCTGGAGAAGAGGAAGATTTCTCCTCCAAAGAAAGACTCCTCTTCTTCAACTAAATATGATATGTAGATTAATCATCTATGATATTCAATACAGCATGTAGGCGCTTACAAGTACAAGAAACATTGGAAATTATTAATCCACAATATTCACAGGAGCCCTCAATTAGCGTATTCAAACAACAATTATTTGTTTTTCCTCAATGCTAAAGATGTAAAATAAAAAGAGTAATAAACTCCAATTGTTATGGATATATTTCTCAAGGGAGAGTGTTGCCAATTCAATTATGAAGTGATGATACCAAGTAAAAAGAATCGGTTAAATTTAAATAGAGGGAGGGTGAGATTATGCATCTATTGATTACTAACCGGATCTACTTTCATTACAGAATAGTATCATAACATGGCTTACCCGCAAAAAAATAAGTATCATTACATGGCAATTTTAACTATTAGTTCATCCAGAAAGATTGCACATATGTCTTTCTATTCATGGCACAAGGTTGAAAATGGCTGGAATCACCCTAATCTTCTCTTGGCAACCAAAAGTCCAGAGCCAAATAAGCCCTTCCCAACCTGCTCTAACCGAAATACAAAGGACTCGACAGTATCTCGTGACCATAACCCACTGTTTCATAACCACATCTATCAAGAGCCATAACCATACTCCTAAACATAGCAATTTAATAGAATGGAGCACGCACTGTTTGTATCTTGAATTTTTTATCTTATAAGGCTAGCAGAAAAGGCACATACAACATGGCTCTGGACTTGGATAAGCTTTTTCTGCTATCTGGTTATGGTCACAGAAAACCAATTGTTAACATTACACTTTTCCTTGCAGTTAGTATGCATAGACCAAATCATGCTTGCAAGTACTGGAGTGTTAGCAAATATTTGTATCAATTCAAAATAATGACTAAATCACCGAGAGTGTAGGCAAAGAACAAAAAGATTGCAACGAGCTGTATCATTTGGTTCAAAAATGTATGGATGCAGGATGTTGTTTATGATTGATTGGTTAGGCTAACTTGTTACAGGCGAAAAACAAAATATAACTTACTTGTTAGTTGGCTGTCATCTTCCATCTAATCTATGGCCGAAGAAATAAATGAAGCTTCCAATGCATCATCAAGAATTAAAGTCAATGGCTCTTCTAGATTTAGAAGCTGAAAAATACAGATGTGTGTTAAAATATGTATTTAACAAATTGAAGGGAATCATAACTGGTTAAGAGATCATATCCGTCAACACCTATGATGAAAAGGAATACCCCAATACAGTTAGATATTCTCTTCCCACGCTCTACACAAGTTCGGAATGAGCCAGGGGCACAAAAAATGATACATTCTATTCTGGACAATAAATTGAAAACCGGTTTGCTCCATGTATCAAGAAAAAAACTGCTAGAGTTTAACACGTAAAACATTGCTCAGGAAATGATGTGTGCTTTATAATATTCTGAAGATTAGGTGAAACAAAACCTTGTTGGAGCGACACTGTTGCATGTATGAAAGAAATATCCAAGTTAAAATAGGCCCCCCGCCCCCCTACGGTTCAGTTTGTAAACAAAGTAGATCAGCTATTAATATGTGCAAACATCGTTTCTTGTAAAGCTGTACAATCAATAAGTGCCTTCGTTTCCTTCATAGTTTATTTGCCATTCTGTTTTAACCCTTTGGCCCATCTCAAGAAAAATGAAAGCCTCAATATACGTCTATTGATAATATCAAACCTATCTTTTCTACAACCACTTATATTGGAGGGACAACCTCCACATATCTACTCTTGATACACCTGCAGAGTGAATAAGTTTTCCTCCCTCAGTGTAATTCAGCACCACGAGAACAAACTGGATCGATCGAGCAATTCAAGCGAAGATTCAGATTCAGAATCATTGTACTATAACAACAAACTGGATCAATCGAGAGATTTGAGCAAAGATTAAGATTAGGAAACATGGGAGAGTTTATTACCTTCCTCCGCTGCATTTGTTTGAGGTTGTCATTGGCGCTCTGCACATTCTCCAGCCATCTACAGGGTGAATGATAATGTTGACTTTGCCGGAATCATCTCCATAGTAAATGACATTACAACTTTTGGAGCAAGTCTTCATTTCTTAGAATGTTGCCGAGATCAACTGGGTAACAAGATAAGCATCAGTGTAACAACAAATAACTTAGTACAATACCAAAACTGTAGAGCTTTCATTGAACCATGGACGTACCCATCATTATCTGCAATGATAGACATGTACGTGCTACTAATAATTATTCAAACTCCGCTTGTATCTAACAATTACAGGAGTTCACAAAGAAATTAAATGTAATTAGGTAGCTAATTGGTATAATTACTGAAGAAAACTACCCGGTTCTATATTTTCTAAAGGTCCATGTATGTATCAATTAGGTATGTCTCACAATTGTCCCTGTTCTACTTATTGTTGAGATGATGCATTCAGCCAAAAAATCTTGGTGCCAAAAATTAGATATGTGCACATCATCTGCATCTGAATTTTGTATCATGGCGCTGGACCATCACCTGCATAAACTGCCAAATACATCCATACAGATTTGTGCACATCATCTGCATGTGAATATGCAACGCCTTCATACATGGGAGGACAAGCGGGGCATCATGGTATTTTCACCTTCGGGTAACGATGAATGGCAGCCATAGCAGATCAGCCTGATATTGCGCTGGCCTCGTGGCCGCACGATGTCCGGCCCCTGCAGCCGCACCATGGCACTGGACGGCAGGAGCATCCTCCGCGGCGCCGGCGGTTCGCCACACTGCAGCAAGCCCTTGGAGGATGCCACCGGACTTCAGGCAACGCCACTCGCCGTCCCCAGGCCACCTGCGGGAGGAGACTGGTAGCGGCAGGACGTGACCGCCTCGGGTAGGAAACGCCTCATCTAGATCCAGATCGGGCAGGGGGGACGGGGTAGGAGGCAGGCGGAGGGAGGTGGCGGAGGGGCGGCGAACCCTAGAGAGGGCCGAGCGGCACGAGGAGTTGAGGATAGGACAGACCGAGGGAGGGAGGAGTTGGATCGAGAGACACAGAGGGAAAACCAACGGAGAGGGGCGGGGTTGTCGACGCAGGTGAGGGCGAGGGCGGGGTCGAGGGGCTCCACAACGTCCTCAACGCGGCTGACGCCGGCGTCGATGCGCGGGCGGCGCTTGAGCGTGAGGACGGCGCGGGAGGGGTCGCGGTCGTCGGTGCCGTAGAGGCGGACCCGCTGGGCGGCGGCGGCGGCGGCGAGGGGCCGCGCGGGGGCGTCGGTGCGAAGCAGGCGGGGCGCGAGGAAGGAGGAGAGGCGCCGGTGTGCGGCCGCGTCGGGGAGCCAGAGCTTGATCTCGACCTCCATAGGGTTGGGGTTGCGGCTAGGGCTGGAAGGGGCGGGTGGCGGCGTCTACTCTGGGTGTTCTAGGGATCGAGAGGAGCGGACGAAAAAGCCTACCAAAAAAACCAGTGAAAGATAGACAAAAAAACCAGCGAAAATAAACCGCGCAGACTATTCACCAACTGCTCCATTAGGAGTAGAGATTAATCCAATTTTGTGATATAAACCTTTCCCCTTTTCAGGTGAATCCTGACATGGTTATTGAATACGATGACATAGTAGTATTTTTGATCCTCCAAATATCTAATGTAAAATGCTTTACTGAATACAGATTATTGAGCTGCCAGCTCATAAGTTCTTCATGGGCACGCAATTTTATCCTAAATTTAACTCTAGGCCCCGAAACCCATAACCACTTGTTTTACGTGAAGCATCCTCAAAGCTCTGCTTTACCCTGTCTGATACTCCGTCTGTAAACTAATATAAGACGTTTTAGGGGAATATAATATACTGTTTCTTTCCTTTTTGATGTTAATTTAGTTTGGCAAAGCTGAGCATCTGACCAAATTAACAACAAAATGACATAAGCCATACGCTTGCATGCGTACAAGATTGATCGCAATGTCATGTGGACACAGTGGACAGCTTTTTTTCCGAAAAGGGGGACTCTCCGGCCTCTGCATCAGAATGATGCATACGGCCCTCTTATTAAACAAATAAATAGGTTCGAACAAGATCTTGAAGTTTCCAAATAAAAAAAGAGCTCACACAGAGCCAAAAAGGCTAGAAGACAGACTAGCCAAATAAAGGACGCCACAACCGGCTGGCAAAAAGAGAGATAGGTAAACTAATTGCCTATCCTATTACATGACCGCCATCCAACCGGTTGAACATATCCCGAGCTACCGTCTCCCAGCGGATAGATCCAGTAACCAAATGCTCCCTGGCCTGCGTCAGAGTGAGTAGCGACCAAGAACGGATCAACGCCGTGGCTCGGAAAATAACCTGCAAAAAAAGAATGCGTGTTGTCCTGTTAAAAAAAAATCATTTCTGCAATTACAGAGAGCCCACAACAAGGGGTAGACTCCTACGCGAATATGTCTCGCTAATTCGGGCTATATCCCGTTAAGCCACGTACAGCTAGGGCCCTTGCTTCAGTGTAAATCGGGTGCTGTCACCTTGCCAACCAGGTGCATCGCCGGTCCCGGAGCCTCTAAGGGCATCTTCAATGGCAACCCACAAAAATTCTCCCGCATCTGCCCGCGAAAGGGGATCAGTCCGCGGACACGGATGCGGGAGGACGACATCCAACGCTATCCGCATACATTGCCGACTTTTTTTCAACAAATCGGATGAAATTCATGCAACCACAATCAGATTTTATACAAACATGACGGATTTCATACAAACATGGAGAATTTCATTACATTTCGAACATTTAGCGCAAAAAAAGACCCGCCCCTAAACCTATCCTATGGCGACGGCGCCTGGTGTCCAAGCCCATGTCATCCTCCATCCGCCATCTCTATGAGCACCGGCGATAAGACCGACTAAGTGAAGGTGCGGTCACCGGCAAGGAAGAGTAGAACACGGGAGACGGACCAGCCCACATGGGACACAAGGCACCGCCGCCTCCCGTGGCCTACTCATCCTCAGAGGAGTCCGCGGCCTGTCCGTCGCTGGTGGACGTGTGGTCCACCATGGAAATGGTGGCGCCGGCGCTGTCTTCGCCTCACCGGGGCTGCTGATGGTTCGTCGGCGGCGTGTAGAAGGCGCAGCTGGCGTTGTTCTCCCCCGCAATCACCTGCAACTGCGCCTCCACAGCAGCGGCTTCAGCGCGAACGATGTCGTAGGTGGCACGCTGCTCTACCACAAAGTTGGGGTTCGCCGCGGCCATGGCCGCCACTGCCTCCTCGCTCATGCGCTCACCGTAAATCTGGCCCTCCGCCAGCCGGTGTTGCTCCAGAAGAAACATATTGCACAACTATTCCTCTTGCACCTGCTGGAATGCTGACAGAGGTGCCAGCACAGGCTGCACCTCCACCATGATGGCGTTGAAGTGCACATGCGCCTGCTCCATGGTGACGCCAACGTGCACAGGAGGCGCGGGAGCCAGGGCGGAGTCGTCAAAGCCCATCTCCATCATGGTGTCATCCTCGTCGTCGAAGACCTCGGGCGAGCTGTTCGGCAAGCCGGCCTCGATCCGCCTGGCACGACAGCTATGCCAGGCGGCGGCAAGGCCGGCAACCACATGCTTCATTTCCGGCAAGACTGTCTCGCAGTGCTTTCCCGCTGGCGGTCATGGCGGATGTGGAGGAAAGAAGGAGGATGTGGAGCGGATGTGTTGTGCTGTGGAGATAGCACGGAGTGGCTGCCCTTAAATAACGGATTCCGGTTAGGCCAGGCGTCAATGCAGGACGCCGAAGTGGGTTTCTCGACCGGCGAGCCTGGTTAATGGCGGCATATGGATGGATGGGGCATTGTACGGGCGTGGTATATATCTGTCCCGTCCCATCAAGTCGCGCATCTCCGGCATTGAACAGGCGCAGACACCGGAGACGCGTCGCGGGCGGCTCCCTCAGTCGGCGCGCCGCTTCAATGGTGGAGGCAGTGAGAGGTCAAGTCCGCCCTGAGCCGTCTTCAACATTGAGTGGCGCGCTCTACAGCGGCATGAATGCGGGCAGTTGGCACCAGGTGGGAACGTGTGTGGGCGAGGAAGAAGGGTTTTTGGTGGGCCAAGGCGGTCAGAAGCGGGTTTGAGATCGGTCTGGACTCCGATAAACCTCCCCATGTTTGTCTCCAGTTTGTAAGAGAAATCGTGTCCGGACCGCTTTGCGGACTAATACAGGACCATGTTGGATGGCTTCTGCGGTCCGAAGATAAATTTGCGGGTCCGCCTTGAATATGCCCTAATAAGACGAAGTACACAAAGATAAATAGCCTGGTGTTGACATGCAACATTCACATCTAGCAGCACGACAGCAGATCAATTTTCTTTTCTTTTCTGCATGTGTTTTTTCTTTTTCTTTAGCATGGATCTATCTCTCTGATCAACCAGGAAGAGATCGTTTGCTACGGCAACATGACGAGCCGTTTTGATGATACAATAAAGGGTTTCTACAGCTTCATATTATAAAGCAACAGCTGAGCATACAACTATCGATACAATAAAAAAGAAAGAAGAGAAAAAATAAGAAGGCGACAGAGGGATACAAGATGCTACCGAACAACAACAGTCCTGACTACACCTAGAACCAACTAGGACATCGAGAACCCCGGCGACTCCAGGACATGTCGCCGATACGCTCATGAGAAAGGAACAACCTGCCACCGGAGGAAGAGCATGGTCGTCAACTCCCATATCGTTGCCCGGCTATCCGTCTCGACAAGCTGAAGAGCTCACCCCTGAGCCCGGATGGACTGGGAGAGGACGACAGCACGATCACCACGTTTACAAAGCCACTCCAATTATCGCCACTGCATTGGGCCACAACCATGAAGATCACCGAACATTGTCGAGCAGGAACAACTAAAAAGAACGGCGGCAAACCGACCCACGCCAAAGCCGCAACCACCACTCACCCGTCCCAAGGCGGCGTCTTTAGGAAGAAAGCGATGGCAAGGCGCCGTCGCCACCCAGTCTGTGGGGATTTGGGGTTTCACGCGAGACAAGAAGAGGCGGGGGGCGGGGGGGTGAGTGGGCTAGGACTCGATGCCGACTCTAAGAAGTAGAACGACAATAGAGAGCCGTCAACATCATGGCTACCGCAACCCGCCAAGGGTTTCCCCCATCCGTAGCCCACCCCCTGACCAACCACAAACCGGCCACAGGAGGACGCCGGCAACAAGGTCGGTGTGGGTTCCCAGTGAACGCAGAGGTCGCCGTCTTCAGATCAGCCCATGGGCGCACGAGGCCGCCCATGACCGAGATCCGTGCTCACTACCGACTCACCGCCCGTACCACCAAGTCCAGCGCTCGGAACCATCGGCATGACCTCCCCCCCCCCCCCCGCCATCGGGGAGGGGCACCCACGCCGGAGGAGGCCACCGCACCTGCGCCACCCGAGCTGGAGGCCCCGCCGCCATGCTACCTGCTCTGCCAATCGCCGGCCAGGGTAGGGCGGGTAGCCCGTGGCCAAGGCCACACGCAGCCCCCGCCGCTAGATCTGGCCGGATCCGACGGGCGCGGAACCCCCACAGACCCGCAGCCACTGCGCCGCAAGAGCACGCCTGGGATGCCACGCCACCAGCCACGCACGCCGCCGCCCCGAGTATCCGCCGCCACACCTCTGCGCGCCAAAGTTGTCCCACGCCAGCCTGGGATGGGCGAGAGGAGGGGGAACGAGGCCTCGCCGCCGGCGGCAAGCGCCGCTTGCCGGCAGCGGCAAGGGGAGAAGGAGGTAGGGAGGGCGCGGAGTCCCGGCGGCTAGGTTTCCCCCCATCGCTCCCGGGAGTGACGCGGGGAGGGGGGGCAGCCGTTTCCGTGTTTTTAGGAACTATTTGGCGTTTATTAGTGCTGCTCTAGTTCCGCCTGTTATTCCTTTCGCTTGTTTGTTTGTTTGCTTGTTTCATTAATGATTTCATAACGGTTGTAAAGCTGGGGATGTACAGCTAGCTTCAGTTTCTAGCCTGCCGTCTCGCCTGCTTGTACATTGTAAAACAGAACCGCTGCTCTCCAGTGACTGAATGATTATAACCTAGTAGTATTTGGGAAAAAAATATGTACGAAACTGTTCTGATCTGAACTGCTGCACAGCTCATATGTATGTCTTCTCCTCTTTTTTTTTTGGTATATATCTGGAATGCTGTAATTTAGCAGAAACACGTTTCTATTTCCTTCTGGAATAGGGGGGAACAAATACAAGTACTAAATGTCAAAAATCGGTCTTGTTCAACCAAATGTGTTCTCTCCAGGGTGGAACTTTCATCCTGTTTTTGGTGCATCGGCCGGGTGTCTATTTGACAGGAATATTTTCTTTTCTGCGGGGCTAGGAAGGAAAATTGCCCGCCACAAACAAGGCTTCTTCGACGGAATCTGTTTAAGCATTCTGGTTCATTTAATCAGTTTATAAGCCATTGTGCTTCTCTTACAAAAATAAATAGATGGCGGAACGAGGACCACATCAACTCCTCAGAATATGAGCTCATATGGAGCCGGTGTTTAGGTAATGATTTCTCAGGATACCACGGGAAGACAACAGAGTGGATATCAACTGGCGCATATTGCAAAATCATAGTGACATTTCAGCATATAAAGAAAATTCTAGAGGTCGATATTTCAGGTGGCATCTACAATACTTACGAATGTAAAAAATATCTGGACTTGGATAACACCATAGTATGTTCTAGAATAGTGATATTTGTAGTAGTATGACTAGGATGATGACACTTGTCATATATCTAACAACGTTGTATACATGAACAAGCAACACCGATCTAACTAAGAAAAACCCAACAAATTTGCATTCAGAGAGGAGTGAAGGGCTCCAAATTGGTATTATTTAATTTTAGAAGAGTACACACAAAGAATTTGTTGGGGTATGTGATCCACAAAATGAGATTTCACAAAATTCGATCGCACAACCATTTCCTTACATAGAAATGCTAAGCACATAACCATTAATTATCCGCCTTAACACGCTATATGTATTCAAAAACTAAGATGGACTCTCCACTAATTAGCATTGGAAACCGGTCTGTCATGTGTTTTTGGACAAACTGTTTTAGTTACCATTAGTGTAGAAATACACTTGATCCCATGAAAGCTTAGGCTCTTTTATCTGTACAACAACAATATGGAAAAAAATGAAAAAAATATTATTAGGATATTCAGATAGCAAGATCTATTAAATTAACTCATTATTATTATTTCTTACCGAAAACTCGATGTTATTTTCCTGGAAGCCGGCATTATCTAAATTACCACCAGACCATGTGCTATTTTTTGTAGATTCATTATCTCCGTTGTACATATCTTTTGATGTTACATTGGAGAATCCACATTTCGTGTGAAAAAAATAGAAAACGTGAAAAAAGGTTAATTAGTGTAACATCTAATTAAGAAAAGTAACAAGAATAATTAAATAGTTGTGTGTTTATCATGTACACATGTACTATCAATCTTGTCCATACCCTTAAATGATTGCATGTGTATCACCGGATGACTGCCTGAATCATTCATATTATGGTTCATGCAAGCAACTGCTTGTGTCGTAATAATCTCTGGAAAGTTTGCACTAGTCAAAGATTGCATCATTGTAGAAGAAGCCTGCACACATGTTATTCGCATGTTGAGAAAATAAGTTTATGACATTGTTGGAGTGAGAAAGTGATAATGGTCTCTAGATAGATTTTCAGTAGAGTACCTGTAAGTTAGAAGAGAGCAATGATGCTTGGGGAGGTGTTAATTTTTTATTCCTTGTTCCAGTATTGCCCTTACGAAGAGGATCAAGATTCATCCTATGTTTCTGGAACACAATTTTTTAAACATTATAGAAGGATATAATCTTCACAAAAAAGAGTCTCCACAAAACAAAATAAGAGAGGAGTATGACTAGTTTTAAAGTACATGATTTTCTACACCCCAACACATGTTGATGCTTTCACTATATTAATTTTTTAAAGCAATGATTGAAAATCATAGGTAAAACTAGATATAATATCATATTTTTATGCTAGAATGCACTATATATTAGTTTCACCGGAAAACAACTACATTTGTAGTGCATCGAAAAACAAGGAGAGGCTAAGAAGACATCTTTATATGATTTTCACATAGTAGATAAATGCAACATTTTGCATGAAAATTTACCCATGCACATAAAAAACTCAATATGCACATTTTCTACTCCATTTATGTGAACCCGGTGCACATTTCACTTATCACATTTGTACTTTCTGTAAAAATATAAAGAATAGAGGACTATGTGGTCATCTTAATTTGAATATTATGTACAAAAGATACAGTCCAATTACCTGAAGGTGGCTGGCAATGTTCTCTCTAGTGAGTGTAGAGTCATTCATCAACTTAAGTATTTTCTTTGGCACAGCATCTAAGACCACATTCAAAAGAAAACGAGTTACCTTATGAACACTAAACTAAGTTATCAACACTACATGTAAAAATTTGCTATATATAAGATTGGTTGATAGGCTCAGTGATCCAATAGTACATATAAACCTAGTCCATTAATAATTAACTGTAAATTAGGAAGATGGGCAAACAATGATGATTAACTACATTACCTCCAGGGAGGAGTTTGTCATGTGCTTCCACGAACTTCTTGTGTAGTTCATCGGTCCAAATGACCCGGGCCTTCGTTGGCTTCTCGGCCGATTTTTGTTTCTCGTTCTTGACATTCACTTCATCCAGCTCCTCACTGTTTGTATCGTTTACTCGTGGCCTTCTCATCATCCTTCTTGTCGCCCTCCTTCCTGAAATTACAAAGTCTGTTGTTGTGGGTGCTGTCGCCACCGATGAGTTGTTGCATGGACTATTCGACATGGCCTCTAGTGACTTAGATCCATTGGTTGCTTCATTGTAGATGACATTCCTGATTTTACCGAGATCCTCCATCTCTAGGGGTCCATAGCGCTCGCCGTTTTTCGAAATAGCTATATGACATGAAATGAGAAATGTTAGTATAGCTAAAGTAATGAAGAGCATAACTTTTGTTACATGAATCTTAATGATATTGGTATTAATTTTGAGGAAAGCTTATAGTTCCTATTTGCGTAAATAGATGGTGTTTTGTTCGCAAACACAATGTCTAGTATGTAACTTTGATCGCTAGTTTTGAAGCAGAAAAAATGATTATATGAACTTCTAATATTATGAAATTATTTCTCATGCAAATCCAGTGATAGTATTGTGTCCCGATAAATCTGAATATGTTTTCATATGTTAAAAGACAAAGTTAATTATATAATTTTGACTACACATTTTCTAGAACACCATCTATATGGATAATAAAGACAGTCAGCCAGTCATGTAATTACCTGACTGCGCCTACTTATTTATTTATTTATCTCTGCCACCTTTGCGAAGACATTCATGTCCTTACTCTAAGTAGATGATATTGATGCATGCTACGCGATATGAAATAGTCTATTGGAATGACGTATGTGCTAATTATTTCTGACGGAATACACAAACCTAACCTCATGGTTCAAACATACTCTATCACACGTGGTATTATATTATTTACTAATGATAATTAACAAAAGGAGCATCTGTAAAGTGGGTAGAAAGTAATTATGTATCCACTTCTATGCAGGGTTGGTCAAAATGCTCAAAGTTAGATTGATTGATTTATGAGAGTTCTTGTTGGGCCTTTTATGTCATATATATGTAACATAGTGATTTCATCGGAAGTTGGAACTCTAGTTCTCTTTTGTTAATGCGAAAGCAGCGCAGCTAGTGGTATGTCGATGGTTTCAAAATGAAAGAAAAAAACATCAATCGTTAGCAAGTATTTCCCCTCAAACCATCATTAGCTATGCTATATAAGCCCGTTTAGATAATTGATAATTAACTGAAGCACACCCCTTACATCAATGTTTTTTGCGAGTACCCCTTAAATCATTAGCCGGCCCAACTTAGCAGTTAAGCTGTGGTACATAAGCCCGTTTGATCTATAGAACTACTCCTATATACTTGAAAGAAATACTTAATTTTTTTTTCAAAGAAGAATCTGGCAACAGAGCTCTAAATCGATCGTCTACTTGCTTAAAGAAAATTAACCACAAAACCGTTATCGCTCCATGGCTAGATATAAAACGGAACACGGTAGACTTAACTAAGCACAAGATCCAGTTACCATATATGCATCATCGCGCATCCCAACAATGGTTATCCATCTTGTTATTACGGTAGACTAAGTAAGTTGAAGCAACGATGAATATCTTTTTATAGTGTGCAAGCACTTGGGTCAAAGTTACGAACTTCAATGGAGAATTAATCTGGCAGCATAGCACTAAGTTTTTCACTATGTACGTACTTAGCTCAAACTAACTCTCGTACATAACGTTGTCAATACCTCAAAACCGTATCTCTCTGGCACTCCCTCGCTAGATAAAATAGAGCACCGTTCCCGCAAAAAAAAAGAGAGCACCGTAGACATAATAACTAAGCACAAGATCCAATATAGTTACCATGTGTCTCAACGTGCATCTCGCCGACGGCACACTCCAAGAGCTCAAAGGCCGGCGCGCCGCAGCCTAGGGAGTTCATCTCGACCAGCACGACCTCGAACTTGTTCCCCGCGCGGAGCACCGCCATGGCCGCCGCCGGATCAGTGCAAACCGTCACTGCAAGCAAGCAAGCAAAACAGCGTAGACAATAATAAGCTTAGCAAACGCTGCACGCACGAAGCAGTACGTAGCAAGCAACGTATACCTTCATAGTGGTCTCGCTCGCGGAGGATGGCGGCTATGGTGCTAAGCCTGACGGCGTCCGCGGAGACGGCGAGCGCGCGGAGGCGGCGAGGGGGAGGAGCATGGAGGGAGGCGCCGGGGAGATCCATGGATGGACGGCGCGTGCGTGGCTCTCCCCGTACGTGCAGAGAGGCGCCTTTGCTAGGGCTCTAGCGGCGACGCGCGCATGAAGGTAGATGGCTTCGCGGCCGGGAGGGCAACGTACGTACTTGTTCTAGCAGAATATTCCAGCTGTCTCGGTTCATTCGGCCCTGGGCCCACCGGGCAGTGGGCACCCGCATGCACCCGATGCGATGCGGCGCCGTGGGGTTGTTGGTGCCTACGGACGCGGATGATGCGGAGGCCTGAACTTGACTTCTAGAAGGAATTCGGTTTTTTGCCGTTGTACGTAAAAGGGCCATGCCCTCAAGCTCGCGACCGTTCAGGTCCCTTAGTTTTAGGGCCCATTCTCCGGGCCACTTCTTTTTTAAATTTTAGCTTATCTGGTGTTTCCTTTTAATTTGAGCTTGTCGATCAAGGCAGCAACGATATGGGGTGACGTCAACCAGGTGACGTAGGGTAACTCAAAAAAAGAATCAGCTGACGCAGGAGCTCAATAGACGTGTAGTAGAAGGCATGGCAGGGATGAGAGGCACTCGCGCAGCGGGAGGTGATGGCTGCAACAACCCAAATGTGGGACAAAATTACATAGATTGTCCTTGAACTCCCTGGCGCATAATGAAAATGTCCTCAAACTTGAGAAACACTGCAGTGCGGTACTTGTACATGCGAATACGTGACATCGACAGTTCTATCTATGGTCCCGGCTAAAGTAGAGCACTGTCGTGCCGCCCCGTGGTGTCACCTTTTCGTGGAAAGACCCCTCGCTCTTCCAGGAATGTACCCATGCCCCGCAATTCGTAGGCATCAAACTAAATCCCCATGTCTTAAATCCCGTCGTCTCCCCATCCTGCTCTCTGAAATGCCTAACCTAGCAAGTCGCGACGACGGAGGTCACTCCGACACTGGCCGAGATTCATATTCAGGTGGCAGGCCGCGATGCGGAGAAGCTCGCCATGCTCTGCAAGATCTGTAGCTGGTTTCTGAACCGAGAGATGCTCTACGAGGAAAAAATGGAGATTGTGTTGGCTGCCGCAAAGGAGGAGAAGGCGTGGATGATCAGAGACGGGATGGGGGGGATCCGGTGCAGAGAAGGCATACATGTCTCACATTGTTCACCCACCGGGTCCACAGGAGGATGCCGTGGTGCTGGTCATGGGGATGCCGGCACCATGAAATCAGGCAGTGCTGGACAACTACTGGTCGTCGCCGCCAACAAGGAGGACACTGCAGATGAGTATTGGAAATATTCCCCAAAGGCAATAATAAATTTATCATTATATTTTCATATTCATAATTAAGTTTTATTCTGTGCTATAATTGCATGGGTTGTTAATCATGAGATTCGGAGGAAAACTCAATTGCATGTGTGAAAAGAATAAACACCAAGTGGATACCTAGGCATGCCTCTAAGACTTGCTCATATGTTGATGATGATCTTGTTTTCCTGATCATGGGCATTGTTAAAGCAACAAGGATGCCATCAATAATTAGAACACATTGTTATCGGAACAATGGTGTTGCATAGACCCAACTTATTAATTGCTGCGAGATCACATTGTCATTATGTTGTCCGTATTTCATATAATATATTAACGTTTACTCACATCCTTAGACCATTAGATGTCATATACCAACATACCAGATGGTTATTTTGGGGTTATCAAACGTCACACTGTAACTGGATGACAATAAAAGTAACTTGCGGGTATACCAAAAAAGTATGTCTCGACATCGATAGTTCAAGACCGAGATTTTCTCCTCTCTCGTTGAAGAGATACTCTATAGACCCACTTGATATTACGGCATCATCATCGTCTGGCCAGACACATGTAATTGAGATCACATGGATATTGAAATATGGAAATGAGTAAAGTGAACAAAACCGACAACGAAGATAACACATATAGTGATCAAGGTGTTGAACGTGAGGATGCTAATAAAAGTCTCACCTCGGGTTTTATAAATGAAGGAAATATGTCCTAGAGGCAATAATAAAGTTGTTATTTTATATTTCCTTATTCATGATAAAAGGTTTATTATTCATGCTAGAATTGTATTGATCGGAAACCTTAATACATGTGTGAATACATAAACAAACACCATGTCCCTAATAAGCCTCTACTAGACTAGCTTGTTGATCAAAGATGGTTAAGGTTTCTTAACCATGGACATGTGTTGTCATTTGATAACGGGATCACATCATTAGGAGAATGATGTGATGGACAAGACCATCCGTTACCCCGCAAAAAAAGACAAGACCCATCCGTTAGCTTAGCATAATGATCGTTCAGTTTTATTGCTATTGCTTTCTTCATGTCAAATACATATTCCTTCGACTATGAGATTATGCAACTCCCGGATACCGGAGGAATGCCTTGTGTGCTATCAAACGTCACAGCATAACTAGGTGGTTATAAAGATGCTCTACAGGTATCTCCGAAGGTGTCTGTTGAGTTGGCATAGATCAAGATTAGGATTTGTCACTCCGAGTATCAGAGAGGTACCTCTGGGCCCTCTCGGTAATACACATCATAAGCTTGCAAGCAAACGACTAATGAGTTATTCACGAGATGATGTATTACGAAACGAGTAAGGAGACTTGTCGGTAACGAGATTGAACTAGGTATGAAGATACCGACAATCGAATCTCAGGCAATTAACATACCGGTGGACAAAGGGAATTACGTATGTTGTCATAACGGTTCGACGGATAAAGATCTTCGTAAAATATGTAGGAGCCAATATGAGCATCCAGGTTCCGCTATTGGTTATTGACCGAAGAGGTGTCTTGGTCATGTCTACATAGTTCTCGAATCCGTAGGGTCCGCGGGCTTAACGTTCGATGACGATATAATATTATATGAGTTATGTGATTTGGTGATCGAATGTTGCTCGGAGTCCCGGATGACATCACATACATGACGAGGAGTCTCGAAATGGTCGAGAGGTAAAGATTGATATATAGGACGATGGTATTCGGACACCGGAAGTGTTCCGAAGGGTACGGGTTACATATCGGGTCACTGGAAGGGGTTTCGGGCACCCCCGGCAAAAGATATGGGCCTTATGGGCCAAGAGGGGACACACACCAGCCACAAGGGGCTGGTGAGCCCCCCATATGGGCCGGCCAAGGTGGAGAAGGAAAGGGGAAGGAGGAAAGGAAAGAAAGGGAATAGGATTCCCCCTTCCTTCCCCTCCCCCCCGCTTTCCTTCCCCCTCTGATATATATGGCAGGGGCGCGGCTTGGGAGGAGCCCAAGTAGGATTCGGTCCTACTTGGGGCGCCTCCTGGCCTCTCCCCTCCCCCTCCCACCTATATATGTGAGGGGGCGCTAGCACACACCAGACAATTGCTTAGCCTTGTGCGGCGCCCCCCTCCACCGTTTACTCCCCCGGTCATATTTTCGTAGTGCTTAGGTGAATCCCTACAGAGATCACTTCACCATCACCATCGCCACGTCGTCGTGCTGACGGAACTCATCTACTACCTCGACGTCTTGCTGGATCAAGAAGGTGAGGGACGTCAGCGAGCTGAACGTGTGCAGAACTCGGAGGTGTCGTATGTTCGGTACTTGATCGGTGATCGCGAAGAAAGTTTGACTACATCAATTGCCTTGTAAAATGCTTCCACTTGGTCTACGAGGGTACGTAGACACACTCTCCCCCTCGTTGCTATGCATCTCCATGGATAGATCATTGCGTGTGCATAGAATTTTGTTTGTTTTCCATGCAATGATTCCCAACAGTAATGTATCACGAAACAACGAGGATTGTATGCGGGAACATAAGGTTCGCTCAATAAAGGTGTTCATATGCGGGGAAATCATGATTGTTGCATATTGCTAGCATGCCCATCCCCACCCCCCCCGTCTAACCCCGTCCCCCGTGCCGCTCCTGCGAGCGGCCCGGGCGGAACCCTAGATTGTCGCCGCTAGCTCCCCTCCTTCGCCTTCCCTCTCCCTCGCCGCCGCCGGGCAAAGCCAGCGCGTGCGTCAGCGGCGACAGGGCTACCTCCCTCCTCGCGAGGCTCCTAGGCGGCGCGGGACGGCCGGCCCTCGCGGCGGCGCTCGGCTCGGCGGCATGTGGGCCGCCGGCGTATCTGCGGGGCTCCCCTTTGGTGGCGATGGCGGCGGCGTGGTCTGCGCGGGGCAGCAAGGCGCGGGCTCCTCTTCCTCCCGATCTAATGGCGCCGCGGTGGCGCCAGCGCTTGGGCATGCGACGGGGTCTTCGAGGGTGGTCGGCGCGCGACGTCTTCCTCCCTGATCTGATGGCTCCACGGTGGCGCCAGTGCTCGGGCGGCGGTTGGCTTCGGCAAGCGGTGGCGGGCGCTGGGCTCTCGGCGGTGCTCCGGCGTGTGCAGGCGGCGGCGGTCCCTATGCGCGGTCGGCGGCTCCGGCTCTGACCCGGACGGCGCGGGGAATGGCGGCGGCCCGGCGTGGCCGGCGATCTGGATGCGGTGGTGCCGGCGGCTCGCTGATCTGCTGGTACTCCAGGGTTTGCCTGGTGGTGCTGGTGGTGACGGCGGCCCATGCACGAGAGTTGGATCCCTTCGAACTGATATGGGTGAAAACTTGCCTTCGGCTTCTGCTAAGGCCGGCGGTGGCGGCACTATCTGCGTTGTTTCCTTCTTGAAGGCATTGCCGTGGAGAAGTTCATGGCCACTCTCTGCTATCTCCGAGGGAAACCCTAGATCGGATGATCGGATGACGGCAGCGCTCTGGTGTCGTTCCTCCCTTGGGGGTGTCATTCTTGGAGGTACACATGTGATCGAGGGACCAGAGGACGGATTCTTTGGTGGAGCGGTGCTTCATCCTACACACTGATGGTGACAGATCTTGACGGCGTGGCGCAGTGCAGATTCAGAGTTCGCTGTGGGAGGATGGACTCGCGCAGGAGGACGACGCTGTCGGGCGTCGTGGTGACATCGATGGCAGAGAGACCTGGCACGGTGCATGCAACAGTACAGCTCTGGAGATTGATTGGTGGCAGGTGGCTGCGACGGCCTCATACTCGGCGGGCGTCCTGGTTGAGGAGTGCGCCGGACTGGTAGGTGACTCATACCCAGCAGGCGTCCTGGTTGGGACCTCAGGTAGATGTTTAGGTTTGGCTGCGATGTCTGTTTGGTATTAGGCCCAGACTATCTGCGCCCCTTCATCAATTGGATAGGTGTAGCGACAGTTGTTGCTTAGACGGTGGCTTTAGTCTTGCTGTTGTGTGGCTTTGTAAGGTCTTGTTATAATAATTAATAAACTGGTCGTATGAATCGCCCAGATGCAGAGGTCGGGGGTCATCCTTCTTTTCTAAAAAAAATAATAAAAAAGTATGTACAATTATCAAGAGTGTCCACATATCGTTCTTAATTATTGATCAGACCTTGATGTGTTCTGTGTCATATCCACTTATTTCCCAACCTGCAGGGTGATGAGTGTATTTTTACACTCGTTCCACCATTGCTTAAACCAGATAATCCCAAACATTCCAAGAAAAACTTTGATCTTATCACTAACACTAATTACTAATAAATGGAAAAGACTGCAAATCCCTCTAGTTATTTGTTTGCACATGAAATGAATAATTTGAGGGAAGGAAATGAAGCTATATATGGAAATATATATTTTTTGAAACGGAGGCAAAAGCTTTGCCTCATCTCATTAATAAAGAAGAAGATTTTGCCCGTTTAATTGCAGAAAACCGGGCAAAAACCAAAACAACCCACTAAGGGGCACCACCAGCCAACCTGGCTATCAACACAAAACCCACACACACAACTAAAGGAGGAGCACCGTCGAGGATGAGCACAGGTGGCATCATCATCACTCCTCCGCGAGCCAGCAACTCCGACTTCACCACAACCAAACCACCAATAATGACCCCTCACATCGGCAACCTGCACGAAGCCCGCATCGACCTATGCCAAACAGTTGCCTGGCCAGGAGCAGCGCCTAGATAGCTCCGACTTTGATGACGATCAAGCGCAGAAGAATATGCAGAGCTTGCGCCGACGAAGACCTCCTCGAAGACAACCGAGCATCCTTCATCGTTGCCACCGATGCCCCGCAGAGGCAGCTTTGACTCCACGACGAAAGGTACCAAGAGGAAACCAGCCGGACACGCCGGATAGAGCCGACTACCAAGACCCCGCCGCGACCCTGCACAACACGCCAGCAGCATCGTCGCCAAGCAGGACACCACACCGAGAAGTAAGGAGAGCCGCCGCCCTCACAACCGCGCGAAGCAAGCCGCCGCCGGTCAGTCACGCCCACCGGCTCCAAAACGAGGCCTTCAAGAAGGAAGCGAAGCGAAGCACCGCCATCGTCCGCTCAACGAGAGCAAGGGTTTCCCCCAGAGCCGAGGGGAGGTGGAAGGCTAGCTCACAGCGACGCCCTCGACAGGGAAGCGGCGCCCGCAGGCGTCGCCATCGCTGGCTCCGTCCACAGCCAGAGCAGGGCATTTGCCCCGAGCAGATCGGCCCCCACCTCCCCGGCAAAGCCGACACAAACCTGCAGCCCGCCACCAGCCTACAACCGCCACACCAGGCCCGGGGCCGGAGGTCTCCGCTCCCGCGCCGCAGCCACCGCACCTCGCGGGGACGGCGAACACGGCCACAGCAGAACCCCCGAAGGCCGCCCGAATCCAGCCATGCCCGGCCAGATCCAGCAGCCGCCAGCCTTCCCGCGTCAAGATCCAGAGCACCATGCTCCATACGCCGAGCGCTACCAACGGGAAGGCCGGAGCGCCGCCAGGCCCAGCCGTCGCGCCGCCCACGCGGCCGCAGGAGCCGTCAATCGCCACGAAGGCCGAGGCGCCGCCCGAGATCCAGAAAACCGCCCGCGCGGCACGGGCAGGAGAGCCCCCGCCGCCGCCGTCCGCAGCGCAGGCTTTGCCCGACCGCATCATTCGGCATCGGCGAGGGGGGCAGAGGCGAGGGTGGTGAGGGGCGCCGGCAGGTGGGTTCCGCCTGAGCCGCCCGGAGGCGACGCGGGGGACGGGGGGGTATATATATATGGAAATATAAAGTGTGGAGATCAAGCCAAATCAACTAGAGGCGGAACAGAGGAAACAGAGGAAAAGACGTCGTTTGGTACGAGCAGATGTGCTCGTATCAGCGCTGGTACTACCCTCTAAAAGCTCCGTGACATCAACACAAATACACTTTATAAAAGGCCCGAGGTGCCATTCGCAATGGAGAGCAACAAAGAGTCACCAAATCACCAGAATTACCATCTTCGTAGACATTCACCCTATAGTTTGCCATGCTCGTAATCAATACATCACATACTACGACAATGTATGTCCTTTAACAATCATTCATCGATCAACTTTTTCCATGTGTGATCTGATTGTGATGTATGGGCTGAGGCATAGCATTGCGTCCCTATGCACTTGTGCACAAAAAATTTAGTATTAAATTTGCTTAATTGAACATTATTCGTATGTGTTACCGTAACATATTTGTCTATTATCTCTTTCTCGTTCTGAGGCCCCGCAGGTACTCGGGATCCCGTAGATGGATCGAGGAGGAGGTAAAGTGCACGGATGCATGGAAGCGTATACTGAAAGTCAGTGACAATAAGGATTAGTACGGTGGCCCAAAGAAACTCCTCGGGGACCATGAGATGCAGTCATTAAATTCCCAGTGAGTTCATCTGGAGAAATTCTTAATAACTGAGGTAACCCCACTCAACAGTAAGGGTGTTGATTGGACAATAGACTCACAATGCGGGTTGATGATTACTAGTGACGTTATTTGGATGCATCCCCCATATCTACACATTGAGAACACATCATAGAGGTCTCTACGAGGACCATGTTGGAAATCAAGATAAGATCATGAGTGCAAGTATAAGGTTATAAGTAAAGTCCCGATGCCCTAGACATTTTCCGTACCATTAATTTTCTATCAATCATGCGATTTCGATCCAGGAAACTGGAATTTCTAACAACAACAATAGCTTGTTTGATTCCTTGTCTAGTAGCATTACTTCCTATGGGTTCGATACACATGGTCACCCTTGGGGGAAAAGGTAGGGACTATCTATATCAAAAACCAGATCAACTGGTGCCGTTGCCGCGGAAGCATCTTTGCTACTCTAGCAAGGTGACTAGAGTTATCATTTTAGTTTTGTTTTTTTCTTTAGTTTGTTTCACTCGCAAGTTATCAAAACCCAAGAAAATTATCATGGCTAAGAAACTTGTGGAGTTTACAGCTCCCAATGGAAACTTTATGCATCCACCTATTGCGCTACCCAATGTTGTAGCCGAGCACTTCAAGATCAAACCTCACCTTGTCACGATGGTTCAAAAGGCCAAATTAGAGGTCCCACATCCACGGACGTAGTGGCTGCATGCATCGTCCAGATGCAGAGGCCGGGGGTCCTCCTCCATTTCTAAAAAAACAAACATCCAAGGACGTTGGTATCCACTTACACATTTTCACATAATTATCATTATGTGATATGACGCATATAAATGACTATGCACCTGGCACTTTAAAGTTGTGTATATTCCTTTCTCCTTGAGAGGAAAAGCTAAGGAATGGCTTAAATCCTTACCTAGAGGAACCATCACCTCTTGGAACGTATGTTGCAGCATGTATGACAAAGTTTTGCCACCAAGAAAAATAATGCAATTACGTTCCAATATCGATCACTGATTTTAAGCAGGAAGACCACGAGCCACTAACGTTTGCATAGAATAGTATGGAAGAGGCAACTAGAAATTGTCCAAACCATGTGATGGAGGAATGGTTAATCCTTCATTTATTTTATAAAATGCTCCTAATCTCATGTCAAAAACTATGTTAGACACTGCTGCAAGAGGAACTATTATAGAAAGACCAATTGATGAAGCAAAAAACTTGCTTGATGATATGAAAGAGATCAATGCCCAATGGCATATTGAAAGGCCAACCACTAAAATGTAAAGTCCATCACCAAAGAAAAAAATGAAGAAAATGAGTTAATTGGTGTAATTAAAGGTAAAGGTGGAGTAAATGTTAGCGTTGTTACTAATATTGATGTTGATGTCAATTTTATTGCTCGTAATAATTATAATTTCAATTCAAAAATAAAATAAAATTATGCTCCAAATTTTCCTAAGCCACCATATCCTACCAGCCAAGGAGAATCAAACAACTATAATGGGTCGAGCACTGGTGATAGGCCTTCATGTGAGGAAACCCTCAACACTTTCATGACCGCTCAAACCGAGCAAAATAAAACCTTTGCCGGTATCTTGAAGTCTCACGGTAATTTACTTGGTGAAATGACCGTGAAAATTACTGGACTAAACAATGACATATGGACACTTCAAGAGAAAACCCGCAATATGGAAGCCTAGTTGGAAAAATAGTCGAGAGTCAAACCGTTATCCTTGCCAAATTTGCAGGAAAACCAGAACCTAATCCGGTTGGAAGTGTTAAGATGATAAGAAGTAGCGAAGATACTTAAGAGGAACTTGACCAAAGCCATATTCTTGAGCATAAATAATTAAATATTTGAGTGAAGACTTCGTGAAGATGATGAATTTGAGTCCCCACTGTTCAAGAAGATGAAAATACCTAATAACTTGGACCTAAACTCTATAGTCTTGAACTCCGCACATCTATGCCGAGTTGTTTGCTAGACCTATAATACTCTATCAAGTTCTATAGATATTTAATGATACCATGGAAAATGACACATGTACAAATGTTTTATAATACGTCAAGGGAAATAGATAAATTGGTGGAATACGAACAAGTTTTGTAATAAAATAAATTTTCATAGCACTAAAAAGTATTTATATGCTCAGATTTATGCCAAAACCTACTGTATTAAATATTTGTCTTAAAAAATAAAAATAAAATGGGACAAAGAATATGGTAGCAAACTTAAGTTTCATAGCACTAGGGTGAGCTGTTGCATGGACCATTCTGAGTGGCTTCCAGTGACTTAGATCCATTTGATGCTTCATTGTCGTTGTGCTTCTTTAAGACATCGAGATCCTCCATCACCAAGGGTCCAAAGCGATGGCCACTTTCTGATATTGCTAAATACCGTGAAACGGGAAATGTCAGTATAAATAAATTAATGAAGAGTGAAACATTTGTTGCATGAATCGCAATGATATTGGTGTCAATTTTGAACCAACCTTATAGTTCCCATATGCGTAAATAGATGGTGTTTCGTACACAAGCAAAGTGTCCAATATGTGACTATCACGGCTATTTTCATGTAGAAAAATAATGGAAATATAAACTTATGATATTATGAAATTATTTCTCATGAAAAATCGAGTGACAGTATTGTCACCCGACCAATCTGAAAACACTTTCATGTGTGAGAGTCAAAGTTAGTTATATAAGTTCCACTACACGTTTGCTAGAGCACCATCTGCACCTGGCTGAAGACAAAGTCATAGCGTTCATCCAAGTAAAAGATATTGATGCATGCTACGTGATATGAAATACTCTACTGGAACAAAGTATGTGTTATCACCCTCCATTCTGAATTGTAAGACGTGTTGGATATTTCAATATTCACTACATACAGATTGAAATGAGTGAACGAACACAGTAAAACACTTCTATACACATCCAATTAAAAAAGAAGTTAGAACACCTTATAATTCGGAGCGAAGGGAGTACTAATTATTTCTGACAGTAATACATAAACTCTAACTTCATGGTTCAAACATATTTTATCACATGTGGTATTATATTCTTTTACCAATGCAAATTAATAAAAGGGCACCCAGAAAGTAGGTTGCAAGTAAATTTATCAATCTACGAGGCACGGTTGGTCTAAATGCTTGAAGTGAGATTCATTGATGTATGAGAGTTTTAGTTGGGCTTTTGTGTTATACTCCATGTAACATAGTGATTTCATCGGAAATTGGAATTCTAGTTCTCTTTTGTTAATGCCAAAGCAGCGCAGCTAGTGGTATGTCGATGCTTTCAAAATGAAAAAAAAAACTTCTCCTATATACTTCAAAGAAGAATCTGGTAACATAGCTCTGAATCGATCGTCTACTTGCTTAAATAAACTTAACCTCAAAACCGTTATCGCTCCATGGCTAGATTAAACGGAACACGTACGGTAGACTTAACTAAGCACAATACCCAGTTACCACATGCATGAACGCGAATCTCATCGATGGTTATCCATCTTGCTATTACGGTAGACTTAATTAAGTAAGTTGAAGCAAACATGATTATCTTTTTATAGTGCAAGTACTTGGGTCAAAGTTACGAACTTCAAAGAAGAATTAAACTTGCAGCATACCACTAAGTTTTTCACTATGTACGTACTTAGATCAAACCAATCCTCCTCGTAAGGTTGTCAATACCTCAAAACCGTCATCTCTCCATCGCTAGATAAACTAGAACACCGTAGACATAACTAGGCACAAGATCCAATGTAGTTACCATATGTCTCAACGTGCATCTCGCCGACGGCACATTCCAAGAGCTCAATGGCTGGCGCGCCGCAGCCTAGGGAGTGCAGGTCGACCAGCACGACCTCGATCTTGTTCCCCGCGCGGAGCTCCGCCATGGCCGCCGCCTGATCAATGCAAGCCGTCACTGCAAACAAGCAAACAGCTAGCATGTTCACAGCCACAGCGTAGACAATAAGCTTGCACCGTTGCACGGTGGGAAGGCGATCGGCCGGCGCGGAGCAAACGCTGCACGCACGAAGCAGTACGTAGCAAGCAACGTATACCTTCGTAGTGCCATCGCTCCCGGAGGTAGGCGGCTATGGAGCTAAGCCTGACGGCGTCCGCCGAGACGGCGAGCGCGCGGAGGCCAGGGGGAGGAGCAGGGAGGTAGGCGCAGCCGGCGCCGGGGAGATCCATTGACGGTGCGTGCGTTGCAGAGAGGCGTCTTGCGACGCGCGCATGAAGGTAGATAGATGGCTTCGCGGCCGGGAGGGTTTGGTACTTGGCAGGTTTGTTCGTTAAGTTGGTGTACTTGTTCTAGCAGAATATTCCAGCTGTGTCCTGCTTCATTCGGCCCTCGGCCCACCGCCCAGTGGGGTTGGTGCGTACGGACGCAGATGATGATGCGGAGGCCTGAACTTGACTTCTAGAAGGCCATGCCCTCAAGCTCGCGACCGTTCGATCGGGTCCCTTATTTCTAGGGCCCGCTCTACGGGCCACTTCTTTTAAAAATTGAGCTTATCTGGTGTTTCCTTTTAATTTGAGCTTGTCGAGCAAGGCAGCGACGAGATGGGGGTGACGTCAATCAGGTGGCGTAGGGTAACTCAAAAACGAAATATCAGCTGACCTAGGAGCTCAACAGACGTCTAGTAGAAGACACGCAGCGGGAGGTGATGGCTGCAACAAACCCAAAGCTGGGAGAAAATTACATAGATTGTCCTTGAACTCCCTGGCGCATAACGAAAATGTCCTCAAACTTGAGAAACACTACAATGCAACACTTGTATAAGCTACAGCGTTGTCGTGCCGCCCCGTGGTGTCACCTTTTTACGAAAGGCCCCCCGCTTTCCCGGGGATGTACCCGTACACCACGCCTCATAGTCGTCAAACTAAAATCCCTTTGCCCCACACGTCTTAAACTTCGTTGTCTGCCTCTCCTGTTCATCTCCCATCCCTAGTCTTTGAAATACCTAGGGAAAAGCTTACCTTCAGCCGGCCGATCGCGTGCGAGCGCCCGTCGCCTCCGTGTCCGTTAGATTGACTCTTGATCAGACGGTCAAGAGCGCAACCCCTCCGTGTCCGTGTTTCTGCAACTCATGCCTTATTTCAGAAAATAGAGTTTCCAACTGTCTAGTTAGATCCCGTGGCAGGCGGAGACTCCTGCAGCCGGGAGGGCGACACCGGCGAGGATTCCGGCCGGATCCGGCGAGTATGGCGCATCGGCAGGAGGCCGGGGTGTCTGGGAGCGGCGGGGGCGGAGACTCGTGCGACTAGGAGCGCAACGACGGCGAGGATTCCAGCCGGATCAGACGAGGATGGCGAGGGGCAAGAGGCGGGGACATCCGCGAGCGGCGGGGCTCCGCTCGGCGAGGTCCGGCGGGGTTGGAAGCGAGCTTCATCCCGAGGACCCGCGATGGCAGCGGCACATGGCGCTCCCGCGGCAAGAGGCGAACAAAGGAGAAAACTAAAGGAAGGAATGGCGGCGAGGCGACCTGGTCGAGGTCCGATGCTCACCGGCGGCGGCGCGAAGGCGTGGACGGGCGGCGTCGATCGTCCCTCACCGCCATGTGGCGGAGCTCATGGCCTGCTCTTGCTGCTACCGGGTGATGAAGAAGACGGCATGTGCTGGCCATTGACGATGGCAAGGCCGCTATCCACTTCTGCAACATCCGTTATGTCGGCAAAAAAAAGTGCAACAAGATCTTTGTTGCGGAAAAAAATTCCACAACAACAGGACCACTGTTGCAAAAAAAAATCCGCAACAAGACCTTTGTTGCAAAAAGAAATCACGACGAACACAACTGTGAGCTGCAGATGCTTTTCTGAAACATAGATCTTGTTGCAAAAAAATGCAAAAAGTATCTTGTTGCAAAAAAAAACTACAACATGACCTCTGTTACGGAAGTTTCTGCAACACGACCTTTGTTTCGAAAAATTCTGCAACGTTATCTTTGTTGCAATGGGAAAGACGGCGCTCGGTCACTCGATGGCGTGAGATCTGACGGCTCGCGACCGGACCGATCTTTTAAAAGATCGGCCGGCGGACGGTAGCACGCCCCAAAGACCTAACCCTAGCAAGTAGCGACGATGAACGTCACTCCAACACCGGGCGAGATTCTTATTCAGATGGTGGACGGCGATGCGGAGAAGCTTGCCAGGCTCCGGAAGATATGTCATTGGTTTCCAAACTGGATGATGCTCTGTGAGGAATAGTTGGCGTTTGTGTTGGCTGCCGTGAAGGAGGAGAAGGCACGGATGACCGGAGACAATGCCCTTCTGATCGGAGATGGAGGCAGGGGTCCGGTGCAGAGAAGGCGTACAAGTCTCACATTGTTCACCCGCCAAGTCTGGAGGAGGACGCCATGGTGGTGGTCAGCGGATGCTGGCGCCGGCTCTAGGAAATCAGGCGGTGCTGGGCGATGATGAGTCAACATCGCCGACAAGTAGGAGGCTGCAGACGAGTATTTGAAATATACCCTAGAGGCAATAATGAATTTATTAGCATATTCTATATTCATAATTAAGTCTATATTATGTGTTATAATTTAATTGGTTCTTGATCATGAGATTCGGAGGAAAACTCAATTGCATATGTGGAAACAATACACCAAATGGATACCTAGTCAAACCTCTAAGACTTGCTCATGTGTTGATGATGATCTTGTTTTCCTGATCATGGGCATTGTTAAAGTAATAATATAAGGATGCCATTAATAATGAGAACACATTGTTATTGGAACAATGGTGTTGGATAGGCCAAGCTTATGGATGAGTGTGAGATCACATCGTAATTATATTGATAGTATTTCAATACAAGATATTAACGTTTACTCACGCCCTTAGACCATGAGAATATCATATACCAACATTACCATATGGTTATTTTGGGGTTGTCAAACATCACACTGTAATTGTGTGACAATAAAAGTAACTTACATGTACACCAGAAAAGTATGTCTTGGTATCGATAGTTCAAGAGTGAGATTTGCTCCTTCGACAATGAAGAGATACTCTTCGGGCCCACTCGGTATTATGGTATCACCATTGTCTGACCAGACACATGTAATTGAGATCACATGGATATTGAGATATGAAAATGGGTAAAGGGAACAAAACCGTCAACAATGATAACTAGTATAGTGATCAAGGTGTTGAACACGAGGATATCGATAGAAGTGCCACCTTGTATTTTGTAATGTATCGTGAAGCAAATGGAATTGTATGTGGTCCCATAAGGTTTGCTCGATAAAGATCTTTGTAAATACATACAATTATCAGGGTGATGAGTGTATTTTTACACTCATTCCACCATTGTTTAAACTTTATAATCCTGAACATTCCAAGAAAATCACTTCGACCTTCTCACTAATTACTAATAAATGCAAAAGATTGCAAATCCCTATTTTTAATTTGTTTGTACGGGAAATGGTCCATTTGAGGAAGGAAACAAAGATATACATGGAAATATGAAGTGTGGAGATCAAACCAAATCAACTTTTTCAACAAAGGGTGGATTTTATTTGCTCAAAATGAAGCATCAAGAGGATACAAAACATGATGAACACACACCCAGCGTCTGCGTAACTAAGATGCACACAGCCAACACCAACACACACACACACACACACACACACACACACACACACACACACACACACAAAACACACCGACAATTAGCATAGTCATATAAGACCAAAGCTATGGTCTGCGTAGGCGAAGGAAAAAGAAAATAACCCCAAAGCAATCAGATCCACGATCGGTAAAGTGTAGCAATGACCTTATCCGCACCAACCATCTTATGACACCAAATGGACAACGAGATTCTTCAACAACAACGCATTCAAGAAGGGAGTGGCGATCATGCGCCGCCGTCACCGGATCAAACGACCAAGTCTAGAATCTAAGTTTTCACTCTGAAGAATTAATCTGAGCATATCCAAGCAATGCTTTCAACAAGGTAACGACGTAAATACAACATCGCCATTGCCATGTATAACCAACTCGGTTCAGACCTGGGCTTTCACCCCAGAGCTCGAGACCGGGTACCCGAGTAGCACCACCATCGTAGTCACTTGTGTTGTCACCACCACTTTTCCGCAATCTCAGCAGCTAAATGTGATTTGCGATCGTCACCGTTGCACAACCACCCCTCTGCGTCAAGCCATCATCTGTAGTTTGCATCTCACCGCCGAAGTCAATCACCGAGTCTGAAGAGACGAACTCTCGTGAAGATCTTCCCGTGATAACCGCTTACGTGGAGCCGCAGGAGGTGACTATAGCACTCTACAACCACCACCACCTGGCCGATCAGGTAAGCATTGCCACCCGCAAGCCCACCGGATCTCACAACCATGCTAGCTCTCCGGCATGCCCTCGTCCGATCAATGGACTAGTAGAAGGAGCCTATGGTGTTTGTAACCCTCTTGCCACCCATCGGCTGCATGCCTGACTGGAACCGAAGTTGGCCATCCAACCACTGCACGCCTCGGGCAGCAAGAAGCACATGCTTTGTTGCACCGCCATGGGCTCCAGGCGAGGGGGCATAGCAGGCCGTGCAGCTCGCAGAATCGCGGGCAGCAGGGCGCCAAGTCACATGTCCACCAGAAATCGACCACTTCGTGTCTTCTGATGGCCTCATCGCCGCCGACGCCGGCCAGGCTTTGCCCGGCGACGCCCTCCGGCGGCGGTGAGGGGAGAGCAGCCGATGGAGGCCCTGGGCCGCCGGACTGGAACGCCCCGGTGCGACTCGTTGGAGTCGCACGGGAGCGAGATCCACTTTTTACAAAAGAGGCGCAACAGAGGAAATAGAGGAGATGATGTTGGTTGGTACGAGCAGTATTGCTCGTATTAGCGCTCGTGTTACCCTCTAACAGTTCTGTGACATCAGCAGAAGCACACTTTATAAATGGCCCAAGGCCCCATTAGCAACGGAGAGCAACGAAGAGTTGCTAGATCACCAAAATTATCACCGCCACCAACATCCGTTCCCCTTAGTAACCTTGACCATTACAATCTCCATCTCCTTCTCCCTAGCCATTCTCCCCTTAGTTTGACATACTTGTAATCGATGCATTGCATACTACTACAATGTAAGACCTTTATCAATTATTCATCTATCAACTTTTTCCATGTGTGATCTGATTGTGATGTGTGAGTAATCCCCGCAGACCATGGGCTGAGGCATAGCCTTGCATCCCTATGTACTTTTGCACAAGATTGTTAGTATAAACTTTTCTTCATTGAATGTATCATAACATATTTGTCTCTTGTCTCTTTCTGGTTCTAAGTCCATGTGGGTACTTGGATCCAGTAGGTCGACCAAGGAGGTAAAGTGCAGGGATGCGTGGAAGGCTATACCAAAAGTCATGACAATAAGGATTAGTATGGTAGCTGAAAGCAACTCCTTGGGGACCATGAGGTGCAGTCATTAATTCTCTAAGGCGTTGGTCTGGAGAAATCCTTAATAACTGAGGTAACCATGCGTGACAGTTAGGGCCTTGATTGGACAATAGACTCACAATGCAGGTTGCTGATTGGTAGTGACGTTATTTGGATGCATCCCCCACATCTACACATTGAGAATACATCATAGCGGTGTCTACCATGACCATGTTGGAAATCAAGACAAGATCCCAAGTGCAAGTATAAGGTTGTAAGTAAAGTCCTCATGCCCTTTCCACTTTCCATATTTTAATACGCAGGGTCATCCTTGGGAGAAAGGCATGGACTATCTACATCCGAAACCGGATCAAAGGTAATCAACCCTTTTTTTCTGGCGCCGTTACTGGAAAAGCATCTTTGCTACCCTATACTAGTGACTAGAGGTATTGTTTTAGTTTTCTGTTTCAATTTTAGTTTTAATGTTGTCTTTACTTATTTTTCTTGGAAGTTATCACAAACCCAAAAAAATATCATGGCTAAGAAACTTGGGGATTTTACAACTCCCATTGAAAATTTATGTGTGCACCTATCGGACTACCCAATGTTCTAGCCGAGCACTTCAAGATCAAACCTCAGCTTGTCACGATGGTTCAAAAACCAATTCAGAGGTTCCACATCTGAGGGTGCCAGTATGCACTTGCACATTTTCATAGAATTATGCTCTTTAAAGTTGCATCTATTTCCTTTCTTGAGAGGAAAAGCTAAGGAATTGCTTCTAGCCTTACCTAGAGGAACCATTACCTCTTGGAACATATATGTTGCAGCATGTATGACAAAGTTTTTCCCACCTGCAAAAATAATGCAATTACTTTCTAATATCAGTGGTTTTAAGAAGGAAGACCACGAGCCACTAGCACTTGCATGGAATAGTATGAAAGAGGCAATTAGAAATCATGTGATGGAAGAATGGTTAATCCTTCATTTATTTTGTAATGCACTTAATCCCATGTCAAAAACTATGTTAGAGAGTGTTGCAGGAGGACTTTAGGATATGCAAGAGAATCAAGCCCAATGGCATGTTGAAAGGCCGGCCACTAAAAAGGAAAACTCCATCACCAAAGGAAAAAAGAAGAAAAAATGAGTTAACTGGCGTGATTAATGGTAAAGAGGAAGTAAATGTTAGAGCTATTCCTGATATTGATGGTGATGTCAATTTTATTCCTCGTAGTAGTTATAATTTCAATTGGGTAAGTTAAAATTATGGTCCAAATTTTCCTAAGCCACCATCCCAATCACCAAGGGGAATTAAACAACTATAACGGGTCGAGCACTGGTAATAGATTTTCAGTTGAGGAAACCCTCAATACTTTCATGACTGCTCAAACCGAGCAGAATAAAACATTCACTGACATCTTGAAGTCTCGCGAAAATTTACTTGGTCAAATGACCGTGAAAATTGTTGGACTAACCAATGGCATATAGGCACTTCGAGAGACAGCATGCAATATGGAAGCCCATCTTGTCAAAATAGCGGAGAGCCAAACCGCTATCCTTGCCAAATTTGTAGGAAAATCCAAACGTAATCCAGATTAAAGTGCTAAGATGATGAGAAGCATCAAAGATACTTAAGAGGAACTCAAGCGAAGTCATATTCCTGAGCATACATATTCGATTGAAGACTTCCAGAAGATGATGAATTTGAAGCCCCACTATCCAAGGTAAACAATGATGTTGCTTAAAAAAATATTCACTCATCAATTTGCTATCAAGGGATGCGAGCTTGATACCAAAATTAAAAAGTGGCACGAGAAACCCGCTAAGCAAGAAGACATTTTTTAACCCACCATAGAAATAGTGATTGGGGTGAACAAACTTAATGCTCTTTGTGATCTTGGAGCTAGTGTTTCCACTATCCCAACATACTTATATGATAAACCCAATCTCGCTCCTTTTGTTATGAGTGAAATTAAATTGAATACATATGATTCTACATATACGCAAGCAGTAAGGCATAAAGTATTGTGTCATAATTCAACTTTATGTTTTCCCTGCTATGATTGATCTTGTTATAGTTGACATGACTGAACATCACATTGATCCCATCATATTAGGAAGGCCCTTTTTAAGGAGCATCAAAGCTAATACTAATTATATGAACGGAATGTAAGATTGTATCTTCCTTGTCAAGATCCTTTTGTCAAAAAATCACAGGACGAAGAAGTTGAAGATCTACACGAGAGACGAAATCGTCTTGAACGCTGGGAGTTACGGATGGATGTTCTCTTAACCAAATACAAGTGATTATCAATGCATTTGAGCTAAACAACGAAAGAAAAAATGTTTCATGGGAGGTAATCCATGCAAATAAAGGTTAGTGTAAGTTTTAAAATTCTATGTTGCGTAAATAAAGGAGTGATCAAAGCAAAAGAAGAGGAGGAGGAGAAGAAAGGTAATTACTGCCACCATATGTATTTATATAATAGTGCTATGATTCTATCGAATATTATGGAAAAGAATCCTAGTAGAAGTGTTGGAACTAACCTCTCGGGACTGTAAAGAAGAACCTAAAAGAAACAGGTCGTTTCAGGTGTCCAGATGAGAAGACGATGTCTGATACAAGCATGCTTGCTTATAGCGAAGGTAATACCACTCTCCGTAGAGATGCCCAAGTTTTCATAAAAGAAGATGGTGTCTGATACGAACGGCAACGCTCGTACCATAGGTCGTGCCTAGCAGGGAAGAAGTTGCCAACACATCCAGAAGAAATGTTGTGATGGGTACCCGCACTGATCCGATGCGGCCATGGGGTTGTTGCATACAGACGCGCATGCCGCAGAGGCATGCACTTCCCTTTTGGAAGAAATTCAGTTTTTTCGTTGTAGAAGGGACACCCCTCAAGCTAGGGGGACCGTTCAGGTCCCTTGTTTTGAAGTCCCAATCGTTGAGTCGCTTATTTTTAAATTTGGGCTTATCTGGAAGCGAGCTAGCGGTAGAGATCTACTTGGGCGGAGGTGCGCTGAAGGATGAGGATGGGTTGGATAGCGGCGAGATGGTGGGTGAGGTCGAGCGAGGCGGCGATGAGACGGGGTGACGTCAATCTGCTGGCAAAGGAGCTCATTGTAAATGGAAGAAGACATGGTTAGGCGGGTCCATGGCGAGAAGGTTTGGGGTTTGGTTGGCACACGGTGAAAAGCAAGGTGCTCTTTTTCTTCGCAAATTAGAGGTCATTTGGTTATGAAAATGGATGAACTGAGAAGCATGAACAAAATACGGGGGTTTTCATGCACACAAATTTGAGGACATAAGCATTTTTTAACGATAAGGATAAGACTGCTAATTTACACTTCATACATTTATAAAATATCTGATAAGTTGCACCTAAACTTTACTTTCTTGAACTCCACACATCTATGTCGAGTTGTTTGCTAGACCTATATACTCTAAAACATTCTATCAAATTCTATAGATATTTAACGATACCATGGAAAATGACACATGTAGAAATGCATTATAATACATCAAGGGCAATAAATAAATTGGTGGAATACAAACAACTTTGGTAACAAAATAAAATTTCGTGACACTAAAAAGTATTTGTGTGCTCAGATTTATGGCGAAACCTATTGTATTAAAGATTTGTCTTGAAATACACAAAACAAAATAAAACAAACAATGTGGTAGCAAAATAAAGTTTCATAGCACTACTGTGAGCTGTTGCATGGACCATTCGGCGTGGTCTGCTGGGACTTAGGTCCACTAGATTCTTCGTTGTCGATGAACTTCTTTAAGACATTGAGATCCTCCGTCGTTAGGGGTCCAAAGCGGTGGCCAGTTTTTGAAATTGCTAAATGACGTGAAACAGGAAATGTCAGTATAAATAAAGTAATGAAGAGCAGAACTTTTGTTGCATGAATCATAATGATGTTGGTATCAATTTTGAGGCAAGCTTATAGTTCTCACACGCGTAAAGATGGTGTTTTGTACACAAGCAAATTTTCCAATATGTGACTGTCATGGCTTTTCATATAGAAAATTAATGGAAGTATAAACTTATGATATTATGAAAAAAATCAATGAAAAGTTCAATGACAGTATTGTCACCCGACCAATCTGAACACATATAAGTTCCACTACGTGTTTTCTATAACACCATCTTCTCTACCACCTTGCTGAAGACAAAGTCATAGCCTTCATCCAAGTAAAAGATATTGACGCATGCTACGTGATATGAAATACTCAATTGGATGAAGTATGTGTTATCACCTCCATTCCAAATTATAAGATGTTTTAGACATTTCAGTATAGACTCCATACAGACTGAAATTTGTGAACAAACAAACTAAAACACGTCTATACACATCCAATTCAGAAAGAAAAAGTTTGAACATCTTATAATCCGAAACGGAGGGAGCACTAATTATTTCTGACGGTAATACACAAACCCTAACTTCATGGTTCAAACATACTTTATCCAATGTGGCATTTTTTTTACTAATGCAAATTAACAAAAAGGGCACCTAGAAAGTAGGTCTTAAGTAAATTTATCAATCTACTTCTAGGCATGGTTGGTCAAAATTCTTGAAGTTAGATTCATTGATGTATGAGAGTTTTAGTTGGGCCTTTTGTGTTATTTGTAACATAGTGACTTCATATAAAGTTGGAATTCTAGTAATGCCAAAGCAATGCAGCAAGTAGAATGCCGATGGTTTCAAAATGCAAAAAAAACATGTAATCTTGAAATTTAATTGTAGTCTATGTACCCTAAATCGTTGAACCGTAACTTGTAATCATCTTGTTTACCCTTTAAAAAAATTCTTTTAAAATTTATTTTTACTCTATGTTTCCCTTTAAAATTGTCAAGTGAAACAGAATATAAAACACACTTAAATAGCAAGTATTTCTATAGAAAGAAACACATTAAATCATTTGCTCGCTAAGCTTAGCAGCTGAGGTAAGACATAAGCCCATTTGAGCTATAGAACTCCTATATATACTTTCTCCGTTTTTTATTTACTTTGTAAGTTTGACCAAACTTTATAAATTTGGACCAGGTCTATCGAAATAATCTAAGCTTTCGCAATAATAATAATAATAATAATAATAATAATAATAATAATAATAATAATAATAATAATAATAATAATATATACATATACATATACATATATATATACACACACACACAATGATTCTAATGCTATTGATTTGGTACTGTGGAGATTAATATTATTTTGTATAAACTCTGTCAAAAATTAAAATTTTGACTCGAGACAAAACTAATATGTGAAGTAAATAAAAACGGAAGGAGTACTAAATTTTCCGCTGTTTAAATACGTGCATGGTAGGTTTAACTAAGCACAAGATCAAATTACCGTATGCATCAACGTGCATCTCGCCAATGGCACACTCCAAGAGCTCCAGCGCTGGTGCGCTGCAGCGTAGAGAGTACACATCGACCATCACGGCCTCGAATGGCCACCCCATGTGGCCCGGGCGGAGCTCCGCCATGGCCGCCGCCGGATCGGTGCAAGCGGTCACTGCAAGCAAGCAAACAACACATATATAGCATCACAACCACAGCGTGGGCAAGCTTGCATGCATGCTCGTACATAGCAAGGGTGGCGAACGCGATCGAGCTAGCAAACGCTGCACGCACGTAGCAAGCGACGCACCTTGGCCGTAGCCTCCTCGGCGGAGGAGCTCCTCCAGGTAGATAAGTATGAGGGCGCGTGCAGAGACGGCGAGCGCGCAGCGAGGGGGAGAGGGAGAGGGGAGGCCGGCGACGGCCATGGATGCCGCGCGCGTGCGTGTAGAGCGGCGCCTAGCTAGGGCTAGCTACAACACGCATGAAGATAGATGGCGGCCGGAAGGGTTGGTAGATTTGTTAGTTATGATGTTTTTGGTTGCTCACGTGGATTTTGCATGCAACGCATATATGTCTCATTTGGGGCTGTTTGAGGAAAAATAGGCAAAAAAAAAACTAACATTTACATGTTATTTGGTTGTCTGGACTAATGCAGCCATTTTAGAGTCTACTGTTTGGTTGCCTGCATTTGTGCTTCGGAGTGGCATACGACAATTGTTTGGCTGCGTGCAAGTATCTGTTCTGCTCACCATTTTTAGATGTGGTGACCTTACCACGAAATGCAACACTACACAGTAGGCATCACATATATATATATATATATATATATATATATATATATATATATATATATATATATATATATATATATAACAGCACTACCTAGTTAACACCACACGTCCACATGACAGACAAACAACAGATAAACTTAGTAGGGGATAAGTTTTAAGACAGCAAAGGCATCCCATGCCCCTGCACGACACCAGGGTGCTGATCCCTGGGCAACATATTGACAGTTTCACAGCACAAGTTCAGACCATCAACACTAACACGTTCATACTAACTAGTTGATAATAACTGGCGACCTAGAGGGCAAGACTGATGTTGCTGATACAACTGTACCTCTGGTAGCGGACCCTGCACATGATGGATCTGTTCGCGTTGTACATCTGCACCTTCAGGCCAAGGCAGGATATCCACATGACGAGGAAGTCGTTGATGATGATCCTGTGGCGGTGGTAGAAGTACTTATTTGGACCTGCACCCGGAACTCGCACCGCTTGTTTGCCAAGAGCATGATGACGTGAGGAGGCTTCAGCACCAGCCACTACTTCATCACCACCCTGAAGGCCGGCGGGATGATGATCGTGGCGATATCCTTCTCGTCCTTGATCTGTATATAGAAGCGTAGCGGCTCTCGTGCCCCTCCTCCTGGCTGGTCCTCTGCCTACATCCAATGCCCAGCGGCTGGCTCATGGCAGCGACCCTGCCAGGCAGGTGCACCTCTTGAGTCATCGGTTCGTTGGGATCAGGTCCTCGGCGCCCTCTGCGCCAGCCACCACCTACGCTCCTTCAGCGGCGTTGTCACACTCTTCCTTCACAATCTTGTCAGGTAAGAGGACCTGTGTTAGTAAACATACCATGATCAGATCATTGCACTAATCATTGGGAAGCTACGTAGTGAGTAGCAGATGCAAACGATCAGTGCTATGATCTGAACATAGCACTGCCCAAGTACACCTGTTATTGATCAGTGGCAGTTGCAAATTTGGCAGCATGCACAAATGCAATGATCAAAAGTGCCGAAAATGGGTTCAAATTTGGTAGCATTCACATTGATCCTACTACCTATACGAGCAAGCACATTGGTCCTACTACGTATATGAGCATGCACATTGGTCTTACTAACTCTAGTGAGCATGCATGTACTACGATCATGTAGAAACCTTAACTACGAACAACAATGAACTATAATTGTGAATGAACTAAGAACAACACAAATCTAGCAACAACATAGCATCACTTCCAATCTAGCATCAACACCTGAGAAGTACTAATCTAACAATCTAACATCAACACATGATCATGCACCAATTCTGCATCAACCCCCGAGGCAGTTGCCGTCTACATTGTCAGTCAACCGCAATCGATTAGATTCGAGTCGATTCAATTAAATCGAATTGGATCAAATCCAATCCAATCCTTGTTAGAATAAATCCGAGGCATACCGTTGATCATCCAAAGACCAAGCAATCACACGAGCACGACACCGAGATTTGTTAACGAGGTTCACCATATGACTACATCCCCGGCGCCTGACTATGGGCGCTCCTTCCCATGACACCGTCACAATACTGCACCTGGTCGCCCTGGACACCGGCACATGCCGCCGGCTTCCCCTGCGTTCCGGTGCTATTATGTTGGCATAGGTTACATCGTATGTCTACCCCCGCTATATATGAGAGGTCTAGGATACAAGTGTCCTACTTGACACGACTCCATATCCTGTCTAAACACAATACTACTGAGAGTCCAACTGTAACCTACTTTATACACAATATTCGACACAACTCTAACAAACTCCATCTTGGCGAATATTCTCCACCACCTTGAATTCGTCAATGCGTCAAACTTCCATGTACATTGGACTTGAGCTTATCCCATGAGTACCACTGCTACTCCAAAGACTCCATATAACTTCACCTGCAACTTGTAGTCCCTTCTTTTCTTGACCACAGTCAATACTCGAGCAAAGTTAAGTTCCTTGTTACTCCAGTCTGTGCTCCCAACTTCCAGAGTATCCGTCCAACACCATCACACACTGATCACTGACCTACGTGAAACTAAACAACTCACATATTGGGTGTCACATAAGAGTTACCTGAACCCAACATCACCGCTCCTTTCTTGAACGCCTGTCTGAAACTTGAAGGAATTTCACCATTGCTTGTAGTCATCCCGAGTCAAATTCGCAGTTGTCTCACCACATGTATGACCACCAGTGCCCTGGCCCGTCTCCATGCCCCGTGCGTACCACACACCTCGCCGCTATTACCGCGTCGAGCCCTCGCTGTCCCGGTCGAGTCTCAAGGGTCGCGACCCACACCACTCAACCCCCACTGCAGGGTACCACCGACCGATGACGAGTTTCACGCTTCCATCAGACTACTGAGCTCCAGTCCGAAACTGCATGTCACTCGCTTTTTCCCGCCGCTGAATAGGCTTCGATTCCCCGGATCCTTACACCGTAGCCCCTCAATCCAGCTCCACCTTCAATATGACTCCATGGTAGATGATCAGTCCACCCTCACGCCCCGTCGACTTCAAGCTCCGTGTGTACACCACCTTGAATCAACCCCGCGCCATAGTATTGTCGAATTCACACAAGTCCTTGGGCCCACGCCACGTGTTTCCACGCCCTAGAAGTCGGCCACCATCAGCATCACGCTCCTACGTCGTCTTCGCCGATCTCACCACCATCTTCTATACCAACCGACTTGCGTCGATCCGTCAGATTGCCTAGTCCGACCCAGCCGAACTCATTTGACTGTATGACACGCTCGAGGCTCCCAAATCGTCTTCCGCGAATTTCCATCACATGATACTTCCATCTCAGCTGTCATGACTTCCCCCAACGCCTTCAAGCATCCCTGTTGTGCCAACAAATCTTTCACCCGTGTCTGCCATAACCTAAGGTTTCCAGTTCCATGAACTTCTCCACCTCAAACCTAGTATCCGATGACACCATGGTTCTTCATATAGCTGACAATATGAAAAATTATCCGAGCTTTCCACGCGATGTCCCAAGTACACAATCAAAACCTTCACGTACTATTTAACGAAACCAAATATTTCTTTGGCCTTCACGTGATGCTCCCTTGGCTTCAACTTCCCATGCTTAGCTTGCTTTGCCAAAGTCAACGCCTCCTGCCAATTCCGATGGATGCCAACGTAATGGATTATTTCCCTGGCCAAATTGATCTGCTGCCTCTCGTGTCTTTGTCTCCTTTGCCGGCTGCTGCCGCTCCTATTAACCAGCGTGTAGGTCTCCGCAAAAGAGACGAGGGGAACACGGCTCCTCTCGGACTCGGTCCTGATTTTTAGTTCCAAAACAGAATCTCGTACGCTACCTTGCAGTCACGGTCGAACGCCCACGCGGGCTTCCTGAGCGCTGCCATCATCTGGCCGCTCCACGACCTGGCGTAGCTGCACAATCCCAATCGATGCATCGATGCCGCCTTCTCAAGCGCACTTTCGCCGCTGCCGCTTCCGCGTTTGTGACCGCTGTACGCTCGCCCGATTGATCCTTCTGATCCATCGCCGCACGTCAAGTTTGCTGCGCGTACACGTGCTTTTCACTCATATGCTTTCTTCAATCTTGCCGAGTACCACGCCGCACCCGGCTGCATCTCAAACTTGATTCTTCCTTCAGATCAACAGTCCACCGAGACATCGAACAACCTAGCTCTTGATACCACTTGTTAGAATAAATCCGAGGCATACCGTCGATCATCCAAGGATCCAAGCAATCACACGAGCACGATACCGAGATTTGTTAACGAGGTTCACCATATGGCTACATCCCCGGGGCCTGACTATGGTCGCTCCTCCCCATGACACCGTCACAATACCGCACCCGGTCGTCCTGGACACCGGCACATGTCGCCGGCTTCCCCTGCGTTCCGGTGCTATTATGTTGGCATAGGTTACATCGTATGTCTACCCCCGCTATATATGAGAGGCCTAGGATACAAGTGTCCTACTTGACACGACTCCATATCCTGTCTAAACACAATACTACTCAGAGTTCAACTGTAACCTACTTTGTACACAATATTCGACACAACTCTAACAATCCTAGTACTCACTAAGCACAAACCCTAAACTACAGCTACGAGCAAAGGGGGAAATGGCACTTACCGGAGCGGTTGCCATTGGAGCGTAGGCCGGCCAAGAAGCAAACCCTAGCGGAAACACGGGGCTGCCTGAAGAGGATGACCCTGCCATGTCCCCGGCCGTCGCTGATGCGCTGGTGCTCCTGGTGACGTGCGTGGTAGAAGAAGAGTGCGATGTTGTCCATGGCCCTGACGCGCTCCTCGGAGAACTCCCCCACCTCCTAGGGAATGGTTGTAAGAAACCCTTCCGGCCAAGACTGTCACCGTCGTAGCCAATGGGATTCCTTCTGCCACCATAGTCGAACCCAGGACCAGTAGGTCCAGAAATGGAGGCGGAGCCGTAGCGACCACGGCACATTGGTCGGAAGACACAGCCTGGTGTAGAAGGGGGATGACGCGCAGATGGCCGCCATGAGGTCAATGCCGCTGTATGATAGGTTGGCCACCCATTGTTCTTGGATTGGGTTGCTGCCGGTGATGATGGGGGTGGAGGCTGCGCGGTGGCGGGCGTGCCATTGGAGGAGAGCACGAAGGGGCGGTGAAGGAAAGGGACGGAGAGCGGTGTGAATGAGTGGGAAGTGACTGGCGAGAGGGAGGAGTTATGAGACGTCACATTTGTCTCTCGTGCTTCCCAATGCGTGTAGGCAAGGGGCACGCGTGGTTCAAGCGAGCCTGGCTCGCAAAAAATGGCCGATTCGATCGTTCGTATGCAGACCCAGAGGTGCTTTAAGAATCATGGACTGAAAAGCAGATGCAGGCCACACAACCAAACAACCAAAAACATCCCGTGTGGGCCTGGTTGGCCTATATGCTGGCAACAAAACACGTCATTAGTGCTTGTAGAATGCATGTACCACTCATTCGGCCCTCGGCCCACCAAATTCGCATCCGGGCGCCTTGGGTTGGCGGAAATCCTATTCCTCATGAAGGTCGACATAGTGAATTGGACCTGCCCAATGCACAATTCCTCTTCCGGTTTTGGGAAGGTTCTAGAACCTTCTGAGGGGTACCGCTATGTCTTGAGACAAGCTGTCCGCTTGCATGAACCAACGAAGTAATGGGCTAGCTCGTTCATACACTCGCTTTCATTCTTTCTTTTTATTTCTTTTTATTTTTTTTATTTTTTTTATTCTTAAAAACTACACATATTTAAAAAAATACTTAAGTTTGAAAAAAAATGTTTGTGCAACTATAAAACATGTCTATACTTTCAAAAATTCTAAATAAATATTATTGCAAAAACACTTAAAGTAAAAATATTTGGAGAAATAATGTTAACCAAGCATTTGAAAAATGTTAAATGTGTATAGAGAAAATGTTTGTCATGCACGCATAAAATGTATACAGTAAAATACAAATGTGTATGAAAAAAATTGGTCGTGTATTTAGAAAATATTAATCTTATATTTAAAAGATGTTAATCAAGCATTTAAAAATATTAAATATGTGTAGAAAAATGTTGTCCATGTATTCAAAAAGTGTTGACTATGTATTTAAAAAATGTTAATTTTATATTTGAAAAATGTTAATCAAGCATTTGAAAATGTTTAATGTGTATCGAGAAAGTGTTGACCATGTCTTCTAAATTTTTTAATCTAGTATTTGAAAAATGATAATCAAACATTTGAAAATGTTAAATTTCTACCAAACAGATGTTGACCATGTATTAAAAAATGTAAATTTTTTATTCAAAATTTTTACTCAAACATTTAGAAAATGTTTAAATGTGTATGGAAAAAATGTTGACAATGTATTCAAACAATATTTTTCTTGTATTCGAAAAATTTGAACATGTATCACAAATATGTATTAGATATATACCAAATAATGTAAAGACTGTATGGGAAAAAGTAGACATCAAAAGATGTTAAACGTGCACAAAAAAGTGTTCTTAGTGTACAAGAAAAAATGTATATTGTGTTTGAAAAAATGTTGACCATGTATTGAAAAATGTGAATTTAATATTTCGAAATGTTAAACGTGTATATAAAAATGTAGATATATACAAAAAAATGTACAGTGTGTGTGGAGAACAAAATAGTTTTCAAAAAAATGTTAATCATGTATTTCAAAAACGTTAAACATGTAAATAAAAATGTTTATGATGTATACACAAAATGTAGAATGTGAAGTAAAAAAGTTGACGTGTGTCGAAGAAAAATGTAACTGATAAAATCGACAAAGAAAAAAATAACCCAATAAAAAAGAAGAAAGAAAAATGATGAAAACCAAAAAAGAAAGTGAAAACCGACGAAAACCGATGAAAAATAATGGAAAAGTGAAACCGAGAAAGAAACAAAGAAATACAGAAAAACAGTGAAAACCAACAAAGAAAAAATAAAAAGCCAAAGAAAAATGAGAATATATGAAAGAAAGGAAAAAAACCAATGAAAACAGACGAAGAAAGAAAAGCAAAGCAAAGAATAAACCAGGAATAAATTGTAGTAAGCCGGTGAAAAAACAAATAAAAAATAAAAAAAACAGAGAAACCCGTGAAAAAGAAAAAAAGTGGAAAAAAACAGAGTAAAATGTAGCGAACGCTACCAGCCAGGGTGTGCATTCGGTTTTTTCTGTTTGATTCGATTCGGTTTATAGTTTATATGGTTTTTCACTTTTTATATTTCGGTTCAGTTCCGGTAATAGCCAAGGTGTAGTAAACGGTTTTACAAATTTACAGTTCAGTTTCGGTAATAACCATTTACTTTTGGTTCGATTTTGGTAATAACCAAATTAACCAAAGTTTACCAAATTATTGGGCCAACACATAACTTTTCCACGTGTAAATGCATTGATATATATATCACTCAAACTGAAGAACTAAATAGGCTCGAAAGTATTACACTATAGCAGCCCATTAAACTTTTGGACCCAAGAAAACTCAATTTTGGTTTATTGGGTTTAACCATATGCTTTTTGGTTTGTAATCGACAAAAAATGAAATGCGAATGGTTTTCAGATTCTAAACTGAAACTGAAAACGAAACCTGAAACAAAAATTCCAGCGCGGTTTGGTTTTTTGGTTCAGTTCGTGGTTTTCGGTTCGGTTTGCACACCCTGAGCTACCAGAGTTCAAGAAAACGTTCCAGAACGATCTTTCGATCCAGAGCTAAGAAACGGGCTGGCCCAGTTATGTACTGAACAGAAAAAGCCATTAGCGACTGAGAAAGTAGTCTCGCACAAGGCAAGATATAGCTCTCGCACCTTCTGAAACACATTCTTTTCGTTTTTCTATTCTTTTATCATGTTTTTTCCAAAATTTACTTCCCGTTTTCTATTTAATTTTACATTTTTTATTTCTCCTTTTGCAAAAAATCCTGAACACCTTTTGTTAATTTCCTTTTTTTTGTTTTCCTTTTGACATTCATAAGATTCCAAAATTCTTCACCAAATTCAAATATTGTTCATCAGTTTCAAAACATGTCAATGAGATTCAAAACATCGTCATCAATTAAATTCTGTCCTTTTAGGGGTAATTTAATTTTTTGTTGATGAAAGTCAAAAAAATATTCATCAAATTCAAAAAACGTTCATCACAACACAAAAAATGTTCCTCATATTTTTCAAAATGATCAAAACTCAAATTTAACATTTAAGAATCAAATTCAAAACAGTTCAACAATTTCAAAATGTTCTCATCAAACACAAAAATGTTCAATTTTGAAAAATTCCTAATGTTTTTTGCATTGGTGAACTGTGAAGTTCATGATTTTTTTTGCCCAATTAGTGAATATTATTTCGTATTTTGAAAATTTTCATATTTTTTATATTTTTGAAATAACTGAATATTTTTTACATTTGAGGAATTTTTTTATTTATGAAAAGAAAAATCTAAATCATGAACATTTTCCGGAAATCCCGAATTTGATATAGTGAACCAAAAAAGAAAAACATAAGAGAAATAAAAAAGAAATGGAAAAGGAAAAAACTAAAGAGATAAAAAGGGGCGCCCCGCCCTGCAAATGAGCCCGCCCAAAAGGGCGTGTTGGCGAAGCGGGGTTGCGCGTCTCAACACTTCGCATCATGGTACGCGGTAAATAGGAGGTCCCCGGGTTGGGAGACCTCCTCCCCAACGCCTTAAACGCTAGTGAAGGTAGCTAGCGCTCCCGCACACCCCCTCGTCAGACGGCCCACAAAAGGAGGCTAGTGCTTGCTTGGGACACGGCGGTTTTCCCAGATGGTTGAAATGTGTTGACAGTTGACTTCTCGAGAGAATGTGATTTTTCTAAAAACAACACAAGTTCAAAAAAATCATGAATTAAAAAATCGCAATTTCAAAAAAGTTCATGAACTCGAAAAAGTGCACTAGTTCAAACCAAAATCGCGGGATTAAACTAAAAAGTGCACGAATCTGAAAAAATTAATGAATTTAAGGAAAAACATAAACATTAGTTAAAAAATTCAAAGATTTGAGAAAGCTTTCGAATTGAAAAGGTTCAAGCATTTAAAGAAAGAAAAAGAAAAAGACAAAATCAAATAAAACCCGTCAAGAAAACCAAAAAAATGAAGAAAAAAACATGTCAAAGCTTCTAGAAGCTTCCCAAAACCGGCCAAAAGCTTCTAGAAGCTTCACAAAACCAATTGAGTCGCTTCTAAAAAATGAATCAATGCCGTGTACAAATGTGCGGTCGAGGAAGGAAAAACGTTAAAATGGGTCGAGCCCAAGAGAAGCAGGGTGTGCACCGGTTCAGAGATATACTATAACCGGCGCTGGGGACGCCAAATAGGGTTTGTGCTGGGTTGATTTCGTACATATGCAAATGATATGAGTGCGTGCATTTGTCTTCTATAAGGACAAGGATTTGTTTTCTTTTTTGTTCTACTGGTGGCGTACATGTACGAGGGTGACCGTTCAGGTCCCTTATCTTTATGTCACTTGAACTTGAGCTTATCTGGAAGCAACCGGGATGGAGGCAAAGGTCGACCTTGGCAGAGGTGCGCTAGTCTTACGATGGGCTGTATAGAGGCGAGATGGGGACGAGGTCCAGTGAGATGGGGTGGCATCAATCTGGTGGCGTAGGAGCTTGATAGACGTGTAAATGTTAGAAGATGTGGTCGGAGTGGCCCGCGGCATGAAGGAAGGCCGGATGGGAGCAGTCATGACACTAGTTGGGAGGTGATGGTAGTAGCAACTAGAAAGTGGTGTCAATCAGGGGCGGAGACAGGACCCAGGCCCCCAGGGCCTGGGCCCGGGGCGTGTGGCCCAACTCCTTTGATGACTATAGTGATTACCTGAGACCTGAGGCCCAAATCGAGGGGCAGTGCCTGAAGCAGGCCCGGGGCCTGTTGCCGGCCTGGCTCCGCCCCTGGTGTCATTGATATCTTGTCACTTGTATCCCCCCGGCTCCTCTGCTTTTTTGATATCATTGCGGATGGTCTTGCATTGATTGTCAAAGAAGCAAAAGTCAAGGGTTGTTAATGGTTTCTGTGTTGCGGTATGTAGATAACACAATTTTTATCTAAAATATGATTTACTAGAAGCCATTATTTTTTTGGAGCACATAAAAGCGAGGAACTTGAAGTACAATTATGTATCTTTGAACAAGTTTCTAGTCTTAAGATCAATTTCACAAGAGTTAGATTTATTTATGGGGGAGGCAGTGGAAAAAGAATCCCAATACATGGAAATTTTTACATGTAAAATGTTGGAACCCTCCCCTCGCTATATCTTGTTATGCGTGTTAACAACAAATGACTTAGTAATGCTCAGTGGGGTTTTGTGGAGGAAACATTGATAAGAGGATGGTTGGATGGATCTGAAATATCCTTTCTATTTGAGAGATGATTACATTAACCAATGTTTGTCTCAGTAGTATACCTTTGTACACGTTATCTTTCCTAGAAGCCCCTAAGGGTTCCTTAAAGAACATGAATACCAATAGAGCTATAATGACCTGGCAGGACAACAGGACAAAGAAGATATACCATTTGGTTAACTGGCGTTCAGTTGGTGTGCCAAAAGACCAGTGGACCTAGTGTGTTGGATTTACAAACTATGAATCAAACTTTACTGTTCAAATGACTATGGAAGCTTGATAATTCTGAAGGTGTATGGCAAAATTTTCTCACACATAAATATCTTCACTCTCAAACCCTGCCAAGTATGGGTGTAGGATCTGGTGGGTGTCAATTTTGACAGGTCTTATGAATGTGAATAAAATTTTCCAAAATTTTGCCAAAAAGAACTTGTTGATGGGAAAAACTCTATTTTAGGAGAATGTTTGGATTGATGGTATCTCTCTGGCTGATAGGTTCCCTAGATTGTATTTTGCATGCTTCACCAAGCAGGTTACTGTTGAAAGTGCAACCATACCTTTATGCATATTTTGTTATTGCTGATAGTATACATATAGAGGACTTTGTTGGCTGTCTGCATCTTAGTTATGCAGAGGCCGGGTGTAATACTTAAACCTTTTAAGTAATAAAGCGCTCCTTTTCGAAAAAATACATATAGGGGACTAATTACGTTTTCCTAGTGAACACACAAGTTTTTGCCCCGAAGAAAATTGTGTTGTGGATCCTAGACCCCCCTCCCAAAAAAAGGATATGACTTGAGAGTTGTGCAATAGCGACAAAAAGTGTAGCCATTTCGTTTAGATCTTAAGTTACAGGGATCCCGCACTATTAATGGGGACCAAAGAGGTTCATGATGGATTTGCTCAAGTCAATATGATCTAAACACTATTCCAGTCAAATCATACAGACAAAGTCCAAAGCCAAATAGCCTACCTAGCTCAAACTTTTATTTGGCCAAAACTCGCAAATTCAATGGTAGTCGGGCGTCCGACTGTTGGCCGGCCTGTCTGGGTTGCTACCCGGACATCCAACTATACGCCAAAACACTAGTAGCTATTTTCTCTAGCTGGACGATGGTTCGGACAATTAGTTGGCGGATGCTTCGGTCGGGCTTATAGTCGGACTGTCTGTGCTGTTTGGGTTTCCTGCGAGTCATCAGTCTTGTGGTCTCAAAAACAACAAAAGATCAAAACACCAAGACGGATTGTCCGGCCTTCTACCCCGGACGTCTGGATTGTCGGACTGTCTGGGTTGCATGCCAGACGTCTAGCCGATGCTTTGCTTTGCTCTATCCTTGTACTTTCTTTGCATGATTACTATAGTGGTCGCACAATCCAGGTTCCTAGCCAGCATCCAGCCCTTGCAGAAAACTGCCTCAAACGGTTAGTTCTTGGGTTGATATATATACCCCTCCACCATTTCATGGATGGCCATGACCAATACTTTGAAACAAACCCATCCTAGAACACTCAAAAGTCTCCCTCTCACTTCTCCTACACCAAATCTTTGATCCCAGAGAGATTTGTGACAGTTCTTGAGAGAGGTTTCACCAGTTGATAGATAAACTCATCCACCCTCTTTTTTACCAAAGCAATCGTGATCTAAAGCAAGTCTTGAGATTTTATCCTTTGATCTTGTTACTCTTGGAGGTTGGAGACTCCTTGGTAGTAGGAGTACTCCAGTGAGAAATCGACTTATGATTTACCCCGAAAAGTTTGTGAAGGTTTGAAGGCCGCCTCAAGGTCTACCACTAGTGGTTGAGAATTGCATTAGTTGTGATATCTCAAGGAGAATAGGGTGACCCTTCATGGTGTTCGTGTGCAGTGGCGGAGCTTGGCCCAAATTGTTGGGCGGGCCTAAACCTGTGAATAGTTTCAAATCCAGATTAAAACCAGCCCAAACCACATGAATTTCCTCCCACCAACCAATCCAATCCAATCCAAAAATTGAGGCCTAGAATCCAGACCAGACCAAACTAGTTGTATTTTCCATCCAAACCAATCCAAATTGTTTCACATTTTTAGATTAAATCCATGGTTTGAAACCGTGTATTGTTACAGGGAAGCTTCTCGTCACATGCTTGGCCATCCGTGTGCTTAGTGGAGACACACGATATTGATACTGCTAGTCGTCGGGGGTACTCTTAATGGAGAGAGAGATGACACACCATTAGCCACTCGTCGTCGGCCCGCCGCCGCCATCAAGTGGGGGGCTGCTGACATGAGCAGGGAACCATCACTGCTAGACAGGACATTCAGATCGACACGGGGGGAGGAAAACGCGGTGGCCGGATCTCCAGCGGGCAGCAACAATGACAACACGACCCCAAATCCTAGCGGCTAGTGCGTGGAAGATGGTCGTCGATCTGCTGGTCTCACGCACACTAGACGCTGATTTGTTCCTGAGACCATGGATAGAAACGACTTGAGACCAATTAGTCTGTGTCCAGACCGATCCAATCCAGTCTAATAAGTATTAAAGTCCAAACCAGACTAGACTACATTAGGGTTTAAGACCATTTAAACCAATCAAAGACAACCCACTACAAAACCAAGCTAAAACTTAGGTTTCAACCCAAACCATTCCGAGGCTTAGGGGGGCCGGCTGATAGACTAGCTATTGTGCTTGGATTATATGGCCCCAAAACAAATATACCTTGAATAAAATCTCATAGACTGGGCGGGCCAAGGCCCTTTGGGTGACACCCACCCCCCATGGTGATTAGCTTCCCCCAAGGAAGTGGACATCTGGGTACATCCTCATTTTCCGAAGTTTCGGCATCTCTAGCCTAATTCTTTACTTGTGGTTCACTTTTGTCATTTGAACTTACACTTGCTATATCTTATTTTGTTGCTTATTCCTTACCTCATTGTGACCACTTCACTACACTTGTTACCTCACGTAGCAATTGTTTAGTCTCACTTTTATATTTTGCATTTGCCTAAACTTGATAGCAATCAATTTAAATTTGTAATTATACCTATTCACCCCTCCAGGTCCATCTCGGTCGTTTCATTTAATATCCGAGTCTCATGCTCTATTTTGCGGCTTAATCATCCTAAAGAGAGATGTCCCAAGATGGGGAGAAAGATTTAGCTAAACCCCATGAAGCAAGATAATAGAGAGGTGGATGCCTTAGGATAAGACACTACTAGAAAAAAGGCTATTAGTGGCGCACCCAATATTGCCATTAGTGGCGCACCATGGGTGGGCCACTAATACCACGCCACTAATAAGGAATACTAATGGCGCACCTCCGATGCGCCACTGTTAATCCAAATAACAGTGGCGCACCACTGGTGCGCCATTGGTATGCCACCTAGTGCGCCACTGGTATTCATACGGGTGCGCCACTGATATTCATACGGGTGCGCCACTGATATTCATACGGGTGCGCCACTGATATTCATATGGGTGCGCCACTGTTATTTAATTGGGTGCGCCACTAATGTGCAAGATGGTGCGCCACTGGTATTGCAGCAGGGGTCCCTACTGATGCGCCACTGATATCCATATGGGTGCGCCACTGTTATTTAACTGGGTGCGCCACTAATGTGCAATATGGTGCGCCACTACTATTAATTCTAGGAATTTTTTTTTCTGCATTTCTGGTATTTGCACAGGTTACAAAATACAATACATCACAGAATATAAACAGCACATAATACAAATCATCACATTAGTCTCCGAATTCGAAATAGCGAACAAAGTTCAAATATTAGACAAGTTTAGGTCTCGAGACCGAGTAGCGAGTTTGTCGTCACATTACAAAGTTGATATCATCTAAACTACCATCACATAGAAGAGAGCTGCGGTCACGATGAGCATCATCGCGATGAAACTAGTCTTCATCCGGTTCCTCCTCCGCTCCCTCCTCTCTCCCTCTAGATAGCGCTCGTATCTAGCTTCCGCCTCCGCCCTAGTGGTGTACCCTTTGTAACTGTTACCGCTGAAACGGTGAACCTGTCTCCGACACTCCTCCCAGTCGTCATAGACTCCGGGAACCCTACCCTTGTACACGACATACGACGGCATCTCTATGCACTAGACAAACAAAACGTTAGTAGCAATTCACAGATAATATATAAGTATGCAACAAAAGGATCGGAAGAGAAAAGCAACACATTAATAGCACGGTTCATGGTCCTACTAATAAATAGCATCGATTACATATAAGTTGAACGACTCTCCAAACTAAAGAGACATACAAGTTCATTAAAGTTTAATTACAACACGAGCTAATCGACATTTCAGAACTATATACCATCAATACTTTCTTCGACTCGACTCAGGGACCGGAGCGTGGATGAAGCCGCCGTCATCCGTCGGCGTCATGAATGTGCGGTAGTTGTCAGCCTGCATTTGTAGCGTTGTTTCTATTTCCCTGTTGGACGGTTGATATTTGAGGTGGAACTGCCCCGAGGTACGAAGGACATCTTGACAGATGATTTCCGCAAACTCCGACTGGATGCGAAAGAATTCTTGTCTGATGTCCATGTCCTGGATTGCCGACAAGCGTGCGGCCCAATCTTGGAGACCCTTTGGTAGCATAAGGTGATTATGGTCCCGTACGATCGCCCGCATGTGATGGAGGGCGTAGTAGGCATCCTTCTGACTGCTAGGCGGCTGCTTAATGCAGGGGAACGTCGTTACGTGGGTGAACACGTGCTTGCCGTACCTACACATTTCCTTCCTGAAGGTGCCTCCAGATTTGGCATAGCCGGGGAGAGCATCATCAAGAACTTTCTTGATATTTGTGTAGTCTTTCTTCGACTGACGGTCCGAGTCGAAATACGTGGCCGTGGAATATTTCGGGCTTAAGAGGATGAGTGTGCAACGTGTGTCACTGCACAAAACACGGAATGTTAGAAAAAAAAAAAGAACGATCGAAATCTAAGAAATCATATGTTACGGGGCGGTGAGGGGATGACTTACTCGGGAAAGTAAGGCACGAGGAAGGTATCCTTATCTTTGTTCGCCATAATGACGCCTTCGAGGTATGAACTCGCGATTTGCCGGTCCCCAGCGCTGTCCAAGTGCTTGGCACGCATGTAGAAGGGGTCGACTATCACGATGTCCGGGGTCTTGTCTCTAATGATCTGCATCTCCATATTGAGCGAAAATAGCCGAATGAAGGTGTAGTGCAGCGGATGAAGGTTAAACATAGCGAAGATGTCATCAAACCGCAGGACGATCATACTCCCGATGGTGCCATCGACAAAGCCCTTGCCCTCTGGCACCTTGGCCACGAAAACCGGGTATAAGTCATCTTTCTCGGAGAGACGCCGCTTCTCCATAGAAAGAACACTGTCATGCAGACTCCGCATAGCACCGGTTGCAGCCTTAAGCAGATTAGCCGGTAGCATCGGCCTACCCGCCACATGCACCGCCCTCATGATATCCTTAGGTATTGGTGGCCCGTCCTGAGCACGGATCATACTCGGTGCCGGCTGGCTCGCACCCTTGTTAGTTTTTCTTTTCCGTCCCTTCTTTGGCTTCTGCTGATGTAATGGGATCGAGGTCTGCTCAGAGACCACCTTCTTGAGTGTGGTGGGGCTGATAATATTTCCCACCTCGGCTGTTTGAGTCTCGGTGAAGGCGGCAGCTGGAGGCGTCTCCTGAGAACCGAACAGACGACGCCTGTTGCAATTGGGTTTCTCCGCGGTACCAGCTAGATCGCGATCGACTTTTGCAGGGTTGGGTTCTTGAGAAGGAGGCGCCAAGAATTCGTCACCGTACCCACCATGTTCGTTGAAGTAGTCATCGACGTTGACAAATGTACCGTCGTCGACGTCCGGATCCTGTGCCATATGCATGCCCGGATCAACTGACGGCGGTAGCGTTGCGGCGGTCTTGCCATGGCTTGGCGCCGGCAGGACTGGCGGTGTTGTCTGTGGGGTGGTGACCCCCGCCCCCAAACGAATCTGGCTCTTCGGCCAAAGCAATGGCCAGTTGAAGCAGGCGCCGAGGGTCATCACATCCTCTTCGTCGGCCCCATGGGGTCGATACGGAGGTAACAAGTCGTCGCAGCCCCGCAGCACCCGAACCAGTTGAACCCTATACACGGTGGGTGGCATCGGATTATGGTGGAACACGCGGTTGCCCGGTTCAACGATTTTGGCCTTGGCGACATCGATCAACTTGCCGTCCACGAAGTGCAGGAGAGTGCATGGAACTTCGTTGGCGGCGCCCTGCGAAAACATGTAGGGCGTCAGGGATGCCCAGTCAAAGGCAAGGAGATGAAGTCATCGGCCGAGGCTTAGTTACCGTGATGGCGTCGAGCTCGGCTAATGTCGAGGCACCGCCAACGGCGGGCGTGCAAGTGACGGAGGGGCCGCTTGCTGCCGAGGTGCCGGCCGGCGTATTCTTCCCACACCCGGGTGCATCAAGCTCCAATGCCGGCGCCGGCACCGGAGACACCAATGACGCCTCCGCCGGAGACACCACTGCCGGCGCGTTGTGCGAGTTGCTGCCCGTCAAGCTGGGAATCGGGGGCGGCCCCTGTTGGCCGCCCACAAACCACCCCCGCAGCCCCTCAACCAAGGTAGGCATAATGGCGGTGATCGTCGCTCCCAGTTGGTCTCGCACTTGCTCTTCGACTATCTGAGGAATCTGCGCCACTTTTGCCTTGAGTTCTTTAACCTCCTGGCTTTCCAAGCTGGTCTTTCTCTCCTTTCGCCCAGTCTTATAGTATTCCGACCATTTCGTGGACAAGCCTTCGCCGGCCACACGACCAGCTGACGTCGGCTTAGTTAACTTATCCTTCTGTTTCATTACATTCAACGCCCTATTTAAAGTGGTGTCCCAAGGGGCAGACGGGGAGCTCTGAGACCCCGCGCTACTGCTTTCAGTTTCCTGCGGAAGGAACGTGAACCATTTAGAAATTTGGCTTCATTAATTAGAATGCAATCATATGGAGCTAATTACGCGGGGGTGTATTCCTTACCAGAACAAGCTCAAGCGCCTTCACCTTCGGATCCGTGGTAAGCTCCTTTGTTACCGGGTCCTCCTTGTACCGGGCTCTGATATAGTTCCTGGTCTGCTTTTCATGGCAGTATTTATCGAAGAGGGGCGGTAGGCCTTGCTCGACACGCTCCGCGTCCTCCTTGTCCCATTTAGGTTCCGCCACTCTGTAACCGCCGGGACCGAGTTTGTGGACCCCTAAGTTCAATTCCCGCATTTCTTTCCCCCACTGACTTGATTCCACGGATGCGTTGCTCTCGCACTTGGTCTTGAACTCCAGGTAGTCAGCTTTGCTGATCGAAGGATTTTTCTCCTTGATCTTCTCATAACTATCACCTCTTTCAATCATTTTCTTCACCCGGGCTCTCCAAGAAGCCAGGGTCGTGCTCATCTTCGTGAGGGCGGCACTGTTCACTTTATTCCCTGAGAGGCGTGTGTTTGCGAAGTCACCGGGGAACTTGTATCGTTCGTGCAGCTTCGTGAAGAGGAGGATCCGCAAATTCCCTCGTTCACGATGCCTTAGGTTCTCGGTGTTGATCGTGACGGTGCTCCGGACAATGCACCCGAGTTGTCCCGCGTACCCACTGACTAATTCTTTGGGCGCCGTTGGATGCCCACTGGAGGACACTTCAGTAAATTCCTCCTTGACGGTGCCGAGCACGTTCGGGCGCCGGTCCTTCCGTTGCCTCTTCGGTTGGCTACCATCTGTGCGTTCACTGCCATCATCAGTGGTGGCATCCCCGGCGGCACCATCAGTGGTGTCATCCCCGACGCCACTAGGGGTTGTGTAGTCGGGATCGGTGTCTTCGGCGGCGTCCTCATAGCGGTGAGGGTATTCCTCCATCTCCTGGGACAGCTCCCAGAATGGCTTGCCGCCCGAACCGCCGGCCTCATCGTTGTCGGCCATGTTCGCTCTAAATAGGAAAAAAGTTTGGTCAAAAAGTTGGTTATTGTCAAGGAACAAGATCTCATCATTTAGGGTTTGTGAGGAATTATCATGGTCTCATCACTTAGGGTTTGTCGACACCGAGGCATCCTAAAAGCTACGGTTTTATCATTTAGAGTGCCGTTGATAGAAGCTATTCAGAACTAGTCCTACTTAATTCTTGATCCTACTTAATTAAGTACTAAGATACCCCGGCCCATGCATTAGTCGCAAGTACCCCATATGTCCTATTTTTAGCAAAGTCATGCTAAAATTCACGGAAAATTTCAGCATGACCTTTGCTGAAAATAGGACATATGGAGTACCCGAACTTGCCGGAACGGAAGTTAATCGACATTCCGGCAAACTCAAGGGCCTCTCGGGGTACCTGCAAAATCATCACGACACGATGGTCGGAGACAAAACCCAGCAAACTAGCACCACAATGTGCCTCTACTTTCATATGGATGAAAAGGCCACAGACCATATGGTCCTCTGCACAACAGAGCAGCAAGCCCATCACTCTTTTGGTGAACAGAAACTATGTTTGAATCTGTATAATAACAGAGCAGCAAGTCTATTGTCCAATACTGAAGCGGAATTCAGTTTGCCCTAGGACTTGGTGCTATTCTGAACAAGTGTACTTTCAGAACCATGATAATAATTTAAGTAAAGTAGTATAAGAACCTGTATAGGAACATGGCAGTAGCCATATAACTAGTGCTTATATACCTACAAGAGTGTAACAGGACCAACAACATAACTGCATTTAAAGAAAATACAACAGTAGTATAAACCTACCAGTAGAAGTGTAGAACTAGACATAACAGGAAACCCAATTATACAGTGTAGAACTAGTATGCACACGTGCTTTTTGTACAGAATTGGAAAATCATATTCAGTCTTGTTTTCTTCAGTTATCTTTTTTGAGTTATTTTACATGTCCTAGGTAAAATCTGCCACTAGTAACTAGTTGTTTCTCTAAGCATGTCTCAATCGTTTTCTGAATCTCCGTTTTTATGACACCTAAAGAATTATTCAGTAAAATGGATCTCATTTAATGTTCATTCGTTTTTGTTATCAAGTAAAATGGAGTTTTTTTTTAGATTTTTAGTAGGACAGCTACCCTTTTTTAGCTTTTTAAATCCTCGGGTTTGATTTCTTCAGAACCATGGTGTGGCTAGTACAATGTAGTTAAAACTAGTTTTCTCCCTTAACACGTGCCTCTTTTTCAAAGGAATGGGAAGTCACATACTGTCAAGTGTTCCTTCTTTCAGTGAAGTTTTTTGACTTATCTACTCCATCCTAGGGAAAATCTGCCACTAGTACTAGTAGTCTACACACATGCTAATTGGAAATTCAGATTATAGTCTTGTTTTTATTGAGTCACAGTGGAATTGGAAAATCTGCCACTAGTACTAGACATAACAGTAGTATAAGAGAGAAGTTTAGAGTTCTATCATGCCTATTAGGTGTAGAAAATAAACCAGTTGCAAGTTCAATACAGAGTATCTCAGGTTCGCAAAGTGCAGGAAACAACAGTAAGAGTGGGAGCGAAACCAAACCTCCTTCTCCTGGAGCTGGAGCTTGTTTGTTGGGCCCGAAGATTTACTTCAACAGGCAGAGCTTGCTCTCGTTGGTGGTGGTGTCGGGCAGCGTCTTGGTCTTCTCCGCGTACTCCTCAAACTCCTCCTGAAGAACCATTAGGTGAGTTCAATTAGTTCCGACAAAGAGAACACTGAAGTTTATAATCTGTAAATAAGACACGCTTAACAAATACATCCAGCTGAATTAATTGATTAATACATGATATGGTTATAGTCAAACCATTAGGATTTAGGAGTAGCAGTAGTGGTAATTAAATAGTTAGGGATCATTGGATCCAGGGCAATTAGGAGTAGAACCTCTAGTGTTGCATAACCAGTAATAGAAGTGAACCAACACTGCATAACTGAATTTAGCCAACACTTGACAGTTCACTGTCAGAACTGAAATCACATTCAGTTCAATTAACTACACATGTTTTTCTCTCACAAGTAAGCAGCAATTGATAATTAGGTAAAAAACAACTGGTAGATATTCAACCCAAGCCATTAGAACACTAGAATACTAGAACAACTGACAGTAACCACTTAACACTTTATGTCTGACGAACTGAACTTTAGGAGTGTAACCCTAAATGATAAATGATAAAAAAGAAATGTTAACCCTGTAAAGCAGCTGTTTTCCTAGCTTACTCCCATTGAACCCCAACTTGTTGATACCTGAGTATGTATATACATGCATATTGAGAGATGTGCGGCAAGAGGGGTGCTCTGTCTGCTGGAATAACAGAGGAAGCTACTATACTCCAGCAGCAATTGAAATAGGCAACCAAACAGAAGACGATGGTTGCAGTTTGAAACAAACACGTACACAAGACTAATCTGAACCCTGCAAACAAGTATAAGTAGATGTTATCCTTACTTCTGAAACCCTACTATCTTCACATATACAGAATCAGTGAGCTAAAGTACACTGCCTTAGTGAGCTAAATTCCCTTTGAAATAAACTATCCATCCTGAAAACAAGTGCAGCTTGTTAGCTGTGTTGCGATCTGAAAGGCAAAAGGAACTAAACTGTTCCCTAAATTCAGAAGCCTCTTACTTCATCTGTACTGCTGGCAGCTTTCTTCGTAGCAGCATTACATTTTTGAAAACTAAGCCCACTCATTTTTTTTGGCAGCACTTTGAAACAATCAGGTGAAAACAAACACAAAAGACGAGTAGCGTCTGAACCCTTACTGCAAACCAAATTATTCTTTCCTGAGAACAGAGCTCGAGTGGCTGTTTTCACCCCGGGAGCCTTTCCATAACCCTGCATCGACAAGTAAAATAAGTAGAGCATTAACAACACGTATCAAACATTGATGTATGATAGCTTAAAGTAAGGCCAGCACTGAAAGTCTGAAATGTTTACTTTGTTACAAAAAACAGACACAGGTATCAAATCCTTAGAAAATAAACTAATTCTAGCACTCTTTGGCAGTTACTTTGGAGGTTAAAGAAAGTACTGTAGTTCTTTGTGTTTTTAGATTAAACATGGTTCAAATCCTTTAATTTTCCCTTGCAAAAATCAAACAGACACAGGTATCAAATTTTAATATCCGTCAATGAACTTCAATGATATCTTTCTCTGGATTAACACCCAAGATGTCAGAAACTAACTCAAGTATAGATTATGTGATCAGTTAGAAGTAATGTGCCCCAAAAAAGCTAGCAGATTATGTCCAGCATTTAGAACAAACAAGAATACTAGGGGGGGGAGTAATTAAGAACCTGCAGTCTCTGCAGAATTCAGTCTCTGCAGTATTCGGAGTATGGATGTACATGATACCAACTGTTTGGTTTGACTAGAATTTTGACTACCCTAGAAAGAGAGAGGGAGAGGAAGGGAACTCACGAGGAGGGCGTCGGAGGAGGTCGTCGGAGGAGGGCGTTGGAGGAGGGGTAGCGCAGGCGCAGGGGTAGCGCAGCGGGTGCTCGTCGTCGCCGCGGTTGCGGCAGATCCGGCACACGTCCCCCTCCTCCTCCTCGTCCTCGTCGTCGTCCGCGGCCGCGGTCCAGGCCGGCAGCACGCGGGGAAGGAGAGAGGGCGAGGGCGGAGTGTGGCGGCGGTGGGGGAGAGGGCGGAGTGCGGCGGCGGTGGGGGCGGGCGGCGGGGAGGGGGGATGTGGGTGCTCTCGTCCAAAGTGCGGGAGTGGGAGGAGAGGGAGGCGCGGGGAGAAGAGAAAGCAGGGGGAGGGCCAGCTAGCAATGGCGCACCAGGGGACATGCGCCATAACAGATCGATATCAATGGCGCACTTTTACGTCGTGCGCCATAAACAGCTCAATATCAAAGTCATAAGAATTGTGTGTGTGGTTATGGATAGAACCACACACATGGCCTAGTGGTTGGCGCGTTGGTTATGGACAGAACCACCCAGGTTCGAATCCTGGCAACCCCACTTTTTGCATATTTTTTAAAATTTTATTTTAACCTTATGATAAACATCCAAACACTTTAAAATAAACACATGGCAATTTTAATACTCCCTCCATTCCTAAAAGTAGGGCGTATAATTTTTTTACAATGCATCTCCTTTACTCAATCACAATATAGAATCATTTACAATGCTATGGCATGGTTGAAATCAAGTGAGATGAAATAACAGTCATCAAAGATTGACATGAAATAACAGTCGTCAAATTAAGATTGAGTTTGCATGTAAAGTAATATAATGTTTAAAAGATCTTTAATAATGGTTGAAATCAAGTGATACATGTAATAATTTAGTTGCATGTAATAATTGAGCTTGCCACTGACACACACACACACGCGGCCGACACGTCGTGATTCAATCTTAGCTATCTTTTCACAATCTTCTTGCCCTTCTTCCTCGCGGTTGAATAATTTAGCCCCGGAACCCCTTGAATTGATCTTCTCTTGAACGGACGTCCTTTAGGTAGGGTGGTCCTGCTTCTTCTTGTGGTGTATGGTACTTCATCGTCGTCGTCATCTTCCATCTTCGGGTCGCCGTACTTGTCAAAGTCTTGCTCATTGGCGACTCCATCCATTCCGATGATGTTCCTTTTGCCTCTCCTCACGACAACACGACTGGGCTTTGGCGGGTCGGTAATGAAGAAGCATTGGTCCACTTTGGAAGCCAGTACCCATGGCTCATTTTTCGCGGTGACGTTTGCGCCCGCGGTCTTGGATTTGGCTTCGGGTATAACCATGGTGGTGAAATACCAGTCTTCTTTTAGGACGCTCTTGGCCCATCTGACACGGAACATCGGGACCTTCTCTCCAGCGTAGCTCAGCTCCCAGATCTCCTCGATCCTTCCGTAGTATCTGTCCTTGTCGTTACCGGTGTAGGATTCCATCGTTACCCCGGAGTTCTGATAATCGCTCTTCATGTCCTTTTCCTCGGTGTAGAATGTGTAGCCGTTGATATCGTACGCCTCATAGGTCATCAGGTTGTGCTCGGCGCCCTGTGACAAGGCGAATATGAGTTTTTCTTCCGCGGAAGAATCCTCATGTAAAGGGTACGACAGAAGCTTCTCCTTGAACCAACGCGTGAAACATGAGTTGTGCTCTTTGATTATAGCTCCCTCCGTCCTCTGTTGGCCTCGGTCATTGTACGTCTTCTCAATAAAGATTTTGTGCTCTACCACCCAAGGATCGACCACGTCTATGTGTTGTAGCGCGACTAGGTTTGCTCTTTCAAAGTCGGCGAGTCGACCCATGAAGTCGACATGCATTTCGCGGCGACCCTCGCGGTGACCCCATCCAGCGAGCCTGCCGAGGTGCCTGTTGACGGGCAGACCAACGGGGTTCTCGATGCCTAGATAATTCGTGCAGTACGAGATGCACTCTTCGGTCAGAAAGCCCCTGGCTATGCTTCCCTCTGGACGTGACATGTTGCGAACGTATCCTTTGATGACACCATTCATCCTTTCGAACGGCATCATGCTGTGCAGGAACGTCGGCCCGAGTTGGATGATATCCTCCACTATATGGACCAGCAGATGCACCATAACGTCGAAGAATGCGGGCGGGAAGTACATCTCAAGCTCGCATAGTATCACCACGATCTCTTCCTGTAGCCTTCTGAGTTGCCTCACGCCAACCGACTTCCGAGAGATGACGTCGAAAAAGTTGCATAGGCCAAATAGCGTGTCACGGACGTGCGCGTCCATGATCCCACGGATTGCAACTGGAAGTATCTGCGTCATCAACACGTGACAGTCGTGAGACTTCATCCCGCTGAACTTCTGCTTGGCTGAGTCTAGGTATCTGCTTATCTTCCCCGCGTAACCGTAAGGAAGTTTTACTCCTACGAGGCAGGTGAAAAACTGCTCGATCTCCTTCTGACTTAGAGTGAAGCACGCGGGAGGGTAGTCATATTCGATCTTCTTGGCCTTTTTGCCTTTGCGATGACTTTCCGTGTCCTTCGCCTCATCATCATCATCATCATCATCATCATCATCATTAGGGCGCCAGAGCTCCTCCCTGATGCCCATTTTTTGCAAGTCTGCCCTTGCTTTCGGCCCATCTTTGGTCCTCTCTGGCATGTTGAGCAGGGTACCAAGCAGACTCTCGCACACGTTCTTCGTGATATGCATGACATCAAGGCTGTGAGGCACACGGAGGATCTTCCAGTACGGCAAGTCCCAGAAAACAGACCTCGTTTTCCATACCTTCAGCAGCGGCTCTGGCGCCTTTCGCTTCTTTCCCGGCGGTGGGCACTCTTTCCAATTTTTCAACAGCTCGTCTATTTCCTCGCCGCTCCTCGTACGTGGGGGTCTTCGGGGTTCGGTTTCACCATCGAACAGATCCTTGCGTTTTCTCCATGCGTCATCGTCGCGAAGCCACCTTCGATGTCCCATGAACACGGTTTTCGAAGACCCGGGATCTCTATCTAGCTGGCGATACGTTGTGTCATCCATGCACCGTACGCATCCAGAAAATCCATGGACTACCTGCCCCGCGAGATATCCGTAACCGAGATAGTCGTGCACCGTCGTGAGCAGTGCGGCTCTCATAGGGAAATATTCTTTCTCTGCGGCGTCCCACGTATTGGCTGGCGTTTTCCACAGCGTGTCTAGCTCCTCCTTCAGCAGCCCCAGATACAGATTGATGTCGTTCCCTGGTTGTTTCGGCCCTTCAATTAGCATACTCATGTGAATGTACTTCCTCTTCATGCACAACCAGGGGGGAAGGTTGTACATCCACACAAACACAGGCCAGGTGCTATGTGTGCTTCTCTGGCTGCCAAACGGATTGACTCCATCGGTGCTCGCGCCGAGCACGATGTTCCTTGGATCCTTCCCAAATTCTGGGTATTCAAAATTCAACGCTTGCCACTGGCTCGCATCCTTAGGGTGACTCAGCATCTTGTCTTTTTTATCTATCTCCGGATCATTTGCGTCATCTTCTCGCTTCTTCTCCTCCCTATCCGCGTGCCAACGCAGGAGCTTTGCTACCTTAGGATCCGCGAAATACCGCTGCAGACGAGGAGTGATCGGAAAGTACCACACCACTTTTCGAGGAGCTTTCTTCCTCTTCTTGTATCGAGTGACGCCGCACACCGGACATATGGTAGACTCCGCGTGCTCGCCCCGATAAATGATGCAATTGTTCATGCAGACATGGTATTTCACGTGCGGTAAATCCAGAGGACACACGATTTTCTTCGCCTCCTCCAAACTGGTCGGGCACTTGTTCCCCTTCGGAAGACGTTCGTGCCAGAATGACATGTTCTCGTCGAAGCAAGCGTCCGTCATTTTGTGTTTTACCTTCATCTCCAGAGCCATGAGCGTTACTTTCAGGCGGGTATCCTCGGGCCTGCATCCTTCATACAATGGAGTAACCGCGTCTGTCTCCAGTTGATCCAGCTTGGCTTTCTCTCGGGCGGCAGCTCTTGCGTTACCCGTCTGCTTGCGAAGCAGCTCTTGAATATGATGGTCATGCACCCAGCCCATCGATGGTCCATCGTCGTCTGCTCCGGCATCTTCATCTTCATGATCATGCCCTTCGTCTTGATCTTCCTCATCATCATGTCCGGCATCTTCTACATGATGACCGTGTCCTGCATCTACTTCGTGATCATGTCCTGGAGATTCTTCGTCTTCTCGCCCGCCCTCGCCGCTATTGTCTTGCTGCCCTTCCTTTTTTCTGCTTGCCCGGCCCCCATGGATGACTTCATAGTCATCTTCATCACCTTGCCACCGATAGCCATCCATGAAACCACGCAAGAGCAAGTGGTCCCGCACCTGCCCGGAATCCGGGTCCGCAATAAGGCTCTTCAGCTTGCATCTTCGACACGGACATCTTATCTCCGTCTCGTTCTTTTGAAGCATCTCGGCCTTCGCGGAGCTCAAAAACCTATTTACGATGCCTTCGGTCATCGTGCGGACCATGGTCGCCTGCGGGGTAGAGCAAAATGATATTTTAGAACAAAAAAAAAATTTGGCATGACTTTGCCTAAAAATAGGACCAAAAAGAATGCATATAGTGCCAAATTCTTGCCGAAACGGAAATGAATCAACATTCCGGCAAAATATTGGCAACTATCGCATTTCAAATACCGGTACCTGCAAACACAAACATATGCAACACCACAAACATACGTAGATCTCTAGGCCATAAAAAGTGTGTACGTTGTTGGAGACGGAGAGAAAAGTAGATCTAGAACATAAAGAAAGCTTTCCCCTTACTTACCTATCAAAAAAGGAAATTTAACCACTTAATTTGGGTGAATCTATGGTGCAAATGAGGTGAGGAGGAGGAGCAAGAAGACCAAATCTGTTTTGGTGGAGGGGGGAAAGTGAGTGTGTGGTAGGTGTGGCTGCCTAATTATAGCTACTGCTCCCAGGTTACCAGTGGCGCACCCCTTCACTGGTGCGCCACTAGTAGCCAGGAATACTAGTGGCGCACCAGTGAAGGGGTGCGCCACTGCTATGTTTTTTTTTGGACCACCACGCCCAGCCTTACCAGTGGCGCACCAGGGCAACGTGCGCCACTACTATCAAAAATAGTAGTGGCGCACCATGGCCTGGTGCGCCACTGGTAATCCTGGGCATGGCTGGCTACTGTTCAAAAAAATAGTAGTGGCGCACCAGGGCAAGGTGCGCCACTACTATCAAAAATAGTAGTGGCGCACCTTGTCCTGGTGCGCCACTGGTAAGCCTGGGCATGGCTGGTTACTGTTCAAAAAAATAGTAGTGGCGCACCCCACACCTGGTGCGCCACTAGTAATGTCACTATTAGTGGAGCACCTGTTTGTGGTGCGCCACTGCTATATAGTAGTGGCGCACCACATCTCTGGTGCACCACTAACAGTGATATTACCTATAGCCGTTTTTCTAGTAGTGAGATGAGAAGATTTATAGCTCCGCGAATTTAACTAGATTATTATCCGCACAAAACCTCAACCAATCAACCTCCAAGCTCTAGTTGATAAAGCAATGGAGGGAGAGTGACATTGGGAAACCTCAATGGTGCCTCTAGAATTAATGCAACAGTGGTTGTACCCACTGGTGGTCATGTCCCGTGACCCTCTCACCCTATCGTCGGGGAGCAATCCCACTGAGTATGCTTGGAACTACCCAATACCACCACCTAGAGAATCTAATTTTAACTTTCAAGGCAAACCCCTCTATATGATACAAAGGGAAAATTGAGATGCATGTTCATATGAAAGAGTTCCTCCAATGATATGCGGGAGATTGTGGAAAGTGGCTTCAATGCCGACAACTCCATACCCAACCCATACGTGGGGCGGATATGGGACGCTCGGATGCGTCTGCCACGTCGGATCTGGCCCACTATGGTACACCCCAATCCCACATAGATTTATCCCTATTCGCACTCCGAGCGAAACCCTAACCACTCCACTCCCCTCTAGTTCCCTCCGCCGCTAGCTCCTACCCGGTGAACTCTGGTCTTCTTCGGCATGGCGGGCAACGGATCTGACTTCAAGATCGCCCGATCTGTTGACTGGGACCTCATTCCATGTGGGGACGAGGAGGAGATGGCCGTCCACTTGGCTCTCTTCTGCTCCCGGGACGAGTGCGCCCGATCGGAGTTAGACTCTCTCCGCGGGAATCCATTGTGTCCGCACAAATGGCGCTTGGATCTGGCGCCAGGATCGTGCCCATGGCCTCGCCGGATGAGGTGAGGTCCATCTGGCGCCCTAACCCCTTGGGTGGTGCGCTTGTCCCCGCTGCCTCGGGCTTCGAGTCGAAGTTAAACACCCACATGGTTTATGACCAATACGCTGCAGACACAAGGTGTGCCCGCCATACAAGGCACGTGGTGCAGCAGCCACGACAGCCCTCACAGCCGATGCCGCGGAGGCGGAGTCACAACTGGTGGGCGGCACCCCTTTGTCGCCGCAACCACGAGGACAACTCATGCATGTCCATCATCGATATCACGTCGATGTCCAGGCAACGGGCTCCGACGAGAAAGAGTAAGGCATGGGAGACGGCGGCGCCTCATGTCCCATATGGGCCAGTCTGTGTCCCCATGTCCTGCTCTACCTCGCCGGCGACCAGACGTGAGGAACGGAGAGAACAACAAGGACGGTCGCCAGCTAAGATTTAAACTAGTTTTACGTTGCATGAAATTATATGGATGTGATGATTTAAAATGAGGTACTCCTTGTGCAATGGAATATTCGTCTCTTCATCGGTCACTCTCCACAGAACGTTTCGACGCCGGATTTTGCTAGGTCCGATTGTAGACGCTCTTGATGCAGCCTGCGGAGGTGCATAATATTTCAGACTTTTGAGAGCATATCTAGCAGAGCCCTCAAACCCCAAAACCCTTATAAATAACTGCTTTTTTACAGTTTGCGAGCAAAAAATCACGTAGACTAGAACCCCTTAACCCTCAAACCCTTAAATTTTTTTAAGGGTCCAACCCTCAAACCCTCTCCCAACCTTCGAAAGTAAGGGCTGGGAAGCAAAACCTACCCCCAACCCTCATTTGGCGGTTATCCTCGCGCGGGAGGGAAAAATCCTCCCAACTCTCGCGCCCACGCCCGCGTCCGCCGCTACTAGTCGCCCCCGCCACCGCCGGCCGCCCCATCGACTTCCCGCACGCCCGCGCCAGCCCCGCCCCGCCCCCAGCCGTCGGCCTCTCCTCCACCTCCTCCCGGCCGCGGCCGCGCTCGCCCCGCCCCCGGTCGTCGCCACCCGTCCCGCCGTCCCGCCGGCTTCTACTCCCGCGCGCCCGCCCGCCGCCTCCGGCTCCCGCCCCGCGCCCTCCATCTCCGCCTCCCACCCCCCGACCACTGCCCTCCGCCCGCGCCCGCCCCGCCCTCCGCCCTTCGGCCCCGCGCCGCCCTCCGCCCATCGTGCACGAGGTGCTCGATGGTATGCCCGCAACGACAACGTCGTTCATGGGGAATATTCCGTTATAAGGGTTGGGTTTGAGGGTTCTAATCTTTGCCCCTGTTTTTCAACCCGTAAAAGTGCACAAAAAGACCATTTTTGGACCCTTAGAGCATCTCCAACAGCCGCGCCAAACTAGCGCCGCGCCGTAAAATTCCCCGTTTTAGCGCGCGCGCAACCGAAATAGTTGCTCCAGCGGGCGCGCGAAAACAGCGCGCGCGGCATACCTAGTCCAGCGCGCGGGCCGAAACTCAATCGCGCGCCGCTTATTTGCTGCGCCCGCTCCCGCGCGCTGGACTCTCGCGCGCTCGCTCGCACCTCCCACCCCCATCCAGCCGCGCCGCCGCCGCCGACCGCGCCACCCGGCGACCGTTCCGGCGCTTCCCCGGCCTATCCCCGCCCCGCGCGCGCTTTCTCTGGCCCCTCTCTAGTCTCGCCGCCCCTCGCGCGCGCTGGTCCTCCGACGAACAGCGCCCGCGCACTCGCTGCCGCTTGGCGCCCGCAAGGTGTTCGACAAAACGCCTAGAAGGTATGTATTGCTCAAAAGCCATGAATTTCGTGCATGTTGATTGTAGTTTTTTATCTATAGCATAGTATTCAACTTTGTAGATGAGTTCGCCGTATGATTCTTCCGAAGAAGAATTTGATATGAAAGAGGAGGAGGATCTTGCAATGATCCTAGCTATGCATATCAATAAAAAAACCAAAGCACGGTGGTTCGGTTATGGGTCGGCAGAAAATTTGGAGGGATAGGATCGATGCCCACAACAGATTGATCAGACATTATTTTGCAGAGAATCCCACATACCCCGAGTCATATTTTCGTCGCCAGTTTAGGATGAGCACCGAGTTGTTCAGGCGCATTGCAGAGAAACTAGCGAGCCATGACCGTTTTTTTCAGCAAAGGAGGAATGCCGCCGGAGAGCTCGGGCATAGCACCTTTCAGAAGGTGATAGCCGCTTTGCGTATGTTGGCATACGGTATACCGTCTGATCTAGTTGACGATCACTTGGCTATGGGTGAGAGCCAAGCCATCATGTGTGTCAAGCGCTTCGCAGTCGGAATTGTGCAAGTGTTTGGCGAGGAGTATTTGAGATCTCCCAATGCTGAAGACGTCGCAAGGCTTTTGGCGATGAACAAATCTCGCGGCTTTCCTGGCATGCTTGGCTCAATAGATTGCATGCATTGGAGTTGGAAGAATTGTCCAAAGGCATGGTGCTACCTCTTGAGCACTGCGTTGGATTTCCCCGAAGAGGAAGGGATGATGCAGCAAAGTAGCGTAAGTATTTCCCTCAGTTTTTAAGAACCAATGTATCAATCCAGTAGGAGGCTACGCACAAGTCCCTCGTACCTGCACAAAACAATAGCTCCTCGCAACCAACGCGATTAGGGGTTGTCAATCCCTTCATGGTCACTTACGAGAGTGAGATCTGATAGAGATGATAGATAATATTTTTGGTATAGAGATGCAAAGTGAAAAGTAAAAGGCAAAGTAAAAAAGCAAAGCAAGATTAAAGTGATGGAGATTGATATGATGAGAATAGACCCCGGGGCCATAGGTTTCACTAGTGGCTTCTCTCAAGAGCATAAGTATTCTATGGTGGGTGAACAAGTTACTGTTGAGCAATTGACAGAATTGAGCATAGTTATGAGAATATCTAGGTATGATCATGTATATAGGCATCACGTCCGAGACAAGTAGAGCGACTCCTGCCTGCATCTACTACTATTACTCCACTCATCGACCGCTATCCAGCATGCATCTAGAGTATTAAGTTAAAAACAGAGTAACGCCTTAAGCAAGATGACATGATGTAGAGGGATAGTTTCATGCAATATGATAAAAACCTCATCTTGTTATCCTCGATGGCAACAATACTATACGTGCCTTGCTGCCCCTTCTGTCACTGGGAAAGGACACCACAAGATTGAACCCAAAGCTAAGCATTTCTCCCATGGCAAGAAAAACTAATCTAGTAGGCCAAACCAAACTGATAATTCAAAGAGACTTGCAAAGATAACCAATCATACAGAAAATAATCAGAGAAGATTCAAATATTATTCATAGATAGACTTGATCATAAACCCACAATTCATCGTTCTCAACAAACACACCGCAAAAAGAAGATTACATCGAATAGATCTCCACAAGAAAGGGGGAGAACATTGTATTGAGATCCAAAAAGAGAGAAGAAGCCATCTAGCTAATAACTATGGACCCGTAGGTCTGAGGTGAACTACTCACACTTCATCGGAGAGGCTATGATGATGTAGAAGCCCTCCGTGATGATGGTCCTCTCCGGCGGAGCTCCGAGACAGGCCCCAATATGGGATCTCGTGTATACAGAAGGTTGCGGCGGTGGAATTAGGTTTTGGCTCCGTATCTGATCGTTTGGGGGTACGTAGGTATATATAGGAGGAAGGAGTACGTCGGTGGAGCAACGAGGGGCCCACGAGGCAGGGGGCGCGCCCTAGGGGGGCGCCCCCACCCTCGTGACCGCCTCTTTGACTCCTTGGAGTAGGGTCCAAGTCTCCTGGATCACGTTCGGTGAGAAAATCACGTTCCCAAAGATTTTATTCCGTTTGGACTCCGTTTGATATTCTGTTTCTCCGAAACTCTGAAATAGGCAGAAAACAGCAATTCTGGGCTGGGCCTCCGGTTAATAGGTTAGTCCCAAAAATAATATAAAAGTGGAAAATAAAGCCCAATATAGTCCAAAACAGTAGATAATATAACATGGAGCAATAAAAAAATATAGATACGTTGGAGATGTATCACATGGCATGGGCAATTCCACGGCCAAAAAAAGGGTTCCACTATAATCCTTGAAGCGGTGGCCGATCAAGAGACTTGGATTTGGCATGCATCCTTTGGAATGCCTGAATCTTTGAATGATATCAATGTTGTCAACCGGTCACCACTGATGAATAAGGTTGCAAATGGGGAGTTGCCACCGGTGCAGTTTGTAGCAAATGGCCGTACATACAACTATGGCTATTATCTAGCGGATGGCATCTATCCAAAGTGGCAAACCTTTGTCAAGCCGTTGAAAAAGCCAGAAGGTAAGAAAGAACTTGATTTCCACAATGCTCAGGCGGCGGCTAGAAAAGATGTGGAGAGAGCTTTTGGGATTTTGCAAGCCCAATTTGCTATTGTGAGAGGACCTACTAGATTTTGGGATCAGAAGATGCTTTGGTACATAATGCACGCTTGTGTGATCATGCACAACATGATCATCGAGAATGAGCGTAGCCAAGATGTAGACTACTCTCAATATGAGCTCTTGGGATATCCCGTGCGAGTGCGATGGAGGGCTGAAAGGGTGGCCCGTTTTGTTGCCTCCTATCATGCCATTCGAGGCTCGCAGCGCATAATGATTTTCAGAAGGATCTCATTGAGGAGTGGTGGGCGTGGAATGGACGACAAAGAGCATCATGATTTGTGCGTTCGTTATTGTATTGTTGAACTATTTGTTGTGTTTAATTACATTGTTTGTTGTATTGAACGATAAACTGTTTGTTTAAGTTGTAATAACGAAATTGAACTATTTATTTTTGCTTGTTTTGATCTTTTTCTTCTGTTTTCGAATGCATATGATGTTTGTGCAAGAGTCGCGCGTGTTGCTGGAGCGGCGCGCGCGCTGTTTGAGCCAGCGCTGCGCGCCGCGCCATATCAGGCGATGGGCGCGTGCTAAATCTGTTTTTTACGCGCGGCACGTTCGGCGTCTGTTGGAGATGCTCTTAAAACGCTAGCGAGGGTTTGAGGACATGCTCTGAGTGCGGCCGCTTGAAGCCAAATGGCATAGTCGCTGAGTAGTAGGATGGGTGATGTCGCATGTGCCGGCCGCCTTCGTTTTCTTTTCGCATGTTTTTTTATGCTTCTTCTTTATTATTTTTATTCCACCTCGCCTCCTCGAGTTGCCGTCTAGTTCCCCTCGGGTCTCCTCCGCTCCCGGGGATCCTCGCCGTCTCCCACCAAATCGCCTCGCCTCCAGATCTCCGCCCGGCGACGCGGCGGCCCCAGTCCGGCGCCATTCGGCCGGAGCCGCCCCGCTCCGGGCTCACTCGGTCGGCGGTGATGCGGCGGGCAGCGGCGCTCCTCCTCCTGCTCGCCTTCTTGGCCGCCGCCGCCGTCGCAGCAGCAGCCGAGGTGAAGGTCCCCTCCCTTCCTGCCCCCCTCCCTCGCCGAACCTCCAGAGAGTCGTCTGCCCGGTTGCCCCCCATCGCTCCGTGCGCTAGAGTTGGTGCGATCTGGGGAGCTCTGCTTCCGCGATGAGACGACACAGAGAGTTTGATTTAAATTTCGCACTACATATACAACTATTCACTCCTCCTTATTTAGGGTGTGAGAAGTGAGATTCGACGTTGCGTTACCTCCGATGATATGAATTCCGCATCAGTAGCGCTGGATCAGATTGGGGGGCTGCTGAACTAATTTGTTGCCAAGCACTCCCATGCAAGCTTAATTTCAGACAGAAAGCACTGCAGCAGCGATCCAGTGAGGCACTTGCCATGCAAACTTAGTTTCAGACAGCTAAATCAATACAGCAGCATTCAAATGACTAACATACAAGGCGATGTTTTTTTTCCTTTTTGTCTTTGATTGACACGCTTTTCTTTTGAATTCAGGATAGTACCACTGGTATCCTACCAGCAGGAGGAAACAATGGTACCGGTATAGCGGATCCAGGTGTTGGGAGGACAGGGCAGAATGGCGAGGCAGATCCTAACACGCAACAGAAAGTACATGAGGAGGGGGCGCTCAAGAAATTCATTGCCGAGAACACTAACACGGATAATTCCATGGAAGGAACTAGCACCGGGAAAGATGAGCCAGTACAGAAACCAAATGACAAAGATGGCAACACAACATCCTCGACAGACTTCTCGCAGGATCCATTGATCGGCGAATGTGATCCATCCCATAGATGTCTCATTGAAAAACAGAAGTTCATCGCCTGCTTGAAAGTTTCCGGAGGTGATTTTCTACTCTCTGGTTGTGTGTAGTTGCTTACGATATTATATGCTTTGCTTCTATCATGCATATAAACCTGCTAGATCAAACATTATTTCATTCCTTTTGAATGCTTGCCATGGTCTTATGGCAGCTAAACTGATGTTTTTCTCATCAAGTATCAATGTAGTATTCAAAAGTTGGAAGATAAAACTGACGGGCTCATCCATGTTGGGAATCTGAAACTTGGTCAACCATGCCACTAAGATGTTTCCCACATCTCTTTTGTTGTCTGTCAAATAACGGTTGGATGTAATTGGCGCCATCAAGCAAAAATTTAGATATACCAAAGCACATGATGCAATTTATGGTTTGGCCTTGTGACATTAATAAGTTGCCAATTATAGTTTAGTTCTCTGTCAATGTGTAGCCAAAACTAGTGCTATCAATTGCTGCTACCATAATATGCCAATGATGGAATTGGACGGTTGGCACAACTGACATGACATTAATGAGTTGCCAATCATAGTTAGTTTCTCTATCAGTGTGTCGCCAAAACTAGTGCTATCAGTTGTAGACCTTGGTTTTGGTCATGATATACCCTGGCTACAGTTTTGGTCTAGGTGGGGCCACAAACAAAGACTAGCATACTTACAACTAGTGCTATATCAGATATAATTTATTTTTGCTGAAGTGCAAATGGAGTCCCTGTAGAACTTTGTGAGTGTTGCCTCAAGAACACCTACTATCCATTATTTCTTCTCGAAAGGAATATTCGCCAAGATATTTCTTCCTGTGATCACTCTGAAGTTTTTTTCATGTACTCATCTTAGTTCTTTCCAGCCCTTTCCACATTTTTGCACATAAGTGACCTGTTACAGTTGAAACCAGATTCGTCAGCTCTATCCCTTTTGATGGACAACAAAGGCACAAACCCACTTGATGTTAGCATAACGGCTCCAGATTATGTCATCTTAGCAGAAGATACAGTTCATGTTGAAGCAAACGGTCACAATGAGGTATGCTACTGTGCACGATAATTAATCTTTGAAGATAATTATATTGTTGGTTTTTATGTCTTAATTGTTTCATGTAAAATGTCTCAGTATTTTGCTTTTGCATGGAGTGTTCTGAAGAAAATGCCATTTATTTTCCCTTTTGCTGTGAAAGTTTGTTTGAACAAGCATATGAGTGTCCTATTGGACTTCCCATGCCCATGAATGCAAAATTCAAAATATTTGTCTGCTGTTACATGATTGATTACGGGTGTTAATGTGATATACTATCATGTTTGCCTAATGTTTAATACATTATCTTTGCTCTTATCAACATCAATACGAAAACTGGGCCCTTGGCATTCTGATTTTAGTGCTATCTGATTGTTATACTGATCTTCTCTTCTTCTGTCATTATTAATTCAGACGCAGGTGAGTGTTTCTGTCAGCGATACCGTGAATGACATGGCGATAGTTCTCAAAGTCGCAGAAGAAACCTGTAAAATCAATCTTGAGACCGCAGTCACAAGGAACACAGGCCGGGTGATACCAATGCGGCTTACTCCAACCTACATGCTGGTGCCCGTATTTGTTCTCCTTGGGCTGGTGGGACTATGTGTCAAACTCCGTAGGGCGCGGAAGCAAGATGGTGGGCCAGCATACCAGAAGCTCGACGCACCAGAGCTACCAGTCTCCATTGGAGGGAAGAAAGAAGCTGATCAGCCTGACCAGTGGGATGACAACTGGGGAGATGACTGGGACGACGAGGAGGCGCCGTCAACACCGTCGAACTCCATGCCCAACCTGTCGTCGAAAGGTCTGGCTTCGAGGAGGTCGACCAAGGATGGCTGGAAAGATTAGCCGCCGGCCGGATGTCTATATCAACGCCTATATTTTTCTCTCGTGTCTTTCTTGAAGAGTTTTTTTTTCCGCTTAGCTTTTTGGATAGATTTCGCTGAGGAGACCACTAGAGAATGTAATACGCTGGTAACACTAGAAGAAATATGAATGCTATTTTTTGCTAGTTTTATCTTACTGGTGGATGAATGCAGTATTTTAGTGGCACGGTTCTGTACTTGTTTATGCTGCCTCCGTCCCATAATACAAGAACGTTTTTTACACTAGTGTAATATTATGTTTTTTAGTTCATTTCTTTTTGCCCAACAAAAAAACAAATTATCCAATTAATATTGGATATGGATTATTTTCAAGAAAACATTTTTTTACTTACTTTTAACTATTTTATTACATAAAAAATCAACCTTAAGGTACTTCTTAACTTAATCACTTTTTTTTACATCAAACGTCAGTGCATAAATAAAATGAGATAGTTAATAGACTATATGCGTCTTAACCTAGGCATCATCCATGTTTGGATTTTTTGGGGAGTTTCTAAAGATACTTACAGATAAGTAAACATGATTATTTTTAAAAACTCCATTCTACAAGTGTTTCGACAAATTGTTCTTTTTTTAAGGAAAACACACAAAAAAAAATACTTATGTGAACACCCAGACTGCAATGCACCGGAGATGGTGGCGGTGAGTGTGGACCCTATGCTACTGCCATTGACTATAGCGCCGTGTACCGGTCCGAGGATCAGATTGTGCAAAACTTTCAGATAGGGATCCAGTCGTGCCAAACTTCGTTCAAAAGGTTATTTTTTTTTTGTTTTTGAGACAAAAAAGATTTAAACAGTTTTTTTAGAAAAAGGTTAAAACAGTTATTTCGGCCTCTTTGGAGGTACGGGCTGCACCTGCCGTCTCATGGGCCGAAGTGGGCCCCCAAATGGTCTATCGAATGAAAGAAAACTGGGCATTAGGTCTCCCTTGACCCGAGCTGTCCAAAACTGATAGTATTCCCATGGCTGGTCTCGGCGGCGCCGCTCTCCAGCTGCACGCGGCCGTGGCCGTGCTTCGCACAGCGGCGGCCGCCCGCAAGCTGTCCGCAGGCAAGGCAGTCCACGCGCATATGCTCAGAGCGTCCCATTTCCACGTCGTCCTGCACAACCACCTCATCGCCTTCTACGCCAAGTGCGGCTGCCTCGGCCTTGCCCGCCGGGTGTTCGACGTAATGCCCTCCCGCAACCCGGTCTCCGGGAGCCTCCTCATGTCCGGCTACGCCTCCGCCGGGCGCCACGGGGACGGGCTTGCGCTGCTCAGGGCGGCCGACTTCGACCTCAACGAGTACGTTCTGTCGACCGCCGTGTCGGCCACGGGCCATGTCCGGAGCGTCGACATGGGGAGGCAGTGCCATGGGCATGCCGTCAAGTCCGGGCTGGCGGAGCACCACTATGTCTGCAACGCGTTGCTGCACATGTACTGCCAGTGTGCTCATGTGGAGGATGCGGTCAAGGTGTTTGAGATGGTGCCTGGTTTCGACGCGTTCGCATTCAACTCGATGATCAATGGGTTTCTTGACAAGGGCAAGTTTGATGGTTCGGTCAGGGTTGTGAGAAGCATGGTCGGAGAAGTTGAGCAATGGGACCATGTGTCGTATGTCGCAGTTCTTGGGCATTGTGCTAGCACCAAAGAGCTGCTGCTTGGTCGTCAAGTGCATGCCCAGGCGTTGAAGAAGAGGCTCGAGCTGAATGTGTATGTGGGCAGCGCTCTGGTTGATATGTACGGGAAGTGTGAGTGCGCCTGTGATGCTCATTCCGCATTTGAGGTTTTGCCAGAAAAGAATGTTGTTTCCTGGACAGCTGTTATGACTGCCTATACCCAAAATGAGCTGTTTGAAGAGGCATTGCAGTTGTTCTTAGATTTGGAAATGGAAGGAATTCGGCCAAATGAGTTCACTTATGCCGTGGCTCTCAACAGTTGTGCCGGTCTTGCAGCCTTGAAAAATGGCAATGCACTTAGTGCCTCTGCTGTGAAAACTGGGCATTGGGGTGCTCTGTCTGTCTGTAATGCCCTCATTAATATGTATGCAAAAAGTGGCAGCATTAGTGATGCATGGAGAGTCTTCCTTTCTATGCCATGTCGCGACGTGGTCTCGTGGAATTCGATCATAATAGGCTATGTTCATCATGGCCTTGCGAGAGAAGCCATGCGTGTATTTCATGATATGTTGTCTGCTGAAGAAGCCCCATCCTATGTGACCTTTGTTGGGGTGCTGTCAGCTTGTGCACAGTTGGGTCTTGTCGATGAAGGATTGCACTACTTGAACATTATGATGAAGGAAATGGGTATAAAACCTGGAAGAGAACATTACACTTGCATGGTTGGTTTGCTCTGCAGAGCTGGACGGCTAGATGAGGCGGAACAGTTCATATTGAGCAACTGTATTGGCACTGACGTTGTTGCGTGGAAATCGCTTTTAGGTTCTTGCCAGGTATATAAAAACTATGGCCTGGGTCATCGAGTAGCTGAGCAGATCCTTGAGTTGAAACCCAATGATGTAGGAACCTATGTTTTGCTTTCTAACATGTATGCAAAAGCAAACCGATGGGATGGTGTCGTGAAGGTCCGGAAGCTGATGAGGGAGAGGGGTGTCAGGAAAGAGCCTGGTGTTAGTTGGATTCAGGTAGGAAGTGAGGTCCAAGTTTTCACATCAGACGACAAGAATCACCAATGGATAAACCAGATCACCATAAAGCTCAGAGAGCTGATAGACCAGATCAAAGTGATCGGATATGCTCCGAATTTTGCGGTTGTCCTACATGATGTTGAGGATGAACAAAAGGAAGAGCATCTTATGTATCACAGTGAGAAAATGGCCCTTGCGTTTGGCCTTATCCACAGCCCCGAAGGAGCAACTATCCGCATAATGAAAAATCTCAGGATATGCGATGATTGCCATGTTGCTATCAAACTCATCTCTCGTGTGACAAGAAGAAGAATAGTTGTGAGGGATACTGTTCGGTTTCATTGTATAGAGGATGGAGTATGCTCATGTGATGACTATTGGTGATCCACACCTTGGTTGCCAGAAGTTCCAGAACATATGTGTTGTTATGGACATCAACATGGTATGTCATCTTATTTTCTAGAGACAAGGTTAGAATCTGTAAATATTTTAAGGATTTTTGTCACTGAAAAAGTCAATTTGCTTGACCGAATAGAGACGGAAAGACATCAGGAATTCACCTGTAAAATGTGTGAATGTTACCACTGCAACAGTGTCTCTGTTCACCATCTTTGATCATGTAGTTGATCAGATATACTCCCTCTCTAAAGAAATATAAGATCATTTAGATCACTAAAGTAGTGATCTAAACGATCTTATATTTCTTTGCAGAGGGAGTACTATATATAACGTTTAGTTTTACATACATACACCTATAATGTTCTACAATTCACATTTTTTCCTACACACTGGACATTAACTGGATGATGAACTTTGTCATAGATGTGTCTGGCTAGATGCTATTTCTACAGAATTTGTAGAGCTGTTCATTTTGATCTGGAAAAGTTAACTTTTTTTGCAAATAATGTTTTTCCTTAACTTGCCAATATCATTTATATTGCTCATCATTTGGATCAGGAATCTAAAAAGTTAGCGGCAGCAACTCATTTGTTGCTTCTTGCATGATACTCCAGGTGATTTTTGTTTCCTACTGGCAGAAATTGTCGCCTAGGTTCAAGTAAACATCACAAAGATATCTGCTCAGGTGTACACAGTGCACGGGTTGTTGTTTCTGCTTGTAGCTTTTCAACAATACCACCTTTTTTTTTGAGAAACCACCCCTTTTCTCTCTGGAGGTTTCCAGCAAGCATGGTTTTCCTCTTTATCCGCATGAGTTATGATGTATATATGCAAAGAGCTAATGATTGTATGCGCACACGCCGAACTGAGGGCTAAGAAACCATAGTGCACGTCTGCTGTCTACTTGTGAAGACGATACAAAGGGTAATTTGTGGACAGATATGGAAGAGCTTTGACGATTGTTTTTCTTCATGATGCACCAATTGATTTTGTTGCCGAACTTGACTGAATGCCACTTGTATCGTCATTTCAGAAGTGGTAATGCTACTGTGCATGGTAAGATGTGGGAAACATCTTAGTGGCATGGTTGACCAAGTTTGCTCTTGGGATGACTACTGGTGATCCACACCTTGGTTGTCAGAAGCTCCAGAGCATATGTGTTGTCATGAACATCAACATGGTATGTCATCTTATTTTCTAGAGCCAAGGTTAGAATCTGTAAATATGTTAAGGATTTTTGTAACTGAGAAAGTCAATTTGCTTGACTGAATAGAGACGGAAAGACATCAGGAATTCACCTGTAAAATGTGTGAATGTTACCACTGCAACAACGTCTCTGTTCACTATGTTTGATCATGTAGTTGATCAGATATACTCCCCCTGTAAAGAAATATAAGATCATTTAAATCACTAAAGTAGTGATCTAAACGATCTTATATTTCTTTACAGAGGGAGTACTATATATAACGTTTAGTTTACATACATACACCTATAATGTTCTACAGTTACCATTTTTTCCTACACACTGAACATTAACTGGATGATGAAGTTTGTCAATAGATGTGTCTGGCTAGATGTCTATTTCTACAGAATTTGTAGAGCTGTTCATTTTGATCTGGAGAAGTTCACATTTGTTTTTTTGCAAATAGTGTTTTTCCTTAACTTGCCGATAGCATTTATATTGCTCATCATTTGGATCAGTAATCTAAAAAGTTAGCGACAGCAACTCATTTGTTGCTTGTTGCATGATGCTCCAGGTGAGTTCTGTTTCCTACGGGCAGAAGTTGTCGGCTTGTCGCCTAGGTTCAAGTAAAAAAACATCACAAGAATATCTGCTCAAGCATACACAGTGCACGTCTTATTGCTTCCGCATGTCGTTTTTGAACAGAAACAACCCCTTTTCTCTCTGGAGGTTTTCCTCTTCCTGCGCACGAGTTGTGATGTTCTTCAACTTTGTGTCTTGAGCAGAGTTCTTGGTGCTGCCCGTTGCCCTGCTCCCATCTTGCAGCAGATCCCCTTGCTGGCGGTGTTGCTCAAGCCTGCGTTTCCCGCGGTCGATGATCCCAGGTTTGCTGGTTTTCCCTTTGCTCTTTGCAACTTCATTTCTTCGTCGCTCCTTTTGTCTGAACTGTTGTGATGTTCCTTCTTTCAGGTCTCCCCCCATATATCCAGAGGGAATAATTTTTATATATCAGGTTTACAGTGACGTATAAAAAAAAACTCGACCAGTAGGGGGAGACGCCCCTATTGATTTTTATTAAAGAAGAAGATGTGAGACACGGTGTAAGAACCGAGGTTCGAACCCGCGCCGGCTGGGTGGCAACACTACACCCTGACCACTGAGCTGAGAGCTCATCCACTTACAGTGACGTATAGGAGTACCTGGAATGAACAGGTCTTTGACTTCCCTGATTCTTGAGAACTTTTGGTTTGACCAAACCACACATTGCCATGTCAGCGTACAAATATGTTGCCAAGGAAATCGAGCCATTCTCAACTGAATGAGCCACAAATACAAAACGATATCAAATCTGATATATCTCGTCAGAAACGACTGCTGCCTCCGTGTCTCCCTATTTATCTTCCCTCGCAGCATGTTATGATCCCGTTGTATTCTTCTGTCCATTCTTTTGTGCGACGACGGAGTATCATCACTGAGACCGGTAGCCCTTGCCTGTTAGTTAGGCATGATATCGTTGCTGGGTACTCTTTTTCCTAAAAAAATCTGTTAAATCCTCTGGCCGAGCGGGTTGCAAAAGTGTTATCAGAAGTGAGGATGTAGGGAGAAGAGAAAATGCTCCTCTACTACGAATCGTCTAGAAACATGATGAACCCGATGAGGCGCCAATGGCCCGTTTTGTCGAGAAAAAGTACTCCAAACCAATTGAAAAATATGTTCAACGCAAGGCATAATGATGACACTGAGAGATTGTAAATCTGAACCAACCACGAGTCCACGAGCATGATAACATGGCAAGTAACAGATCCTCAATTCGTACAAAAAGAAGCAATCTAGTTGCATAGACAAATCCGGGATGACCCGCAAAGACTAGAAGACATTCAAACTCATGTACAAAAACAACACCTAGGAGGAGCTCTCTGCCCTTCCACATTTCTTCTCTTGTTTCACCAACAGCGGTGTCATTCAGAGCGGGCAGGGAGGGATTTCGAGCGTTGCGCCAGCTTGGATCTGGCCCCATCCGATGAGGCGCCAATGCTTGTCGACACGACGGCTCAGGGCGACCTTCTCGCCTGTGCTTGTGCAGACAGGGGCGGTGAGCTCAAGCTTGGCGACATCGTCCTTAACAGCGACCACGCGGGCGCCAGTCGACATAGACCCTATGTTAAGCATCACGATCTCACGCTTGCTGAGCTTGGAGACCTTCCCCGCTTTCTCACCACCCTTTGATCTCACACCCAGAAGCCTTGGGAGAAGTAAGAAGTTGATCTACAAAGCAATGTAGTCCAAGGAAATGTTATTAACATCTATCTCTGTTTTTGGCTAAAATTATACCCCCTCCGTATCAAAATATAAGATGTTTTTGACACTGTCGTACTGTCAAAAAACATCTTATATTAAGTTACAGAGGTAGTAAAAGATTTGACAAACCTATGTAGTCCAAGGATGCCATTAACAGCTAGAGTATATCTCTGTTTTGGAAAACAGAAAGAAAGATTTGACAAACCTCAAGCTCCACGAACACATCAGGGAGCGACCCGGTTTCTCCCAGGACCTGGCCAGTCAGCCTATCTGCACGAGTCAAAGTCGGATCCATGGTCGTTCCCACACGAGTGAATTGCATAAAACCACTACATTTCAGCTTAGGTTTGCAGGAAACACTCTTCTATGTTTTTGCTGCAGAAAACACTGATTTTTTTTATAATATTTTGCAGAAAGCACTAAACCTCATGTTCGGGCAGTTTAAGCACTATTATGACAGGTGGGACCCTATCTTGTCGACGTGGCTCACGGCCGCAAGCTGACGCCGTCTAACGGCACTACAGTGCCCACCGACGCCCCCGCTAGGTCAAGAGACCAGATCGAATCGACACCTCTCCCGCATCTGAAAATTTCCCCACCATCCCCGTGACGGCGCGCTCTCCTCTATCTCTGTCTCATTCATGGCAACGGCGAGCCCGGACGCCGGCGGTGGAGTGGATGGCGGAGGTGGCGACGGCGCAGGAGGGTTGTTTGGCGGCGGAGATCCAAAGCCACCCGAGGAGGTCTGCGGTAGCTCTAACCCTAGCCAGGCCCCGCGGAGCAGACCACCGTCACCGTCGCTGGAGTACCGTGCCGTCGGCGCTCTGGCCCGTGCTGTGCAGGCTACTCCGACGGGGAGCCACCACTGGGCATCTGCATTCGGCGGTGTGGAGTAAGATATCTCCTCTGCCTCCCCCACCCCCCTCATTTTCTGTCGATTCCATAGTTAGGGTTAGGGTTAGGTGTGTAAACACAGCATTAGATTGTAGTGATATTAGTATGCTCTGTTTAGGAGAGAATATAGTGATACTTTTTGTGATTTTAATTGCTATTTGGGTTAGGATGCTCTGTTTAGATTGTAGTGGCAAGCAGCACAACCTTGGGTTAGGTGTGTAAATCAAAAATGGATCTTTTGCCTAGTACTAAGTGTTCATCTGCTCTCTAAATTAGATTGTAGTGATATTAGTATGCTCTGTTTAGGAGAGAATATAGTGATAATTTTTGTGATTTTAATTGCTATTTGGGTTAGGATGCACTGTTTATTTAGTAGACATTAGGGTCACAGTTAGCTCTTATTGAAATTGGTATGCATAGTATATTTTAAATTGGTCACTTGTATTGTTTGTAATTAGTGTTATACTGTTTAATTAATAAGTACAAGAATTGTTCCTTTTTGTAGCTTGTTTGATGATGTTTGGGAGGTTAGACTGCACTTTCATGACATGGATAACTTGGAAAGGACTATGTGTGTTTCAGACATCACTTTTTTCAATCTGTTAGCACTCATAGAGTCAACATGATATGGAAGTAAAGACTATATGTATTATGTGAGGGATGCTGGGTTGGGAGTAGCTGGTTTGGAGGAGATATGTGATGATGACAAGGTGGATGAGATGCTGGATGACATTGCCAATAAAGATCAGAACATAGTAAACCTGACAATAGTTAGGGGTAGTGAGCCCAGACCTGCAGATATAAACAGAGGTTATATTTGTGATCAGCAAGTTCCTATAAGCAATGTTGGAGAGAGCACTGTATATGAGGTGAATGATGTTGGGGTGGTGTACAAGTCACCATCCAAATTATCAAAAAGAGATGCAGTAGTTGAGGAGCCTGAACCAATCCAGTTTTTCTCCACATAGCAGAGCCACAATGTTGATATGGAGCAAGGCAATGAAGCAGATGTTGATATTGAGCAAGGCAATGGAGATGATGTTGACATGGAGCAACATGAGTTAGAAAGAAGTATGGAGCTTAGAAGGAGATCAACAATTCAGAGATCTAAGCAGCATCAAAAGAATGTTGAGAGGGTGCAGGCAGTGAAAAGAAAACTTCATGTGCTACTAACTGAAGATGACTCTGACTTGGAGGAAGATGAGGATTTCATGGCTAGGAAGGCTGAGCTAAAGAGGCAGAGAGAGGACCCACTCTTACATTTTGAAGGTGACACAGATGTAGATGAACCTTATGAGATACAAGAGGAAGTGCATGAGAAAAATACAGAGCAAGAGGAGCATGGAGATCATGAGGAACTTGAAAAGGAGGTGCTACCACAGGGGCAAAAGAGGAAGAAGTTGAAAGTAAGAAAGGGGCCAACCACAAGATCACATGCTAGTTTGGAGCAACGGTTTGAGGATATTTGGGTACCATCATCTGATGAGGATCCAGATCCCAGTGATTTGAAGGAGGAGCAAGATGATGGGGCTGTAACCCTAGCATTTGTGCTAGGCAGTAAGTCTAGGGCTAAAAACCCAAACCAAGCGTATGGTATCATGAGGATAGAGAGAGCCGAGAGCTGCAGTTTGCTAAGAAGTTATGCTTTGATAATGTGTACCAATTTAGAAGGGCACTTCTCACTTTCCACATAGCACAGAACAGAAACTATCAGTTTCATAGGAACTGCAATGACAGAATTATAGTTGTGTGCACACATGAAGACTGCCCTTTCTTCATTGCAGCTTCTGTGGTGGGAAAAGAGAAAACTTTCTGCATTAGGAAAACTAATTTGTTGCACACATGTCCAGCTGTAGCAAAGAACACCAAGGTGACTACAAAGTGGGTTACACATGAAGTTTTAGAAGCAATAAGAACAGACTTGAACACACCAATAAGTACAATAATGCAAAATCTGAAGAGCAAGTATGGAGTTGAGATCAACACTCATATGGCCTACAGGGCTAAGAACAATGTTATTAAGGTGGTGCAAGGAGATCAGAGGGGGCAATACACTAGGATAAGGGATTACTTGCAGGCTGTGTTAGACACCAATCCAGGTAGTAGGTGCATTGTCACTACTAAGTTCCTAAAAGACCATCCAAGCATCAATCCAAGGTTCCATGGTTTGTTCATATGTTTGAATGCTTGCAAGGAGGGATTTCTGAATGGATGCAGACCATCCATAGGTGACTACTAAATTGTGTTATATATGACATAAATGTGGTGCACCATACTTTGTTTATAACATATCTTGTGTGCCATTGCAGGTGTGGATGGATGTTTCATCAAGCTCTCAACTGGCCAACAAATCCTTGCTGCCACAGGAAGGGATGGGAATAATAACATCTATCTCATTGCCTTTGGAGTTGTGGACAAAGAAGACACAAAGAGTTGGACCTGGTTTCTCACAGAACTGAAGGCAGCTATTGGTGGAGAATCTGGGGGATTTGGTTTTTACACCATAATCTCTGATAGACAGAAGGTAATATATAATTTGCTTAGTATTAGTAGTTCATAGTAATTGCTTACTACTAGTTCATAGATTTTGATTAGTACTAGTTAATATTCATTGGTCATTACTAGTTCATATAAGTATTTCACAGTAATTGCTAGAAGTAGTTAATATTTTCATTGCTCATTACTAGTTGTTATAAGTAGTTCATACTAATTGGTAGAAGTAGTTAATATTATTTTCTTATTAGTAAGTTTGGTAATTTCTCCAAATAGGGTCTTCTGAAAGTTGTGAGTCAAGTTTTCCCCAATTGCCCCCAAAGATTCTGCCTTAGACACATCTACCAAAATTTCCAGACTGCTGGTTTTAGGGGATCAGAATTAAAGAAGTTCATGGATAAGGCAAGTTACTCCTATACTGAACATGTACATCTTGCTGCAATGGATGCTCTTAAAGTAGAGTGTAAGGCTGCCTGGACTTGGTTAAATAAAATTCCTAGACATGCTTGGGCTAGATATGCCATGGACTTCAACTGCAAAACTGACCTAGTTGTCAACAATATTAGTGAGGTGTTCAACAAGATGATATTAGATGTGAGGGGTAAACCAATAAAGACCATGGTAGATGGAATCAGGACTAAGTTGATGGTCAGGTTCAATACAAATAGGAGTAAGACAGAGTTAGCTAAGTGGGAAATATGCCCAACACATGCTGAGTTACTTGAAGAAGCAAAGAAACACTCTAGGAACTGTCAAGCATTGATGGCTGGGCCAAATATTTACCAAGTGGCAAGCAATGAGAATACCTATGCAGTTAACTTGCAGCACAAGACATGTGGGTGTAGAAAATGGGATATGACTGCAGTGCCATGCAATCATGCAGTCTCTGCTATTACCAAAGCCAAATTAAGGCCTGAAGATTTTGTGCATGACTTCTTCAAAAAGCCTATGTATCTGGCTGCATACAGTCCCATCATATTTCCTGTACCTGGACCTGACCTCTGGCCTAAGACCAAAACTAGAGACATAGAACCCCCAGTTTTCAAGGATAAACCGGGGAAGAAGCAAACCAAAAGGAGAAGGAGCCAGTTTGAGCCACCAGCACCTAAAGATACATCTAGGATGGCATCAATTACATGCAGCAATTGCAATCTTGTGGGCCACAGATACACATCTTGCCACAAAACACTAAAGCCAGCTCTAGCAATGAGAAAGAACAGGCATGAGGTTAGTCTCTGTTGGCATACTTGCTGCCATCTATTTCTGTTTTGTACCACTTGAATGTATTAATGTGCTGCCGTTTTCAAATGCAGTCAAACAGGACAGAGGAGGGTACCACATCTACTACTGCAGCTTCATCTGCTGCAGCTCCAGCAAACAGGACACCACCAGTGGCAAGCAGCACAGCAGCTCCAGCAAGCAGGGCAAGCAGCTCAGCAGCTCCAGCAAGCAGGCCAAGCAGCTCAACAGCTCCAGCTAGGAGGCCAAGCAGCTCAGCTGCAGTAACAAGGACATCCTTCTTGGCACCAAGACAGAGGAAGACACCATCAAGGTTGAAGGATTACTTTTATGCTTCAGGGAACTAATATGCTTTGGAAAAACTGTTGATGATGTGATCAGGCAAAACTGCTAATTGCTATGATCTATTTTGGGAACTTATGCTGATTTGATGTTATGGTACTGTAATAACTACTATTGATGGTCTTGCTTTTATGAGAATTATGCACTATGATGTTGGTCTTGCTGTTATCATGTTCAATTTGATGATCAATATGATGGTTTGGCTGCTACCATGTTCAATTTGATCCATATGATGGTCTTGCTGTTAGGAAAATTAAACACTTGTTGATGATGGTCTTGCTGTTAGGAAAACTAAACACTTGTTGATGATAGTCTTGCTATTAGGAAAATTAAACACTTGTTGATGATGGTCTTGCTATTAGGAAAATTAAACACTTGTTGATGATGGTGGTCAAGGTACCCCTAGGGCCATTCTGTCGATGGATCGATGACATGAGGGTCAAGGTACCCCTAGGGCCATTCTGTCGATGAATCGATGAAATGGTGGTCAAGGTACCCCTAAGGCCAATCTGTAGATGAATCGATGACATGAGGGTCAAGGTACCCCTAGGCCCATTCTGTCGATGAATCGATGAAATGGTGATCAAGGTACCCCTAGGGCCATTCTGTCGATGAATCGATGAAATGGTGGTCAAGGTACCCCTAGGGCCATTCTGTCGATGAATCAATGACATGAGGGTCAAGGTACCCCTAGGGCCATTCTGTCGATGAATCGATGAAATGGTGGTCAAGGTACCCCTAGGGCCATTCTGTCGATGAATCGATGACATGAGGGTCAAGGTGCCCCTAGGGCCATTCTGTCGATGAATCGATGAAATGGTGGTCAAGGTACCCCTAGGGCCAATCCGTCGATGAATCGATGAAATGGTGGTCAAGGTACACCTAGGGCCATTCTGTCGATGAATCGATGAAATGGTGGTCAAGGTAACCCTAGGGCCAATCTGTCGATGAATCGATGACATGAGGGTTAAGGTACCCCTAGGGCCATTCTGTCGATAAATCGATGAAATGGTGGTCAAGGTACCCCTAGGGCCATTCTGTCGATGAATCGATGACATGAGGGTCAAGGTGCCCCTAGGGCCATTCTGTCGATGAATCGATGACATGAGGGTCAAGGTGCCCCTAGGGCCATTCTGTCGATGAATCGATGACATGAGGGTCAAGGTACCCCTAGGGCCATTCTGTCGATGAATCGATGAAATGGTGGTCAAGGTACCCCTAGGGCCATTCTGTCGATGAATCGATGACATGAGGGTCAAGGTGCCCCTAAGGCCATTCTGTCGATGAATCGATGAAACGGTGGTCGAGGTACCCCTAGGGCCAATCTGTCGATGAATCGATGAAATGGTGGTCAAGGTACCCCTAGGGCCATTTTGTCGATGAATCGATGACATGAGGGTCAAGGTGCCCCTAGGGCCATTCTGTCGATGAATCGATGACATGGTGATCAAGGTACCCCTAGGGCCATTCTGTCAATGAATCGATGAAATGGTGGTCAAGGTACCCCTAGGGCCATTCTGTCGATGAATCGATGACATGAGGGTCAAGGTACCCCTAGGGCCATTATGTCGATGAATCGGTGAAATGGTGGTCAAGGTACCCCTAGGGCCATTCAGTCGATGAATCGATGACATGAGGGTCAAGGTGCCCCTAGGGCCATTCTGTCGATGAATTGATGAAATGGTGGTCAAGGTACCCCTAGGGCCAATCCATCCATGAATCGATGAAATGGTGGTCAAGGTACCCCTAGGGCCATTCTGTCGACGAATCGATGAAATGGTGGTCAAGGTACCCCTAGGGCCAATCTGTCGATGAATCGATGATATGAGGGTCAAGGTACCCCTAACCCATTCTGTCGATGAATCGATCAAATCTTGGTCAAATTGGATCCAACCCCATTGATAACAAAATAGTAAGTTAAATTACTTGGTTGACAGATTCATACTCAAATACTGAATAGATGATAATCATCTAAACCATATAAAACCAAATTGTACTAAGCACATAAAGCATATAACATCAAATTTGACTCACATTCATTAAGGTTCATCAAGGTTGGATCCAACACAATGGATCACAACATACATACTTAAATTACTGGGTGAAGGAAATATGCCCTAGAGGCAATAATAAAGTTATTATTTATTTCCTTATATCATGATAAATGTTTATTATTCATGCTAGAATTGCATTAACCGGAAACATAATACATGTGTGAATACATAGACAAACAGAGTGTCGCTAGTATGCCTCTACTTGACTAGCTCGTTAATCAAAGATGGTTATGTTTCCTGACCATGAACAAAAGAGTTGTTATTTGATTAACGGGATCACATCATTAGGAGAATGATGTGATTGACATGACCCATTCCTTTAGCTTAGCACCGATCGTTTAGTATGTTGCTATTGCTTTCTTCATGACTTATACATGTTCCTATGACTATGAGATTATGCAACTCCCGTTTGCCGGAGGAACACTTTGTGTGCTACCAAACATCACAACGTAACTGGGTGATTATAAAGGAGCTCTACAGGTGTCTCCGAAGGTACATGTTGGGTTGGCGTATTTCGAGATTAGGATTTGTCACTCCGGTTGTCGGAGAGGTATCTCTGGGCCCTCTCGGTAATGCACATCGCTTAAGCCTTGCAAGCAATGCAACTAATGAGTTAGTTGCGAGATGATGTATTACGGAATGATTAAAGAGACTTGCCGGTAATGAGATTGAACTAGGTATTAAGATACCGACGATCGAATCTCGGGTAAGTAACATACCGATGACAAAGGGAACAACGTATGTTGTTATGCGGTCTGACCGACAAAGATCTTCGTAGAATATGTGGGAGCCAATATGAGCATCCAGGTTCCGCTATTGGTTTTTGACCGGAGACGTGTCTCGGTCATGTCTACATTGTTCTCGAACCCGTAGGGTCCGCATGCTTAACGTTACGATGATGGTTTCATTATGAGTTTATATATTTTGATGTACTGAAGGTTTTTCGGAGTCCCGGATGTGATCACGGACATGACGAGGAGTCTCGAAATGGTCGAGACATAAAGATTGATATATTGGACGACTATATTCGGACACCGAAAATGTTCTGAGTGATTTCGGAGAAAACCGGAGTGCGGGAGGGTTACCGGAACCCCCCGGGGAAGTATTGGGCCTTAGTGGGCCTGAGCGGAGAGAGAGGGCAGCAGCCCAAGAGGTGGCGTGCCCCCTCCCATGGGGAGTCCGAATTGGACTAGGGGAGGGGGGCGCGGCCCCTCTTTCCCTCTCCCTCTCCCTCTCTTTCCTTCCCCCTTCTCTCTTCTTAGTTGGTCTAGGAAAGGGGAGTCCTACTCCTACTAGGAGGAGGACTCCCCCCTCCTTGGCGCGCCCCAAGGGCCGGCCAGCCTCCCCCCTTGCTCCTTTATATACGGGGGCAGGGGGCACCTCTAGACACACAAGTTGATCTTCGTGATCGTTCTCTTAGCCGTGTGCGGTGCCCCCCTCCACCATAATCCTCGATAATATTGTAGCGGTTCTTAGGAGAAGCCCTGCGATGGTAGAACATCAAGATCGTCACCACGCCGTCGTGCTGACGAAACTCATCCCCGACACTTTGCTGGATCGGAGTCCGGGGATCGTCATCGAGCTAAACGTGTGCTAGAACTCGGAGGTGCCGTAGTTTCGGTGCTTGGTCGGTCGGGCCGTAAAGACGTACGACTACATCAACCGTGTTGTCATAACGCTTCCGCTGTCGGTCTATGAGGGTACGTAGACAACACTCTCCCCTCTCGTTGCTATGCATCACCATGATCTTGCGTGTGCGTAGGAATTTTTTGAAATTACTACGTTCCCCAACACTGGGTTCACAAATTCAAACTATAGTACTAAATAGATGATTATCATCTACATTACAACACTGCTGGATCCAACACCTTGGATCACAAAATACATAGTTAAAGTAGTTGAGGACCAAGTTCATACTAAAGTTTTGCATAGAAGACTATCATCTACATAGAGATAGATGATTATCATACTAGAAGACACCCCTACTCATCTAAGATGGCCTTCACCCCCTGAAGCTTCTGCTTTGTATTCTCCTCAGACTTTTGAAGCTCAGAAATGTGATGCTGCAATCTAAGCCTCTCTTCTGTAAGCCTTTCCTTCTCCTTCAAATGATTGAACTTCAAGTTCCTAATCACATTGGCTTGAGCACCTGTCAGCTTCACTAGAGTCTCATACTTTTGCAGCAGCTTCTTCTTCTCCTCCTCTTTCTTTGACAGCTCTGCCTTCAAGTTGCCCACTACAGTTTCTAGCTCAGCAATCTTCAAATCAACATATTCCTTCTGCTCCTTCTGATTGTTTAACTCCACACCCTTCTGCTGCTGGGCATCCAAGAGAGCATTGACATCTGCATACAAACTATCATAGTCCTCCTGTACTTTCTTCTTCTCCTCCTCCTCTTTCTTTGCCAGCTCTGACTTCAAGTTGCCCACTACAGTTTCTAGCTCTGCAATCTTCACATCAAGACATTGCTTCTGCTCCTTCTGATTGCTCAACTCCAGACCCCTCTGTTGCTAGGCATCCAAGAGAGCATTGACATCATCATACAAACTGTCATAATTCTCCTGTAGTTTCTTCCTCTCTTCTGTCAGGTTGTGAATTACAAAGGAACTCTCCAGATTGTCATTGGTCCTACCTGACTTACTCTCCTCATACATATCCCATAACTTGGCCAATGCCTTCTCCATTGAGTCTGGCCATTCAAAATCAATCCATTGAACTACTCCACAGTTTATGCCTTCCTGTAAAATAAACAATAAAACAATAAAGAATCATCTAAGTGAGTAGGCTGAAGACCACTGTTAAGTGTCATACTCCATAAGCAAACATGTTCAGGGGGTCTAATATGTGCAGCAAACATATCACACAGCAAACAAATAAACAATGACCACTGTTAAACAAGTAATTAAGCACTGACCATAATAAACAATGACAACCATCCACTCACTCGATAAAACAAGTTAAACAAAGACTAAGCACTTAACCAAGCTTAACAACTTGATAAACAAAGCAGTAATCACTAACCACAATAAACAATGTGTACCATCTGATGACACGGCATGTCAGGTAAAGGTAAAGAAATACCAAACTAAACAAAGCTTAACAACTACGTAAACAAAACATTCAGCAATGAACACCTTCGCTTATAAAGGATCATACCTTCTTAGCACATCCTAGAAACCTCCTGCTGGTGTGCATCCCTTCAAATGCAACTAAGCGCTCGGCCGGCTCGCCCTGTTCGCACAAAACATTCACATCTGCGTCAGTGCCATTGAAATTCGGATCGTGCATCGTAGCTGGAAGCTGCGGGAGCAAGCAAAGATAAACCTAGGTTCAGCTCGAGCTCATTCACAAAATCCCCAAATCACTAACCCTAACCCTAACCCTAGCTGTAGCAAACTGACCTTGGTGATGCCAACGCAGGAGGAGGAGATGTTCATGACTGAATCCTCACTGGTCTCGTCGCTCCACGACACCATGGCCACGGGGGAGCAGCAGAGCACCGGCCGGAGTTGTGGCGGCGTCGGGGGAGAAGAACAGAGTGAGGAGAGGAGAGCAGAGTGACGAGAGGAGAGGGCGAGGCAGATGAGAGAGCTGAGTTTGTTTCTATCGGCGCACCGGCACTATAGCGCCGTTAGACGGCGTCAGCTCGCGGCCGTGAGCCACGTCGACAAGACAGGGTCCCACCTGTCATAATAGTGCTTAAACTGCCCGAACAGGAGGTTTGGTGCTTTCTGCAAAAGATTAGGAAAAAAATCAGTGTTTTCTGTAGCAAAAACGTAGAAGAGTGTTTCCTGCAAGTTCATGAATTTTTTGGCTAGTTTTTAATATAGGTTTTTCTTTTCATTTTTCCTAATTTTAAAATTCTTGAAAAATTTTAAAGTTAATAAATATTATTTTGATTCACAGAAAGAATCAAATTCATGAACTTTCTAAATTTCATGAACGTTTTTTCAAATCCATGAAATTTCTCCGAACGTGTGAACATTTTCTCAAATTCATGAAATATTTCAAAGAAGTGAACCTTTTTCAAATCTGTGAATTTTTCTAAATTCTCGTACATTTTACTAATTCACAAGCATCTTTAAGGTCCGTGAATACATTCTGGAATCATGATTTTTTTCTTAAATTTTGAATTTCTCCAAAAATGCGGACATTTAAATACTTGAACAAATATTTGTATTTACAAACATATTTAAAATTCATGAACTTATTTAAAATCCGTGAACATTTTATTTAATTAGAAAACCTTTTCCAAATTTGAGAAGTTCTCAAAAAATTGTGAACTTTGTTTTTTGAACCCACGATCATGTTTTTATGGATTCTTTAACTGTTTTTAGCCGTATTCTTCGGTCAGCAACTGTACTCTCATGTTCCGGTCTTCGTTCCAACGCCGCGATCACCGCTTGGCACCCGCCGTCGCCTCCTCCGTCAATTTGTCCCTGACTCCGTTAGGTTTTTAGATGGTGCACGGCTGCTAACCTCGTGCCGCGGCCTCCTCCTCCTCTCCTGCATCACCGACACGATAGCCGCCCAATTGGCTGTGTGCAGTACCCCCCCCCCCCCCCCCCCTCGCTTGGCCAACTGGGTATAGCGTGACCTTCTATGGCATTCTAACCGGTACGGACTTCCACAAGAACGGGCATCAGAGACTACCCTTGCCAGAATACACGACTTTCTTCAAAGTGCTAATCATCGGGTACCACAAGCGAACGTATGATCTCCAGATGTTCTCATCCGACGAGACGAGCTGGACCGTGCGTTGGCAATGCCTTAACGGGCGTGAAATTCGGCATGAGTATAGATGCCTCTGCACCGTCGTTTGTCGAGGAACAGCTCACTGGCCCCACAACTCAAACTATTACATCGTGATCGGCCAAACCGACCAGATATCCCTAACCAATCTTCTTATTTGGTCGGCAAGCCCTTCACCATGGCTGACTAGCCACAATGGGGAGTAACATATACTAGTAACATACATATATCCCTAGACTACGTTACTACCTTCATAGTGGGTAGTAACATAAGTGTAGTAACATGCAGAGCTTCACTTATTAGGTTATAGACTCATATTGCATTGGGACATGTGATGTTACAGTAACTAGCTAAGTTACTACAAGTACCTCTCTCCTCATTAACTCATTGCCACATAAGCAAATTTGCTGAGGTGGACTCGGTGTTACTGCTGAAGTTACTCCCACTGTTGTTGGGGATATTACTACTGGGCGTAAACCGGCCTACCTGGACCGGGTTAACTTCATCAGTAGTCCCAGAGCGTTAAAGCCCAAGAAGATAGATGAGGGCCCAAGGCCGTAGTCGGTTCAACACTTGTAGCCGTAAACCGGCTTTGCATGTAAACTTGTATTGTAAGTTAGGAACAAGGAGAGACCAACCCGGATACGAATATGAACCGGAGATTGGGACTCTGTGAACCGACGGGCGTCACCCGTGTATATAAGGGGACGACCCGACAGCGGTTCAAGGACAGACAACCACAACTTGAGACGTAGGCGAAGCTTGTTTGCTCCCTAGTCATCGAAACCCCATCAGTTCCATCACAACTAGACGTAGGCTTTTACCTTCATCGAAGGGGCCGAACTAGTATAAACCCTCTGTGTCCCTGTGTTCGCTTTAACCCCTTCGAGTTAACCCGTTGCGATGGCTCCACGACTAAGTCCTTTTGCTAGGACATCTGTCATGACAAAACCACGACAGTTGGCGCCCACCGTGGGGCTATCGCATGATGGTTTCAAGTTCTTGGAGGGCTGCTTCGAAGGACCCGAAGGATACGCTGTGGGCCGGATGACCAAGAGTCGTCGCGGCAAGATCTACATCGACGATGCAGGTTGGGGCCCCGAGGCCGGCTCGATTGAGTACGGATACCGGGTCCCCTTTGGTGGCATACACGTCTTCATCGGCAAGATCGGTGAACCGGGCCCTGAGCTGGACACCTGCACCGACCTCGTCGAGACAGCTCAGCGTGCGCGACCTGCCCGGGTTAAGCCGGCCGTGAAACGTGCCTTCGTGGGAGTCATCCATGGAGGAAGCTATGAGGATGGATCAGGATCTGGTGGCGAAACCGTCGTTTACTCTGGCGACGAGTCGTCAACCGGAGAAACTGAGTCTTTGTATCAGCTACAAGATGGCCGGATTGGGGGCTGTTTCGATGGCGACAGTATTCCGGACCCCTCTAATCTGCCCAACCGGGTTAGAATATTCATGGCCGGTACGCAAGCAGCGCTTCATTCATCAACTGCCGCAGCGATGGTTTCCGGTTCAGCAGCGGCAACGGCTGCCTGGGCAGGAGGCTCTGTGCGCCCGCCGGCTCAAGTCTTATCAGATCTGTTCGATGCGTTGGCTGCGCTCATGGCAGAGGCTAACCCGGTGGATCAAGACGCTCACAACGCGGAAATTGCAAAGGTGAGGGAGCAGATCACTCAGGCCAAAGCGGATTTAGCAGCTGAAGAGGCCAGGATGACTGCGGAGCGAGCCGCATTGGACGCGCAAGCTTACAAGCTCATACTGGACCAGAACGCATCACAGGAAGTCATGAGGAGGAAGTACCGATCTCGTTTGCCTTCAGTTTTCGAAGCAAGGGACCTTTTCAACACCCCTGGAGCGGGAACCAGTAATCCGCCGGTGGCAAACCGGGCGGAGGCACCTGCGACAGGCGCGCCGGTCCAGCCCCGTTTATTAGATCTACCTCGTCATAATACTGGTGTACCGCAGGCGGTGCCCACACCTCCGGCTCACTACTCCAATCCGCTGGATAACCTCGTTGCGGCTGCGGCACGGTTGGAGGCTATTCCAGTTGAAGGTGATTCATTGCAGGCAATAGAGACGCGCCGGGTCAAGGAGCTCCTTAGGAAGGTTTTGGTCCAACAGGAAGCGTATTCATACAGCCGCGACCGGATTCATTCTACCCCACGTCCAAGCCGGAGTTATAGCAGGCATATGCAGGAACCAGCTGTGTCAAGTAATGCACGGCATGGAGCGCCCCGTGGCAACAATCCGGCCGGTGGTGTCAACAATGCCCAGGAGGTGGTGGACCGGGCCCGAGCGCGCAGGGAGGCCGAGTTAGCGGCACAGCATCAAGCTCGTCAGCTTACGCCGGTTCGTCCGACCACTTCGGTTGAGCCTGGGCTTACTTCTAGCGCATTGGGGGTACCTTGCCTTGTCCCCGCTTTACGCAATGTGCGCCTGCCTAAGGATTTCAAGGGCCCGCGCAAGGTACCAAACTATACGGCGGATCAACCTCCAGAGACATGGGTGGAGAGCTATGAGATGGCCATGGAGATGCTTGATGTAGATGATGCGGCGTGTGCAAAGTATTTCACCATGATGCTTGAAGGGACGGCCCGTACCTGGTTGAAGAGCTTGCCGCCCAATTCTATCAGTTCATGGGCCCAGTTACGGGCCCGGTTCATCAATAACTTCAAAGACACGTGTAAGCAGCCTATGTCAATAGTGGATTTGGCTGCCTGTGTCCAGGAGGAAGGAGAATCAACTACTCATTGGGTACGCTGGGTCTAACAAGTTCTGCATTCGTCGGACCGCATCAACGCTGACACCGCAGTCATAACCTTGGAAGGCAATTGCCGGTTTGGACCCCTAAGGTTGAAGTTAGGACGGATGAAGCGCCATTGCACTGACATGGGGACTCTCATGGCCACTTTGGTAAAGTATGCTGATTCTGATAGTACCAAGGATCCCGAGTCTGATGATGAAAAGACAGGGAAGGGAAAGAAGAACGGCAACTCCAAGGGTCAGCAACATCACTCAGCAGGTAATGGCAGCGGAGGCAAGCGTAAAGCGGATGGTAACATGGACTTTGTGGCTAATACTAATGCGCAGGACAAGGGCCAGCGACGCAAGGGTAAACCGCAGAACCGTAGTGGAGCACCTAGTCCTAATCCGGACCGACTGAATTATCTATTGAACCAGCCCTGTCCAAAGCATGGAACGAAGGAGGTGCCAGCAAACCACCTTTGGAAGGATTGCTACATTATGCAGGAGTTCAAGAGTTCTAATGCTTTCCGGTATGATCCCGGCTCCAGCGGTGGATCCGGGCCGGGTTCCGGTGGAGGAAACTCCGGTTCAGGATTTAATGGTAATCCGGGCGGACACAACAATCAGAATAATCAGAATAACCAGGGCGGTTACAATCAGCAACAGCAGCAGTCGGGTTACCAGAGCAACCCGAAGCAATTGAATAGTGGGAAATATTATGTATTCACCACTAGCTTGGACAAGCGAGACCGGAAGGTCCAGAAGCGGGCGGTTAATTCTATCGAACCGGCCGGGGCCTGATATCTACGTTGGTCAGAGCAGCCAATTATATGGAGCAGAGAGGATCACCCTCCCCGGGTTGACAATCCAGGTCAACTGGCTTTGGTGGTGGCGCCTTAGGTGGGAGGTTATAAGTTCACCAAGGTACTCATGGATGGGGGTAGCAGTATTAACATCCTATACTATGAGACCTTCCGTCGCATGGGGCTAACAGATAAAGATCTCCGACCATCGGATACGGTTTTCCATGGTGTGGTACCTGGCAAGTCAGCATATCCCGTTGGGAAGATAGCACTGGAAGTGGCCTTTGGAGATGATCATGATTCCAGATCAGAGACGCTGACGTTTGAGGTAGTAAAAATCCAAAGCCCGTATCACGCCCTGTTCGGTCGACCGGCCTATGCCAAGTTCATGGCACGACCCTGTTATGTGTACTTGCAGCTCAAGATGCCGGGTCATAAAGGGACTATAACGGTCCACGGAAGCCGTAAGATCGCTTTGGAATGCAAAGAAGGAGATGCGGCTTACGCAGAATCGGTTTGTGCCACTGAGGAGCTGAAGTATTACAAGGACAATGTTGATCCGGCGGATATGACTCCTTTGAAGAAGCCTACCACAGAGCATGATCCGGCCCTCAAGTTCACATCGGCGGCTGAGACTAAGCTTGTTGACTTCGTACTTGGTGATTCGTCCAAGCAGTTCAGCATCAGTGCCAATTTGGATCTGAAATAGGAAAGCGCGCTCATCGAGTTCATCCGTGAGAATCGGGACATCTTTGCATGGAAGCCTTCTGACATGCCAGGTGTACCGAGGCGACTCGCTGAGCACACTCTTAATGTGGATCCTAAATACAAACCGGTGAAACAGTTCCTCCGCCGGTTCAACGAGGAAAGACGCAAAGCTATTGGAGAAGAAGTAGCCAGGCTCCTAGCAGCTGGCTTCATCGTTGAGGTTTTCCACCCTGAGTGGCTTGCTAATCCGGTGCTGGTCCTTAAGAAAAACGGCACCTGGCGCATGTGTGTGGATTACACTGATCTTAATAAAGCTTGTCCAGCAGATCCTTTTGCCCTCCCCCGTATTGATCAAATTATTGATGCTACGGCGGGTTGCGAGCGTTTAAGTTTTTTGGATGCATATTCCGGCTATCATCAGATCAAAATGGCAATTAAGGACCAGGAGAAGACAACGTTCATAACTCCCTTTGGAGCCTTTTGCTATGTATCTATGCCTTTTGGGCTCAAGAGTGCCCAGGCAACCTATCAACGGTGTGTGCAAAATTGTCTTCACAAGCAGATTGGCTGCAATGTACATGCCTATGTGGATGATATTGTGGTTAAGTCAAGGAAGAAGGAGACTTTGGTTGATGATTTGAAGGAGACCTTTGATAACCTGAGGACATATAAGATGATGCTCAATCCGGCCAAGTGTGTCTTCGGTGTACCAGCAGGCAAGTTGTTGGGTTTTCTGGTGTCCAACAGGGGAATTGAGGCTAATCCGGAGAAGATTACGGCCATCACCTCCTTGGCTAAACTGAAGTGTATCAATGACGTTCAACGATTAGCTGGCCGGATTGCCGCGTTGAGCCGGTTTATCAGCCGTCTTGGTGAGAAAGCAATCCCCTTGTATCAGATGTTGAAAAAGACGGATCAATTCGTCTGGAGTTCTGCTGTTGATCAGGCGTTCGAGGACATAAAGCGGCAATTGGCCAATCCGCCCGTGCTCGCCGCTCCCATTGACAAGGAGCCATTGCTGCTGTATGTTGCTGCTAATGCTCGCGCGGTCAGCGTAGCTATTGTGGTGGAGCGGAAGGAGGCAGGCAAGGAGCATCCGGTTCAACGTCCGGTTTATTATATCAGCGAGGTGCTTATTGAATCCAAACAAAGGTATCCACATTGACAGAAGCTAGTATATGGAGTTTTTATGGCAAGCCGGTAGCTGAAGCAGTATTTCCAAGGGCATCCCATCACAGTGGTCAGTTCTGCCCCCTTGGGCGATATCATCCAGAACTGGGAAGCGACGGGCCGGATTGCCAAGTGGGCTATAGAACTTGGGCCGCACGGTTTAAAATACGTGCCTCGGCGGCGGTGAAGTCCCAAGCACTTGTCGATTTCATCAATGATTGGACGGAGCTGCAGGCCCCTGAGGAAAAGCCGGATCACACATATTGGACCATCCATTTTGACGGATCACGGCAATTGGAGGGCTCGGGGGCTGGAGTCGTATTAACTTCCCCACGAGGTGACAAGTTCTGTTATGTTCTCCGCTTAATGTTCCCTTGTACTAACAATGCAGCTGAGTATGAAGCCTTGCTCCATGGTCTCTGGATGGCTAAAGAGATGAATCTAAGGCGGATTAAGTGCTTCGGTGACTCGGATCTAGTGGCTCAACAGGTGTCTGGCACTTGGGATTCTAAAGACCCACTCATGGCTGCTTATCGTCGTGAGGTGGATATTGTTACGGGTCACTTCAAGGGCTATCAGGTCGACCACATGGACCGTCGAAAGAATGAAGCGGCGGACGCCCTGAGCCGGTTGGGCTCCCAGCGTAAACCGGTCCCGCCTAATGTTTTTCTTGATGTGTTGCACAACCCGTCGGTCAAGCTCCCAGGTGAAGCGGATTTGGCTGTTCCTGATCCGGAGGCTCAATTGGTGGCAGCTCTTCACGTCATTCCGGATTGGACACTTCCTTACCTGGCGTACATGAACCGGGCGAGCTACCAGAGGATGAGACTCTAGCCAGACAAATAATATGGCGGTCCAAGTCCATGACAATCGTCAATGGCGAGTTGCACCATTTCAGTGTATCAGGAGCGTTTCAACGCTGTATATCTCCTGAGGAGGGCTATGAAATTTTGCGTGAGATCCACGAAGGGGATTGTGGTCACCACGCCGGTTCAAAGTCTTTGGTGGCTAAAGCGTTCCGCCACGGTTTCTATTGGTTAACTGCTCATGCTGATGCGGAGGATCTGGTCAGACGATGTGATGGTTGCCAAAAGTTCTCAAGACGCGCTCATGTACCGGCTCAAGAATTGAGGATGATTCCAATCACTTGGCCGTTCGCAACTTGGGGGCTGGATATGGTTGGGCCTTTCAAAAGGTCCAAGGATAAGAAGACCCACCTCCAGGTGGCGATTGATAAATTTACAAAGTGGGTAGAGGCGGAGCCTGTTAGCAAGTGTGATGCAGCCACGGCGGTTCAGTTCATCAAAAAAGTGATTTTCCGGTTTGGCTTTCCACACAGTATCATCACAGATAATGGTACCAATTTGTCCAAAGGTGCCATGAAGGAGCTTTGTGAACGGGAGCACATCCGCCTTGACGTTTCATCAGTGGCGCACCCACAGTCCAATGGTCAAGCAGAAAGAGCTAATCAGGAGATCTTGAGAGGCATCAAACCGCGGCTTATGGTTCCTTTGCAAAGGACGCCGGGTTGTTGGGTAGAAGAGTTACCATCCGTATTATGGAGCATTCATACCACACCCAACAGATCAACAGGATACACGCCGTTCTTCATGGTCTATGGAGCGGAGGCGGTTCTCCCTAGCGATATCCGTCATGATTCACCTCGTGTGGCGGCTTATGTTGAAGCGGACAATGAGACAGCTCGACAAGACGCTTTGGACCGGCTGGATGAAGAGCGAGACATAGCAGCTGCCCGTTCGGCAACTTACCAACAGGATCTTCGTCGCTATCACAGTCGCCGAGTCAGAACCAGAACCTTTCAAGAAGGAGATTTGGTGCTTCAGCTCATTCAAGATCAAACCGATACGCATAAGTTATCCCCGCCTTGGGAGGGACCTTTCATGGTCAGCAAGAATCTGCACAATGGGTCATACTATCTGATCGATGTTCGAGAGCGAAAAGACTCACGCAAATCAGAAGAAGAGACCAACAGGCCGTGGAACATAGCTCATCTTCGGCCTTACTATACTTGAGCCATTGGCTCTGCTTATGTACATATTATGACAATGTATATATTATAAATACAATAAACCGGATCCTCAGCTAAAGCGGGGTATCTGTTCTTTTACATCATGCGTGGTTACATGGAGTTGTTCTGTCTTAAAGCGGCCTTCGGTTTACTCCTTGCAAAATTATAAATATCACTAGGGGGCTCGGTCATGTCTGAACCGATGCGACACCTTTTGCTAGGCGAAAGCCACCAGATCACTTGGGGGCTCGGCCGTGTCCGAACCGATGCAACACCTTTTGACAGGCGAAAGCCACCAGATCACTTGGGGACATGGTCAAGTCTGAACCAGTCACGCCTCTTGATCGCCCTAAAGGCCATAGAGTCACTTGGGGGCTTGGTCGAACCCGAACCATTGCCATGCCATTTGATCGGCGTAATGCCACGGTTTCATTTGGGGACCTGGCTGACTTGAACCATAGCTACACCTATTGGGAGCTTGGTCGTGTCCGACCATGGTAACGCCATCTGATTGGCTCAGTAAAGCCTTTTTTTTGCAAACGGTTTTATCATTGCCTTTGCTTCAATATTTTTCTTGATAAACTGCTATTTTATCTTGGTTGTGTTTTTTAAACCGACAACGTTTTACACCGGTTCAAGCTGCCAATTTGGCGGAACACGGTCCAATTTTGAACCGGCGATTATTTACCCGGTTTGATTTCTTCTGTTAACATCCTTTTTTGGAGTAACAAAATATTTATTATGACCAAGCACGGTTTACATAGTAAACCGGCATTGTATATACAGGAGTTGTTTTCTCCCATAATGGTGCAGGTTTATCAAACCGCCGTGTCAAGATTGGCTAAGCCTACTTCGTGCCCAATGATGGCAGGTATTTTGTATCACAAAATTTGATCATATATGTCAATCTCTTTACATATATATATGAAGTTCATAAACCGGCTGGCGGTACAACCGCCCTGGTAGTTTAAGATTTTATGATTGCAGGAGGTATAAATTGGCAGCTACGATCTTTCAACCAAAAGTATCAGCTCAGATGCACAAAGGCATCTCAGAAGCAAAAGTGTTGGCTAGCCTATTACAAGGCAACATGGTGCCCGAATAAGATCATTGTTTTCTGGCAAAATATAACAAGGCAGCCTATTAAACCGGTTTCCGGCTCAAGCTTGGTCACCGCCTTGGTCTGATGGTCGTGGGTCGTCCTGCGCCGCTTCAGCTTCTTCTGCCCTACCCAGCGGCTGGAAGTCAACAGTGGTCCAGTCGATTCCCATTAAAGCTCGAAAAACAGCTTCATCATTGATCAGTGAAGACGGTTCAATATCAGGAGCATAAGTATGCTTACGGATTGGCGGGATCAGATTTTTTGCTTCAGGAACTGGTGCAACCACTCGTTTGTTCTGATTATTATATTGGGCTTGATAATGTGTCATATCTGCCTCTTCTACTAATTGACAAGCTAGAGGGCGCACCGCCCGGTTTATTGCTCTCAGATCATCTTCATTGAACTCTGACCCATCCTCCTTCAAACTGGGATAGCCCTGAGCTGCTTCAACGGGATCAAAGTCTGGCACCCATGCCTTTGCTCGGATTAAAGCGTTGATGGCGCCGGTTCGAGCAGCAGTTTTTTTCAGCTCTTCAATCCGGGCAGGAAGCATTGACAATCTCTTAAGAGTATCTTGGATTAACGTGGGTGCCGGATTGTTATGTGACGCAGTCGAGATGATCCGCTGCGCTCCAGTATACAGCTGCTCGATTAATGTGTAGGCAGCCTTCAATTTCATTCGCACATCTGACCCCGAGTGGTTAATGCGGGTGCCTGCAACATGATAGAACAGTTCACAAACCGGACCTATCATAGGAAGGTCAAAATTATCACAGAAGTCAAAGGACGCTTACCAAAGATGGCGGCAGTCATTGCATGCACTTGTTGCTTTACGCTGGTTAATTCATCTGTCACCGGTTTAAGGGCAGCTTCAGCAGTTTCAGCCTTCTTGATCAAAGCGTTTTTCTCAGTGGCCCAATCCGCTCGATCTTTCTTGAAGCCTTCCTTCAGCTGTTCCATGACGCTTAAAGCGCTGGTCAATTCCTCTTTTGCTTTGGAGGTTTCAGCTTGTTGGGATTTTAAGTTCTCTTGAAGATCGGCGAGTTGATTTTCTTTGGTCTTCAGCTCAGCCTGCATTCAGACAGTTATATGGGTTAACAAACGGTATACAAATCGAAGTACCGACCACATAACGAGTTATGCACTTGGTACTTGGGGGCTAATGCCTATTTGATCTACAACTGTCAACTGATTGCACAGTCCCAAGCTCAATACAAGTATTCAACTTGGCACTTGGGGGCTAATGGCTATTTGCTCAAATAAGTTCTGATGCTGCTATATTCAGTTAATTAAAGTCCCGGTTTAACTATGTTAAATTGAACCGGCCCTTGGGGGCTATATCAGTGAAATTCGAAGCATTCAGGTTTATATTAATAAGTCCCGGTTTAACTTCATTCAGTTGAACCGACCCTTGGGGGCTACATCAACACATTCTGACGTATGCAGCTTTATATTTCACAAGTTCCGGTTTGAAAGAAGATTACAAACCGGCCCTTAGGGGCTAGGAGAATTAGCAAGGCTAAAAGATATACAAGCAGGAAGAGGCATATGAAATTTACCTCAAGTTTCTCCTTCATCATGTTCACTAGGCCAGCTTCATGATCGCGACTGGTATATAGCCGGTTCAGATAACCAGAATGAAGATCTTGAGCACTCAGTGCAGCATAAGTCGTCAAATCGACATTCCACTTGCCCTTGCCCATTGCGGCAAATTCGTCCTTGGCAGTATGTTTGGACAAAGCGACAGGATTGCTGGGTTCGGTATGCCCAACACCAGTGATGACAACTTCATCATCCTGGGCGTCACCGGTTTGCACTGTGGCTGTCGGTTTACCAGTAGCCTTGGATGGACTTGTGGATTTTTCATTCCGGACGGGACTTCTAGGCTGGTCAGCAGGACCGGAGGCATCAACAGGCCTCTCTTCAGCAATAAAAGCCTCATCCTGCACTGGCGGGTCATTGGGCACGTCTTCATGGATAGCTGCTTCAATGTATGGGGTGTTGCCCGGTTCAGGGGCAGTTTCTTCTTCGGCCGCTTTACCCAGGCGAGCCTTCTTACTCGGCCTCGGTTTGGCCCTGAAAAGAGTAGCAAAATCAAAAACAGTATATGTTACAAGATACAATACCAGGAATATTATGGTAAGTGCAAGCTTACCCAAGCACGGTTTTCAGCGGTGGTAGCTGGGACCGGTTGACTCGCCAGAGGATGAGTGGGAGGTAACCTGATAATCGGAGTCAGATGGGTTAAGCAGTTGACGAAAACAGCCCGCTTTAGGACAAGTACTGACAAGCAAATTAGAGACCTCGGAATGGCGTCTCCGAACCGGACTGTTCGGTAAACCGGCGGAGGTAACTACCTGGCCGCTGTGCCGAGTTGTGCGGCGCACTTCATGCTGTTGGGTCTTCATAAGAAATTTGGGATCCAAATGAGCAAGAGGATGAGAAAAGTTAACTTTCCGGATTGCCTGACGAATTTTTAGTGAAGGCAGAAAGATCGGATCAGAAGAGAGAGTAATTACCTCTGCATCATCAGCATGGCTGGCTTCGGCATCATCCTGGCAAATATTATCATCAATAAGGCGTGTAAAAAGATAGCCAAGTAAATCAAGTTCTATCTCAAGGTCCGGATTACTCACATCGTCGTCAGCAGGCGGATCAGAGGATGCAGTGGTTTTCCTCTTATGAGCAGGTTTCTTAAGGACTTTTGTCTTTGGACGGGTCGGTCTTTCCGGTTTGTCTGCCTTTTCCTGCGAGAGCTTCTTGCTCCAAAATGGATCATCACCCTGCTTCAGCAGATATTGGTATCAAGTAATAAGCAGATGTAATATTATCAGAGTTAATGAAAGGGAAAATTCAGACTTACAGCTGGCGGTTTGTTGGTGGCGCAGAAAGGAAGCAGGCCGGTTCGGGCGCAGACGTATTCTGGTTCATTCAAAATTTTCTTTACAGCTTTTATGACTTCTTCGTCAGTAAGCTGGACGTTCACGTGCCGCAGTGGGTCGTTAACACTGCCCGTATATTCACACATCAAACCGGAGCGTTGGCTGAGAGGCAGTACGCTCCAGGATATCCAGCAACGAGCGAGATCAACCCCTGTTAAACCGTTGGCCATAAAGGCTCTGAGCTTGGACAGTTGGGGGGCATATTTACTCCTCTCTTTGGTAGTCAACCTCTGTGGAAAGGGGTGCGTGTTGCTAAGCCGCTCCGGACGAAAGCCAGGCAAGGGATTTTCATTCACAGGAGAGGTGTCTTTGCAATAGAACCACGTTTGATTCCATTCTTGGGGATGGCTGTGCAGTTTTGCGTGAGGATAAGTGACCTCTTTCCGCTTCTGAATCGCCATGCCACCCAATTCCATATTGGAACCATCAGTAAATTCTGTGCAACGGTTTAGATGGAACAAATCTCGGAATAACTCGACTGTAGGTTCCTCTTGAAAGAACACCTCACAGAGCACTTGGAAATGGCATATGTTAGTGACAGAATTGGGGCCAGTGTCTTGCGGACGAAGTTGGAAGTTGGCCAAGACGTCCCGGTAGAATTTTGAACCGGGCGGATTAAAACCTCGGGCTAAATGATCCGCAAAAACTACAACCTCTCCTTCTCGAGGTGTGGGAGGACATTCTTTGCCTGGGACCCTCCAGTGGATGGTATTCTTGCTGCTTAAAGCGCCAGTCAAGACTAAGTTATTCAGCTGCGTCTCTGTAACACGAGAAGGAGCCCAGTAGCACTCATATACTTGTTTGGCCATGGTGGAGTCTACAAAATAAGCGATTCCGGTTCAAGATTGTGTTGGGTACAAAATATACACTGATATGATCAGGGTTAAACCGAGGATAACTATATTCAAACCGAAGCTCCGTGAAGCGATGGACTATGGCTAAGGGATCCTGGCGGTTCAATAAGGGGACTAATGGTATATACCGGTTTATTAACCTTTCCTATGGTAAGTTAAACCGCCCGATCTAAACATTGAAAGCACTTGAGGCTGGGAAATGGCTAAGTATGCAGAAACAAGTTTCACAAAAATTCTGTTACAGCAATGGATCTGAGGTAACTTCAGAAAAATAGAGAAAATATTCAAAGGCTTCAAAGCAGAGCGAAAGTGAATCAATGGGCAGATATACAGATGAGATCCACGGACTTTAACATGAGACTATAGGTGGATGCGGAAAGCTAAGTGGTATTCAGTACAAGGTTTTACAGATCCATACGGAGGTTAACACATGAACAGGAGCAGTTGATGAACATCGCAAGAACAAGGAACCCTAGAACAGATCTAGGTTAAGAAGTTTCGGTCTTGCCCTGCCAATGCACCACAACTATGTCCGGAGGATCTCCCTCTAGCTTGAGCAATGAAATCCTTTTTAACCCGGTAAAGAAAAAGAGTAGTGAGTTTTATGCAGTAAATCTCCATTGAGCATGTCTTAAGTTCGTCTCCAAGCATGGAAGTATCCTCCCCTCAAAAAAAGAAGCATAGAAGTATCCTTGAACCGATGAAAAGAGCTCCATGCATGATCCATAGTGATTTCGCAAAAAAAGAAAAAAAATAGTGATTTGCTAAAAAGAAAAGAGGCATGATCCATAGTGGAGGCCAACCTTTTTGGCGCCACGACACGACTACGACGATGATGCGCGAACACAATGTGAAAAGACGCGTGTGCATGCGCGCGGTCGACCAAACGTGCGCTGCATGCTATGTTTGCTTGCTGGTGCTAGCTATGCATGAGCAGAGGAAAAATGATGCGATCGAGACGTACACGCCCATGCATGAGCCCCCGGACTTTTCTTTCATGCACGCACGCACGCACTATATGTATGTCTACTCAAATAAAAGGTACGCACTCTGAGGAGCATAGGTAATTGCACAACCAGGTTGTTTAGGCATGAGCATTTCTACGTGGAACGATTGGGAGCTTTATACATTATCCTCCTCTTCTCTACTCCATGACGACCACACAAGTGCAGCTAGCCGTATAGGAGCGTATTATTAATTTGGTATAAATTTCTTTGTGTTTGTGGAGCGCATGCTTCGCAAGACAATCCAAGTCCACCGTAGACCGTACTCCACTACCGTACGTATCAAATCACTACCAAATTAAGTAGAGGTAGGGCGTACTAATACGTGTTAATTGAGGTGACTGTATGTATCCTTGCATTGTGTTTTAAGGAAAAAAAGTTACTAACAAATGGCTCCGTGGCTGGGAATCAGTAAGGCTACCCGTAATGAGAATATCATAAGGACGTCGATAACGCCCACACGTGTGGGCGTTAAGAAGTCTGCCCACACGTTTTGTGTGGTGTCTAAGAGGATCAGCTCACACGCCTACGTGTAGGCAAAACAAGTAATTCCCACATGTCTTTTTTTTTTCTCGCGGTCCATCTCACACGCTTACGTGTGGGCAAAATAGATAACGCCCACATGCCCGTACGTCGGGCCTCCTACCTCATGGTCCCGCACACCCCGCGTGACGGTCATCACGCGCCCCGCAGTTGACCCTCTCTTTCATATTCGTCTAACTGCAGTTGCCATGACGCTATACTACAGTTGCCATGTTGGACGACTACAGTTGCCATGGTTGCTCAACTGCAGTTGCCATCTCAGGTCAAGTGTCAGATGACATTTTTGACAACTGCAGTTGTTGCCATGTATGATCTGGTTTACTATAATTGCCATGATTTGAAAACTTTAGGGGTTGCAACCTACTAACACTAAGCAGTTGCATGTATGGTCTGTTTTACTACAGTTGCCATGATAGGAGTTGTCACCTACTAACACTGCACAAGTGCCGTTTAGCGCTACAAAGAGACATGGCAAAATAACATGTTTAGGTAAAAGAGAGAGTTGCCATCTGCTTACAAGCACACTAGGGCAGTTGTCATGTACCCTGCAAAACACATGGCAACTGACAGCTTTGGGTGTGGGAGAGGAATCGGGCGTGTGGGCGAACTGATAAATGCCCACACACCAACCCATGTGCGTGAGTGAAAACTAACGTGTGGGTGAACTGCTAAACGCCCGCACACCGGTCCCTCCGTGTGGTGAAAACGGACGTGTGGGCGACCGGATGAATGCCCACACACCAGCTCAGTCCTATGTGACACCTCAAACATGCCAAGATTCGTGAACCACTAAAGGACGTGGATCCACGCGTGTGGGCGACATGCAAATGCCCACACGTGTGGGCGTTCGTATTTCCGTATCATAAATGGTATCATGCATGTCAACTAACTTTTTTATGATGTAGCACACAATTAACCGAGGAAAAAGAAAATGTGATGTCATATCATGATACCGTATCATATTAAATAATGTACTACATACATGACAATAAATAAAGCAATCTAAGATGCTAATTTACGATACTATACCTTACGTGAGTGAGTAGTATCGTACGCTGGTACTTAAGCTGGTCACAATGGGAAGTCACTCTGATTTTGTTTGAGTAACACCCCTGCTTATAGTCTAAAAAAACACATTTTTTGAATGTAATTTGTTTAGTACTCCCTCCATTTCATAATATAGTGCGCTTATAGTTTTCAAGATTCAACTTTGATCATAAATTAGGCCAATAATATATAAATCATTTCACTGAAAAAATATGCCTTTGAAAACTTATTTCGAATACGAATTCAAAGTATCGGTCATGCTCTCGCCGCAGTCCTTCATGTTAGTTAAATTTATATTCAAAGTTAATATCAAAAACATGGGTGCACTATATTATGGAATGAAGGGAACCGGATCCTCTAACATGAAGAAGAGAAGTCAGGTAAGCTACAGTAACCCTGACTCCCCTCCTTCACCTCCATATGATTACGCCTAGAATAATTTGAATTAATTTGCAAATTACAAATCTACTATATGCATTTAAAAAATTACATACAAATAAAACTATGGTGCAATAAAATTAATTTTAGATTTATTCCTATCAAGAGTAACTGCGTACTATACCTGCTCGCTACAGTAACCATGACTTTTCTTCTCTGTTTTGAACTAATTTTCACTATAGTTTACCTGACCTGCTCTCTCCTCCGTGGTAGAGGATCCGATCCGTTCCCGGAATGGAGGGGGCAACACTTGCCACGCACCAAGTTCAGTGGGTCAGTCCGTCCCTCTGCGTGACCGATCTTCCGCAGGGCAATGAACTACTCACTACTGTGCCGCACTGCAGGCCACGCACCCCATGCACGTACGCTGCCGGTTGTTGCACCACGTTCGGTGGACCAGTCGACGCACGAACCAATCGCGGCAAGCCACCAGCAACACACACCGCCCGGTCCCCGGTCGAAACGTCAGAGCCGGGCCGCGCGCGGGGGAGGACCGGAGGACGGACACGCGGTCGCCGGTGTTTCGACGCGAGCGGCTCTCAGTCAGAACATGTGCGAGACGATGCAGTCACGTCCTCCGTCGCCGGTGGAGTAAAAGACGTGCAACGTCGTGTTGCGAGTGGATGGGCCTCTCGATCGCTCCGCCGTGGCCGGGGCAGGTCGGCCCCGGTGTGGAGTTCAGAGCCGGGACACGCGGTGGCCCGCGTCTCGCCGGCGCGGGTGCGTACAGCGTACCGGTCGTGGCCACCGCAGGCCACCTAGTCCTAGGAGCGAGCGAGGGGGGGAGATGGAGACGGGGATGGGCTGAAGCTATAGGCTTTTTGGTAGGGACATGCCTCCGCGATCACGGCGCAGCGCTCCACGTCGACGTCCGTAGCGCGCGCACGCCGCGCAGAGGCAGAGCAGTCAGTCAGGGGCTGGCCGGACGCACAGCAGAGCCAGCCCGTGCGTGCCCCGAGGCGGCTCTTCCCCTCGAACAGGAGGCGCACGCCGACTACTGGTGCCGCGCCACGCGCCCCCCTCCGCCCGCCGGCTCCCATGCCCCGGCGCTCTGCGCGCACTCTGGTGTGTCACATGAACATCTTTTCTCGGCCATGGACATGGACATGGGCATGGAAGGGGGTCACCACCTGCGCCTACGCGTGGCATTCTCTATTCATCTCTCTCTCTTTTCCATGGACCAGATGGTTGCGGCGTCGCCCCGGTTACCTTTTCGCGCGAATAAAATCACGCACGCTCGCACGCGCCGCCGTGTCACATCTGTCTCACCATAGCTTGAAAAATATTACACGGACAACTTGTAGAGTTTCGCCCGAATCTCTCTGTCCATGTAGTCAAATCGCACGGCACCGCAGGCCATGCCCCACCCGTCCCCTCGCCCCCTCCACGTAAACCCCCTACCCCACGCCCCCCGGGCCCCACGCCTACCGAACGGTCCAAACACCCCGCTGCACCCGCCATGCACCCTCCCCACCAACGCCCGCCTCACCAAAGAGATCGTGCCATAGCCGTGAACTCCATGGACCGAGCGCAGGAGCGTGATCCCTCGGTACCCGGTATCTGAAGCAGCGCATCCGGGGCTCCACGCCACGCGCCACCGACGATCTCCCCCGTCCACGTCCCGGTACCACCCGCGCGGCGCTGTCGCGCATCCGCCCGTCCGTTCCCCATCCACCGGCGTCTCCGAGCTTTCACCTCCCATCACCTCTCGCCGTATTAAAGCCGCCCCGCCCTCCTCCGTGGCCGCCTAGGCTACTCATCTCCGGTCCGGTCAGTGGAGGGGCATGCTGCTATGAGGCAGGCGGTGGGCGCCGGTGAGGAGGGGCTGTCGCGGAAGGTCGTCGTGGCGGCCGGGGACGCCGACGGGGCGACGGCCGCGCGCCGTCGCCGCCGGCTCGAGCTCCGGCGGCACGGGAGGAAGGTGGCGTCGGGGGAGGACGAGCCGGCGAAGAAGGCCACGGACGGGTCCGAGTCCGAGTCCTCCGCGGACGTGGGCCGCGGGATCTGGCTGCCAGCGTGCCTGTCGCACGGCGCGGTGTCCGTGATCGGCCGGCGCCGGGAGATGGAGGACGCCGTGGCCGTCGAGCGCACCTTCCTGGCCTCCTCCTCCTCCTCGCCGGAGGGAGGCGACGAGGGCGGCGGCGGGGAGGAGGACTTCTTCGCGGTGTACGACGGCCACGGCGGGGCGCGGGTGGCGGAGGCGTGCCGGGAGCGGATGCACGTGGTGCTCGCCGAGGAGGTGGGGCGGCTGCGGTGCCGCCCCGGCGCGCGCGGCTGGAAGGAGGCCCTGGAGGCGAGCTTCGCCAGGGTGGACGGCGAGGTCGTGGCGGGCGCGGGCGCCGACGGCGACGAGGAGTCGCGCTCCCGCACCGTGGGGTCCACCGCCGTGGTGGCCGTGGTGGGGCGGCGCCGCATCGTGGTGGCCAACTGCGGCGACTCGCGCGCCGTGCTGTCCCGCGGTGGCGTGGCCGTGCCGCTCTCCACTGACCACAAGGTACGTACACCACGCGTCCACACGTACGGAATCTCTTTACTAGGACCCCCTACCTCGGACGCAGAATAATACTATCAGTGGCCATGTGTCCCTCGTGTGTTCAAATGCTACACTCCACACACATGATCTTATTTGTCCTCAGATCTGGCATCATGGTGAACCACCATGACATGTCCTCGTCGCAAACATCTGGATCGTGTCGCTCAGTGAAACTTGTGTTCAGAAATGAACCTGCCGCACCTTGGGGGTGCAAACATTGTTTTGTGACTAGTGCTAAAGATGCAACTTTAATTAATGTTCTTTATTGTGCTAAAGATGCAACTTTATTGGTCTTGGTAAAGAAAATGGTCTTGCACGCTAACTGTGTGCTAAATGCAACAAAATTATCATGTTCTAATGGCAGCCAGATCGACCGGACGAGCTGCAGAGAGTGGAAGCGGCTGGCGGCAGGGTGATCAACTGGAACGGCTCCCGTGTCCTAGGGGTCCTATCCACCTCAAGATCCATAGGTACTTCATCCATCTCCACTCCAATATATCATCTCAATTCTCAAGCCCTAGCAGCATGCATTGCCTCTGTTTTCATCTCTAGCATATCAGTGACAGTGTGACACTGTGATCTGAATTTCTTGTTTGCAGGGGACTACTACCTGAAGCCGTACGTGAGCGCGGAGCCGGAGGTGACGGCGGTGGAGAGGACGGGCAAGGACGAGTTCCTGGTGCTGGCCAGCGACGGCCTGTGGGACGTGGTGTCCAACCAGGAGGCGTGCCGGGTGGCCCGGAGCTGCCTCACCGGCCGCGCCGCCGCCGCCTTCCCAGAGTCCGTGTCCGGGCGCAGCGCCGCCGACGCCGCCGCGCTGCTGGCCGAGCTCGCCATCACCCGCGGCAGCAAGGACAACATCAGCGTCGTCGTGGTCGAGCTCAAGCGGCTCAAGTGCCGAGTAGGGCGTCGTGCCATCGGAGGCGAGGTGCAGATGTAGGAGGTTAATTAAGCTAATTTAGATTCCGTAGGCACGCGCGCGTGCACTAGCTAGTAAGTAGTCTGTACATTACGGCAACATTTATTCGGGCCGGGAAAAGATCTACGGCCGGTCACCGTCGGGCTTCAACTCCGGGGATCGATGACGGTGACGATGAGTGGGTGTGTGTGTGAAAGAAAATTGTCCAATGTTTTTTCGCTAATTTTATGCAAGCTGTAGTCTCTGCTCAGGGAGCAGCAGGGACGTTCTCACGTTGTGTGGAGGCGCAGCGACTGGCCCAGGTTTTGAGTTGAAAAATTCAAAAACTGAACCTGCAGGCATGCACGTGCGCAGTAGGGGATCTCCGGTGACATTTATTCAGGCCTGCCAGCCCGGGAAAATATCTTCGGCCGTCGCCTATAGAGCTACTCCCTCCGTCCGGAAATACCTGTAAAATATGCTATATGCAACTTTATTCTTATTTTTATTTTTGGAAAAAAGGGCAAAAGCTTTGTCACTTATCATTGATTATTAATAAATGAGTTTAGACATGAACATAACAACGCCCAAAGGCAGCGGAAACAGCAAAAGCCTAGGGCCTCATTCGTTTTGAAGGATTTTTTTACATGAAAAGCGTAGCAACAAAGATTCCAAAAGAAAAAAATATTTTTCTATAGATGCATTCGGTTTGTGGGAAACGCTTACGGGAATTTTGTAGGGAAACTATTCATTTACTATTTTTTTGGTGAAATCTACACATCTATTCAAAGATCATTTTGTGCATAGAAACAAGGCAAGATAATTCCTTAGTGGCAAGTATCATCCTATTAACTTCCTGTACTATTCCTAATTCCTACGTTTTCATTTTCTCCAAATCGAACGAGGCCCTACTCTCGCAGAATAATAATGTAACTCGTGTGTTTGGCCTCGTCGGTGGACCAATCTCCGGCTCTTTTCTTTTTTGCGGGGAATCTCCGGCTTCTTTAATCTTAGAAACAAGCTTGGCGGCACTGTAAAGTGATTCCAAAATACCCCGCACTTTTTTCCCTAAATCTTCCAACAGACTAGCATGACTAAAGATGTCGTAACTTTACTCTGGCCAAAGGAGTCACAGAAAACAACCATTTAAAGACGGAGTTGTAGTTTGCCCAAGTGTGAATGGTCAAACTTGTGAGATCTAGCCACAACCCGGATCGTAGATCCTGTAATTAGACTTGTTCTTACCACGTGACATATGTGGTCAACAATTCAAACTAATCCAAAAAAAATAGACTTGTTCTTTCAAATAACTAGTAACATGATAACCAAAGTAGTGCCTTCAAATTGTGCATGGTAAGCCAATGAAGTCAGAGTAGTTGTCACTAGAAGTAAGCTTCCATTAGATAGAGCCTACATCTTCATTTAGGTTCACATCCTGAAGCATCGTCGAAAGGATGACGAATTCTTGAAATTGAGCCACGCTAATATCAGCGAAGGTATTTATGTTGAGCCATGGCTATCTCAATCAAAGTGTCGTTGAGTATTTGCCGAGGTCAAGGTTTCCCTGCCCACCAAGTTTTTTTTTGGTTGGCCTACAAACTAGGTGCCGCCGTGCCGGTTAATCTTGCATTGCCCACCGGAAACTTTAGCCATATTTGTCCAAAGGAAAGCTCTCAATAGCTTCACCATAGTTGGGCAATGGCATGTGATTCACGAATTGTATCGTACATTCGCCAAAAAAAAGATTCACTAATTGTATAATAGGAGTGCTCCGGGTTCAAGATGCTCAGGGAGTTGGCGACTTGACTCCTATTCCGTGTGTAGTGCACCCCATAGACGCACACCTCTAAGAACGCTACGTGTGCAATATGGACTGGCCCGTTTGCGGGTTTTTATCTTTCATCTTACTGGTCTTTACCTGGTTTTTCCAGTTTTCTATTGGGTTTCTTCCATTTTTTCAATTTTCCTTTTTTGTGCTATTAAGTTTTTTTTAAATATTTACCACCATTTCTTGAAATTGTAGGCATATTTTGGGATCAGAAATAAAATTAGAAATTTGGAACATTTTTTTGCATTCATTAATTTTTTCCAATTGACATAATTTTTTATAAGTACCTAATAGAAAACCTTTCAAAATCAAATCGACTGGAAACCCGTTTTAGAATTTTTATGAAAGGTGATAAAATACCAGGCAAAGTGCTCTCTATCCTATTTGGACCGTCCCAGTTTAGTGCTGCGCGGGGGAGGTATTGTTTGGCGCCTCCCCACAGCCCTACATTTTTTTGAAATTCGCAAATATTATCTTGAATTCATGAAGATTTTTTTAATTCAGAAAAAAATTAATTCGTGAAAATTTTGGAAATTTAGCAGGTCTTTGGGGGGGGGGGGGGGAGTTCTCGTGCCTTGATATGTATCACCTGATTCGAGCAAGAAGCGTCCCGTCGCTCATATTACGAGCGTCAACATGGGCCTTATTCCGGACGCGAGTAGTCTCCAAACTCAGGTATATATATAATTTGTGGATTTTTTCCTTTTGTTCTTTTCCTATTTTCAACTTTCTCTTCTAGGTATGGTTGTCTTTGGTATTCTTTTTTTATATAGTTTTCGGTAGTGCATACATTTTTCTAATATATGGCGAAATATTTTCCAAAAATACACATCAATTTTTCAATATACCGTGGACATTTGTTTTCAAATACACACTCAATATCTTTTCAATATATGGTGGATATTATTTTAAAAACACACTGAAAAAAAATAATATATGGCAAACTTTTTATCAAATACACACAAAACTAAAAAAAAATATACGATGTACAATCTTTTATATACATTTACCTTAATGTATGATTGAACATTTATAATGCACGATGAAATTTTTTCTAATCACAGCGCATACTGTTAAAATGCAAGCTAAACATTTTATTAAAAAAACAACTATACGAAGAGACAAGAGGGAAAAAAAGGTCAGGAAACCAGACAAAGAAAACTGGTGCAAAAAATAAATGGAAGATTCACAGAAACCAGCTCAAAATGTTCGAAAAAACAAAATTTGTCAGAATCTATAAACCAGGCAAAGAAATCGATGGGAAGAACAAAAGAAAGAAAAACTAGAAGGCTGGTGAAACGAACTAGTCAAAAGTAGCAGAAACCAGATTTTTTTTTTTGAGGAAAGCCAAGTCCTTATTGCTCAAATGTTACATAGTTTGGAGTACAAAAGATATCACGAGGTTGCACGAGCCAACACATGGCAGCCCCAAGCTTTAAAGTGAACTTGGCTAATGAATGAGCAAAGTTAAAAGCTCGTCTTCATTTACGAAAGGTGCAACTGAAATTCTCTGATCTCAACTTGATTTCTTTGATAATTTTCCCAAAGCTTCTCTAATCTCAACTTGATGTCTTTGATAATTTCTCTGATCTCAAAGGTAGTTAAGAAGACACTAATATCCGATGGGGACTAATAATACCACAATCATAGTGGTTGCTCTAACAAAAACCACAACCATAGTGTCTTCTTTATCTTACTACTGTTGGAAATATGCCCTAGAGGCAATAATAAATAAGTTATTATTATATTTCCTTGTTCACGATAATCGTTTATTATCCATGCTATAATTGTATTGATAGGAAACTCAGATACATGTGTGGATACATAGACAACACCATGTCCCTAGTAAGCCTCTAGTTGACTAGCTCGTTGATCAATAGATGGTTACGGTTTCCTAACCATGGACATTGGATGTCGTTGATAACGGGATCACATCATTAGGAGAATCATGTGATGGACAAGACCCAATCCTAAGCCTAGCACAAAGATCGTGTAGTTCGTATGCTAAAGCTTTTCTAATGTCAAGTATCATTTCCTTAGACCATGAGATTGTGCAACTCCCGGATACCGTAGGAATGCTTTGGGTGTGCCAAACGTCACAACGTAACTGGGTGGCTATAAAGGTACACTACAGGTATCTCCGAAAGTGTCTGTTGGGTTGGCACGAATCGAGACTGGGATTTGTCACTCCGTGTGACGGAGAGGTATCTCTGGGCCCACTCGGTAGGACATCATCATAATGTGCACAATGTGATCAAGGAGTTGATCGCGGGATGATGTGTTACGGAACGAGTAAAGAGACTTGCCGGTAACAAGATTGAACAAGGTATAGGGATACCGACGATCGAATCTCGGGCAAGTACAATACCGCTAGACAAAGGGAATTGAATACGGGATTGATTGAATCCTCGACATCGTGGTTCATCCGATGAGATCATCGTGGAACATGTGGGAGCCAACATGGGTATCCAGATCCCGCTGTTGGTTATTGGCCGGAGAGTTGTCTCGGTCATGTCTGCATGGTTCCCGAACCCGTAGGGTCTACACACTTAAAGTTCGGTGACGCTAGAGTTGTTATGGGAAATAGTATGTGGTTACCGAAGGTTGTTCGGAGTCCCGGATGAGATCCCGGACATGACGAGGAGCTCCGGAATGGTCCGGAGGTGAAGATCGGTATATTGGATGAAGGGTATTGGAGTCCGGAATTGTTCTGGGGGTACCAGGTGATGACCAGCGTGTCCGAAAGGGGTTTCGGAGGCCCGGCAAGCGTTGAGGGGCCTTATGGGCCAAGGGGAGAGGGCACATCAGCCCACTAAGGGGCTGAGCGCCCCTCCCAATCCCATCTCACGTAACCAGAGAGGTGGGGGCGCCACCCCTAGGGCAGCCGCCCCTCCCGGCTTGGGGGGCAAGTTTCCTAGGGGGTGGGGGCGCCCAAACCCATCTAGGGTTTCCCTTGTGGCCGCCGCCCCTCCCCTAGGGAACCCTAGGGCGCCTCCCCCTCCTCCCTTACCCCTATATATAGTGAGGAAGAGAGAGGGCAGCCGCACCCTTCCCCTGGCGCAGCCCTCTCCCTCCTCCAACACCTCGTCTTCCTCCGTAGTGCTTGGCGAAGCCCTGCCGGAGAACCACGAGCTCCATCACCACCATGCCGTCGTGCTGTCGGAGTTTTTCCCCTCAACTTCTCCTCTCCCCTTGCTGGATCAAGAAGGAGGAGACATCCCCGGGCTGTACGTGTGTTGAACGCGGAGGTGCCGTCCGTTCGGCACTAGGATCATCGGTGATTTGGATCACGGCGAGTACGACTCCATCAACCCCGTTCACTTGAACGCTTCCGCTTAGCGATCTACAAGGGTATGTAGATGCACTCTTCTTCCCCTCGTTGCTAGTTTCTCCATAGATAGATCTTGATGACACGTAGGAAAATTTTGAATTTCTGCTACGTTCCCCAACAGTGGCATCATGAGCTAGGTCTATTGCGTAGATTCTATGCACGAGTAGAACACAAAGTAGTTGTGGGCGCCGAATTGTCAATTCTTCTTGCTGTTACTAGTCCTATCTTGATTCACCGGTATCGTGGGATGAAGCGGCCCGGACCAACCTTACACGTACGCTTACGTGAGACCGGTTCCACCGACTGACATGCACTAGTTGCATAAGGTGGCTGGCGGGTGTCTGTCTCTCTCACTTTAGTTGGATCGGATTCGATGAACAGGGTCCTTATGAAGGGTAAATAGAGATTGACAATTCACGTTGTGGTTTTAACGTAGGTAAGAAACGTTCTTGCTAGCAACCTATAGCAGCCACGTAAAAACTTGCAACAACAATTAGAGGACGTCTAACTTGTTTTTGCAGCAAGTGCTTTGTGATGTGATATGGCCAAGAAGAATGTGATGAATGATATGGGATGTATGAGATTGATCATGTTCTTGTAATAGGAATCACGACTTGCATGTCGATGAGTATGACAACCGGCAGGAGCCATAGGAGTTGTCTTTAATTTATTTATGACCTGCGTGTCAACATAAACGTCATGTAATTACTTTACTTTATTGCAAACCGTTAGCCATAGTAGTAGAAGTAATAGTTGGCGAGACAACTTCACGAAGACACGATGATGGAGATCATGATGATGGAGATCATGGTGTCATGCCGGTGACGATGATGATCATGGAGCCCCGAAGATGGAGATCGAAAGGAGCAAAGTGATGATGGCCATATCATGTCACTATTTGATTGCATGTGATGTTTATCATGTTATTACATCTTATTTGCTTAGAACAGCGGTAGTAAATAAGATGATCCCTCATTAAAATTTCAAGAAGTGTTCTCCCCTAACTGTGCACCGTTGCTAAAGTTCGTCGTTTCGAAGCACCACGTGATGATCGGGTGTGATAGATCCTTACGTTCACATACAACGGGTGTAAGATAGTTTTACACATGCAAAACACTTAGGGTTAACTTGACGAGCCTAGCATGTACAGACATGGCCTCGGAACACAGAGACCGAAAGGTCGAGCATGAGTCGTATGGTAGATACGATCAACATGAAGATGTTCACCGATGATGACTAGTCCGTCTCACGTGATGATCGGACACGGCCTAGTTGACTCGGATCATGTAATCACTTAGATGACTAGAGGGATGTCTATCTGAGTGGGAGTTCATAAGATGAACTTAATTATCCTGAACATAGTCAAAAGATCTTTGCAAATTATGTCGTAGCTCGCGCTTCAGTTCTACTGTTTAGATATGTTCCTAGAGAAAATTTAGTTGAAAGTTGATAGTAGCAATTATGCGGACTAGGTCCGTAAACTGAGGATTGTCCTCATTGCTTCATAGAAAGCTTATGTCCTTAATGCACCGCTCAATGTGCTGAACCTCAAACGTCGTCTGTGGATGTTGCGAACATCTGACATACACGTTTTGATAACTACGTGATAGTTCAGTTGAACGGTTTAGAGTTGAGGCACCGAAGACGGTTTTTGAAACGTCGCGGAACATATGAGATGTTTCGAGGGCTGAAATTGGAATTTCAGGCTCGTGCCCACGTCGAGAGGTATGAGATCTCCGACAAGTTTCTTAGCCTATAGACTAAGGGAGAAAAGCTCAATCGTTGAGTTTGTGCTCAGATTGTCTGAGTACAACAATCACTTGAATCGAGTGGGAGTTGATCTTCCAGATAAGATAGTGATGTTTCTCCAAAGTCATTGCCACCAAGCTGCTAGAGCTTCGTGATGAACTATAACATATCAGGGATAGACATGATGATCCTTGAGCAATTCGCGATGTTTGACACCGCAAAAGTAGAAATCAAGAAGGAGCATCAATTGTTGATGGTTGGTGAAACCACTAGTTTCAAGAAGGGCAAGGGATGAACCCTAACCCGAGACTAAGTGCTTCTGGAATGAGGGGAACAGCTACTGGAGCAGAATTACCCTAGATACTTGGTAGATGACAAGGCTGTCGATAGGAGTATATTGGATATACATTATGTTAATGTGTACTTTACTAGTACTCCTAGTAGCACCAGGGTATTAGATACCGGTTCGGTTGCTAAGTGTTAGTAACTCGAAATGAAAGCTACGGAATAAACGGATACTAGCTAAAGGTGAGCGGACGATATGTATTGGAAGTGTTTCCAAGGTTGATATGATCAAGCATCGCATGCTCACTCTACCATCGAGATTGGTGTTAAACCTAGATAATTGTTATTTGGTGTTTGCGTTGAGCATAGACATGATTGGATTATGTCTATCGCAATACGGTTGTTCATTTAAAGAGAATAATAGTTACTCTGTTTATTTGAATAATACCTTTAATGGTCTTGCACCTAAAGGAATGGTTTATTGAATCTTGATCGTAGTGATACACATTTTCATGCCAAAAGGTATAAGATGATAATGATAGTACCACTTACTTGTGGCACTGCTATGTAAGTCATATTGGTATAATACACATGAAGAAACTCCATGCAGATGGATCGTTTAGACTCACTTGATTTTGAATCACTTGAGATATGCAAATCTTACCACATGGGCAAGATGACTGAAAAGCGTCATAGCAACTTGTTGGAAGTAACGCATTTTGATGTGTGCAGTCCAATGGGTGCTGAGGCATGCAGTGAATATCGTTATGTTCTTACTTCACAGATGATTCGAGTAGATGTTGAGTATATCTACTTGATGAAACACAAGTCTGAATTATTGAATGGTTCAAGTAATTTCAGAGTGAAGTTGAAGATTATCGTGACAAGAGGATAAAATGTCTATGATACGATCATAGAGACGAATATCTGAGTTATGAGTTTGGCACACAATTAAGACATTGTGGAAATTGTTTCACGATTAATACCGCCTGGAACACCATAGTGTGATGGTGTGTCCGAACATCATAGTTGCACCCTATGGGATATGGTGCGTACCATGATGTCTCTTATCGAATTACCACTATCGTTCATAGGTTAGGCATTAGAGACAACCACACTCACTTGAATAGGGCACCACGTAATTCCGTTGAGACGAAACCGTTTGAACTATGGTTTGGAGAAACCTGAGTTGTCGTTTCTTAAAAGTTTGGGGCTGCGACGCTTATGAGAAAAGGTTTCAGGTTGATAAGCTCGAACCCAAAGCGGATAAAATGCATCTTCATAGAACACCCAAAAACAGTTGGGTATACCTCCTATCTCAGATCCGAAAGCAATAGGGATTGTTTTTAGAATCAGGTCCTTTCTCGAGAAAGAGTTTCTCTCGAAAGAATTGAGTGGGAGGAAGATAGAACTTGATAAGGTTGTTGAACCTTTACTTCAACCAGAGAGTAGCACAGCACAGGAAAAATGTTTCTGTGGCCCCTGCCTCAGTTGAAGAGAAAGCTAATGATGATGATCGTGGAGCTTCAGATCAAGTTACTATCGAACCTCATAGGTTGACAAGGGTGTGTACAACTTCTAAGTGGTAACCCTGTCTTAAAGGTCACGTTGTTGGACAACGATGAACCTGTGAGCTATGGAGAAGCGATGGTGGGCCCGGATTCCGATAAATGGCTCGAGGCCATAAAATCTGAGAGAGGATCCATGTATGAAAACAAAGTGTAGACTTTGGCAGAACGTCTCGATGGTCGTAAGGCTGTTGAGACAGATGGATTTTAAAAGGAAGACAGACAATGATGGTAAGTGTCACCATTGAGAAAGCTCGACTTGTCGTTAAGGTGTTTCCCGACAAGTTCAAGGAGTTGACTACGATGAGACTTTCTCACTCGTAGCGATGCTAAGAGTCTGTTGGAATTATATTAACGGGTACTGCATTATTTATGAAATCTTGCAGATAGGATGTCAAAATATTGTTTCCTTGATGATTTTCTTGAGGAAAGGTTGTATGTGATACAACCAGAAGATTTTGTCGATCCTGAAAGATGCTAACAGGTATGCAAAGCTCCAGCAATCCTTCTAAGGACTGGAGTAAGCATCTCGGAGTCGGAATATACACTTTGATGGAGTAATCAAAGTTTATGGGTTTATACAAAGTTTGTTAGAAACTTGTATTTACAATAAAGTGAGTGGGAGCACTACGACATTTTTGATAAGTATATGTGGATGACATATTGTTGATCCGAAATGATGTAGAATTTCTGGAAAGCATATAGGGTTATTTGAAAGGTGTTTTTCAATGGAGAACCGGGATTAAGCTACCTGAACATTGAGCATCAAGACCTATAAGAATAGATCGAAACGCTTAATGGTACTTTCAAATGAGCACATACCTTGACATGATCTTGAAGGTGTTCAAGATGGATCAGTCAAAGAAGGAGTTCTTGCCGGAGTTGTAAGGTATGAAGTTAAGAGTTAAAGCTCGACCACGGCAGGAGAAAGAGGAAGGACGAAGATCGTCCCCTATGCTTTTGTCATAGGCTCTATACGGTATGCCATGCTGAGTGCCGCACCTGATGTGTGCCTTGCCACATGTCTGGCAAGAGGGTACAAAGGTGATCTAGGAGTAGATCACCAGATAGCGGTCAAAATTATCCTTAGAGGAATAAGGATATGTTTCTCGGTTATGGAGGTGATAAAGAGTTCGACATAAAGAGTTACGTCGATGCAAGCTTAACACCTATCCGGATAGCTCTGAGTAGAGATACCGGATACGTATAATGGAGCAACAATTTAGAATAGCTCCAAGTAGAACAGTTATTTGAAATGGCTCCAAATATAGCATAGAGATTTGCAAAGTACATACGGATCTGAATGTGACAGACCCGTAGACTACAACCTCTCTCACAAGCAACATGATCAAACCCAGAACTCATTGAGTGTTAATCACATAGTGATGTGAACTAGATTATGAACTCTAGTAAACTCTTTGGATGTTGGTCACATGGCGATGTGACCTGTGAATGTTAATCACATGGCGATGTGAACTAGATTATTGACTCTAGTGCAAGTGGGAGACTGTTGGAAATATGCCCTAGAGGCAATAATAAATAAGTTATTATTATATTTCCTTGTTCACGATGATCGTTTATTATCCATGCTATAATTGTATTGATAGGAAACTCAGATACATGTGTGGATACATAGACAACACCATGTCCCTAGTAAGCCTCTAGTTGACTAGCTCGTTGATCAATAGATGGTTACGATTTCCTAACCATGGACATTGGATGTCGTTGATAACGGGATCACATCATTAGGAGAATCATGTGATGGACAAGACCCAATCCTAATCCTAGCACAAAGATCGTGTAGTTCGTATGCTAAAGCTTTTCTAATGTCAAGTATCATTTCCTTAGACCATGAGATTGTGCAACTCCCGGATACCGTAGGAATGCTTTGGGTGTGCCAAACGTCACAACGTAACTGGGTGGCTATAAAGGTACACTACAGGTATCTCCGAAAGTGTCTGTTGGGTTGGCACGAATCGAGACTGGGATTTGTCACTCCGTGTGACGGAGAGGTATCTCTGGGCCCACTCGGTAGGACATCATCATAATATGCACAATGTGATCAAGGAGTTGATCGTGGGATGATGTGTTACGGAACGAGTAAAGAGACTTGCCGGTAACAAGATTGAACAAGGTATAGGGATACCGACGATCGAATCTCGGGCAAGTACAATACCGCTAGACAAAGGGAATTGAATACGGGATTGATTGAATCCTCGACATCGTGGTTCATTCGATGAGATCATCGTGGAACATGTGGGAGCCAACATGGGTACCCAGATCCCGCTGTTGGTTATTGGCCGGAGAGTTGTCTCGGTCATGTCTGCATGGTTCCCGAACCCGTAGGGTCTACACACTTAAGGTTCAGTGACGCTAGAGTTGTTATGGGAAATAGTATGTGGTTACCGAAGGTTGTTCGGAGTCCCGGATGAGATCCCGGACATGACGAGGAGCTCCGGAATGGTCCGGAGGTGAAGATCGGTATATTGGACGAAGGGTATTGGAGTCCGGAATTGTTCTGGGGGTACCAGGTGATGACCAGCGTGTCCGAAAGGGGTTTCGGAGGCCCGGCAAGCGTTGGGGGGCCTTATGGGCCAAGGGGAGAGGGCACATCAGCCCACTAAGGGGCTGAGCGCCCCTCCCAACCCCATCTCACGTAACCAGAGAGGTGGGGGCGCCACCCCTAGGGCAGCCGCCCCTCCCGGCTTGGGGGGCAAGTTTCCTAGGGGGTGGGGGCGCCCAAACCCATCTAGGGTTTCCCCTGTGGCCGCCGCCCCTCCCCTAGGGAACCCTAGGGCGCCTCCCCCTCCTCCCTTACCCCTATATATAGTGAGGAAGAGAGAGGGCAGCCGCACCCTTCCCCTGGCGCAGCCCTCTCCCTCCTCCAACACCTCGTCTTCCTCCGTAGTGCTTGGCGAAGCCCTGCCGGAGAACCACGAGCTCCATCACCACCATGCCGTCATGCTGTCGGAGTTTTTCCCCTCAACTTCTCCTCTCCCCTTACTGGATCAAGAAGGAGGAGACGTCCCCGGGCTGTACGTGTGTTGAACGCGGAGGTGCCGTCCGTTCGGCACTAGGATCATCGGTGATTTGGATCACGGCGAGTACGACTCCATCAACCCCGTTCACTTGAACGCTTCCGCTTAGCGATCTACAAGGGTATGTAGATGCACTCTTCTTCCCCTCGTTGCTAGTTTCTCCATAGATAGATCTTGGTGACACGTAGGAAAATTTTGAATTTCTGCTACGTTCCCCAACAACTACCTCCATCCGGGTTTATTAGTCCCTATCGTATTTTGGATCAAATCTTGATCATATATTTGACTAGTAAAATGTTAATGCATCTCATAAAAAAATATTGTTGAATTTGTATTTGAATGTAGTTTCCAATGATAATAATTTTTGCTATGTATAACTTACATTTTATTAGTTAAAACAATGGCCGAAATATGACTGAAAATACGAGGTGGACTAGTAAACCAGGACGAAGGTAGTACTGGTAATTTTGTACGTCTGTTTTACAGCAATATTAGTTTCAAGATTAACCATAATTAATGCTAATTTCAAAATTAATTGTGTTTAATACAATTAAGATTGTTTTCATATTAGAACTAATGCAATTAATATATTTCTGAATTAGTGATGATAGGATGGATACATCACTGAAGCAGAATGAAACATTGGATATAGGTGGTTGGATGTCTCAGATCATCTGGATTCGCCAAACCCGTACTTTTATAGGTAGTAGTAGATATCAATGTTTAGGATATCAGTTATCATTAGTGTTTTGGTCGGTTGGAAATTAGAGATTAATCAGAAATCGACAGATTTATCAATTATATCGGTCGACTATTAATCGTCTTTGTTTTTGCAAATCCCAAGTTCCCAACAGTAAAATATACTATATTCAACACAAAACAATATTGGATAGAAGTGTTACCCGATTCCTTAAATTTGAATGCCTGTATATCACTAAAGTCCGAGGCTCTATGATTATCTCACAGCCACAACCAAAGTAAGTTGTTAGCAAAATAGCAGTCGTACAACAAACATAGTGCTAAAAATAGGCCCGATTTATTGGTTGGTTCATGATTAATCGCTTGTCGGAGCGATAAATCGGCCCGATAGTGACAGTATGGCATTATATTATTGACCCCCCTTGAGTAGTGATAAATCGACTGATAAATCGTCGAATTGGCCGTGATTAGATATACTACTACGTAAAAAAGAGAGTATGTTCCTTTTCTTGGGTGGCAAAGCAAAACATCCAACCTTATTTTCCCTCGTCTCTCTTTGTTTTGACATTTTTTTCCAACTGTTCTCCTGTCTTTGTTTCTTTCACAATATTCTTTTAATTATCAAATAAATTATCCCAAAAATATTGTATCAAATAAAATTATTATTTTCTTGGGCGAGCCAATAAATTCTTTCCCAAGGTAGAACCTAAAATTTATTTAGGTAGGTAATTCATGAGTTGACTTGATAAATATTTATTAATAAAATCACACTAAATAGGCCGACAAATCACTGGGTAATGTACTAGAATATTTATATCATGTTGTAACACACAGAGAATTACCAAGGAGAAACTAACAACCAAAATAGGGGGGGGGGGATAGACTAACGAAATACCTAGAGCAAAATGTTTTTAAACTAGCAAACACCTTTTGATTTATTTTTTTTCAACTCATGAACTTTTTAAAAATGTGCACACATTTTTTGAATATATCGATTGTTTATCTATAAAAAAAATCAAAAGACGTTTTTCTTCTTCTTTCCAATGGAATCCAAAAGCGGTCGGCCGAGCAAGCCGACCGAGCCATTCGCTCCCTATTGGGTCGCGGCCCACGCTAGCCAAGTTCAGTACCTGAAGCGGCCGCTCTCTGCGAATGTAGGCAAATCCTAAACGGTGCCTCAAACACCCGTTCCTTCCTTCCTCGCAAACGGGTGCACACCATATCCTCTGTGCTGGGCTAGCCAATCTTCCCCTTTCCTTTTCTATTTTTAACGCGGGAAAACTGTGCGACAAGTAAGTTTCGAACCGGGTCCTCCTGCTCTTGCTTGAGCTGTCCTAACCACCCCACCACCCACAACCGATGTCTTCTATTCCATCTTTTTCCTCCTTTTCTTCTTCTTTTTTTGTTTTTTTGTTACTTTTTTATTGGAATGGTTTTGTTGGTTTTTCATTTTCCTCAATTGAATGAACTTTTTTCAAAATCAAACAAACTATTTTCAAAGTCAATGATCTTTTTTCAAAATCGTGAACTTTTTCAAATCATTGAATTTTTTAGAAAAATCCATGATTTTGTTCCAAATCTAAATGATTTTTCTCACATTTTATGAACTTTTTCTTTAAAACTGATGAACTTTTTTCAAAATCGATGAACTTTGTTCAAAGTGATGAACTTTCTTTTGAAAGTAGCTGAACTTTTTCAATTTGTTCTTTTTAAAAATCGATGAACTTATTCTTAAAAAATGATGAACATTTTTCCAAATCGATGAAATTTTTAAAAATCATTTTTCTAATTATATCAAAATCTAAGCGATACAGTATAAATAACGCGACCATAGTAGTTCTTATACTAGTTGCATTCTTCTCAATCAGTGCAATTGGGTGGCTCCAGTGGTTAGCAGAACTTGTTCGGGAGTCCAACCTTGTGAGTTCGAATCCTGCACAAAGCTATAAAAATTGCTCTTGTCCCGCGTTGTAAATGCGCTGCACTCACTTTTCGTGGGCTGGCCCAACTGAGCGCTGCAGTGAGCGCTAGTTGGTTTCACGGCGCAGAAGGCACCCTGTAGGAGCGCGGCGACTATATCTCGCATTAAGCAAGACGGAAGCAACTCTCACTGCAAAGAGGGTACGGTAACGGGTCGGCCCACTCACACACGCTTAAAGGAAAATATAAGTAAAAAAATAACGACCGGTCGAACCGCAGTCTCTCTGTGTATACATTGTCCTGCAAAAATCTGTTTACAAGATACCGCGGAACGTTTTTTCGATATGACTTTTGCTTCGTCAGAACAGACCCCATAAAAATATTTCATGGCTTGGCTAAATTGCACAAATCCCCCAATAATGCATGCTAAATTACAATTGGGTCCATCTTCCTCGTCACACCTCCCCATCCGTAGACGAGATACGGGCTGGGGCAAAGGTGCCGCGGCGAGAGGAAAAGCGCGAGTCTTGCCGGTGCCGCCGCCGCCGTGGAGCAGGACAAGGAGCACGGGGGCTGACGCGAGGAGTAGGCAGCAGCAACAGCTAACTATCGGCGGCGACGGCGGCCGCTTGGTGCTCGCAACACAACAGCTAGCTAGCCCGCATCGCTTACGGCCACATCTCGGGCGCTCTTGCGGAGGCAGCTCATGGGGCGGTGGCAGCTCGCAGGACGGCAACTAGGGTCCGGTGGTCGCCGGCGTCAAGGCGTTCCGGCGAGGTCTACTATTGTTTTCTTTTCTCTTCATTTTCCTTCCTTTTTGTTATATATATATATAGGTCTACTATATATATATATATATACATATATATATATATATATATATATATATATATCTAATACATAGTTCTAATTCAGGTCTACTATTCTCAAATACAAGATTAATATTTCTTGAATACACGGTAAACATTTTCTGATATACATTTAGCATTTTTCGATTGCTAGATTAACATTATTCAAACACAAGATTAACATTTTTTTAATACATGATCAACATTTTTTATACACGTCTTTTTTTTTAAATGCTAGAATAACATTTTTCAAATGCCAGATCTACAATTTTTTAAGACATGGTAAAAAAAATTATATATGCATTTATCATTTTTCAAATGCTCGAGTAACATTTTTCAAAAACCATATCTACATTTCTTTAATACATGGTCAATCTTTTTCCTATACAAATTTAATATTTTTTCGATTGCTTGAGTAACATTTTTGAAACACGACATCTACATATTTTTAATGTCTGTTCAACATTTCTTCTATACACGTTTAACATTTTTTCAAATGCTTGAGTAAGATTTTTCAAATATTGGGTCTACATTTATTGCATAGTCAACAGTTTTAGTATACACATATGACATTTTTCAAATGCTTGATCAACATTTTTGAAATACTTGTTCAACAAAATTTCAAATGCTTGATTAACATTTTTTAGATAAACGATTAATTTTTGTATATACATTTTTCTTATATGTGATAACATTTTATTTATAGACATTTAACATTTTTCATAGAGCGTTTTTGTTGCTGAAGGCGAGATATAAGGGCGCCCCTATAAGAGCTCCCACGAAAGAAATTATTCGGCACTGAAGTAACGGGTTGGGCCATAAGAACACCACTCTGTGCGAATGAAATATCTGGTCTGAAGGGCTAACGCATATGGGCCAGCCCGTTAGTGCTGTTCCCTCTCATTAGTCAGTTCGCTCGCTCGGTCGTTTTATGTATGGTTGATTCTTAAAAAACATATGGTTTCCTCTTCTTTTTTTTAACTTTTTTTTCTTCTTTCAATTTTCTTTGGGTATTTTCATCATTTTTCTTTGTGTCGTTCACAGTTTTTGTTGGTTTTTTTTACTTATTTTTTTTCCGGTTTTTATTGGGTTTTTTGCTTTCCTTTCTTGGTTTCCTTTTTGTGTGTGTGTGTCCGTTTTTGTTTTTATGTTTTTTCATTTTTATTCTTTGAACATTTTCTTATACCCAGGGAACAATTTTCATATACACATTTAACATTTTCCAAGTACGTGATTAACATGTTTGACAAATTATATTTTTTGATATCTACTTTTTTGTATACACAAGAAACATTTTCTATATACACATTTAGCATTTTGAAAATACATGTTTAACATTTTATAAAAAAAATTAATATCTACCTTTTCCACAAATATTGTACATTTTTGTATACATCAGCAACATTTTATGTATACACGTTTGACATTTTACAATTGATGAGTAACATATTTTTAAACTTATATTTTTTATGTCTACCTTTTCCATACACATCCTAAATTTATTATATACATCGGGAACATTTTATATATACAAGTTTAACAAGATCCAATTTTATGATTAACATTTTTGAAAACTTATATTTTTTGATGCCTACCTTTTTTCATACACATTGTACATTTTTCGTATACATCGGAAACATGTTTTCTATATACCTTAAAAAAATTAAGTGCATGATTAACGTTTTAAAAAAATGTTTTTGTTAGGTACACCTTTTTTCATACGCATTGTACATTTTTTTGTACACGCCGGAAATATTGTTTCTATACATAACTAATATTTTTTTAATGGTATGACTATCATTTTTGAAATTTTGTATATAAAGTTATTTTTGTAATAGACATACCCAGAATATTTCGAAATATAAGTAAAAGTAAGAAAGTAAAACAAGAAAACAAATGCAAAAAAGTGAAAAAAAAATGATAGGAAAAAGCATTGAAAGCCTGTGCCTATGCTTGACCGGCACAATTAGGCCTTCAAGCGGACATCCAACTATCTTGTTTGAAGCGAGACACAGGCGCACCCTTACATCTATATCTATATCTATACCACTATATAGTGTACGAAAAACTTTGAATATGGACCGTTGGATCAAGCCAATCCGATGGTACAAAGTTGGAAAATCCAAGGACTATTGGCCATTGGATGTCATCTTCACTTCATCAGATTCTGTCACATGTACTATCCAGAAAATTCCATGGTTGAGCACTTGAGCTTGAGCTTAAGCACAATGCACAAGCACCAAAATATAAGCACTTCTCCTTTGTTCTAGAATCTTCCTACTTGAATTGTCCAACATTTTTTCTTCTAAGTGAATTACCATTCCATTTATACAAAAACCTCACATCACATAAACTTCTTATTTGTTTTACGCTCTTTTATACTTTAACTCCTCCCGAAACAATTCTTCAAAAAGAATTACCAGTCACTTTTACTTTATTATATTTGTTTTTCAAGGCTATGCCAACACGTTCATAAATTTCATTTGTCTTTGAAGAAACAATACTAGCCACCAAAAACTGCAATACGAGATACCTAGACAATATGTTCGATATATTTCACATGAGATTCATGTAGTATTGTACATGCAATCTTTGAATATTTTATAGCTATAATATGATTTTCAATGGGATGAACTATGAGAATTAAATTTACACCTACGATGTGCATATATGACTCCAATCTTACATGTTACGTGTTATAGTGTGGTATGTCTATATTTGTTCATGTTTTGGTCATCTAAACTTCTACCTGCACTGTACATGTACCTTACTAGTTTTCAATGGAATGACCCACGACCTCTTCAACCTCAATCAATGCTTCCGTGCGTGCTTGGACTTCGTTTTTGAGTTGGACTTCACACAATCACACTTGTCTGTCCGTATGATCGTCCTACAAACTCCTTGACTGCTCTACCTGCTTCTAGAACGCACAGGCCCACTCACTCACCGTCTCGCTTTTTATTAGTACTCCCTGTGTAGACTAAGTAGTGATGTAAACAATTTGTATTAGCAGACAGAGGTAATACTTTCGATTCGCAAGGTCCGTTTATTTCCCGACCAAATTTAAAGTCTTGCAGCACAAGCTCATTCCAAAAATGTTCTTGACATGTGCCAAATCACCGGGGAAAAAATAAACAAAAAAGAGTTTTAGCCATGTTACAAAAATCTTCTGAAAATAATTTGGGATCAAACGGAGTGTGATCATGTATTAGCTTGTGAACCGCAACACTTTATTTTGATCACATTGGTGGACCCTTCCATTTCGTCCCCACTGCATTGCTTGCCTTCTTCATCAACTAGACATATACGCACTCAGTTTCTTTGGTGTGCGGGAGGACAGTATTACTCCCTCTTATGCAAATACTCCATTTCCTTTCAATTCCGCAATAAGAGAAATATTCACCCTCCACCGTTTCTTTGTCCGTTCCTCTCATCTTTCGGCGACTACTTACATAATGAAATTTAGTTTTCTTCCATGTCAGGTTTGGACACGCTAGTGGCAATATTGCAACGTGGGGATAGCATGCATGAATAAAAGTCTCATGACTCCATCCTTGCCCTGGTATGATTGTCGTGGGCGGCACAGTTGACACTGAAGAGACTACTAGATCACCAGCTCCCGATTTGATGGGGTCAAGTTTGGTGTCGTCGATAGTTCTCATGTTTCATGCTTTCCTACTCGCGAAATTCTTATGTCATGGTATCGCTATGAATCAAAAGGTTAAATAACAAATCTCTGGGAACTAACATGTGGTTGGATGATTAGGAGGACAGTGGTATCCCCACCTCACTAGGGTTCAAGTTCTAGACTGACACCGACGCTCGCATTTTTCTATTTTTATTTTAGGCTTTCCGGTGATGTGCGTTTAGCGGGAAGAGACATTTCTGTCGACTACAAGGACGTCTATCACAACTTCTTCAATATTAAGATGATGTGCCGGCTCAATTCTCATAGGTGCTCATAGGCAGGGTGTGCGTATGAGAGTTCATAGAGGTCAGTGTATATGCGTATGTATGCACGTTTGCGTCAACGATCACATACTCTCACCTATTGGGCTAAGCGACTCTCTAAAGGCTTTGTGCATGTTTGATCTTCTACTATTTTTTTACTTAGGCCACTCATGGTATGGATGTAATTTAATATACATGTGTATTTAACTTACGGGTGTAACCTACCGGCCAAGAGCTATTTCCAGCTGGAAATCAAACGACAGGTGGACGCATGTATTTTCTACGAGAGTATTTAGAGGGAAAACGGTAATCCAAATAGGGCCTTAGAGTTTTTGTAAAAAAAACATTTGGATGCAAAAGGTGAATTAAAGATGACAACTTTGAAGATCTTTGAAATTTACCTATAATGTAATATTTGTTGTTTGTGTGATGTGCTCTGGTTAGTTTATTAATGATGGGCGTGGTATACTTTTAAAAGAAACGTTGACTAGACTACTTTTCCAGAGATATTTCTCTAGACATAGAGTATTTTCTACATTCTTTTCCTTATACTTCATCCGTATCTGAATATAAGTCATTTAAAGATTTCAATTTGGATGCGGATGTATATAGACGTATTTTAGAATATAGATTCACTTATTTTGGTCTATATATAGTCCATATTGAAATCACTTATATATTGTACTATATATATATATATATATATATATATATATCCATACATGTGTTCGCGTCACGTCTTTTAAACAGCAACACACAGCTCATAATGGAAGTATATGCACGGACATGCGGCCTCTGTACTGTGTTAAAAAAAACCATCGGTTGCTAAAAAAAACTCGGGCAGCTCCCACCTCTTCCCCGCGGGGTCGCCACATACGTGCCGGCCGAGACGACGCGCAGCGGCAACGTGCACATCACTGACCGACTTAATTGGCGCGCCTGCTCGCAACAAACAGCTGCTAGTAATCACGGAGTAAAACGAAGGTTCGGTCAAAGATTCGGTCCGTCCTTAGGTGACGGTTCGTGTGTCCTCCGCCGATCACGGGGCGATTAGGGTTCGGGGCGTCCGTCTCCATCTAGCCCGATCGTGGCTGCGGTATCCGCCCCCGTTCCTGGTTGATCAATAGCCCTGCGTGTTGCCGCGATCCCCCGCCCACCTCCCCCACCATAGGCCTTCCTTGTGCTCCCTAGGGCACAGGGTCGTAAAACACTTCAGAACCCTAGGAGGAGAGAGGAGGCGGCTTCCGGAGTTCAGGAGATGGAGGCTGTTGCAGGGATGTTGGGAAGCCTGAAACTGTCGGAGGAGGAGAGGAGAGGTGTCAAGATCCGGCTAGGTGGGAAGGGAAAGGGGATGATCTCTACGCCCCAAGCGGTGGGAAGAATTGTTCCGGAGAAGCCAGCCCATCCCGATGCGATCTGCCTCTCCTTGGGGCGGATCTGGTGTCCAATTAAGGGAATTGATTGCATGGAGGCGGGAGATAACAGATTTGTGTTCACGTTCAAACAAGAGTCCAGGAAGAGGAAAGCTTTAGAGGATGGGCCTTGGATGTTTGACAAAGACTTAGTGGTTGTGGAAGATTATGATCCGGGCAAGAGGATTGAGGACTACGAGTTTAATGACATCCCAATATGGGTGCGGATCTTCAGTCTTCCTCTTGGTATGATGAATGAGGATTCAGCGGAAGAGATAGGAAACATTATCGGGAGGTTTGTGGAGGTAGACGCAGGAGTGGATGGGAGGGCCATTGGGAAGTTTCTGAGGATCAAGATCCGAATGAATATTGAGAAACCAGTGATGAGAGGGTTCACTCTTGATGATGGGGAGGATGATGGTAGACATAAGAGGAAAAAACATATGAACATTGATGGAGGGGAGGAGCAGGAAGAAGGAGATGAGGGTTTGTGGTGCCGTTTTGAGTACGAATTCCTACCGGATTTTTGCTATACATGTGGCATAATAGGGCACGTTGCAAAGGACTGCTCTTTCAAGTTGAAAAAAGGAGAGAGAGCTCAGTATGGCCCGTGGCTGAGAGCAGATATTGGGAGGAGGAGGTTTATGGGAGAGGACGAGCGCAGCTGGAAGTCAAGGAGTGGTGGAAGCGGAGGCGGGGGAGGTGGTAGCAGGAACTATGGATTCAGCCGTTCGAGAGGGCGAGGGGGTAGTGGAAGTGGGAGTGATAGTCTATCATGGCGAAAGAGTACTGGCCAGGAATCGGGAGGCCAAGGGGGGAGGAAGGAAGGAGAAGAAGAGGTGACGAGCCCAGCCAAACTTAGAACCTCTGAGACGCCACATGGGGGGATCGTGAAAAGGCTGGATATGGATGGCGGGAGGGTGCAGCCGGAGCAGGTGAACAGCGATGCCAACAATGGGAAAGATTTGGTGGTGCAAGAGCAGAGTGGGGCGGTGGAGGTGGTGCAAGTCGCCCCCGGTGAGGCTAGGGCTGAAGCGTCAAAGAAGGGGGAGGAGGTGTTGGGAGGGATAGAGAAGACTTCAGGGGGGGAGGGAGTAGATGCTGATCCTGCAAAAAATCAAAAGCGGGGAACGTTTAAAAGAAGGAATGGAGGGGAGGAGAAGAGGAGGGCTTCTGTCGGGTGTAGTGAAAAATCTGTGGGTCAGAAAAGGGGCCAGCTGGAGATCAATGAAGGGATTGATAATATAGCAAAGAAAGGGAAGATTGGGGAGGAGGCTGGGGTGAGTAAGGTGGTAACACATGAGGAGGGAGGGAACAACACAACTGAACAGTTATCGGCCGGACTGCTCGAGCAGTCCCGTCGGACGCAATGAAAATCGTCAGTTGGAACTGCACGGGATTGGAGAACGGCCCGGCGGTTCGATCTCTTCTCGAACTGGGAAGAGTGGAGGACCCTGATATTTTGTTTTTATCGGAGACGAAGCTGTATGAGAAGGAGTTAGACCATTTGAGGTGGAAGCTGGGGTTAGTCAATATGTCAGTATGGAACCCGGAGGGGAGGAGTAGAGGTATAGCTATGTTTTGGAGAAGAGGGGTGGAAGTTTCTCTTAGGTCTTTTGGGAGGAGACATGTAGATGTGGACGTGAAGGAAGGGGATGACCCGGTTTGGAGGCTTACTGGTATGTATGGAGATTCGGAGACCGGCAGGAAGAAGGAGACTTGGAGAACTTTAAAAATCCTAAAGCAGCAGCATCAACAGGGTCGACCATGGCTGTGTGTGGGCGACTTCAACGAAATCTTATCGGAGGTAGAGAAGGTAGGTGGTGCCCCAAGGGCGCAACATATGATGGACGGTTTTCGCGATGCATTGGCAGTATGTGAAATGGATGATCTAGGTTTTGAAGGTGACATATTTACTTGGAGGAACTATAGCAAAGAGGTGAACACATATATTTGCGAGAGGCTTGACAGGGCTGTTGGGAATGAAGAATGGAGGATGCAATTCCCGAATTATGGTATCATCAATGGTATTCCACGACACTCAGATCACTGTCCCGTCATTGTGCAGACCCAAGGAGAAAGTAAGAGGTGGATGAATGGAGACCGTGGTTTTAGGTTCGAAGCACGATGGCTGCAGGAGGAGGGCTGTGAGGAGGTCATTCGGGAGGCGTGGGAGCGTAGTTGGGTGGAGCGAGGGGAGGGCGTGGCGTCTGCTCTAAGAACGGTGGCGGAGACCATGCGGGTGTGGGATAAAAATGTGGTCGGTGAGCTGGAGGGGAGGCTGAAAAAAGCGAAAAAAGACTTAGAGAAGTGCATGCTTGCTGGAGTCTCTCAGGAGAAGATTATAGAGGAAGCAAGGCAGAGGTGTCTGGTGGAGGAGTTGGAGGAGAAAAAGAATACCATGTGGAAGCAACGGGCGCACGTTTGGTGGTTGGTAGATGGCGATCGGAATACACGTTACTTCCACCTTGTGGCGTCAGGAAGGAAGAAAGCCAATAGAATCAAGGAGTTGAAGAGGAAGGATGGCTCGGTGGTGGAGGAAGGGGATTTAACTAACTATGTCTGCTCGTTTTTTCAGGAGCTCTTTTCCACTTCCGCCGGGGATAGGGCCCATGAGCTGATCGCAACGGTCAGGCCCCGGGTAACTTCTGCCATGCGAGCCATCCTGGATGCAGAGTACACCAGAGAAGAGATCAAGGCAGCACTAGATTATATTGGTGATCTCAAAGCTCCTGGCCCGGACGGCATGCCTTCCGTTTTCTTCAAGCGGCATTGGCATTTTATGGGTGACCAGGTGGTGGAGGAAGTCCTTAAAGTTCTGAATGGTGGTGATATGCCCGTGGGATGGAATGATACGCTTGTGGTTCTTATACCTAAGGTTAAGGACCCCTCCAGAATCAAGGATTTGCGCCCGATCAGTCTCTGCAACGTGGTTTACAAGCTAATCTCGAAGGTAGTCGCAAATCGGTTGAAGGTGGTGCTCCCGGATATAATTTCTGAAAACCAAAGTGCCTTCGTACCGGGACGGCTTATAACAGATAATGTTCTGATTGCATATGAGATTTCGCACTTGCTAAGGAACAAAAGAAATGGGCATGAAGGGGTAACTGCGGTGAAGGCTGACATGAGCAAGGCATATGATCGGGTTGAGTGGAATTTTCTCCAAGCAATGTTGACTAAGTTGGGCTTCAGTCATCGGTGGACCAGCCTTGTCATGAAGTGTGTGCGGACGGTGAGGTACCAGATCAAGGTTAACGGTATCCTGACCGACCAGTTCTGCCCGTCTCGTGGCCTGCGCCAAGGGGACCCTTTGTCGCCCTACCTCTTCGTCATTTGCGCTGAGGGCCTATCTGCTTTGTTGCATGAGGCGGAGCGGACGGGAGGGATCTCGGGCATCAAGATCTGCCAGGCAGCACCGAGTGTTTCACATTTGTTCTTTGCAGATGACTCAATGATCATGCTCAAGGCTAACCATGAGGAAGCGAGCGCTCTTAGGGAGATCCTGGATTTGTACGAAAACTCTTCTGGTCAATGTATCAATTTAGAAATTCAGCCCTTATGTTCTCACAGAACACTCCGGATCACTCCAAGATTGAGGTCAAGACTGCCCTTGGAATTGTCAGTGAGGATTGGAACGATCGGTACCTCGGGTTGCCATTACATGTGGGAAGATCGCGAAGGAAAGTATTCGCGTACATCAAGAAGAACCTATGTGGGCGCATGAATGGCTGGCAGGAACGGCTCCTGGCCAAAACGAGCAAAGAAACTTTGGTGAAGGCCGTCGGTCAGGCTATACCGACGTTTGCTATGTCATGTTTTGACTTAACCAAAGGGTTTTGTAAGGAACTCGACTCTCTGATGGGCAAATTCTGGTGGAGTCAGCGGACAAGGAGAACACGATGCATTGGATTAGCTGGGAGACATTGACGCGGCCGAAGTCTATGGGAGGGCTGGGCTTCCGGAATATGTACGATTTTAACATCGCAATGCTGTCACGTCAAGGGTGGCGTTTTTTGCAGGATCCGGATAGTCTATGTGCTCGCATCTTGAAGGCACGCTATTTTCCTCACTGCTCTATTCTGGAAGCTGAGGCGAAAGAGGGCATATCATACTCTTGGAGAAGTATTTTGCATGGACTCGAGCTTGTTAAGCAAGGATATATATGGCGTATTGGGGACGGCACTCAAGTCAAGATATGGTCGGATCCATGGATCCCCAGGGCCTGGTCGCGGCAAGTTATCACCCCCAAGGGCCAAAATCTCCTAACTTATGTAAGCGAACTCATTTGCCCCGTCACTGGCACTTGGGACACACAACTTGTGCATGACTTATTCTGGCCCGATGATGCCCAACGTATTCTGCAGATCCCTCTCCGGGAAGGAGTGAGTGATTTCATTGCGTGGAACTATGATACCAAAGGACAACACTCGGTTCGGAATGCGTACAAACTGCGTGTGGAACTTGAAAAGAAGAACAGCACGGCCAGAGCTGGAAGTAGCACCATGATAGCAGGCAATTTCACTAGCTGTGATGATCAGTCCTGGAAGCACCTGTGGAAACTCCCGTGCCCGCGGAAGATTCAAATGTTCGCCTGGCGGTTGAAACACGAATCGCTCGCCTTTAGGACCAATCTGATTAGAAGGGGTATGAAGATCGAGGACACTAAGTGTCTGTTCTGCGGGTGTGCTGACGAGGACGGGGCTCACCTCTTCATCAAGTGCAAACATGTGAAACCGGTGTGGAGGGCACTCGGATATGAAAGAGAAAGGATCGAGCTAGAAGAGATCACGTCTGTGCATGTAATGATGGACTTCTTGTGGGGGCTGAATGAAGATGTGCGTGTGCATATTCTAACCATGTGGTGGCATTGGTGGAATAATCGGAATAAGCTCAGAGAGGGAGAGATGGCAGTACCATCCGATGAGTTAACACGGCGTGTAAAGGCAAACTCGCTGGAATATTTGGAGCTGTTCCAGAAAAAAGCCAAGAAGAAGGAGAACCTAAAGTGGCGACCTCCGAGCGATGGCATGATCAAGATAAATCTGGATGGTGCTTTTAGACCAGGCGACAACTTTGCAACGTGGGGAGTAGTGGCCCGAGACGAATCTGGAGATGTGATCACTGCACGTGCAGGCAAGACGGAGCAAGTGGCGTGTCTGTTTGGTGCCGAAATTACAGCATTCACTGAAGCCATCAACATGGCTGCCGATCTGGGGGCTCTGCGTGTGGTGTTTGAGACCGATTCACAACTACTCCAAGAGGCGCTAAACCTGCGGAGGATCGACGCTTCACCGTATGCAGCACTCCTAGAAGTCTCCAAGCTCCAGCTAAGGATGTGGTTCTCAAAACATCAGGTTCAGATATGCCGTAGGAAGGCAAATTCAGTTGCGCATGAGCTTGCCCAAATGGGGCTTCAGTGTATGTCCAATAATTGTATCGTCTGGAACGATGTTGTACCGCTCCAGGTGGCGATTTGTGTCTCTGGCGATTTAGCCGGACACCGTTAAGTTATAAAGCTTTGCTTCCCAAAAAAAAAGTAATCACGGAGTAGCACATTGACGAGACGATCCGTCGAGCAGCCCGGCGACGTGGCGGGGCACGGGCGCGATCGGCATCGGCATCGGCGCCCGCGTTTTCCCCGGTTTTGACCAAAGATACAATTCCGAGACCGACGTGCGCCGAGCCACAGAGCGGCGGCAGCCGACCTCTCGGCCGCGCGCGCGACACCTGTGCCGCCGGCGGTGGTTCCATCGCCGCCGCGTCGTCTCGTCCGTCTCATCCCGATCGGGTGAGGGCGGGGCCGTAAATAAATGAGGTCCAAGGGGAGCTCATGTGAGGGCGCGTTGCGGTGGCGACTCGGTGTCGGGGTAAAAAGCGTTCGTTTGGCCGTGTCCGGCGCTTCTGCTGGCCCGACCGCGACGCGACGGCGACCCGGGGAGACGACCGCTTCGCTTGGTCACGGCGCGCGCGCGGGGGCGGTCGCCCGGACGGACACGTACGCGGGGCTCGACGGCGACGCCGCAATGCGTCCCCGTCCATCAGTTTTGAACGCCTTGGACTGCTCTGGCTTGCTGACAAGTGACAACCCCCGGCATGTGCAGAGCTCGAACCTAATTTGCTCTCTCTCTCTCTGTGTGTGTGTGTGTGATCGCTGCTCGATCGGTTCCGATTTTCCAAGCTTCTAGAATTCGCCCTGCGTCGGGCCATCTACTAAAGTTATCGATCCCTGAATACAGATGTGGACGAGGGAAAAGGTCACAACTCGATCGTCCAGTCCACTGATCCAGCATGACCCAACAAGTGGAGTGAGCAGTCGAGGAACACATGCCGTTCCCTGTCAGTGACTCAGTGACAACGCCATGCTGACCGTGCCGCTAACTGGAAACTGTACACGAATGACAGGCTTGAATATACACAGGAGATCAAGGCAAACCAACCTGGTAGGAACTAGTCGTGGCTTAGCCATGCCGACCACAAAGTCAAAGGAACCGAGACACGGCCGCTACATCCCACAGCGACAGCCAGCTTTCGTGTCGCTCTCCTGGTCTCCTTGGCTTGAAAAGTGAGGGGATTTCGTGCGATTCTTGTTTTCGATATGTCCCGTAGAGAGTGATGATGCTTCGGCCTTGGCGACGGACCGACTGACCCAACCCATGCTCTTGTTGCCCTCGGGATAAGCTTGGCTTTAATTTACCACGTACAGTACTTGGCACCAGAAGACAAAGTAGCTTCGGCACGTATAGCCATCCACATGCTCAAGACGAGCAAGTGCGGTTTACAGAGTGAAACATCTTCCCTTGCAACCTGTAACTGCAAGACCAACCCTACCAGACACCGTACAAGGAGGGCATACTAGAAAATAACTGGCGTTTCTTCTTTTTGATGAAATGAGGCAAAAGATTTGCCATTTTCATTGATTAAAAAGACGAGAATTGCCCGATTAATTGGCAGGAAACCGGGCTAAAACTGATACAACTCAACCCACGTGACATGGGCATCACCGGTCAACCTGGCCACCGACATGGGACACAAAGCTACAAAGAAGAAAGGCATCCGCCGAGGAGTAGCAAGCATTATCGTCATCACCGGTTGCCTCAAACTGGCGACTCCGACTTCCCATAGAGCTCCAACCTCGAAGCCAACCCGCAAACAGATGCATAGAAGCCATGTAAGCACATATGCCACCGGATGGCCATGCGCAAGCAACCGACAGCTCCGACTTTGACGACGAGCCTCACCAGTGAAATATGCGAGACTTGCACCGACCGTGCCCACAAAAGAGCACCTCGGACATGCCGGGAAGAACTGACTACCGAAGTCCACGCCGCGACCCGAGCTCCTCTTGACGACATCATCGTTGCTAAACAGGAACCAGCGCCCCGACTCAGCAAACCACGCGGCAAAGATGCCGCAATCCACCAGTCTCCCAGTCGTAGCCGGCTCCGAGAAGATGCCCCCAAGGAGGTGAAAGACGCGAAGACGCCTCCATCGCCCGATCCAGCGGATCTGAGGTTTCCCTCCGGAGCCAAAGCCGTAGGGAGGAGCAGGAGCACCTCCACGAAGACGCTTCCTAGAAAGATCGCGGCACCCGCGGGCGCAGTCGTCGCCGGCTGATACGTCTCCAAATTTTTGATTGCTCCATGCTATATTATCTACTGTTTTGGACTATATTGGGCTTTATTTTCCACTTATATATTTACTAACCTATTAACCGGAGGCCCAACCCAGAATTGCTGTTTTTTGCCTATTTCAGTGTTTCGGAGAAACAGAATATCAAACGGAGTCCAAACGAAATAAAACCTTCGGGAACGTGATTTTCTCACCAAACGTGATCCAGGAGACTTGGACCCTACTCCAAGGAGTCAAAGAGGCGGTCACGAGGGTGGGGGCGCGCCCCTTGCCTCGTGGGCCCCTCGGTGCTCCACCGACGTACTCCTTCCTCCTATATATACCTACGTACCCCCAAACGGTCAGATACGGAGCCAAAAACCTAATTCCACCGCCGCAACCTTCTGTATCCACGAGATCCCATCTTGGGGCCTGTTCCGGAGCTCCGCCGGAGAGGGCCATCATCATGGAGGGCTTCTACATCATCCTAGCCCCTCCGATGAAGTGTGAGTAGTTCACCTCAGACCTACGGGTCCATAGTTATTAGCTAGATGGCTTCTTCTCTCTTTTTGGATCTCAATACAATGTTCTCCCCCTCTCTCGTGGTCCATTCGATGTAATCTTCTTTTTGCGGTGTGTTTGTTGAGACCGATGAATTGTGGGTTTATGATCAAAGTCTATCTATGAATAATATTTGAATCTTCTCTAAATTCTTTTATGTATGATTGGTTATCTTTGCAAGTCTCTTTGAACTATCAGTTTGGTTTGGCCTACTAGATTGGTTTTTCTTGCCATGAGAGAAGTGCTTAGCTTTGGGTTCAATCTTGCGGTGTCATTTCCCAGTGACAAAAGGGGCAGCAAGGCACGTATTGTATTGTTGCCATCGAGGATAAAAAGTTGGGGTTTTTATCATATTGCATGAAACTATCCCTCTACATCATGTCATCTTGCTTAAGGCGTTACTCAGTTTTTAACTTAATACTCTAGATGCATGCTGGATAGCGGTCGATGAGTGGAGTAATTGTAGTAGATGCAGGCAGGAGTCGGTCTACTTGTCTCGGACGTGATGCCTATATACATGATCATACCTAGATATTCTTATAACTATGCTCAATTCTGTCAATTGCTCAACAGTAATTTGTTCACCCATCGTAGAATACTTATGCTCTTGAGAAAAGCCACTAGTGAAACCTATGGCCCCCGGGTCTATTCTCATCATATCAATCTCCATCACTTTAATCTTGCTTGCTTTTTACTTTGCCTTTTTACTTTTTGCTTTGCATCTCTATACCAAAAATATCAAAAACATTATCTATCATCTCTACCAGATCTCACCCCGTAAGTAACCGTGAAGGGATTGACAACCCTAATCGCGTTGGTTGCGTGGAGCTATTGTTTTTGTGTAGGTACGAGGGACTTGAGCATGGCCTCCTACTGGATGTTGGGGAACGTTGCAGAAAACAATAATTTTCCTACGGTTTCACCAAGATCCATCTATGAGTTCATCTAGCAACGAGTATTTAGATTCATCTACATACCTTTGTAGATCGCGAGCGGAAGCGTTCAAGGAACGGGGATGAGGTAGTCGTACATGACATGATCCAAATCACCGGAGATCCTAGCACCGAACGGACGGCACCTCCGCGTTCAACACACGTACGGTCAGCGTAACGTCTCCTCCTTCTTGATCCAGCAAGGGGAGAGGAGAGGTTGAGGAAGATGGCTCCAGCAGCAGCACGACGGAGTGGTGGTGATGGAGCTGCAGTACTCCGGCAGGGCTTCGCCGAGCTCTATGGAGGAGGAGGAGGTGTTGGAGAGGAAGAGGGAGGCGCCAAGGCAAGGGTGCGGCTACCCCTCCCTCCCCCCTTTATATAGGCCCCCTGGGGGGGCGCCGGCCCCTGGAGATCCCATCTCCAGAGGGGGCGGCGGCCAGGGGGGGTGGAGTGCCCCCCAAGGCAAGTGGGCGCCCCCCCACCCTAGGGTTCCAACCCTAGGCGCAGGGGGTGAGCCTTGGGGGGCGCACCAGCCCACTAAGGGCTGGTCCCCCTCCCACTTCAGCCCATGGGGCCCTCCGGGATGGGTGGCCCCACCCGGTGGACCCCCGGGACCCATCTGGTGGTCCCGGTACAATACCGGTGACCCCCAAATCACTCCCGATGGCCGAAACTGTACTTCCTATATATAATTCTTCACCTCCGGACCAATCCGGAACTCCTCGTGACGTCCGGGATCTCATCTGGGACTCCGAACAACATTCGGGTTACTGCATATACATATCCTCACAACCCTAGCGTCACCGAACCTTAAGTGTGTAGACCCTACGGGTTTGGGAGACATGCAGACATGACCGAGACGGCTCTCGGGCAATAACCAACAGCGGGATCTGGATACCCATGTTGGCTCCCACATGCTCCACGATGATCTCATCGGATGAACCACGATGTCGAGGATTCAATTAATCCCGTATACGATTCCCTTTGTCAATCGGTATTTTACTTGCCCGAGATTCGATCGTCGGTATCCCAATACCTCGTTCAATCTCGTTACCGGCAAGTCACTTTACTCGTACCGTAATGCATGATCCCGTGATCAAACACTTTGATCACATTGAGCTCATGATGATGCATTACCGAGTGGGCCCGGTGATACCTCTCCGTCAAGCGGAGTGACAAATCCCAGTCTCGATCCGTGTCAACCCAACAGACACCTTCGGAGATACCCGTAGTCTACCTTTATAGTCACCCAGTTACGTTGTGACGTTTGGTATACCCAAAGCACTCCTACGGTATCCGGGAGTTACACGATCTCATGGTCTAAGGAAAGGATACTTGACATTGGAAAACTCTAGCAAATGAACTATACGATCTTGTGCTATGTTTAGGATTGGGTCTTGTCCATCACATCATTCTCCTAATGATGTGATCTCGTTATCAATGACATCCAATGTCCATAGTCAGGAAACCATGACTATCTGTTGATCAACGAGCTAGTCAACTAGAGACTTACTAGGGACATGTTGGTGTCTATTATTCACACATGTATTACGATTTCCAGACAACACAATTATAGCATGAATAAAGACAATTATCATGAACAAGGAAATATAATAATAATGCTTTTATTATTGCCTCTAGGGCATATTTCCAACACTGGATTGATACCTTGGCTCTCAAAAACTGAGGGAAATACTTACCAGCCGCCGACGACTAGAAGGGGAAAGGACTGGCCCGGAAGTGGTGAAGTTCAATTTCATTAGTTTTAGATGAAGTATAAAGTTGTCCGTCGTTTATGTGAATTTTGGTGGACCTATGAACAACCGTTTGTGATCTTTTGGTGAACTATTATGCAGTTCTATGTCTGATTCTATGTCCGGTTAGTTGATCTACGTAGTTTGATCGACGTTGCATGATTTAATATGAATATAGGAGCTCGGATATGAGATACACGGATGTCGATGACGCGATTTGAGGGGTGCTAGGTCAGTGCCCGGGGACGCGCCCGCGTCCGCGGGCGTTTGAGGGGCCAGATTTGCTAAGTCCCTGCTGTAGATGCTCTTACCTTCCTCACCATGCTCATCTGATAAACCATTTGGAACCAGCGGAATGGTAGAGTGTTTCGTAAAAAATGTGTACCATCGGCTGCTCTCTTTAGATCCATTCTTGAAGAAGCAGAGTTATGCGCTACTGCCGGCGCAAAAGAAAGTTGGGCTGTAATTTTGTTTGACTAATTGGTATGTTGTTTGCGTGAGATGTTATGCAACACTAAACTCTATTCTATTGATGAGGCAAATCTTATGTCTCTGTTTCAGAAGAAAAAAAATACACGCCAGCCTTTGGCGAGGGGGAAGTTTCAGCCTCCGATGCAGCCACGACCCTGTTGGTCGTGAGCCGTCGGATCCGCTACCGTGACTCGGCCGGCGACCGGTCACTACGCACCTCCCCGCTTGGCCGCCGGTCACCTTGTGCGGCCGCACGTTCTCGCCATGCCCTGTGCAGTTGCGCTCCCGCCGTGCCATGTGTCCAGCACACCCGCCGTGGGATCCCGCATTAGAGCAAGTACAATAGAGCTGACTCAGCCGGCTATAAGGATTAAATTAGTATATTTCTGCTTAGTTGGAGGAAAGAGAAGAGGAGAGAGAAGGTAAGCGGGCTCTTCGTGAAGAGCCAGCTCTAGCACGTGTTCCTAGGCATTTTGTGAGAATGAAAGGTGGGCCACATAATAAAAAAGTAGTACACTCTTTTAATGTACTGTTGCACATGTTGGCTATAAGATGGACTGTAAGTGACATGGCACTGGCTTATAGCCAGCAGCTGGCTATACTATTAACCATGCTCTTAAACATTCTGTTTCCGAAACTACTCAGATCATGCCCTGTGCCATTACTTTGGTAACGACAGATCCTGGCCGAACTTTGGACGATAGAGAATTTAACGGCGCTACCCAGTTTTCCTCTATGCATGGACGGCTTGATGTGCCACGTCGTGCTTAAATCGTCCAATAATTATCGTGTGTGTAGCAGCTCTCTTCTGTTCCTGCTTCTTGAAGGAAATGGAAGTACTGTGCAGACGACAGTTGCAGACCACAATATTCAGCGGACTCCCTCAACCTAGCCTGAGGGCATGTACAACAGATTAGACGACTGTTGTCTGTAAAACTCCTCCATGTCATTTGCAGACGGCCGTTGTTTATGACGGGTTATCTCTCAAGTCGTCTATTGGGTTGTCTAGAACGTTATAACGTGCATGCAAATCTAAAGGAATTTCCTAGAAAATAGCCCATGATAAGCGACGGACTCCTACAATAGGGAAAAGGATGTCTATAACTAGCGATTTATACAAGGGAACAGGTCGTCGTTATTTCTACCGACAGACTCGATCGGTTTTCCCTTTCTCTCTTCCCCACGTCATCTATTTTCTACGTGGCAGTTGTTACATACGGCTGACTAGACCCTATTGTACATATGCCCTGATACATGGAAGGCTCAGATGCAACTGTGAGGCAAATATCGTGCAAACTATGTCGTCGGCATGGCAGCGCTCCTCTCGCGTCACTTCTTTCAGACGACACACAAACTCCATCATTGAGCTGGCGGCCAGCTCCCGCCGATGCCTGCACATCAGTGACTGACTTAATGGTCGCCCCTCTCTAATTACGGCCGGAGTCCAACGGCGCGACGATACATCGATCGAGCATTCGAGCATACCCCCGACGTGGCAATGGCACACCCAAATAGCTATCCATCGGCGCCAGCGATTTCTCCGGTTTTGACCTGGAACGGCATGCCGAGACCGACGTTCGTCGAGGCACAGAGCGGCGGGAGCCGACCTCTCGGCCGCGCGCCTGACACCTGTGACCCGTGTCGCCGGTTCCATCACCGCCTCGCTGCGTCTGTCTCGTCCCGATCTGGTAAATGCGGTCCAAGGGTTGTGAGCAATGGGTGCCGGTGACCGGCGACTCGTTGTCGGGGAGGAAAAAGCGTTCTTTTGGCCGCGTCCGGCGCCGCTGCTGGCCGGACGGTGACCCGGGCGACGACTGCTTCGTTGTTCGCGGCGCGAGCGCGGGGGCGGCCGCGGGCGGTGCCCCTGACGGACACGTACGCGGGTCTAGACGGCGACGCCGCGCTGCGTCCCTGTCGATTGGTTTTGACCGCCTTGAACTACCACTATTCTTGTGCTTTTTTTTCAGGGTAACGAAGAGCTTTATTCATATGATAAGGCGCAAGCACTATCAGCCATGAGGCTGGTTACCAGCAAACCCGGGTGAGAGTTCATCCAACACTCAGACACCTCCAGCGTGCACGCATGTTTCGCACAGAGGAGGGCCGGGATATTGGCATGTCTCTTTACATGTAGAATATCAAAAGAAATAAAACTAACAGCTACCTCCTCAATATCTAAGAGTAACGGTGCTATCAAAGAGCGCGAAGTACGACGCGAGTTCCAGAAATTCAGCACATCCAAACAATCCGTCTCAATCTGCACTCGCATAAAGCCACGAAGTAAAGCCACCACCACGCCTTCACGTACAACAGTAGCTTCTGCCACAAGTGGATCAGTAATGCCTGGCCTTGGTTTGCACCAAGCTGAAATGAACGATGAGGCTGACCGAGCCACTCCACCAATGCCTGCTCTGTGCTCCAACAAAGAGATTCCAGCATCAGTGTTAATCTTGATAACCTCACCATCAGGTGGTCGCCACCCATGACCTGGTAATATGCTAGCATGCTTTGTTGGAAGCTCCGGCACCGCCAGGGCATCTCGAATCATTTGCAATGACTGCTTCGGATCCATACTGGCCTTGTCATGAGTAATATTGTTCCGAGATGTCCAAATAGCCCACATCACCGAAATGATCTTTGCTTGGTCTGAAACATCGAAACGAGGGTCACACAGAATATCCCTGGACCATGTCAGTCCATGCAACTCCGGAAGTTTAATGCCCAGCCACTTACGGGCTTCTGTCCAGAACTGATGTGCATGTGTACATTGTATCAATGCATGATACATATCTTTGTCCGCTCACAGGCATATTTTACACCTGGCTGTTGTTGCAATGTGTCTATGTTTAAGAGTGCTTTCGACAGGAAGGATCCCCCGAAGCACACGCCACCAGAACACGCGAACTTTGGGCGCCACATTCAGCTTCCAAAGCTTTGTCCACATCTGTTTATCCGTCAATGAAGATTCTGTAACCCACCCTTCTTCTAGAGCACGATACTCGTTGCGAATCATAAGAGTTCGGTATGCCGATTTTACTGTGTAGACACCTGCTTTCTCCGCCGACCATGCCCAGCTGTCATCTCCTCCCATCGGGCGCAAAGGAATATTTAGTATAGCTTCTGCCTCCGGGGTGATAAAGTTGCTTCGCACTATGTTAATCTTCCACGTCCCAGACTCAACATCAATCAATTCTGAAACTGTGTTCAAATCTGCCGTACCCACGTGGGTCGACGGCTTCATTGCGACCAGCCCCGGTATCCACGGGCCTCTCCAAATCGAGACCGTCGTACCATCTCCAATTCTCTTGATCATACCAGCCTTCAATGCTTCCCTGCCTGCCAAGATAGCTCGCCAGGTAGCCGAAGCGCGCGGGTGTGCTCCAACATCAAGAAAATCAATGTGAGGGAAGTACTTCCCCTTGAGCACACGCGCGCAGAGCGAGTTCGGACTTGTAATGAGCCTCCACCCATGCTCTCCTAGAAGAGACAAGTTAAAAAGCTCCAGATTTCTGAACCCCATCCCTCCTTTTACTTTCGCGGTTGCAAGTGTATCCCAATCTAACCAATGCATAGATCGGCGGTCAAGGGAGCTACTCCACCAGTATCTTGCCATGCATGAGGTGATTCCTTTATAGACTTTTTTAGACAATTTGAAACAAAAATTCATGGAAAAAGCCGGGATCGCGTGAGCCACCGACTTCAGCCGCACCTCTCGTCCCGCGCATGAAATCATGCGCTCTGTGCCTCCCTGCAAGTGACTTCTGATTCTTTCTTTGAGATGTTCAAAAGTACCACTCGTTATTCGTCCAGTTGCTGTCGGCAAACCAAGGTATCTCTCGTTAAAAGCCTCGACAGAGATGCCGAGAATGACTTTCAACCTTTGTCTAATCGGATCACTTGTGTTTGGACTGAAGAATATAGAGCTCTTTTCCCGGTTCACACTTTGGCCAGAACAGTCCTCATAGATCTGAAGAACACGATTCAACCTGTGAGCACTATCCTCCTTTGCATTCATAAAATTGAGACTATCGTCAGCAAAAAGAAGGTGATTGATCCAAGGTGAATTATTGCTTATTCTAATTCCTCTATCCACTCGAGCACCACCCAAGTTCTTGAGTAGCGTTGTGAACCCTTCCGCACAGAGTAAGAACAGGTAAGGTGAATAAGGTCGCTGAGGGAGTCCTGGATTAGGGGGTATCCGGACAGCCGGACTATATCCTTTGGCCGGACCGTTGGACTATGAAGATACAAGATTGAAGACTTCGTCCCATGTCCGGATGGGACTCTCCTTGGCATGGAAGACAAGCTTGGCAATACGGATATGTAGATCTCCTTCCTTGTAACTGACTCTGTGTAACCCTAGCCCCCTCCGGTGTCTATATAAACCGGAGGGTTTAGTCCGTAGGACGAAGAACAACAATCATACCATAGGCTAGCTTCTAGGGTTTAGCCTCTTCGATCTCGTGGTAGATCAACTCTTGTAATACCCATATCATCAAGATCAACCAAGCAGGAGTAGGGTTTTACCTCCAACGAGAGGGCCCGAACCTGGGTAAAAACATCGTGTCCCTCGTCTCCTGTTACCATCCGCCTAGACGCACAGTTCGGGACCCCCTACCCGAGATTCGCCGGTTTTGACACCGACATTGGTGCTTTCATTGAGAGTTCCTCTGTGTCGTCATCGTTAGGCTTGATGGCTCCTTCGATCATCGATAGCAATGCAGTCCAGGGTGAGACTTTTCTCCCCGGACAGATCTTTGTATTCGGCGGCTTCGCACTACGGGCCAACTCGCTTGGCCATCTGGAGCAGATCGAGAGTTACGCCCCTGGCCACCAGGTCAGGTTTGGAAGCTTAAACTACACGGTCGACATCCGCGGAGACTTGATCTTCGATGGATTCGAGCCCCTTCCGAGTGCGCCGCACGGTCACGATGAGCATGATTTAGCTCTACCATCAGACAGTGTTCAGGAGACCGCACCGGCAATCGCTCCGACCCTCAATTCGGAGCCACTTGCGCCATCCATGGACGGGTGGATAGACCCCGCCCCGGAGGCTGCATTCTCAGCGGCGATCGAGCCGAGTATCGACCTTACACTTCACAAGAGCCGTGACGCCAAACTGCCGGATTCTTCCCCGGCCACGGACTCCGAACCGCATGCGCCCGTGCCTATCGAATCCGACTGGGCGCCAATCATGGAGTTAACCTCCGCGGATATCTTTCAGCACTCGCCCTTCGCGACATACTGAACTCATTAAGGTCCCTCTCCTTGTCAGGAGAGTCTTGGGTGAACTATGTCTGGCAGGATTGGGATGCGGATGACGAAGAAATTCGCCGCCCACCCACCACCCACTTAGTAGCCACTGTCGACGATTTGACCGACATGCTCGACTTCGACTCCGAAAACATCGACGGTATGGACGACGATGCAGGAGACGAACAGGAAGTACTGCCCACAGGGCACAGGATAGCCACCTCATCATATGCTATATATATGGTGGACACACCCAAAGAAGGCAATGGCGACGGGACAGCGGAGGATGACCCCTCCAAGAAGCAACCCAAGCGCCGACGTCAGCGGCGCTGCTCTAAGTCTCGCTAAGGCAAAAGCGGTGATACCGGCACAGGAGATAATAGCACTCCGGACAGCGCCGAAGATAATGACAATCCCCTCTAGCAAGATTTAGAGCAGGAGGATGGAGAAGCCAGCCCTCCTGAGAGAGCGGCAGATGGAGAGGCAGAGGATGATAATTACATGCCTCCCTCTGAAGACAAGGCAAGCCTCGACGATGACGAATTTGTCGTGCCTGAGGATCCCGTCGAGCAAGAGCGCTTCAAGCGCCGGCTTATAGCCACGGCAAATAGCCTCAAGAAAAAGCAACAACAGCTTCGAGCTGATCAAGATTTGCTAGCTGACAGATGGAATGAAGTCCTTGCGGCCAAGGAATATGAACTCGAACGCCCCTCCAAGAGTTACCCAAAGCGCAGGTTACTACCCCGACTGGAGGAGGAAGCGTTAAAACCTACATATTCAGCGTATGACGCGGCTGATCAGCCACCTCGTGGCCGCGACAGAGAGGCATTTCAGCCAAAAGCTCAGCCCGCACCCCGACGCCACTCAAATAAAAATGACAAGGCACGGGGAAATACGCTAGACCTGCGAGAAGAATTGGAGGACAAAGCAAAACACGCAAGATCGATCTACGGATCACGAGGGCGCGCCACTACGCGAGACGATAACCGTCACGCCGCATACAGTAAAAGTAAATCCGGCCGGGCCGAACACAACGGAGAAGACTCATTCGAGCTGCGTCGCGATATAGCCCAGTGCAGAGGCGCCACACACCTCCTATGCTTCACAGACAAAGTAATGGATCACCAAATCCCAGAGGGTTTCAAACCCGTAAATATCGAATCATACGATGGTACAACGGATCCTGCGGTATGGATCGAGGACTTCCTCCTGCACATCCACATGGCCCGCGGTGACGATCTACACACCATCAAATACCTCCCAGTCAAACTCAAAGGACCAGCTCGGCATTGGCTAAACAGCTTGCCAGCAGAATCCATTGACTGTTGGGAAGATCTGGAAGCCGCATTCCTCGACAACTTCCAGGGCACTTATGTGCGACCACCAGATGCCGATGACTTGAGCCACATAATTCAGCAGTCAGAGGAATCAGCCATGAAATTCTGGACACAGTTCCTAACCAAGAAAAATCAAATCATTAACAGCCCGGATGCAGAGGCCCTAGCAGCTTTTAAGCACAACATCCGTGACGAGTGGCTCGCCCGACACCTTGGCCAGGAAAAGCCGAAATCTATGGCAGCCCTCACAACACTCATGACCCGCTTTTGCGCGGGAGAGGACAGCTGGCTGGCTCGCAGTAATAATATATCAAAGAACCATGGTACTTGGGATACCAAGGATAGCAATGGTAGGTCACGTCACAACAAACACAAGCACCGTATCAATAGCGACAATACCGAGGATACGGCAGTCAATGCCGGATTCAGAGGCTCTAAACCCGGTTAGCGGAAAAAAGCCATTCAAAAGAAGCACTCCGGGCCCGTCCAGTTTTGACCGTATACTCGATCGCTCGTGTCAAATACACGGCACCCCCGACAAGCCAGCCAACCACACCAACAGAGAATGTTGGGTGTTCAAGCAGGCCGGCAAGTTAAATGCGGAAAACAAGGAAAAGGGGCTACATAGCGATGACGAGGAGGAGCCCCGGCTGCCGAACACCAGAGGACAGAAGGGGTTCCCCCCCACAAGTGCGGGCGGTGAACATGATATACGCAACCCACATCCCCAAGAGGGAGCGAAAGCGTGCGCTAAAGGACGTATATGCATTGGAGCCAGTCGCCCAAAAGTTCAACCCATGGTCCTCCTGTCCGATCACCTTTGATTGCAGGGACCACCCCACTAGTATCCGACATGGCGGATTTGCCGCACTGGTCCTAGACCCAACCATCGACGGATTTCACCTCACTCGAGTCCTTATGGACGGCGGCAGTAGCCTGAACCTGCTTTATCAAGCCACAGTGCGCAAAATGGGTATAGACCCCTCAAGGATCAAACCCACAAAAACGACCTTCAAAGGCGTCATACCAGGTGTAGAGGCCCATTGCACATGCTGAGTCGCACTAGAAGTGGTCTTCGGATCCCCGGATAACTTCCGAAGCGAGGAGTTAATCTTCGATATAGTCCCGTTCCGCAGTGGCTATCATGCACTGCTCGGGCAAACCGCATTTGCAAGATTCAATGCGGTACCGCATTATGCATACCTCAAGATCAAGATGCCAGGACCTCGAGGGGTCGTCACACTCAATGGAAAGACAGAGCGCTCTCTCCGCACGGAGGAGCACACTGCGGCCCTCATAGCAGAAGCGCAAAGCAGCCTCTTAAGGCAATCAACCAGTTCGGCGATCAAACACCCGGACACCGTCAAGCACGCCCGGAGTAATCTGCGCCTGGCACGTCCCGAGCTCGCATAGCTATTCGGACCCCACCCCAATCCCCGCCAAACGGCGAAATCCGTGCCATGCGTACATAATTACGCATTGAAAATACCATGGGCATAGGTGGGGGAGGGGGGCACGACTACGGCAGGCCCCAAAACGCGGCTCAACCGCACTAGGGGCTTCCCGCTTTGTTATTTTCTCTCTCTTTCAGGACTTTACTCTTTGGAAACCCTGTCCGGCAGTACGACCGCCGGACACACGATACAACAACCAAGGAGGCAGAAAAGCTACGTCACAGCATGGAACTCCCAGGTGGTCTCTGATAACGAGTGAAATACCTAATTTAAATACCATTCCGCAGCTTGCCCTTGGAGGGAACATGTCAAATAGTCCTATTTTTTGCTTATCGCATTACTTGTATCATTATGCTTCGACGCACCTTTTTGAATAAACAATGCATAACACTATTCTATTATCGCATTCTCTATTCTTTTTTATATATGTTCATTCATGACATTCAGCACCCGTACACTCTGGTACGGCAAATACGCCAGGGGCTTAAGCGTACCCCATAATACGGCGTGAGAAGTCCGAACACTTTCGACAGTGCGACACCCCGAACTTATAGCATTATATGCATCAACTCCGAATCATTTCTTGGGTCAATAGTTGGGTTTGCCTGGCTCCCATGTTTTGGTACCTTACGTTCCGCTATATCGGCTAAGGTAGCACTGGGAGAACTACTGTGATTGTGCGCCGGTTCATCTGGGCAAGCACCTCAGTAGAGAAAGCTAAAACTGACTGTCATGATAAGGCGAGAGCTGGTCGCTGTTCGAGAGGTCTCGAGTTCCTAAAGACTTATGCCGCTTAGAGCGAGGAGTCGGCTTTGTCCGGCTTAGGCGTGTATAGCGCCTCGAATTCGGCCTTCCGAACACTTGGGTGTCGGAGTAATGGGCCACGGGTAGGCTAACCCGAAGCCCAGAACCTTTCAAGACATCGGGGCAGGCCGCGCCCCTCAAGACCCTAGGGCGGAAAGCCGCCTTTGAGAGTCGGCAGCAGCGCGGCCGACTACCCACTCTCGGCCGAGTCCCGGGGGCGACTTTGAGATGAGCCGACTCCTAGCTGGCGGCTTCCAGAGAAGCCGGCTATGGGGAGTCGTCCCGCGACTCCAACCACCTCATGCTCTCGGCAGGAGGGACGGGACGGGGCGTGGCCTCAGCAAGGTCCATGCCCGCCCCTTACCAAAGGCAGGCATGGCCACAGTATGCCGTACCATCGGGGATCTTCGTCCGACGCGGCACTGTTGCCATGCCAGCCTTGACATCAGCCCCAGGGGCGGAACCCTGTACCCACGATGGCCTGTCTGTACGACCTAGAGAAGGCAGGACCCACCAGTCAGCGGGCGTCCCGAAGACGGCAGGAGTGCCACCAGTCGGACCCGGTGGGAGTCGGCCTCCAGGAGTCGGCTGGCCCCTCCCACGGGCCCCGCATGCCATTAACCAGACAAGACGGGGAATGGCAGCAGTGATCGCCCGTCAGGCGGCGGCACTGTTGCCATGACCCCACGACCAAGCCATCGTCATTAGAAGCACGGCTACAGTAATCCGCAGCCGGCAAGACCCGCCCGCGACGGACACGGCCTGACGGCCCCGTACCTGACCAGTCGACGGGGCCCACCAGACGGTGGGCCCCGGCAGTCGGCGGAGAAGACGGCGGCCTGAGAGACAGACGGCTGGGACCCGTGCCCAGCCGGATTACCATTGTACCCCTGGGGGGTAGGCCTATATAAACCCCCCCCAGGGCACACATGCAAAGGGTTCAAATCCATTAGCATTAGACCAGATCATATAGGAAGGAGAGAGCTAGCCTTGCCTTCTCCTACCTCCAGGGAACAACTCAAGGAGCAACCGTGTACACACTTTGCTATAGTGATCATGCGGAGACCCCGCAGAGCAGCAGTAGGGGTGTTATCTCCTCGGAGAGCCCTGAAGCTGGGTAAGATTCGCCGGCGTGCATGTCTTCGTCTCATCCCGTTTCCAGGCACCGGCGACGTTCTATTCGCTCCCACCATGATAAGCCATCCCTTGGCATATGTCGCACCCAACCCCCGACATTTGGCGCCCACCTTGGGGCGAGGTGCACCGTCATCCGGAGACCTGCTCTAGACCGGAATCCTTTTCCTCCCTGGCGAGCGTAGCCAGCCCGGCACGCCATACGGAGTATGCGCCGACGCGCTCCACGGCGCCGAGATCGCCTGCGCTGCCAGCGGCCTCGCCGAACTTGTCGGCGAGGTCTGCCTCTCCAACGAGCCTGCATCCGACACAGGCACGGGCGGCCCCGAGAGCCTCCTCGCGGGCCTCCTTGACCAACTCCACGTCGCCGGCGAGCCCGCCGTGGAATTGGAGTCCGTAGGCTCCACCGACCCGATGCTGGTCGACTCCGACACTGCGTCGCTCGACACGTTTCCCACCAACGTGGTGGTCTACGACGAACCACTCCCTCGCGCGGAGAGCGGCGGAAGCACCGTCACAGAGGTGCTCATCATCGGTCATGGCGAGCATTCCGGCGGAGGAGCTCATGACCCGCTCGACGCGGCACTGCAAGACCTAACCGCGCCCATTCCCGAAGATGCCGACGCCGAGACACTGGAGGCACGCCGCCTCTAGCTGGTCGAAGGCGCGAAGAAGCTGGCTAGCATGAGGCGCTTGTCAGAGGCCTACCTGTGCGAGATGGATCGCGCTGTGGGCGGCTCGCGGGCTCCGACTGGGCCTAGCCGCCTTGGTGCGGTCCAGCAGCGCGGCGTTGCCATCGCCAACCTGTTCGGGGCAAATCGCCCCGTATACGCCACGCCTGCGGAGAACATCCGAGCCGCCCAGGCGGCGGCCGACGAGCTGGACAATTTTGAGGGCGAAGAACGTCGTCTGATGAAGGAGCGCGTCCAGCGGCTCCTCGACGCGGCCGCCAAGCAAAACGCGGCCGGCTGCCGCACAGATGCACCGCGACGGCAAAATAACGACCGACCTCCCCGCCGAGACCAAGGCGCGACGTCACGGACGCCGACTGGCGGCGTCCACAGAAGAAAAGACAAGGATCCGGCTGTCAGCCACAGTCGGACTCGCGTCACCATCGAGCGCGACCAAGACGGCCGTCGAAGAGCAGTGGAACGGCGGGACGACTGTCCGCCTCCTCCCCCTCGTAAGGAGAGGCGAGTGTCCCCGCCGCCTGTTGAACATCCTACTCTCGGCGACCGCCTTGGCCGCCGAGAGGGAGTCAGAGAAAACGACGCACGCCACCGGATCGACCGACTCCACCGGTCCCTGGCGCTAGAATAAGAAGACGAGTTGGGTCCGCCGTGTTTCGGTCCCGACATCCGAGATGAGCCCTTTCCCAGAGGGTTCACTCTCCCCAGAGATACGCCCAAGTACACCGGCTCTGTGAAGCCGGAAGACTGGCTGGTTGACTACTCCACAGCCGTCAACATAGCGAACGGCAGCAAGCGAGTCGCCGTGAAGTATGTTCCACTCATGCTCCAGGGCACGGCCCGGACATGGTTGAACAGCCTGAAGCCCTGCAGCATCAACAGCCGGGTCGACTTCACCGACGCCTTCGTCCGCAACTTCACAAGCACGTACAAGCGACCTCCCAAGCCTCGCCAACTTTCCTTGTGTGTGCAAGGCCCCAACGAGTCAGCTCGCGACTACCTTACGCGCTGGGCCGAGCTTCGGAACTCCTGCGAGGGCGTGCAAGAGTTGCAGGCTATCGATTACTTCACCGCCGGGTGGAGAGAAGGCACCCTCCTCAAGCACAAGCTTCTCTGCGACGAGCCAGAGACCCTCGACGAACTGCTGATCATAGCAGACAAGTATGCCACAGCCGACTCCTCCATGAAGGCGGAGATCCAAGTTAGTGCAACTGGCAAAGTGGCCCCTCAAGCCCCCAGGACTCCGGCTGGAGACGCCAGTCGGCGGCAGCAGCAGAATGACGACAAGCGCAAGGCCCCACAACCGGCTTCCAGTAGCCGGCAGGTGGCGACAGTTGAGGACCAGCAATCGGAGGGACACCCTCCGCCCAAGCGACAGAAAGGCGGCAGACCCAACTGGTTGCCGGCTTTCTCTTATGAGCAAACTCTTGATGGCCCTTGCAAGTTCCATAGCGGCGCGAAGCCGTCTAACCACACCACCCGGAAGTACCACTGGCTGACCAGGATCGCCAAGGGAGACGGCCTCCTGCCTCCCCCGCCTGCTAGGCAGCCGCCTCCGCCTCCACCCTAGCAGCCGGCTGTCAGGCCAGTCGGCGCAGTACAAGACGAGTACCCAGAAGAGCATGGAGCCTATGTGGTGTTCACCAGCGTGGCTGACGATCGAGGCAACAGGCGGCAGCAGCAGCAAGAGGTGAACGCGGTAGCATCAGCGACACCAGAGTTCATGCACTGGTCCGAGAAGCCTATCAGCTGGAGCAGGGCTGATCACCCAGAGGTGATGCCGAGTCCAGGCTCCTACGCTCTGGTCCTGGACGCCACCTTTGCCACGGATAAAAGAGCCGCTCGCTTCTCGCGAGTGCTGATAGACAGAGGCAGCAACATCAACATCCTGTACAAGGACACAATGGAGAAGTTAGGAATCAAGCAAAGACAGCTTCAGAACAGTCGGACTGTGTTCCACGGCATTGTTCCTGGCCTTTCCTGCTCACCAATCAGCAAGATCCTGATAGACGTCCTCTTTGGGGACAAAGATCATTTCCACCAAGAGTCAATTTGGTTTGAAGTGGTAGACCTTGAGAGCCCATACCATCCCTTGCTTGGCCGACCCGCTTTGGCCAAGTTCATGGCGGTTCCCCACTACGCCTACCTCACGATGAAGATACCGAGTTCCAAGGGGATTTTGACCATAGCCGGCGACTACAGGAAGTCGTCCGCCTATGCGGCCGAAAGCAGTCGGCTGGCCAAGTCCCTGGTGATCGCAGCCGAGAAGCGGCTCCTTGATCGGGTTGTGGCGATGGCCGACAAGCGGCCGGAGATGTCGCCTGCCCCTAAGGAGTCGGAAGCTGAGGGTTCGTTCAAGTCGGCCAAAGAGACGAAGAAGATACCCTTGGACCCGGAGCACCCAGAGAGGTACGCTATCATAGGTGCGAACCTTGACAGCAAATAGGAAGGCGAGCTCATCTATTTCCTCCGTGAGAATCGGGACATCTTCGCATGGTCCCCTAAAGACATGCCGGGTGTATCGACGGAATTCGCCGAGCATAAGTTACATGTCCGATCTGATGCCAAGCCAGTCAGGCAGCCCTTGCGCCGCATGTCAGAAGAAAAAATAAGAGTTGTTGGAGAAGAGATAGCCCAACTCCTTGCAGCCGGCTTCATTATGGAAGTGTTTTTCCCAGAATGGCTAGCCAACCCGGTTCTGGTGCTGAAGAAGAACAAGCAGTGGCGAATGTGTATTGACTACACCAGCCTCAACAAAGCTTGCCCCAAGGACCCGTTTGCTCTGCCGAGAATTGATCAGGTGATAGACTCCACAGCCGGATGCGAGCTGTTGAGCTTCTTAGATGCATATTCAGGATATCACCAGATCAAGCTGAACCCGACAGACAGACTGAAGACCGCCTTCATCACGCCGTTTGGAGCCTTCTGCTACCTGACCATGACGTTCGGCTTGAGGAATGCCGGCGCCACCTTCAGCGTTGCATGCAGAAGTGCCTCCTCAAGCAACTCAGCAGAAACGCCCACGTCTATGTGGATGATGTGGTGGTGAAGACGGAAAAGCGCGAAACACTGCTGGAAGACCTCAAGGAGACCTTTGAGAACCTGCGCCGATTCCAGATCAAGCTCAACCCTGAGAAGTGTGTCTTCGGAGTACCAGCCGGCCAACTCCTGGGCTTCCTGGTCTCTGAACGCGGCATAGAGTGCAACCCTGTAAAGATCAAGGCCATTGAGAGGATGGAAGTACCCAGCCGACTGCTGGACGTGCAAAAGTTCACTGGCTGCCTGGCGTCCATCAGCCGATTCGTCAGTCGGCTGGGCGAGAAAGCTCTCCCCTTGTACCAGCTCATGAAGAAGACCACTTTTTTCGAGTGGAACCACAAGGCGGACGAAGCTTTTCTCCAGCTGAAGATGATGTTGACTACTCCCCCTGTGCTGGCGGCCCCGACTCCTAAAGAGCCCATGCTCTTGTACATTGCCGCCACCAGCCGGGTAGTCAGCACAGTCATTGTAGTTGAACGCAAGGAGGAAGGCAAAGCACTACCTGTCCAGAGACCGGTATATTACCTGAGCGAAGTGCTGTCGACCTTCAAGCAGAACTACCCCCATTACAAGAAGATGTGCTATGGCGTGCACTTTACCGCCAAGAAGTTGAAGCCTTACTTTCAAGAGCATCCAATCACTGTGGTCTGCACGGCCCCGCTAGCCGAGATCATCGGAAGCCGAGATGCTTCTGGCCGAGTGGCCAAATAGTCCATAGAGCTTGCCCCCTACACCATCTACTATCAGCCCCGCACCGCCATCAAGTCGCAAGCGTTGGCCGACTTCCTCGTCGACTGGGTCGAGACCCAGTGCCTGCCGCCAGCGCCCGACTCCACCCATTGGCGGATGCATTTCGATGGCTCCAAGATGCGCACCGGCCTGGGAGCCGGCATCGTCCTCACTTCTCCCAAGGGCGACCAACTCAAATATGCATTGCAAATCCATTTCGCTGCCTCCAATAACGTCGCCGAATATGAGGCACTCATTCACGGGCTCCGGCTTGCCAAAGAACTTGGCATTCGCCAGATCCTATGTTATGGCGACTCCGACTTGGTGGTCCAGCAGTCATCTGGCGACTGGGACGCCAAGGATGCAAATATGGCGAGCTACCATTTCCTCGCGCAGCAACTCAGCGGGTATTTCGAGGGGTGCGAGTTCCTTCACGTGCCAAGAAATGACAACAACCAAGCAGACACCCTGGCACGAATCGGCTCAACCCGCCAAGCAATACCATCCGGCGTCGCCCTTCAGCGCCTCCTCAAGCCATCTGTCAAGCCTTCACCAGAATCAGACTCCATCTTCGTGCCGGCTCCCCCCGAAGAAGTCGGATCCGACTCAAGAGCCCCAATAGACGGCACGAGAATTCCTACAGACGGCTCCAAGAACGCCGCAATCAAAGCCGGCCCGGGGACTTCAGAACCCGGCCCGGGGACTGCGGCGACCAGCCCGAAGACTCCAGAACTCGGCTCGAGGACTTCATCAATCCAGCAAGCGGACGCGAACTCCAGCCCTCCGCCTCCCAGCCCAGCCGCCCTCGTCCAAGTCGCAGTTCTGGCAGTTGAAGAAATAGCAGCACCCTCATGGGCCCAGCCCATCCTCAAATTCCTGGTGAGCAAAGAGCTGCCAACCGATGAGATCCTAGCTCGACAAGTACAACGCCGAGCAGCAGCCTACACCATAGTCAACAGAGAGCTGGTCAGACGCAGCGTCACTGGTGTCTACCAGCGCTACGTCGAGCCAGAGAAAGGCCAGTCAATTCCCAAAGATATCCATCAAGGCGAGTGCGGCCACCATGCGGCTTCAAGAGCACTTGTTGCCAAAGCCTTTCGACACGATTTTTTTGGCTGACTGCCCTAGAAGAGGCCAAGGAATTGGTCCAAAAATGCAAAGGGTGCCAGAAGTTCCGTTCCAAGCCGCATCAGCCGGCTTCTGCACTCAAGACCATCCCCATCGCCTGGCCCTTTGCAGTTTGGGGCCTGGACATGTTGGGACCACTCAAGACGACGCGAGGAGGCCTAACTCACCTACTTGTCGCGGTGGACAAGTTCACCAAGTGGATAGAAGCAAAGCCTATCAAGAAGTTGATTGGTCCGACTGCCGTGACTTTCATCTCCGACACCACAATTCGGTATGGCATACCACACAACATCATCACCGACAACGGCACAAACTTTGCCAAAGGTGCCTTGGCCCGTTTCTGCGTGACACAGGGCATCCGACTGGACTTAGCGTCCGTTGCCCATCCGCAGTCAAACGGCCAAGTGGAGAGAGCAAACGGCCTCATCCTGTCTAGCATCAAGCCTCGACTGGTCGAACCACTGGAGCGTTTGGCCGGCTGCTGGCTTGACGAGTTGCCAGTCGTCCTCTGGAGCCTGCGCACGACTCCAAACAAGTCGACCGGCTTCATGCCCTTCTTCCTCGTCTATGGTGCTGAAGCCGTCATCCCAATAGACATAGAGTTCGACTCCCCGCGAGTCACCATGTACACCAAGGAGGAAGCAGAAGAAGCACGTCAAGACGGCGTCGATCTGCTGGAAGAGGGCCGGCTGTTGGCACTCAGCCGGTCCAGCATCTACCAGCAGAGCCTGCGCCGATACTACAACAGGAAGGTCAGGCCGAGATCTTTCCAAGAGGGCGACCTTGTGCTCCGACTGATCCAGCGAACAGCCGGCCATCACAAGTTGTCGGCGCCTTGGGAAGGCCCTTTCATCATCAGCAAAGTGTTGGGCAACGACTCCTACTACCTAATCGACGCTCAGAAGCCCCGAGCACGCAGGAGGGACGACTCCGGCAAAGAGACGGAGCGCCCATGGAATGCAAATCTCCTCCGAAGATTTTACAATTAATGCAGTATGTACCACGCTACCTTTTGTATTTAAGTACCAAGACTCCGGGCCCCCTGAGACGAGCTCGGGGACTGCCCTTTTTTGTTATCTATAAGATAAGAATTACGCCTTCGAGTATGATTCTCTTTGTATGCCGCTTGGCACCGGGTTCGACTAGTCGGCCCGGGGACTCGCCGCCTTGCGCTATGAAATGCTTCCTGCAGTCGGACAAGTAGTGTGTGGCGCCCAAGCCGTCTCCTGTCAGAAGCCGCAGCTCGCAGAGCGACTGTCTGGCGGGCAGGAGTAAGGAAGAATGGACGCCCACACGAAAAATGGCTAAGGACTCAAAGCATAAACATAGCTTAAGTCGGCTTCCAGCCTCTCTTCGCAAGCCGACTCTTGAGCAGTCGGCTCGCCGCCTTCTATTCAACTTGCTAAGAGACTCTAAAACGGCTAAGTACTTGCCTTCCCAAAAGTAGCCAAACGTTTGATCCAGCGGCAGTCTGCAGAGCGACTGGCCGGCTGGCAAGACGACAACTAAGGGAAGGCGGCAAAGGAAAAAGCCAAAAGAGCAATGAGCAAGAAAAGATAGAACTCGGATGAATATTTACATAACATAGGCCCTTGGCCGAATCTTCGAGCAGAAGTTCAAAATACACCCCGCGGGCGAAATTGTACGAATTAACAAGTTCCTCAAAGACTACTAAAACAGATAAAATAAAGACAAGGCAGCAGCCTAGGAAGCAGTACACGGGTTCAGAGGCTCGGAGGAGATGGCGGTGTCAGACGTTGGGGCGGCCGGCTGGGCAGTCTCGGCTTGATCACCTCCGGCGGCAGCCGGCTCGGTTGGGCGTGGCTCGTTGCTGGAGGCGCGGTCGAGCTGAGGCTGGCCGTCCGCTCCGCCTCCTGGCGCCTCCGTCTCACCTCCATCCTCCGCCTCGCCTTCCTCCTCGACGCTGGAGCCGATCACCTCCGCCGAGTACTCGTCGTAGTCCAGGTTCATCCCAAACCACTCCGGCGGTGCCTCCGCGCCGTCTTCAGCCCGCTCAGGAATGAAGACGCTGGTATCGGCGTACTCGGCGATCACCGCGGCACGCTTGACAAGGGTGTCTTCCGCAGCTGCCAGCTCTGGCTGGGCCTCTGCCCGGAGCGTGGCCAGCCGGTCCAGGTCCTGCCCCGGATACTACGCCTTGATGAATTCCAAGGCCTGGCGCGCTCCATCCCGGGCCGAGGAACCCTTCCAAGCCTCAAGACGGCCAGCTGCGACCTCCAGCCAGTCGGCAGTCCGACTGGGGGTGTGCAGTGACTGCATGTCTAGCCACAAGGCAGAGATCGCCTGGGCGCCAGCACGTTGAAGCCAGCGTAGCATCCGGTGGGCAGGCCGCAGGCGAGCCTCAATGCTCAGAATCTGCTCATCAAGGGTCCGGGGGCATTGGCGGCGACCTCCGCGCCTTCCGCCCTCCGCCTCTCGCGATCAGCCACGATGGCTTGATTGGCGGCTTGTGAGTAGCCAGGGAAGAAGTCTACCAAGGCGAAAAGAAGGAAGAGCAGGTCAAAAAACCAGGAGTCGGCCCGACCTATAGTCGGCAACTCAAAGAAGAAAAGTAAAGAGACTTACCATCGACGATGTCCTCGATCTCGTGGAAGCCGGAGGCCAGCAACGCCTCCTTGTCAGTCCAGGAGGAGCGCTCGCTCGCGAACTCAGCAAGGAGGGCGGTCTCCTTCTCGTCCGCCTCCTCCTGCGCCTTCTTAAGCAGCTCCTTCTGCTCCGCCAGTTGTGCAGCCAGCATATCGCGCTCTGCGGCGAGCATGCTGCACTCCTCCCCCTTGGCACGCAAGGCGGTGTTGGCTTCGCCCAGCTGCTGCTGAAGAGTGGCGTTGGCCTCTGAAGAAAAACAAGAAAGAGGACGATAAGTCATCAACAAAGAAGGTCGCCAGAAAGATCCGGCCCGACTGCTCAGCAGTCGGCCCGAATCTCGGGGACTACAGCCCGCAGGTGCGCCAGCGCGCCCCTGCGAAGAAGAAAGAGAACTCACTCCGGCTCTCTGACAAGTTGGCAGTCCGCTTGCCTAGGTCCTCAACATTGCGATTGAAGGCGGTGGCCCGGAGGTTGTGATAATCCTGTGATAAGTATTTCAAACAAAAGTAAGTACTTAGAACTCGACAGATGGAGTTCCGAGCCGCCTGCTCAACAGCCGGCCCGGAACTCGGGGACAACACCCAGTGGGTGCGCTGGCGCCCCCACAGAGAAGAACAAGAAGACGGAGACCAGAGAAAAAACACTTACCCGGATAGCAGCCCGCGACGCCAGATGCGCCTTGGTGCAGCTCTGGATGGCGTCACCCTCAGCTCGCAGCTTGGCCTGGACATCCAGAAGCGCCTGGTTCAGCGGGCCTGTGCCGCCTCCTCGCACCCACCCAATGGGCGCAGTGCTCGTCGCCTCGGCGTCTGGGATTGTCGAGCTGGCGGCGCCGGTCTCCAAGGGGCATGGCACCGAAGTCGCCTTTTAAGACGGCGGCGCGCTGGTGAGCCGACTTGAAGGAGTAGCTTCGCCACGGCTTCGTCCTTAGTCGGCGGCACCGGCGGGTCCGCCGGCTGTTTGTCACGTGCGCCCCCAGACGGCGGCGGGGGTGGCAGCGGCGGTGCGGCTCTGCCCAACATGGAGGCATCGCCGCCTCCTCTCTCGACGATCGGGAACTCCCCGCCGGCTTCCTTCGGCTGCGCCGTGAACTCCGGCGGCGGCCGCACTGAGTTCAGCGGGATGACAAACACAGCCGACTGGCGGCGCACGGCTTCCTCAGCCTGCCGCCTTGCCTCGACAGCGGCCTCAGCCTCATCCAGCTTTTTCTGGGCGGAGGCGGCCGCCTTCTCGGCCTCCGCCTTCTCCCGGCGGGCTTCTTCTTCCTCGTTGCGCTTCTCCTGCGCGTTCCGCTCCATCGCCTCCCGGAGGTCGGCGGCGGGGTCAATCCGCCGAGTAGTGGCGGACGTCTCTGCCGACCCCATGATGGAGGCGGCGGTGACCCTCTCAGGAGTGAGGGGAGCCCTGGAGTGGAGGAAGCATGAAAAAGACTTAGACAAGGGCAACAAATAGAGAATAAAACAAAGTGCGGAGGCACTTACACAGAGACCAGCGGCGGCTTCTTCACTTCCCTACGGAAGCGGTTGGCTTTTGCGGCCGCTTCTTCGCGCTCGGTCGCGGCGGCCGCCCCCTTGAACTTCTTCGTACGGCCGCCGAGCGTACTCGGCCCGGCCCGGCGCTTCCTCGCACCGCCTTGACCATCCAAGACGGCGGAGGAACTCGCGCCGGGCTGGCCGGCCTTTGGCTGGTGGCGCGGGGCGACTTCCCCCTCGGCGTCGTCATCAGGCCAGTCAGCAAAGGTGGCCGAGGGCCCGAAGCCGCCGCCTCCTCCTCCTTCGACGTCGGCCGCCATCGCCGCCGGCCCCAAGTCGAGGTCGTCAACATCGCTCTCCGCTCGGTCGGGGACGAACTGGCGGGCCGGCCCCGTGGTGCCGACTGAAGGCTGGATGAGAGGGTTCAGATTCAAAGACTAAAGAAGATTAGAAGTCGGAGTCGGCTACAAAAGAAAGCAAAAGAAGAAGAGAAACGACTTACAACAGGCGGGGGTTTGGTGCGCGAGTACGGCTCCATGCCGACGTGCCAATCCCCCGAGAGGCCGCAGTTCGCGATATAGTTCACCGTGTCCGCCACCTCCGCGTGGGGCATGTCCTTGGAACACATCCGACTCGGATCCCAGTTGCCGCTCATCTGGCAGATTAGATGAGGTCGGCCTTGGAGAGGGAGAACTCGGTGCGCCACGAAGGCGGCCAGCAGGTCGGCCCCGGTCAGACCCTCCGCCTGCGTCAGCACTCAGAGTCGCGCGACGGCGACGGCGCTGGCAGGAGTCAGCGTCTTGGCCCGGTGGGACCAGCTGGGGAGCCTTCCAGCCGGCGCGCCGGCTTCGTAGGCTGGCAGGTTGACCCAGTCGCCTTTTGGGGCGACGTTCTTCACGTAAAAATAAGATCGCTGCCACATCTTCACCGACTTGATCAGCGTAATGGCGGGGAACGGGTTGTCGGCCCCCGTTCTCCGCATCGCGATGAACACACCACACCGGGCTGGCACGCCGGCGACGTGCGTGCCGAGCTTGGACTGGAAGAATTCCCCCCACAGCTCGATGGTGGGGAGAACGCCGAGGAAGCCTTCGCACAGAGTGGCAAAGGCAGCCAGCAGCACCACCGTGTTCGGTGTAAGGTGGTGCGGCTGGAGCCCGTGAAACTCCAAGAAGGAGCGAAAGAAACTGCTCGCCGGCAGCCCTAGGCCGCGCATGAGGTGCGAGCGGAATACGACCCGCTCGTCCTCCTCCGGCACAGGCAATACCTCCCCCGCCGGTGCGGCGCGGGCCCGTACTAGGTCCTGGCCAGGGAGGCGATGTGTCTTGCGAAGGAACTCGATGTGGTCGTCGTCGACCTCGGAGCCGTCCCACACGCCGGAGCGCACGGCGGGAGGCGCGTCGGCGGAAGAAGAGCTCATTGTTGCGGGCGTGGCATGGTCCGGCACAGCAATGGCGAGAGGAAGAAGAAGCAAGAGGGAGTGGAAGGGAGTAGGGAAGATGGGCGCGCGAGCTCTGCCGCCCCCTCCTCCCGCCTACTTATAGCCCCATGGGCTGAGAAGACGAGGGGGTGATTGTGGGATTAACTGCGCTCGGAGCCCCACGACCCCCATGATTTACCACACAAAGTTACTGCTGCAGTTACTTCGCGGGGAACCCAACCGTCCGCGCGGCCACAACGGATCCGTTGGCATGCCGAGGCATGGTAGTGGCGGGCCCGGCCTTTAGACCTGTCCCGTCGCGCGCGTGGGTGGTCAAACTGGCCCGGCCACGTGGCGCCGCGCGACGGATCCGCAACGGGCGGCAACCCGGAAGCTTGCCAGGCACGCTGCCTGGACCCCGCTGCAAACTCGTCGAAGGCAAGACGGCCTTCCGCGAGTCCGGCTCTAGATAGTCGGCCCGAAGGAAGACGACGAGCCAGGCCCAAATTCAACCACCGGAAGGAAGAAACTGTTGACGCTCCTCAACATGTCTCCCTCGGCGCCTCACCAGTTCCGGGGACTACTGTCGGAGTAATGGGCCACGGGTAGGCTAAGCCGAAGCCCAGAACCTTTCAAGACATCGGGGCAGGCCGCGCCCCTCAAGACTCTAGGACGGAAAGCCACCTTTGAGAGTCGGCAGCAGCGTGACCGACTACCCACTCTCGGCTGAGTCCCGGGGGCGACTTTGAGATGAGCCGACTCCTAGCTGGCGGCTTCTAGAGAAGGCGGCTACGGGGAGTCGGCCCGCGACTCCAACCACCTCAATCTCTCGGCAGGAGGGACGGGACGGGGCGTGGCCTCAGCAAGGTCCACGCCCTCCCCTTACCAAAGGCACGCATGGCCACAGTACGACGTACCATCGGAGATCTCCGTCCGGCGCGGCACTGTTGCCATGCCAGCCTTGACATCAGCCCCAGCGGGCGGAACCCTGTACCCACGATGGCCTGTCTGTACGACCCAGACAGGCAGGACCCACCAGTCAGCGGGCATCCCGAAGACGGCAAGAGTGCCACCAGTCGGACCCGGTGGGAGTCGGTCTCCAGGAGTCGGCTGGCCCCTCCCACGGGCCCCGCACGCCATTAACCAGACAAGACGGGGAATGGCAGCAGTGATCGCCCGTCAGGCGGCGGCACTGTTGCCATGACCCCACAACCAAGCCAGCGTCATTAGAAGCACGGCTACAGTAATCCGCAGCCAGCAAGACCCGCCCGCGGCGTACACGGCCTGACGGCCCCGTACCTGACCAGTCGGCGGGGCCCACCAGACGGCGGGGCCCACCAGACGGCGGGCCCCGGCAGTCGGCGGAGAAGACGACGGCCTGAGAGATAGACGGCTGGGACCCGCGCCCAGCCGGATTACCATTGTACCCCTGGGGAGTAGGCCTATATAAACCCCCCAGGGCACCCATGCAAAGGGTTCGAATCCATTAGCATTAGACCAGATCATATAGGAAGGAGAGAGCTAGCCTTGCCTTCTCCTACTTCCAGGAAACAACTCAGGGAGCAACAGTGTACACACTTTGCCATAGTGATCATGCGGAGACCCCGCAGAGCAGGAGTAGGGCTGTTATCTCCTCGGAGAGCCCTGAAGCTGGATAAGATTCGCCGGCGTGCATGTCTTCGCCTCATCCCTTTTCCAGGCACCGGCAACGTTCTATTCGCTCCCACCATGATAAGCGATCCCTTGGCATATGTCGCACCCAACCCCCGACATAGGGGCTTCGCCAAAATTAAAAATTGTAGACTTTCTATGGCTAAGTGCGAGTGATAAAGCATCATAGTCCGATTGCCTTGTTCGTTGCGCTGAGCACCTCCCTCGAAGGACCCAACAATGGGAAAAAGAGTGCTCAGATTTATCCCGAACACCCCAGCACTCGTGGCATGGGGGCAGAAGCCGACGACTGGCCATCTCTCAGATTTGATAAACAGTCGCACAGAAGGTAATATTTTAAATTCAAACAAGCGTTGCATAGCGCATATGAACAAGTTTTCATAATACAGGATCATACGAGCAAGTTCATTCAAAAATTACATCATTCGCACACTCGTCCGCCACAAGGCGGGCACCCTTTAGGACACCCTCATAATACATTTCAGGGTGGCGACACTCCTTGCCCTGCGGCGGCCCCTCCTTCACCAGCTTCTCGGCGTCCATCTTGGCCCAGTGCACCTTCGCACGGGCAAAAGCCCGGCGTGCACCTTTGATGCAGACAGACCGCTTTATGACTTCCAGCCGTGGGCAGACATCCACAAGCCGCCTCACCAGGCCGAAGTAGCTGTTGGGAAGGGAGTCGCCAGGCCACATCCGGACTATAAGGCCCCTCATGGCATGTCCGGCAGCCTTGTGCAGCTCGACCAGTTGCTTCAGCTGGTCGTTCATAGGCATCGGGTGTTCGGTCCCAGTATACTGAGACCAGAACAACTTCTCCGTCAAGCTTCCCTCCTCGGCCTGGTAGTACTTTGCGGCATCCGACACGCTGCGGGGCAAATCTGCGAATGCTCCTGGAGAGCTCCAGACACGGGTAAGTAACAAGTAATTTACTTTCACATGCTTGCTTTGCATAATGAATGCCTTACCCGCCGCTATCTTCCTCATCGCCTCAATTTCCTGGAGGGCCTTTTGGGCTTCAGCCTTGGCATGCTTTGTGCTCTCGAGGGGCGCGGCAAGCTCGGACTCTCGCGTCTTCGAGTCAAGCTCCAAAGTCTCGTGCTTCTTCACAAGAGCCTGGAGCTCTTGCTGCACCTCGCCCACCCGTGCCTCTTATTTCTCCCGCTCGGTGCGCTCCTTGGCCGCTTTGTTTTCGGCCTCGGACAGCGCTTTCTTCAGGGTCGTCAATTCGATCGTAGCCCCTAGCACATCCATGATGATCCTATCATTTTGCAACCACATCTTTTATATATATATATACAGACAAGGTATTATTTACCTTTGTTCTCCTCGAGCTGCCTCTTGGCAAGGCCGAGCTCTTCCTCGGACCGCTCGAGGTTCTGCTTCAGTACGGCGACCTCCGCAGTCAGTGCGGCAGAGGTCAGCAGCGAAGCCTGCATACACATATAGACATACTTGTATTAGACTCCTGCAGATATTATTTGATCCTCTATTTGGCTTTTCTTTGTGAACACCAAACAGAGCATCAGGGGCTACTGTCTATGCGGTAATATTTTCCTATATTTTAATACTTACCTCAAAGCCTGTTAGAAGGCTGGCATAGGCTTCAGTCAGTCCGCTCTTGGCGGACCGAACCTTCTTGATCACCGCACTCATAATAGTGCGGCGCTCTTTGTCGATGGAAGCGCCGCGAAGCGCTCCCATCAGGTTGTCCAGTGCCTCTGGATGGACAGAGGTCACCGGCACGGACGGCTTGCCCCTCTTGGAAGGGGGCCGCCTACCGGAGTCCGGAAATACTGAAGGTTCCGGCGCGGTGTTCGGCTGAGGGCCGAACTTGGAGCCCCTGGGAGTCTTGCTCCCTTTGCGCCTGGAGTCCAGAAGGTCGCCTTGAGGCGCCTCCAGGACTACCTCCCCTCGGCTCGTTCCCCCTTGAGACAATACCTCGGCATTGTCTGTGGGGCAAGGAGAGGAGGCGGTCGGAAGTGAATCGCTATTCATATCCGACGAATCCAAAGAACTGCCCGACGAGGATACGTCGATATGGGCTCGGGACGGACTGCATAATCATATTCGGCATTAGGAGAAGCAGAGCGACAAAAGTATGCTATGAGTTACTCTAGTATCCGAATACTTATGACTTCGCCAGGGGCTTGGCCCTGGGTAACCACTCGTCTTCACTGACGGCGGTGGTGGTGGAACTGTCCGGAAGGAGAGTCCTTCCCTTCTTGGACCCTTCAGCCCCCCGGTTAGGGCGGCCTTACTTTTCTTTTCTCCCCCGGCCGGAGGGGGAGAACTGTCGTCTTCCTCCTCCTCGTTTTCACGGTAGGAGTGCGTCTCGGAGTTATCGGACGATGAGTCCGATACCACCTGGCGCCAGGAACTCTTTCGGGTTCCCGTAGACTTCTTCTTGATCTTCTTCTCCGGAACCTCATAAGGAGCCGGAGTCCGCATCTCCGTCAGGAGAGCGTCTGCAGGGTCTTCGGGCAGAGGGGCCGGCCAGTCAATCTACTCTGAGGTCTCCACCCAGTCCTGTCAAAGGCATGGGAGCTCAGATCCCGCACATGGTTAAACTATGGAAATGAATACCCTATAAGTAACAAAAGAGCTTACCGCGCCGGCTTGGCACTGTGCGCTGAGCCCGCGATCCTCGGTAAGGGGAGGAGGAACCTCAGCACTCTTGAACAGCACCTTCCAGACGTCCTTGTGCGTCATGTGAAAGAGCTCGCTCAGAGTCTGGTGCTGAGCCGGGTCGAACTCCCACAAATTGAACACCCGTTGTTGACACGGGAGGATCCGGCGGATGAGCATGACCTGGACTATATTAACAAGCTTGAGCTTCTTGTTTATCATATTTTGGACGCATGTCTGGAGTCCGGTCAGCTCTAGCGGGTTACCCCAGGGCAGGCCCTTCTCTTTCCAGGAGGTCAGCCGCGTGGGGATTCCGGATCGGAATTCAGGGGCCGCCGCCCATTTGGTGTCGCGCGGCTCGGTGATGTAGAACCACCCCGATTGCCACCCCTTTATGGTCTCCACATAGGAGCCCTCGAGCCATGTGACGTTGGGCATTTTGCCCACCATGGCGTCTCCGCACTCCGCTTGCTGGCCGCCCACCACCTTCGGTTTGACGTTGAAGGTTTGCAGCCATAGGCGAAGTGGGGCTTGATGCGGAGGAAGGCCTCACACACGACGATAAACGCCGAGATGTTGAGGATGAGGTTTGGGGCCAGATCATGAAAATCCAGGCCGTAGTAGAACATGAGCCCACAGATGAATGGGTGGAGGGGGAATCCCGTTCCGCGGAGGAAGTGGGTAAGGAATACTACCCTCTCATGGGGCCTAGGGGTAGGGATGATCTGCCCCTCATCTGGGAGCCGGTGTGCGATATCCTCGGACAGGTATCCGGCTCCCCTCAGCTTTTTGACGTCTCCCTCTGTGATGGAGGAGACCATCCACTTACCTCCCGCTCCGGACATGTTTGGAGAGGTTTGAGGAGAAGGATGCGGACTTGGGCGCTGGAGCTCGAGTGCGCAAGAATGGATGAGCAAGGAGGAAGAAGGCATGGGTAGAAAAAGGTGAACCCTTATCCCTTTATAAGGGCGGACGAAATTATGCGCCCCCACCAACCTGGTAAAACTCGCTTATCCCCCAAGCGCCGTAATTGATGGCGCGGTTGGGTTACCCACGCCCGTATTGATGGAAATCCCGTAATAAAGGGGACACGATCTCTGCTTCGACAAGACGTGCCAAGGAAACCGCCTCGCGAAACACGTTGAGGTTGGTTGTGAAAAACGATTCGAATGGTGACCTGGCTGTGGTGTGATGTCACATTGCGAAATGCGTCGGCGCATTAGATCTGTGGGAAATATTATCCTCTCTACGGTTGTATGTGGAACTTGTTTTGCAGAGCCGGACATGATCCTTGTGTTCAAAATCTTCTATGAAGTATTCGGAGGAGGAACCCGCCTTGCAATGCCGAAGATAATCTACGCGCCGGACTCATCGTCATTGAAGCCTGGTTCAGGGGCTACTGAGGGAGTCCTGGATTAGGGGGTATCCGGACAGCCGGAGTATATCCTTTGGCCGGACCGTTGGACTATGAAGATACAAGATTGAAGACTTCGTCCCGTGTCCGGATGGGACTCTCCTTGGCGTGGAAGGCAAGCTTGGCAATACGGATATGTAGATCTCCTTCCTTGTAATCGACTCTGTGTAAACCTAGCCCCCTCCGGTGTCTATATAAACCTGAGGGTTTAGTCCGTAGGACGAAGAACAACAATCATACCATAGGCTAGCTTCTAGGGTTTAGCCTCTTCGATCTCGTGGTAGATCAACTCTTGTAATACCCATATCATCAAGATCAATCAAGCAGGAGTAGGGTTTTACCTCCATCGAGAGGGCCTGAACCTAGGTAAAAACATCGTATCCCTCGTCTACTGTTACCATCCGCCTAGACGCACAGTTCGGGACCCCCTACCCGAGATCCGCAGGTTTTGACACCGACAGTCGCCCTGGCATAGACCCCTAGAAGGTGTGAATTAAGGACGAAGCTCCCCATTCACACGCACTGTAAACCTGACAGATGTCACACATTTCATTGATAGTCTAACAAAGCTTGAGCTGAAACCCAACTTTAACATGATAGCTTCGAGATAATACCATTCAACCCGGTCGTACGCTTTCATCAAATCAAGTTTGACAGCACACACATGATTTTTGCCCTTTTTCCTTCTTCTCATTGCGTGCACGCTCTCATAAGCGATTAAGACATTATCAGTAATGAGTCTCCTAGGAATAAAGGCACTTTGCTCTTCACTTATGATATCACCAAGGAACTCCCTCGTTCGGTTAGAGATACATTTAGAAGCAATCTTATACAAAACAGAACATAATGATATTGGACTGTATTGGGAGATGCGCTGCGGGTATCTGACCTTGGGGATAAGCGTTATGGATGTGTCGTTCATACACACCGGCAACTCCCCGCCATTCAGAAAATCCAGCACAACCGGCACTATATCTACTTTAAGCAGATCCCAGTACCGCTGGAAGAACCCCGCCGTGAATCCATCCACCCCTGGTGCTTTGGACGACGACATCTGGAACAAGGCCGTCCTCACCTCATCAGCAGTAAAGGGTTTGTCGAGGTGCTCGTTCATCAACGGCGTCACTTTTGGTGGAACAAGATTAAGAAGCTCATCCATAGGCTGAAAACCTTGAGAAGTATATAGCGCTTCATAGAAACCTTGGACCTCTGCTTGATTATCTTCAATTGTCTGGCACGTTGTACCATCTGCTCGCTCCACACTTACAATCTTATTCATGCGTTTTCGTTGAGCTGCTTGAGCATGAAAATATCCGGTGTTACGATCTCCCTTCCGTAACCACAACACTCTGGATCATTGCCTCACCCAGATTTCCTCTTGTCGGAGAGCCTCACGCAACTGTTTTCCCAGCGCTTGTTCTTCTGCCGTTGGGCCGCACCCCATAGAACGCGCCCGCAGGCGGTCGAGTTTGGCTCGCAGTTTCTTCACTCTGCGTGTAAGGTTACTGAACTCCTTTGCCCCCTAACTAGACAACACCTGCTGCATAGCGCCTAGGGCATTTACCACCCCCGCCAAACCCTGCTGTCCAGCTCCTTTCTGCCACTCTCGGAGCACAAGTTGGTCGTACTCAGCATGAGTTTGCCACATATCCTCGTATCTGAACTGCCTAGCAGTTTTTGCACCTGCGTCGGCCAAGTTTTCCCTTAGATCTACCATCACAAAGCAATGATCAGATTCCATAGTACCAATATGCCTAACACGTGTGTTAGGAAACATGCTCATGAACTGCAGGTTGCCAAGCCCTCGATCAAGCCTGGCTTTCACATTTGCATTGCCTCTCTGTCCATTATCCCACGTATGCTCCGCTCCAGACCAACCAAGATCACAAAGCGAGCAATCGTCAATAGCCTCTCTAAACGCCCTCATTTGATATTCAGGTCGATCCGCGTTCGAGAAGTGCTCAGACGCATTCATAGTCTCGTTGAAATCACCAACACAAAGCCAAGCATCATGCTGTATTCCAAAAAGAGTTCGAAGAAACCGCCAACTATGCGGCCGATCTTCCACCTTTGGGGAAACATAAAACCCCGTGACCCTACACACTTGCGCCGTTCGGGTCTTTTTCCTAACCACAACATCAATATGGCAAGAGATGTAGTTTTTAAGCTCCACCTCAAACTCGTCCTTCCAGAACAAACCAATACCACCACTAATACCAGTACTATTCACCGCAAAACATCCTGCAAATCCCAATAGGTTCTGCAGACTCTCCACCCTGTGCGCTGAAATTTTTGTCTCCATCAAGAACAAGAGACCGGGCCCTTCCTGCTTCTCTACACTGCGAAGCTCTCGAATGGTCGATGGGTTCCCAAGCCCTCGACAGTTCCAGCTTAAGCAACTCATTGACCCCGGCAGGGCTGACCCGTAGCCACTGCCGAAGAGTCCGAGTTACTCGGAGTAGGTTTCTTTTTCGTTGGCTCCCTCTCAGTTTCCGAGCCAACTGGTGAGTCGTCGAGAGAAGCATTCTCCTTGCTTGATCCACCCTCTGTTTGATGGGGGGAATTAGTTAGAAGGAGTGTATCCACCCTCCTATACACCTGCGCCTGAGGTCCCCCTTTTCTCTTCTGTTGGTTTCTCGGTTGCTTAACCGGGGATGTGACCTCGGCCGCGCTCTTTCCCGTTGTGCTTGAGTTGCGGATTTCTGCCTTGCTCTTTGGAGCCGAGTTGTCCCTCGTCGAGCTCGAACTATCCCCTGTCCCAGCCTTCCTTCGCTCATCCTGTGCACGCAGGCCCTTCCCAAATGGAAGATCTCCATGCTCATCACGTGTACCAGGGGTCGTACAGACAAGATCCGAGTGCCCTAACTTACCACAAGAAAAGCAGAAGTGTGGGACATTCTCGTAGACTATATCATATGGGTCCATGCACTTCCTCCTCTTTGATTCTATTAAGATCCATCTCCTCAAGGGCTTGTCTACCTCCACAGTAACTCTTGCCCTTAGGTATCCTGCTGTATGATCAAACTGAACAGTTGTTGCCCTCTTGTCTATCTGATGTGCAATCGCCGTACTCCATGGTTCAGCCCGAAGATTGAACGGGAGGTTTAGCACTCGAGCCCACAACTGTAGCTTATCAAATTTTAACTCAGATGGTCGCATGCACTCATCAAATTCAGATAAAATCACAGCAATCTTACTGGCATGCCATGGTGATCCCTCCCACACACGATCCCGATCTCTCTGACATGCAAATTCTGCCACAAATATGTTTTCCCTTGCAGGTTTGAAGGATTCCCCATGCCGGTCGGAGCGCGTTGGAGATCGTCTGGATGTGGAGCGTATGTCGATGAAGCACCTTCCTCGCCAGCATCCACTTCTCCTGCTTCCCCTCTTCCAGATCATCAAGAACCAGCGGGGTCGCCTCCTTGTCTGTTATCTCCATCTTGCCTAGCGCCTCCGCCAGTTTTGCCCTCGCCGCCCTGGGCGAGAGCGGCTCCCTCTCTTGACGCTGATCAGCACGCGAAGCCATCGCTGATCCGCCGCCCTCAAATCGCGCCCCGCCGAGCAGATTAGCGCGCGCCGCCGCGGTCCTCCCGAAAAACCCTAATCGCCTCCTAGGGGGCTCCGGGTTTTTTGGAGGAAAACTTACCACTATTCTTTTTTTCGAAACGGAGGCAAAAGCTTTGCCTCATCGATTAATTAAGAAGAATAGAATTGCCCAGTTAATTAAGGGAAAACCGGGAGAAAACCAATACAAACTTAGCGCAGATTAACTACTCACGTGACAAGAAATCCACAACCGCACAGGCGACTCCTGCCAGACTCTTTGATTAGACAACATCCACAAACCATTACATTGTCACTACGCCATGTGAAGCCCGACAAGAACACCTCGACAGAAGACATCAAACACCTTCGAACCCACAACGACAACCCAATCCAAAAGGACGGGCCAAGAGACTGAAGATCATCCATCAAGCAGCCAGAGACGCCTTGCCTATGGCGCTACTCTTGCCTTTGCCCCCCTTCTTTTGTTTCCCTCTTATTGGTGTCCCAGTCAGGAGGCAAGCAATCGACCTGCCCAAACTAGGTATAGCAACATCCACACTAGCGAGCAAGTCACAAAGTTTTTTCGCGAAGAGAGCATCTGGACTTGGAGTGGGTGCAACCACACTTGGCTCATTGGTCATGCCACTCACAGGCATCACCTGCTCGATGGTCGCAGGTGAGGGAAGGGCACTACCATCTAAAACTCCGCGCTCCAAGACACCGAGAGGTAGGGTAGCTGGCGCCTGACACCCAATGGACTTAGGCGAGCGAGAGATTGAAACATCCAAATCTTCAAACCCCTCGGCATCAAGTATCTGGCTAGACTCCAGGGGTGATGATGGCGGTAAAGCCACAATCGAGATCTCAGGAGGGTCTACCTTCGGTTGTTCGACAGATAGAGGCAGAACCGAGCCCCCACACAACTCCCGCAGCTCAGGCATGATCTGCAGCACCGGAGTAACAACCACATCCTTGTCCAGACCCTCAGAGGCTGACACCGGCAAACATGCTCTAGCACGAGGGGAGAAACGACCATGAAGCTCGGCTCCCTTCTCGACCTCAAAGTTGTCATCAGGCACAACCAAAGGGCACAATACGTGAACAGTCTGCAACACAGGCGGCGCCATGGAGAGCTCGCCTAGTGCAGCTTAGACACGCTCCATGAAGCTCTCCATCCGCAGCATCCAACCTTGCATGGAGTCAATGACATCACACAGAGGCTGGACCGTCTCCTCAAGCTGGAAGGAAGCCATACCAAGGAGCTCAGAGCGCAGCAGCTCAGCCTGCCGCTCCAAGGCGGGCCGCACTGAGATATCCGTCGAGGCCACAAAGCCAGCAGGAGCAGCAACGATCGACGCCCACGAATGACGACAAGATGTCTTCGAGAGGGGCGAGGCTTCTTTCTGAACCTTGCGAGGAGCTGGAGCTTGTTGGTGTCTGATGGGGAGGCGTGGCAACGGCGACACAGTAGGGCTTTCCAAGAAGCTGAGTGGACGCCAAGCATTGCGACACTCACGCACTCGATGACCATTCTCAAGGCACCAAGAACACCTAAAAGGATCTCGGCAAACCGCTGCACGATGACCAGAAAGGAGGCATCTGCAACATGTACCACGAAGCCAAGCACGGACAGGACGGGGAGCCAATGCACGGACTAGAGAGTCCGGGCGTTGCACACTGCGCCGAGGCAATACCTCCTGCCAACCTCCACACGTCCCGCCCGACCAAGAAGCCGGAACCGAGGATTTGGTAGCCGGCGGCGGCGTCTGCGGAGCCAATTCATCGTCATCCTCGTCTTCTTCTTTGTCGGCAAGGGAGCTCCACGAGACTGGTCGCTCCGTGTCCAGAGCCAACGCCGTGTCGGCAGGAGTTGAGGACAGTGTCGCCTCCACAGTAGCAGAGGATAATGTACCGCAGCCCGCAGAAGCCGTGGACGTTGCTTCAGCAGTAGCAGTCAGGGGTGACGGCGGGGCTTCCGCAGCGGCCAGGAACGATGTAGCAGCGCCTGCAGTAGTTGGTGACGACGCACCCACAGCTGCAGTCGGGGTCGGGGTTGACGGCGCGAGGCAGGCGGGAGCAGTGTCAGTAGAGCCCAGGGACGGGAGACACCCAAGCCCACCATCCATCAGGCCAAGGCGACGGGGATCTGAAGCAGCACGCGCAGTGTCCTGGGTGGACAACGCGTCGATGTTGGGCGCGGGAGGAAGCGCCGCCGGACCTGCAGCCACAACCGGCCTCGGCGGGAGTCCAGCGCCGGCGCGGGACAAGCGGCCACCAGCTGCAGGGGCAGCCTTGCGTGAGGCAAGAGCAGCCGCGGCCATGGCGGCGGCAGCAGATGAGGCGGCCGACGGAGTCGGAGAAGAGGACGCAGACGTGAGCGCTATGGGCAGCACCTCAAGAGTCTGAAGGGAAGAAGGAGTGCAGCCGAGAGAGGACGCGGGGGCAGTCCGGATCTGGTCTCGGCAGTGGAAATGGCGGCCGGATGGAGGAGACCAAGGCGGCGCCGCCAGCGGCGGGCGCGGGGTCGCGGGAGCCATGCTTCCTCCCGTGTATATTTCCTATACGAGCAATTGGTTGCCACTTACCACTATTCTTGTGCTGCTAATCTCCGTCATAGGACTCGTGGGACGTATGTACGTACGAGCCTTGCCGTAGCTGGTTCGTGCGTGATCGCTGCTTGATCGGTGCCGTGTGTCCAAGCTTCTAGAATCCGCCCTGCGTTGGATAATCTACCATAGTGTCATGGATTGTCATGTATGCATGCAGCATGCAACGTGAAGAGGCTAGCTCTCGCAGCCCACAAGGCCGGCCACAAGTGGGGTGTAGGAACACAAATGTCGTTCCCTGTGAATGACTCGGTGATGACGCCGGCCCGTGCTGATCCATCGTGCCGCCAAGTTGGCGACGTGGGTGGCATCCGGCCTACCAAACGGGGCGAACGCACGGCCTCGCATCAGCGGGTGGCCAGGCCTGGCCACACCAAAGCACGGCTTAAAGAGCATGAGTGCATGAGTGCACGGAAACAGTACATAAATGGCCCGCTTGAATAGTCAGGGGTTAAACCACTCCCTCCATTTCTAAACACAAGTCTTTGTATAGATTTCACTACACTATGAAGCACGTACAAATGTATATAAATGCATTTTAGAGTGTAAATCCACTCATTTTGTTTTGTATGTAGTCTATACTGAAATCTCTAAGAGCATCTCCAACAGCCGCGCTAAACAAGCGCCGCGCCGCAAAATTGCCCATTTTAGCACGCGCGCAAAAACCGCGCGCGCGGCATATCTAGTTCAGCGCGCGGGCCGAAACTTCATCGCACACCGCTTATTTGCTGCACCCGCTCCCGCGCGCTGAACTCTCGCGCGCTCGCTCACAGCTCGACCCCACTGGTAGAAAAAGAGGCTTCCGTCCAGCCCCATTAGTCGCGGAACTGTAGGAACCGCGACTAATGAAGTCTTTAGTCCCGGTTCGGCAGACGAACCACGACCAAAGGCCTGCGCCCAGGACGCTCGGTGGCCAGCTGGTGCACGTGAGGGGCTTTAGTCGCGGTTGGCCAGGCCAACCGCGACTAAAGCTCCTCCCCTATATATACCAGTTCAGCGCACTCGCTTAGCCATTTGGTGCCACTTCTCTTCATAAGGGGGTGTAGGTTTGCTTTTGGTTCCTCTTATGCACACAAGGTGTTTGATGAAATGCCCCAAGAGCCACACTTGAGGTTCCTCATTCATTTTTTTCCTCCTCGATCGCGGTTAGCAACTTGAACCTTTCATGCATGTGTGTTGTTCATTGTTTAATTTCTATTGTTTATAGCTAGTTGGTTTAACAAATGCATGATGGTTAATTATATATTTTATATTATAATAATGCAGATGAATCGACAATGGATGTACGGTAACCGACTCTCCCGCGAGTTCACTACGGGTTTGAAAGATTTCCTCGTAGTGGCTAATGCGAACAAGCAGAAGGGTTTTGTTATCTGTCCATGTGTTGACTGTAAGAATCAGAAGGGTTACTCTTCCTCAAGAGAAGTTCACCTGCACCTGCTTCGGCACGGTTTCATGCCAAGCTATAATTGTTGGACCAAGCATGGAGAAAGAGGGGTTATAATGGAAGAAGATGAAGAAGGGGATGATTTCATCGATGAAAGCTATCTTGCTGATTTCGGTGATACTTTCATGGAGGATGCTGAAGGTGAAGGGGAAGGTGAAGGGGAAGGTGAAGGTGAAGAAGGTGGATACATTTTACACGATCGCCCAAGATAAAAAGAGCACCAACCAAAACAGTGGTGTCCGCTTTGATGCAGCAACCGAGAATGGGCAAAAGGTCACATATTATGGTTACATAGAGGAGATATGGGAACTTGACTATGGACCCTCCTTTAAGGTCCCTTTGTTCCGGTGCAAATGGTTCAAGCTAACAGGAGGTGGGGTAAAGGTGGACCAGCAATACGGAATGACAATGGTGGATTTCAACAATCTTGGTTACCTTGACGAACCATTCGTCCTAGCGAAAGATGTCGCTCAGGTTTTCTATGTGAAGGACATGAGTAGCAAACCGAGGAAACGGAAAGATAAGAAAACGATCAGTACATTATGCAATGATCCAAAGCGCCACATTGTTCTTTCAGGGAAAAGAAACATCGTGGGAGTGGAGGACAAGACAGACATGTCAGAAGATTATAATATGTTTGCTGAAATTCCGCCCTTCAAAGTGAACACCGACCCAAGCATTAAGTTAAATGATGAGGATGCTCCATGGATACGGCACAATCGTAAGCAAGCACGGACACAAGGGAAGAATTGATGTGTAATAATTTATTGTACCAAACTTTGTATTTGGTCGATGAACTGAATGATGTATCAAACCTTTTGTCAAACCTTCAAGGGATTAGTTTTATTTTTCTGATTTTTTTGATATATAATTGTATTTTTAAGATTTTAAAATGAATTAGTTTTATTTTTCTGATTTTAAAAGGAAAAAGGAAGAAGAAGAAATAAGGAAAAAGGAAAAAAACAGAAGAAAAAAGGAAAAACAGAAGAAAAAAACAAACAGAAGAAAAAAGGAAAAACAGAAGAAAAAACAAACAGAAGAAAAACATAAGAAAAAAACAAACAGAAGAAAAACAGAAGAAAAAAGGAAAAAGGAAGAAAGGAAGAAAAAAAAGAAGAAAAACAAGAAAAAGGAAGAAAAAAACAGAAGAAAAAAATAGAAGAAAAAAGGAAGAAAAAAACAGAAGAAAAACAAGAATTTAAAATGAATTAATTTTATTTTCTGATTTTTTTGATATATAATTGTATTTTTAAGATTTTAATAACATAAATAAATAAGTAATTAGAAACTTTAATAGCAAAAATAATTATCATAAAGTAAAATAAATAAGTAATTAGAAACAAAATAAAATAAAATAAATAAGCTTTTTGTTGTAAGTAGAAACAAAACAAAATAAATAAAGCAAAAATGAAAACAAAAAACAGGCAAAAAATAAAAAATATGCCACCTACTGGGCCACCACGGCCTGAATACGACTAGAAACCCATTATTGGGCCAGGATTCAGGCCCGCAGGAAGGCCCAGTAGGCCCACAGGCTAATAGTAACAGAATAGGCCCGTAAGCCTGCATTTGAGAGGAGCTCGAAGTGGTGAGCGCAGCCGCGCTTATAAACCACTGTCGAAGCCTCTCGGCTAGCGAGGTGGGACTAAACATCCCACCGCACCGCGCCAGTGCCAGCACAGACCTTTAGTCGCGGTTGGTGTGGCGGACCGCGACTAAAGGCGCGACTAAAGCTAGCCTTTAGTCGCGGTCCGCCACACCAACCGCGACTAAAGGTGCGTCTATAAATACTGCACTTGGCAGTTTTGCCACTTCCCATTCTCCTCTCTCTCGACGCCGAAGCGCTGCCCCGACGCCGATCGACGCCGACGCCGACGCCGAAGCCCTGCGCGCCGCCGCCCCCGTCCCCAGTGAGCGCCGCTTCCGCCCGTGCCTGCCCTTGTCCGCCGCCCGTGCCCTGCGCCCTTGGCCGCCGCCCGACGCCCTGCCGCCCGCCGCCCGCCGCCCGCTGGCCCTGCCTGCCGTCCTCCGCGCGCCGCCCGCCGCCCTGCCGCCCGCCGTCCGACGCCCTGCCGCCCGCCGCCCGTCGCCCTGCCGTCCGCCTGCTGGCCGGCGCCGGCCGGCCCTGCTTATTTTACCCGCGCCGGCCGAAAAAGCAAAGGAAAAAGAAGAAGAAGAAAAAGAAAAAGGAAAAAGGAAGAAGAAGAAAGAAAAACAAATTAAACAGAAGAAAAAACAAAAGAAAACAAAAAAACAGAAGAAAAACAAAGGAAGAAGAAAGAAAAAGGAAGAAAGAAAAAAAACAAGAAAGAAAAAGAAAGAAGAAAAAAGAAAGGAAGAAGAAAAACAAAGGAAGAAGAAAAAAAGAAAGAAGAAAAAGGAAGAAGAAAAAAAAAACAAGAAAAAAAAAGGAAAAAAAATGAAAACCAAATAAAAACCAAATGAAAACCAAAAGAAAGAAGAAAGAAAAAGGAAGAAGAAAAAAAGAAGAAGAAACGAAGAAAAAAGAAGAAGAAGAAAGAAAGAAAAACCGTAAAATTTGATAATTAACCAAAAAAACGTATATAAAACTTGATAATTAACAACAAAAAAAGTAAAACTCCGCGGTGTTTTTTTTGGGATCGAGAGGGGGCGGCGAGGGTTATACATGTGTGTTGTCCTCGCCTCCCTCTCCGTGACGCCGTCGTCTGCCGCCCCGTCTCGCGCTCTACCGCGACACCCTCTCCCACCCCTTCCTCGCCCCCTCCTTTTGCCACCGCCCTTTCGCCACCGCCACCGCCACCGCCCCCCTTCTTCACCTAATTAATTTGTTTTTACTACATGTTTTCAGGACTGACATAATGGCGGACGATAGAGCTGACCCGATTATGGACAACTATGATCCGGACGGTGAAGCACATATGTTCGGCATCATAAACGGCGATATTCAATATGTGCCGACCGGACAAGAAGAAGATGATGTCTCTTCTTATCTGAACCTTGACGGTGAAGATGAAGGGCGCCGTCAGCAAGATGATGCCGAACAAACGTCGATAAACGACGATCTTCAAATGGAAGTAGCAACCACCTCCGGCGCCGAGGTATATATATACATTGAGCCTCTGGTGATACAAACTAACTGATTTGAATAAATATGTGTGTACTAACGGGCGCGACTCTCTTTCTTATTTTAGCCCTCGGCCGGATCGTCGAAACAATCGAGTACGTCGTCAAAGCGTGGCGCAACCAAGACGATGAAACAAGGAGAAACATGCACCATCAAGGTTGTCGACAGTGCAACCGGCAGGCCGCTGGAGCCCCGCAAGAACGCCATCAAGTTTGTCAGCCAATGCGGAGCCGTTGTTAGAGACAACGTCTCGATCACCGTCCAGGAGTGGAATGAGCCAAAGAAGGCACGAATTGCTGGTTTCACTTTTGTCGATAAGAGAACAAAAAAAGATTGCTTCAAGAAGCTTATGGAACATTTCGTTCTACCTCCGGAATACAACAAATTCGATGAGGAGGGTAACAAGATTGAGGAAAACAAGGAGAGGAGGAGGCTAGTCAAACAGTTCGCTCTTCATAAGATGGCCGACGCATTCCGGAAATTCAAGCAAAATCTAAACCATGACTTTGTCAAGCAGAACAAGACTCCGGATTTCAAAGGACAATATGAGAAACTGAAACATGATTGGCCAGAATTTGTGAAGCAAAAGAAATCGGAGCAGTTCATTCAAATATCGAAAAAAATAAGGAAAATGCGGCTAAGAAGGAGTACAATCATATTATGGGGCCAGGAGGGTATCGCCTTTGGCAGCCTAGGTTGGAGAAGATGGAGAACGAGCTGAGGGCGCGAGGAATCCGTCCAGGTACGGAGGGATGGGACCCAAGGGCCAAAAGCTGGTGGTACGGGCATGGGGGAACGCTGAACCCGGAGACAGGGGAGTGTGTTTACCAGGGCAAAATAATGAAACCCACCCAAGCCCTTATTGACGCAATGAGGGATGCTCAAGAGGGGAAGATCAAGTTCAACAAAGAGAACGACGCACTGACAAAAGCCCTCGGGAATCCTGAACACGGAGGACGTGTACGAGGCATGGGGCACATTCCGTGGAAAATAGGGTTCCCCCAGAACGATGACCCGTACGGTTACAGAAGCCGTAAGAGAAAGATGGATCGGGAAGCAGATGTTGTGGCGCGGTTGGCATCGAAAATGGATGTGATGAAGAAAACCGTGAGTGTACTAGTAGCCGAAAGAGATGCAGCTTGGGCGCAGCATGAAGATAATCCAGCGGATCTCGATAGCCAGCAGCGGAGAAGCAGCGTGGCTTCCACGGAGGCCCCACCGGCTGGTGCAGATGCACCAACGATCGAAATTACTGCACCGGAGCCTCTGGTGGTCGAAATTACTGCACCGGAGCCTCCTCGCTACCCCGTGGACGATATAAAGGAGAGGAAAGAATGTCATATGTATTATCCTATCGGGAACATGTCCATGAAGGTAGCCATCGGCAGTGCTTTACCATGTTTACCTGGAGCACTCCACCACAACAACCCCATTCAAGATGGCTATGCTCGTGTCACGGTGGAGGACATAGTCCAAGGGTTTGAGGACCTGGAGATTGACATTGCTACACCTAAAGGGGAGAAAAGACTTGGAGATGTCAAGCGCCATTTCATTCTATGGCAAAAGAAGTTTATCAAGTTTCCAGGCGAGGCGCCAAGGACAACAAGTCCACCCCCCTACGGTGGTGGTGGTGGCGGTGGCGGCGGTGGTGGTGGTGGTGGTGGTGGCGGTTCACCTACACCTCCGTCACGTCAGCTGACGCCTCCCAGTCCACAACGTCCGGCGGGTGATCAGACGCCGCCCCCCAGTCCTCGTCCGGCGGGTGATCAGACGCCGCCCCCCAATCCACCTCCGGCAAAGAAGCAGAAGCAGTCCTGGATTATTAACCCGGACCCTTATGTACCTAAGACCACAAAGGTACCGGAGCCATCACTGAAGCCTTGGGAACGTAGTGCCGAGGAAACTGCCGCGGCCGCGGCTGCTGATCTTGAGAAATGGAAGGCGGACTGCAAGAAGAAAAGAGAGCCCGAGCCCAAGCCAGTATTTTCTGATGAGCAAAAGAAGTGGGCTAAGTCATTTTTGAGCACACCGTCCCAAGCCGCGAAGAATCTGCCTGAGGACTATGCACGTGAACTTCGTAGGCAGGCACTCATGTTGAAGGAGAAGAAAGGGCGGGCGGATGACCCCGATCCGGAACAAAGTAAACGAGTTGCCCAGCTCGGGGAACAAAGTAAACAATCGATTGCCCCGCTTATAGTGAAAGCCGCCGGTCCGGATGACCCCGATATCATAGCAGCTGCGGCAGCACTTGGATTGACTGCAACGAGTGCCAGAGAACAAGCGGCCAACTTAGGTATTACTCTTCGTGAATTGTTAGGCCTTGATGAGGCGCCAGTGAAGGAGGTAGTAATTACATATGTGAAGAATGGGCCTCTCGTCGAGCCTGCGCAGGAACAGGATCTACCTCCACAAATGAAAGGTCTGCTGAAATGGTACAAGGGTTACATAAAAAATAAAAACGCCAACGAATATATTTATGCGGAAGTTAGATATGAGCATCACTTCAAACATTACTATGTACAAATTCATCTGAGTGAATTGTTCCAGCTTTTCAATCTGCGCGAGCTCGACAAATCTATCATCAGTTGCTACGTTCTGTAAGTGATTTATTTCTACCCCATCTCGTTCATATTGCCTGCACTATATATATGTCCTAACTATATTGTTGTGTCCGCTATTATACATGCAGAATGAAGATTAAGGAATGCAGAGTAAGGAACATCCATGATGTTGGGTTCATTGACCCACACATCGTTAATGGATATGTGTTGCGGCATCACCCCGACGACATGGAGGCAGACCTGTGGCAGTTTCTTACAAAGCAGGAACTCAAAAGTGATATTCTATTTCCTTACCATTTTGGGTGAGTGTTTCTGTCTTGAGCACATTCTCTTTTGTTTACTCCATGCATGGTATGTGGCCGGCTAATCGATGAGTTATGCATGACATACTGTGCATGTATCGTGTCCGCAGGTTCCACTGGATTCTGCTAGTAATTAAAGTTGACACCTCAGAATGTCTCGTCCACGACTCTCTGAATATGGATCCAAAGCTTTGGGGCGACCTGAGAAAAATGCTGCAGAAGTAATTATTTTCATTCATTTGCGCTCTATATCGATCGGCCTATTTCGTTCATTTCCTAATATCAAGTAACTAATAACTCTCTTGTTCATTTAATTTTCTTTGCCTCGTAGGGTTTGGAGACGGTTCGTAGATACAAAGGTCGGTGAATTCAAAAAAGAGCTAGAATTCAAAAAGTCAAAGGCTAAGGATGCTGGGGATATTCAGCCAGCGGAGACCAATCTATGTGGATACTATGTCTGTGAGATGATCCGGAGATACACCTCTGAGCGGGTTCCGAGTGATACCAATGCTCAGAGGAATAACCTCCGGATGATGCTTAGTCCAGAAGCTCGCTTCCGACCACTTCAAGAGGAACTAGCTGGATGGTTCAGGAGGGAAGTCCTCCATCCTAAAGGAGAACACCATTACGAGGACGTAGAACTTTATATGCCTTAAATTATGTATGGAAACTTGTTCAAAATTGTATATGGTCATCTGATGATATTTAATATATACTGTATATTCCTCTTGAATTCTTTTTGGTTCTAATTTCAAATTTGTTTGAAATTGTACATTCATATGCATGTATGTAGTAGCGTAGAATATGTGAAACTCCTTCAAAATTAAAATAAAGCATAAAAGAAATAAAACAATACAAATTAAACAGAAAACAGGTTTAGGGGGGGCAGGTTTAGGGGGGGGGGCTAAAACCCTAAACCTGCGGCGGTCTTTAGTCGCGGTTGGCCAGAAGAACCGCGACTAAAAGTCCTCCGCCCCGACGGCCACCTGGCGCCCACGTGGACGGGCCTTTAGTCGCGGTTCTTAAGCAACCGCGACTAAAGGGTGGAGCCTTTAGTCCCGCCTGTTTGGTCGCAGTTGCGCAACCGCGACTAATGGCAGTTGCGAACCGCGACCAAAGGCCCTTTTTCCACCAGTGCCCCCCGATCAAGCCGCGGCGGCGCCGCCGCCCGCGCCACCCGGCTGTTGGGGAACGTAGTAATTTCAAAAAAATTCCTACGCATACACAGGATCATGGTGATGCATAGCAACGAGAGGGGAGAGTGTTGTCTACATACCCTCGTAGACGAAGCGGAAGCGTTGACGCAACGTAGAGGAAGTAGTCGTACGTCTTCCCGATCCGACCGATCCAAGCACCGTTACTCCGGCACCTCCGAGTTCTTGGCACACGTTCAGCTCGATGACGAACCCCTAGCTCCGATCCAGCAAAGCTTCGGGGGGAGTTCCGTCAGCACGACGGCGTGGTGACGATGATGATGTTCTACCGGCGCAGGGCTTCGCCTAAGAACTACAACGATATGACCGAGGTGGAATATGGTGGAGGGGGGCACCGCACACGGCTAAGGAACGGTCACGAAGATCAACTTGTGTGTCTATGGGGTGCCCCCTGCCCCCGTATATAAAGGAGTGGAGGAGGGGAGGGCCGGCCCTCTCTATGGCACGCCCTAGGGAGTCCTACTCCCACCGGGAGTAGGATTCCCCCCTTTCCTAGTCCAACTAGGAGTCCTTCCATGTAGTAGGAGTAGGAGACAAGGAAGGGGAAAAGAGAAGGGAAGGAAGGAGGGGCGCAGCCCCTCCCCCTAGTCCAATTCGGACAAGGCCTTGGGGGGGGGGGGGGGGGCGCGGCCTGCCCTAGGCAGCCCCTCTCCCTTTCCCGTATGGCCCAATAAGGCCCAATACTTCTCCCCCGTATTCTCGTAACTCCCCGGTACTTCGAAAAATACCCGAACCACTCAGAACCTTTTCGATGTCCGAATATAGTCGTCCAATATATCGATCTTTACGTCTCGACCATTTCGAGACTCCTCGTCATGTCCCCGATCTCATCCGGGACTCCGAACTCCTTCGGTACATCAAAACTCATAAACTCATAATATAACTGTCATCGAAACCTTAAGCGTGCGGACCCTACGGTTCGAGAATAATGTAGACATGACCGAGACACGTCTCCGGTCAATAACCAATAGCGGGACCTGGATGCCCATATTGGCTCCTACATATTCTACGAAGATCTTTATCGGTCAGACCGCATAACAACATACGTTGTTCCCTTTGTCATCGGTATGTTACTTGCCCGAGATTCGATCGTCGGTATCCAATACCTAGTTCAATCTCGTTACCGGCAAGTCTCTTTACTCGTTCCGTAATACATCATCTCGCAACTAACTCATTAGTTGCAATGCTTGCAAGGCTTAAGTGATGTGCATTACCGAGAGGGCCCAGAGATACCTCTCCGACAATCGGAGTGACAAATCCTAATCTCGAAATACGCCAACCCAACAAGTACCTTTGGAGACACCTGTAGAGCACCTTTATAATCACCCAGTTACGTTGTGACATTTGGTAGCACACAAAGTGTTCCTCCGGTAAACGGGAGTTGCATAATCTCATAGTCATAGGAACATGTATAAGTCATGAAGGAAGCAATAGCAACATACTTAAACGATCGAGTGCTAAGCTAACGGAATGGGTCATGTCAATCACATCATTCAACTAATGATGTGATCCCGTTAATCAAATAACAACTCTTTGTTCATGGTTAGGAAACATAATCATCTTTGATTAACGAGCTAGTCAAGTAGAGGCATACTAGTGACACTCTGTTTGTCTATGTATTCACACATGTATTATGTTTCCGGTTAATACAATTCTAGCATGAATAATAAACATTTATCATGATATAAGGAAATAAATAATAACTTTATTATTGCCTCTAGGGCATATTTCCTTCAGTCTCCCACTTGCACTAGAGTCAATAATCTAGATCACATCGTCATGTGATTTAACATCAATAGTTCACATCATCATGTGATTAACACCCATAGTTCACATCATCATGTGACCAACACTCAAAGGGTTTACTAGAGTCAGTAATCTAGTTCACATCTCTATGTGATTAACACCCAAAGAGTACTAAGGTGTGATCATGTTTTGCTTGTGAGAGAAGCTTAGTCAACGGGTCTGCGAAAATTTAGCTCCGTATGTATTTTGCAAATTTCTATGTCTACAATGCTCTGCACGGAGCTACTTTAGCTAATTGCGCTCAATTTCAATATGTATCTAGATTGAGACTTAGAGTCGTCTAGATTAGTCGTCTAGATTACGACGAAACTTTTTGTCACGTCCATAATCGAGAAGAATATCCTTATTTCACTAAGGATAATTTTGACCGATGTCCAGTGATCTACTCCTAGATCACTATTGTACTCCCTTGCCAAAATCAGTGTAGGGTATACAATAGATCTGGTACACAGCATGACATACTTTATAGAACCTATGGCCAAGGCATAGGGAATGACTTTCATTCTCTTTCTATCTTCTGCCGTGGTCGGGTTTTGAGTCTTACTCAATTTCACACCTTGTAACACATTCAAGAACTCTTTCTTTGACTGTTACATTTTGAACTACTTCAAAATCTTGTCAAGGTATGTACTCATTGAAAAAACTTATCAAGCGTCTTGATCTATCTCTATAGATCTTGATACTCAATATGTAAGCAGCTTCACCGAGGTCTTTCTTCGAAAAACTCCTTTCAAATACTCCTTTATGCTTCGCAGAATAATTCTACATTATTTCCGATCAACAATATGTCATTTACATATACTTATCAGAAATGTTGTAGTGCCCCCACTCACTTTCTTGTAAATACAGGCTTCACCGCAAGTCTGTATAAAACTATATGCTTTGATCAATTTATCAAAGCGTATATTCCAACTCCGAGATGCTTGCACCAGCCCATAGATGGATCGCTGGAGCTTGCATATTTTGTTAACACCTTTAGGATCGACAAAACCTTCTAGTTGCATCGTATACAACTCTTCTTTAATAAAACCATTAAGGAATGCAGTTTTGTTTATCCATTTGCCGGATTTCATAAAATACGACAATTGCTAACATGATTCGGACAGACTTAAGCATAGATACGAGTGAGAAACTCTCATCGTAGTCAACACCTTGAACTTGTCGAAAACCTTTTGCGACAATTCTAGCTTTGTAGATAGTAACACTACTATCAGCGTCCGTCTTCCTCTTGAAGATCCATTTATTTTCTATGGCTTGCCGATCATCAGGCAAATCCATCAAAGTCCATACTTTGTTCTCATACATGGATCATATCTCAGATTTCATGACCTCAAACCATTTCGCGGAACCTGGGCTCATCATCGCTTCCTCATAGTTCGTAAGTTCGTCATGGTCTAGTAACATGACTTCCAGAACAGGATTAACGTACCACTCTGGTGCGGATCTCACTCTGGTTTACCTACGAGATTCGGTAGTAACTTGATCTGAAGTTACATGATCATCATCATTAGCTTCCTCACTAATTGGTATAGTAGTCACAAGAACAGATTTCTGTGATGAACTACTTTCCAATAAGGGAGCAGGTACAATTACCTCATCAAGTTCTACTTTCCTCCCACTCACTTCTTTCGGGAGAAACTTCTTCTCTAGAAAGTATCCATTCTCAGCAACGAATGTCTTGCCTTTTGGATCTGTGATAGAAGGTGTACCCAACTGTCTCCTTTGGGTATCCTATGAAGACACATTTCTCCGATTTGGGTTTGAGCTTATCATCATGAAACCTTTTCTTATAAGCATCGCAACCCCAAACTTTAAGAAACGACAACTTTGGTTTCTTGACAAACCATAGTTCATATTGTGTCGTCTCAACGGACTTAGATGGTGTCCCTTTTAAACGTGAATGGAGCTGTCTCTAATGCATGATCCCAAAACGATATTGGTAAATCGGTAAGAAACATCATAGATTGTACTATATCCAATAAAGTACAGTTATGACGTTCGGATACACCATTATGCTGTGGTGTTCCAGGTGGCATGAATTTGTGAAACTATTCCATATTGTTTTAATTGAAGTCCAAACTCGTAACTCAAATATTCTCCTCCACGATCATATAGTAGAATTTTTTATTTTCTTGTTACGATGATTTTCCACTTCACTCTGAAATTCTTTGAACTTTTCAAATGTTTCAGACTTGTGTTTCATCAAGTAGATATACCTATATCTGCTCAAATCATCTGTGAAGGTCAGAAAATAATGATACTTGTCGCGAGCCTCAACACTCATCGGATCGCATACATCAGTATGTATTATTTCCAACAAGTCAGTTTCTCGCTCCATTGTTCCGGAGAACGGAGTTTTAGTCATCTTGCCCATAAGGCATGGTACGCAAGCATCAAGTGATTCATAATCAAGTGATTCCAAAATCCCATCAGCATGGAGTTTCTTCATGCGCTTTACACCAATATGACCTAAACGGCAGTGCCACAGATAAGTTGCACTATCATTATTAACTTTGCATCTTTTTGGCTTCAATATTATGAATATGTGTATCACTACGATCAAGATCCAACAAACCACTTTTGTTGGGTGTATGACCATAGAAGGTTTTATTCATGTAAACAGAACAACAATTGTTCTCTAACTTAAATGAATAACCGTATTGCAATAAACATGATCAAATCATATTTATGCTCAACGCAAACACCAAATAACACTTATTTAGGTTCAACACTAATCCCGAAAGTATAGGGAAGTGTGCGATGATGATCATATCAATCTTGGAACTACTTCCAACACACATCGTCACTTCACCCTTAACTAGTTTCTGTTTATTCTGCAACTCCCGTTTCAAGTTACTAATCTTAGCAACTGAACTAGCATCAAATACTGAGGGGTTGCTATAAACACTAGTAAAGTACACATCAATAACATGTATATCAAATATACTTATGTTTACTTTGCCATCCTTATTATCCGCCAATCACTTGGGGTAGTTCCGCTTCCAGTGACCAGTCCCTTTGCAGTAGAAACACTTAGTCTCAGGCTTAGGACCAGACTTGGGCTTCTTCACTTAAGTAGCAACTTGATTGCTGTTTTTCTTGAGGTTCCCCTTCTTCTTCCCTTTGCCCTTTTCTTGAAACTAGTGATCTTGTCAACCATCAACACTTGATGTTTTTCTTGATTTCTACCTTCGTTGATTTCAGCATCACGAAGAGCTTGGGAATTACTTTCGTCATCCCTTGCATATTATAGTTCATCATGAAGTTCTACTAACTTGGTGATGGTGACTAGAGAATTCTGTCAATCACTATCTTATCTGGAAGATTAACTCCCACTTGATTCAAGCGATTGTAGTACCCAGACAATCTGAGCACATGCTCACTAGTTGAGCGATTCTCCTCCATCTTTTAGCTATAGAACTTGTTGGAGACTTCATATCTCTCAACTCGGGTATTTGCTTGAAATATTAACTTCAACTCCTGGAACATCTCATATGGTCCATGACGTTCAAAACGTCTTTGAAGTCCTGATTCTAAGCCGTTAAGCATGGTGCACTAAACTATTAAGTAGTCATCATATTGAGCTAGCAAAACGTTCATAACGTCTGCATCTGCTCCTGCAATAGGTCCGTCACCTAGCGGTGCATCAAGGACATAATTCTTCTGTGCAGCAATGAGGATAAACCACAGATCACGGATCCAATCCGCATCATTGCTACTAACATCTTTCAACACAATTTTCTCTAGGAACATATCAAAATTAACATATGAAAGCAACAACGCGAGCTATTGATCTATAACATAGAAATGTTAATACTACCAGGACTAAGTTCATGATAAGTTAAAGTTCAGTTAATCATATTACTTAAGAACTCCCACTTAGATAGACATCCCTCTAATCATCTAAGTGATCACGTGATCCAAATCAACTAAACCATAACCGATCATCACGTGAAATGGAGTAGTTTTCAATGGTGAACATCACTATGTTGATCATATCTACTATATGATTCACGCTCGACCTTTCGGTCTCCGTGTTCCGAGGCCTTATCTGTATATGCTAGGCTCGTCAAGTATAACCCGAGTATTCTGCGTGTGCAAAAACTGGCTTGCACCCGTTGTAGATGGACGTAGAGCTTATCACACCCGATCATCACGTGGTGTCTGGGCACGACGAACTTTGGCAACGGTGCATACTCAGGGAGAACACTTCTTGATAATTTGTGAGAGATCATCTTAAAATGCTACCGTCAATATAAGTGATATGATATAGCCATCATCATCTTCGTGCTTGTGATCTCCATCTCCGAAGCACCGTCATGATCACCATCGTCACCGGCGCGACACCTTGATCTCCATCGTAGCATCGTTGTCATCTCGCCAATCTTATGCTTCTACGACTATCGCTACCGCTTAGTGATAAAGTAAAGCATTACAGGGCGATTGCATTGCATACAATAAAGCGACAACCATATGGCCCCTGCCAGTTGTCGATAACTCGGTTACAAAACATGATCATCTCATACAATAAAATTTAGCATCATGTCTTGACCATATCACATCACAACATGCCCTGCAAAAACAAGTTAGACGTCCTCTACTTTGTTGTTGCAAATTTTACGTGGCTGCTACGGGCTTAGCAAGAACCAATCTCACCTACGCATCAAAACCACAACGATAGTTTGTCAAATAGACTCCGTTTTAACCTTCGCAAGGACCGGGCGTAGCCATACTCGGTTCAACTAAAGCTGGAGAAACTGACACCCGCCAGCCACCTGTGTGCAAAGCACGGCGGTAGAACCAGTCTCGCGTAAGCGTATGCGTAATGTCGGTCCGGGCCGCTTCATCCAACAATACCGCCGAACCAAAGTATGACATGCTGGTAGGCAGTATGACTTGTATCGTCCACAACTCACTTGTGTTCTACTCGTGCATATAACATCAAACCATAAAAACCTAGGCTCGGATGCCACTGTTGGGGAACGTAGTAATTTCAAAAAATTCCTACGCATACACAGGATCATGGTGATGCATAGCAACGAGAGGGGAGAGTGTTGTCTACGTACCCTCGTAGACCGAAGCGGAAGCATTGACGCAACGTAGAGGAAGTAGTCGTACGTCTTCCCGATCCGACCGATCCAAGCACCGTTACTCCGGCACCTCGGAGTTCTTGGCACACGTTCAGCTCGATGACGCACCCCTAGCTCCGATCCAGCAAAGCTTCGGGGGGAGTTCCGTCAGCACGACGGCGTGGTGACGATGATGATGTTCTACCGGCGCAGGGCTTCGCCTAAGCACTACAACGATATGACCGAGGTGGAATATGGTGGAGGGGGGCACCGCACACGGCTAAGGAACGATCACGAAGATCAACTTGTGTGTCTATGGGGTGCCCCCTGCCCCCGTATATAAAGGAGTGGAGGAGGGGAGGGCCGGCCCTCTCTATGGCGCGCCCTAGGGAGTCCTACTCCCACCGGGAGTAGGATTCCCCCCTTTCCTAGTCCAACTAGGAGTCCTTCCATGTAGTAGGAGTAGGAGACAAGGAAGGGGAAAAGAGAAGGGAAGGAAGGAGGGGGCGCAGCCCCTCCCCCTAGTCCAATTCGGACTAGGCCTTGGGGAGGGGGGGGGCGCGCGGCCTGCCCTAGGCAGCCCCTCTCCCTTTCCCGTATGGCCCAATAAGGCCCAATACTTCTCGCCCATATTCTCGTAACTCCCCGGTACTCCGAAAAATACCCGAACCACTCAGAACCTTTCCGATGTCCGAATATAGTCGTCCAATATATCGATCTTTACGTCTCGACCATTTCGAGACTCCTCGTCATGTCCCCGATCTCATCCGGGACTCCGAACTCCTTCGGTACATCAAAACTCATAAACTCATAATATAATTGTCATCGAAACCTTAAGCGTGCGGACCCTACGGTTCGAGAATAATGTAGACATGACCGAGACACGTCTCCGGTCAATAACGAATAGCGGGACCTGGATGCCCATATTGGCTCCTACATATTCTACGAAGATCTTTATTGGTCAGACCGCATAACAACATACGTTGTTCCCTTTGTCATCGGTATGTTACTTGCCCGAGATTCGATCGTCGGTATCCAATACCTAGTTCAATCTCGTTACCGGCAAGTCTCTTTACTCGTTTCGTAATACATCATCTCGCAAATAACTCATTAGTTGCAATGCTTGCAAGGCTTAAGTGATGTGCATTACCGAGAGGGCCCACAGATACCTCTCCGACAATCGGAGTGACAAATCCTAATCTCGAAATACGCCAACCCAACAAGTACCTTTGGAGACACCTGTAGAGCACCTTTATAATCACCCAGTTACGTTGTGACGTTTGATAGCACACAATGTGTTCCTCCAGTAAACGGGAGTTGCATAATCTCATAGTCATAGGAACATGTATAAGTCATGAAGAAAGCAATAGCAACATACTTAAACGATCGAGTGCTAAGCTAACGGAATGGGTCATGTCAATCACATCATTCAACTAATGATGTGATCCCGTTAATCAAATAACAACTCTTTGTTCATGGTTAGGAAACATAATCATCTTTGATTAACGAGCTAGTCAAGTAGAGGCATACTAGTGACACTCTGTTTGTCTATGTATTCACACATGTATTATGTTTCCGGTTAATACAATTCTAGCATGAATAATAAACATTTATCATGATATAAGGAAATAAATAATAACTTTATTATTGCCTCTAGGGCATATTTCCTTCAGTCTCCCACTTGCACTAGAGTCAATAATCTAGATCACATCGTCATGTGATTTAACATCAATAGTTCACATCATCATGTGATTAACACCCATAGTTCACATCATCATGTGACCAACACTCAAAGGGTTTACTAGAGTCAGTAATCTAGTTCACATCTCTAAAGGGCAAGCTCGGACTCTCGCGTCTTCGAGTCAAGCTCCAAAGTCTCGTGCTTCTTCACAAGAGCCTGGAGCTCTTGCTGCACCTCGCCCACCCGTGCCTCTTATTTCTCCCGCTCGGTGCGCTCCTTGGCCGCTTTGTTTTCGGCCTCGGACAGCGCTTTCTTCAGGGTCGTCAATTCGATCGTAGCCCCTAGCACATCCATGATGATCCTATCATTTTGCAACCACATCTTTTATATATATATATACAGACAAGGTATTATTTACCTTTGTTCTCCTCGAGCTGCCTCTTGGCAAGGCCGAGCTCTTCCTCGGACCGCTCGAGGTTCTGCTTCAGTACGGCGACCTCCGCAGTCAGTGCGGCAGAGGTCAGCAGCGAAGCCTGCATACACATATAGACATACTTGTATTAGACTCCTGCAGATATTATTTGATCCTCTATTTGGCTTTTCTTTGTGAACACCAAACAGAGCATCAGGGGCTACTGTCTATGCGGTAATATTTTCATGATATAATAAACATTTATCATGATATAAGGAAATAAATAATAACTTTATTATTGCCTCTACGGCCTATTTCCTTCACCGGCGACCGTTCCGACGCTTCCCCGGGCTATCCCCGCGCCGCGGCGGCTTCCTTCGCCCCCCTCTAGTCACCGCCGCCCCTCGCGCGCGGCCATCCTTCGACGATCAGCGCAGGGGCGCTCGCTGCCGCTCGGCGCCTGCAAGGTGTTCGACAAAACGCCTGCAAGGTATGTATTGCTCAAACTCCATGAATTTGGTGCATGTTGATTGTAGTTTTTATAGCATAGTATTGAACATTGTAGATGAGTTCGTCGTATGATTCTTCTGAAGAAGAATTTGTTATGGAAGAGCAGGAGGATCTTGCAATGATCCTAGCTATGTACACCAATAAAAACCGAAGCACGGTGGTTCGGTTATGGTGAAGGATATATGCCCTAGAGGCAATAATAAAGTTGTTATTTATATTTCCTTATATCATGATAAATGTTTATTATACATGCTAGAATTGTATTAACCGGAAACTTAGTACATGTGTGAATACATAGAAAAACAGAGTGTCACTAGTATGCCTCTACTTGACTAGCTCGTTGAATCAAAGATGGTTAAGTTTTCTAGCCATAGACATGAGTTGTCATTTGATTAACAGGATCACATCATTAGAGAATGATGTGATTGATTTGACCCATTCTGTTAGCTTAGCACTTGATCGTTTAGTATGTTGCTATTGCTTTCTTCATGACTTATACATGTTCCTATGACTATGAGATTATGCAACTCCCGAATACCGGAGGAACACCTTGTGTGCTATCAAACGTCACAACGTAACTGGGTGATTATAAAGATGCTCTACAGGTGTCTCCGAAGGTGTTTGTTGGGTTGGCATAGATTGAGATTAGGATTTGTCACTCCGAGTATAGGAGAGATATCTCTGGGCCCTCTCGGTAATGCACATCACTATAAGCCTTGCAAGCAATGTAACTAATGAGTTAGTCGCGGGATGATGCATTACGAAACGAGTAAAGAGACTTGCTGGTAATGATAACTAGGTATTGAGATACCGACGATCGAATTTCGGGCAAGTAACATACGGATGACAAAGGGAACAACGTATGTTGTTATGCGGTTTGACCGATAAAGATCTTCGTAGAATATGTAGGAGCCAATATGAGCATCCAGGTTCCGCTGTTAGTTATTGACCGGAGATGAGCCTCGGTCATGTCTACATAGTTCTCGAACCCGTAGGGTCCGCACGCTTAACGTTCGATGACGATCGGTATTATGAGTTTATGTGTTTTGATGTACCGAAGGTTGTTCGGAGTCTCGGATGAGATCAGGGACATGAAGAGGATGTATCGAAATGTTCCAGACGTAAAGATCGATATATTGGAAGGCTATATTCGGACATCGGAAAGGTTTTGAGTGGATCGGGTATTTATCGGAGTATCGGAGAGTTACGGGAATTCGCCGGGGAGTATATTGGCCTTATTGGGCTTTAGGGGAGAGAGAGAGGGGCTGCCTAGGGCAGGCCGCGCCCCTCCCCCCCAAGGCCTAGTCCGAATTGGACTAGGGGGAGGGGCGGCGCCCCCTCCTTCCTTCTCTTCTCTCTTCCCCTTCCTTCTCTCCTACTCCTACTACTTGGAAGGGGGGAATCCTACTCCCGGTGGGAGTAGGACTCCCCAGGGCGTGCCATAGTAGAGGGCCGGCCCTCCCCCTCCTCCACTCCTTTATATACGAGGGAGGGGGGCACCCCATAGACACACAAGTTGATCATTGATCTCTTAGCCATGTGCGGTGCCCCCTTCCACCATAATCCACCTCAGTCATATCATCGTAGTGCTTAGGCGAAGCCTGCGCCGGTAGCTTCATCATCACTGTCATCACGCCGTCGTGCTGACGAAGCTCTCCTTCGAAGCTCTACTGGATCGTGAGTTTGTGGGACGTCACCGAGCTGAACGTGTGCAGATCGCGGAGGTGCCGTATGTTTGGTACTAGGATCGATCAATCGTGAAGACGACCGGCTAGATTTTGGGATCAAAAGATACTTTGGTACATCATACACGCTTGTGTGATCATGCACAACATGATCATCGAGAATGAGCGTGGCCAAGATGTAGACTACTCTCAGTATGAGCTTTTGGGACATCCCATGCGAGTGCGACGGAGGGCTGAAAGGGTGGCCCGTTTTGTTGCCTCCTATTATGTCATCCGACGTCCCGCGGCGCATGATGATCTTCAGAAGGATCTCATTGAAGAGTGATGGGTTTGGAATGGGCGACAAAGAGCATCATAATTTGTGCGTTTGATGTTGTATTCTTGAACTATTTGTTGTATTGTTGAACTATTTGTTGTATTGAACGATAAACTATTTGTTTGAGTTGTAATAACGAAATTAAACTATTTATTTTGTTTGTGTTTGATCTTTTTGCTTGTGTTTGAAATGCATAAAAGTTGTTTGTGCGAGTGTCGCGCGTGCTGCTGGAGCTGCGCGCGCTGCTGGAGCTGCGCGCGCTGCATTTTAGCGTGGCTGCTGGAGTCAGCGTTGCCCGCCGCGTCAAATCAGACGATGGACGTGTGGTAAAGTAATTTTTAAGGCGCGGCGCGTTAGACGGCTGTTGAAGATGCTTTAAAATACTTATATTTAGAAACCGATAGCGAAGCTAGTAGGAGCTTAACCATGCCGAGTTGCCGACCACCAAGTCAAAGAATTCCAGACATGATCGCTGTACTGCACTGCAGCATCCCCACAGCGACCTACAGCCGAACATCAGAAGCAGGCATCAGCTAAGCATGAAAAGGCTCACTGGGACTCGGTCGCTGCATCACAGGGAAGCAAGAGAACATTGCGTGGTCCGTGACCGATCGCCTTCGCCTTCGCCTTCGTTCGACTCTCCTCTCGCGGTTGCTGTAGCAGGCTGCCTTTTGCGTTTCAATGTTGTTCCATTCACTGATCACTCTGACTTTGGGGCTGTTGATTACGAGAGAGCGTCACGAGCATCAAATGAGAGTGGTGCATCTTGGCCGACAGAGTCCCTGACCCACCAAACCCTCATTTTGTTACTTGGGGATAAACTCGGTTTTATCACTTCCTAGATTACTTATCGCTTAAATGAATGTATTTACATGCTTGTAAATACATCCATTTGAACAACGAGTAATTCCGGTCGAGGGAATAGTAGCAAGCATCGTACTTACGTATAGCCATCCGTCCGCCCATAACGAGCAACTCAGAGTCAGAATCAAAACAGCTCACAACATCTATAGCCGTGATGTGCTAATTTGGGCGCGTCCGCGGGCACCGACTCCCCATGCCTCATATTTTTCTCTCCACATGCGCATATCACATATCAGGCACCCTATATCCATACTATACTTTACGTGTTCAAACAATGCGCAACAAAATCGGCTGCAAACGAACAACAAAATCTACTCAAACGGACATAATAAACGAGCTTCGCATCATCCAAAAGATCTGAGTTCGCCGTCGGAGAAGTTCTTAAACATCAACAACTAAAAACGGTATAAACATTGGAGGAGCGGGATCACCATTTCCGGGGGGGGGGGGGGGCCTTTGTCTTTCCGGTCACCGGCGCAGCTGTAGGCGTTTGCAGCTGCTGGAGGATCTTGGTGGTCGTGGGAGGAGGTGGAGCTGTCGCGGTCGCTGTCGTCGGAGTCGGGGGAAGAAAGAACGATCAACCCCTTCATTTGGCGGACGGCCTTGTCCTTCTACAGCTTCAGCTTGGCGAGCTGAGCCGCCTCCGCCGCTTCGTCCTTCGCCTCCCGCTCCGACTACTCTATGGCTAGCCGGAGCGTCTTCGTGTTCTTCCGCCAGAGGCGGTGAGCATTGGTCTCCGTCGTCATGAGCCGCTGGTAGACCCACGCGAGGAGCCGTTGGTCCTCATCGGGCTCCGCCGGCATCCTGCGACGACGACGCATGGACCGCTCCGCCGCCTCCCTCTCCCTTGCCCGCTACCTCTTGCGACGGGCGGCGCACGCCTCTGATTCCGGAGTGCGTGTGCGGGCCAGTGGCACGAACACTAGCAACCACCACTGCTCGCACAGAGGAGCGGCCCATGGGGGAAGGGGACGGCGCGGAGGCGATGCGGACCGTGTTGTCCTGCCAATGCTAAGTGCGCTCTTGGGGGAGGGGGGGTCTAGCTCCGGCGTCCGTGTTACGTTGGCGTGGGAGCTGGGGCGACGTTGCAGATCCGGAGCTGCCCCCGATCTCCACCTTGGACCGCTCCAAGGTAATGCAGAGGCCCATCTCCTCGTCGGAGTCGAGGTCAAAGATGGAGTAGCTGTCGGAGTTGGACATCGCGCAAGATTGGATTGGAATCCAAGAGGGGAGAGGATATGACGGAGCGAGAGAGGCGAGTGAAGTGATCTAGGGCTCGGAGCTGCAAGCCGGATTGGGGATTTTGTGGGACACCTGTGGAGTCGATGGTGGGCCGGGCATGTCAGATGGACACGCCCGGGCGTGCCCGGGCCACCCCATATCCGCCCTAGATTTGGGCTGGATATGAGGGGCGCCGGACAGGCCAGGCGTTTGAGCTCGGTTTGATGCGTCCGGTGGATCAATTTTTTGTGATCGCTAAGTGACCAGTCCGCCTGTCCGGTCTTTTGAGATGCATTTGGGAGGCCCGGTTGTAGATGCTCTAAAGAGGCAACCAAATTAGACAACCGGTCATGAGCCATGAACCACGCACGCATGCATCTTCTCTAGATGGCCAGTCTTGAAACGATCGATCATTAGTCATGGAGGCAATCGGGTAAATGTTCATGGATCATGAGTATGTACATATTCACTTCTCTCTCTAGATGGTCAGTCATGAGTGAGTGGACCATGGGGAGCCGGACGTTCTGCGCAACATGACACGGGAGGTAGGTTCTGGTCGGTCGCAGAGTTGCTGTAGCGCAGTACAGAGATGTCAGCTCGTGTCATTGTTGTGTGGCCATGGCACTTGGTCCCGGCCGTGCATGCATGACCACCTCTTTGACTTGGGCAAGCATCCGAATGATCGGCTGGCTGGCACTGCCATGCGTCTCGCTAGCAACGGTCCTACTACGTACTACGACGTGCCCAATTCAGATGCATAATTGGCAATCATGTCCGTTTTCCTTCAATTATTAATTGAATTTACCGTGAAAGTACAATGTCATTTTCCTTGATGATTAATTCAGCAAACAGTGCAATCATTAAGAAACTCGATCGTGCTGTGGATGAGGATGGTCCACCACATTGATTTCGTTTTTTTTTTCAAAATGCGTGGGAGATTATCTTGTCAAGTGTGTGGCTACGTGTCAACTTTGCACTGTTGCTTGAGATAATCTTGTTTTTTTTTTTTGAACAAAGCAAGGCACCCAGAGGGTGCCCAATTTCATTCCAGCATTGACCATAGTACATGAGATATTACATTGGCCTAAAGATTAGAAGAGGAGAACAGCCAAAACAGAGTTGCTGGAGGAAGAAGCAAAGATAGGTTGAAAGAAGATCAACCAGATGAACATCTATTCCCCTTTTATCTTGGAACGCAAAATTGTTTCCCAGCATGAAAAGGAACTAGGATAACTGGATAAGTGTGAACGAACTGTCTCTAGACGACAAACGAGTACTTTTGCAGTTGCTTCATGCACCAACCTTTCAACGGGACCATCGGATGAATTGTCCACTACGATCTAGACGTCTGATTTCAATACTTCCTCCGTTCCTAAATATATTTTTTAGAGATTTCAATGTGAATTACAAACAAAGCAAAATGAGTGAATCTACACTCTAAAATATGTCTATATACATTCATATGTATTTTTTATTAAAATCTTTAAAAAGAACTATATTTAGAAACGGAGGGAGCAATAAGATCCAGTTACAAATTTGGTTTACGGCGCGTTGAGTTTCTTTATAATTTCAGGCACACACAACTTACACACATGGTCCGTCGGAATAAAAAACTACACATAGGGTGGAAAGTAAGTATCACAATTACAATACAGATCCTCAATAACATATACTCCCTTCGTCCGAAAAAGGTTGTCCCAACCTTGTCTCTCAAATGGATATATACAATAACTTTGAAGAGTCTAATTTAACGAATGAATGCATAAAAGGGTCTTTTGATCGAGATACAACTCATAACAGAAAGCCAAGTATACTTTTTTAGAGAAAAGGCTCAGCCCGAGCCTGAAGTAGGCTCGGACCTAACCCAAATTTGAATTAACAAAGCAAGTATACTTAGAATGGTAAAAAACAGAAATGCCATAAAAATGCTTAAAGAAAAGTAAATTGCGTTCATATCTCAGCTCAAACCACTGTTGGAGGTGTAACCAATCTAGAGTTGTGCTTCAACCAAAGATTACCTGCGTCCCAAATGTTACAGTTTGATTTGCATCATCTAGGGGGAAAGAGTAAATTATGCAAGGTGAGTACACAGTTGTACTCGCAAGACTTACATCAGATATATGGATTTATCTGCATATGCACCAAGCGTTCTATAGAGACACGCTACAACTGGCGTCTATCAGAGATAATGTAAGAGAGCGCATAATGAAAAGAGATCGCATATAAATCATTAGTCCTACCGCCAAACATAACACAACCTTGCATTCCCCTTTGGACCACCCACGAAGAAGAATCCCCAAGACACTCACATGGTTGACAAGTTTTATTTATTAAGGTTGAAGTTGTATTATAGTCTAAAATCTATAGAGATTAAGGTGGAGAAAATTTTGCAATTATTAGTTGAAGTTGTTCAATGATCAAGTATATAATGTCCAATTCGTCCCTAACTGCGGACTGACTATTCATATAAATTTAACCCTGCAGGGGTGTACCATTGTTAAACGTAACCTGACTATCACTCGTAATGTGTACGTTGTAACACATACCCCATGGAGGATCACACCCGCATTTCAGAGTGACGGCAGAGGAAGATAGCCATGAACACTTTTACGGTGCTGCAAAACGAGTCCAAGGAGCCAGGTAACTGGGTTGTACCCAAATCGAGAGTCCGGCCGTAGCTCTAAGCCGGACCCAGCCTTTGTGTGTTGGGCCTTGATCGTCTAGACCCCATCAGGAATAACCTCGTGCCACACCATAATTCTTATATGTTTGTCCTGGGAGCCCAACCAACCATCATCATCGTAAATAATATAATAACATGAAATAGCATGTAATGTGTGTATGCCAAACGGAAATCGAAACTATGCTTGGCTACATGGACAAGTACATGTATACTACTGAAAGACAACCTGAACATAGGTTCTAAATCAAACAAGCAAGTCGTACTATGATAAGTAATACCAAGGGGTACAAAATCAGGCCATGCAGAAGGAATAGGCATCGATCCACTAAAGCATCATAAAATTCTAGTGCAAGAAGAAGGGAGATGGCATGGATAAGTCATGATCAAGGGGGGTTGCTTGTTTTCAGTTCGAGCAGGCGGTTGCGGCAAGTCAGCCACCGGTGTGAAATCAGAAGACAAATCACAAGCGTGCACGTAAGAGGAGTCGCCATTGGAATCTATTGGTAATAAGCAAACCGGCAAGAAAATATAAGCAATCATAAGTAACCAGTGAAATGCACAATCAAATGATGCATGCCATTTTAATATGCTGGAATTAAAGCTGTAACTAGCCTATCCGATTTAAGTGAAGTTGGAAAACATAAGACAATAGTTTTCCAAAAGAAGTTCATATGCATATAAAAGTTAAAGTGGAATTACCACAGAACAGAAGGTTAAAGTTTTTCTTTTTCTTTTTTGACATGCATGATAATGTCATGGTTTCTTCTTGGACTTCTTAGAAGTAACTAGATTGCTTATGTTTTATGTTTTTGTTTCATTGTTTCAATGCTTTCTAAGAGATAATTAGTCTAGTATAATTGAAATCAGAGAATGAGCTCTTTTTTTCACTAAGGCACACAGAAAATTTCAGACATTTTTGTTGAAATTTTGAACCTTTGTGGCCACAACATCCCTTGTCTCGCCAATGCAACATTCTAGCCATAATGTAAGGAGTATGTCTACCGAGTAGAAGAGAGGAAAGGCTTCTCACAGAGGTGAAGATTGTAAAAGTGAAAGTCGTATACTTGACATTGGTGCTCGCATTTGATAGGGATGAGTGTATGTGCGTATGTATGAGCGTATGCGTCTATACTTTGTTAAAAAAAGTGTATATAGAAGATGATTAGAAACGAATTAGTGCCTTCGCTCTACGAATGTCGACTTCCGGCTTAATTCCCTATGGTGAGGATATTTCAAGAGCTGAGACTTGATTTTTCTGGCTTCAGGTAGGATATTATTCTTCACATTCTACTCACTAGTACAGATGAGGTGCGCTCACGCTCACGTCTTGCCAGGCCCAGCGATCTCTCCGGTTTTGACGCGGGACGCCATGCCGAGACCGACGTCGATCGACACACAGAGCGGCGGCAGCCGACCTCTCGCCCGCGGGCGCGACACCTGTGACCCGCGGCGCCGGTGGTTCCATTTCCTGATTTCCATCGCAGCCTCGTCGTCTCGTCTCTCTCGTCCTCATCGGGTAAATGCGGTCCAAGAGGAGCCCATGTGAGGCCGCGTCTGTGCTGGTGACTCGGTGTCGGGGCAAAAAGCCTTCTTTTGGCCCTGTCCGGCGCTGCACCTGGCCCGACGGCGACGCGACGGTGACCCGGGGCGACGACTGCTTCACCATTCCCGGCGCGCGCGAGGGGACGGCCGCCGGCCGTCGCCCGGAGCGACACGTAGGCGCGTGCGCGACGGCGACGTCCCGCGGCGTACGGGTGTGCGATCCCTGCTCGACCGGTGCCAAGTGTCCAAGCTTCTAGAAATTGCCCTGCGCCCATGTACCCGCGTACAAATTTGGTCGAGGAATCGATCGTCCTGTGTGTATGCATGGCATTGGCATGCATGGAACGCCTACCAAGCTCCCACAGCCCACAAGGCCGGCCACAAGTGGGGTGTAGGAACACAAATGTCGTTCCCTGTGAATGACTCGGTGATGACGCCGGCCCGTGCTGATCGATCGTGCCGACAAGTTGGCGACGTGGGTGGCATCCGGCCTACGAACGGGGCGGACGCACAACCTTGGATCAACGGGTGGCTTCAAATTCACGGACCGTTAACAACATGGCTTAACTGGAAACTGTACATGAACGACCGGGCGGCCTGTGCATGGCTGACCGAACTAGGAACTCTGCCGACCTCAAGGTCAAAGAATCCCAGACCGGATCGCTGCATCCCACAGCGGCAGTAGCAGCAGAGCTAGCAGAGATCGAAAGGTTCACTCGGACTAGGTCGCTGCATCACATGAATCAAACATCATCGCGTGGCCACCGTACTCCTTGATCGCCTTCGCCATTTGACTTCGGCGTTCACGCGCGGTTGCTGTAGCAACTAGCAAGGCTGCCTTTTGCGTTTCAATGCTAGCTGCTGCTTCATTCACTCTGATCGGGACGAGAGACCGTCACGATGAGTATCTAAGAGCATCTACAACCGGGCACCTTAAACCCGCCTCATACTTCAGGCTGGTCGGCACCGAAACCCTATTATCCATATTTTCCTTCGCCAGTCCATTGCCGCCGTTACTTTTCACTCCACCCGTCTGCCTAATAGCCGTGCCCCCACGCTGCCGGGTGAGGAGTGAGCCATTTCTGACGCCGGAGCGCCGGCTCGGGCTCCTTGAGCAGATCCTGGCAAGGCGCGAAGTCCGGATCGCCGCGGGGCTACCTCCGGATGCAGTGGATCCGGAGTAGGTGTTGAAGGAGGAGGTGGAGGAAGAGGAGGATGTGGAGGAGGAGGATGTGGGGGACGCTGGCGACGCGGATCTGCAGGCGGAGCAGCAGACCATCCTCGACTGCGGAGGCCATATGCCGTCGCCGGAAGGAGATGGAGGCACAGCAGGTCGCGGAGGATGCGGAGATGCTCGCCTACATGGATGAGGTCGAGCAGGAGGAGGATGAGCCGGAGCCCTCCTACCCTTCCGTCGAGCCGGTGCCCGGCACCGTCGTCATGGATATCTCCGACGAAGAAGAGTAGCTAGGGTAGTACGTAGTATATAGCACGTAGGATTTCTTTTGCAGGCTTTATATGAATTTAGGGGTTGAAATATAACAGAGTCGGATGCAGAGTGGCTAATTTAAGGCGTGACCGGTCATTGTCCACGGACGCGCTCGGTCGCGTTTGCGGGCGTCTGAGAGGCCGGATTTGCAAAGTCCGATGCTCTAACATTCTTTGTGGGACGGGACGGACTGACTGACTGACCCACCTGGCCATGCTTTTGTTTCCTTTGGGTGTCACCACGTACCTTTTTTTACGGCTATATATCATCACGTAGTACCTAGCACAACTAGACAAGTAGTTACACATGCTACACTTCCTAGCATCATGTGCACAAACAAACGGAACGGGCGACGGATCACCAAATCATGGGAATGAGCCACGTATGCATGCATCTTTTCTAGATGGCCAGTCCTGAAACTGAAACGATGGATCATGAGTCATGGAGGCAGATGCTCATGGGTCAAGCTCACCTCTCTAGACTAGATGGTCAGTCATGAGTGGACCATGGGGTGCCGGATGATCGGCGCAACATGACACGGGAGGTAGGTTATGGTCGGTAGCCGGGCTGCTGTAGCGTACAGAGATGTCAGCTCATGTGTTGTGTCCATGGCCCGGGAGGCTCACACCCTTGGTCCCAGCCGTGCATGCATGGCCACCCTTTGACTTGGGCAAGCATCCAATTCCTCAGCTGGCGACCCACGGCCCATGCATCTCGCTACCCACGGCCCTACCAAGTACGGCGACGTGCCCAATCCAGATGCAGAATTCGCAATCATGTTCCCTTTTAAATTTCTCATTCGAATTTATTGTGAAAATACAATGTCATTTTCCTGGACTATTAGTTTCAGCAAACAGTGCAAGCATAAGCAAACTCGATCGTGTGGCTTTATTTTCTTTCGAAAAGGAACTCCATCGTGTGGATGAGCATCGTCTAATCACATTAATTTCGTTTCGAAATTTTTGCGGGGGAGAATATCTTGTCAAGTTTTAAGGGTGCTTACCACATGCCATGCGGTAATATCTTGTCAAGTTTGTGTGCCTCCGACGTTAAAAAAAAGTTGGTATGCCTCCGTGTCACTTTTGCACTGTTACTTGAGATAATCTTATTTCTTTTCCCTTTATCCTGAACGCAAAATTGTTTCTGTGCATGAAAAGGGATTAGGATAAGTGTGAACGAGCTAGTCTCTAGTCTCTAGACGACAAACAATTAGTTTTGCAGTTGCTTCCCGCACCAAACTTTCTATGGGACTTTCATGGACCATTGGATGAAGTGTCAACTTTGATTTAGGCCCCTGATTTCAGCTAGAAGCAACTTATAACTACGAATTTGGTTTACAGTGCGTTGACCTATTATTTATCTACTCCTCGCACTAGCGAGTTTAGAGTTTCTCGCTTTGTGTACGCGACGACGAGATTTGGCATTAGATTCTTCAGGTTGATTTTAATTAGATTCTTCAGGTTGATTTTAAGGGTTCAACGGCGATTACTGCTGCTTCAGAGCACTGGTTCTTATAAGCACGTATTGTTCGCACACGAACATGTCACCGTGTATTCTCGGCACCGGGGTGATGCATCGCAGCTCACGTCGAAGGATACCCGGATGGAAGGAAAGTATGCAGGAAATCTGGCAGGAGCTTTCGTAGACCCGAAGCCCCGCTCGCCCAAAAGGGACTCCGTCAGGGCTCTCAGTGGCTATGGGCTGCTCTAAGTCAATTCGCTCACCCCTAGAGCCTTGTGGATCCTCAGCCCTCCAGCATGGAGGACTTACAAAAGTACGAGAAGTGTGATACAATAGTAGGAGATAAAGATAGATGAACACGAAAAGTATGATGGCTTGATTGCTGTTGTTCAATCAGTCGGCCTCTCTTACATATATATGAGTCAGATGGACTTCCCACACAAACAAAGGTCTCACCTAGGTTTTCTTTACAAGAAAAATACAACAGTTCACGTCTTGAAACCTTTGTTGTAGTCTAACTCAGATTCAGCACAGATATGGCCCGTACTTGTGTCCTCCTTCCTGTGCTAGCTGTAGAAATCGTATACGAACTCGGATCGAGATGGTCCAAGTATCAAATTTCCGCGCCTCGATGAGATGAACAATTCTCATGCTGGATCACTTTTCCATGAAAGGATATCTTAATGCCTCTAAGTGTCAATCTTTAGCTTCAGGCCGGAACCCGTCAAGCGGCCAACTGGACAGTTCGGTGCTTGTAGCGTCTTTGTGGGTCACATACTAACTCAAATGGCGATGAGTCCAAAAGCAAAGTTGTAAGCTTCAATGATGCACACAACTTCTGTGTTGAAAACTTTTCCATCTGAGGTTATCTCGATGACTTTACGGGGTCATCTTTAGCTTCAAGTCAAATTACTCGACATCATCTGGATTTTAGGGTCCTTCAGCCAAGAAAAACATTGTTCACTCGGGAAAAAACAATGTTTACAAGGGGAAAACATTTTTTTACTCAGATTGTCTCCACTCAGGTTACTCGCTAGAAGTTTCACTCGGATTCCCCGACTGAAGGTTCACTCTGATTTGAACATCGTCACTCGGATTTGCCTGACTAGATTTTTCAGCCTGGCCTTGTTTTGGATGTACAAGTTGCACACATCCTCGAATTGGAATGACTTAAATATCAAAATCGATCGTCTCGACGAGACAAAGAAATTCACATTAGAACATTACTTCATCTAAGGTCATCTTGAAGGAGTGATTGGCTGAACAGTCATCCGAATACTAAATTTCAGCACTCTGAGTACAGCTTCAGCCCTCAAGATGAGATTTGATGGCGATGACCCAAACATCAAAGTTGTTTAGTTTGACCATACGAAAGGGATGGCACTTTTTCTTTTAAGTTCATCCTAACAACTTTTTCTGCTATTCCAAAAACTGGTATAAACACACGCCGTCCTGTTTTTCGGCAAAGCTTGCATGCCGAAAAATTACTTGCACCGACTTTGTTCTAAGGACGATGTCGACACTCGACTGTCCATTTTATATGTGCTTTGGGCAATAATTCTACATCGGCCATTTTTGTGCCAAGGACGATAATTTTATATCGGCCGTTGCATGTCTGAGCCGCATGCCACGGGCTTGGGTGGAATTGAAACAAATCCTTAATTAGCTTTAATCAAAGGACTTGAAAAGAATACCATCAACAAGCTGCCGATAAAGATTCATGTACCAATATGCATCTCAAAGTCATCCGCCAAATCACCTTGGTGTTTTCATTGAGAGTTCCTCTGTGTCGTCGCCTTTAGGTCCGATGGCTCCTTCGATCGTCAACAACGATGAGGTCCAGGATGAGACTTTTCTCCCCGGGCAGATCTTCGTCTTCGGCGGCTTCGCTCTGCGGGCCAACTCGCTTGGTCACCTGGAGCAGATCGAAAGCTACGCCCCTGGCCATCAAGTCAGGTTTGGAAGCTTAAACTACACAGCTGACATCCGCGGAGACTTGATCTTCGACGGGTCCGAGCCACAGCCAAGCGCGCCGCACTATCTCGAGGGGCACGATCTAACTCTGCCTCTGAACTGTGTCTTGGAGGCCGCACACGCACCGGTTCCGACCCTTAATTCGGAGCCTATTGCGTCAATCGAGGATGAGTGGTTGGACGTCGCCTCGGGGGCTGCGATCTTAAAGGCGATCAAGCCGAACGCCAGCCCCGCACTCCGCGTGACCCGTGACTCTGAGGGTCTGGACTCTTCTCCGGACCCCGAACCCCCCGTGCCCCAACCAATCGAATCCGATTGGGCACCCATAATGGAGTTCACCGCCGCGGACATCTTTCAGCACTCACCTTTTGGCGACATCCTGAATTCTCTCAAGTCTCACTCTTTATCAGGAGAGCACTGGCCGGATTACGGTCAGCAAGGATGGGATACGGACGATGAAGAAATTCAAAGCCCACCCACCACCCACTTTGTAGCCACCGTCGACAACCTAAACGACGTGCTCAACTTCAACTCCACAGACATCGACAGCATGGATGACGATGCAGGAGATACCGATGAACCAACGCCCATAGGGCATTGGACAGCCACCTCATCTCACGATGTGTACATGGTGGATACCCCTAAAGGAAGTGACAACGAGGAAAAAGGGGATGGAACGGGAGATAGACCCCCCGGAAAGCAATCAAAGCGTCGGCATAAACGCCGACCCAAGCCCCGCCTCAATAAAAACCCAGCCTTAGAGCGGGACAAGACGGTAGGCGACGAGCAGGCCTTAGAGCAGCCGTCCGAACAGGGCAACACCGATAGAGAAACCGAAACTCCCTCTCCCGGCGAAAACGGCATTCCGGATGACCTTACGCCGGATAAATCCATGGAGCAGAAGAGTCTCCACAAGAGGCTCGTTGCAACTGCACACAGCCTGAAAAAGCAGAAGCGGAAGCTAAAGACAGCGGAAGATGCACTCCAGATTAGATGGAGTAAAGTAATCAACACCGCAGATAAATACGGGACGGTCGTCGTACTAAAAGCTATCCGAAGAGAAAGCTACTGCCTGAATTCGACGAAGAGGCCGTAGAGCCCTCGCATTCAAAAAACAAAAAAGCCGCACGGTCGGATAGACGACCCCATAAAGCCGCACGGACGCACACGCACCGGTTCCGACCCTTAATTCGGAGCCTATTGCGTCAATCGAGGATGAGCGGTTGGACATTGCCTCGGGGGCTGCGATCTCAAAGGCGATCAAGCCGAACGCCAGCCCCGCACTCCGCGTGACCCGTGACTCTGAGGGTCCGGACTCTTCTCCGGACTCCGAACCCCCCGTGCCCCTACCAATCGAATCCGATTGGGCACCCATAATGGAGTTCACCGCCGCGGACATCTTTCAGCACTCACCTTTTGGCGACATCCTGAATTCTCTCAAGTCTCACTCTTTATCAGGAGAGCACTGGCCGGATTACGGTCAGCAAGGATGGGATACGGACGATGAAGAAATTCAAAGCCCACCCACCACCCACTTTGTAGCCACCGTCGACAACCTAAACGACGTGCTCAACTTCAACTCCACAGACATCGACAACATGGATGACGATGCAGGAGATACCGATGAACCAACGCCCATAGGGCATTGGACAGCCACCTCATCTCACGATGTGTACATGGTGGATACCCCTAAAGGAAGTGACAACGAGGAAAAAGGGGATGGAACGGGAGATAGACCCCCCGGAAAGCAATCAAAGCGTCGGCATAAACGCCGACCCAAGCCCCGCCTCAATAAAAACCCAGCCTTAGAGCGGGACAAGACGGTAGGCGACGAGCAGGCCTTAGAGCAGCCGTCCGAACAGGGCAACACCGATAGAGAAACCGAAACTCCCTCTCCCGGCGAAAACGGCATTCCGGATGACCTTACGCCGGATAAATCCATGGAGCAGAAGAGTCTCCACAAGAGGCTCGTTGCAACTGCACGCAGCCTGAAAAAGCAGAAGCGGAAGCTAAAGACAGCGGAAGATGCACTCCAGATTAGATGGAGTAAAGTAATCAACACCGCAGATAAATACGGGACGGTCGCCGTACTAAAAGCTATCCGAAGAGAAAGCTACTGCCTGAATTCGACGAAGAGGCCGTAGAGCCCTCGCATTCAAAAAACAAAAAAGCCGCACGGTCGGATAGACGACCCCATAAAGCCGCACGGACGCACACGCACCGGTTCCGACCCTTAATTCGGAGCCTATTGCGTCAATCGAGGATGAGCGGTTGGACATCGCCTCGGGGGCTGCGATCTCAAAGGCGATCAAGCCGAACGCCAGCCCCGCACTCCGCGTGACCCGTGAATCTGAGGGTCCGGACTCTTCTCCGGACCCCGAACCCCCCGTGCCCCAACCAATCGAATCCGATTGGGCACCCATAATGGAGTTCACCGCCGCGGACATCTTTCAGCACTCACCTTTTGGCGACATCCTGAATTCTCTCAAGTCTCACTCTTTATCAGGAGAGCACTGGCCGGATTACGGTCAGCAAGGATGGGATACGGACGATGAAGAAATTCAAAGCCCACCCACCACCCACTTTGTAGCCACCGTCGACAACCTAAACGACGTGCTCAACTTCAACTCCACAGACATCGACAGCATGGATGACGATGCAGGAGATACCGATGAACCAACGCCCATAGGGCATTGGACAGCCACCTCATCTCACGATGTGTACATGGTGGATACCCCTAAAGGAAGTGACAACGAGGAAAAAGGGGATGGAACGGGAGATAGACCCCCCGGAAAGCAATCAAAGCGTCGGCATAAACGCCGACCCAAGCCCCGCCTCAATAAAAACCCAGCCTTAGAGCGGGACAAGACGGTAGGCGACGAGCAGGCCTTAGAGCAGCCGTCCGAACAGGGCAACACCGATAGAGAAACCGAAACTCCCTCTCCCGGCGAAAACGGCATTCCGGATGACCTTACGCCGGATAAATCCATGGAGCAGAAGAGTCTCCACAAGAGGCTCGTTGCAACTGCACACAGCCTGAAAAAGCAGAAGCGGAAGCTAAAGACAGCGGAAGATGCACTCCAGATTAGATGGAGTAAAGTAATCAACACCGCAGATAAATACGGGACGGTCGTCGTACTAAAAGCTATCCGAAGAGAAAGCTACTGCCTGAATTCGACGAAGAGGCCGTAGAGCCCTCGCATTCAAAAAACAAAAAAGCCGCACGGTCGGATAGACGACCCCATAAAGCCGCACGGACGCACACGCACCGGTTCCGACCCTTAATTCGGAGCCTATTGCGTCAATCGAGGATGAGCGGTTGGACATCGCCTCGGGGGCTGCGATCTCAAAGGCGATCAAGCCGAACGCCAGCCCCGCACTCCGCGTGACCCGTGACTCTGAGGGTCCGGACTCTTCTCCGGACTCCGAACCCCCCGTGCCCCTACCAATCGAATCCGATTGGGCACCCATAATGGAGTTCACCGCCGCGGACATCTTTCAGCACTCACCTTTTGGCGACATCCTGAATTCTCTCAAGTCTCACTCTTTATCAGGAGAGCACTGGCCGGATTACGGTCAGCAAGGATGGGATACGGACGATGAAGAAATTCAAAGCCCACCCACCACCCACTTTGTAGCCACCGTCGACAACCTAAACGACGTGCTCAACTTCAACTCCACAGACATCGACAACATGGATGACGATGCAGGAGATACCGATGAACCAACGCCCATAGGGCATTGGACAGCCACCTCATCTCACGATGTGTACATGGTGGATACCCCTAAAGGAAGTGACAACGAGGAAAAAGGGGATGGAACGGGAGATAGACCCCCCGGAAAGCAATCAAAGCGTCGGCATAAACGCCGACCCAAGCCCCGCCTCAATAAAAACCCAGCCTTAGAGCGGGACAAGACGGTAGGCGACGAGCAGGCCTTAGAGCAGCCGTCCGAACAGGGCAAAACCGATAGACAAACCGAAACTCCCTCTCCCGGCGAAAACGGCATTCCGGATGACCTTACGCCGGATAAATCCATGGAGCAGAAGAGTCTCCACAAGAGGCTCGTTGCAACTGCACGCAGCCTGAAAAAGCAGAAGCGGAAGCTAAAGACAGCGGAAGATGCACTCCAGATTAGATGGAGTAAAGTAATCAACACCGCAGATAAATACGGGACGGTCGCCGTACTAAAAGCTATCCGAAGTGAAAGCTACTGCCTGAATTCGACGAAGAGGCCGTAGAGCCCTCGCATTCAAAAAACAAAAAAGCCGCACGGTCGGATAGACGACCCCATAAAGCCGCACGGACGCACACGCACCGGTTCCGACCCTTAATTCGGAGCCTATTGCGTCAATCGAGGATGAGCGGTTGGACATCGCCTCGGGGGCTGCGATCTCAAAGGCGATCAAGCCGAACGCCAGCCCCGCACTCCGCGTGACCCGTGACTCTGAGGGTCCGGACTCTTCTCCGGACTCCGAACCCCCCGTGCCCCTACCAATCGAATCCGATTGGGCACCCATAATGGAGTTCACCGCCACGGACATCTTTCAGCACTCACCTTTTGGCGACATCCTGAATTCTCTCAAGTCTCACTCTTTATCAGGAGAGCACTGGCCGGATTACGGTCAGCAAGGATGGGATACGGACGATGAAGAAATTCAAAGCCCACCCACCACCCACTTTGTAGCCACCGTCGACAACCTAAACGACGTGCTCAACTTCAACTCCACAGACATCGACAGCATGGATGACGATGCAGGAGATACCGATGAACCAACGCCCATAGGGCATTGGACAGCCACCTCATCTCACGATGTGTACATGGTGGATACCCCTAAAGGAAGTGACAACGAGGAAAAAGGGGATGAAACGGGAGATAGACCCCCCGGAAAGCAATCAAAGCGTCGGCATAAACGCCGAACCAAGCCCCGCCTCAATAAAAACCCAGCCTTAGAGCGGGACAAGACGGTAGGCGACGAGCAGGCCTTAGAGCAGCCGTCCGAACAGGGCAACACCGATAGAGAAACCGAAACTCCCTCTCCCGGCGAAAACGGCATTCCGGATGACCTTACGCCGGATAAATCCATGGAGCAGAAGAGTCTCCACAAGAGGCTCGTTGCAACTGCACGCAGCCTGAAAAAGCAGAAGCGGAAGCTAAAGACAGCGGAAGATGCACTCCAGATTAGATGGAGTAAAGTAATCAACACCGCAGATAAATACGGGACGGTCGCCGTACTAAAAGCTATCCGAAGAGAAAGCTACTGCCTGAATTTGACGAAGAGGCCGTAGAGCCCTCGCATTCAAAAAACAAAAAAGCCGCACGGTCGGATAGACGACCCCATAAAGCGGCAAGCGGCGCCGCACTTAAATCGGCATGCGACCCACTCAAGGATTCGCATCATGCCCCAGTTCGGTCAATTTATGGGCCAAGAAAGCAAGCTCTCGCAAGCAATACAATAAAGCCATCGTCAGAATCCGGCACACCCAAATACAGGGGCGCCGCACACCCCCTATGTTTCACCGATGAGGTTCCGGACTATGAATTTCCAGCGTGATTGAAACCCGCAAATATAGAGGCATATGATGGAACAACAGACCCTGGAGTCTGGATCGAGGACTATATCCTCCACATACATATGGCCAGAGGAGATGATCTCCACGCCATCAAATATTTACCCCTCAAGCTTAAAGGGCCAGCCTGACATTGGCTTAAGAGCCTTCCCGAAAACACAATTGGATGTTGGGACGAGCTCGAGGACGCTTTCCGAGCAAACTTTCAAGGGACCTATGTCCGCCCTCCGGATGCAGACGATCTTAGTCACATAACTCAACAGCCCGGAGAATCAGCTCGGCAGTTCTGGAATAGATTCCTCACTAAAAAGAATCAGATAGTCGACTGTCCGGACACCGAAGCCTTAGCAGCTTTCAGGCACAATGTCCGAGATGAATGGCTCGCCAGACACCTCGGCCAGGAAAAGCCAAGAACAATGGCCACACTCACAAGCCTCATGACCCGCTTTTGCGCAGGAGAGGACAGCTGGTTGGCAAGGCGTAGCCCCAGCGACCCAAGTACATCCGAAACTAGGGATGGAAATGGAAAACCACGACGCAACAAGGATCATCGCTGTACTAAAGAAAAAAGTCCGAAGAGCACGGCTGTTAATGCCGGATTCAAAGGCTCACGACAGAATCAGACAAAACCACCCCTCCAGGATAACAGGGATGATCCGTCCAACTTAAATAGAATCCTGGACAGGATATGTCAGATACACAGTACTCCTGGGAAGCCTGCTAACCATACCCATAGAGATTGTTGGGTTTTCAAACAATCCGGCAGACTCAATGCCGAACACAAGGGGCTCGACACACCAAGCGAAGACGAGGACGAACCCCAGAAGTAGAGTACTAGGAAACAAAAGAACTTCCCACAAGAAGTAAAAACAATGAACTTACTACACGTAACAAGACGCGTGGCACCCATAAAGGTACGCACCACACGACCTATCCCCAAGGGGTCCCGCCAGTGGTTGTTAAAACCAATCATCTTCGATCAGCTAGATTATTCTAGAAATATCAAGAATGCAGGCTGGATTGCCTTGATACTCGATCCAATAATCGACGGATTCCGGTTTTCAAATGTCCTTATGGACGGCGGCAGCGGACTAAACCTGATATATCAGGATACAATCCATCACATGGGGATAAACCCAGAAGGAATCCGCTGCAGCAAAACCTCCTTTCAAGGGGTAACACCTGGTCCGGACACCCATTGTATGGGTGTTCTCCGGCTCGAAGTTATATTCGGCTCTGCCGATAACTTCCGTCACGAAAAGCTGACCTTCCATGTCGTCTCGTTCTCAAGTCGCTATCAAGCACTATTGGGACGTGAAGCTTTCGCTCGCTTTAACGCAATACCGCATTATGCATCTCTCACGCTTAAGATGCCCGGTCAACAAGGCATCATCTCTTTGAAGGGGAAGCACTAAAGTGCACCTCCCCCAAGCGGAGGACCGTGCGGCCGCTTTGACAGCCCCACAGTAAAAAGGCCTCACCGGCCAAAAAAACATTGAAATAGGTCATTAAAGACCACGAACGCGGATAGACGAGTTCGGTCTAAAATCATCATTAATGCAGTCTTAACAGCCATATACCCCGCACTAGGGGCTACATGCAGAGACAATAAAGCTCAATTTTATATATTACACTTCATTTATTTTAAACCTTTTTGTTCGGCACGACCCGTTTTCAATTTAGTTCCTCTTTTTTACAGATGAACGTCGTGCGGCGCCCGTCCAGGATACGGCACAACGGAGACACAGGCGCAGACGTGCAGTAGGGACCCGTTATAAAGGATTCTTTTTAGATTAAGACCCTGAGACTGAGTAAACCTTTTTTTACTGTCTCTTGTTGCTACACATCCCTTGGTTTTTCTAATATAACCAAGGAGGAGGCTGGCGTCTTGGCATGTGGCCACGTTATTTTTTTTTCATGTACCTGGACACTAGGGGTTTTTTAGCAAGGAGTGTTCTTTCGCCCGCACTCATAAAAGACCGAACACCTTAGGGAGTGTTCGGCGTCGCGAGTTTTGGCATTATATGCATCGGCTCCGAATCATGTCTTTGGTCAAATGTTGGGTTGCCCGGCTCCTGAGTTCGGCTACATTACGTTCCGCTCTATCGGCTAAGGTAGCACCAGGAGAGCTACTGCGATTGTGCCCCGGTTCGGCCGGGCGAGCACCTCAGTAGAGAAAGCCAAAAACTGACTATCATGATGTAGCGTGAAACTGCCAGCCACTCGATGACCTATCGGAATCTATCGGATTCCTCCGCTTTAACGAAGGGCCGCTTCCCGGTTAGGCACATACGCGCCCCGAACTCGGGCGAGCGCAGTCGCCACTAATGGGCTACCTAAATACTGTTGGACAACGTAGCAGAAATTCAAAGTTTTCCTACGTGTCACCAAGATCTATCTATGAAGAAACCAGCAATGAGGGGAAGAAGATTGCATCTACACACCCTTGTAGATCGCTAAGCGGAAGTGTTCAAGTGAACGGGGTTGATGGAGTCGTACTCGCTGTGATCCAAATCACCGATGACCAAGTGCCGAACGGACGGCACCTCCGCGTTCAACACACGTACAGCCCGGTGACGTCTCCCATGCCTTGATCTAGCAAGGAGAGAGGGAGAGGTTGAGGAAGACTCCATCCAGCAGCAGCACGACGGCGTGGTGGTGGTGGAGGAGCGTGGCAATCCTGCAGGGCTTCGCCAAGCACCGCGGGAGAGGAGAAGGACTTGGGAGAGGGGGAGGGCTGCGCCAGCACAATGGTGTGGTTGCCCTCCCACCCCCTTCATATATATAGGGGCAAGGGAGAGGGGGGCCGGCCCACTTCAGATCCCATCTGAGGAGGGGCGGCGGCCAGGAGGGGGTGGCTTGCCCCCCAAGGCAAGGGGGGGCGCCCCCTTCTAGGGTTCCCCCAAACCCTAGGCGCCTTGGGCCCTTGTGGGGGGGCGCACCAGCCCACTTGGGGCTGGTCCCCTCCCACATGTGGCCCATGCAGCTCTCCGGGGCCGTTGGTCCCACTTGGTGGACCCCCGGGACCCTCCTGGTGGTCCCGGTACGTTACCGATAAAACCCGAAACTCTTTCGGTGACCAAAGCAGGACTTCCTATATATAAATCTTTACCTCCGGACCATTCCGGAACTCCTCGTGACGTCCGGGATCTCATCCGGGACTCCGAACAACATTCGGTAACCACATACGAACTTCCTTTATAACCCTAGCGTCATGGAACCTTAAGTGTGTAGACCCTACGGGTTCGGGAACCATGCAGACATGACCGAGACGTTCTCCGGTCAATAACCAACAGCGGGATCTGGATACCCATGTTGGTTCCCACATGTTCCACGATGATCTCATCGGATGAACCACGATGTCGAGGATTCGATCAATCCCATACACAATTCCCTTTGTCTAGCGGTAGTATACTTGCCCGAGATTCGATCGTCGGTATCCCGAAACCTTGTTCAATCTCGTTACCGGCAAGTCTCTTTACTCGTTCTGTAACACATCATCCCATGATCAACTCCTTGATCACATTGTGCACATTATGATGATGTCCTACCGAGTGGGCCCTGAGATACCTCTCCTTCACATGGAGTGACAAATCCCAGTCTCGATTCGTGCCAACCCAACAGACACTTTCGGAGATACCTGTAGTGTACCTTTATAGCCACCCAGTTACGTTGTGACGTTTGGCACACCCAAAGCATTCCTACGGTATCCAGGAGTTGCACAATCTCATGGTCTAAGGAAATGATACTTGACATTAGAAAAGCTTTAACATATGAACTACACGATCTTTGTGCTAGGCTTAGGATTGGGTCTTGTCAATCACATCATTCTCCTAATGATGTGATCCCGTTATCAACGACATCCAATGTCCATGGTCAGGAAACCGTAACCATCTATTGATCAACAAGCAAGTCAACTAGAGGCTTACTAGGGACATGGTGTTGTCTATGTATCCACACATGTATCTGATTTTCCTATTAATACAATTCTAGCATGGATAATAAACGAATATCATGAACAAGGAAATATAATAATAACCAATTTATTATTGCCTCTAGGGCATATTACCAACAGTCTCCCACTTGCACTAGAGTCAATAATCTAGTTCACATCGCCATGTGATTAACATGCACAGGCCACACCGCCATGTGACCAACATTCAAAGAGTTTACTAGAGTCAATAATCTAGTTCACATCACTATGTGATTAATACTCAATGAGTTCTGGGTTTGATCATGTTGCTTGTGAGAGAGGTTTTAGTCAATGGGTCTGCAACATTCAGATCCGTATGTACTTTGCAAATCTATACGCTATATTTGGAGCCATTTCAAATAACTGTTCTACTTGGAGCTATTCTAAGTTGTTGCTCCATTATACGTATCCGGTATCTCTACTCAGATCTATCCGGATAGGTGGTAAGCTTGCATCGACGTAACTCTTTACGTCGAACTCTTTATCACCTCCATGATCGAGAAACATATCCTTATTCCTCTAAGGATAATTTTGACCGCTATCTGGTGATCTACTCCTAGATCACCTTTGTACCCTCTTGCCAGACATGTGGCAAGGCACACATCAGGTGCGGTACTCAGCATGGCATCCCGCATAGAGCCTATGACAAAAGCATAGGGGACGACCTTCGTCCTTCCTCTTTCTCCTGCCGTGGTCGAGCTTTAACTTTTAACTTCATACCTTAGGACTCAGGCAAGAACTCCTTCTTTGACTGATCCATCTTGAACACCTTCAAGATCATGTCAAGGTATGTGCTCATTTGAAAGTACCATTAAGCAGCTTTGATCTATCCTTCTAGATCTTGATGCTTAATGTTCAAGTAGCTTAATCCAGGTTTTCCATTGAAAAACACCTTTCAAATAACCCTATATGCTTTCCAGAAATTCTACATCATTTCCGATCTACAATATGTCATCCACATATACTTATCAGAAACTCTATAGTGCTCCCACTCACTTCTTTGGAAATACAAGATTCTCATGAACTTTGTATAAACCCAAAATCTTTGATCATCTCATCAAAGTGTACATTCCAACTCCGAGATGCTTACTCCAGTCCTTAGAAGGATTGCTGGAGCTTTGCATACTTGTTAGCATCTTTCAGGATCGACAAAATCTTCTGGTTGTATCACATGCAACCTTTCCTCAAGAACAAGGAAACAATATTTTGACATCCCATCTGCAAGATTTCATAAATAATGCAGTACCTGCTAATTCCAACAGACTCTTAGCATCGCTACGAGTGAGAAAGTCTCATCGTAGTCAACTCCTTGAACTTGTCGGGAAACACCTTAACGACAAGTCGAGCTTTCTCAATGGTGACACTTACCATCATTGTCTGTCTTCCTTTTAAAATCCATATGTACCCAACAGCCTTACGACCATCAAGTAGTTCTTTCAAAGTCTACACTTTGTTTTCATACATGGATCCTGTCTCGGATTTTATGGCCTCGAGCCATTTTTTCGGAATCCGGGCCCACCATCGCTTCTCCATAGCTCATAGGTTCATCGTTGTCCAACAATGTGACCTTTTAAGACAGGGTTACCATTTAGAAGTTGTACACACCCTTGTCAACCTATGAGGTTCGATAGTAACTTGATCTGAAGCTCCATGATCATCATCATTAGCTTTCTCTTCAACTGAGGCAGGTGCCACAGAAACATTTTTCCTGTGCTTGCGCTACTCTCTGCCTGAAGTGAAGGTTCAACAACCTTATCAAGTTCTATCTTCCTCCCACTCAATTCTTTCGAGAGAAACTTTTCCTCGAGAAAGGACCCGATTGTAGAAACAATCCCTATTGCTTTCGGATCTGAATTAGGAGGTATACCCAACTGTTTTGGGTGTCCTATGAAGATGCATTTTATTCGCTTTGGGTTCGAGCTTATCAACCTGAAACTTTTTCACATAAGCGTCGCAGCCCAAAACTTTTAAGAAACGACAACTCGGGTTTCTCCAAACCATAGTTCAAATGGTTTCGTCTCAACGGAATCACGTGGTGCCCTATTAAAGTGAGTGCGGTTGTCTCTAATGCCTAACCCATGAACGATAGTGGTAATTCGATAAGAGACATCATGGTACGCACCATATCCAATAGGGTGCAACTATGATGTTCGGACACACCATCACGATATGGTGTTCCAGGCGGTACTGGTCGTGAAACAATTTCCACAATGTCTCAATTGTGTACCAAACTCGCAACTCAGATATTCATTTCTATGATCATATCATAGATATTTTATCCTCTTGTCACGACGATATTCAACTTCATTCTGAAATTACTTGAACCATTCAATAATTCAGACTTGTGTTTCATCAAGTAAATATGCTGAGTATCTACTCAAATCATCTGTGAAGTAATAGCATAACGATATCCACTGCGTGCCTCAGCACTCATTGGACTGCACACATCAAAATGTGTTACTTCCAACAAGTTGATTTCTTGTTCCATTTTACTGAAACCGAAGCTTTTAGTCATCTTGCCCATGTGGTATGATTTGCATGTCTCAAGTGATTCAAAATCAAGTGAGTCCAAACGGTCCATCTGCATGGAGTTTCTTCATGCGTATATACCAATAGACATGGTTCACATGTCTCAATCCTTTAAAAATGAGTGAGTCCAAAGATCCATCAACATGGAGCTTCTTTATGTGTTTTATACCAATATGACTTACATGGCAGTGCCACAAGTAGGTGGTACTATCATTACTATCTTATATCTTTTGGCATGAACATGTGTATCACTATGATCGAGATTCAATAAACCATTCATTTTAGGTGCAAGACCATTGAAGGTATTATTCAAATAAATAGAGTAACCATTATTCTCCTTAAATGAATAACCGTATTGCGATAGACATAATCCAATCATGTCTATGCTCAACGCAAACACCAAATAACAATTATTTAGGTTTAACACCAATCTCGATTGTAGAGGGAGCGTGCGATGCTTGATCATATCAACCTTGGAAACACTTCCAACATGTATCGTCAGCTCACCTTTAGCTAGTCTCCGTTTATTCCGTAGCTTTTATTTCGAGTTACTAACACTTAGCAACCGACCCGGTATCTAATACCCTGATGCTACTAGGAGTACTAGTAAAGTACACATTCACATAATGTATATCCAATATACTTCTATCGACAGTCTTCTCATCAACCAAGTATCCAGGGTAATTCTGCTCCAGTGGCTGTTCCCCTTATTACAGAAGCACTCAGTCTCGGGTTTGGGTTCAACCTTCGGTTTCTCCACTAGAGCAGCAGCTGATTTGCCGTTTCATGAAGTATCCCTTCTTGCCCTTGCCCTTCTTGAAACTAGTGGTTTCACTAACCATCAACAATTGATGCTCCTTCTTGATTTCTACTTTCGCGGTGTCAAACATCGCGAATATTTCAAGGATCATCATATCTATCCCTGATATGTTATAGTTCATTATGAAGCTCTAGCAGCTTGGTGGCAATGACTTTGGAGAAACATCACTATCTTATTTGGAAGATCAACTCCCACTCGATTCAAGTGATTGTTGTACTCAGACAATCTGAGCACAAGCTCAACGATTGAGCTTTTCTCCCTTAGTTTGCAGGCCAAGAAAATCGTCGGAGGTCTTATATCTCTTGACGTGGGCACGAGCCTGAAATCCCAATTTCAGCCCTCGAAACATCTCATATGTTCCGCGACATTTCAAAAATGTCTTCGGTGCCTCAATTCTAAACCATTTAACATTACCGAACTATCACGTAGTCATCTAAACGTGTATGTCCGATGTTTGCAACATCCACAAACGACGTTTGGGGTTCAGCACACTGAGCGGTGCATTAAGGACATAAGCCTTCTACTGTCCGCATAATTGCTACTGTCAACTTTCAACTATATTTTCTCTAGGAACGTATCTAACTCAGTAGAACTAAAGCGCGAGCTTACAACATAATTTGCAAAGATCTTTTGACTATGTTCAGGATAATTAAGTTCATCTTATGAACTCCCACTCAGATAGACATCCCTCTAGTCATCTAAGTGATTACATGATCCGAGTCAACTAGGCCGTGTCCGATCATCACGTGAGACGGACTAGTCATCATCGGTGAACATCTTCATGTTGATCGTATCTACCATACGACTCATGCTCGACCTTTCGGTCTCTTGTGTTCCGAGGCCATGTCTGTACATGCTAGGCTCGTCAAGTCAACCTAAGTGTTCTGCGTGTGTAAATCTGGCTTACACCCGTTGTATGTGAACGTAAGAATCTATCACACCCGATCATCACGTGGTGCTTCGAAACGACGAACTTTCGCAACGGTGCACAGTTAGGGGGAACACTTTCTTGAAATTTTAATGAGGGATCATCTTATTTACTACCGTCGTTCTAAGCAAATAAGATGTATAAACATGATAAACATCACATGCAATCAAATAGTGACATGATATGGCCAATATCATATTGCTCCTTTTGATCTCCATCTTCGGGGCTCCATGATCATCATCATCACCGGCATGACACCATGATCTCCATCATCATGATCTCCATCATCGTGTCTTCATGAAGTTGTCACGTCAACTATTACTTCTACTACTATGGCTAACGCTTTAGCAATAAAGTAAAGTAATTACATGACGATTTAAGTTGACACGCAGGTCATAAATAAATTAAGACAACTCCTATGGCTCCTGCCGGTTGTCATACTCATCGACATGCAAGTCGTGATTCCTATTACAAGAACATGATCATCTCATACATCACATATATCATACATCACATCCTTTGGCCATATCACATAACATGGCATACCCTGCAAAAACAAGTTAGACGTCCTCTAATTGTTGTTTGCATGTTTTACGTGGCTGCTATGGGTTGCTAGCAAGAACGTTTCTTACCTACGCAAAACCACAACGTGATATGTCAATTGCTATTTACCCTTCATAAGGACCCTTTTCATCGAATCCGATCCGACTAAAGTGGGAGAGACTGGCACCCGCTAGCCACCTTATGCAACTAGTGCATGTCAGTCGGTGGAACCTGTCTCACGTAAGTGTACGTGTAAGGTCGGTCCGGGCCGCTTCATCCCACAATGCCGCCGAATCAAGATTGACTAGTAACGGTAAGCATATTGAACAAAATCAACGCCCACAACTACTTTGTGTTCTACTCGTGCATGGAATCTACGCAATAGACCTAGCTCATGATGCCACTGTTGGAGAATGTAGCAGAAATTTAAAATTTTCCTACGTGTCACCAAGATCTATCTATGGAGAAACCAGCAATGAGGGGAAGAATAGTGCAGCTACATACACTTGTAGATCGCTAAGCGGAAGCGTTCAAGTGAACGGGGTTGATGGAGTCATACTCGCCGTGATCCAAATCACCGATGACCAAGTGCCGAACGGACGACACCTCCGCGTTCAACACACGTACAGCCCGGTGACGTCTCCCATGCCTTAATCCAGCAAGGAGAGAGGGAGAGGTTGAGGAAGACTCCATCCAGCAGCAGCACGACGGCGTGGTGGTGGTGGAGGAGCGTGGCAATCCTGCAGGGCTTCGCCAAGCACCGCGGGAGAGGAGAAGGACTTGGGAGAGGGGGAGGGCTGCGCCAGCACAATGGTGTGGTTGCCCTCCCACCCCCTTCATATATATAGGGGCAAGGGAGAGGGGGGCCGGCCCCCTTTAGATCCCATCTGAGGAGGGGCGGCGGCCAGGAGGGGGTGGCTTGCCCCCAAAGGCAAGGGGGGCGCCCCCTTCTAGGGTTCCCCCAAACCCTAGGCGCCTTGGGCCCTTGTGGGGGGGCGCACCAGCCCACTTGGGGTTGGTCCCCTCCCACATGTGGCCCATGCAGCTCTCCGGGGCCGGTGGTCCCACTTGGTGGACCCCCGGGACCCTCCTGGTGGTCCCGGTACGTTATCGATAAAACCCGAAACTCTTTCGGTGACCAAAACAGGACTTCCTATATATAAATCTTTACCTCCGGACCATTCTGGAACTCCTCGTGACGTCCGGGATCTCATCTGGGACTCCTAACAACATTCGGTAACCACATACGAACTTCCTTTATAACCCTAGCGTCATCGAACCTTAAGTGTGTAGACCCTACGGGTTCGGGAGACATGCAGACATGACCGAGACGTTCTCCGGTCAATAACCAACAGCGGGATCTGGATACCCATGTTGGCTCCCACATGTTCCACGATGATTTCATCGGATGAACCACGATGTCAAGGACTTAATCAATCCCGTATACAATTCCCTTTGTCTATCGGTACGATACTTGCCCGAGATTCGATCGTCGGTATCCCGATACCTTGTTCAATCTCGTTACCGGCAAGTCTCTTTACTCGTTCCGTAACACATCATCCCGTGATCAACTCCTTGATCACATTGTGCACATTATGATGATGTCCTACCGAGTGGGCCCTGAGATACCTCTCCGTCACATGGAGTGACAAATCCCAGTCTCGATTCGTGCCAACCCAACAGACACTTTCGGAGATACCTGTAGTGTACCTTTATAGACACCCAGTTACGTTGTGACGTTTGGCACACCCAAAGCATTCCTACGGTATCCGGGAGTTGCACAATCTCATGGTCTAAGGAAATGATACTTGACATTAGAAAAGCTTTAACATATGAACTACACGATCTTTGTGCTAGGCTTAGGATTGGGTCTTGTCAATCACATCATTCTCCTAATGATGTGATCTCGTTATCAACGACATCCAATGTCCATGGTCAGGAAACCGTAACCATCTATTGATCAACGAGCTAGTCAACTAGATGCTTACTAGGGACATGGTGTTGTCTATGTATCCACACATGTATCTGAGTTTCCTATTAATACAATTCTAGCATGGATAATAAACGAATATCATGAACAAGGAAATATAATAATAACCAATTTATTATTGCCTCTAGGGCATATTTCCAACAAATAGTCCCACTGTCAAGCTCCTATGGCTAAGTGAAAGTGTTAAAGCATTATAGTCCGGTTGCCTGGCCCGCTGCGCTATCACCTCCTTTGTAGGACCAAGACGTTGGGTTAAGTGTGAAAATGCGTCTTCTGCGAGCACCCCCGCACTATGTGCGTGGGGACTGAAGCCAACGACTGCCATCTTTCAGATTTTGTACATATTTTAAACGGCCGCACGGGAGGTGTTCACAATACTTGAAGGCACAAGTATAAAAAGGTCACTACAGTTTATCAAAATATTACTTCATCATTACATATGCTATAATAACATAGCATCCTTCGAGCACTGCGTCTCTATTAAACGAGCGCCTTCAAGGACTTCCTGAAAATAGTGCTCGGAGGACACTCGGCTTTTATCCGAATCTCGGGACGCAATAACGGTGGTCTCCATCTCCGCCCAGTATGTCTTGACACGGGCAAGAGCCATCCTTGCACCCTTTATGCACGCCGACCTCTTCATTGCAGTAATGCGCGGCACCGCGTCAAGGAATTGCTGCACCAAGCTGAAATAACTCTTCGGCTCCGACCTCCTCGGCCACAGATGACCCATGACGTACTTCATGGCGAGTCCGGACAACCTATTAAGTTTGGCCCATTGAGCCAAACGATCGTCCACTGCCAGTGGACGCTCCGGATTGTGAAATTGCGACCAGAACAGCTTTTCCACTTCGTGATCTTTCAGATCTCGAAAGTGTTCGGTCGCATCAGCAGCACTCGCTGCCAAATCCAGATAGGTGTCCTCCACACTCCACATCCGGTCCAACGGAGCAAACTTCGGATCGCAAAATTTTCTTTGCAGCATGAAGGGCTTTCCAGCCGCAATCTGTTCGGCCTGACGCAGCTCCTCCTTCGCAGCTGTCATCGCAGAGCGCGCGTCCTTGGCATCATCAACGGACTTCTCTAGAACCGTCTGTCTCGCCTGGTTTTCCTTCTCAAGAAGTCTGCAACGGTCTGCAGTGCTCTTTAACTTTTCGGCCATCCCGGCCATCTCTTCCTTGCTTCGGCAATGAGCAGCCTGTTCGGCTCTCAGCTCTTCAAGGGCTTTCTTGGCAGCTGCATCACTTTTCCTGGCTTGATCTTTAGCTCGGGCAAGTTCTGCCCTAAGGTTCTCCACGGCGGCCGCACCATCTGCGTCAAGCACACACATGGTAAGACACTGGCATAAAACTCTTCTTACCTAATGCTGCCCGAGGAATCACATACCTTGAGCCTCATCAAACCGCTTGTTGACAAGCGCGATGTCGGCATCTGCCACGTCCAGTTGCCGCCTTAGTTCGGCGAAACCAGCTGTTCGGCTTGATTCCGGACACCCTGCAGCCTACATTAAAAGGCGACATTTTAGACCTGGGATGATGATCCTCCGCGTGTCGTCATCTCTTGACGACGCGCAGAGTCTCAGGGGCTACTATCTACATAGGGTGCATTTTTATTTATGCATAAGCGACAAAAGTGTACATTATCTATTTTACCTCAAAACCCGTCAATAAACTTTCGACGGCCTCATGCAATCCGCTCTCTGCGGATGAAATCCTTTCAATCACCGTGCCCATCAATGCACAGTGCTCCTCCGAAATAGAAGCTCACCCCAGCAGAACCTTCAGCTCCTCCTGCCGAGCACCAGACGGTGCCGGACTTGTCCCATGACCTCTTTCGAAGGCCGGACACGGAGAACCTCGGGGAGCCTCATAGCTATCTTCCGCCCCTGCCGGACATGGAGAAACCCTCCGTGACGACACCTCAGGGTCGCCCGCCTCGTTAGGCGGCAAAGCAGAAGGAGGCGTCGCGCTCTCCATCATCTCCGGAAGAAGCTCCCCCGAGGACGAGCTCTGCTGAGAAGGGCTGAGGTCCGAACTACAAGATAAAAATTCGGTTAAAACTTCTCAGATATAAATCACGGATTTCTCTCATCCCTTGAAAGGAAAATCTTTCTCTACTCACGGCTCGCTGGAGGGCTGATCTCCTTGAGTACGCAGTCCGGCCGAGGAACTCCCCGGCGTAGGACCCTCTGACGAAGACTTTTTCTCCCGCTTCGAGGCCATGGTCTCCGGGTCGTCAGAGGTAGCTCTCATTTTCCCTTTAGGAGAGTAATTGTCGGTTCCTCCCTTCGGAGCGGCCTCCTTTGAGGAGGCCATAATTTCCTTGTCCTCCCCCTCGCTTCCCCCCAAAGGCATTATCTCCAGCATCCTGACTAGCACGGGATCCGGCCTGGTTCGGGAAGGGGAGCCGGACACCTTATCAGCTTCGCCTTTGCTATCCACTCCTGTTTAAAAGGACAGCTCTTTTAATTGCAGGTTTTTGACAATTATGCGAATGGAAGGTCCGGGCACAAGGTTACTTACTTGAGTATCCAGGCGATTGCAGCTTAGGCCTGCGTCCTCGGTTAAATCCGGACACGCTTCTTGTGATCCGAAGAACAGTTTATACAACTCCTCGGGCGTTGCGCCCATGAAATTCTGGAGAGCTCGCGGTCCCTCCGGATTGAATTCCCACAGGCGAAGGGAGCGACGTTTGCCGGGCAATATTCGGCGAATCAGTATGACCTGCGTCACCTTGACCAGGCTGAGGTCTCCTTCCAAGAGATCCTTAATGCGGCCCTGCAACAAGGGCACGTCTTTGGCAAACCCCAATCTAACCCTCTGTTGACCCATGATGCTAGCCATGGTGGGGGACCCGAGCGAAAGGCAGGAGGCGCCACCCACTTGGAGCCCCGGGGAGCAGTGATATAAAACCACTCTCGTTGCCACAAGCCTAGCTCCTCTTGAAAAGAGCCCTCGGGCCATGGAGCATCGGCATTTTTGCTTATAACAGCGCCTCCGCACTCTGCATGACGTCCCTTGATCATCTTCGGCTCCACTTTGAAGGTCTTGAGCCATAATCCGAAGTGAGGGGTGACGCGGAGGAATGCTTCACACACGACGATAAACGAGGAGATATGGAGGATGGACTCCGGAGCTAAATCATGAAATTCCAGCCCGTAATAAAATAACAGTCCCCTCACAAAGGGATCCATTGGGAAGCCCAACCCTCGGAGGAAGTGAGACATGAACACCACGCACTCACCGGACTGGGGACTGGGAATAACCTGCCCTTGAGCAGGCAACCTGTGTGAAATTTCACCGGTCAAGAAGTTAGCCTCCCTCAACTTTAGCACGTCCTCCTCCGTGACGGAGGAGGGCGTCCACCGGCCTTGAAGGTCAGAACCGGACATTGTCGAAGGTCCAAAGCGCCTGGAATCTGGAGCCTGGGGTATTGGAACTCGAAGCGACAGGCGAACACGATTGAGATTGAAAAAAGAAGTAAGGCCTTGGTCTCTTTATAAGAGATCGAATACCAAGAGCCCTCCCCGTAACCGTTTGGGACTCGCCTTTAATCGAGGGAAACGTGCAAACGGGCGCGGTTGGGTTACCCACGTCCGTATTGATGAGAATCCCGTAAAAGGGGCACACGATCTCTGCTTCGACAGGACGTGCCAAGGAAACCGCCTCGCAAAATGTGCTGAGGTGGAAAAGTAAAAACGATTTGTAAAGAACTTGGCAGCAGTGTCATGACGCACTGCGGAATACATCAGCAGATTTGATTTGTGTTAATATTATTCTCTCTATGGCAATATGTGGAAACTTATTTTGCAGAGCCGGACACTATTCTTGGTGTTTACAATCTTCTATGAAGGAATTGGAGGAGGAACCTGCCTTGCAATGCCGAAGACAATCTGCGCGCCGGACTCGTCGTCATTGAAGCCTGGTTCAGGGGCTACTGAGGGAGTCCTGGATTAGGGGGTGTTCGAGTAGCCGGACTATACCTTCAGCCAGACTCCAGGACTATGAAGATACAAGATTGAAGACTTCGTCCCGTGTCCGGATGGGACTTTCCTTGGCGTGGAAGACAAGCTTGGCGATGCGGATATTCAAGATCTCCTACCTATGTAACCGACTCTGTGCAACCCTAACCCTATCCGATGTCTATATAAACCGGAGGGTTGTAGTCCGTAGGACAATCATCTTCATACACAATCATACCGTAGGCTAGCTTCTAGGGTTTAGCCTCCTTGATCTCGTGGTAGATCTACTCTTGTACTACTCATATCATTAATATTAATCAAGCAGGAGTAGGGTTTTACCTCCATCGAGAGGGCCCGAACCTGGGTAAACTTCGTGTCCCTTGTCTCCTATTACCATCCGGCCTAGACGCATAGTTCGGGACCCCCTACCCGAGATCCGCCGGTTTTGACACCGACACCACCCTTTCGCTAGGATATCTTAGATAATATATATATAGTGAGTTTCCTTCAATCCTTGCTTTTGCCTGTGTTAAGATTTTCATTAGTAGTCAAGGTGATGGGATCTGGATCGGCCCTACCTTTGTCGGCAAGACTAAACATTAGCTATTGATAAATATGCAATACACTATGGTTGATATGGTAGCCATATGCTTGTTGCACAAACTCATTTGCTTTCAAATCTTCATGTCCATATATGAGCAATACTAAAGCAACCCACGACTGAAAATTACCTCAAGACATGCATCAATATCTCTACTACTATAGTACATCAATTTTCAAAACTGGATTGTCCACCCACAGTGACGCAGAAGCATTTGTTAACCGTTGATTCCTTCCACGGGCTGAATCCGTGCCACTTATCAATGTTGAGCCTAGCAAATCCAACGGCCATGGTTTGTGGGATTCGCTCCACACAGCCGCGCGCCAAAACAAGGTCAGGGGATCTTTCTAGAGTTACCCACACCTGACATCTGAGCTGGCTCTTGCTTAAGAACTTCACGTGAGGAGATAGCTTTATACTGTGAACTGGCAAGGTAGTACTCCAGTATAGACTAGAAGCATCCAAACAAGCGTGCATGTAGAGGCTAGCAGCCTATTCACATTAGTACTGTTGAATGCATGAAGCATTCTTATTTTTCTCAGAAGAATTAGTACACCGTGAAAAGTGTCCGCATAGCAATATTGTTGTTGGTCGAGAGAAATATTCTAACAACCAGTAGAAAATTTACCCACAAAAAAGAGTAGAACATTTAGATTTAGATTTTACTTTACTTTTCTTAACGTGGCGATAAGGTTTTTAAAACACTATGCGGTCTAGACCACACGAATGACATAGAGTTTTTAAGAAAATGCTTACTTAAAAAAAATAGAAGATTATAATATCAAACTAATTTTTTCTATATTTCAAGTTTTGATTTAAAAAAACTAGAAGATTTCCCAAACACGTCAATAACATTTCTTTTGGAATGAATGTGTATGTTTTTTCTAATGCATTCTTCATATAGAAATTCATTGTGCTACCATAGTTTGATATGAATAGTAAAAAAGGTTCCAAACTTTTCCACTGCAAAACTCGAATGTACTTTTAAAAATCCCATGATAATTTTATTATAGCATAGGATATTTACTTTTAATTTAAATGGTTTAATATTGTAATCGCACTCACACATGAAAATCCAACGTGCAAAGCACGTACAAATTACTAGCAAATAATAAGTGAGTCAAAAAACTGATAATCCTTGGATATTTGTTGCATTACTAAACAACAAATCACCGGATGTGTAACACCTATAGCAAGTAAAAGCTTCAAACCGGATAACATTGCATATTCGGCTTTAATCGTCTGTGCATGGCATACTCTAAGCGGCATGAGGCTTCACAAAATAGCACCATATGTAGATATACAAACAACACCAACACCTTGGCCATTGCCACAAATTGAACCAGCAAAACATAATCTACATGATACTAGAGAGAGACAAGGCTAATATCAATATTATGCATGTCATCAATCTGATGCTCAATAATAAAACCAACAATGAGTTGGACTCTCATAGATTTCAAAGATTCGTAGGCCAAATCATGTTCAATTAAAGCATAATCCCACTCGCCAATTCTTGCAGCTATGTTTTGGTTTTGCAACATATTTTGAATGGCATAAGTCATAATGTATCAATTCCATGCAAGCATAATATAAGTATAAGTATAAATTTGAATGAACGGGTACTTTGTCTCGGTCTCAGTCGGACTAAGGACAATGTTAGAATACCACACCGGTCGTGCTTAGATATATTCTTAGGGCGATAGATAAATATCCGTCGTTACCACTGTAAACTTCATTCACAAAAGCTTGTATAGCCAAAATAAACAAATAAAATAAAAAATTAAACATTTTTGGCCCTTTGTATTATCAAAAACTTTGAATTTTCTTGCTACCCATAGTGCTCGACGTCTTCATTGCAACTTTGATGGAATTCTCACTCTTTGGGTCGGCCGTAAGGACGTGTGAATGGATCAGTACAGTCGACTAGAGGGAAGGGGTGAATAGGAGTATACAAATTTAATCCTGTTTGCCAATTTTAGGGATAAACGAGTAAATAGGGTTCACTAGATATGCAATTAGGTGAACACAACATATATGACAAGCAAGCTTAAAGCCAAATATGCTAGGCAATAAACTAATAAGCAAGCACACAAACACACAAAGCAAAGTAAAGTGCGGGAAAGGATTAGCCACAAGTATGTGCAAATGCCTCCAAGGATGGACCCTTCCCACCCTTGGAGGCATATGCACATACCCTACAACCCTGAGGTCGAGGAGATCTTCCGAGCCTCTACTACCCGGACACTTGGACAATAGCTGCTATCTCTTCTGGTTGGATAATTGGATTGATGTGAAGCCCATCTCCGAGTTGGCTCCTCTCGTCTTTGCTCTGGTTCCTCGCCGTTGACGGAAGACTCGCTTGGTCCGGGAAGGCCACCACCTCTGCTCTTGGCTTTGTGACATCCAAGGCGCGCTCGGCCCAGCCGCCATGGTCCAGTACGTCGATGTCACGCCCTCGATGCGGCTATATCTCCTACGTGTCGAAGCAGGACTTAGAGGCATAACCGCACTGAAAGCAATGTCGCAAGTGAGGTAATCTTCAGACAACCCATGTAATACATAAGGGAAAGAGATACATAGTTGGCTTACAGTCGCCACTTCACTCAAATACATGAATAAAACATTACATCATACAGTAACAATCAGGGCCCGACTACGGAGCCAAAATAAAAGAAGAAACCCCAAAAGCGACAAAGGTCCCCGATCGACCCCAACTGGGCTCCACTACTGATCGACTAGAACGAAACAACATAAAGGACAAGATCTTCATCGAACTCCTCCTTGAGCACGGGTGCGTCACCTGCACAGATTCATCGGCACCTGCAAACTGGTTTTGGAAGTATCTGTGAGTCACGGGGACTCAGCAATCTCACACCCGCGAGATCAAGACTATTTAAGCTTAAAGGTAGGACAGGGTAGTGAGGTGGAGCTGCAGCAAGCGACTAGCATATATGGTGGCTAACATACGCAAATGAGAGCGAGAAGAGAAGGCAAAGCACGGTCGAACAACTATGATCAAGAAGTGATCCTGAACTACTTACGTCAGACATAACTCCAACAACCGTGTTCACTTCCCGGACCCCGCAGAGAAGAGACCATCACGGTTACACACGCGGTTGGTGTATTTTAAATAAGATCAACTTCAGGTTTTCTACAACCGGACATTAACAAATTCCCATCTGCCACATAACCGCGGGCACGGCTTTCGAAAGTTCAAAACCCTACAGGGGTGTCCCAACCTAGCCCATGATAAGCTCTCGCGATCAACGAAGGATATTCCTTCTCCCCGGAAAGACCCGATCAGCCTCGGAATCCCGGCTACAAGACATTTCGACAGCAATAAAACAAGTCCAGCAAAGCCGCCCGATGCGCCGACATCCTGATAGGAGCTGCACATATCTCGGTCTCAGGGCAACACCGGATGAGACTAGCTACGAGTAAAACCAGGCCTCGAGTTTCCACGAGGGGGCCCCGCAGGCAGCTCAGTTCGGACCAACACTTAGACAAGCATTGGCCCGGGGGGGCTAAATAAAGATGACCCTCGGGCTGATCAAACCCAAGGGAAAGGGATAGGTGGTAGGCAAATGGTAAAACCAAGCTTGGGCCTTGCTGGAAGAGTCTTATTCAAAGCGAACTGTCAAGGGGGTCCCATAAATCACCCGACCGCGTTAGGGACGCAAAATCCGGGAACATAACACCGATATGACGGAAACTAGGGTGGCAAGAGTGGAACAAAACACCAGGCATAAGGACGAGCTCAATGCACTCACTACAGAGCAATGCATGATAAACTAAGCATTCATCCATCAAGAAGACATGACATAGAAGCTATACATGGCAAGAACAACATCATAGCATGCAAGCATCAACTACAACAAGCTTGGCAGAATCGAATAACATGTAAACAATCTACCAGTAACATTTTATAGCAAAAGTAGAGCTCGATTGACTCAAGCTATGGCACTCCATAATTACAAGCAAAAGCATGGATGGATAGAGCAAATCCATATGCTCAAAACACTCTTACTGATCATGCTCAAAAGAGGGATAGATCTCTCTGAAACAACATGAACACATGGCATAAAAATAACAGCAGGCAGGGACTTGGTGAAATTACTAAGTCTCTGAAATCAGCAACATTAAGTACCCTAGTTTGCATGCTTGTGCTAGTCACCACAAAGATCACAAAAATACACGGCATAAATCTCTGGAAAGATGGCATGGCATACAAAACACATGTAGGACTCAACTTCAGAGGATGCACACATCAATCATGGCAAAAATGACAAAAGTGCATGTTCTGAAACAGATCTGAAACTAACATCACATAGCCCTCTTCTAACAGCATTTCGGGCAACAAGATGAGCTGAAATGAAAATTATTCAATGAGATGAAATGACGTACTCATCGAGGCGAACAATTTGACATATTATACGCCCAAAACAGAGCTACGGATGCAGAGATATGGCATGATGAACATGTGACTGTAGTGCAAAATCATGGGACTTAGAAATATACGGGATGGGGAGAAAAAGTCAACCTCCGCACGGAAATCGAGGCACGCCGGAGTTGGGCGGCGCCAGCGACGAGGGAGGAGGCCGGAGAGGGAGGAGACGCGCGGATCCGGGCACGGGGAGGTGGATCCGGCGCCGGGGAGCTCGCCGGCGTCGGAGGAAGAGGCGGCGGGCGGCGCGGCCGCGATTGGGCGGCGCGGCGCGGCGGAGGCGGCGGCGCGGGGCAGCGGAGGCGGCAGCGGGGGCGGCGGCGCGGCGCGGTGGAGGCGGCGGCGCAGCGCGGCGCGCGGACGGGCCAGGCGGCGGCGGCGACCAGGCCCCGCGAGCCTGCTGCGGGCCGCGCGGGCCAGCGGCGGAGGGAGGAGAGAGAGGGAGGCCGGCGCGGGTGACGTGGCGGCGTCTAATTGGGTGCGGGCGGCGGCGGAGCTGATGTGGCGCGCTGCCATTGGACGAGGTGAGGTGGAAGCTGGACGCGTCCGGCGCGGACGGACGTGTCCGGCGGCGGAGAGGGAGCGGGGCTAGGGTTCATCTGCCCGAAAAATCCGAGGGGAGCACATATAAATAGGTAGAGGGGGCTAGGAAGCTCCAAATGGAGTGCGGTTTTCGCCCACACGATCGTGATCGAACGCCCGATAACATGTAGATGACTTAGGTGGGTTTTGAGCCACTTTGAAAGGGGTGTTGGGCTGCACCGAAAGAGGCCTTTGCGGTTACCCGGTTAACCGTTGGAGTATCAAACGGACTCCGATTGACCCGGAACTTGACAGGCGGTCTACCAGTGTTATACCAAGGCCGCTTGACAAACCTCGGTCCATTCCGAGAATGTTTAATACCCGCTCACGAAGAAATGTAAAAGGGAACGCCGGGGAACACAGGAGCGCCGGATTGCAAAATGGACAACGGGGAAAGTGCTCGGATGCATAAGACGAACACGTATGCGAATGCGATGCACATGATGACATGATATGAAATGCAGATGATGACATGGCAAAGTGCAACACGCAAGGACATGACATGGCAAGGACGGCGAATAACTGACAGACACCTGGCGCATCAGATCCGGGGCGTTACAACACTCCACCACTACGAGAGGATCTCGTCCCGAGATCTAGAATGGCACCGGAGGGAAAAAACGGAAGAGAAAGAGAAGAGGTAAAGCTAAGTTGCTTCTTTGACAAAAGAGTGAAACCAAAGAACCTTGAGAGGTTGAACAATTTAAGAGGAAGAGTACAACATAGATGAACGAAATTGCAACCAATCCGGTAGAAAAGAGGACCAAGGAGTATTACGAGAACTTGAAGGTTTGAAAGACATGGAAATAAGAGCTTCACAAACTAAAAGAATATGACCACCTCGGTAAGATGAGATAGCCAAGGAACAAGAATGACCGAATTTGGACGGCACTCAGGTAGAAAAGAGAAGAAAACTTGATGAGATGAAAAGTTATTGAGAGATGATACAATACTCCGGTTAAAAGGATAAGCAAGAAAAGAAGATGATCTTGACAAAACAAGAAGATGGTTCGAAGAGAGCAATATCACAATGCCTTCGGGACAAATGAAAGAGTGGAGTCAAGAGAACAGAGAAGAGAACAACAACTTCTATCACAATTGAATTTGAAAGAGCCTCCTTAAAATAAGGATTGAACGGAGTTGTTGGAGAACCAACAACGAAACGAATAAGCTTGTAGTGGGCTTATGGAAACATCTCAAAATTATAAGGTGAGCTTCTGCCACCAACGGAAACAAATGATTGGACTGATATCAACAAGGAGACGAGAAACTTATTTCATCGGGAGGACAAATGATGAACTTGGGTCATTAATGAGCACCACAAATAGCAACAATCCTTAGAGAAGGCTTTAGGTGAAATATAACCCAAGATAACTCCAATGAAGAGATTGATGGATTTAAAATACCTCATTCTTGACAACATGTGAGTCATGAGACGTGAACTCAAATTATCAAGAATGACATAATACCACCTCAAAAGATAAGGTAAAAAGAATTGCACTTCGAAATGCAAGATGAAGAATACTTGAACTCCTCTGAAAAGAATCTCGATGAGCACTTCGAGAAGGAATTGAATCCTTTGTGAAACATCATGTAGCCTCCATAAAGAACTACGGTAATAAAAGGATGATCAGATGAAATGAAGGATGAAAAGAATAAGGTTGAAGCCTTGCAATGATTAGATGGAGCTTTGAAATGATATAACCGAGAAAATTTGGAACTCCGGAAAGAAAGATGAACCAAAGAAAACAAGAATTTTGATGAACCTCCGGAATAGGAAATTGAATTTACTCGATGAAACACGAATAGGAATTACATTATGCTTATCCTTCACCAATTCAAATTGATGACAAGCAATGGATTTGGCATACTACTTATACTCGTAGAAAAGATTAAGAGAGATATAGCGCAAAGTTGAGAAGATCTTCAACGAACCACCGGTAGGATTGGAAAGAATGAATGAATTGGTATGATAAACGAAGGAAGAAGAGCCTTGAAAGAACCACCGTAAGAATTTAAAATGAACGAAGAAAAGATAAAGAAACACCGGGAAGAATTAGCAAATGAACAAAGATGCTTGCTAGGATTAGATACATGAGAACGAAGAGATCATGAACTGATTAGAGAATATTGAAAGATGCACCGGTAAGATTTGGAGAACGATAGACGAAGCTGAGAATGAATAATTGTTCTAAAATGATGGCCTTCGGAGAATCAAACTGAGAAGACTCCTGAAATGCTCCGGATGAGTGAAAGTTATTCTCACAATCGAAAACAATTATGAAAGGATGGCATCAAGCTAGAACCATGAATCTTGAAGAGAATGGGGCAAGATTTAGAGGAAAACTCTTCTAGATCCGAGAATGACGAGGAGAAACACCACAATGAATTGTTGAGATACTCCGGGATGAAAATTAGAAAGGTTGAACCAATGATGAAAAGAATTTGAAAGCGATCTTGGAGAAGGAATATGGCTGATGATAATTCATTCTTACGTCAAGCTTGGAAAAGAATTTGGGAAGCTCCGGGAAAATTAGAAGAGTCAGATAAGATCCTGGAAAAAGACCTGTGGGTTAGGGCCCACTCAAAAGAAACACCGTTGAACGATTGCTTGAAAGGGATATTGCACCGGTTAAATTAAATGGCTTGAATGAGATAGCATCCTCAAAAGAAATTGAGTGAATTGAGAATGGAAACTTGAATCTTCTGAGATATCTTCATCACTCCAGAATAAATGAATAGCGAGAAGTGAATGATTAAGAGGTGCACTGGCATAAGAAAGCACTTGAAATGAGAAAAAGGAATATGATCAACCCCGAAATCTTGAATTGAAACCACCGGAGAAGAAAATAATGACGAATGATGAACTTGAAGCTCCGTTAGTATCTTCATGGAAATCACCGGATAAGAACATGAAGGAGAAGAATGGAGAGGCTTCCCGTCAATAAAATGGATACTCGATCAAGAAATCTGCGTCCTTGAAGAAATAAGGGTGGGAGGGCGGGAAAAACAAAGAGAACTTGGAACGGATGAAGCAAACACCGTTTAGAAGAACTGATAATTGATCTTGCGAATGATGAAGTGATCGGATCCACTTGAAGAGAGACACACCGGTTGAAAAAGAATTAACATGACAACCTCGATGATCAAGAAGGATTAGTATTCACATAGCAATATGAGAACACTGGTTAGAAAAGGTATGGAATCAACACTTGACATCGAAGCAACTCGAATACCACAAATAAAACAAAACAAAGGATTGACTTGCAGAATAAGCCGGGAACAAACCTATGATAGATCCCATATCGTATCATGTGTCTGTTGGAAAGATATCCTAAGAGATACTTGAATTCCCACTTATAAACTCCCGAAACTTTCTGGTTATGCAATCAAGTGTTGGGGATACAGGGGACACAAAATATATCACCCAAACTAACAATACCTAGATCCAGCTGTATCCATCCTTCAACACATAACCAAGAAACCTTCGGAAATCGTCTATCTCAACCTTCGAAAAGCATCCGTTATACGAGTTATGGCAATACTCCCGCACTCGCCTCAGTACTGGGCTATCAGGGTTATCTCACCAACAACTGTACAAAAGAGATTTTCGATGTCGGCGTACTAAACTCAAGTATTCCAGAACTGTAACGATAAAATTATGACGACAACACCTCGGAGCTCAACTCCCCGGGACACCTCTACTAAAACCCCTGCTGATGGGAGGCACCAAGACAATGTTGTCATCACAAAACCATCGGAACAATTCTAAGATACCCGCGTGATCCTAAAATAATTTTTAGTGAAATTTGAGAAGAGAAGAGTCAAAACTCTACGTCAGGATGCCTTACCAGAGCGATGAGGAGACTGGGAAGTAAAAATAATTCCTAAACTCTCCGGTACATAATTCCTAAATGACTCAAAACATTTTTCTAGACACAACTCGGCCACTAAAACGATCAAACAGTGGGGGCTCCTAAGGTCGGGGAAGGCTCTGATTACCAACTTGTCACGCCCTCGATGCGGCTATATCTCCTACGTGTCGAAGCACGACTTAGAGGCATAACCGCATTGAAAGCAATGTCGCAAGTGAGGTAATCTTCACACAACCCATGTAATACATAAGGGAAAGAGATACATAGTTGGCTTACAGTCGCCACTTCACTCAAATACATGAATAAAACATTACTTCATACAGTTACAATCAGGGCCCGACTACGGAGCCAAAATAAAAGAAGAAACCCCAAAAGCGACAAAGGTCCCCGATCGACCCCAACTGGGCTCCACTACTGATCGACTAGAACGAAACAACATAAAGGACAAGATCTTCATCGAACTCCTCCTTGAGCTCGGGTGCATCACCTGCACAGATTCATCGGCACCTCCAAACTGGTTTTTGAAGTATCTATGAGTCACGGGGACTCAGCAATCTCACACCCGCGAGATCAAGACTATTTAAGCTTAAAGGTAGGACAGGGTAGTGAGGTGGAGCTGCAGCAAGCGACTAGCATATATGGTGGCTAACATACGCAAATGAGAGCGAGAAGAGAAGGCAAAGCACGGTCGAACAACTATGATCAAGAAGTGATCCTGAACTACTTACGTCAGACATAACTCCAACAACCGTGTTCACTTCCCGGACCCCGCCGAGAAGAGACCATCACGGTTACACACGCGGTTGGTGTATTTTAAATAAGATCAACTTCGGGGTTTCTACAACCGGACATTAACAAATTCCCATCTGCCACATAACCGCGGGCACGGCTTTCGAAAGTTTAAAACCCTGCAGGGGTGTCCCAACTTAGCCCATGATAAGCTCTCGCGATCAACGAAGGATATTCCTTCTCCCCGGGAAGACCCGATCAGCCTCGGAATCCCGGCTACAAGACATTTCGACAGCAATAAAACAAGTCCAGCAAAGCCGCCCGATGCGCTGACATCCTGATAGGAGCTGCACATATCTCGGTCTCAGGGCAACACCGGATGAGACTAGCTACGAGTAAAACCAGGCCTCGAGTTTCCATGAGGGGGCCCCGCAGGCAGCTTAGTTCGGACCAACACTTAGACAAGCATTGGCCCGGGGGGGTAAATAAAGATGACCCTCGGGCTGATCAAACCCAAGGGAAAGGGATAGGTGGTAGGCAAATGGTAAAACCAAGGTTGGGCCTTGCTGGAAGAGTCTTATTCAAAGCGAACTGTCAAGGGGGTCCCATAAATCACCCGACCGTGTTAGGGACGCAAAATCCGGGAACATAACATCGATATGACGGAAACTAGGGCAGCAAGAGTGGAACAAAACACCAGGCATAAGGCCGAGCCTTCCACCCTTTACCAAGTATATAGATGCATTAATTAAATAAGATGTATTGTGATATCTCAACAAGTAAACACGTTCCAACAAGGAACAACATCTCCATGTTCCAACAAGGAACAAACTTCATCTTCACCTGCAACTAACAACGCTATAAGAGGGGCTGAGCAGAACGGTAACATAGCCAACCAACGGTTTGCTAGGACAAAGGTGGGTTAGTGGCTTGGTTTAACAATATGGGAGGCATGATAAGCAAGTGGTAGGTATCGCAGCATAGGCATAGCAAAAGAGCGAGCAACTAGCAAGCAAAGATAGAAGTGATTTCGAGGGTATGGTCATCTTGCCTGAGATCCCGCAAGGAAGAAGAACGAGTCCATGAAGAAGAAAAACGGACGTAGACAAACGGATCCTCACAATCACAACGTTATCGGAACTAACCCAAATAAGCAACACCGGAAAGAAGCAAACAACAAAGTAAACAACCACCACATAAACATGGCATGATATGCGAGATGTGGTATGCAATGCATATGCATGCGCGGGAACGGAAAAGATGAACAAGGCATAATCTTGGCAAACCAAGTATGCCACTGGAAAGGTGAGGTGATTTCGGTTGAAATCGATATAAAGATCACCGGAATCGGATGCACGGTATGCAAATGACAAGCAAAACAAAAATGACAATAATCTGCCATTAACAGCATGATGCTACTTAGCAAGCTACAAGAAATTAAGCTACTGCACCCAAACATACCAACAAGGCATATGATAGTAATCTACTCAAGATGTTTGACAAAAGATGAACACTGAGCTACGGCTAAATCACACCACAACAGGTTCAAACAAGCATGGCAAAAGTGAAAAAGATAACAGGTTCACAGACTTGGTGAAAATACTACATGCCCGAAATTATCATCAGGATGACATGTTTAGAGCAATCAAGCAACATGCTACAGGAACAAGACAAAGCAAAGCAAGGCATGGCATGAATCTACTCAAAGCACTTAACAAAAGTGCCTTACTGACCATAAGACAAAAAGGATCAGAGAATATAATAACACCCATGTCAAATAAGCAAGTTTCGTTACAGGTTTCAGACTTTGCAGAAAAACTGGACATGTCAAAAACAGATAACAAGTAGGGATGTTCGTGAGCTCAATGCACTCACTACAGAGCAATGCATGATAAACTAAGCATACATACATCAAGAAGACATGACATAGAAGCTATACATGGCAAGAACAACATCATAGCATACAAGGATCAACTACAACAAGCTTGGCAGAATCGAATAACATGTAAATAATCTGCCAGTAACATTTTATAGCAAAAGTAGAGTTTGATTGACTCAAGCTATGGCACTCCATAATTACAAGCAAAGGCACGGATGGATAGAGCGAATCCATATGCTCAAAACACTCTTACTGATCATGCTCAAAAGAGGGATAGATCTCTCTGAAACAACATGAACACATGGCATAAAAATAACAGCAGGCAGGGACTTAGTGAAATTACTAAGTCTCTGAAATCAGCAACATTAAGTACCATAGTTTGCATGCTTGTGATAGTCACCACAAAGATCACAAAAATACATGGCATAAATCTCTGGAAACATGGCATGGCATATTACAAAACACATGTAGGACTCAACTTCATAGGATGCACACCTCAATCATGGCAAAAATGACAAAAGTGCATGTTCTGAAACAGATCTGAAACTAACATCACATAGCCCTCTTCTAACAGCATTTCGGGCAACAAGATGAGCTCAAATGAAAATTATGCAATGAGATGAAATGATGTACTCATCAAGGCGAACAATTTGACATATTATACGCCCAAAACGAAGCTACGGATGCAGAGATATGGCATGATGAACATGTGACAGTATTGCAAAATCATGGGACTTAGAAATATACGGGATGGGGAGAAAAAGTCAACCTCCGCACGGAAATCGAGGCACGCCGGAGTTGGGCGGCGCCGGCGACGAGGGAGGAGGCCGGAGAGGGAGGAGACGGGCGGATCCGGGCACGGGGAGGCGGATCCGGCGCCGGGGAGCTCGCCGGCGTCGGAGGAAGAGGCGGCGGGCGGCGCGGCCGCGGTTGGGCGGCGCGGCGCGGTGCAGCGGGGGCGGCGGCGCGGCGCGGCGCGCGGACGGGCCGGGCGGCGGAGGCGACCGGGCCCCGCAGGCCTGCTGCGGACCGCTCGGGCCAGCGGCGGAGGAAGGAGAGAGAGGGAGGCCGGCGCGGGTGACGTGGCGGCGTCTAATTGGCTGCGGGCGGCGGCGGAGCTGATGTGGCGCGCTGCCATTGGACGAGGTGAGGTGGAAGCTGGACTCGTCCGGCGCGGACGGACGTGTCCGGCGGCGGAGAGGGAGCGGGGCTAGGGTTCATCTGCCTGAAAAATCCGAGGGGAGCACATATAAATAGGTAGAGGGGGCTAGGAAGCTCCAAATGGAGTGCGGTTTTCGCCCACACGATCGTGATCGAACGCCCGATAACATGGAGATGACTTAGGTGGGTTTTGAGCCACTTTGAAAGGGGTGTGGGCTGCACCAAAAGAGGCCTTCGCGGTTACCCGGTTAACCGTTGGAGTATCAAACGGACTCCGATTGACCCGAAACTTGACAGGCGGTCTACCGGTGTTATACCAAGGCCGCTTGACAAACCCTGGTCCATTCCGAGAATGTTTAATACCCGCTCACGAACAAATGTAAAAGGGAACGCCGGGGAACATAGGAGCGCCGGATTGCAAAACGGACAACGGGGAAAATGCTCGGATGCATAAGACGAACACGTATGCGAATGTGATGCACATGATGACATGATATGAAATGCAGATGATGACATGGCAAAGTGCAACACGCAAGCACATGACATGGCAAGGACGGCGAATAACTGACAGACACCTGGCGCATCAGATCCGGGGCGTTACAGTCGACCTACAGTGCCCGTCTCTGTCACACTCACCTCTTGGATACCCCTAACCTGCTTCGGCGGTGTTGGACTGCCTCAGGACAGTGTTCAGCTAGCTCCTATTATAATGCATTATTCATGGGTACCCTGCAAGCGCCGCACTAGCGCCTTACGTCGAAGACGCGGGCACCATTATGTGTCAAGATCTTCATCAGACTCGCTCTCTAGAATAGATGTTGAACTACGGACCGGCCCATAGGGGCCTCCCCATGCCAACATGTGTGTCCTTTGCGAACAGGAGAACGAGGACATGCAACCCATTCTCATTGGTTGCTCCTTCTCTTGGCACGTATGGCATGCAATCCTTTCCCGGTGTCGTTCTACGACTGTCCTTCCTGTCTGAAGCTTGCCTCCTAGATTGGTGGGCTGGATCTCGCAACCATGGCCCTCCAATCTTGCGCAAGGGTCTCTTGTCGCTTCTTCTGTTGACTGCTTGATGGCTCTAGAGGCACCGTAATAGATGCGTCTTCGATGGACTGACACCTTCCGCTGCTCACGTAGTTCGCACCATCTAGGAGGAGGCGAAGCTATGGGCTAGAGATGTACCCAAGGGGCTCGACGTACTCTTACCCGAGACATATGGCTTTAGTTGTTGGGCTGAACACCCCTTTTCAGGACTGGGATCAGGTGACATTACACTTCACGCAGTCACGCCATAACATGCAGCTGTGCATCTACCATTCAAGCAAAATCTGACGTCTCACACTACAAGAAATATGGTAATCTGTGACAGCCCTTGTCTGTCACCGAGAGCCCAGGAACTGTCATCGATGACAGTCGGTGACGGTGGGCCTGTCCGTCATGTATATCGCGTCATAATTTGTCCACCCGACCAACCATGACGGATTTTTCGTCTGTCATGGATTTAGGCCAAATTATGACAGTCATTTACCGTCACCGATCAGCCCCCCAAGCCCGCCCGGCCCGCCCCAGGCCCGGGCCTCTGTGACGAACTTTTCCATCACGCATTTACATGATGACATGGCATCAACACTCCAGTCTGGGTCTGACGTGGCGCCGCCTGGGCCCATGTAGCCTTCGGCCCAGTAAGTTTTGGCCCGTTTGTTTTGGTTTGAACTATTTTTTTTTCACTCTTCATGTTAGCCCATTTCCGGTGGTCCAACAAGCACATCAGCCCATTAATCTTATGGGCCAGTTATTTTTTTTACCCAAAATATGTTTCGAGGCCTACTTCATCCAGCCCATCAATGTTAACGAAGCCCATTTGTGATTTTTACACGAAACAATTTAGCACTGACAATTATTAATAATTTATATACAAATATTAAGACAGAAAAGAGGCACAACAGTAGAAAGCACAAGTCACATTACACAAGTACTGGTCCTCCATGACACATCCACCATAGCATTCAACTTACATCTCAAGATCCACTAACCATCAAGCACCAACAAGCAACTAGTTTGCATCGAACAGTATGCAGTTTGCATAACAAAAGGCTGACAAAATAACAAGCTAAGTTCCACCAGCATATCCCACATTCATATAGCTTCCAGCAGCTTTTTGGACAAACAACTTACCCTTCAGCTGATCTTGATGTCATCTGACTTAGCAATAAGTCAAGTTTTGCATCCATCTCAGCTTGCTTCTTCCTGTTCTCCTCGTCTCGCTTCCTGTACTCCTCATCTTGCCTGGCCCTTTCTTCTTCAGATTCCTTCAACTTCTTGGTCAAGGTGTCAACACACGCCCGAAGCTCAACATTCATCTTCTGCGCTGCCAATTCTACTTCACGGTTGATAGCACTGGATATCGCATGGACGTGTTGGATCCCCACATGCTGAAGAAACCTCGGCTTCTTAGTGTGCTTAGCAAGCACTTCAGCTACAGCTTCGGTTGCCGTCTCAGTTGCAGAGCTCGATTCCTGACCATTTTCTGTAGGATTAGGAACCTTCTTTTCCATCTCGGTCTAGCAATGCAAGCAACAAGCATGGTTATGAGACAGCTTAAGCACAAGTAGAGATGACATCATCAGCAAGTTAACATGCATGAGTAAAGCTAGCATGCATCCTTATCTTGTGAGAACAGAGTTAGATTAAACTTTTTTCTGTGCGGAGCTGAGTCGGATTATTCATCAATAACAAAGTGGCCAGAAGAAACATGATAAATTATATCAATAAAGTACAAGCAACTAATGTTTAAATATAATTATTTTATATATACTACAAGATAGAGACTGAGGATGGCCAAAACTACAATATAGGACAATCTATTACAAGATACTCACGTGAATATGTTAACATTTCCAATTAACCTACACTGGCATTTGCTTAATATTTTTTAATCTGTAAGAGGGACTGAAACAATATTAATTCTAGCTGTGCAGAAGTTAAAACTTTGATGGTTGGTAGTCTTTGAAAGCTGACTTACAATTGCATCCAGCACAACATTGGTGTAACCTTTCTTTTTCTTGCTGTAGTGGCACTCCTTGAACAAATCCACTGCAGTTGGTTCTTTATCCTTGTATTTGTCTCCCTGAAAACAACAGATGTGAAGGCAAGGGAGCATCATATACCTACACTACATGTAAGCAATCCAAAAACACCTTTTAACAGTGCACACATACATCTTGCACATCCACAGCCACATGTTTGACTTACCAGATTTCCACAGTGCACAAGGTAGCTGCACGCTCCAGTAGTTTGGTGGAACTTAACTTGAGCTCGATTAGCTTTGTTAATTTGAGATATCCCCTACATAAAGATTCCAAATACATGTAAGGCACAGTCTCTAGATTAGCATGTAGAAGGCGAGATCGGTCTGCAGGAAGAGACATACCATCTTTTTGGTATCCTTGCAGCTTTCCACCAGCTCGTTCCACTGGTCATTAGTCATCGAGGGGACCGGAGTTCTCCTCACCAAATGGGGTGCGTGAGGATCAAAATACTCTTTCTTGAGCCTATATCGTTGTTGGCGAGTCGCGCGTTTTAGCATTTCTGTGCAAGCCTTCCTAACTGGCACCGCCTCTAGGTCCATCTGCAACTTGTTCTAGTAAGATACAAAACAAGGGTAAGTATCATGATGGCACATAGAAAAAATAGCAGAAGATTGACAGGTTCCTAGCAATGTGAGGGAGAAAGGCCAGGATTATGTACTTACACCAACTTTGCCTACAAAGTTCCTGAAGATCCCATCTCTGACATTTCCATTTGGGTCCTTGTAATCCTTCCAGTGCTTAAACACGGGCATATGGTGTCTGACTGTGACATTGCATTCGGTTGCAAACTTTGCAGCCAGAAGAGGTGTCTCTGGCCGTAAGCTTCCTTCAGGAATGAGAAGCGGCAGTTTGCCCTGCCGGCGTCCAGTGATCCTTTCCAGACCTTTCCCCAGATTGGGCCCCCTTATTTTCCCTTGGCTCCTCATAGGATTGGGGACCTACAAAGAAGGTATAATCAAGGATGGTATTAAGCTCACAAGAAGGCCAAGACAATATACTAGTAACCGATGGCAGCAACAATTAAGGCAAAACAGTGTAAAGCGGTGACAAGAGAAGCTAATGATGTATGCACTAATAGTTGATCTGTCCAGCTTCATTATGGTTTATATCAAGTATATTTAAGACTGCAAGATGCATAGAACAATAGATTAAACAAGAAGTTCAGAAAATCTGAATGGAAGATCTGAAGGGCATTAATGCTTGAATGGAAGATCTGAAAATATATATACTTAATTTGCTATGGCACAGTGCCATTACTAAATAACAATAGCCTCATTAACAATCAAATAAATGCAAGAAAAATTAGGTTTGTAACTTGCCTTCAAAGTTACTGTCAGGTTGAGATTGCTGTTGAGGTTGGGTACTACCACCAGCTTCGTTGTCCCTCTGGTTGTCATCATCACAATGGGCAATGAGATCAGCTCCATTGGCCATCCAGTTGCCGTCATCACAATGTGCAAGGTCATCATCTTTTTAGAAGAAGGCATCCAGTGAGAGGATGTTCATTATGCAATCGAAGTTAATACACAAGGCTAGAAATTCAAAGAACAGAACATGAGCATGATATGACAACAATAGTAAGAAACTTGCCTTCAATAAAATGGTCATCAGAGTTGGGAACAAATTCTTCAGCTTAGCTGGCACAAGCCACAGAAGAAATTGGCTTATGAATGACACTTGGTGTCTGCTGTTTAGGATCATACATCTCTTCATTTTGAGCACTTGCATCAGCATTTTGTGATTGTACTTTCCTCGACCTTGTAACTCGCATATTAGATGGGATGTCCGCGAGAACTCTCTTAGGAGGACGAGGTTTGACTCCACCAGGGGGCATGGCTGCAGATCTTTTCTTTCTAGATTCCTGGCTTGTTTTTTTACAGTCCTTCAAGCCCTGATAGAAATGAAAACACGGTTTAATTAACAACCTTTAACAAAAACTCTGCTGCAATGACCAACAAGCAACATATCTAGCAATGACTAGATGGAGGATTTTAGCACCTTGGAGTTTGAGCTAGCAGCAGGTGTGGACTTAAATTCTTGCAATGCTTCTGTCTCATGTACTAAACTACCATCGGACGACTCTCCTTCACTGGTATCGTCCTCATTAAGATGGTACTCAGCTTCAGACTCATCGGTACTATTGCTGGGCCTTTTTTTTCAGGTGAAATGACAGTTTTGGCTGCAAACAATGTTGATAATGCAGGAATTCCGAGTGCTTGCAGCCTTGAATTGTTCCTTATGATTCTTTTGAGGCGCAAATCGTCCATAGGATGTACAGGTGGTGGTTCTAAGATGAGTGAACACATGAACACAAATTACTATGTGCATAATATGTACTTAATAACAAATTACTATTTCTTATGATGTCAAGTGACATCACATAAGTTGGATTACCAGCACAAGTACACCTATGTTTTACTGTAGTTTGCCTCATATATGCACACACATATATAGCTTTGACATCACTTGCTTTGACTCCTATCACCACCACTGCATGTGAAGCCTCGGTGCTTCAACTTATTCAAATAGCAGGCATGGGTTAAGAAGATTATACCTGCTGTCTTGCGTCCTCGGGATTTCTTCGCTGCAATCTTCTTCCCCATCAGTGTGCCGTGCAGATGTCCAGCGAGGTGTCGGAGATGCCTTTGGAGCAGAGAAGTGTGGTGGCGGCGAGGCACTTGAAGCGGCGCAGTATGGAGGCGGCAACGGCTTGTTTCTCGGGTTTGGTGGAGGGGAGGAGGAGGGGAGGCAGTCTGTGGCCGGCAATGGATGTGGGGTTGTGACCGGTGGTGGAGGCGGAAGAGGAAGAGGAAGGGAAGTGACGGAGGTGACCAGCGGCGGCCGGGTCGTGTTCTAGGGTTTGGTGGAGCGTGGGGCGGAAGGGGGTCTTGGCCAGCAGTGAGGGAGGGGTTGTGAGCGGCGGTGGAGGTGGAAGAGGGACAGGGCTCGTGCTCGCCGATGGAGGAGTTGATGCCGACGGTGGAGGAGGTGATGCCGGCGGTGGAGGAGGTGGTGCGGGCGGTGGAGGCGGATCTGGGGCGGCCGTGCGGGGGGGCGTGGGGGATTTGGTGATTTGGGGGCTGGGCGGCCGTGCGGTAGGGTTAGTGGTTGGTGTCAAATTACAATGGTGTCCCTTCGTATGTACTGATGGAAGAATAGCTTGGTGGGCAATATGGTCATTCAAGATGGTTCTTTTTGGCTTGGCGCCGGTAGAGCGAAAATAAAGTCCCCTACGCGCGCTTTCTTGCCGCCACGTAAATTTACAAATTGATCTCTCCACTCAAAAAAAAAAGAGAATTTATCTCTCCACTAAAAAAGAGAGAGAGAATTGATCTAAAAAAGGTTCTAGAGAATACATCACGAGCAAGTAATTTGTTACTATAATTAGCAAGACATATATTTAATTACACACTATGTCATAATTACTACAAATTATTTATGAAATAATTACCCACCCGCCCACCACACCACTCCGATTCCATTTTGTGATGGAATCGAGCGCACGGTCTTGACGGCGACCCGATCATCGGAGGCGACGTTAGTGATCACATGAATGGTGTAGGACGTCGTTGATACATGTCGATTGTTGGGCGGCATGGGCCTGGGATGGATGGACGGAAAGCTCGGGAATGGAGCGCACGATCTTGAAAGCTTCCGACAGAGCCGCGACCGGAGTCGACCCGGTCATCGACGGTGACCCGATCATCGGAGGCGACGTTAGTGATCACATGGATGGTGTAGGACGTCGTTGATATGTGTCCATTGTTGGGTGGCATGGGCTCCGGGATGGATGGAGGGAGAGCTTGGAATGGAGCGCACGATCTTGAAAGCTTTCGATAGAGCCGCGACCGGAGTCAACCCGGTCATCGACGGCGACCCGATCATCGGAGGCGACGTTAGTGATCACATGAATGGTGTAGGACGTCGTTGATACGTGTCCATTGTTGGGCGGCATGGGCCCGGGATGGATGGACGGAAAGCTCAGGAATGGAGCGCACGATCTTGAAAGCTTCCGACAGAGCCGCGACCGGAGTCGACCTGGTCATCGACGGCGACCCGATCATCGGAGGCGACGTTAGTGATCACATGGATGGTGTAGGACGTCGTTGATACGTATCCATTGTTGGGTGGCATGGGCTCCAGGATGGATGGACGGAGAGCTCGGAATGGAGCGCATGATCTTGAAAGCTTCCGACAGAGCCGTGACCGGACTCGACCCGGTCATTGACGGTGACCCGATCATCGGAGGCGACGTTAGTGATCACATGGATGGTGTAGGACGTCGTTGATACGTGTCCATTGTTGGGTGGCATGGGCTCCGCCGCTCCGATTTAATTTGCGTGTAATTTCAAACAGAAAAAGGAATTTGAGCGAGTTGCGATTTAAAAGATATGAATATTTTAGAAAATAATCTGTCGGGGGTGTAATTCCAAAAAAAGAGGAATTTGAGCGAGTTGCGGTTTAAAAGATATGAATATTTTAAAAAACTTTAAATTTGCCACAAAAAAAGGGGAGAAAGTGGAGCCGAACCTGGGTCACCAGTGCTGGAACGAGATGCTCTATCCACTGGACCATCTCAGTAATTGTGTTTTATGTTCTGGGAATTTCTTTTATTGAGTCATCGATAGCATATTAAAAGAAAAAATCGCGCCGTAGGGAAAAATGGGAGAAAGCGAAGTCGAACCTGCGTCACCAGTGCTGAAGCGGGTTGCTCTTTCCACTGGGATATCTTAGTTATTGTGTTATATTTGGTGGGACTTCGTCTTATTCAGCGGAAGCTGTCACTAGCATATAGAGAAAAAATCGCGCGCTGGATCAGACGCACTGTCTGGTGGAGCGCGTAGGGCTCGCGCGATGGATCAGACGCGCGTCTGGTGAGCTGGACGGTGCTGGACTACAGGCGAGAGGGGTGGGCGAGTAGGGGCCTGAGTCGCTCGTGGCGCCGCCAGAAAGGCACAGAGCGCCATTTTTGCCTACCAGGGCAATGGTCACCACACGCTCTCCCTCTCTGTGAATTAGTTGAAGAAACCGACCATGTCACAATGTGCTTCTATGCTCAATTAGGGTATACAAAGAATCTAGATGTTAATGGCTAAGGATAGGTGCCCTGTTTGGATGAAAATCAGTTTCTGCGGCAAACTTTGATGCCTGATGCACTGGCCTTTCATAGGGTAATTTGTCCAGAGGTTTTGGGTAGATGGCCAGGGTAGTAAGGAGTGTCATTCTGCCAATTTACACTGCCAAGACTGTTGGCTAGCTTGGGATCGCTTCACAAAGCTCCAAAATAAACTAGATATAAGGAACTTGATTTTAGGCCATATTATTAACATACATGAGCCTTATGAATTTCAGGAATTATTTGTGAAACTGAATAGCCAATGACAGCATACATATGCCATCCTCACAACAGCCGGTGCATAGATGATATATTGTCAGGCATGCAACAAGGATTACAACTATAGCGACTTCGTTAACACATTGACAGACAAGATGGTTGGCCGATGAAGGCAAACAAAATAAAACTTCAGATACAACTCTATTATGGATCACAACAAGGATCAGCGGTCATTGCCGTATCAAGGCAAACAAAATAAAACTCCAGACCAACTTAAGCTTGCAGCACAACCATTTTTGAGCATCTCCTTCTCAGCCTCGTTAGCAACGCCTGTCGAATATTTCAAAATTAGAAGTTTCCATGAACTGTACTGAACAAAACTATGTATCAGTGAGAAGAAAAACACATCACACTCTCATGTACTGTACTGAACAAACACTATGGATCACAACACACTGACAGACTAAAACTCTGTTAAGGCAAACTAGATAAAACTTCAGATACTACCATTCTAATCCTCTAACACACCGGCCAACACATTAACTGCAGGATTCAGTGAGAATTTCTTTTAGGAAATAGCAGTTGGTAATGTACTGAACAAAAACTCCATGTAGTGCATAAAACACCTCACTCTCTTTGAAACTGTACTGAACATAAACTCCATGTAGACAATAGGAAACATCAACTAAATGAAGAATGAAGATAGTACCTCTACATTAAAACATCTACTCATCATCGCTGTCAACATCCATGGCACCTCCTTCGTCTTCGCTGCAATACTCCAGACCCGTATCATCTTGTTCCTCTTCATTGCCACCTTCATACACTTCTGTGCTTTTTTCTTTCATCAAACGAGCAACTACATCAGCTTCAAAAACAATGCCTTGCTCATCATCTCTATGCAAAGGCTTCTCGGATGTAAGGTCAGAAACAGATATTCTCCTACCCTCCTCATCACAACACTCGTCCTCTTGATATGCAGGACCAGTAAAAGGTACACCCTCAGTTTCACTAATATTGAAGAGATGACTATGTTCAAATGTTTGCACAACTTGCCAATTCTTCCCATACTTCGTGTCTGGCAAATAAAAGACCTTTCTAGCCTGCGTAGCCAGAATCAAAGAATCGTCCTTGTACCACATACTTCCAACATTTATGCTTTCGAAAAAACCATCATTTTTAAGCTCGGTCTTCTTTCCATCAAGTTTAAACCAGTCACATTTAAACAAAACAACTGACCTGTCATCCAAGTTGTAGTCTAACTGAATGATCTCTTTCAAGGTTCCATAAAAAATTATGAGCTTACGGTCATGTTCACCTTCGGTCATGAATCCACTGTTTTGCGTTCTCTTGTTGCTATCACGATCAATAGTGCTAAATCTAATCCCATTCACTATGCATGATGAGAATTTCCGGACTCTCCGATCAGGACCACATGCCAAGGCAAAGAGATCTTCGTCTACCTCTTCACCAACCTCATCCTGCATCCTTATCATCTACAACAACACACGCAAACACATACATTAGAATCTGTAGTGAAATGTGACAACCAAAAACTAGATGCGAATGAAAACTAACATAGTTCTTGAACCATGTTGGAAAAAAAATTTGAAGCTCCTTATCACTGTCCGGCGCCCCTTTTCTCTTTAACTCATCTCTGAATATTCTGTAAAGTAAAACATATTAATCAACATATCACATAAGTACAACACAAACAACATAAGCAAGTTCAGAAGTGACAACATACTCGATATATTTCTTAGCTTGATCACAATTGTTCAACACATACCACACCATCTGATCAAATTCTTTTTCCGCGCGTACATATTCATAATCATATCCTGAAGTAAAATTAACTCCATGTCCAAAAACATCAACACCATAGGCTTCTTCATCTGAAAAACCTATATTTCTTGGGTTCCGATTAAATATTGTTTCAACATCATCCATGTACTTGGAGCAAAATGTCAGGCACTCATCCGCAACATATGCTTCAGCAATCGAACCTTCTGGTCGTGCCCTATTCCTCACATAGCGCTTTAAAGTATATAGCCTTCTTTCAACTGGGTACATCCACCCATATTGTACGAGACCTCGAAGCAATGCCTCTTCAGGTAAATGTACTGCAAGGTGCACCATCACATCAAAGAAAGCAGGGGGAAATTTTCTTAAGCTTGCACAAAATTATAGGGATTTCTTTCTTCATTTCAGCCAACACATCCCTATCAAGAGTTTTGCTGCATTGTTCCCTGAAAAACTTGCCTAACTCAGCTATTGCTTGATATATATCACTGTCCAAAAATCCTCTCATGCCAGCAGGTAAGATTCTTTGCAGAAGAATGTGACAATCATGTGTTTTAAGGCCTTGTACCTTGGTACCATCAGCACTTGTACATCTTGATATGTTGGAAGCAAATCCATCCGGAAACTTTAACTCCCGTAGAAATTGACAAAATGCAACCACTTGTTCTTTGGACAAGGTATATCGTGCCCGAGGCATCACATATGAGTTTCCTTCCTTCCTCAATTTCAAATCCTCTTTAATATTCAAATCTTGGAGATCAATCCTAGCATTGAGTGTGTCCTTTGTCTTCCCCTCTAAGTTCAAAATTGTCCCAATGAGGTTTTCACATATGTTTTTCTCGATGTGCATGACATCAAGATTGTGCCTCAGCTTCAATTTCCCCCAATATTCCAAATCCCACAAACAAACCCTGCGGCTCCAAATTGGCACATGAGCCTTCTTGCTGCCCAAGTCAGAACGTTTCCTTTTCTTACTTTCTTGTTGCCTCCCAGGTCTAACCTTCTCCAATTCTGCCTGCAGCTCTTTCTCAGAGAATTTACCTGGCCGATCATTGCTTTCATAAAGACCAACAAATTCATTATTTCTCCGCAAACGATGTCCCTTTGAAAGGAAACGATAGTGACCAATATACCCAATTTTTTTCCTTAGGCCATAAGAAATAGGGTGTTTGAATACATGCAAAATAGCCTCTTGTGGTACGCCCTGAAAGAGTGCTCAGAGCTGGGTAATCATGAATGCACCATAGAACTGCAGCATGAAGATCAAACATTTTTTCACTAAGAGCATCATATGTACGCACACCCTCCCAGAGCTCAAGTAATTCTTCTACAAGTGGTTGTAGAAAGACATCAAAGTGCTTGCCAGGTGATTTAGGACCTGGAATTAGCAAAGCCATCATGAAATTTGACTGGTCCATGCATGCCCAAGGTGGAAGGTTGTATGGTATAACAAACACAGGCCACATACTATAGCTTGTGTTAAAGTTTCCAAAAGGATTGAACCCATCAGTGGCAATGCCAAGTCTAATGTTTCTGGCATCTTTTGCAAAATCTGGATATTGTTTATCAAAATCTTTCCATGCATCACCGTCAACCGGATGACTCAATTCCTTCTCACTGGGCTGCCTCTTTAGCTTGTGCCATTGTGCTTCTTCTGCTCCTTTTTTTTGAAAGAAACTGTTGGAAATATGCCCTAGAGGCAATAATAAATTGATTATTATTATATTTCCTTGTTCATGATAATCGTTTATTATCCATGCTAGAATTGTATTGATAGGAAACTCAGATACATGTGTGGATACATAGACAACACCATGTCCCTAGTAAGCCTCTAGTTGACTAGCTCGTTGATCAATAGATGGTTACAGTTTCCTGACCATGGACATTGGATGTCATTGATAACGGGATCACATCATTAGGAGAATGATGTGATGGACAAGACCCAATCCTAAGCCTAGCACAAGATCATGTAGTTCGTATGCTAAAGCTTTTCTAATGTCAAGTATCATTTCCTTAGACCATGAGATTGTGCAACTCCCGGATACCGTAGGAATACTTTGGGTGTGCCAAATATCACAACGTAACGGTGGCTATAAAGGTGCACTACGGGTATCTCCGAAAGTGTCTGTTGGGTTGGCACGAATCGAGACTGGGATTTGTCACTCCGTGTGACGGAGAGGTATCTCTTGTTGGGGAACGTTGCAGAAAATTAAAAAATTTCCTACGGTTTCACCAAGATCCATCTATGAGTTCATCTAAGCAACGAGTCAAGGGAGAGGGATTGCATCTACATACCACTTTGTAGATCGCGAGCGGAAGCGTTCAACGAACGAGGATGAGGTAGTCGTACATGACGTGATCCAAATCACCGGAGATCCTAGCACCGAAAGAACGGCACCTCCGCGTTCAACACACGTACGGTCAGCGTAACGTCTCCTTCTTCTTGATCCAGCAAGGCAAAGGAGAGGTTGGGGAAGATAGCTCCAGCAGCAGCACGACGGTGTGGTGATGGTGGAACTACAGTACTCCGGCAGGGCTTCGCCGTGCTCAACGGAGGAGGAGGAGGTGTTGGGGAGGGAGAGGGAGGCGCCAGGAGCAAGGGTGCGCTGCCCCCCTCCCCTCCCCCCTTTATATAGCCCCCTAGGGGGGGCTTCGGCCCTAGGAGATGCAATCTCCTAGGGGGGCGGCGGCCAAGGGTGGGGCTTGCCCCCCAAGCAAGGGGGCGCCCCCCCCCTCTTTAGGGTTTCCCCCCCTTAGGCGCATGGGCCTCTAGGGGCTGGTTCCCCTTGGCCCATGCAGGCCAAGGCGCACCCCCTAGAGCCCATGTGGCCCCCCGAGGCAGGTGGCCCCACCCGGTGGACCCTCCAGGACCCTCCGGTGGTCCCGGTACAATACCGATAACCCCGAAACTTGTCCCGATGGCCGAAACAGCACTTTCTATATATAATTATTTACCTCCGGACCATTCCGAAACTCCTCGTGACGTCCGGGATCTCATCCGGGACTCCAAAAAACATTCGTGTTACTGCATATACATATCTTCACAACCCTAGCGTCACCGAACCTTAAGTGTGTAGACCCTACGGGTTCGGGAGACATGCAGACACGACCGAGACGGCTCTCGGGCAATAACCAACAGCGGGATCTGGATACCCATGTTGACTCCCACATGCTCCACGATGATCTCATCGGATGAACCACGATGTCGAGGATTCAATTAATCCCGTATACGATTCCCTTTGTCAATCGGTATTTTACTTGCCCGAGATTCGATCATCGGTATCCCAATACCTCGTTCAATCTCGTTACCGGCAAGTCACTTTACTCGTACCGTAATGCATGATCCCGTGATCAAACACTTTGATCACATTGAGCTCATTATGATGATGCATTACCGAGAGGGCCGGGTGATACCTCTCCGTCAAGCGGAGTGACAAATCCCAGTCTCGATCCGTGTCAACCCAACAGACACTTTCAGAGATACCTGTAGTATACCTTTATAGTCACCCAGTTACGTTGTGACGTTTGGCACACCCAAAGCACTCCTACGGTATCCGGGAGTTACACGATCTCATGGTCTAAGGAAAGGATACTTGACATTGGAAAACTCTAGCAAACGAACTATGCGATCTTATGCTATGTTTAGGATTGGGTCTCGTCCATCACATCATTAACCTAATGATGTGATCTCGTTATCATTGACATCCAATGCCCATAGTCAGGAAACCATGACTATCTATTGATCAACGAGCTAGTCAACTAGAGGCTTACTAGGGACACGTTGTTGTCTGTTATTCACACATGTATTACGATTTCCGGACAACACAACTATAGCACGAATAAAGACAATTATCATGAATAAGGAAATATAATAATAATGCTTTTATTATTGCCTCTAGGGCATATTTCCAACAGTCTCCCACTTGCACTAGAGTCAATAATCTAGTTACATTGTGATGAATCGAACACCCATAGAGTTCTGGTGCTGATCATGTTTTGCCTTAGGGAGAGGTTTAGTCAACGGATCTGCGACATTCAGATCCGTGTGCACTTTACAAATTTCTATGTCTCCATCTTGAACATTTTCACGAATGGAGTTGAAGCGGCGCTTGATGTGCCTGGTCTTCTTGTGAAACCTGGGCTCCTTGGCAAGTGCAATAGCTCCAGTGTTGTCACAGAAGAGTTTGATTGGCCCCGACGCATTGGGTATGACTCCGAGGTCGGTGATGAACTCCTTCACCCAAATTGCTTCATGTGCTGCCTCCGAGGCTGCCATGTACTCCGCTTCACATGTAGATCCCGCCACGACGCTTTGCTTGCAACTGCACCAGCTTACTGCCCCACCATTCAAAATATACACGTATCCGGTTTGTGACTTAGAGTCATCCAGATCTGTGTCGAAGCTAGCATCGACGTAACCCTTTACGACGAGTTCTTCGTCACCTCCATAAACGAGAAAAATTTCCTTAGTCCTTTTCAAGTACTTCAGGATATTCTTGACCTCTGTCCAGTGTTCCTTGCCGGGATTACTTTGGTACCTTCCTACCAAACTTATGGCAAGGTTTACATCAGGTCTGGTACACAGCATGGCATACATAATAGAACCTATGGCTGAGGCATAGGGGATGACACTCATCTCTTCTATATCTTCTGCCGTGGTCGGACATTGAGCTGAGCTCAATTTCACACCTTGTAACACAGGTAAGAACCCTTTCTTAGATTGATCCATATTGAACTTCTTCAATATTTTATCAAGGTATGTGCTTTGTGAAAGACCTATGAGGCGTCTCGATCTATCTCTATAGATCTTGATGCCTAATATATAAGCAGCTTCTCCAAGGTCCTTCATTGAAAAACTCTTATTCAAGTAGGCCTTAATGCTGTCCAAGAGTTCTATATCATTTCCCATCAAAAGTATGTCATCTACATATAATATGAGAAATGCTACAGAGCTCCCACTCACTTCCTTGTAAACGCAGGCTTCTCCATAAGTCTGCGTAAACCCAAACGCTTTGATCATCTCATCAAAGCGAATGTTCCAACTCCGAGATGCTTGCACCAGCCCATAAATCGAGCGTTGGAGCTTGCACACCTTGTCAGCATTCTTAGGATCGACAAAACCTTCCGGCTGCATCATATACAATTCTTCCTTAAGGAAACCATTAAGGAATGCCGTTTTGACGTCCATTTGCCATATTTCATAATCGTAGAATGCGGCGATTGCCAAAATGATTCGGACGGACTTCAGCTTCGCTGCCGGTGAGAAATTCTCATCGTAGTCAATTCCTTGAACTTGTCGATAACCCTTAGCGACAAGCCGAGCTTTATAGATGGTCACATTACCATCCGCGTCTGTCTTCTTCTTAAAGATCCACTTATTTTTTATGGCTCGCCGTTCAACGGGCAAGTCAGTCAAAGTCCATACTTCGTTTTCATACATGGATCCTATCTCGGATTTCATGGCTTCCATCCATTTGTCGGAATCCGGGCCCGCCATTGCTTCCTCATAGTTCGAAGGTTCACCGTTGTCTAACAACATGATTTCCAAGACAGGGTTGCCGTACCACTCCGGTGCGGAACGTGTCCTTGTGGACCTTCGAATTTCAGTAGGAGCTTGATTAGAAGTATCATTAATTTCCTCTCTAGTCGGTGCAGGCACCTCAGAAACGTTTTCTTGAGTTTCGCCATTTTCCGGTTCAAGAGGTAACACTTCATCAAGTTCTACTTTCCTCCCACTTACTTCATTCAAGAGAAACTCTTTCTCTAGAAAGGATCCATTCTTGGCAACAAAGATCTTGCCTTCGGATCTGAGGTAGAAGGTATACCCAATAGTTTCTTTAGGGTATCCTATGAAGACGCATTTTTCCGACTTGGGTTTGAGCTTTTCAGGTTGAAGTTTCTTGACATAAGCATCGCATCCCCAAACTTTTAGAAACGACAGCTTAGGTTTCTTCCCAAACCATAATTCATACGATGTCATCTCAACGGATTTCGACGGAGCCCTATTTAAAGTGAATGCGGCAGTCTCTAAAGCATAGCCCCAAAAAGATAGCGGTAAGTCGGTAAGAGACATCATAGATCGCACCATATCTAATAGAGTGCGATTACGACGTTCGGACACACCATTACGCTGAGGTGTTCCACGCGGCGTGAGTTGTGAAACTATTCCACATTTTCTTATGTGTGTGCCAAATTCATGACTCAAGTATTCTCCTCCACGATCTGATCGTAGAAACTTGATCTTTCTATCACGTTGATTTTCAACCTCACTCTGAAATTCCTTGAACTTTTCAAAGGTCTCAGACTTGTGTTTCATTAAGTAGATATACCCATATCTACTCAAGTCATCAGTGAGGGTGAGAACATAACGATAGCCACCGCGAGCCTCAACACTCATTGGACCGCACACATCGGTATGTATGATTTCCAATAAGTTGGTTGCTCGCTCCATTGTTCCTGAGAACGGAGTCTTGGTCATTTTACCCATGAGGCATGGTTCGCACGTGTCAAATGATTCATAATCAAGAGACTCTAAAAGTCCATTTGCATGGAGCTTCTTCATGCGTTTGACACCTATGTGACCAAGGCGGCAGTGCCACAAATATGTGGGACTATTGTTATCAACTTTAACTCTTTTGGTATTCACACTATGAATATGTGTTTCATCACGTACGAGATTCATCAAGAATAAACCATTAACCATCGGAGCATGACCATAAAACATATCTCTCATATAAATAGAACAACCATTATTCTCGGATTTAAATGAGTAACCATCTCGAATTAAACGAGATCCAGACACAATGTTCATGCTCAAACTTGGCACTAAATAACAATTATTGAGGTTTAAAACTAATCCCGTAGGTAAATGTAGAGGTAGCGTGCCGACGGCGATCACATCGACCTTGGAACCATTCCCGACGCGCATCGTCACCTCGTCCTTCGCCGGTCTCCGTTTATTCCGCAGCTCCTGTTTTGAGTTACAAATGTGAGCAACTGCACCGGTATCAAATACCCAAGAGCTACTACGAGTACTGGTAAGGTACACATCAATTACATGTATATCACATATACCTTTTGTTTTGTCGGCCTTCTTGTCCGCTAAGTATATGGGGCAGTTCCGCTTCCAGTGACCACTTCCCTTGCAATAAAAACACTCAGTCTCGGGCTTGGGTCCATTCTTTGGCTTCTTCCCGGCAACTTGCTTACCGGGCGCGGCAACTTCCTTGCCGTCCTTCTTGAAGTTCTTTTTACCCTTGCCCTTCTTGAACTTAGTGGTTTTATTCACCATCAACACTTGATGCTCCTTCTTGATTTCTACCTCTGCTGATTTCAGCATAGCATATACTTCAGGAATGGTCTTTACCATCCCCTGCATATTGTAGTTCATCACAAAGCTCTTGTAGCTAGGTGGAAGCGACTGGAGGATTCTGTCAATGACCGCTTCATCCGGGAGATTAACTTCCAGTTGAGTCAAGCGGTTGTGCAACCCAGACATTTTGAGTATGTGTTCACTGACAGAGCTATTTTCCTCCATCTTACAGCTAAAGAATTTGTCGGAGACTTCATATCTCTCGACCCGGGCATGAGCTTGGAAAACCATTTTCAGCTCTTCGAACATCTCATATGCTCCATGTCTCTCAAAACGCTTTTGGAGCCCCGGCTCTAGGCTGTAAAGCATGCCGCACTGAACGAGGGAGTAATCATCGCAGCGTGACTGCCAAGCGTTCATAACGTCTTGTTCTGCAGGGAGAATAGGTGCGTCACCCAGCGGTGCTCGTAGGACATAATCTTTCTTGGCAGCTATGAGGATGATCGTCAGGTTCCGGACCCAGTCCGTATAGTTGCTGCCATCGTCTTTCAGCTTGGTTTTCTCTAGGAACGCGTTGAAGTTGAGGACTACGTTGGCCATTTGATCTACAAGACATATTGTAAATATTTTAGACTAAGTTCATGATAATAAAGTTCATCTAATCAAATTATTTAATGAACTCCCACTTAGATAGACATCCCTCTTCTAGTCATCTAAGTATTACATGATGCGTGTCAACTAGGCCGTGTCCGATCATCATGTGAGACGGACTAGTCAACATCGGTGAACATCTTCATGTTGATCGTATCTTCTATACGACTCATGCTTGACCTTTTGGTCTTCTGTGTTCCGAGGCCATGTCTGTACATGCTAGGCTCGTCAAGTCAACCTAAGTGTTTGCATGTGTAAATCTGTCTTACACCCGTTGTATGTGAACGTTAGAATCTATCACACCCGATCATCACGTGGTGCTTCGAAACAACGAACTGTCGCAACGGTGCACAGTTAGGGGGAACACTTCTTGAAATTATTATGAGGGATCATCTTATTTACTACCGTCGTTCTAAGTAAACAAGATGCAAAACATGATAAACATCACATGCAATCAAATAATAGACGTGACATGATATGGCCAATATCACATAGCTCCTTTGATCTCCATCTTGGGGCTCCATGATCATCTTGTCACCGGCTTGACACCATGATCTCCATCATCATGATCTCCATCATCGTGTCTCCATGAAGTTGCTCGCCAACTATTACTTCTACTACTATGGCTAACGCGTTTAGCAATAAAGTAAAGTAATTTACATGGCGTTTCTCAATAACACGCAGGTCATACAAAAAATAAAGACAACTCCTATGGCTCCTGCCAGTTGTCATACTCATCGACATGCAAGTCGTGATTCCTATTACAATAGCATGAACATCTCATACATCACATATAGATCATTCGTCATTCATCACAACTTTGGCCATATCATATCACAAAGCACTTGCTGCAAAAACAAGTTAGACGTCCTCTAATTGTTGTTGCAAGTTTTACGTGGCTGAATTAGGGTTCTAGCAAGAACGTTTTCTTACCTATGTGAAAGCCACAACGTGATTTGTCAACTTCTATTTACCCTTCATAAGGACCCTTTTCATCGAATCCGCTCCAACTAAAGTGGGAGAGACAGACACCCGCCAGCCACCTTATGCAACTAGTGCATGTTAGTCGGTGGAACCGGCCTCACGTAAGAGTACGTGTAAGGTTGGTCCGGGCCGCTTCATCCCACAATACCGCTGAAGCAAGATAAGACTAGTAGCGGCAAGAAAGTTGACAACATCTACGCCCACAACAAATTGTGTTCTACTCGTGCAATAGAGAACTACGCATAGACCTAGCTCATGATGCCACTGTTGGGGAACGTTGCAGAAAATTAAAATTTTTCCTACGGTTTCACCAAGATCCATCTATGAGTTCATCTAAGCAACGAGTCAAGGAAGAGGGATTGCATCTACATACCACTTTGTAGATCGCAAGCGGAAGCGTTCAACGAACGGGGATGAGGTAGTCGTACACGACGTGATCCAAACCACCGGAGATCCTAGCACCGAAAGGACGGCACCTCCGCGTTCCACACACGTACGGTCAGCGTAACGTCTCCTTCTTTTTGATCCAGCAAGGCAAAGGAGAGGTTGGGGAAGATAGCTCCAGCAGCAGCACGACGGTGTGGTGATGGTGGAACTACAGTACTGCGGCAGGGCTTCGCCGTGCTCAACGGAGGAGGAGGAGGTGTTGGGGAGGGAGAGGGAGGCGCCAGGAGCAAGGGTGCGCTGCCCCCCTCCCCTCCCCCCTTTATATAGCCCCCTAGGGGGGGCGCCGTCCCTAGGAGATGCAATCTCCTAGGGGGGGCGGCGGCCAAGGGTGGGGCTTGCCCCCCAAGCAAGGGGGCGCCCCCCCCCCCCCCCTCTTTAGGGTTTCCCCCCCTTAGGCGCATGGGCCTCTAGGGGCTGGTTCCCCTTGGCCCATGCAGGCCAAGGCGCACCCCTAGAGCCCATGTGGCCCCCCGAGGCAGGTGGCCCCACCCGGTGGACCCTCCGGGACCCTCCGGTGGTCCCGGTACAATACCGATAACCCCGAAACTTGTCCCGATGGCCGAAACAGCACTTTCTATATATAATTCTTTACCTCCGGACCATTCCGAAACTCCTCGTGACGTCCAGAATCTCATTCGGGACTCCGAACAACATTCGGGTTACTGCATATACATATCTTCACAACCCTAGCGTCACCGAACCTTAAGTGTGTAGACCCTACGGGTTCGCGAGACATGCAGACATGACCGAGACGGCTCTCGGGCAATAACCAACAGCGGGATCTGGATACCCATGTTGGCTCCCACATGCTCCACGATGATCTCATCGGATGAACCACGATGTCGAGGATTCAATTAATCCCGTATACGATTCCCTTTGTCAATCGGTATTTTACTTGCCCGAGATTCGATCGTCGGTATCCCAATACCTCGTTCAATCTCGTTACCGGCAAGTCACTTTACTCGTACCGTAATGCATGATCCCGTGATCAAACACTTTGATCACATTGAGCTCATTATGATGATGCATTACCGAGAGGGCCCGGTGATACCTCTTCGTCAAGCGGAGTGACAAATCCCAGTCTCGATCCGTGTCAACCCAACAGACACTTTCAGAGATACCCGTAGTATACCTTTATAGTCACCCAGTTACGTTGTGACGTTTGGCACACCCAAAGCACTCCTACGGTATCCGGGAGTTACACGATCTCATGGTCTAAGGAAAGGATACTTGACATTGGAAAACTCTAGCAAACGAACTACGCGATCTTATGCTATGTTTAGGATTGGGTCTCGTCCATCACATCATTAACCTAATGATGTGATCTCGTTATCATTGACATCCAATGCCCATAGTCAGGAAACCATGACTATCTATTGATCAACGAGCTAGTCAACTAGAGGCTTACTAGGGACACGTTGTTGTCTGTTATTCACACATGTATTACGATTTCCGGATAACACAATTATAGCACGAATAAAGACAATTATCATGAATAAGGAAATATAATAATAATGCTTTTATTATTGCCTCTAGGGCATATTTCCAACATCTCTGGGCCCACTCGGTAGGACATCATCATAATGTGCACAATGTGATCAAGGAGTTGATCACGGGATGTTGTGTTGCGGAACGAGTAAAAGAGACTTGCCGGTAACGAGATTGAACAAGGTATCGGGATACCGACGATCGAATCTCGGGCAAGTATCGTACCGATAGACAAAAGGAATTGTATACGGGATTGATTAAGTCCTTGACATCGTGGTTCATCCGATGAGATCATCGTGGAACATGTGGGAGCCAACATGGGTATCCAGATCCCGCTGTTGGTTATTGACCGGAGAACGTCTCGGTCATGTCTGCATGTCTCCCGAACCCGTAGGGTCTACACACTTAAGGTTCGATGACGCTAGGGTTATAAAGGAAGTTTGTATGCGGTTACCGAATGTTGTTCGGAGTCCCGGATGAGATCCCGGACGTCACGAGGAGTTCCGGAATGGTCCGGAGGTAAAGATTTATATATGGGAAGTCTTATTTTGGTCGCCAGAAAAGTTTCGCACTTTATCGGTATTTTACCGGGAGTGCCGAAAGGGGTCAGGGGGTCCACCGGGGGGTCCACCTGCCCCGGGGGGCCACATGGGCTGTAGGGGGTGCGCCTTGGCCTATATGGTCCAAGGGCACCAGCCCCAAGAGGCCCATGCGCCAAGATATAAGAAAAGGGGGAGAGTCCTCAAAGGGGAAGGCACCTCCGAGGTGCCTTGGGGAGGATGGACTCCTCCCCCCCCCCTTGGCTGCACCCCTTCCTTGGAGGAAGGGGCAAGGCTGCGCCTCCCCCCTCTCCCTTGCCCCTATATATAGTGGAGGGGAGGGAGGGCAGACACACCTGAAGCCCTGGCGCCTCCCTCCCTCCCGTGACACCTCCTCCTCTCCCGCAGGTGCTTGGCGAAGCCCTGCAGGATTGCCACGCTCCTCGACCACCACCACGCCGTTGTGCTGCTGCTGGATGGAGTCTTCCTCAACCTCTCCCTCTTCCCTTGCTGGATCAAGGCGTGGGAGACGTCACCGGGCTGTACGTGTGTTGAACGCGGAGGTGTCGTCCGTTCGGCACTTGGTCATCGGTGATTTGGATCACGACGAGTACGACTCCATCAACCCCGTTCACTTGAACGCTTCCGCTTAGCGATCTACAAGGGTATGTAGATGCACTCTCTTTCCCCTCGTTGCTGGTTTCTCCATAGATAGATCTTGGTGACACGTAGGAAAATTTTAAATTTCTGCTACGTTCCCCAACAGAAACATCCTCCTCAGCCTAGGCACCAATGGAAAATGCCTCAACACTTTCTGTGGAATCTTCTTTCTAGCAGGGTCTTTCCACCTTGATAGGCCACAAACTGGGAAGTTGTCATGATTGGCATATTGCTTCCTGAATAAAATGCAATTATTAAAGCACACATGTATAGAAACATACTCAAGGCCTAATTCCTTCAGAAGGTTCTTCGCTTCCTCGTATGATTTTGGGAGTGTATTAGGTTCAGGAAATGCTTCAGCCAATATCTTCAATATATTAGTAAATGCACTATTTGTGATCCTATGGTATGACTTCAAATGAAGAAACTTTACCACAAAGGAGAACCTCAAAAACTTGGTACAACCATGATAAAGTTGCTGCTTTGCCTCTTTCATCACGTTCTTCAAAAACGACTCATGCTCAGAAGGATTTTCAGTTTCACTTTCAGCTTGTTCTACTGTTGTGCGCAGGTCTCCAAACATCTCCTCAAATCGATCAGCACCATTGTTACCATCGGCGGTGTCATGCACATGAACAGGTTCTTCAATCACATCAACATCAAAGTATTCTCCATGATATATCCAGCGAGTGTATGTACTTTCCATGCCATACGTCAATATGTGTGTGTTCACAACGGTCTGATGCTGGTGTTTATGATTAAGGCAATTTCTACACGGGCAGAGTATTTTCTCATCCTCGCTGAATTTATCTTGAATGAAGTTCATAAATTCTTTGACACCTTCGATGTACTCACGGGAAAACACTGTACGATGAATCCAACGTCTATCCATCTGCATTGCAGAAAAAGAATCAAAGATATATCACCACTGAAGAGACATGACTAGAACAACTTACAAGTAATCCCAATATTACAAGGGGCATATGGATCAAAATTATAACTCTAGATAGGCAACATGTTTACTAGCAAAGATGGAAATAACATACAACCATAAGTGAAGAATTTTAATGGCCTGATAAATAAAATAGCAACAAGTTATAATAGAGTGAGCTGCCTGTAGACAATCTGTTCTGCATAACAGAACAAACAAAATAACGATAACCAGGTAGTCACAAGTATTAAGGATTTAAGGCAGCATCAGATTTTGGGCATTTTGTACCAATAGAAGCAGCATGTCCTGTACTTAGGGCTGGATCAGATTCTGGGCAAATTCTGCCAACAAAACACCATGCATAAATCACTTGATTACGCAAGGTAACTGGGATTTCGGATCACATGGTATACAAGATCCGGATATTAAAACACAACACAACCCCAACTTTTAATCTATGCGTACATTTAAATCATTTGGCCAAGCACTGTTATCCTAGATCCCCTATCCAAAAAAAAATTCACCTCAATCCATACAACTATACTGGAATAGCAATATTAAGGATGGGAAATCCATCTTAAATTATCTTTGTATATGCATACTTGCTTCACCTCCGCTTGCAAATCACAATATTTAATCAACAAATTCAGTAGGAGAGAGATGATTTCTCTAGAAGACATACCTCTCGCTCCTGGTTGACGTTGATGTGGGGAAGAACGGGGGAGTGTCCGATGCAGCAATGGCGGGCGGCGGCTGCTTGTCAGTGCGGCAATGGCGGGCGGCAGCTAGATCATGACGCGGCAATGCCTGGCGGAGGCTGGCTCGTCGGCGCAGCAAGGGCGGGCGGCGGCGAGGCGAGAGGCCTACGGGATCCTGAAGATGACGCCGAGCCAGACCACCCTCGCCCGGGCAGCCGTCGGTGGCACTGGCGGCGCCGCGGCGACGGCCCTCGATCTGGACGGCGACGGGCTAAATCGATAACCTGTTTTTTTTACTGTCATGTGGGGCATACAATGGCACCCACGCGTCCTAACTTTTTTTTTGGAAAAACACGTATGGTCCAACTGACATGTGGGCCAAAGAAGGGGCATCTACGCCACATCAGCATGAGCACAATCCATGACGGTCTGGATGGTGTATATGGAAAAAATTTGTAGGCCCGACTAAGCCCACTTGTTCGATTCCTGACAGTTTCTGTGACGGTAGCCCGACGTCCGTCATCAAGGGCCTGCTGTTTTTCGGCCCACACGCGGCTTACTAGTCGGTGACGGTATGGGTGACGGATGAGTGTAAACTGTCATAATCTGTGACGGATATAGGATCGTCAAAAAAAATCCGTCATGGATTAACAGATTTCTTGTAGTGTCACACTGACCCAACTGGAAAAAACGATTCGGACTTGCTTTTTCAGTCATTCGACAATAGCAAAACTACGATCGGTTTGCCTATCTGTATACATTCATTTCAAAAAATAAATATGTATACATTGAAATCAAGAACTGACACCGATCAAGCATGTATCAACCAATGCATCAATGCATCCAGCCATCATCCACCCGTTAGAGAACTGAAAAAAATTAATACTTACAGCATCTACAGCCGAGCGTCTCAAACCCGCCTCAAACGCTTGGGTGGACAGCTCAGTCATTGGCCGGTCAAAAAAACTTCACCCATCCGGACGTCTCAAACTAGGCTCAAACTCCCGGGCCGACTGGCACCCATCATATTCAGCCCATACCTGGGCGGATATGGGCGCGTCCGGACGTGTCCGCCACTTCGGACTGACGTTGCGGTCCCACGCGAAATCGTTCGGAAACCCAACAGTCTGACGGGCATCTTCTCCAAGGGGCGTGAACACCACGTTGCGCCGCTCCGGCTCCCCGCCCTAGGGCTAGGAATCACCAGAGCAGGACAAGGAGGAGGAAGAGGCCGACGCGGAGATGGTAGAGGAGCAGCAGCAGGAGGAGGAGGCCGACGCGACCATGGTGGACGCAGCGGAGGAGAACACTGATGCCGTCCGCCCGGACGTTTGAGAGGGTTTGAGGCCCCCGACTATAGATGCTCTAAGTATGATTTATTTTTTCAGTTTCTAATCGGTGGATGTGTTGATGAATTGTCTGATGCAAGTTTGATCGGTCCAAGTTCTCAATTTCAATGTATAAATATTTTATTTTCCAAATGTAAGTCTGTTTAGATATTCAAATATGGACTAAATACGGAGCAGAATAAGTGAATCTACACTCTAAACTACGTCTACATACATCCGCATGTAGTCTATATTGAAATCTCTAAGAAGACTTATATTTAGGAATTGAGGGAGTAGATTTTTTTTTGATTAGTTTGAATTGCTAACCACATATATCACGTGGTAACTGAGGGAGTAGATTGGTACAACGTGTAGGATTAGTTTCTACTCTCTCCGTTCCCAAATATTTGTCTTTCTAGGGATTTCAATAAGTGACTACATACGAAGCAAAATGAGTGAATCTACACTCTAAAATACGTCTATATACATCTGTATGTTCCCTCGCAATAAAATAAAATAAAATATGCATCCGTATGTTGTAGTCCATTTAAAATGTTCAGAAAGACAAATATTTAGGAACGGAGAGAGTATTTGGCAAACCTATAGCCAAGTCTGAATTGTTTTTTCAGTTGGGTCATTGTGAGACGTTAGATTTTGCTTCAATGGTAGATGCACAGCCGCATGTTACGGCGTGACTGCGTGAAGCAATGTCACCTGATCCCAGTCCCCTTTTTCATGTTATGCTCACGTACTCCCTACCACGCAAGACTGTGTACGTGGTTTTAGGCGAGTTGCACTTTGTAGCCTTTTCACTTTCTACCTATCAATGAGATATAGGCAATCTTACGTATTCACGAGTAAAAAAATAGAAACATAAAATAATAAGCGGGTTCGTCTACATATGTCGACTTCCTGCTTAATTCCCTAAGAAATGATCTCGAGCAAGGTAATCAAGAGCCCGGACTTGATTTTCTTGGAGATATTTCTTTAGATAGGATATTATTTTCCACATTCTCCTCCTGACAGTACAGGTGTGCGCACTGTCACGTCTTTTAGACAACAATACACAACTCATCTTTCTTTCTTGTTTTGTACCGGGATGAGCCTCATCCCTTTACTACACATAACCGAGATACTCCGTCCTTAAAGAAATATAAAAGTAGTGATCTAAACGCTTTTATATTTCTTAATGATGGAGAGAGTATAAGCTATGCAAAAGAGTTCATGAGGAGAGGAAAAGGAAAGAATGAGTTCAACGCATGGACAGGAAACCTACTATGTGTGACTACAATCAAATCACAGTTTTTTTTTTTTTTTTGAAACGGAGGCAAAAACTTTGCCTCATCCATTAAATAAGAGAGAATAGAGTTTGTTACAAGTCACTCAATACACGGCATGAGATCACCCTCGCAAAATAAAGGACCCTAATTTTTTGGCACCGGCGATGACCCAAAGGTTGGCCTCGGTCTCTATAGAGGCAAGCAATATAGTTGGAGGAGCGCTCCTATGCTTAAAGACCCTTGCGTTTCGCTCGTTCCACACAGTCCACGAAACAAGCATGGTAAGGGACGCCTTGGCTTGACGGTTTGGCGTGGTGGTGTCGCAGGTACTTGCCCACCAAGCCTCAACCGGGTCGAACAGAGAATCATGAACAAAAAGAAAGACAAACAACAAAACGGAACCATAACTTGATCAGGCGCATACCTGCGCAATATAAAGCACAGTCTCAAAAGGAATTTTAGGGAGTCTGAACCCAAAGGCAACTTTGTTTGGACAGTTCAGATGGCCAAGCAAACAGCAGCCAAACCAACACCAACACCGTAAGAGCATCTCCAACAGCCGCGCTAAACTAGCGCCGCACCGCAAAATAGGTCGTTTTTACGCGCGCGCAACGCGGCGGGTCGCTCCAGCGGGCGCGCAAAAACGGCGCGCACGCTATAACGGGTTGGGCGCGCGGGGAAAAACACTTATCCGCACGGTTAATTTGGTGCGCCAGCTACAGCGCGCGGCACACTCGAGCGCTCGCGCCGCACTCTCTCCTCACCTCCTCCTACGCCCCGCGCGCGCCGGCGTTGGCGCCCTGCCGCCCACCCATGGACGCGCACACCGGCGCCCCGCTCTCCCTGCTGTACAGCCGCGACCCTCGCCACCGCCGGAGCTCCGCTGAGCGTCGGCCTCGCGCGCAGCCTCTTCTTGCCGTCGCGGATGACCACGGCGCCGGGTGGCGTCGCGCCGGCGCCGTCCCGTGCCGCCGCCGCCCCGTCGAAGAAAGTACCCAATGCGGCGCGGACGAAGAAGGGCAAAACATCCACGAAGAAGAACAAGGCGGCGGACGGCTCCGGCATCACAAAGGCGAGGGGGGAAAAGCTTGCAGGGCGTTCGACGGCCGCGGCGGCTTCCGGAGCGCCGGCGAGCTCACTCGTTGAGCCGTCCGCCGACGCGCACCACGTGTTCGACGAAATGCCCCCAAGGTGAAAAAATTTCCAACATTTCTTTTCTTCTAATTTTTTCAACGCATCATCACATATAGATAGCTTTAATATTTGCATTGTTCAAAAAACTTTGTAGTCTCAACGATGATGCATACATGTCCGCTATGGGTGTTGGGTCTAACAATTCGCATTGGTCTCAAACCAATGACATCCATTTCCAAGACCATGAGTTTGAGGTGGATGAGGAGGGTGAGGGAATTGTCGAGGCGCCAAAAGGAAGAGCGGGCAATTACTCAACCATCGATGACAAGTTACTATGCCATACTTATTTGCAAGTGACGAGGGATCCATCCATTGGAGGTGATCAAAGTAGAGACGCGTATTGGGGGCGCATGAAAGAACACTACGATGCTCACAACTTGAGTGGAATTGACCGCACCGAGAGATCACTTCGGTCCCGATGGTCGACAATCAACGCGGATTGTCAAAAGTGGGCGGCCGTACAAAAGGCAGTTGACAAGATTAACCCAAGTGGCACAAATGCGGATGATCGAGTAAGTGGCATCTCATATATGTTCATCATACTTGTTTTTTGTGACCGAAGTGCTAACTTGTTTTGTTTTTCTTGTAGAACAACATTGCACAAAACTTGTTCAAAGAAGAGACAAGGACAACCAAGAAGGGGAAGATCAAGAAAGGCAGGGTCTTTACCTTGCCTCATTGCTATGAAGTGTTAAAGGATGATGAGAAATGGAAGAAGCGTGTTGGTTTGGAGGATTTGAAATTGAGCAACAAACGGAAGCTAGCACTTGAGAATGATGATGAGGAGGAGGAGGAGGATGCATCAAGTGATGAGGGCAAGAGAAGCCCCACACCCAACTCGGTTTCATACTCGAAGCCAAAACGACCGGATGGGTGCAAGAAAGACCAAACCCAAAAGAAGAAGAGGAAAGGAGATGATGAGCTCAAAAATGCTATGGAAGCTATTGTGAAGGCAAGGGTCGAAGCCAATGAGGTGAGGAAAATGGCAAGGAGCCAAGATGCCGTGGCCGAGGAGAGGAGGTTGGCGGCCGAGAAGAGAAGGGTGGCGGCCGAGGAGAGAAATGTGGCTTTGGAGGAGAGGAAAGTGAGCAACGAGGAGCGAGCTAAGTTGTTGGAATGGGAGAAGCACTTGTTCCTCTTGGACACATCTAACCTCAATGAAACCCAAAAGGAGTTTGTCAATCTTTCACGTGAAGAAGTCTTGATCCAAAAAAGAGCCATGATTCGTGCAATGGGTGGCGGTGGCCTCAGCGCCATGGGTGGCGGTGGCTTCGGCGCCATGGGTGGCGGTGGCCTCAGCGCCATGGGAGGCATGGGTGGCTTCGTCGCCATGGGTGGCGGTGGCCTCAGCGCCATGGGAGGCATGGGTGGCTTCGGCGCCATGGGAGGCATGGGTGCACCTCCGGCCGCCATGGGAGGCATGGGTGCACCTCCGGCCGCCATGGGAGGCATGGGTGCACCTCCGGCCGCCATGGGAGGCATGGGTGGCTTCGGCGCCATGGGAGGCATGGGTGCACATCCGGCCGCCATGGGAGGCATGGGTGCACCTCCGGCCGCCATGGGAGGCATGGGTGGCTTTGGAGCACCCTCCGACGCTATGGCCGTCATGGGAGGCATGAGTTTTGCTTCTCTTATGGGAGGCATGGGTGCACCTCCGGCCGCCATGGCTTCTCACACACATTCCCATGAAGATGCCGTTGAAGATCTTGCCAACACCGTCGGAGCTTCACATGATGCGGTGCGTGATGAGAGGGAGGAAGATTCATCTTCGGAGGCGGAAGAGTCGTCTTCGGAAGATGAGGACGAAGACGAAGACGATGAAGATGAAGATTGATGAACTTTGTTTGCATTTGAACTTGGTTGGATGAACTTGTTTGCATTTGAACTTGGTTGGACGAACTTGTGGGCATGATTTTGAACTTGGTTGGATGAACTTGTGGGCATGAACTTTTATTCATCAACTTGTTTGTGTCAAATTTCATCACATGTTCGTCCAAAATATTATGTATATGTGGTATGTGCGGCGCGCGCGCGCTGTATTTTTGCGCTCTGCTGGAGCGGCGCGCGCGCGCTGCATTATAGCGCGGCTGCTGGAGCCAGCGCAGGCGGGTGCGCCAAACCAGCCGCAGCGCGCGCGGCAAACAGTTTTTTTACACGCGGCGCATAGCGCGGCAGTTGGAGATGCCCTAAACTCTCTCATGCCCGTGTGAAAAAACATACTCAGTACAATACACAGCTCAATGATTGAGATTGCGGTTAGCTTGCTCCTCTTCCCCTCGGCGACGCCACGTACGCTGCGTGTGTCCCGGCAGCGTGCACATCACTGACAGACTTAATTGTCGCCCCACTCTCAACAAACCTGTAATTGCGGCCGGAATCCATCTACGAGACAAATGGATCAATCGAGCAGCCCGGCGACGTGGCTCACTCCAATCGCTATCCATCAAACCCCAGCGATTTCTCAGGTTTTGACCCGGAACGCCATGCCTAGACCGACGTCGATGGAGCCACAGAGCGGCGGGAGCCGACCTCTCGCCCGTTGGCGTGATACCTGTGACCTGCGTCGCCGGTGATTCCATTTCCATCGCTGCCTCGTCGTCTCGTCCTGATCGGGTGAAAGCTGAGCGTAAATGCGGTCCAAGGGGAGCTGGTGACTTGGGTTGGGTGTCGGGGAGGTGAAAAGCGTTCTTTTGGCCGTGTCCGGCGCTGCTGCTGGCCCGACCGCGACCCGGGGCGACGACTGCTTCGCTTCTCGCGGCGCGCGCGATGGGGCCGCCGCGGGCCATCGCCCGGAGCGACACGTACGCGCGGGCGCGACGGCGACGTCCGCGGCGTAGTTGTGTGTGGGCGTGTGATCGCTGCTCGATCGGTGCCAAGTGTCCAGGCTTCTAGAATACGCCCTGCGCCCTGGACCATCTACCACACCATCTCAGTGTAAGCATGGAACGTGAGGAAAGAAGCGAGCCTACCAAGCTCCAACAGCCCACAAGGCCGGACACAAGTGGAGCGGAGGCAGAGACAAGCTATAGCCAAGCTCCAACATGCCGCTCTCTATCAGTGACTCGGGGATGACGCCGTGCTGATCGATCGTTCCGCCAACTTGCGACGTGGGTGGCATCCGGCATACGAAACGGGGCGAACCCACGGCCTCGGATCTACGGGTGGCTTCAAACTCACAGATCCTTAACTGGAAACTGTACACGAACGACCGGCCGGCTTGAATACAGACACTTGACAGTTGACAGGCAGATTGAACTACATACGGAGCAAAATAAGTGAATCTACACTCTAAACTACATCTATATACATCCGTATGTAGTTTATATTAAAATCTCTAAAAAGACTTATATTTAGGAACGGAGGGAGTAGCCAGCATACGCATCGGCCCACCCATAACGAGCAACTGCGGTTTTTTACGGAGTGAAGATCAAATCAACTGATTGAACATCACAGAGAAACCAAGTTTAACGTTCCACGTTCGCTCCTAGCTACATATGCTACTTTCTAGCATCATCATGTATCATGTGCACAAACAAACGGGATGGGCGATGGATCGCCAAATCAGAGGACCGATCATGAGCCATGAGCCACGGATGCATGCATGTTCCCCAGATGATCATGAGTCATGGAGGCAGATGCTCATGCGTCATGTTCACTTCTCTCTCTCTAGATGGATGGTAAGTCATAAGTGGACCATGGAGAGCTGGACGTTGTGCGCAACGTGACAAGGGAGGTAGGTTCTGGTCGGTCGCAGAGTTTCTGTAGCGTACAGAGATGTCAGAGCATCTCCAGCCGTTCGGCCCCCAGGACGCCGAAAAAACGCGTCCTGGGGACGAGCCGGCGAGATTTTCGGCGTGGGGGCGACTGTGTTTCCAGTCGTCGCCCCCCAGGTCACAAACTCATCAAAATTCATCCAAACTCGGCGACATCATTCAAATTTGTACAAAAAACAAATAATAAAAAACACGGCCTAGTTACGCCGTCCTCGCCGCGCCTCGCCGCCGTCCGGCTTCTACATGCCTAGGCGCTTGTAGAAGTCGGTGTAGTCTCCGTCGTCGTCGTCGTCGTCTTCCTCGTCGTCCTCGCCCTGCCACCCGCCGCCGTCCCTGCTGCAGCCCTGTCCATGGTCGCCGACGCGGGATGGCCCGGCCTCCTCCTTGTCGTTGTCGAGGTAAACGACGCCGTCCACCTCGCGGACGGGGCGGCTGTGGAGCGCCTTGAGTTCCTCGATGGCGCGGCGCTGGCGAGCCACCTGCTCGCGGACGTAGTCCTTCCTCGCCCACCTCATGGCCGTCTCGTCGGCGGCGGCCATCGCGAGGTGCTCCGGCTTCACCGGGAGCAGGGGAGGTTCCGGCTCGGTTTTCGGCCGGATGAGGCGCAGGCGACCGCCGCGGCCTTCCTCGGGGATGGTCAGGGCGCCGCTGCGAGTGCGGCGCCCTAGCGGGGACTCCCCCGCCGTGTCCTGCGGCTCAGGCTTGACGGCGAAGGCCGCCGGCGAGCCGCTCGAGGAGGAGGAGGTCGTCGCGTTCAACAACCGCCGCGGCGTCCACGAGCTGCCATGGCGGCGAGAGAAGGACGGGGGAGCGGGGGCGAGGTACTCGAGGCGCGGCGTGTTGCCGGCCTCGATGTAGTCGAGGACGTTCTTGAGGGTGCGGCCGGGCACCCCCCACCACTCGCGCTGCCCTCGGCGTTGTGGCGGCCGCGAGGCACGACCCGGTTGGTCGAGGCGATCAGGCCGTCACGGCGGCGGTCAAAGTAGATCGTCCAGAACGCGCTATTGTCGGGGGAGTACGTCGGCGTTCGCCGCTGCTCCTCCGTCAGCGATGACCTGACGCGGGCGATCTCTGCCCGCCGGTCCGCCCCGGTGGGAGCGGGTGGCACCGGCACGCCGCCGGCGCTCAAGCGCCACGCGGCCGGCACCCTCATGTCCGGGGGAGCAGGGTAGTCGGCCTAAAAAAGGAGGCGCGCCTCCCACTCGTGGAGGTGGCGGTGGCCGAAGCCGTTCTTCGCCGCGGAGTCGCCTGGGTACCGCGCTGCCATTGCTCATCGGCGAGGCGTGTGGAGTGTGCGAGCGGGGGAGGGGGGAGAGGCGATTTTGCTGTGGTGCGGCGTTCACCGGCGAGGAGGGCGGCTTTTATAGCCGGAGCAAGGGTGGCGGAGGCGCATGCCAGGCGACGCGTGGCGGGCTGCCGTGGCGCTGGGTGACGCGATGCTTCACTGCGCGGCATCAATGGGCATGCTGACCGGCGCGCTGCATCGCGCCTGGCGCGGCATCAATGGAGGCGACGGCGCGGCAGCGCGTCAGCTTTGGCATTGGCGATGTGGACGACGAAGCGGCGTGTCGCTGACAGGGCGGGCCCATCACAGTTCGCGCCAAAAACGGTCCGTCCGGAGGCCCGAGGCGACCCCCATCGCGCCGGGTTCAAGTTGGGTACGCCGGAGCCAATTTCGGCCCAATCCGGCAAAAAACGGGGCTCCTGGGGTCGCGATCGGGCCATTTTTTTGACGCCGGCGTCGAAAAAGTGGCCTAAGAGGGCCGTTGGGGCACGGCTGGAGATGCTCTCAGCTCATGTGTTCTGTCAGTGGCCATGGCCCGCTGGCTCACATACACACACACCATTGGTCCCGGGAAACCTTGGCCCCGGCTGTGCATGCATGGCCACCCCTTTAACGTGGAAAACAATTCTATAAAACCAGGTCTCACGGGTTAGTAGGAGGTAATCAGGGGGAGAGTTTAAATGCATTATGATTTGTGAATGTCACGTGTCATTCATCAGGACGGATCTCACCTACTAACCGTGAGACCTGGCCTTATATAATTTTTTTTCCCATTAACCTGGGCGAGCATCCAGCCGAGTTGAGCTGGCAGGAAATGCCATGCATTTCGCTACCCACGGCCCTATTACGTACGGCGACGTGCACGATCCTGGTGGATAATTGGATCCAATTTTCCTTCAACTATTTCGATTTATTGTGAAAATGCAATGTCATTTTCTTGGGGAATTTATTTTAGCAAACAGTGCAAGCATAAACAAACTCGATCCTGCAGTGGATGAGCATGGTTTGGCAACATTAATTTAGTTTCGATTTTTTTTGCGTGGGAGAATATCTTGTCAATTGAATGTGGCTACGCGTCACTTTTGAAACTATTGCTTAAGATAATAGCATAAACAACTGCGGACAACAAATTCGACCCCTCAAACGTCCGCGGGATGCGCCTGGGCGGTCCACGGATAGTGACCGGTTACATCTTATATTTGCTCTTATGCATCCGCATATCTCATACAAGAAACCTTAGATATACACAAAAGCATGCAAACGATGAAATTCACTTACTACGTAGATCAAATAACCTATACCATCATAATCCTTGTTGGAGAGATGTCTACTATCTCCGTGCCCGACTCCGGATACATGGCCGCCATCGCGTCGGTTGCCACCCGTTCCTGCCGGATGAACTGCTGGTTGGCCTCCACATTGGCCTCATCTTGTATGGACTCCACGATGGCCTGCCGCTTCGCCATCTCGGTCGCTTGGGTGACCGCAAACTCCGCCTCCGCATCCTCCATGTTGAAGCCCTGAGCCGGAGCCAGTGCCAGCTCCTCCTCCTCCGGCTGTGCCGCCTCCATCAAAGTCGTCTATTGCTCCTCTTCCTCCTTCGCCTCCGGCTGCTCCTCCTCCAGCTCCGGCGAGTCCAAAGGCAAGCCAACCGCGATGGGTGCGGCGCGCCTCACCCGGATCTGCTATTCAATCTGGAACCGGCATGAGCATAACATAGGTGGTCTTCTTTTGCCAAACCATGGCGATGCCAGATGGCGTGGGAAGAGTGGCCGAGCGGGAGAGAGCTGGTGCATGGGCTCGGGTTGGCGGCGCGAAGAAGACTGGCTTAAATAGCCGGATTTGACCTAGGGTGGCGAGCCTAAGCGGTGCCACACGGCGCTCACACCCCACCAGCGGAGCAGAAGTTCGTCGAACTGCTAGGTTTCCGGGCGATTTCGTGTGGGACCCATCGTCACCGACAAGGCGGACGCGCCCGGACACCCCATATCTGCCCCATATTAGGGGTGAATTTGATCCGGAGGTGGACGATGTGCTATGTGTGATCTGGAGGTGGACGATGTGCTAGAGAGCGCCCATAAGTTGTTGGATCAAATGGCTCCGGTCGAAACGAAAAGTAGGGATTCAAAATGGGCATCATGGTTATTTTGCAGAAAAAGTAGGGTGTCAAAACAGACAAGCTTGGACACTGACCGAGGCGTCCGCAGGTGTTTGGAGACTCAATTTAGGATTCCTCCTTTCCTTGTTGGAGTAGGAAAAGGGAAGGAAAAAGGAGAAGGAAGGAAGGGGGCGCCCCCCCCCTCCTAGTCCAATTCGGACCAGTCCATGGGAAGGGGTGGGCCACCCTTTGAGGCCTTTTTCTTCTTTCTCGTATGGCCCATTAAGGCCCAATACGAATCACGTAACTCCCCGGTACCCCCGAAAATACCCGAATCACTCGGAACCTTTCCGATGTCCGAATATAGTCGTCCAATATATCGATCTTTACATCTCGACCATTTAGAGACTCCTTGTCATGTCCCCGATCTCATTCGGGACTCTGAACTACCTTCGGTACATCAAAACACATAAACTCATAATATAACTGTTATCGAAACTTTAAGCGTGCGGACCCTACGCGTTCGAGAACTATGTAGACATGACCGAGACACATCTCCGGTCAATAAGCAATAGCGGAACCTGGATGCTCATATTGGCTCCCACATATTCTACGAAGATCTTTATCGGTCAGACCGCATAACAACATACGTTGTTCCCTTTGTCATCGGTATGTTACTTGCCCGAGATTCGATCGTCGGTATCTCAATACCTAGTTCAATCTCGTTACCGGCAAGTCTCTTTACTCATTCCATAATACATCATCCCGCAACTAACTCATTAGTTGCAATGCTTGCAAGGCTTATAGTGATGTGCATTACCGAGCGGGCCCAGAGATACCTCTCCGACAATCGGAGTGACAAATCCTAATCTCGAAATACGCCAACCCAACAAGTACCTTCGGAGACACCTGTAGAGCACCTTTATAATCACCCTGTTATGTTGTGACGTTTGGTAGCACACAAAGTGTTCCTCCGGTAAACGGGAGTTGCATAATCTCATAGTCATAGGAACATGTATAAGTCATGAAGAAAGCAATAGGAACATACTAAACGATCAAGTGCTAAGCTAACGGAATGGGTCAAGTCAATCACATCATTCTCCTAATGATGTGATCCCGTTAATCAAATGACCACTCATGTGCATGGCTAGGAAACTCAACCATCTTTGATTAACAAGCTAGTCAAGTAGAGGCATACTAGTGACATTTTGTTTGTCTATGTATTCACACATGTATTATGTTTTCGGTTAATACAATTCTAGCATGAATAATAAACATTTATCATGAAATAAGAAAATAAATAATAACTTTATTATTGCCTCTAGGGCATATTTCCTTCAGGAGCCGTCACCCGCAAGCGTTCACGGACTGGTCCCCCATACGCGAACAGATGCGGTGTCTGATTTGAGAGTTGGCGCTGGAGATGCGCTTATATCCAAACTCCATTTTTCTTAATGAAAATGGGCAGGTGTGGCTCCTCTGTTCGAAAAGAAAGAAGCTCCATCTCGTTGCATACCTGCCCAATATAGCAAGGACGAACAAGCGGCGAACACGGTCTCAAAGGGAGTTTTAGGTAGCTTGAACTCAAAAGGTAGCTCTGTTTCGACGGTTCGAGATGCTGGCCCAGCAAACAGCAGCTAGACCAATACATAGCTCAATGTTGGGCCTTGTTGTGGTTAGCTTGTTCCCCTTGCCCGCCGCAACGCGGCAAAATTTCGTGTTTTGACCCTTCTCGCATACAAGTTCAGGATCTGACCATGGTTGGGATTTTTTTTGGGATTTGACCCTTTCGCTACCATCAGGGGTTCTGGCAGTAGGGTTAGGTAGGCTACCGGCAGGGTCCCTGGCGGTAGGGTGCGGCGGAGAGGGACGGCGGCCGTTTGCCCGAGCTGACGTGGATAAGTACCCTACCGCCAGGGACCCTGGCGGTAGCCTGTCTAACCCTACCACCAGATCCCTTGGTGGTAGGGTGTGACTTGGTTTTTGCCTCGCAAAGTTTCTGTAACAAAATATCAAAGTGTCCTGGCGGTAGGTTCGCCCTACTGCCAGGTGGTTGGCGGTAGGTTGTGTGACCCTACCGCCAGGGTCCTCGGCGGTAGGGTCCTGTGTTTTATGGTTTCCAAGTTTAATTGCTTGCTCCTTTTCAAAAACAATATCACAACAATGATATAGAGCCTAAAAATAGATCTCAAACAATTAAACTTGGGAATCACATACACATTAATAAAACTTTAGTGATTGTTTTATGGTCTAGGTTTTTACAAGTTTTAGTGATTGTTTCTTTTGTAAAGTTTTATCACAGGTTTCATATAGTTTCACAAAGAAAGCAAAATATGAGCTCACATATTAATAAAGGTTCCACATAGCAAATAGCAAATAGTAAACTTGTCCACATTGTTTGACAACCCCAACTAACGCAAGTAGTTTCGCAAAAAGCTTTCGCAAAGCCAACAAACGGTGCAAGAAAGTCTTAAGACAAGTTTATAGAGCGGGCAGACATCTTCAGAGCCCCTTGTATGTTAGGCCTGGCCATGGAGACAGATACGGCAGCAGATCCACCGGTTCAGGCGGAGGCGGAACGCTGGTCGGCATCCGACCATTCAAGCACTCCCACCTTGCCTTGCCCGCTGGAGTTTTTGCCTCCGCCCTTCCCCAGCTGATGATATCGAACGCCGATGCACTTGGGGGCGGCATCCTAGCTCTCTCCTCCGCATTGCTCTCGAAGTAGATCCTCCGGCCCAAATTGAGTAGCTCCCAGTTGGAGTGCTGCTTGGCAGCTTCAATGGTCCCTTCCCGGCAGACACGGGAGATAGTTGGATCTCCCTCCATCTCTGCAATCACTCTCTTCCACTCCTTCACACTTTGCGACCAACACTTCACAACGTCGAGGATCCGCTCTGCCCTCTCGTGCCATCGCATTGCCCTCATCGCCTCTAGGACCTCGTCTGAAACAGCTCCCACCGGCTGAACAAGCTCGGGGAGGGCCTCGTACAGGTACAGTAGTGGCAAGGTAGACAGGTCGTGTTGGAGATGAATGGGCGATGGTTGCGCCACGGTTGCAGACCTACAGTGCCCGTCTCTGTAACACTGACCTCTTGAATACCCCTGACGTGCTTCGGCGGTGTTGGACCGCCTCAGGACAGTGTTCAGCTAGCTCCTATTATGATGCATTATTCGTGGGTGCCCTGCAAGCGTCACACTGGTGCCTTACATGGAAGACGCGTGCACCATTATGTGTCAAGATCTTCATCTGCTCGCTCTCTAGAATATATATTGAACTGCGGACCGGCCCATATGGGCCTCCCCATGACGACATGTGTGTCCTTTGCGACCAGGAGAACAAGGACATGCAACCCATTTTCATTGGCTGCTCCTTCTCTTGGCACGTATGACACGCAATCCTTTCCCGGTGTCGTCGTACGATTGTCCTTCCTGTCTAGAGCTTGCCTTCCAAGATTGATGGGCTGGATCTAGCGACCATGGCCATCCAATCTTGCGTAAGGGTCTCTCGGTCGCTTCTTCTGTTGACTGCATGATGGCTCTAGAGGCACCGTAATGGATGCGTCTTTGATGGACTGACACCTTCCATTGCTCACGTAGTTCGCACCATCTAGCAGGAGGCCAAGCTATGGGGTAGAGACATATCCAAGGGGCTCGACGTACTCTTACCCGAGACATATGGCTTTAGTTGTTGGGCTGAACACCCCTTTTTCAGGTTCTGCTCATGCACCCCCTACCACGCAAGACTGTGTACATGGTTTTAGGCGAGTTGCACTTCATGGCCTTTTCTCTTTCTACCTATCAATGAGATGATAGGCAATCTTGCGTATTCATGAGAAAAAATAGAAATAGAAAATAATAAGTGGGTTCACTCTACATATGTCGACTTCCTACTTAATTCCCTATTGAAAGGATCTCGAGCAAGGTAATCAAGAGCCGAGACATGATTTTCCTGGAGATATTTCTTCAGATAGGATATTATTTTCCACATTCTCCTCCTGACAGTATAGGTGTGCTCACTGTCACGTCTTTTAGACAACAATACACAACTCATCTTTCTTTCTTGTTTTGTACCGGGATGAGCCTCATCCCATTACTACACATAACTGAAATACTCCCTTTTAAAAGAAATATAAAAGTAGTGATCTAAACGTTTTTATATTTCTTTATTATGAAGGTAGTACAAGCTATGTAAAAGAGATCAGGAGGAAAGGAAAAGGAAAGAACGAGTTCAACATACCCCCCTAAACTGTCAGATTTCGAGCAGATTACCCCCCAACCGCAGAACCAGATTCTTAATCCCCTAGACTAACATATACCGAAGAAATCACCCCCTGAGGCTATTTTGGTGGGTTTGTGAGGCCGGTTTTGCCCAAGTGGCGGGGGTTTCGCCAGATAGGATTGACTGAGCCGCCTACTTTGCGCGGAATCAGCTATGTGGGTTCCTGTTTTGCGCGGGAATCATCTCCAGTCCCTATTCCATCCTCTTCTCTCCTTTGCTCATATGTAGATGGATTTTTTCTGAATTTTTAAGCTCTGAATATATGTTTCAAACTGATAACATCAGCTCTGAATATATGTGAGTTTCATGAAAAGCAATAGCTGAAATTCAAACAACAATATCACTCTAAAAACAAAGTCAGCTTCATGTAAATGAACACCACAGTACAGGATCTGCACTCTAAATGAACAACACAGTAACAAACACAACAATATGCACCAGAATTTGACCATAGAATTTGGCAATTTCATTCATCATCCAGCAGAATAAAGTTTAACAAGACAAAAGGCACAAAATGTAGTAGTTTTGCACTGTCATTTGTCATCTAGCAGACTTAAGTTTGACATGAACAAAAGCACATAATGAAAAATGATGTTTTACATCAATAAAAGCTTAGGCTTAGCACTGATGCTACACATCACCATTGATCATAAGGTCATAAGCTTAACAAGACTATCCCCTCTTTCCTGCTAGAAGCCACTCGAACCTCCCATCACCATAAGCTGGAACTTGTGATGAAGATGTGTTTAGCTGAGAATTTGAAGCCCTTGGTGCCCTAAATGGCCTTGGTATTGTTGATGCCCTTGGAGCCCTTGGAGCTGGCTGCGAACTCTGTGTTGGCTGGGATATGCCTGGCTGTGAACTTGATGCTGTCTGAGAGCATGGCCCTTCTTGACGAGATGTTTTATTGCCTATTTTGCTTGATTCCTGATTGTTTTTGCTGGTTTGTCCTGCATAACAAAAACATCAGTGCAATAATACTTTGAGTGAAATATTTCCATAGTTCAAGATGCTTTCATGAGCACAACATACTAAAATTGTACTTTGAGTGGAATCTAGAATTATAAAATTGTACATACAAAATTACCTGAGCCATGCTTGCGACTTGTGTTCTTTCTATGCTTCTCTTTGCTGCCTTTACATAGCTATTGTCTTGGGTTTTTTCTAAATGCTTCCTCTTATTGTGTTGTGTGCTGCCGCATACTGAACAAGTCATCTTAACTCCTTTCCTTGAAATTTTGTTGCTTTTGGGCTTCTCTTGCTCCTCTCTAGTTCTTTCTGTCTTCTTCCTCCCAGGCTTGTTATTAACACTAACAGGAGGGTCTAGTCTAGGGTTTGTAGATACAGGCCAGCTCTCTTTGCCCTCTACTGGTTGTAACACATGGTCATAAATCTTGTTGTATGTGTTGATGGAGTCACAATGAAGTCATCAATGTTCAGACCACATGTGTATACTACACTGATTGCATGACAACATGGCAGTCCAGAGAGCTCCCAATATCTGCAAGAGCAAGTCCACTTTTCCAGGTTAACTGTAAACCTTCTATACTCATTCTCCTGCCCTTCAAATCCTTCCTTGCCATTCCATAGCACATTGCATCTTCCTGATCTCTTTATGTTGAGCTGCAACTTTTTAAAAATATTAGGGCATATTGAACCATTCCACTTTTCAGGCTTTGCCCTATTTTCTTGAATTCTAGCCATGACTTTCTTTCTTATGATCTCATGACTAGTAATCACAAGATAAAACCTTGCTCTCATGATGGAGTTGTTGAAGACTCACACATATTGTTTTCCACAGAATCACAATATGAGCAAGTTTGAATCTATGAGCTTTTCCATGACAAGCTTCTTTGCCCTCTTGCATTTGGATATGGTCACATCTGCTAGCATATCTTCAAGTACAGCTTCCTGCATTTTCTCCATCCTCCATGTTGGATTGTCTCTAATCTTCCTGAAGTATTTCGTAGCAATCACAGTACTAGTCACCAGCTTATTGTCTCTCCTAGGCACACAAGTGTGGACATTATTGTACATGTGAACTATCAACCAGTCAGATTTGCTATTTATTGACCCATAGATGTTCCATTTGCAACCAACCCAGCTACACTTGGCACTTACTCTCTTCTTCTCATCCTTAAGAAATACCAAATGATGAAAATTCTTCAGTCCATATTTAACTAGTGCATTTTTTAATTCTCTGCTGTCAGTAAAAGCCATGCCAAGTTCAAACTGGGGTGCTTCTGAAGTATCATCATACACCTTATGGTTGGTCTTTCTCCTCTCCATCACTAGCCTCATCATAAGAAAGATCATCATCACTTTCAAAATATGGAGTGTCATCTGCATCATCATCTAGCTTACATGTTTCTCGTACAATGAACTCCTCAGGAGCATTGCAAGCTTTTGCTTCTTCCTCCCCTAGCATTTTCTTTCTATTTTTCTCCTTAAATTCTTTAGCATATTTTCGGTACTCAATGATTTCTTCATCTTCAGCAGAACTGTTGCTCTCAACAGGAGGCACAACATAGTCACTTTCACTATCACTGTTAGAGTCACCTGAAATATGCAGCTCCTCAGTTGCAACCCCTTTTCCTCTATCAGACACTAAACTTGCAGCTTTGAACATGGGCAATTTGTTCCTGCATTGATCACTCGCTGCATTTCTTTCCTCTGCCTGCACCTCCTCTACATGCCCTGCATGCCCATGCCCTTGCCCTCTCTGCATATCACCTGTATGCTCTGCTTGAAACTCATTTCCACATTCAAACTCCCAATCACTTGCTGAAAATCTGACCGAAAGATAGTCTAGTGGATCCATTTCCTAAACAAAAAATCCAAACAATAAACAACTGAATTAACTGAACTTCTGAACTTTTCTCAAAAAACTTTCTTTTTTTTCAGATGAACAAAACCATACATCATCTATTCATATACTAAGCATATGCACATCGATTTCATCTACAGATGGCACCCTAAAACGCCATCTAATGTGCTTCCACCACTCTGTGAAAAAACATGAACAAAACCCCAGCCCCCAAATCAAATCCCCTGAAACCCCTAACTGACAGCCCTAATGTGGACAGAAAGGCAAGATTTGCAAAGGAATATTCGGGCGCACTGACCTGATCGTAGCCGCCGGTCGAGTTGTTCAGTACATGCCGACGATCGTCGCCTTCGCCACTGTGGTCGCCCAAATCACCGCCGCCGTGTCGTCAGAGAGAAGAGAGGGGAGCGGGAGATGAAAAGGTGGAGCGGAGCGGTCGAGGCAGGGCGAGGGGGTGTACTAGACCGTCACCACCCAACTATTGCCGACGTGGCAGCCCATTCGATTAAAATGCTCAACCACCCCGCCACTTGGGCAAAACCGGCCTCACAAACCCACCAAAACGGCCTCAGGGTGTGATTTGTCTGGTATATGTTAGTGAATCCGGTTTTGTGTTTGTTGGGGGGGGGGGTCTGCTCGAAATCTGACAGTTCGGGGGGGGGGGGGGTATGTGGACTTCTTTCAGAAACCTACTATAGGGCAAAAAACCTGTCAGCACGCAGGCTATCATCAACCATAACTTCATCAGGTGCATACCTGCGCAATATAAAACAATCTCAAAAGGAATTTTAGGTAGTCTGAACACAAAAGCAACTTTTTTTTTATAGTTCAGGTGACCTAGCAAACAACAGCCAAACCAACACCGTAAAGTTTCCCATGGCCGCTTAAAAAAACGTACTCCCTCCGTTCCATAATGTAGCGCATAGAGATTTTCTATAAAATCAAACTTTATAAACTTTGATGAAGTTTATAAAGAAAACTATTTATATCTACAGTACCAAATGTATATAATATGAACGTATGTCTTATGATGTATCTAAGCACATGTATTTGGTATTCTAGATGTACATGATTTTTTCTACAAACTTGGTGAAAGTTTATAAAGTTTGACTTTTAAAAAATCTATATGCGCTAGATTGTGAAAACGGAGGGAGTACCGAGTACTACACAGCTCAATGATTGAGCTTGCTCCTCTCCCCGCCGCGACGCCACGTACGCTGCGTCTGTCCCGGCAGTTTGCACATCACTGAGAGACTTAATTGTTGCCCCCCTCTCAACAAGCTTCTAACTGCGGCCGGAGTCCATCGACGAGACAGTAGATGGATCGAGCAGCCGGGCGACGTGGCACACCCCAATCGCTGTCCATCAAACCCCAGCGATTTCTCAGGTTTTGACCCGGAACGCCATGCCGAGACCGACGTCGATGGAGCCACAGAGCGGCGGGAGCCGACCTCTCGCCCGTTGGCGTGATACCTGTGACCTGCGTCGCCGGTGATTCCATTTCCATCGCTGCCTCGTCGTCTCGTCCTGATCGGGTATAGCGTAAACGCGGTCCAAGAGGAGCCCGTGTGAATGACGGGTGCTGGCGACTCGGTGTCGGGGAGGGCAAAAGCGTTGTTTTGGCCGTGTCCGGCGCCGATGCTGGCCCGACGGCGACGACTGCTTCGCTGTTCGCGGCGCGCGCGAGGGGGCCGCCGCGGGCCATCGCCCGGAGCGACACGCACGCGGCCCCGACGGCGACGTCCATGGCGTAGTTGTGTGTGAGCGTGTGATCATTTACCAGACTAGTATCAGAATACAAATTTGGTGGAGGTATCGATCGTCCTGTCTGTATGCATGGCATGGAACGTGAAGAAGCTAGCCAAGCTCCGACAGCCCACGAGGCCGTACACAAGTGGAGCGCGGAGGCAGAGACAAGCTAGCCAAGCTCCAACATGCCGTTCCCTATCAGTGACACAGGGATGACACCGTGCTGATCCTGCCGCCAAGTTGGCGACGTGGATGGCATCCGGCCTACGAAACGGGGCGAACCAACCGCCTCAGATCAACGTGTGGCTTCAAATTCACAGATCCTTGGCTAGATATATTAAACATGACTTAACTGGAAACTGTAGACGAACGACCGGCCGGCTTGAATACACACAGTGGACGGGACAGGAGATCAAGACAGGCCGAACTAGGAACGACTCTGCCGACTTCAAAGTCAAAGAGTTCCAGACCCAAGCAGCATAGCTGCTACTAGCAGAGATCGAAAGGCTCACTCGGACTAGGTCGCTGCATCGCACGAATCAACCATGGCGTGGCCACCGTGCTCCGTGATCGCCTTCGCCATTTGACTTCCGGCAATTCACGCGCGGTTGCTGTAGCTGGCTGCCTTTTGCGTTTCAATGCTGCTTCATTCACTCTGGCCGGGACCGCGATCGCGACGCCAGCATTCTCGTCGGCCCGCCCATAACGAGCAACTGCGGTTTTTTACGGAGTGAAGATCAAATCAACTGATTGGACATCACAGAGAAACCAAGTTTAACGTTCCACGTTCGCTCCTAGCTACATATGCTACTTTCTAGCATCATCATGTATCATGTGCACAAACAAACGGGATGGGCGATGGATCGCCAAATCAGACGACCGATCATGAGCCATGAGCCATGAGCCACGCATGCATGCATGTTCCCTCTAGATGGTCATTCTCGAAACGACCGATCAGGAGTCATGGAGGCAGATGTTCATGGGTCATGTTCACTTCTCTCTCTAGATGGTCAGTCATGAGTAAGCGGACCATGGGGAGCCGGACGTTGCGCGCAACGTGACACGGGAAGTAGGTTCTGGTCGGTCGCAGGATCACTGTAGCGTACAGGTATGTCAGCTCACACACACACACACACACAAACCATTGGTCCCGGCGGTGCATGCATGGCCACCCCTTTGACCTGGGCGAGCATCCGGTTGAACTGCCATGCATTTCGCTACCCACGGCCCTATTATGTATGGCGACGTGCGCGATCCTGGTGGATAATTGGCAATCATGATCCAATTTTCCTTCAACTATTTCGGTTTGTTGGGAAACTGCAGTGTCATTTTCCTGGGGAATTCATTTCAGCAAACAGTGCAAGCATAAACAAACTCGATCCTGTGGATGAGCATGGTTTGGCAACATCAATTTCGCTTCGAATTTTTCTGCGTGGGAGAATATCTTGTCAACTTATGTGGCCACGTGTCACTTTGTTGCTTGAGATAATAGCATCTACAACCGCGGACGGCAAATCGATCCCTCAAATATCCGCGGACGCGGCCGGGCTATTCGTGGACAGTGACTGGTCACGCCTCAAATTTGCTACTCTGCATCCAGATACCTCATACTAGAAACCTTAGATACATACAAAAGCATGCAGCGATGAAATTCACGTACTACACAAAAGCATGCAACGATGAAATTCACGTACTACGTAGATCAAATAACCTATACCGCCCTAATCCTCGTCGGAGATGTCCACTATCTCCGTGCACGGCTCTGTATACATGACATGGGTGGCATCGCGTTGCTCGCCGCCCGTTCCTGCCGGATGAACTACTGGTTGGCCTCCACATTGGCCTCATCTTGGATGGACTCCAGGATGGCCTGCCACTTCGCCATCTCGATCGCTTGGGTGACCGCAAACTCCGCCTCCGCGTCCTCCATGTTAAAGCCCTGAGCCGGAGACAACGCCAGCTCCTCCTCCTCCGGCTGTGCCGCCTCCATCAGAGTCGTCTGCTGCTCCTCTTCCTCCTTCGCCTCCGGCTGCTCCTCCTCCCGCTCAGGCGAGTCCAAAGGCAAGCCAACTGCGATGGGTGCGGCGCGCATCACCCGGATCTCCTACTCAATCTGGAACCAGTGTGAGCATAGCATAGGTGGTCTTCTTTTGGCAAACCATGGCGATGACAGATGGCGTGGGAAGAGCGGCCGAGTGGGAGAGAGGCGGTGGATGGGTTCGGGTTGGCGGCGTGGAGAAGACTGGCTTAAATAGCCGGATTTGGCGTCGGGTGGCGAGCCAGAGCGGCGCCCCGCGGCGCTCACACCCCACCAGTGGAGCAGACGTCCGTCGAACCGCCAGGTTTTCGAGCGATTTCGTGTGCGACCCATCGTCACCGACAAGGCGGGCGCGCCCGGACACCCCCATATCTGTCCCATATTAGGGCTGGATTTGAGAGGGGGGATGGGGGGTCAGTCCGGGCGTTTGAGAGCCATTTAAGGAGACCGTCTGGTTCGTATTTTGTGACCGATCAGTGAGCTAGTTGTCCGCCCGGGTGCTTGAGGCGGGTTTGGGGCGCCCAACTGTAGATGCTTTGAGAGCATCTACATGTAGACCTCAAATACAGTCTAGGTTGTCTGTCAGATTGATGTCTGGTCAAAAATCAGTGACCCAACCAGACCCCTACTTTCCAGACCAAGCAGCTCAAACGCGACTACAACGCGATGCGCCACTCGTACGAGGCGCTCCGCCGCGACAGGCCCTCCTCACCGAGGTCCGTGCCCCAAGTCGTCCTCAGCTCATGGCTCGGGCTGGTTGGCGATCCTGTGCTATGTGTGATCCGGAGGTGGAAAATGTACTAGAGAGCGCCCATAAGTTGTTGCATCAAATGTCTCCGGTCGAAAAGAAAAGTAGGGATTCAAAGTGGGCATCATGGTTATTTTGCAGAAAAAGTAGGGTGTCAAAACAGACATGCTTGGACAATGACCGAGGCGTCCACGGGTGTTTGAAGGCTCAAATTAGGGTATTCTGATTGTAGATGCTCTAATCTCGCTTCTTTTCCCTTTACCTTGGAACGCAAATTTGTTTCCGAGCATGAAAAAGGAGTAGGATAGGTGTGAACGACCAAGTCTCTAGACGACAAACGAGTACTTTTGCTGTTGCTTCCGGCACCAACCTTTCCATGGGACCATCGGATCGACTGTCAACTGCGATCTAGACCTCTAATTTCAGCTGAGAAGGAATCTATATGTAATATCTCGTTACCAATTTGGCTTAGAACGCGTTGACCAGTTCTTTACACACACAACTGATGTATGCACATGCCTACATGGCTACATTCACTTTTTGTTGTTGAAAATACCAACTACAGTGTGTACACACGCCCACACTCACCCCACATACTTTATGCACATGATACTACACCGCAACGAAAATGCCCTGACCCAACGGGCAACGGTGATGTAGAGCAGTAGGGATTGATCATGTGACGCTAGCTTCTCCTCCTCTTGGTGTACAACTCAACAGGTTTCATCAACGAAGCTAGAAAGCAAACCTTTAAAAGGACATCGAATTGTAGAGGGGAATTTCAATTTGATAAAGAAACGTGCTGATAAGGGCAACTCTAACCAATCCCCTAAAAATAGTGGAGTATCCGGCGGAGTAAACTCTTAGTGGAGTATATCTAATGGTCGGACCTAGCCGGGCCCTTATATATAATGGGGTAATTTTTATTTTCTCTAAATTTAATCGATTATATTATACATTGCATATACATATTAGCACACATATAAATGAATGTTCAAGCAAATCACGAATATAGTTTATAAACCAAATTCATAGCTTACAAACATAATTATTCAAATTTGAACACAACGAATGTTCCAAATGTAGCAAATAATATGTGATAGAACAACTATATATCAAGCGCTATGACATTGCCAGTGATGCTCAATAAGATCATTTTGGAGCTGAGCCTGAACTTGTCAGTTCTCGATTCCTGCGAAGTTCTTCAAGAAACGTCAGGATCCTATTTGTATCATACTTTGGCCAAACCAGAGTCCCGTTGGTGATGTACCGAAGGCGATGTTGCCGATGTAGATCACGCGTGCAGGACGATCCGGCAGGTTGACGTCGACTCGGCCTGCGTTGTATGTGGTGAACGTCGGAGAGCCAAAGGTTAGACTCTCCCCCGGTGAGAGGCCGCCGAAAGCAGAAAAAGATCCGACCCATGATTGGCCTCCAGCCGGCGCCGCCCGGGCCTGGCACGCCAACAGACGGAGCAGATTTCCATCAGATCCCTTGGTAGGGGTAAAAGCGCAGCTAGAAGTCATGGATCGGAGGTCACACAAGGAGTTTATCTAGATTTGGGGCTCCGGAGAGTAATACCCTACGTCCTGCTGGTTTCCGCTATTCATAGTGGAAGTATACCTCGTGCAAGGGGTTACAATGATCTATGATGTTGCTACCGAGAGTTCTTCTATCTGAAGATACATTTTTCGATTAAGGGTGGATTTTATTACTCAAAATGAAGCATCAAGTGAATACAATCAAAATGAGCACACACCCGGCCTTTGCATAGCTAGGATGCACATAGTCAACACCAACACACACGCACACACACAACTGCCGACAAATAGCAAAGTCATATAAGACCAAAGCCATACCTAAGCAAGCAGTAAAAAAAAACCGAAGCGATCAATTCCGTGATCAACGATCTGCAACAATGACCATATCCGCACCAACTATCTCATAACACCAGAAGAACAACGAGGTTCTTCAACAGCAACGCTTTAAGAAAAGGAACGATGTTCGAGCGCCGCCGCCACCTACTATCTGAAGATAGATGATCAAGAAAAACCCTAGTCCTCCCTTTATATAGATAGGAGAGGCCTAGGGTTTACATGTGGGATGTGATCTGGGGCGCCGCCGCCCTCTAGTCTTGGGCGTCAAGAAGGTCATCTGGCCTCCTAGGGTTAGCGCCACGTCGTAGTTGATGAGGCCGGGCTCCTTGGCACTAGCCACCCTCGGTACAGAACCCGTCACCCACATCAGCGTTTACGGACTGGTCCCTCATCCACGGATGAATGCGGTGTCCGGTTAAAAGGTTGGCGTTGGAGATGCGCTTATATCCAAACTCCATTTTCTCGGTGAAAATGGGGGAGGTGTGGCCCCTCTGTTTGAAAAGAAAGAAGCTCGATCTCGTTGCACACCTGCCCCGGTCTCAAAGGGAGTTTTAGGTAGCTTGAACTCAAAGGTAGCTCTGCTTTGACAGTTCAAGAAGCTGGCCCAGCAAACAGCAGCCAGACCAATACACAGCTCAATCAATGTTGGGTTCTGTTGTGGTTAGCTTGCTCCTCTTCCGGTCTTCCCCGCCGGAACGCCAGGTACGCTGCGTCTGCATGTCCCGGCAGCGTGCACATCACGGACAGACTTAATCGTCGCCCCACTCTCAACCAACATCTAATTACGGCCGGAGTCCATTGACGGGACAATAGATCCATCGAGCAGCCCGGCGACGTGGCACACCCCAATTGCTATCCATCAGCGGCACTGATAATTTCCTCCCGTTTTGACCAGGAACGGCGGCAGCCGACCTCTCGCCCGCGGGCGTGACACCTGTGACCTCCGTCGCCGGTGGTTCCATCGCAGCCTCGCCGTCTCGTCTCGTCTCGTCTCTCTCGCCGGTGGTAAATGCCGGGCGTAAATGCGGTCCAAGAGGAGCCTATGTCAGGGCGCGTTTGCGCTGGTGACTCGGTGTCGGGGCAAAAAGCGTTCTTTTGGCCCTGTGCGGCGCTGTTGCTGGCCCGACGGCGACCCGGGGCGACGACTGCTTCGCCATTCGCGGCGCGCGAGATGGGGCGATCGCCCGCAGCGACAAGTACGCACGGGCGCGACGGCGACGTCCCGCGGCGTAGGTGTGTGTGTGTATCATCGCTGCTCGATCGGTGCCAAGTGTCCAAGCTTGTAGAATTCCCTCCACCGAACCATCAGAGTGTCCCCGCGTTCAAATTTGGCCGAGCGATCGATCGTCCTGTGTGTGTATGCATGTCATGGAACGTGAAGAAGCTCCCACGGCCCACAAGGCCGGAGAAGACACAAGTGGAGCGACAGCCGGACAGCAGAAGCAGCAGAGCCACTTGCACAGATCGCAACGCTCGCTCGGACTAGCTATACGTCGCTGCATCACACGTACGAATGAAGGTCCACCGTGCTCCGTGATCGATCGCCTTCGCCGCCGGTTGACTTGCGCGTCCCCGTGAAGTTCACGCGCGGTTGCTGTAGCAAGGCTGCCTTTTGCGTTTCAATGCTTCATTCACTCTGATCGGGACCATGAAGTTCACATGGATGATCAGCATTTCACACAACGTATAGTCATACTACTTCGTTTCAGTTTACAAGTCCTGCGAGTATACGTAGGTTGCCAATTTTATCACCCTAATATAAACTATATAACACAAAAATTGTACTGTCTGAAAATAGAACATCTGAAGTTTATATTAGTATATTTTTTATAATATATGACTTGTGTTAGGTTGGTCAAATTGACGACCTAGGGATACGCGCACGCCCTGTAAACTGAGAGAGAGGTAGTAGAACCATGTGAACTTATTACACCATGTGATGTGAACAAACGGGTCGGATGGGCGATGGATCGCCAAATCAGAGGACCAATCATGCATCTTCTCTAGATGCTCATTCTCGAAACGACCGATCATGAGTCTTGAGTCATGGAGGCAGATGCTCATGACTCGGATGAGCCACGCATCCATGCTCTCTAGAAGATGGTGAGTTATGAGTGGATCATGCATGGGGACTTGGCAAATCGCAACATGACACGGGAGGTCGGTTCCTGGTCGGCCGGACGACTGCTGCAGCGTACAGAGATGTCAGCTCATGTGTTCTGTGGCCATGGCCCGCAGGGGCTCTCACACACTGACACACCATTGGTCCCGGCCGTGCATGCATGGCCACCCCTTTGACCTGGGCTGGCGTGAACTGCCAGGCATTTCGCAATCCTGATGGATAATTGGCAATCATGCCCATTTTTTCCACCAATTATTATCTGAATTTATGCAATGTCATTTTCCTGGACGATTAATTTTGGCAAACAGTGCAAGCACAAGCAAACTCGATCGTGTGGATGAGCAAGGTTTTGCCACACTAATTTCGTTTCAAAAAATTTGCGTGGGAGAATATCTTTTCACGTGTGTGTGGCTACGTGTCACTTTTGCACACTGTTGCTTGAGATAATCTTGTTTCTTATCCTTTTACCTTGGAACGCAAATTTGTTTTTTTTTTGGTAATGCATTTTTTAAATATTTCCTTTTGGGACAATATACTTCTTCTTTTATATTATGGGACGAAGAAGAAAGTAGTAGAAAGCAAATTTGTTTCGGAGCATGAAAATAGAGTAGGCTATGTGTGAACGAGCCAGTCTGCAGACGACAAACGAGTACTTTTGCAATTGCTTCCGGCACCAACCTTTCCATGGGACCATCGGATGAAGTGTCAACTCCGATCTAGACCACTGATTTCAGCTAAGAAGCAACTTAGCCGAATAATATCCAGCTACGAATTTGGTTTAGAACGCGTTGGCCGTTTCTCTACACACACAGCTACACAGCACATGCCTACATGCACCTTTTGTTCTTGTTGGAAATACCGACTGCAAGGTAGACGCGTACACACTAGCTCACACCACATACTTTATGCACATGACACTACACCGGAACGGAAACGCCCTGACCCGACGGGCAACGGTGATGTAGAGATTAATCGTGTGATGCTAGCTTCTCCTCGCCTTGGTGTACAAATCAACAGGTTTCATCAATGAAGCTAGAGAGCAAACCTTTAAAAGGACATCGGAGTTGCAGAGGGGAATTTCAAGTTGATAAAGAAAAGTGCTGATAAGGTTGATAACTGCAAGGGTTTATCTATGTCAAAATATTTCTGATGATTTTATTTTACATTTTGTCGGGGGCAGCAGTTTCACCCTCAAATCATACCTTGTTGGTATATATAGGCCCAAAGTTAACTTTTTTGATAAAATGTGTTTTTATCGGATGGATACAAAACATGATGAGCAACATCTGTCCTCTGCATAAATAAGATGCACATATTCAAACACCAACAATCCGACAAAAGATAATAAAAAAATCGACATATTGGCAACAATAGAGTCACATAGAATCACTATGCTTAGGACAAAAGTTAACTCCCTTTGTCTTATTTTTGTCGCGGTGTTCCGGCGAATTTAAAATCATTTCTTTGCAAAAATATATATGTTTTGTTTACCCATGGGTAGATTAAAATTCTCACATCCGACATTGTCCCTTCACGCGCGACCTCACTCTGTCACTTATTTGCCCACTTCGGTGATCTAACCAGCAATTTTAAAAAAATTGCTGACACTGAAAAAAAGAACTCACTTAAATATCCTAAATTTCTATAGCAACGAAAATCATTTTGATTTTTTTCACAATTCACTTTATTTTAAGAAAATAACAAATTTAAGAATTTTTTTGGTCAGCGTAGGCCGCACTTCTTAGCACCACCATAGAGGAGGGTGGACTCCTTCTGCTTATTGTATTAGCGAGGGTACAGTCGTCCTCAAGATGCTTGCGACAAAAGAGGGGCACTATTGGTCTGAGGGGATGCCCTCCTTGTATTGGTTCCCGGTCATCATGTTGTCGATGGCATTCGAGGACTCCACCTCTGTAGTGATGGCCTTGCCCGTGAGGTTCATGACAAAAATCTGCATCTTTGCGGCGGGAGAGGATCGTTGCCTGTGCGCGCTGATGCGGCGACAATGGCTGGGGGGTTGGGGGGGGCGGGGGGGTAGTGTAACCGCTGAGGCGCATCTCCAGAATATGTCCAGCACCCTTCAGTAGCTTATTTATCAAATCTTTCTTACAATACCCATGAGGTAGCTTATGAATCTGAAGCCAAACTGGCATATAGGTAAAGAACTCGCTGGTGATCGGGGTTGCCAGAGAGGAAAAAGAACTCTAGCCGCAGGCGTAGGGGAAAAGAGTAGCTTGAAATCCTCACATCTCACGTTGTCCCTTCACGTAGTGACACGATCTTGCTCCCCAGCTCTTATTTATGAACTTCGGCCAATTTTTAAATATTTGCTAACATGGAAAAAAGCAGACCCACTAAAATATCCTAAATCTCCCTAGTATAAAAAATCACTTTGGAATTTTGTTTGTCAGAATTCAGTTTAGTTTAACAAAAAAAATTAATGGCGTTCGAGTACTCCACCTCTAACGTGATGGTCTTGCCCGTCCATCATCACAAAGATCTACATCTTTGCGGCGAGGGAGAGTCGTCGCCTCTGCGCGCTGATGCGGCGACGATGGCAGAAGGGGGGGGGGTATTGTTTGGGCTTGGTAACGGAGTGGAGGCAATTTAAGGCTGGTTTTTTCGAGACTGCAAAATGGGCAGGGTATCCACGAAATCATGCACTACGTAGTAATTTTTTGCTGGAATTTTGAACGGTGCTCTACTCTCTTTGTTCCTAAATACTTTCCTTTCTAGAGATTTCTACAATTGACTGCATACGGAGCAAAGTGAGTGAATCTACACTCTAAAATGTGTCTATATACATCCGTATGTGGTAGTCCATTTGAAATATCTAAAAAAGGCAAATATGCAGAAACGTACCGAGTAATTTCTTGCTGGAATTTTGAACTGTGCTCAGCACCGCACCCCTTCGCTCGCCAATGAGCCAAACTGGCTACAATGTATATCTCCACAGAGCATGGAGAGAGAGAGGAGAGGCTTCTCAATTCTCACGGAGGTGAAGATCAACGGTATCAAACGAAAGGAACGGGCATGGGACCAGACACACTGGCGCCACCCAAAACGAAGCAAAGCCCTGTACCGCGGCACCCAAACAAACCGTGCAAGCCTACCCCTCCCCGTCCCTGGCCCGGCGCAGGTTAACGTCGCCGCACATGTCCCCGTCCCCTCTCCTTCTCCCCCGCCGGGAAGGCAAGGAAGAAGAAAGCGATCCTCATCATCGATCGATCGTCCCGGCGCGGGATACGCGGGGCCGCCGACGGTGCCAGCCGGATCGCCGTGGACCGCGTCCAACCGGTGGAGCGGACGGGCGACGAGGCGACGCCGACGGGCCATGGGTAGGGGACGGCGGTGCGACGTGGCTTCGGCGCGGGAGAGACGCCGCTGTCGCCGCAGCTAATCCCCATAAATGCCAAAAGTTAGCTTTTGGCGCCTCCTTCACGGCTGTGATGAGTGATGAGCGTAATCGCGTCCCGTTCCGACCTTCTTCTCTTCTCCCAGCTTTGACAATCAGCCCCCCGTACCTGCGTGGCCCCCTCCCCCCACGTGTCCCCCGCCCTCCACCCACCCGCCAGATTCCCAAACTGCCACGTCCAGCGTTTGGTACTGTGGTGGTACTACTCAGAATTCAACGCCCTGTGACTCATCTTTTGCCTCTTTGTTGATAGCTATATTGCGCAAACAAGGTGACTGAATTTTAACTGTTTTTTTTTTCAAAAAAGATAAGATCCGTATATATTGTAACAAAAATCAGCAGAAGCACAAAGCATCCCTGTTGAAATTTTGGTGTTGATATTGTGCAAACCAGGTCACTGGATTTTAACTGTTTTCTCGGAGAATTTGCACTGTTTTATTAGATATCATGCTGTTTTTCGCAAAGAAAAGAAAGATGCGGCCATCGGTCCTTTTTATCCTGCACATGAGTTTTGTCTGAAGGCAAATTATCTCTAATTTATAAACAAATTTATAGGAAAAAAATCAACATTCACAATACCAAATCAATATCATTAGATTCGTTATGGAACGTAGTTTCATATTATATATTGTTGTTGTAGTTGTTGATATTTTTTTAATGTACATTTGGTCAAATTTTGCAATATTTTGACTTGACACAAATCTTATATGCGAAGTAAAAAGGACTGAAGGGAGTAACATATTGTTCTTGTTGTCCGCATGGAAGGATACCAAATTTTGGTCCTAGAAAAAGATCCAGACCTACTGTAAAAGTTCATCAAGAGTATAAAACAGTCCAAACATAATAAAAATAACATCCTATTGCCGAACAAGCCTCCATCGCGTCGATGTTATAGTTCCCGTATCGGAATCATCATGACCTTGTCAATGATTGTCGAGAAGTCGTTGTGCATGTGCGCCGAAGAACCAACGCACTGGAGCCATAGTTATCGATGTTGAACCCTTAAAACCGATTCAAAACACCCAACACCAGATCTCGCCGTTGCACATGCACGACGAGAAAACCCTAACCTCATGGCAAATGGCGGGAATCCACGCTACAACTTTGTCGAGTCCATCTCCACGAACTAACTCGAGGAGGATCTGAGTCCAGAAGACCAGCTCAAAGATGAAACATCGCCATTGACCCAAGCAGTCTCCTTGAAAGAACTAAAAAACCCTGACACAAATTATTAGTCGGACCCGAGACTTGGGGATTCTCCTCCCCGCACCGGCTGCCGGAGCGGCAAACACAAATTATTAGTCGGACCCGAGACTTGGGGATTCTCCTCCCCGCACCGGCTGCCGGAGCGGCAAACAAAAGGGAGGCGAATCCACGGGTTGACGGACGGAGCCGAACGAGCTCTTTGCCCTAGCTGCCGCTTGCATGAGAGGGGAAGCAAAGGCTGTACCTTGGGTGGAAATGAAGGATACCATGTTTTTGATTTTTCTCATCTCCAATGATTTGTAGAATGATCGATGGAATTCTTTGGTGTTTTGACAAGGGGGTGAACCCGTCAAACATGGTGATCTCTCTCTGTGTCCATCTCTTCTTCTTTGGGCGGTAGATCACATGAAGGATTACGGGTGTAAACATGCAGAGAAGTTGACCAAGTGGCGTCACATTAACTCCGTGCATCGCAGCTAACGACACATCACACACCCGGTTAGCAGTCTGAACGGCGCCGGGCTCAGTTCATACTGTACATACAAATCCATTCCATTCCCAATTCCCGGGGGCGTCATAGTGACCACGGCGCCGGGCGCCCGTGGGTTATATAAAGCCACACGACGCGCACCTGGCTAAGACAAACAAACATCTCACACTCCCCGCTAATCACCACCAACAAGACTCGCCTTTTACTCCGGCCGAGGATGCCATTCCCGCCCCGCCCGTGAACTCCCGAACCAACTCGCGCCACGCTCCGGCCTCCGGCCAGCATCCATGGACGCCAGCCTCCGCACGCTGTCCCCGTCCAGCTTCACCGGGGAGGTGCGCTCCGCGGTGTCCTCCCTCCTGCTCTCCCCCGGCGGCGCCAGCGCGCTCGACACCGTCTTCTCCCACCTCCCGCCGCCGGTCACCATCCCGCCGCTCGGCTCCAGCGTCTACTACCGCCAGAGCGAGCTCCTCCGCAGCTTCGCCGCCACGCAGCCGCACCACCATCTTGCCAGCTCCTCGTCGGGCTACGCTCTTCCTTTTCCTGGCGCCGCGGCGTCGGCGGCGGACGCGGGGAGGAAGATGTACCGCGGCGTGCGGCAGCGGCAGTGGGGCAAGTGGGTGGCGGAGATCCGGCTGCCGCAGAACCGGGTGCGCGTCTGGCTCGGCACCTACGACTCGCCCGAGACCGCCGCGCACGCCTACGACCGCGCCGCCTACCGGCTCCGCGGCGAGTACGCGCGCCTCAACTTCCCCGGCGTCATGGACGCCGGCGACGACGCCCGCTTCCCCGACGCCCTCCGCCAGCTCCGCGACGCCGTGGACGCCAAGATCCAGGCCATCCGCGTCCGCATGGCCCGCAAGCGGGCGCGCGCCAGGCGGCTGCGCGAGGAGGCCAAGCAGCAGCAGCAGCAGAGCACCAACACCCAGCGCGCCGCGTCCGCCGAGGCCGCCCCGGCGCCGGCCCCGGCCCCGCGCCCCGTGGTCTCCGAGAGCGCCACGACGTCCGAGACGACGACGACGACGACGTCGTCGTACGGGTCGCCGGAGGGGGTGCTGTCCGCGGCCGACTTCGAGTGCTCGCTGCAGCGGATGCCGTCCTTCGACCCGGAGCTGATCTGGGAGATGCTCAACTTCTAGCCAGTAGAACTAGACCGATCCGAGGCGCGGGCAGACGCAAAGCCAACCAGCAACAAGGTCCATCCATCCCATCCCATCCCATCCCATCCCATTCATGGCGTGGAGTGGACATGGTTGCGGTGTCTGTCTGTCGGAGCCGAGCTCGTAGTAGGATTGATTGATTCTCCATGTGTTCGGAGGGAGGATTACAGTTAACCTGTCACTATATGAGCAATAAAATGCCCAGGAAAATCGGGCGTCTCCTAGAGACCATACTATACTAATTACCAGTACTAGCAACTGCATTCTGCATCTGTCGTGTCGTGTCGTGAGTTTCCGCATCACATCGCATCGACAAAGTTGTAAAGCTGATCCCCGAATTCATACCCTCTCCACAGTCTTAAATAAGTGTTCATTTCAGTGTAGTACGTTCTTGGGCAAGCACCATTGTCTTCCTCCTCAGCTCCCAGCCTCACTCCACAGTAACAGCGGAAGGCGCTCGAGGAGGAAGAAGGCCATGGTAGGTTCATCTTGATTTTCTGAAAGGAACATTGCGGATTTGTTGTGGTCCAACGGAGGATTGAGGGATAGACACATGTGCAGCATTTGTCGCTGCAAGCATGTGCCGCAAACAGTGGTCCGTTGAGCTGGGCTCCACGGCCGGGGCACATCTCTCACTTTTCAACCAATCCCCCAAGATCTGGGCCATGGCCATCCATCCATCCATGATTGGAATGTCTCGACGGATAACAGCACACCATGATCCTAATTGGCCGATCCAAAGCTTCATTTACTCGCTCGCTCCATGGCGATTCTTCTTCAGTAATCTACTCACAGGTAGTACGTACGGACTACTACAGTGAAACGCTCTGCTCTGGATGAATGACTGGTGCAGGGAAACGCTGGTCGAAAGATTCGGGTCAATCCCCCGTCCGTCCGTGCGTGCGTACGTCGCGAGCAAATATTTTCCTATTCGTATCGTACCCGCCGTACGGTCACAGTTAGTCTTATGCTAGTCCGGTCAGATTGTGCTGCAGCCCTGAAGATGCTTTGGACAGGACACAAGCATCCGCCAAGAAAATAAGAAACTAATCTCTGTCGAATAATTCTCTCCGTGCAATCAATGAAAAGTAACAAAATCATGAAATATGCAGCGCAAACTTGTAAAATCAATCCGAATCAAACCAACACATACTCATAACTGGCGCGATTGTCACCATTCCACGACTCTAGATAACATGACAAACATGGTTAGCCCTTTTTTTTAAAAGAAGAAGAAGAAAAAGAAAAACATGGTTAGCATCGCACGTTGCACAAATTCGTCCACATACATATTCCCTCTTATGGCTTGTAGTGCATGTGACAGACTTGAAGATGCAGTGGAGCACCGCCTTGCCTGCCCTCCTCACCGCCGCCCTCTACCTACACCCATTTTCCGTCTTCGCCGGTGCCTTTGTCCTACTCTTGCTCCTACCAAGTGTCGCCGGTTCCAGCGCGCACGGTGACACCATGAGGTGGTTGTCGAGAACACGGTACACGAACGCAAGCTCAACAAAATCGTACAGCCGACCCTCGCAGTCCCATCAGCGGTGTGACACCGCCGAAACCTCCTTGGCCTCCTTTTGTTCCTTCTGCTCTCCTCCCATCTCGGATAACCTGCTACCACTCATCGTGGAACCTCTTACTACCTTGTTACTATATCATCACCAATCACCATGCAAATCTGGCCCGATCGAGAATGTACGGTTTTAACTTGTTTCTGCTTCTTTTCATAATTCTTTGATGTATTGGCTATTAAACGCAAGAAAAATTATTAGAATAGATCTCACACGGGAGTATACAACTCAACGTGTTGGGCTTTTCGGGGGGGGGGGGGGGGACCGATAGTAACACGTTTCTAACTTTCTATTATGGTAAGTACAAAGAATCAATCCATTTGGCATTCTTCCATATTAATCCTCTAGTTGTTCATACATGTCGTAATTTAATTATGAACATTTCAATGTCGTCTGCCTTGTTCATGAACAATCATTGTATTCTTACTTCAACAATTGAGAAGACCCAAAATGATGGATGGGAAGGACCACCTGAACAAAGGCTCGCACGATATCGAAACGTATATCCTCGGAAGTCAGAACTCCGCCACTAGCTCTGCACGTGGAGGACAACACCGCCTAAATTGAGATAGAGGGCATGGAGCGACCATTGACACTATCTTGTGGATTTTCATGGGCGAAATATCTCATGGATGCGTGGGCCTTTGACAACTCAGGTAACTGTTGGGTTTATCCGTTAGGCCAACGGTAAAACCCATTGTTGGGCACCATCGTTTCGAGTCCAATGTGAGGCAACCAAACCAAGGCGATGCCCCTTGTCTACTTGGGCCAGCCCACAACAACCTTTTCTATTTTTCCTCTGACTTATGGAAAATTCTTTCTCTAGTTTTTTCTTTTTAGTGTTTTCTCTATCTGCTTCACTAATTCCTTTCTTTTCCTATTTTTTCATTCCATATTAATTTTTTGTTATTGTTATTTCTTCTTTACATTTTAAGCAATAGTATTTTTAAAAATTCCAAAATATTTGTTCAATCGCAAATATTTTATTTTTTTGTACAATTTTTTTGTGATTTTATAAATTCAGTACATTTTTTAATTTTCGTGAAACAACTTTTTGATTCTTTGAAATTCAGGATGACTTCTAAAATAGTGAACATTTTGTAAATCTGTGAGCGCTTTTAATTATTGATTTTTTGATAAACTTTACGAACTTTTCCAAATTCACAAAATAATCTATAAAAATCAATTCGTGAAAGTTGGGAACCTTTTTAGCTTAGAGTACTGTTTTGAAAAATTCATGAACAGTGTCCAATTTAGGAACATCTTTGTAATTTGTGGACATTTTTAAATTTCAGAAAAATTTCAAAGTACACAAATAATTCAAATAAATTCTGTTTAAATTTTGGAAAATTTATTATTTCAATCCATTTTTAAAATTCACAACATAAACAAATTCATGAATATTTTTAAACTCATGACCTGAGCTAATACTCAATAATTTTTAAACTCACCGACCTGAATACTATTCTTAACTGGCTGAAAAACTAAAATTGTCTATCCACAAATGAATAGTCAATCATTGAACGAATCGCAAAAGGGCCAACAAAAGGAAGCCTAATAACCATCGCTAGAACATTGATGTAAGCATTTGCAAACGTTCTGCATGTAACATGCCGAACAGGGGTTCCCACCCTGTCCGCCCATATATCTTTTAAAGGGTGGTGCACACCAGATAAAAGCTCATTTAGCACAAAAAACAAAGACGATGAAAACTCATGCTTGGAACTGTTTCCTTGTGTTTTTATCATTCAAAAGTAACTAATTAGAAGCATGTGGTTTACCATGGAACAACATAAGAATATACTCCACAGAGTACATGGCAACACCGAAAGAGGCGTTCTAGAAGAAGCATACATCGAGCAACCGAGACGTCCATGCTTTCGGCAACAGACAAACATCAGACAAGAAAATAAAACTAATCTTGATGGATTAATTCTGTCTGTGCAATCAACAAAAACTGGAAAAACAAAATCTGTTGCGCACGCTGATTAAATCAATTTGAACCAAACGACCACATGTCCTTAACTCGGTCGTCACATTTGATGATTGAAGAGAGCATAAAAAACATGGAATAGTCGAACCAAAATGCCCATCTAGCGATCAGACTATACTTCATTTTCTACTTGCATCATTCCATTGATTAGTACAACAACACAATAGTTAAATAATAATTTTATTGTTGCTCTGCTAACAGACAAGATGAAGAAGAAGACATAAGAGTTGCCATTTTGTTATGAAGGACGAGCAGGCGCTAAACAAGCTTCATCTATGGGCTCTAAGACTACCAACGAACAAGGCAATGTGCTCATGTTGTCCTTCTCTATATTGAAGCTCATTTTTTAAATTCAAATATTGGAAGTAAAAAAAGAACAAGTTCGAAACCTATAACTTTATCTCGGTTACATTTGGATTATATTATTGAATATTTGCATTAAATTTCACATCTCTACAAAGTATATGCATTTTCTTGAATCCATCAAACACATAATATTTAGAAACATATAGAAATATATTTCAATATTGCATTAAACTTTGTGCCATTTTTTTAATATGTATAGGTGTATACCATCTTCAATTTCAGTGGTTAATGATAGAACAATCACTAGCCAGTGTAGGTGTGTAGCTACAAAGGTTGATGACTGGTAATCCTAATTGAAACCTTCTTTTGCTCTCTCTCTCTCTCTCTCTCTCTCTCTCTCTCTCTCTCTCTCTCTCTCTCTCTCTCTCTCTCTCTCTCTCTCTCTCTCTCTCTCTCTCTCTCTCTCTCTCGATTCTCCAACATTCACACCTACTAGAGTGAAACTTTGCTCGTGCACCAAGGGACGTTTCTCAAATGTTTCGGGCCAATCTCCTGTTTGTATGTACTCCAACATCGCAAGGAAATCTCCTATTCATACATATAGTGCAAATAATGAAATTTCTACCTACCGCATGGTTATAGTTCTGCTAGTTAAGTCAGATTGTGTTGAAGTCTTGATAATGCTCACAACATAGAGAAGCATCAAGTAGGAAAAAATAATATCTCCGTGAAATGATCAATAACTAAAAAACATCGTGAATTTTGCAGCACCGACTGATAAAATTTATCTGAATCAAACAACCACATATCTTTAACTCCATCGATCGTCACATTTGACAATTCAAATAACATAAAAACACGGGTAGCATAGCATGTTGCATAATTCATCGACACACAATTCCCTATGACAGACCTGAAGTGGAATGGAGCACCGCCTGGACCCGTTCTTCGCCTTTGTCGGTGCCACCATCGTACTCGTGTTGTAACCAAGTGCCACCGGTTCCCGCGCACACGGCGATGACTTGAGGTGTTTGTCAAGGACACAGTACACGAAGGCTAGCTTGATAGTCCTACAACTGGCTCCCGCAGTCCCAACCGCGGCGGCACATCATTACCACCACCTCCTCCTCCTTCTATTCCCTCCGCTCTGCTATGTCCGTTAACCCACTACCACTCAATGTACAACTGCTCACTACCTTGTATTATACCTTCACCCATCACCAAGCGAATCCGCCCTGATCGAGAATGTATAAGCCTTAATTTATTTTTGCGTATTTCGTACTTATTCGATGTACTGGCTGTTGAATGCAAAAAATAAAATTCATATTTATTCGGGATTTTTTGGTGGGTGACAGATAGTAATGCGCTTCTAACTTTTTTATTATCGTAAGTAACACAGATTCGGTACCCTGGTATCCTTCCACACTAATCCACCGGTTGTTTTTAGACGCCTGCCTTTTGTTATGAACATGTCAACGTCGTCTACCTTGTCTATGCACATTCATGTATTCTTACTTCCACGACTGTGAAGAGCCAAAATGATGGATGGAAAGGACCATCTAAACAAAGGTTCGAATGTTTTGAAAACACGTATCCTCTGAAATATGAATTCCGCCACTAGCTCTGTAGTGGAGGACAACATCGCTTGAACTGGGGTGGAGGCATCGAGTGACCATTTTGGAAGTGTCTTTGAGGATTTTCAGTGCATAATGTCTACCCATTGTCGGGCATCAGCATGAGGCAACCAACCAAGACATGTCTTTGTCTCGCTTATCATGAGAAAGATGTACGCCTCGCCTTATAGAGAGCATGAAGTAGGCCGACCCAGTAGGGTTAGTTCCGTAGTTTTGTTCGGTGTGCTTTTTTTTTCCTTTTCTTAGTTTGTTTTATATTTTAAATTATTCTAATAGATATATTACAAAAAAATAATTTACTTCTATTTATAATTATGTACATAGTGCAGTAAACAAATCATGCAGCAAAAAATGTTCACGCATCTTTGAAAGTGCTGATAGCATTTCAAAAATGTTGATATGTTAAAAGTATTTACAGGTTTAAAAAATATGTTCGTGGAATTCTAAAATAATGTCTATATAATATTCATACCATTCAAAAAATCATGCAGTGTAAAAACATGTTCGTGCATCTTTGAAAATGTTGATAGCATTTAAAAAAGGTGATATTTAAATAATAATCAAGTGTCTCAAAATTTTGTTTGTGACATTCTAAAATAACGTTTATGAAATGTAAAAAAATGTCCGTACAATTTAGAAAATCTTCATACCCTTCAAAAAGATGTTCGTGACATTTAAAAAATGGTTATGCGTTTTGAAAATAATGTTTATGAAATTACTATTTTATACAATGTAAAAAATGTTTGTGTAATTTTCAAAATGTCTCATACCATTCAAGAAATGTATGTGGCATTTTAAAAAACTGTTCATTCATTTTTAAAAAATGGTTGGTATACTTACAATTTAAAAAGGTTTGTGTAGTTAAAACAATATTTAGAACCATGCAAAAAATGTTCGCACAATTTTTTGAAAAACGTTCCATACAATTTTATTGTTCAACGTGTATTGGAAAAAAATTTAACGTACATTCTGTAGTGTTCAAAACATGTATTATAAATTTTTATATCATATATTTTAAAAATATTCCACAATGTATATGAAAAATGTACAATGTCTATTAGAAAAGTAAGCATGTGTTGAGAAAAAGAAAAGGAAAATGAAAAATGAATAAAAAGAAGAAAATCGGCGAATAAAAAAGGATTGTTTTTCAGAAAACTACATGTAAGATTCTAAAGCGGTCCAAACGAGTCATAGAAGCTTCCAAACTCACATCCATGGATCCCATATTGGGCTGGCCCTTGTAGGATTGCCTACTTGGGCAGAGCATTGTCTCGCACTGAGTGAGGCATAGCTCTCGCGACAAAACCACGGTGATGCCTTTGTCTACTCGGCCAATGACTTCTTTCATGTTCTTGTTCTCTGGCTTTGAGAAGGTTCTAAAAATTATTTGTCCAATTTTTTCTTTTTATTTTTTTTGTCGGTTATACCAGTTTTCTTCCGTTTTTCTATTTGTTTTCATGTTAGTTTTTTTCTTGTTTACATTTAATAACATTTTCTCAATTATGAAATAATTTTCAGTTTATGAACATTTTTTTGGAATTGGGAACATTTTTAGTATGCATGCGTATTTTTAAAGGGTTTTTATCATTTATGCCATTAGTTGTGCCCCGGTATCATATCACCATCGCTTTTATCATCGTTATCTATCTTAGTTCGATCCTTAGTTGTTTTGTGATTTAGAAGAATAAATGTTTAGTATTGATTTAGTTTCGAGCGCTTGCTTTGTGATCTACCTATCTATGTAATCGTGTGTGAGAGTTATATAATAAAGAGTAGTTTGAGTTTTGCTCTTTAGTTTCTTGTTTCAATCTTAGCAATAAAAATGAATAAAAGATCATGTGCTAATCCCATGGGGAGTAATAACTTCACACAGAAAGAGTACAGTTGATAAAATTTATTGGAAAGTTAACAAACATATCATTGGTCACTGATGCAATTCATGCAATATTAATAAAGGAAGAGAGGATTCACATATAAATATATTATTTGGGCATCTTTTATGATTGTGAGCCCCCATCAAATATTTTCTGCTTGGTCAAATAGTTGATGTTGGACTAAGAAGACAACGTAATAAGTTATGTTTGCTTATATTCATATAAAAGTTATATTGTCATGGATCCTCTAACGTGTGGTGCTTGCTTATAATCGTTTGCTAGCCAAAACTTCATACTAAGTAGAGATACTACTTGTACATCCATAACCCCTTAAACCTAGTTTCTTGTCATAAGAGTCCACCATATCTAACTATGGATGGAATAAGATCCTTCAAGTAATTTTTCATTGGTGTAAAAGCAATAAAAATTGCTCCTAAATATGTATGATCTTTTATTTTAAGGAGAATAAGCTTTGTACGATCTTATGATCGCAACAAAATAAAAGCGACATATTGCATTAAAAAGGTTGCTATCATAAGGGGCAATATAAAGTGACGTTCCTGTACATTAAGAGCTTGCACATCTAAAACTGAAAAGCGCATGACAACCTTTGCGAAGGGCCTGTCTTTTACTTTGTATTTACTTTTATGCAAAAGACAATAGTAATTTTCCTTATTCCATTCTTATTTATTCTCCACTTAGCAAGCATCATGTGACGGGGAAAGATCCAAACACATATATCCAGTTGGATGTATGAAATCATAAGTTATTATTATTGACATTACCCTTGAGGTACATTGGGAAGTGAAAAAATAAACCCCCATCTTTCTATGTGTTTGGCAGAAACGTTTGTGCCCAAAAATATGCCTTAGCAATCATAGAAGATTATACGATGGTTGAGTATGTGGACTTGCTAAAACAAAAAAATCTTACATAGGCTCTTCTTGGAAATACGATGAATTGTGATTGTTTCAATGACTGAGAACATAGTTTGTTTGTTTTCAAGGAAGTTTATGCTTCATACTTCAATGTTGTGAATGAATTGTTACTTGATTATGAGAAATTATGATGAATATTTGAAGAATGGTGTTTTGGTTCTCGGCCTCCATCGAGGCCTTTTTTTGAAAAATTCAAAATTCGAAAATTTCTGTGTCAAAAAAACCTGATTTTTTTGTACAAGTTAACAATGATGTGAGGCGTATGTGTGTAAAATTTCAAGATGAAATACATTGAAATGCAAACTGTAAGAAAAAGAGAAAGTCATGGTCTGGGATGATGAATAATATCATGTGTTAAAAAGGCCCAGATTTGTATTTTTTGCACAGCCCTCGTTTCAACGTATTTCGTCCTAAAAATTTACACACTTATGCACCATGCTTTCATCTATCTCTGTATTTTTTTAGAATATTTTGAAATGTAAAAAAAATGAAGTTTCAAGAATTTTGAATTTTGCATTTGGAGGCCTCCATGGAGCTCGGCCTCCAAATGCAATTTCCAGAATATTTGCTACTATAATAATGATCATGATGCTACTATGTCCGTATTTGGTTTTTATCAACACCTCTCTCTCTAAACATGTGGTCATGATTATTGAGTTTGGTTTTCGCTTGAGGACAAGCGAGGTCTAAGCTTGGGGGAGTTGACACGTCCATTTTGCATCATGTTTTCCTACTGTCATTTATATTTTTTTGGTCATTATTTCACTTTATGATGCAATTCTAATGCCCTTTATCTCTTAGTTTGCAAGATTTACATGGAAAGGGAAATTACCGGCAGCCGAAATTCTGGACCGAAAAAGACCTACAACAGAGATAGCTATTCTACGGAGCTTCAAATGACCTGAAACTTCACGAGGATTTTTTTATCGAATATATTAAAAATATTGGAACAAAGAAATACCAGAGGGGAGCCACCTACTGCTCACAAGGCAAGAGGGCGCGCCCACCCCCTAGAGCGTGCCCTGATGCCTTGTGGGGCCTACAGCTTTCCTCCGTTGTCCATCTTCTGATATATGAAGGCTTTTACTCTAGAAAAATAAATAAGAGAAAGACTTTCGGGACGAAGTGCCACCGTCTCACCTGGGTAGGAGCACTTCCCAACTAACTCTGTCAACTAGTTGCTCAAAGAGTACAAGAGTCACACCCATTTATGGAACTAGCATTGGTGACAAAATAACTTAAGTATAAGCACCAGATAAACATCACAATGATTGAGATTTCGAATAATGAAAGAACTGAATATACGGAGGAGAATTAAAGTTCTATGTTTTGTAGTAGCATCGAATTTGCACAAGCACAAACCATGTAGTTTATCAAGAACTTCAATTCCTTGATTGTTATGTATGCTTCATTTGCATCCAAGATAAATGAGTAGACCGGATGGACAAGCCTCATAGCATTCAGAACTGCCACATATCCGAGTTCAAGTTTTTTCCCTACTTTTATTTCAAGATTTGAAACCCTTGTCCTCATTATTTTGTAGCCAATTGAGCGGCTTCATTTGGGATCACAATTGGAATCTAATCTATAATACTTAAATAGTTGATCCCCACTACTTCTAATTCTCTCAACATGCAAGCCATCCACCTCATCAAGTGTGCCACGTCAGCATCCACTAACAATCTTTTTCAGCCCATGCAAAACTTTTAATTCTTTCAACATGCATGCCATCCACCTCACCAAGTGTGTCACATCAGCATCCACTAACAATATTTCTCAGCCCATGCAATACTTCTAATTCTTTCAACATGCATGCCATCCACCTCGCCAAGTGTGCCACATCAGCATCCACTAACAATATTTCTCAGCCCATGCAATACTTCTAATTCTTTCAACATGCATGCCATCCACCTCGCCAAGTGTGCCACATCAGCATCCACTAACAATATTTTTCAGCCCATGCAAACCTTATTTCATTATCATTAATTATCTCAACATGCAAGCATCCCCCTTCACCATACTCTAATATTTTTTTCAGCCCACGCAAACCATAAAAATATGTAGTAGATTAGATAATTATTTAATTTTTTTACTTCCAAAAGGTTGTGAAATGCCCTGATTTACACATAATGCAAGTACGAAATATTTATATATTAAAATTAGTAGCTTTTGATTTAGATCTTTTCCTTCATATGTAAGTCATCTGTAATTAATCTTTATATTTCCGCAGCAACGCGCGGGGTAATTACCTAGTTTCATAAATAACCGAGTTTAGCAATTTCGATCACGCAAGTCTTGTCTAGGCAGGGCATTGGCCACGTCCCAGAGGACCGCCCCCGGGGGCGGACTCCGGGCTCCCTGGGTGGATCATACTTCAAACGTGGCAATGTTTTGTGTCCAAAATTTCACTTCAAAAGAAAAACGTCATGTGTCCAACTGTCGATCTGCATGTATGGCCATTTCGTTATGGTCGATATCCAGTGCTGGTTCGTTGCCGTGTACATAAAGAGTCGTAAATGTTTTCAAAGACGAAGACAATAAATCATGAGCTGTCCATGGCTATATCCAGTATGCAACACCACAATGCCAACACAATTGCTTTCCGCAATTATCATGGCTATACGCTATTTCCATACATAAAGTAATAAATGCCTTTCATCAAAGAAAGAGTCGTGCTATGCACACGATAAATGATGGACGACGCACAGACGATGGTACAATCTGGCCGTACATACGTATAACTGAACAGGGCGCCGGCCGCTGGATTGATTTATCGTGCATAGATCGTCCGTTTATGTCGTGCATGGAGCAGTTTCGTCAAAGAAAACAATAAATCGTGAAATGTCCTTGACTGTATTCAGAATGCAACACCTCGTTAAAAGAGCACGATTATTTTTCCAGCTATCAGCGGGCCTCCCGTGTTTGGAAGCTGCCTATTAGCACACGCGCTTTGCATGGATGGCGATTACTGCACCTAAATCCCCTAATCACGCGCCGATTTTGATATTCATAAACGTAATCTCCAAGCACCCGTGCATTGCTCTATATATAGAGAGATTTCTGAAGACCCAGTGAGGCAAAAGAAAAGAATCTCTCCAGGAGTAGGAAATACTAGTGCTATTTGTGCTACTATTCGTGTTACTATTTGTGCTAGCAAAACAACAACCGAGACCATGGCGATGGGTCACCTCCGTGCCTTCCTGGTTTTCGTCCTCGTGCAGGTCTGCCTGTTCCTGATGATGGTCGCATCGGCGAGGGTGCAGGGCAGGCCTATTGGCGTGGACGGGATTCCCCAGTGCTGCCTCTACCACCCAGAGTGCTGCGAGCGCCTGACGGCGGAAGCCCGGCTCCCCGCCGCCGTTCTTTTCTGACGGCCTCGCCTGTGGCGGCCTGTGGGGTCGCTCTCCTCCTAGAACTGTGTCGAAGTGAGCACACATTCTACTGAGTCCATTCTACTGGATCTGCATACATCGAAATGATTCTGCTGCTTTTCATGTATCTAAATATGTTTCAGAACTTTTTCTGGTGATTCCAATCATGTTGTGATGTGAAACCTTGGGTAATAAACTGGGAGGAGATTGCTGTCAGTTCTGAGTTGTTCTGTAAATTTGTTTTCATTCTCATTGTTATGAGTACCGACGCTTTGACCAGCGTCTAGACTTTATATTTCCATAAGGGCATCAGATCGTATCATCTATGGATCAAACAATCAGCTATAAACAGCGCTGAAAAATAAAGAAAACACATTGATGTTCCTTGGGGGGTGATTGTCTCCTTCCTGCCGAGCGGGCCCATGGTGCGCTGCCCACTGCTGTTTCTCCATCGTCGCCAGCATGTTATCGTCGATCATGGATGGTAAGTAATCAAGGCCAGGTCCCTGCCATACCAAGGCCCTGAAGAAGAAATGCTGAAGTCGCCGCCCCCGGAGGATCCACAGGCCCTAACCTCCAAAATATTACCTCGGTCCCAAATTATTTATCTTAGATTTGTCTACATACGGATGTATCTAACACTAAAAAATTATCTATGTGTGGATATATCTAACACTAAAAAGTATCTAGATACATCTGTATCTAGACAAATCAGAAGTAATTCGGGACGGAGGGACTAGTTCGTAGGCCTCATGATCAACGTGATAGGGAGGAGGTCAAAGGACCACACTGTAAAGTGAATCTGTTTTCAACACGCCGAGAAACCCACGTGGCCTTGGATTTGGCGGTGTGAATCCAATGGTGTTTATTCAGATCTTTGTATGCTGTAGTGAATTTTAGAGGAGTCAAACCTCTTTTTTTTTACTTGTTGTTTGGTCATTGAAAATTTCTCAAGACTGCAGATTTTTTCCTTCGGTTGCTATCTCAGAATAAGATAATGACCAGAGATAATTTGAGGAAGAGGGGGATTCCTAAACCTCTAGAATGTGAACATTGCAAGGAAATTGAGTCTATCTTCCAGTTATTTTTTGAATGCATAATTGCACAGAAAATGTGGGCTGAGGTCCAGGCTTTTCTTGTGTGTGCATATATGGGATTTCATATCTTTAGTATCTAAATGGTTATGCAACAAAAAAATATGAGATGTTGAATATAGTCTCATCTGCGATCTTGTGAGGGTTCTGGCTATTTGGAAATGACATAGTATTTAGCTGACCTTCTTGGTTAATACTCCCTCCATTGCGAATTACTTGTCGCATAAATGGATGTATCTAGACGTATTTCTAGTTCTAGATAAATCCATTTCTGCGATAAGTAATTCGGGGCGGAGGGAGCATGAAGCAGGTCAGGCACATGGTTTTGAAAAATCGTCGAAGCTGGAGATTGATCTACAATGAAAAAGAATGTGGGATGTTGGACAGGTTTATTCAATATCCGATGAGAGAATGTAAAACCCTGATGGAGGCACCTACATGGTATGGATCAACTGGAGATAGAGGACTTTAAGCTATGTAATACGAATCGTGGTCTCTGAACCTGTGAAGCGAGGAGCCTGATGCGAGCTGATGTAATATTTGCTTGACTCTTAGAGGACTTTGCTTTTTTTCTTTCTTCATCTTTAGTTGGTAACTTGTCGGCCTGGGGTTCTTTTGGCCCTGGTTAAGATGGTGCTTTGGTTTAGTAGTTGTATTAGGGGTATCTGAACATGGTTGTATTTCTTTTGAAATGGAACCGAGGAGATGATCCCTGATGATGTAGAAAAAAAGAAACAACGAGTAAAAACAGCACCTACATAGCTTGCGAATTGTGCCTGTTTTCGCCAAAGGCATGCTTCGTCGACGATGACTCGGCACAGCTTACTCAATGACTGGAATTCGACCTTGAAGATCCTGTCGTTTCTTACTTTGTACAGCGACCACCAGATGAAAACAACCAGGCAGTGCTTAGTTGCATTCTTAGACTGAATAAGGGAGAGAGTTTGGCTGGGCGTTCCACGGTTCCACCAATAAGCGAGAGAGGACACATAGCATTTCCTTCTCATCTCTGTTTGGTGGTAATTATAGGAGAGCGGCTAAAAAAACAATTATACGAAAGAAGATACACCGTATATTACTCCCTTGTCCTATAATATAACTATATAAGAGCGTTTTCAACACTACACTAGTGTTAAAAACGCTCTTACATTATGGGACGGATGGAGTAATACTGTAACAGTTTCCTCTGTTTGGTTGAGCAGTTATAGATATGGTCCAGCAGTGAAGCGCAGCTCAACCAAATCCCCAAAGATCTGGGGTAGGCCAAGGAATCTATGATTGGAATGTTTGGAAGGATAACAGCACCATAATCCCAAGAGTTGGAAGCTTCAGTCTATTTTGCCAGTTCCCCACGATTCTCCAGCATCAACATCTGGTACAGTAAAACTATGCTCGTTTTTTTTTTTTTGCGAGATAGTAAAACTATGCTCATGCAACAAGGAACGCTGCTCAAACGTTCAGGGTCAATTGCCTGTCCGTAATACTCCAATACATCGCAAACAAATCTCCTATCGGCAGTACATATATAGTACATTGTAAAAAAAATCCTGCCTCTACCTACGGTACGGCTATACGTTGCGCCAGTTAAGTAAGATTGCATTGAATTGAATCTTGAAATGCTCCTTACAGAGAAGTACCCCCTTTAACAGGAAAAACGTTTTTGTATTATGAAACGGATCGCGGAGGAAGTATAAGGCAAAAAGTAAATAAATCTCGTTTGATAAATTCTCTTCATGCGCGATCATTGAAAACTAAGAAAATCACTATAGAAATCTGTAGAGCCAACTGATAAAAGAAATCCAAATCAAATTATCACACATCCTTAACTCGCTCGATCGTCACATCCGGCGATAGTAGAGAACATAAACAAACATGGGTACCATCGCATGTTGCATATTTATTCATCGGCATACATGATTCCCTATGACAACTTCCTACTACAGGTGACAGACCTGAAAATGGAATGGAGCACCGCCTTCCCCGCCTTCCTCGCCAGCGCCCTGCGCCTGGATCCGTTCTTCGCCTTCGCCGGCGCCAATGTCCTACTCCTGCTCCTACCGGTTGCCGCCGGTTCCTGTGCACACGGCGACGCCATGAGGTGGTTGTCGAGCACACGGTACACGGACGCAAGCTCTACGGAGTCGTACAACTGGCTCCCGCAGTCCCACCCACGGCGGAACACCGCCGCAACCTCCTCCTCCCCCTTATTTTCCTTCCGCTCTCCTTCCATCCCTGCTAACCCACTACCGCTCATCAGGAACCTCTTACTGCCTTGTTATTATACCGTCACCCGTCACCGGGCGAATCTGGCATGATCAAGATTGTACGAGCTTTAACGTGTTTCCTGTTTTTGTCGTTCTTCGATGTACTGGCTGTTGAACGTACGAACATTTATTATGACAGACCCCACATGGGAGGAGACAGCTCAACGCGTCGGAATTTTTCGGGTGGTGATAGATAGTAGCGTGTTTCTGTCTTCTCGTTATGGTAAGTAACGAAGAGTCGATCCCCTCGTATCCTTGCACATTAATCTCCGGGTTGTTGTTAGACACGTGAATTTAGTTATGAACATGTCAACGTCGTTGTCTTGTTCTTGCACATTCACGTATTCTTGCTTCCACAGCCAAGAAGAGCCAAAACAATGGATGGGAAGGATCATACATCCACGAGACATTACCTCTGAAAATCCGAAAGATTAAAGACACTACCCTCCATGCCTTGATTCTAGAAAAAATGCCTTCGTCCCGGTTCAAAGGGTGTTGTCCTCCACGCACAGAGCTAGTGGTGGAGTTCGGACCACAGAGGATATGAGTTTTCAGATCGTGCGAGCCTTTGTTTGGGTCATCCTTCCCATACATCATTCTAGAGAGTCCCGATAGATTTTCTTTCTTGTATTTCTCTTAAGTTTTGAGAAGGTTCTAAAGGCTCATTTTCTTTTATGTGTTTTGCCCATCGGTTTTGCCAATTTCCTTTCCTTTTTCTATTTTCTGTTTTGATTTTCCATCTAACTTTTTACTTTTTTCCTTTTTCAATTCCCAACCATTTTTATAATTCAGACAAAAAATTCAATTGATAAACATTTTGTAAGTTTGGAAATATTTTCAAATTCATGAACTTCTTAAAAAGTTAGGAACATTTTCCAAATTTTGCAACATGTTTTTTACTTTATGAACATTTAAAAAAATCATGAAGATTTTTAAAATTCGGAACATTCTTGAAAATTGTGATAATTTTTAACATTTTGACAAAATTAATCACGAAAATTTTATAATATTAGCAAAAAAACTTAAAATGTAGTGTGTTTTTAAAATTTTAAGAGTATATTTTAAATTCAGGAATACTTTCTAAAATTCTTGAACATTTTAAAACTATCCGAGCTGAGTAATGGATCATCATTTCTAAACTTGCATATACACTTTTTAACTTACTGGAATCTCTGACATCCAAAAACTCGGCAAACACATCGCCAGTTCGCCCTCACCCAAGGATCTGCTTGTTTAGCTTATATGAATCACCCAAAACATCAGGATGATTTTTGGCCCCTGCCCAGGTGCATTTGTAACAACAAGGAACTCATTTAGCAGAACAAATTTGGGTTGGATGAATTAAATGTATACATGTGGCCCGGTCTAAATCTAAATAGAACTGTAGTACTGCCTCCGTCTCAAAATAAGTGTCGCTGATTTAGTACAAAATTGTACTAACTTTGTACTAAATCAACGAATCTTTTTTTTGGGGGGGGGGGGGGGGGCGAGGGGAGTAGTATCATGCAATGATGTGTTACTATTTCGCCTAGTGTCCACATAACTACACCATGAGATAGTCGTCGGGTGTGATACTGACTACACTCTACACTGAATCCACTGATTGATGATTATGAAGTTTGGAGAGGACAATGGCCCTATCTTCATTTCTGAATAGAAAACACGCGTACACTTGTTTTGACACGGGGTAAACCAATAATCAGACTAAAGAAGATGTTGCTCTAAATAGGCCACGCCTATTTTGTTTTTAAATGACATAATCCCCGCTTTCAGATCGTATAGGTGGCCATGTAAAGGTTTTTTTTAAGATAAGGTAAAGGTATTTTTTTAACCCCATTGGATAGCTGAATTGTAGTTTACCACTAGTAGAAAAACGATTTCATGTTCGCGTCATTAGTCCCTGTTCGATTACGATCCTATACTAATGTGACCATTAGTCTCGATTCCAACAGCTATGGCAGGGGCATCATTAGCCCCGGTTCCTGGTATCCTTCCACATTAATCTCCAGGTTGTTGTTAGACGCGTGAATTTAGTTATGAACATATCAACGTCGTTATCTTGTTCTTGCACATTCACGTATTCTTGCTTCCACAACCAAGAAGAGCCAAAACGATGGATGGGAAGGATCACACATCCACGAGACATTACACTCTGAAAATCCGAAAGATTAAAGACACTACCCTCTACCCCGCAAAAAAAAAGACACTACCCTCCATGCCTTAATTCTAGAAAAAATGCCTCCGTCCCGGTTCAATGGGTGTTGTCCTCCACGCACAGAGCTAGTGGTGGAGTTCGGACCACGGAGGATATGAGTTTTCAGCTCGTGCGAGCCGTTGTTTAGGTGGTCCTTCCCATGCATCATTCTCGAGCGTCATCGTCCGAGTCCTAGTAGATTTTCTTTCTTGTATTTCTCTCCAGTTTTGAAAAGGTTCTAAAGGCTCTCTCTTTTCTTTTATGTGTTTTCCCGATCGTTTTGCCAATTTCTTTCCTTTTTCTATTTTCTGTTTTCCATCTAACTTTTTACTTTTTTCCTTTTTCAATTCCCAACCATTTTTATAATTCAGACAAAAATTTCAATTGATAAACATCTTGTAAGTTTGGAAATATTTTCAAATTCATGAACTTCTTGGAAAGTTAGGAACATTTTCCAAATTTTCCAACATGTTTTTTACTTTATGAACATTTTTTTAAAATTCATGAAGATTTTTAAAATTTGGAAAATTCTTGAAAACTATGATCATTTTTAACATTTTGATGTGTTACTATTTCGCCTAGTGTCTACATAACTACACCATGCGATAGTCGCCGGGTGTGATACCGACTACACTCTACACTGAATCCGCTGATTTATGATTATGAAGTTTGGAGCGGACAAAGGCCCCATCTTCATTTCTGAATAGAAATCACACGTACAGTTGTTTTGACATGGGGTAAACCAATAACCACACTAAGGAAGATGTTGCTCTAAATAGGCAACTCCATGCCTATTTTGGTTTTAAATGACATAATCCCCGCTTTCAGATCGCATGGATGGCCATGTAAAGGTTTTTTTTAGGAAAATGTAAAGGTATTTTTAAGCCCATTGGATAGCCGAATTGTAGTTTACTCAAGCTCCAAACAATATTTACAACTGGTTATATTTTTAGGTCAGTACAATATCTTGAATGTGGAGAAGTATACGAAAGATTTACAAGAAATGATGTTCATGAGTGAGTCGTTACATACCAATCCATTATTGTTCTCCAGATGAATGAAGCCATCATGGCCTTGAGCATTCTTACACTTGTAGAGAGGTCCAGAGGCTGATGATAGAAGTTTTGTAAGTAAAGAAATACATGCTTCAGGGAGTAGAGATAATAATCTGATTTGGTTTACTCTTAAGATCCACATCTTGCAAGGAAGAGAACAATAGCTTTTCAGCAAGCATGAATACAACAATATTATGCTTCGAGATATCGGAGCATACGCATTGGAAAGGCAGCATATTAATTCTTGGTAGCAATAAATAACTCACAACTAACAACATACTTTTCGCAATCTTGGACAGAAACATCTGCAACATTATATGAAAAAAAAAACTGAAAGCTTAACTGTATATATTAATGAAATAACAATTTTATAAAAGGAAAACTTACCTGTACAGGATTTTGTCTCAGACTACCTTCATAGCCACCATATAATGGATCTTCAGATAATAAAACAAGGGTTTCCAGGTAAAGAAATCTGCCATCATTTCCAGTTTGAACCAGTAAATTTTTGTGTAGGGATTTTTTAGAATTAATTGACCTGAAATAACAAGGCCCAACTGCTATATGACCAGCAAAGCCCAGGGCACTAGTCTCGGTCATACCGGCCATCATAAGTGCAACAACAGCTTTTCTGGCAGCATGAATTAGTGGAAAGGCTAGTTGAAGGGCTCCAAGAAGCACTAACTTTGAAAATTTAATGTTAGTAATATTTCCACGTATTATTTTTTGGGCATCAAGTCAAATGTGACTACTTTTTTTTAAGAAGTTGCGACTACTTTCATCAGCAGCAACAGCAGCTTTGTGTTTTGTCCATAGCAGCAAACACTAACGTCACGGAGCCCTTCCCAATCAACTCTATCAACTGGTTGCTCAAAGAGTACAAGAGTCACTCCCATTTATGAACCGGCAGTGGTGACAAAATAACATAAGTATAAACACCAGATAAACATCACAATGATTGAGATTTTCTTATAATGAAAGAACTAAACATACGGAGGAAAAAATTAAAGTCCTATCTTTTATAGTATCATTAAATTTGCACAAGTACAAACCATGTAGTCCAAGATAAATGAGTAGTCCGGATGGACAAGCCTCATAGCATTCAGAACTGCTATATCCCAGTTCAATTTTTCCCTACTTTTATGTTCAAGATTTGAAACCCTTGTCCTCAGTATTTTGCGGCCAATTGAGCGGCATCATTTTGGGTCACAATTGGAATCTATTTCAAAAATAACCGAATTTGGCAATTTTGATCACGCAAGTCATGTCTATGCAGGGCATTGGCCACGTCCCAGAGCCCCGCCCGCGGAGCCGTACTCCGGGCTCCCTGGGTAGATCACACTTCAAGCAGGGCAAAGTTTTGTTTTGGAATTTTTCATACATATTTTAACCTCATGTGTCCAACTTTCCATCTTCATGTATGGCGATTCCATTATGGCCCATACCCATATGCTGGTTCGTTGCCGTGTTACTAGCTAAGTTACTCCCCATCTAATAGTGGGGACTAACGTGGAAAATACACATGAGCTCCTGGGTTCTGCACACTCCTGACGATATTAAACGTAAAAAATACCAAAACAATTAAAAAAACTAAAATTTGGGAATATTAAGCCTGGGTTCTCAATCTACTACTGTGTGAAGTTTTGTGAAAAAATACCAGAAAACGTATCCATGGCGAATAAAATACTATCCGAACGAAAATTCATCCAAACAGTTTTTTCTGTACACATAGGATTTTTTGTCTTTTTTGCCACGAATATGTTTCCTGGTATTTTTTCATGAAATTTCACACGGGAGTAGATCGGGAACCCAAGTTTGATATCCCAAAATCCCAGATTTGTTTTTCAATTTCCTCGGTATTTTTTTTGAATTTAATGTTCGTATAGTGTGTGGAGCACCCGAGTGCTATAAATCCGCTTCCAAAGTAATCTATGTCACAAACTAGTCTAAGTTACTACCCATCTAATAGTAGGGAGTAACCTAAGGCTAGTACTAGTGGGGAGTAACATAAGGCTAGTCCTAGTAGGAAATAACCTAATAAATGAAGCTTTGCATATGAGGAGTAACTTAGGCCAGTTCTTTTGGCAGCTTAAAAATAAGTCGCCTCCTCCCCAGCTTTTTCATAAGCCGCCTCTTTTATTCATTGGGTCTTCTAAACTAATTATGGTATAACCGATTTAGAAGTCTCAACAAATTTAGGAGGCGGCTTATTTTTTTAATCTGGAGAGAGGCACCTTATTTTTTAAGCCGCCGAAAAGAACTATCGATTAGTTTGTAACATAGATTAGAACCGTTGGGAGTAATTTAGACTAACCTAATACTAGCATCAAATTTGCACGAGTACAAACCATTTAGTTTTTCAAGAACTTCATTTATAGTAGCATGATATTTGCACAAGTACAAATATTTTTAGTTTGTGAAGAACTTCAATTCCTTGATTTTCTGTGTACGCTTCATTTGCATCCAAGATAAATGAGTAGTCCTGATGGACAAGACTTATATATAGCATTCAGAACAGCTATATCCGAGTTCAAGTTTTTTCCTACTTTTAGCTTCAAGGTTCCAAGCCCTTGTCGTCGTTATTTTGCGGCCAATTAGAATCTTATTTTCCGAAATACCTAACTTCAGCAATTTCGATTAAGCAAGACGTGTCTAGGGACGGAATCGACCACTTCTCAGAGCACCTCGCACTAGGTGGATCACACTTCAAACGCGACAATGTTTTGTTTTGGAATTTGCGATAGGTATTTCAACCTCATGTGTCCTCCAACTGTCCACCTACATGTATGGCGATTTCGTCATGGCCAATATCCTCGCAGCGCTGGCTTATTCGTTGCCTACATAAATCAGTAAATTCTTTTCAAGAAGAAGACAATAAATCATGAGTTGTCAATGTACATCCAGTACGCAGCACCACAATAACGATATATTTATACTGTCTATACGCAATCTCCAAACATATAAAGTGATAAATGCCTTTCAAAGAAGACAACAAATCGTGAGTTTTCCTTGACTGTATCCAGTATGCAACACCTCGTTAGTTAGCATTCTTATCTTCCGACTATCATACGAAATCTGTTAGTGATATGGCGATATCCTCGTGGTGCCAGTTGAAGGGCAGGCAGGCACTGCCGTGTGGATCTCTTGTGTTTGCAAACTGCCTATCAGCTAGTACACGCGTTCTGCATGCATGGCCATCGCTGCACCTATATAAAGAGATCCCTGAAGTCTGAAGACCCAGTGCGACAGAAGAAGAGCATCTCTCCAGGAGTAGGAAATACCAGTGCTCCCTCTCCTTCTCGTGTTACAATTTGTGCTAGCAAAACACCAACCGAGACCATGGCGATGGGTCACCTCCGTGCCTTCCTGGTTTTCCTCCTCGTGCAGGTCTGCCTGTTCTTGATGATGGCCGCGTCGGCGAAGGTGCAGGGCAGGGCTGTGCCCGGAGTTCCCGCGTGCTGCTCCTACCGCCCCGAGTGCTGCGAGCGCCTGACGGCGGAGGCCCCGTTCGCCGCCGCCGTTACTCCCTGATGGCATCGCCTGCGGCGGCATGTGGGGGTCGCTCCCCTCCCAAGAAACGTGTCCGTGACGTGAGCACACAATCTACTGGATCTGCAATCTGCATACATCTATAATTCCGCTGCTTTTCGTGTCTCTATATATATATGTTTCAGAACTTTTCATTCCAAGCATGCTGTTGTGATGTGGAACCTTGGTTAATAAAGTGGGAGGAGAGGTTGCTGTCAATTATGAGTCGTTTCCCAAATTCTCTTGTTCTAGTTGGTACGTAATATGCTTTGACGAGCGTGGATCCTGGGGGAAACGAAAGTTGGGATGTCTAGATTTTTGTTTTATGTAGTTTTCTAATAGAGACAACATTTCATGTGGTGTTGTCTTGGGGCGTAAAGTCTTTTGTTCTCCCCCAACAGCACATCTGTGTCGTGGTGTGGTCTCGGTTGAGTGCGGCCATTAGATTATACACACACTTACGCTTTGAGTACCTCCCTGACACGCATGAGTTCTGTTGTAGTGTGCGCTTGACCGAATGATGTCTTCCTGCTACCTCCTCGGCCGCGTCCGCGTGTCCAAGCAGAGAGCACCGATGAGGTGGAATCAGGGTAGTTGGGTGCGGGCTGCTGCTTGTAGACCCGTTGGTGCCCGACGTGGGGCCTCCTTTTTGTCATCGCGATTGATCTGCTTCATAAGATTTTGGATATGGCAACCCGGAAAGGCCTTCTTCACAAGATTCGTGGGCGAGGCCCCATGATGAGAATCTCCCTATATGCGGATGCTGCTGCTGTTTTTTGTGCTCCTATCAAAATAGATATCGACAACCTTGCGTCCATCTTGAGAGGTTTTGGGGGCGTGACTGGCCTTAACACCAACTTTCAGAAAAGCTCCATCATGCCAATTCGATGCAATCATCTTAATCTTGGGCACATACTTCAGAGCATGCCGGCATCTCGTGCTACTTTCCCCGTGAAGTATCTAGGTCTGCCACTCTCCGTGTGGCAACTTAGGAAGATGGACTTCCAATACCTTGAGGACAAGGCGGCTGGCAAGTTGGTCACGTGGGACGGCCAAAACATCACTACTATCGGTCGCACGCACTAGTAGAAAAAGGGCCATTTGTCCCGGTTTGTAAGGCCATCTGTCCCGGTTGCGGATCCACACTACTAGGAAAACGGCTATAGATGAAATGAACACTAATGGCGCACCGTGGGTGTGGTGCGCCATTACTAGTTGACATAGTAATGGCGCACCACACCCACGGTGCGCCATTAGATGTTTTAAAAAAAAGTAAAAAAAATAATAATAAAAATTGTTAGTAATGGCGCACCAGTGGACAGTGCGCCATTACTAGTTTTTAGTAATGACGCACTATCCACTGCTGCGCCATTACTAAGTTTTTTTCAAAAAAAAAATTCAAATTTTTATATTTTTTTTTTCAAAACTAGTAATGGCGCACCGTGGGTGTGGTGCGCCATTACTAGTTTAACTACTAATGGCGCACCACCCCACGGTGCGCCATTACTAGTTTGCTCGGCTTCCACCGAATGCACCCCCCCGACCGCCTTTTCAATTTAAAAAAAATAAAAAAATGATAAAAATGTCAAAAAGATAAAAGAAAATAAGTTTGCCATGTGATATGTGGTCTAGTTGTTGGGAAAATTTACAAATATAAATTTCAACTTTATTTGCAAAATCTCTCTGGAAATTTGTAAAATGGGCATAACTTTTGCATACGAACTCGGATTAAAAAGTTTTATATATGAAAAATCATCTACTCGAAAAGTTACATCCGAATTTAACGGGGGTACCCCGTTAAACATTTTCGTAATCCTCAAAAACCTAACACAAAAAAAGTTACGGGGCTTTCAAGATCTAGAGGCAAAAAATTCAAAAAAAAATGGTTTTGAATTTTTTTTTCAAAAAATGATACGTAATATGACCGGGAAGTTTGAAATATTTTTCAAAATTTCATCATAGTCATGAACATGAACAAAGTCCTAGACATCAACAAGGTATAATAGGATTGATATGCTAGATATATCAACAAGTGCCTGTGAAGTGAGCTGTTGCTGGGGTTGGATAGAACTTTGAAGTTAAGCGTGCTTGGGTTGGAATAGTGTGAGGATGGGTGATCTTTTGGGAAGTTTGACCACGGAGTGCGATTTGACCTGAAATTAAGCATATTGACCCGAGATTAAGACATAATGACCTGAGATTAAGAAAAAAACGAAGAAAAATTGAAATTTTTTGAAAAAAATTAAAAAAAATTCTAAAAAAAAAATTTGAATTTTTTTTACTAATGGCGCACTTCTATGTGGTGCGCCGTACTAATGGCGCACCGTGGGCCATACTAATGGCACACCGTGGGCCATACTAATGGCGCACCAGCGGTGCGCCATTAGAATACCAGATTCTAATGGCGCACCACAAGTGCGCCATTAGAAAAAAATTCTAATGGCGTGATGCTAGTGGCGCACCAGTAGTGCGCCATTAGTAGCGAAAATAGGTGCGCCACTAGCAGCCCTTTTTCTAGTAGTGACAGGACTAAAGTGTCGTTACTAAAGCCCTAGGCCTTTAGTCCCGGTTCTTATATGAACCGGGACAGATAGGCCTCCACGTGGCCGCTGCGGTAAGCCCAGGCAGGAGGGCCTTTTGTCCCGGTTGGTGGCACCAACCGGGACCAAAAGGCATCCACGCGTCAGCAGCTGGCAGAGACTGAGGTTTTTTTTTGAAGGGGGTGCTTTAGGGGTTTGGGGGGTTAATTTAGGTTGTTAGCTAGTTAATAGAGAGAAGTGTCATCTCTTATCTCCGTGCTTGGTCGACGCTACGTAATATACGTATAGAGAGGCCCTCGACACGCTAGCTAGTAAGCAAATGAAGGAAACCATTAAGTACAAAAGTTCGTCATGAACATATACATACCGAGAGAAGTGATATCGACCTCTCCTTCTCCGAGAGATTGGGCGAACAACAAGTTTTCGTATATCTATCCGACGCTACTAGCTACATATATGCAATATTAAGATCTCTTACAATATAATCCCCTAATTATATATGAACTCAGCTGCAACATGGTATTCTCCATTTTTATTGATGACGTGGTCAAGAAAGAATCCCGCCAATTCCTCTTGAATTGCTCTGATGCGATCTTGTGGTAGGAGTTTATTCCGCATCTGCCACATCTAATTTGAAGAAGGGGCCGGTTGATACATATATATGAATGAAACTCAACAGAAACGATGGTGTAATAAAATGAAATTGTGAATATTATTGCTTACGCACCTCATATTGGCTTTTAGAGTAGCCCCGCTTATTTTTGCAAGTTGCATTGTAGATGAACTCGCACACGTAGTATCCACAGTAATCATTCCCTTCTTCCTGCCACAAGCACTTTACGAGAAATAGAGGTCAATCAAACTGATAATGAAAGCATTATAAATGGCATTGATGAAAGTAGCTAGAATCAACGGGAGATGCACAGAACTAGCTAGCTAGTAGTACTTACTTTCGGGTATGTAAATCGCAGCTCCCTCGGCAGTCCTGGAGATTGTGCGGTGAATACTTTCCAAACCCTGCGAGACAAAAAAAAACAATTACTTGATATCAAGAAAAATGAACAAAAAGTTGCCGATATGGTGCGATAATGATCGATTGAACTTGTTGAGAATTTTAGTCATGTCCGCATAGGTCTCGGGATCTTTTCGTCTCGAGTCTAAGACGATTACTCCCTGCTCAAGCTTAATCTCTAGGAGAATATAGTGGTACCTGCGCACGCATGTATAAATCATCAATTACATTACTATAACCTCGAGTAATAAGGGAAAGCAAATATGCACAAGACAGTAACACTTACTTGCATTCGTAAGGAAAGAGTATTATATCTTTGTTTTGATTTTTTACCAACAATTTGAGCATGTTGGCCTCGGTTTCTTCGACTTGATGTTTAACCGAATATTCATCTATGAGATTTGTGTTAATGAACCCAATATCATACATTTTTGCTTTTCTGCATTCAACGATCTTCAATCTGCATAATATAGTGAGGATAATTATAAATACATGCAATGAAAGAGCTAAGCTATATAGAGAGACTTAATGACAGAAGTAGTACTTACAGACAGTAGCAAGTGACCGTTAATTTATCGATGGCCTTTTGATTGAAAAAGGCGAAAAACTCCTCAAATGGAACATACAACAGATCAATTCCAACGAGGTCGTGCTCCTCTTTAACTCTCAGCGTCAAAGTATTCGTCCCCCAGACTCTCTGCAGGTTTTCATGTACCAGTCATGGAATCTTCGCATCATCGTTGTTAGAGATCTTTCATCTTTGACGAGAGGCTTCCCGTAATGGTATTTCTGTTCGTCCACCTCCAAGAAATCATAATGTACATCGTCGGGCAGGTAATCATCAAGATTGGTATAACCGGTCACCATCCTTTGATCATTAGGGCCGTATCGCTAGACACCTTGAGCGGGGGGCACGATTGGTTCGCTTGTTCGCCGAGCTGGGCAATTTTTTCCCAGCTCGTCGTTCTGCTAACCTTCGATGACTGAGAGTACTTCCCGACTGCTTGATGACCCACAAGTATAGGGGATCTATCGTAGTCCTTTCGATAAGTAAGAGCGTCGAACCCAACGAGGAGTAGAAGGAAATGATAAGCGGTTTCCAGCAAGGTATTCTCTGCAAGTACTGAAATAAGTGGTAACAGATAGTTTTGTGATAAGATAAATTGTAACGACCAACAAGTAACAAAAGTAAATAAAGTGCAGCAAGGTGGCCCAATCCTTTTTGTAGCAAAGGACAAGCCTGGACAAACTCTTATAATAGGAAAAGCGCTCCCGAGGACACATGGGAATATCGTCAAGCTAGTTTTCATCACGTTCATATGATTCGCGTTCGGTACTTTGATAATTTGATATGTGGGTGGACCGGTGCTTGGGTGTTGTTCTTACTTGAACAAGCATCCCACTTATGATTAACCTCTATTGCAAGCATCCGCAACTACAACAAAAGTATTAAGGTAAACCTAACCATAGCATGAAACATATGGATCCAAACAGCCCCTTACGAAGCAACGCATAAACTAGGGTTTAAGCTTCTGTCACTCTAGCAACCCATCATCTACTTATTACTTCCCAATGCCTTCCTCTAGGCCCAAATAATGGTGAAGTGTTATGTAGTCCATGTTCACATAACACCACTAGAGGCTAGACAACATACATCTCATCAAAATATCGAACGAATACCAAATTCACATGACTACTAATAGCAAGACTTCTTTCTTGTCCTCAGGAACAAACGTAACTACTCACAAAGCATATTCATGTTCATAATCAGAGGGGTAATAATATGCATATAGGATCTGAACATATGATCTTCCACCAAATAAACCAACTAGCATCAACTACAAGGAGTAATCAACACTACTAGCAACCTACTAGCACCAATCCCGGACTTGGAGACAAGAATTGGATACAAGAGATGAACTAGGGCTTTGAGATGAGATGGTGCTGGTGAAGATGTTGTTGATGGAGATTGCCCTCTCCCGATGAGAGGAGCGTTGGTGATGATGATGGCGATGATTTCCCCCTCCCGGAGGGAAGTGTCCCCGGCAGAACAGCTCTGCCGGAGCCCTAGATTGGTTCCGCCAAGGTTCCGCCTCGTGGCGGCGGAGTTTCATCCCGAAGGGTTGCTCCTGACTTTTTTTCTTGACGAAAGACTTCATATAGGAGAAGATGGTCATCGGAGAGCCACCAGGGGGCCCACGAGGTAGGGGGCGCGCCCTAGGGGGGCGCCCCCCACCCTTGTGGACAGGGTGTGGGCCCCGTGGCCTTCATCTTTGGCGAGGATTTTTTGTTATTTATTTTAAGATATTCCGTGGAGTTTCATGACTTTTGGAGTTGCGCAAAATATGCCTCCAATATTTGCTCCTTTTCCAGCCCAGAATTCCAGTTGCCGGCATTCTCCCTTCTTATGTAAACCTTGTAAAATAAGAGAGAATAGCCATAAGTATTGTGACATAAAGTGAAATAACAGCCCATAATGCAATAAATATCGATATAAAAGCATGATGCAAAATGGACGTATCAACTCCCCCAAGCTTAGACCTTGCTTGTCCTCAAGCGAAAAGCCGATAACAATAAATATGTCCTCATGTTTAGAGGTAGAGGCGTCGATAAAAATAAAATACGGACATGAAGGCATCATGATTATTCTCATAACAGCAACATATATAGATTTTGTCTTTTGATTACTTATATTCAAGTGATGATCTATTCACAATGCAGAAGTATGAATCAGAAACCTTATTGAGCACCAACAAACTATAACCTCAGTCATTGAAGCAATTGCAATTTATCATAACATCGGAAAGAGTCTATGTCAGAGCTAAATAGCAAGTCCACATACTCAACTATCATCTAGTCCTTCATAATTGCTAACACTCACGCAATACTTGTGGTTATTGAGTCTTAGCCGGACACAGAGAAAGATAGGGGCTTATAGTTTTGCCCCACAACCTTTTACCTCAAGGGTAATGTCAACAATAATAACTCATGCTCCCCTACATCCAATTATATATATATATATATATATATATATATATATATATATATATATATATATATATATATATATCATGTTCTTTCCAACATGCTGGTCTTGCCAAAGGATAAAATGAAAAAGGAAAGGTGAAGATCACCGTGACACTTGCATAAGGTAGAAGATAATAAAGGATAGGCCCTTCGTAGAGGGAAGCAGAGGTTGCCATGCGCTTTTATGGTTGGATGCACAAAATCTCAATGTGAAAGAACGTCACTTTATATTGCCCCTTGTGATATGAACATTTATTATGCAGTCCGTCGCTTTTATTACTTCCACATCACAAGATCGTATAAAGCTTATTTCTCCCACACCAATCAATCATACATATTTAGAGCAATTTTTATTGCTTTGCACCGATGACAATTTACTTGAAGGATATTACTCAATCCATAGGTAGATATGGTGGACTCTCATGGCAAAACTGGTTTAAGGGTATTTGGAAGCACAAGTAGTATCTCTACTTGGTGCTGAGAATTTGGCTAGCATGAGGGGGAAAGGCAAGCTCAACATGTTAGAGGATCCATGACAACATACTTTATCTCGGATATAAGAAAGCATAACCCATTACGTTGTCTTCCTTGTCCAACATCAACTCTTTAGCATGTCATATTTTAATGAGTGCTCCCAATCATAAAAGATGTCAATGTTAATATATATATATATATATATATATATATATGTGTGTGTGTGTGTGTGTGTGTGTGTGTGTGTGTGTGAAACCTCTCTTTCCTTATTACTTCCTATTAATTGCAACGATGACCAAAGCTATGTCTGCCAACTCCCAACAACTTTTAATCATCATACTCTTTCTATGTGAAGCCATTACTCTCAATAAGATCAGTATGAACTCTTTGTTTTCTTTTTATTCTTTTTCTTCTTTTCTTTTATTCACCCAAGACCATGGCAAAATAATCAAGCCCTTGACTCAACACTAACCTTTATTATATATAGATCACGGACTCGATTACATAGAGAGATCATAAAGCAAAACTCAAAACTAGATCATGCCATAAACTTTATTCTACTAGATCAAGATACTACTAATAGGATCGAACTAAGAAAAATGGTAAAGATAGGAGATGTGTTTGTGATACGATACCGGGGCACCTCCCCCAAGCTTGGCAGTTGCCAAGGGGAGTGCCCATACCAATGTGATTATGTCTCCTTTGTCGGTGAAGAAGGTGGGGGTGTTGGTGATGATGCGGGCTTGGCGTCCATCTTCCAAGGCATAGGCTCACCATCATAGAAGGATGATCGAGTCTCCGGGATCCTCAAATCTGCAGCCAAACTCATCCTTTTGAATCTATATTCATACTCACAGTTTTGGTTTTGCAGGTCATAGATTTGGGCTTGGAGGTGCTCGATCTTCTCATGAAGCTTGAAGATGGCCTCCCCGATGTTGTCAGCATCCAGCTTATGGTTGCTAGTGAACTCCGCGATCATCATGTGGTTGGAGTTGAGTCCACGTTCCACCATCCCTTGAAACTTGAAAACTTGCTGCTCCACTGCTTCGAGCCTCGTCTCCATGCTTCCGGTCCCCTTGGGTCCCTCTTCATCGCGGATGTGCAGCAACCCATCACGCAACTCAATGGTTTGAGGGTGTCGCAGCACCTCCGCGAGGTAAGGATTGATAACCTTCTCGAAGAACTTGTCCTTGGAAGCACTTGGGGCCGTCATGATGACCTAGGTTTGTCAGAAAAACAGCTCGAAACAAGAACAGAGGAGATTTGCGTGATACGGGAGTCAAAACCTTCGGGAGGTTATATAATGAATTTTTACCGACCAAAATACGTATCGTGCAAGAAAACGGAGTCCGGAAGGCACACGAGGTGCTCATGAGGTAGGGGGGCGCGCCCACCACCCTCGTGGGTCCCTCGTGTCCTTCCCGGACTGCTACTTATTTTTCTATTTTTTTAAATATTCCAAAACGGAGAAATTTGCCTTAAAAATTGTTTTGGAGTCGGTTTACTTACCGTACCACTACCTATTCCTTTTCGGAGTCTGAAACAGTCTGGAAAGTGCCTCTTATGTATTCCTCCGGGGTTACGGTTTCAATAATATTGGTTTCAACATTTATGGGATTACTTGAGATATAATGTTTGATTCTTTGACCGTTCACCACCTTCAGATTTGTACCTTCGAACTTGTTGATCTTTATGGCACCGGAACGATCGACCTCCTCGATAACATAGGGGACTTCCCATTTAGCAAAAAAATCTTAAACGAGAGTTGTATAGCAATACATAATCACCTACATTAAACTCACGCTTTTGTATCCTTTTGTCATGCCATATTTTAACTTTTTCTTTAAACAACTTGGCATTTTCATAAGCTTGGGTTCTCCATTCATCAAGTGAGCTAATATCAAATAACCTCTTCTCACCGGCAAGTTTGAAATCATAGTTGAGCTCTTTAATAGCCCAATATGCCTTATGTTCTGGTTCGAGAGGTAAGTGACATGCTTTTCCATAAACCATTTTATACGGAGACATACCCACAGGATTTTTATATGCAGTTCTATAGGCCCATAATGCATCATCAAGTTTCTTAGACCAATTCTTTCTAGATCTATTAACAGTCTTTTGCAAAATTAATTCGAGCTCTCTATTACTCAATTCTACTTGACCACTAGATTGTGGGTGATAGGGGGATGCAATTCTATGATTAACGTCATACTTAGCAAGCATTTTACGAAAAGCACCATGAATAAAATGTGAACCACCATCAGTCATTCAATATCTAGGGACTCCAAACCTCGGAAAAATAACTTCCTTAAGCATTTTAATAGAAGTGTTATGATCAGCACTACTAGTTGGAATAGCTTCTACCCACTTAGTAACGTAATCAACAACAACTAGAATATGTGTATATCCATTAGAGGCAGGAAAAGGTCCCATATAATCAAAGCCCTAAACATCAAATGGTTCAATAACAAGTGAATAATTCATAGGCATTTCTTGACGTCTACTAATATTACCAATTCTTTGACATTCATCACAAGATAAGACAAACTTACGGGCATCCTTGAAGAGAGTAGGCCAATAAAAACCGGATTGCAATACATTATGTGCAGTTCTATCTCCAGCGTGGTGTCCTCCATAAGATTCGGAGTGGCACTTGCGTAGGATCTGTTCCTGTTCATGCTCGGGTACACAACATCTAATAACACCATCTACTCCTTCTTTATAAAGGTGTGGGTCATCCCAAAAGTAATGTCTCAAATCATAGAAGAACTTTTTCTTTTGTTGGTATGTGAAACTAGGTGGTATGAATTTAGCAACAATATAATTAGCATAATCAGCATACCAAGGAGTACTACGAGAAGTGTTTATAACATTTAATTGTTCATCAGGAAAGCTATCATCAATAGGTAGTGGGTCATCAAGAACATTTTCTAACCTAGACAAGTTGTCTGCAATGGGGTTCTCAGCTCCCTTTCTATCAACAATATGCAAATCAAATTCTTGTAGCAAGAGAACCCATCTAATAAGTCTAGGTTTAGCATCTTTCTTTTCCATAAGATATTTAATAGCAGCATGATCAGTGTGAATAGTTACTTTAGAATCAACGATATAAGGTCTGAACTTATCACAAGAAAATACAACTGCTAAAAGTACTTTTTCAGTAGTAGCATAGTTCCTTTGAGCATTGTCTAGAGTCTTACTAGCATAATTGATAACATTTAATTTCTTATCAACTCTTTGCCCTAGAACAGCACCCACAGCATAATCACTAGCATCACACATAATTTCAAAGGGTAAATTCCAATCAGGTGGCTGAATAACAGGTGCAGAGACTAATGCTTTGTTAAGTATTTCAAATGCTTCTACACAATCATCATCAAAGACAAATGGTATATCTTTTTGTAATAAATTAGTCAGAGGCCGAGAGATTTTCAAGAAGTCCTTAATGAGCCTCTTATAAAATCCGGCGTGTGACCAAGGAATCTTCTTATACCTTTGATGTCCTTGGGACATGGCATCTTTTCAATAGCATCAACCTTGGCTTTGTCAACTTCAATACCTCTTTCAGAAACTTTATGCCCCAAGACAATACCTTCATTAACCATAAAGTGGCACTTTTCCCAATTTAAGACAAGATTAGTTTCTTCATATCTCTGCAAAACTCGATCAAGATTGCTCAAGCAATCATCAAAAGAAGATCCATAGACGGAAAAGTCGTCCATGAAAACCTCACAAATCTTTTCACAAAAGTCAGAGAATATAGCCATGATGCATCTTTGAAAGGTAGCAGGTGCATTACATAAACCAAAAGGCATACGTCTATAAGCAAAAGTACCAAAAGGGCATGTAAAAGTAGCCTTTGATTGATCTTTAGCCGACACAGGTATTTGAGAGAAACCAGAATAACCATCTAGGAAGCAATAATGTGTATGTTTGCACAATATTTCTAGCATTTGATCAATAAAAGGTAAGGGGTAATGATCTTTCTTAGTAGCCTTATTTAATTTGTGGAAATCAATTACCATCCTATAACCTGTGATAATTCTTTGTGGGATCAATTCATCTTTATCATTAGGAACAACAGTAATACCTCCCTTCTTAGGGACACAACGGACAGGACTTACCCACAGACTATCAGCAACGGGATAAATTATACCTGCCTCCAGAAGCTTTAGTATTTCTTTTCTTACCACTTCTTTCATTTTCGGATTCAGACGTCATTGAGGATCACGAACTGGTTTGGCATCTGCTTCCAAATTTATTTTATGTTGACATAGAGTGGGACTAATGCCCTTAAGATCATCAAGAGTATACCCAATAGCGGCATGGTGCTTGTTCAGAGTTTTCAATAATATTTCTTCTTCATGCTCTGAATGGTTGGCACTAATAATAACAGGATATATCTTCTTTTCATCAAGATAAGCATATTTAAGATTATCAGGCAACGGTTTAAGCTCAAACACGGGATCACCCTTGGGTGGAGGGGGATCCCCTAAGATTTCAACAGGCAAATTGTGTTTCGGAAAAGGTTCCTGCTTAAAGAATACTTCATCTATTTCCCTTCTTTCATTCATGAACATATCATTTTCATGGTCTAGCAGATAATGTTCTAAAGGATCACTAGGAGGTACGACAATAGAAGCAAGAGCAATAATTTCATCCTTACTAGCCAATTCTTCTTCACGATGTTGTTTACTAAATTTAGAGAAATTAAACTCATGAATCATATCATCCAAGCCAATAGTAACAACATTCTTTTCGCAATCTATCTTAGCATTAACAGTATTCAAGAAGGGTCTACCAAATATAATGGGATAAAAGTTATCTTGTGGGGAACCAAGAACAAGAAAATCAGCAGGATATTTAGTTTTCCCACACAAGACTTCAACATCTCTAACAATCCCAATTGGTGAAATAGTATCTCTATTGGAAAGCTTAATTGTGACATCAATACCCTCTAACTCAGCAGGTGCAATCTCATGCTTAATTTCTTCGTATAAAGTATGTGGTATAACACTAACACTAGCACCCATATCACATAATCCATGATAACAATGATATCCTATTTTAACAGAAATAACAGGCACGCCTACCATAGGTCTATGTTTATCTTTAACACAAGGTTTAGCAATACTAGCAGTTTCACCGTTGAACTGAATAACATGCCCATCAATATTATCAGACAAGAGATCTTTAACAATAGCAACATTAGGTTCTACTTTAACTTGCTCAGGAGGTGTATAAGTTCAAATATTGCTTTTACGCACAACTGTTGAAGCTTTAGCACGATCCTTTATTCTAACAGGGAAATGTGGTTTCTCAACATAAGAAGTAGGAACAATAGGATCATTATAAGTGATAATCTTTTCTTCAACTTTAATAGGTGCAGCTACTTTTACTTCTATGGGAGGATGATATTTAAACCACTTCTCCTTGGGGAGATCAACATAAGTAGCAAAAGATTCACAGAAAGAAGCTACTATCTCAGAGTCAAGTCCATATTTAGTGCTAAACTTACGGAAAATATCGGTATCCATAAAAGATTTAACACAATCAAACTTAGGTGTCGTACCTGACTCCTTACCTTCGTCTAGATCACAATCTTCAGAGTTGTGTTTAATTCTATCCAATAAGTCCCATTTAAATTCAATAGTCTTCATCATAAAAGAGCCAGCACAAGAAGTATCGAGCGTGGTGCGATTGTTTTCAGAAAGCCTAGCATAAAATTTTTGAATAATTGTTTCCCTTGGGAGCTCATGATTGGGGCATGAATATAACATTGATCTAAGCCTCTCCCAAGCTAGAGCGATGCTTTCTCCTTCGCGAGGCCAAAAATTATATATATATAATTGCGATCACGATGAACAAGATGCATAGGGTAATACTTTTGATGAAATTCCAATTTCAATCTTCTATAGTTCCATGATCTTATATCATCACATACCTATACCATGTCAATGCGTCTCCCTTCAAAGATAAAGGGAATACCTTCTTCTTAGCAACATCATCGGGTATACCTGCAAGCTTAAATAATCCACAAACTTCATCCACATATATTAAGTGCTCATCAGGATGCTTCGTTCCATCTCCTGTAAAAGGATTAGCTAGCAGTTTTTCCATCATACCCGAAGGAAATTCAAAAGGAGTTTCATTTTCAATAGGTCCAGTAGGTTGAGGAGCAACTCTTCGCTCTACTGGACGGCGTGAAGAGACTCCGAACAAGCCCCTCAGAGGATTACTTTCCATAGTAACAAGTGATAGTAAATTTCAGCACACTATATAAATTTTTCCTTACCAAATTCCACCTACCAAAGGCGCTTCACTCCCCTGCAACAGCGCCAGAAAAGAGTCTTGATGAACCACAAATATAGGGGATCTATCGTAGTCCTTTCGATAAGTAAGAGTGTCGAACCCAACGAGGAGCAGAAGGAAATGATAAGCGGTTTCCAGCAAGGTATGCTCTGCAAGTACTGAAATAAGTGGTAACAGATAGTTTTGTGATAAGATAAATTGTAACGACCAACAAGTAACAAAAGTAAATAAAGTGCAGCAAGGTGGCCCAATCCTTTTTGTAGCAAAGGACAAGCCTGGACAAACTCTTATAATAGCAAAAGCACTCCCGAGGACACATGGGAATATCGTCAAGCTAGTTTTCATCACGTTCATATGATTCGCGTTCGGTACTTTGATAATTTGATATGTGGGTGGACCGGTGCTTGGGTGCTGTTCTTACTTGAACAAGCATCCCACTTATGATTAACCTCTATTGCAAGCATCCGCAACTAAAACAAAAGTATTAAGGTAAACCTAACCATAGCATGAAACATATGGATCCAAATCAGCCCCTTACGAAGCAACGCATAAACTAGGGTTTAAGCTTCTGTCACTCTAGCAACCCATCATCTACTTATTAGTCCCAATGCCTTCCTCTAGGCCCAAATAATGGTGAAGTGTTATGTAGTCGACGTTCACATAACACCACTAGAGGCTAGACAACATACATCTCATCAAAATATCGAACGAATACCAAATTCACATGACTACTAATAGCAAGACTTCTCCCTTGTCCTCAGGAACAAACGTAACTACTCACAAAGAATATTCATGTTCATAATCAGAGGGGTAATAATATGCATATAGGATCTGAACATATGATCTTCCACCAAATAAACCAACTAGCATCAACTACAAGGAGTAATCAACACTACTAGCAACCTACTAGCACCAATCCCGGACTTGGAGACAAGAATTGGATACAAGAGATGAACTAGGGTTTTGAGATGAGATGGTGCTGGTGAAGATGTTGATGGAGATTGCCCTCTCCCGATGAGAGGAGCGTTGGTGATGACGATGTCGATGATTTCCCCCTCCCGGAGGGAAGTGTCCCCGGCAGAACAGCTTTGTCGAAGCCCTAGATTGGTTCCTCCAAGGTTCCGCCTCGTGGCGGCGGAGTTTCGTCCCGAAAGGTTGCTTCTGATTTTTTTCTTGACGAAAGACTTCATATAGGAGACGATGGTCGTCGGAGAGCCACCAGGGGGCCCATGAGGTAGGGGGCGCGCCCTAGGGGGGGCGCCCCCACCCTCGTGGACAAGGTGTGGGCCCCCTGGCCTTCATCTTTGGCGAGGATTTTTAATTATTTATTTTAAGATATTCTGTGGAGTTTCAAGACTTTTGGAGTTGCGCAGAATAGGCCTCCAATATTTGCTCCTTTTCCAGCCCAGAATTCCAGCTGCCGGCATTCTCCCTTCTTATGTAAACCTTGTAAAATAAGAGAGAATAGCCATAAGTATTGTGACATAAAGTGAAATAACAGCCCATAATGCAATAAATATCGATATAAAAGCATGATGCAAAATGGACGTATCACCGCTCCGCTTCCTTATATACCTTTTCAGTAATGCGCTCATAGTTGTTTTTCGGCGGAGACGGTGGTGTTTTCTTCAGGGCATCGATAGTGCGCTTTACTTTCACCAGATCCATCTTCTTCTCCGGAGGTGGATGTTTCTTTGCTTTCACCGCTTCAAAGAAGTTTGTCACTTCGGCTTGCACGATCTTCGCGGTTTCCTCCACGGTCCTCTCGTATGGTAACTTCTCTAGAGGCTTGAGAGATGGACCGAATTTGTATTGCCTCCCGCCTCTGGTTGTACTGCTAGACGCTAATACGTCTCCAACGTATCTATAATTTTTGATTGCTCCATGCTATATTATCTACTATTTTGGGCAATATTGGGCTTTATTATCCACTTTTATATTACTTTTGGGACTAACCTATTAACCGGAGGCCCAGACCAGATTTGCTGTTTTATGCCTATTGCAGTGTTTCGAAGAAAAGGAATATCAAACGGAGTCGAAACGGAACGAAATCAATTGGAGAAGTTATTTTTGGAAGGAAACCTACCGGATGGACTTGGACCCCATGTCAGGAGATAAGGGAGGTGCTCATGAGGGTGGGGGCGTGCCCACCCCCCTAGGGCGCGCCCCCAGCCTCGTGGGGCCCCCGAAGCTCCACCGACATACTTCCTGCACCCATATATACCTACGTACCCTAAAACTTCCAGAACAGAGAATAGAACGGGAGTTCCGCCGCCGCAAGCCTCCGTAGCCACCAAAAGTCAATCGGGACCCTGTTCCGGCACCCTGCCGGAGGGGGGAACCCTCACCGGTGGCCATCTTCATCATCCCGGCGCTCTCTATGATGAGGAGGGAGTAGTTCACACTCGGGGCTGAGGGTATGTACCAGTAGCTATGTGTTTGATCTCTCTCTCTCTCTCGTGTTCTTGATTTGGCACGATCTTGATGTATCGCGAGCTTTGCTATTATAGTTGGATCTTATGTTTCTTCTCCCCCTCTTCTCTCTTGTAATGGATTGAGTTTTCCCCTTGAAGTAATCTTATCGGATTGAGTCTTTAAAGACCTGAGAATACTTGATGTATGTCTTGCCGTGCGTATCTATGGTGACAATGGGATATCACATGATTCACTTGATGTATGTTTTGGTGATCAACTTGCGGGTTCCGCCCATGAACCTATGCATAGGGGTTGGCACATGTTTTCGTCGTGATTCTCGGGTAGAAACTTTGGGGCACTCTTTGAGGTTCTATGTGTTGGTTTGAGTAGATGAATTGATATTGCGTGACGCATATCGTGTAATCATGCCCACGGATACTTGAGGTGACATTGGAGTATCTAGGTGACATTAGGGTTTTGGTTGATTTGTGTCTTAAGGTGTTATTCTAGTACGAACTCTAGGGCTGTTTGTGACACTTATAGGAATAGCCCAATGGATTGATGATACGTCTCCGTCGTATCTACTTTTCCAAACACTTTTGCCCTTGTTTTGGACTCTAACTTGTATGATTTGAATGGAACTAACCCGGACTGACGCTGTTTTCAGCAGAATTGCCATGATGTTGTTTTATGTGCAGAAAACAAAAGTTCTCGGAATGACCCGAAACTCCACGGGATGTCTTATAAAAAAAATCCTCGCCAAAGATAAAGACAAGGGGGCCCACACGCTGTCCACGAGGGTGGGCCCCCCCTAGGGCGCCCCCCCTACCTCATGGGGCCCCTGGACCTCCTCCGACACCAACTCCAACTCTATATATTTGCTTTCGGAGAGAAAAAAATCAGAGAGAAGAAATCATCGTGTTTTACGATGCAGAGCCGCCGCCAAGCCCTAAACCTCTCGGGAGGGCTGGTCTGGAGTCCGTTCGGGGCTCTGGAGAGAGGGATTCGTCGCCGTCGTCATCATCAACCATCCTCCATCACCAATTTCATGATGCTCACCGCCGTGCGTGAGTAATTTCATCGTAGGCTTGCTGGACGACGATGTGTTGGATGAGATTTATCATGTAATCGAGTTAGTTTTGTTAGGGTTTGATCCCTAGTATCCATTATGTTCTGAGATAGATGTTGCTATGACTTTGCTATGCTTAATGCTTGTCACTAGGTGAAGGAAATATGCCCTAGAGGCAATAATAAAGTTATTATTTATTTCCTTACATATCATGATAAATGTTTATTATTCATGCTAGAATTGTATTAACCGGAAACATAATACATGTGTGGATATATAGACAAACAGAGTGTCACTAGTATGCCTCTACTTGACTAGCTTATTAATCAAAGGATGGTTAAGTTTCCTAACCATAGACAAAGGAGTTGTCATTTGATTAACAAGGTCACATCATTAGTTGAATGATCTGATTGACATGACCCATTCCATTAGCTTAGCACCCGATCGTTTAGTATGCTGCTATTTTCCTATGACTATGAGATTATGCAACTCCCGTTTACCGTAGGAACACTTTGTGTGCTACCAAACGTCACAACGTAACTGGGTGATTATAAAGGTGCTCTACAGGTGTCTCCGAAAGTATTTGTTGGGTTGGCGTATTTCGAGATTAGGATTTGTCACTCCGAATGTCGGAGAGGTATCTCAGGGCCTTCTCGGTAATGCACATCACATAAGCCTTGCAAGCATTGCAACCAATGAGTTGGCTGCGGGATGATGTATTACGGAACGAGTAAAGAGACTTGCCGGTAACGAGATTGAACTAGGTATTGGATGCCGACGATCGAATCTCGGGCAAGTAACATACCGATGACAAAGGGAACAACGTATGTTGTTATGCGGTCTGACCGATAAAGATCTTCGTAGAATATGTAGGAGCCAATATGGGCATCCAGGTCCCGCTATTGGTTATTGACCGGAGAGGTGTCTCGGTCATGTCTACATTGTTCTCGAACCGTAGGGTCCGCACGCTTAAGGTTACGATGACAGTTATTATGAGTTTATGCATTTTGATGTACGGAAGGAGTTCGGAGTCCCGAATGTGATCACGGACATGACGAGGAGTCTCGGAATGGTCGAGACGTAAAGATTGATATATTGGACGGCTATGTTCGGACATCAGAATGGTTCCGAGTGGTTTCGGATAATACCGGAGTGCCGGAGGGGTTACCGGAACCCCCCGGGGGAAGTATGGGCCTTATTGGGCCGCGAGGGGAGAGAGAGGGCCGCGCCAGGAGGTGGCGCGCCCCCCCCCCCATGGGCAGTCCAAATTGGACAAGGAGGGGGCGCGGCCCCCCTTTCCCTCTCCCTCTCCCTCTCTTTCCTTCCCCCTTCATCCCTCCTAGTTGGACTAGGAAAGGGGAGTCCTACTCCTACTAGGAGGAGGACTCCCCCCTCCCTTGGCGCGCCTCTAGGACGGCCGGCCCTTCCCCCTTGCTCCTTTATATACGGGGGCAGGGGGCACCCTAGGACACACAAGTTGATCCTTGAGATCGTTCCTTAGCCGTATGCGGTGCCCCCCTCCACCATATTCCACCTTGGTCATATTGTCGCAGTGTTTAGGCGAAGCCATGCGTTGGTAGTTCATCAAGATCGTCACCACGCCGTCGTGCTGACGGAACTCATCCCCGGAGGTTTTGCTGGATCGAGACCCGGGGACGTCATCGAGCTGTACGTGTGTCAAGAACTCGGAGGCGCCGGAGTAACGGCGCTTGGATCGGTCGGATCGCGAGGAGGACGTACGACTACTTCCTCTATGTTGTGTCAATGCTTCCGCTTCGGTCTACGAGGGTACGTAGACAACACTCTCCCCTCTCGTTGCTATGCATCACCATGATCTTGCGTGTGCGTAGGAATTTTTTTGAAATTACTACGTTCCCCAACAGTGGTATCAGAGCCAGGTTTTTTATGGTTTGATGTTTTGCACGAGTAGAACACAAGTGAGTTGTGGACGATACAAGTCATACTGCCTACCAGCATGTCATACTTTGGTTCGGCGGTATTGTTGGATGAAGCGGCCCGGACCGACATTACGCGTACGCTTACGCGAGACTGGTTCTACCGCCGTGCTTTGCACACAGGTGGCTTGCGGGTGTCAGTTTCTCCAACTTTAGTTGAACCGAGTATGGCTACGTCCGGTCCTTGAGAAGGTTAAAACAGAGTCTATTTGACAAACTATCGTTGTGGTTTTGATGCGTAGGTGAGATTGGTTCTTGCTTAAGCCCGTAGCAGCCACGTAAAATTTGCAACAAACAAAGTAGAGGACGTCTAACTTGTTTTTGCAGGGCATGTTGTGATGTGATATGGTCAAGACATGATGCTATATTTTATTGTATGAGATGATCATGTTTTGTAACCGAGTTATCGGCAACCGGCAGGAGCCGTATGGTTGTCACTTTATTGTATGCAATGCAATTGCCCTGTAATGCTTTACTTTATCACTAAGCGGTAGCGATAGTTGTAGAAGCATAAGATTGGCGAGACGACAACGATGCTACGATGGAGATCAAGGTGTCGCGCCGGTGACGATGGTGATCATGATGGTGCTGCAGAGATGGAGATCACGAAGCACAAGATGATGATGACCATATCATATCACTTATATTGATTTGCATGTGATGTTTATCTTTTATGCATCTTATCTTGCTTTGATTGACGGTAGCATTATAAGATGATCTCTCACTAAATTATCAAGAAGTGTTCTCCCCGAGTATGCACCGTTGCCAAAGTTCGTCGTGCCCAGACACCACGTGATGATCGGGTGTGATAAGCTCTACGTCCATCTACAACGGGTGCAAGCCAGTTTTGCACACGCGGAATACTCGGGTTATACTTGACGAGCCTAGCATATGCAGATATGGCCTCGGAACACGGAGACCGAAAGGTCGAGCGTGAATCATATAGTAGATATGATCAACATGATGATGTTCACCATTGAGAAATAATCCATTTCACGTGATAATCGGTTATGGATTAGTTTTGATTTGGATCACGTGATCACTTAGATGATTAGAAGGATGTCTATCTAAGTGGGAGTTCTTAAGTAATATGATTAATTGAACTTAAATTTATCATGAATTTAGTCCCTGATAGTATCTTGCTTGTTTATAATGATTGTAGATAGATGGCTCGTGCTGTTGTTCCGTTGAATTTTAATGCGCTCCTTGAGAAAGCCAAGTTGAAAGATGATGGTAGCAATTACACGGATTGGGTCCGTAACTTGAGGATGATCCTCATTGCTGCACAGAAGAGTTACGTCCTGGATGCACCGCTAGGTGCCAGGCCTGCTGCTGGAGCAACGCCAGATGTTATGAACGTCTGGCAGAGCAAAGCTGATGACTACTCGATAGTTCAGTGTGCCATGCTTTACGGCTTAGAACCGGGACTTCAACGACGGTTTGAGAACCATGGAGCATATGAGATGTTCCAGGAGTTGAAGTTGATATTCAAAAAGAATGCCCGGATTGAGAGATATGAGGTCTCCAATAAGTTTTGTAGCTGCAAGATGGAAGAGAATGGTTCTGTCAGTGAGCATATGCTCAAGATGTCTGGGTATTATAATCACTTGAATCAGCTGGGAGTCAATCTTCCGGATGATTGCGTCATTGACAGAATTCTCCAATCACTGCCACCAAGCTACAAAGGCTTTGTGATGAACTATAATATGCAAGGGATAGATAAGTCTATCACCGAGCTCTTCGCAATGCTAAAGGCTGCGGAGGTAGAAATCAAAAAGGAGCATCAAGTGTTGATGGTCAATAAGACCACTAGTTTCAAGAAAAAGGGCAAAGGGAAGAAGAAGGGGAACTTCAAAAAGAACAGCAAACAAGTTGCTGCTCAAGAGAAGAAACCCAAGTCTGGACCTAAGCCTGAAACTGAGTGCTTCTACTGCAAGCAGACTGGTCACTGGAAGCAGAACTGCCCCAAGTATTTGGCGGATAAGAAGGATGGCAAGGTGAACAAAGGTATATGTGATATACATGTTATTGATGTGTACCTTACTAGAGCTCGCAGTAGCACCTGGGTATTTGATACTGGTTCTGTTGCTAATATTTGCAACACGAAACAGGGACTACGGATTAAGCAAACACTGGCAAAGGACGAGGTGACGATGCGCGTAGGAAACGGCTCCAAAGTTGATGTGATCGCAGTCGGCACGCTCCCTCTACATCTACCTTCGGGATTAGTATTAGACCTAAATAATTGTTATTTGGTGCCAGCGTTGAGCATGAACATTATATCTGGATCTTGTTTGATGTGAGACGGATATTCATTTAAATCAGAGAATAATGGTTGTTCTATTTATATGAGTAATATCTTTTATGGTCATGCACCCTTGAAGAGTGGTCTATTTTTAATGAATCTCGATAGTAGTGATACACATATTCATAATGTTGAAGCCAAAAGATGCAGAGTTGATAATGATAGTGCAACTTATTTGTGGCACTGCCATTTAGGTCATATCGGTATAAAGTGCATGAAGAAACTCCATACTGATGGACTTTTGGAGTCACTTGATTATGAATCACTTGGCACTTGCGAACCGTGCCTCATGGGCAAGATGACTAAAACACCGTTCTCCGGTACTATGGAGAGAGCAAAAGATTTATTGGAAATTATACATACAGATGTATGTGGTCCAATGAATGTTGAGGCTCGTGGCGGATATCGTTATTTTCTCACCTTCACAGATGATTTAAGCAGATATGGGTATATCTACTTAATGAAACACAAGTCTGAAACATTTGAAAAGTTCAAAGAATTTCAGAGTGAAGTTGAAAATCATCGTAACAAGAAAATAAAGTTTCTACGATCTGATCGTGGAGGAGAATATTTGAGTTACGAGTTTGGTCTACATTTGAAACAATGCGGAATAGTTTCGCAACTCACGCCACCCGGAACACCACAGCGCAATGGTATGTCCGAACGTCGTAATCGCACTTTACTAGATATGGTGCGATCTATGATGTCTCTTACAGATTTACCGCTATTGTTTTGGGGTTATGCTCTAGAGACGGCCGCATTCACGTTGAATAGAACACCGTCAAAATCCGTTGAGACGACACCTTATGAACTGTGGTTTAGCAAGAAACCAAAGTTGTCGTTTCTTAAAGTTTGGGGCTGCGATGCTTATGTGAAAAAGCTTCAACCTGATAAGCTCGAACCCAAATCGGAAAAATGTGTCTTCATAGGATACCCAAAGGAGACTGTTGGGTACACCTTCTATCACAGATCCGAAGGCAAGACATTTGTTGCTAAAAATGGATCCTTTCTAGAGAAGGAGTTTCTCTCGAAAGAAGTGAGTGGGAGGAAAGTAGAACTTGATGAGGTAATTGTACCTGCTCCCTTATTGGAAAGTAGTTCATCACAGGAACTGGTTTCTGTGACATCTAAACCAATCAGAGAAGAAGTTAATGATGATGATCATGAAACTACAGATCAAGTTACTACAGAACCTCGTAGATCAACCAGAGTGAGATCCGCACCAGAGTGGTACAGCAATCCTGTTCTGGAAATCATGCTACAAGATCATGACGAACCTACAAACTATGAAGAAGCGATGGTGAGCCCAAATTCCGCAAAATGGCTGGAAGCCATGAAATCTGAGATGGGATCCATGTATGAAAACAAAGTGTGGACTTTGGTTGACTTGCCCGAGGGTCGGCAAGCAATAGAGAACAAGTGGATCTTTAAGAAGAAGACAGACACTAACGGTAATGTTACTGTCTACAAAGCTCGACTTGTCGCAAAAGGGTTTCGACAAGTTCAAGGGATTGACTACGATGAGACCTTCTCACCCGTAGCGATGCTTAAGTCTGTCCGAATCATGTTAGCAATTGCCGCATTTTATGACTATGAAATTTGGCAAATGGATGTAAAGACTGCATTCCTGAATGGGTTTCTAGAAGAAGAGTTGTATATGATGCAACCAGAAGGTTTTATCGATCCAAAGGGAGCTAACAAAGTGTGCAAGCTCCAGCGATCCATTTATGGACTTGTGCAAGCATCTCGGAGTTGGAATAAACGCTTTGATAGTGTGATCAAAGCATTTGGGTTTATACAGACTTTTAGAGAAGCCTGTATTTACAAGAAAGTGAGTGGGAGCTCTGTAGCATTTCTGATATTATATGTAGATGACATAGTACTGATTGGAAATGATATAGAATTTCTGAATAGCATAAAGGGATACTTGAATAAGAGTTTTTCAATGAAAGACCTCGGTGAAGCTGCTTACATATTGGGCATTAAGATCTATAGAGATAGATCAAAACGCTTAATTGGACTTTCACAAAGCACATACCTTGACAAGATTTTGAAGAAGTTCAAAATGGATCAAGCAAAGAAAGGGTTCTTACCTGTATTGCAAGGTGTGAAGTTGAGTAAGACTCAAAGCCCGACCACTGCAGAAGATAGAGAGAAGATGAAAGATGTTCCCTATGCTTCAGCCATAGGCTCTATCATGTATGCAATGCTGTGTACCAGACCTGATGTGTGCCTTGCTATAAGTTTAGCAGGGAGGTACCAAAGTAATCCAGGAGTGGATCACTGGACAGCGGTCAAGAATATCCTGAAGTACCTGAAAAGGACTAAGGAAATGTTTCTCGTGTATGGAGGTGACAAAGAGCTCATCGTAAAGGGTTACGTTGATGCAAGCTTTGACACTGATCCGGACGATTCGAAATCGCAAACCGGATACGTATTTACATTAAACGGTGGAGCTGTCAGTTGGTGCAGTACTAAACAAAGCGTCGTAGCGGGATCTACATGTGAAGCGGAGTACATAGCTGCTTCGGAAGCAGCAAATGAAGGAGTCTGGATGAAGGAGTTCATATCCGATCTAGGTGTCATACCTAGTGCATCGGGTCCAATGAAAATCTTTTGTGACAATACTGGAGCAATTGCCTTGGCGAAGGAATCCAGATTTCACAAGAGAACCAAGCACATCAAGAGACGGTTCAATTCCATCCGGGACTTGGTCCAGGTGGGAGACATAGAGATTTGCAAGATACATACGGATCTGAATGTAGCAGACCCGTTGACTAAGCCTCTTCCACGGGCAAAACATGATCAGCACCAGGACTCCATGGGTGTTAGAATCATTACTGTGTAATCTAGATTATTGACTCTAGTGCGAGTGGGAGACTGAAGGAAATATGCCCTAGAGGCAATAATAAAGTTATTATTTATTTCCTTACATATCATGATAAATGTTTATTATTCATGCTAGAATTGTATTAACCGGAAACATAATACATGTGTGGATATATAGACAAACAGAGTGTCACTAGTATGCCTCTACTTGACTAGCTTATTAATCAAAGGATGGTTAAGTTTCCTAACCATAGACAAAGGAGTTGTCATTTGATTAACAAGGTCACATCATTAGTTGAATGATCTGATTGACATGACCCATTCCATTAGCTTAGCACCCGGTCGTTTAGTATGCTACTATTGCTTTTATCCATGACTTATACATGTTCCTATGACTATGAGATTATGCAACTCCCGTTTACCGTAGGAACACTTTGTGTGCTACCAAACGTCACAACATAACTGGGTGATTATAAAGGTGCTCTACAGGTGTCTCCGAAAGTATTTGTTGGGTTGGCGTATTTCGAGATTAGGATTTGTCACTCCGAATGTCGGAGAGGTATCTCAGGGCCTTCTCGGTAATGCACATCACATAAGCCTTGCAAGCATTGCAACCAATGAGTTGGCTGCGGGATGATGTATTACGGAACGAGTAAAGAGACTTGCCGGTAACAAGATTGAACTAGGTATTGGATGCCGACGATCGAATCTCGGGCAAGTAACATACCGATGACAAAGGGAACAACGTATGTTGTTATGCGGTCTGACCGATAAAGATCTTCGTAGAATATGTAGGAGCCAATATGGGCATCCAGGTCCCGCTATTGGTTATTGACCGGAGAGGTGTCTCGGTCATGTCTACATTGTTCTCGAACCGTAGGGTCCGCACGCTTAAGGTTACGATGACAGTTATTATGAGTTTATGCATTTTGATGTACCGAAGGAGTTCGGAGTCCCGGATGTGATCACGGACATGACGAGGAGTCTCGGAATGGTCGATACATAAAGATTGATATATTGGACGGCTATGTTCGGACATCGGAATGGTTCCGAGTGGTTTCGGATAATACCGGAGTGCCGGAGGGGTTACCGGAACCCCCCCGGGGGAAGTATGGGCCTTATTGGGCCGCGAGGGGAGAGAGAGGGCCGCGCCAGGAGGTGGCGCGCGCCCCCCCCTCCCCATGGGCAGTCCAAATTGGACAAGGAGGGGGGGCGCGGCCCCCCTTTCCCTCTCCCTCTCCCTCTCTTTCCTTCCCCCTTCCTCCCTCCTAGTTGGACTAGGAAAGGGGAGTCCTACTCCTACTAGGAGGAGGACTCCCCCCTCCCTTGGCGCGCCTCTAGGCCGGCCGGCCCTCCCCCCTTGCTCCTTTATATACGGGGGCAGGGGGGCACCCTAGGACACACAAGTTGATCCTTGAGATCGTTCCTTAGCCGTGTGCGGTGCCCCCCTCCACCATATTCCACCTCGGTCGTATTGTCGCAGTGTTTAGGCGAAGCCCTCTGTCGGTAGTTCATCAAGATCGTCACCACACCGTCGTGCTGACGGAACTCATCCCCGGAGGTTTTGCTGGATCGAGACCCGGGGACGTCATCGAGCTGTACGTGTGTCAAGAACTCGGAGGTGCCGGAGTAACGGCGCTTGGATAGGTCGGATCGCGAGGAGGACGTACGACTACTTCCTCTACGTTGTGTCAACGCTTCCGCTTAGGTCTACGAGGGTACGTAGACAACACTCTCCCCTCTCGTTGCTATGCATCACCATGATCTTGCGTGTGCGTAGGAATTTTTTTGAAATTACTACGTTCCCCAACACTAGGGCCCGAGTGCCATGATTTCAGATCTGAACCTATTATGTTTTCATTAATATATGTGTGTTCTTGATCCTATCTTGCAAGTCTATAGTCACCTATTATGTGTTATGATCCGACAACCCCGAAGTGACAATAATCGGGATACTTCTCGGTGATGACCATAGTTTGAGGAGTTCATGTATTCACTATGTGCTAATGCTTTGTTCCGGTTCTCTATTAAAAGGAGGCCTTAATATCCCTTAGTTTCCATTAGGACCCCGCTGCCACAGGAGGGTAGGACAAAAGATGTCATGCAAGTTCTTTTCCATAAGCACGTATGACTATATTCGGAATACATGCCTACATTACATTGATGAATTGGAGCTAGTTCTGTGTCACCCTATGTTATGACTGTTACATGATGAACCGCATCCGGCATAATTATCCATCACTGATCCGGTGCCTACGAGTTTTCCATATATTGTTTACGCTTATTTACTTTCCTATTGCTACTGTTACAATCACTACAAAATACCAAAAAAATATTTACTATTGCTTGCACTACTCTTTTGTTACTGTTGCCACCACTATCATATTACTTTGCTACTAAACACTTCGCTACAGATACTAAGTTTCCAGGTGTGGTTGAATTGACAACTCAGCTGCTAATACTTGAGAATATTCTTTGGCTCTCCTTGTGTCAAATCAATAAATTTGGATTGAATACTCTACCCTCAAAAATTGTTGCGATCCCCTATACTTGTGGGTTATCAAGACCTTTTCTTGGCGCCGTTGCCGGGGAGCATAACTCTATTCTTTGAGTCACTTGGGATATATATCTGCTGGACACTATGAAGAACTTGAAAGACGCTAAGACAACAATTTATCCCTCAACTACGAGGGGAGGTAAGGAACTGCCATCTAGCTCTGCACTTGATTCACCTTCTGTTATGAGTAAGCTTGCGACACCTAAACCTGCTTCTGCTATTCGTTCTGATATGTCGCATGTTATTGATGATGCCACTTCTGCTATGCACGATACTTATGATGAAACTACTTCTATGCCTGATACTACTGTGCCCCTTAGTGAATTTCTTGATGAACAAATTGCTAGGGCTAGAGAGAAAGAAATTATTGAATCTGATTATAATGATGAGAGTGATGATGAAGATATGCCTGTTATTCCTGAGGGTTATGTTTTTTATATGGAATCTTCTGCCGTTATTTTAGCCTGCAAAGATAGATATGAGCTCAAGAGGCTATTACCTAAATGGAACAAAGAATCACTTAGAGATAAAATGAAACATGATCCTGCTTTTGCTACTTCACCTATCTGTGTTCCTGATAAGGATTATGAATTCTCTGTTGATCTTGATATAATTACTTTGGTTGAATCTGATCCTTTTCATGGCTATGAATCTGAAACTGTTGTGGCACATCTTACTAAATTAAATGATATAGCTACCCTGTTCACTAATGATGAGAGATCTCGCTACTTTTATATACTTAAAATATTTCCGTTCTCATTAAAGGGTGATGCTAAGATATGGTTTAATTCTCTTGATTCTGGTTGTGTGCGTAGTCCCCAAGATATGATTTATTACTTCTCTGCTAAATATTTCCCTTCTCATAAGAAACAAGCTGCTTTAAAGGAAATATACAACTTCGTGCAAATTAAAGAAGAGAATCTCCCACAAGCTTGGGGGAGGCTTCTCAAGTTACTTAATGCTTTGGCTGATCATACTCTTAAGAAACCTGAAATACTTGATATCTTTTATAATGGACTAACCTATGCTTCCAGAGATTACCTGGATAGTTGTGTTGGTTCTCTTTTCAGGGAAAGAACACCGGATGAAGCTGAAATTCTATTGAATAATATGTTGACAAATGAAAATAATTGGGCACCTCCTGAGCCAGCTCCTACTCCGATTACTGAGCCTATTCCTAAACCAAATCCGAAGAAGAGAGGTGTTCTGTTTCTCAGTCCCGAAGATATGCAAGAGGAAAAGAAATCTATGAAAGAAAAAGGTATTAAAGCTGAAGATGTTAAGAATTTACCTCCTATTGAAGAAATACATGGTCTTAATTTACCGCCTGTTGAAGAAACATATGATCTTAATCCTTTATTTATTAAAGAACCTCCTGATCCCGATATCCCGACACAGGTAGTAAAGGTAAATTCTCTCTATAGATATGATAAAGCTGAAGTCCCTCCTACTAAAATTGCTAGTCAGTGCTTGGATGAGTTTGATAACTTTATGTTTAAGCAAGACGACTTCAATGCTTATTTTGGTAGACAATTAAAAGAAAATGCTTATATGATTAGACGCTTGGGTGATTATATGGCTAATATTAGAGGTGAACTTGAACTTGTTAGCAAACATGCTTCTATGGTTACCACTCAAGTGGAACAAGTACTCAAAGCTCAAAAGGAAGTGCTTGATGAAATTAATAGTAAGAAAAATGATTATGCTGTTAGAGTGGCTACTAGAACTGGTAGAATGACTCAGGAACCTTTGTATCCTGAAGGCCACCCTAAGAGAATTGAGCAAGATTCTCAGAGAAATAATATTGATGCACCTAGTTCTTCTAAAAAAAGAAAAAGGAAAATGATAGAACTGTGCAAACTTCTACTGAACCTATTGCTGAACCACCTGATAATCCAAATGATATCTCTATGTCTGATGCTGAAACACAATCTGGTAATGAACATGAACGTAGTGAAAATGTTAATGATGATGTTCATGATGATGCTCAACCTAGTAATGATAATGATGTAGAAGTTGAACCTGTTGTTGATCTTGATAACCCACAATCAAAGAATCAACGTTATGATAAAAGAGACTTTGTTGCTAGGAAACATGGTAAAGAAAGAGAACCATGGGTTCAGAAGCCCATGCCTTTTCCTCCCAAACCATCCAAGAAAAAGGATGATGAGAATTTTGAGCGCTTTGCTAAAATGATTAGACCTATATTTTTGCGTATGCGATTGACTGATGTGCTCAAAACAAATCCTTATGATAAGTACATGAAAGATATCATTACTAATAAAAGAAAGATACCGAAAGCTGAAATTTCCACCATGCTTGCTAATTATACTTTAAGGGTGGAATTCCAAAGCAACTTGGAGATCCAGGAGTACCCACTATACCATGCTCCATTAAAAGAAATTATATTAAAACTGCTTTATGTGATCTTGGAGCCGGTGTTAGTGTTATGCCTCTCTCTTTATATCGTAGACTTGATTTGAATAAGTTGACACCGACTGAAATATCTTTGCAAATGGCTGATAAATCAACTGCTATACCTGTCGGTATTTGTGAGGATGTGCCTGTTGTGGTTGCATACGTTACTATTTTAACGGACTTTGTTATTCTTGATATTCCCGAGGATGATAGTATGTCTATTATTCTTGGAAGACATTTTCTTAATACTGCAGGGGCTGTTATTGATTGCAACAAAGGCAATGTCACTTTTCATGTTAATGGTAATGAGCATACGGTACACTTTCCGAGGAAACAACCTCAAGTCCATAGTATCAACTCTATTGGAAAAATTCCATCGATTATATTTGGAGGCTTTGAATTTCCTCTTCCTATTGTCAAGAAGAAATATGATATACTTATTATTGGGGATGTACATATCCCTGTTGAGGTAACTTAGTGTTATTCAAAATTTCTCCGGTTCCATGATTATCGGAATGAGTTTGTTAACAAGACTTGATCAACCTTGTTAGTGGATTCCTTTTGATGAGCATGAGACGGATGAAACTAGAAGCACAAACCTCTGTACCCTCTCTATACTTTCTGTTACTTAGTAGAAATAAAGTAAAAATAGTATTTTTCTGTCTGTTTCCTAATTTATCCGTGCAATATAAAAATATCCCGAAAATAAAAGTCCTCATAATGCCATGCCAATTTAATATGATTTTTTCGGGAATATATGAGGATTTACTGTGCAAAAATTACCGCGGGGGGAGCTGCCACCTGGCGACAAGGGTGGAGGGCGCGCCCTACCCCCCTGGGCGCGCCCCCTGCCTCATGGGCCCACGGTGGCCCTCCTCCACTTATCCCTGCACCCATCTTCTTCCTCTGCCTCACACAAACCCGAAAAACCAACTCAAGCACGAGTTCTAGGCCACTTTGCTGTGATTTTCGATCTCCTTGCTCAAAGCACCTCTCGCAATACTGCTTGGGGAGATTGTTCCTTGGTATGTGACTCCTCCATTGGTCCAATTAGTTTTTGTTCTAGTGCTTTATTCTTTGCAAATTTGTGCTACATAGGTGACCATGTTCTTGAGCTTGCATGTCAAATTTATATGGTTCCAAGTAGTTCTAATGCTTGATATAGGCTCTAGGCACTTGTAGGAGTAGTTGCTATCAGTTTTATTGAAGTTGGTTCACTTTTGTTTGAAGTTACTAAAAATTTCAGATTATTTTAGAAAATAATGAAGAGACTTTTGAGGGGTTCATCGAGCCGAATCTCAAAGGAGAAACAAAATGAAGAAGCTCATACGCCCAAATATAATTTGCCTCGTACCGCGGAGATACGGCCGTGTGAATGGCCCTCTGATAATTTCTTGAGAGAGGCCGGAATTTATGGAGATTTCTACTCATTGATTGAGAATGCCGGCCTCACCGACTTCGTCCGCGACCAACGTCCTCAGTATCTCTTACTCACAAATACTTTTGTGCAAAACTTCTACTTTTTCCCTAAGGAATCGCCTCCTTCAGTACAGTTTCATTTATATGACGTTGTTAAGAAGATACCATTAGATGAATTTTGCAAGATTTGCAACATACCCCCTGAGGGTACCATGGATGAACCCCACCGTCATGAGGTGGAGATGTTCATTAAAACTATTTCTGTGGGAGAAACCAGGAAGGTTTCTGATGCAAGAATCACTAGCATACATTTTCCTGTATTACGCTATTTTGCCTTATTTGCTAGTCGATGCTTGATTGGTCGCGGGAACTGTGGGAACCTTAGCGTTCCTGATATTATTATTCTGTTCTATGGTTTATACCGCGACAACACTGTTAGTATGGGCGGGATTGTTGCTAGACGGTTAAGTCTGAACCATACTAAGGGCCCCATCTTTGGAGGCATTTATGCTTCACGCCTCACTGCACACTTTAACATAGCTATTAGGCATTATGAGAAAGAAGAAAAATTGTTGCCTAGTGCTTATCTAGATTATAAGAGTATGATAGCACATGATTTTCTTGTTAAGGGCAGGATGGAGAGCTCAAATATAAATTATTCTTTGATAAACATTATCCTGAAACTATTACCTTGCCTGCTCCTTCCTTGTTTAATTTTGTAGGACCTTACCTCGTTACGTGGGCTGCCCTCCAAGCTTACAAGAACCCTGCACCAGCCCCGGAACCTGAACCACAAGATGAGCCTCCACGACAATCTGTTTATTCTTGGGATCCAGAGATGACTGTCAGTCAGTGGCAGTCAGAGTCCTCTTCTTCATCACAGTATGATCCCAACTATTCTTCATTGCAGTATGAACCCAGCTACACCTATGGGTATCCGCCAGGCTATCCCTGGCAATAGACCAACTTAGGCCAAAAGCCTAAGCATGGGGGAGTACGTATTTCTCACCGACATTACATTTATGTTCACACACTCATTGCTAGATGTCGGTGCTCATACTCTTTCACTGTATTATCCATGCTAGTTTATTTTCTTTTTCCTGCTTTCTTCTTGTGTGTTTGTTAAACCTTAAGAAAAACAAAAAAAATTAGTAGTAATTTACTTTCCTGCTGTAATAGTAATAACTAAAAAGGAAAACCCAAAAATATTTCCCGTTCTTCTTTTGCTTGTTGGGAGCTTTCCCGTGTGAATAGTTTTTATTTTCTTTCCTTTTCATTGGGGGTCAGTAGGAGAAGACCATGATTAAATTATTGTAGTGGCTCTTATATGCTTTATTGTTAGATTAACCAAGAGTCCATATTGCCTTGTCTTCTCCTGTTTATTGAATGCTCGCAGATTCCAGCTTAGTCCAATGCACGTGCACTCTTATTATTATTCACACCGTTCGGTCGTGCAAGTGAAAGGCAATTATGATGATATATGATGGACTGACTGAGATGAGAAAAGCTGGTATGAACTCGACCTCTTTTGTTTTTGTAAATATGATGAGTTCATCATTCTTGATTCAGCTTATTATGAATAAACATGTTTGCGATGACAATTAGAGATCATAGTTGCTTGTGCCATGCTTGATTAGCTATGAGTTATAATGGTTTACCTTGCGTGCTAACATGCTATCGAAATGGTTATGATGTGGTATGATGGGGTGATATCCTCCTTTGAATGATTTAAGTGACTTGACTTGGCACATGTTCACGCATGTAGTTGAAACAAATCAACATAGCCTTCACGATATTTATGTTCATGGTGGATTATATCCTACTCATGCTTGCATCCAATGTTTATTAATTTTAATGCATGTACATGGCTGTTGTCGCTCTCTAGTTGGTCGCTCCCCAGTCTTTTGCTAGCCTTCACCTGTACTAAGCGGGAATACTGCTTGTGCATCCAATCCCTTAAACCCCAAAGTTATTCCAGATGAGTCCACCATACCATCCTATATGCGGTATCTACCTGTCGTTCCAAGTAAATTTGTATGTGCCAAACTCTAAACCTTCAAATAAACATTTTGTTTTGTATGCTCGAATAGCTCATGTATCAACCAAGGCTGCCCTTATCTTCCATGTTAGGCAGGTTATTCTCAAGAGGAGTGGACTCCGCTCCTCGCTCACAAGAAAATGGATGGTCACCGGGATGCCCAGTCCCATGCTTTATGCAAACTAAATCAAAATTAATTGCAAACAAAACTCCCCCTGGGACCTGATGTATGTTGGAGGCACTCGTTGTTTCGAGCAAGCCATGTATTGATGCTTGTTGGTGGAGGGGGAGTATAAACTTTACCATTCTGTTTGGGAACCGCCTATAATGTGTGTGACATGGAAGATATCGCCATCTCTTAGTTGCTATGTTGACAATGAAAGTATACCACTCAAAATATAATTTATCTCTATTTCAAAACCGAGCTCTGGCACCTCTACAAATCCCTTCTTCCCTCTGCGAAGGGCCTATCCGCTTACTTTTATGTTGAGTCATCACCCTCTTATTAAAAATCACTAGCTGGAGAGCACAGCTGTCATTTGCATTCATCATTGTTAATTTATAATGGGTATGACTATAATTGGATCTCTTTTACCATGAATTACAATGTCTAGTCAGTCCTTGATCTTTAAAGGTGCTCTGCGTTTATGTTTTGCGGTCTCAGAAAGGGCTAGCGAGATACCATCTTGTTATATCATATTATGATTGTTTTGAGAAAGTGTTGTCATCTGAGATTTTATATTATGGCTCGCTAGTTGATTATGCTATTGATATGAGTGATTGTGAGACCTGAGAATTATTGCAAATATGGTTAGTTATAATCTTAGCTGAAAACTTGAATGCTGGCTTTACATATTTACAACAACAAGAGCAAACAGAGTTTGTAAAAGTTTTTCTTTCTCTTTCAGTTTGTCAACTGAATTGCTTGAGGACAAGCAAGGGTTTAAGCTTGGGGGAGTTGATACGTCTCCATCGTATCTACTTTTCCTAACACGTTTGCCCTTGTTTTGGACTCTAACTTGTATGATTTGAATGGAACTAACCCGGACTGACGCTGTTTTCAGCAGAATTGCCATGATGTTGTTTTATGTGTAGAAAAAAAGTTCTGTTCTCGGAATGACCCGAAACTCCACGGAATGTCTTATAAAAAATTAAAAAATCCTTACCAAAGATAAAGACCAGGGGGGCCACACCCTGTCCACGAGGGTGGGGGCGCCCCCCCCCTAAGGCGCGCCCCCTACCTCGTGGGCCCCCTAGACCTCCTCCGACGCCAACTCCAACTCTATATATTTGCTTTCGGAGAGAAAAAAATCAGAGAGAAGAAATCATCGTGTTTTACGATACGGAGCCGCCGCCAAGCCCTAAAACCTCTCGGGAGGGCTGATCTGGAGTCCGTTCGGGGCTCCGGAGAGGGGGATTCGTCGCCGTCGTCATCATGAACCATCCTCCATCACTAATTTCATGATGCTCACCGACGTGCGTGAGTAATTTCATCGTAGGCTTGCTGGACGGTGATGGGTTGGATGAGATTTATCATGTAATCGAGTTAGTTTTGTTAGGGTTTGATCCCTAGTATCCATTATCTTCTGAGATTGATGTTGCTATGACTTTGCTATGCTTAATGCTTGTCACTAGGGCCCGAGTGCCATGATTTAAGATCTGAACCTATTATGTTTTCATGAATATATGTGTGTTCTTGATCCTATCTTGCAAGTCTATAGTCACCTATTATGTGTTATGATCCGACAACCCCGAAGTGACAATAATCGGGATACTTCTCGGTGATGACCATAGTTTGAGGAGTTCATGTATTCACTATGTGCTAATGCTTTGTTCCGGTTCTCTATTAAAAGGAGGCCTTAATATCCCTTAGTTTCCATTAGGACCCCGCTGCCACGGGAGGGTAGGACAAAAGATGTCATGCAAGTTCTTTTCCATAAGCACGTATGACTATATTCGGAATACATGCCTACATTACATTGATGAATTGGAGCTAGTTCTGTGTCACCCTATGTTATGACTGTTACATGATGAACCGCATCCGGCATAATTATCCATCACTGATCCGGTGCCTACGAGTTTTCCATATATTGTTTACGCTTATTTACTTTCCTATTGCTACTGTTACAATCACTACAAAATACCAAAAAAATATTTACTATTGCTTGCACTACTCTTTTGTTACTGTTGCCACCACTATCATATTACTTTGCTACTAAACACTTTGCTGCAGATACTAAGTTTCCAGGTGTGGTTGAATTGACAACTCAGCTGCTAATACTTGAGAATATTCTTTGGCTCCCCTTGTGTCGAATCAATAAATTTGGGTTGAATACTCTACCCTCGAAAACTGTTGCGATCCCCTATACTTGTGGGTTATCAATTGATTGGAAAGAATAACTTTGAGGTGGTTTCGTACCCTACCATAATCTCTTTGTTTGTTCTCCTCTATTAATGACTTTGGAGTGACTCTTTGTTGCATGTTGAGGGATAGTTATACGATCCAATTATGTTGTTATTGTTGAGAGAACTTGCACTAGTGAAAGTATGAACCCTAGGCCTTGTTTCCTAGCATTGCAATACCGTTTACGCTCACTTTTATCGCTTGCTACCTTGCTGTTTTTATATTTTCAGATTACAAAAACCCATATCTACCATCCATATTGCACTTGTCTCACCATCTCTTCGCCGAACTAGTGCACCTATACAATTTACCATTGTATTGGGTGTGTTGGGGACACAAGAGACTCTTTGTTATTTGGTTGCAGGGTTGCTTGAGAGAGACCATCTTCATCCTACGCCTCCCACGGATTGATAAACCTTAGGTCATCCACTTGAGGGAAATTTGCTACTGTCCTACAAACCTCTGCACTTGGAGGCCCAACAACGTCTACAAGGAGAAGGTTGCGTAGTAAACATCAGACGCCGGAGCAGATGGAGCGGTTGCGGCTGTCTTCTTTCATGCTTGCTTACGAGGCAGAGGAGAAGGACTATGACGCGCCGGAGCAGCCGGAGCAGCGGCGGGTCTCTTCTGCCCTTGCTGGCGAGGCGGAGAAGGAGGAGGCTAGCTTCTCAGGCGCACCGGCGCAGGCGGAGGAGGAGGCAGAGTGCCGACACACACCGGAGAAGGAGGCTGAGTGCCCTGATCACTCGCCGGAGGAGGAGGCGGAGGAGGAGGCGGAGTGCCCTGACTCGCCAGAGGAGGAGGGGAGGCGGAGGCGTCCAGTTCGGAAGGTTGATGAGTTCGTTCCGCCATAGGCATGGAGTCATCACAGAAGAACCCAGCCGAGTCTCCCCTTCACCCGTAGGGTGGTCAAGCTCGAGGTCCTCAAATCCATCTGTTATTTCATACATCATCACCGTAGCATATCCTTCTGGAATCGGCTGGCAGTGAAAAGTTGCGCCAGGTTCAGGAGGTGCAACAGAGCCAACAGTTGTCTTGACTTTCAATTTCAGCCATTGCGTCATAAGGTGGAACTCCATGATAGCATCCACCGGGTAGCTAGCAGGAGCCGTGAAGACATGCTCCTGAAGCAGCTCGGAGGAAGCCACGATGCTTCTTCGCTGAGATGGCGGGGTAGCTTCGGCAGGTTGCTTGTTGCGAGCTGCGTCTCGTTCCTCTAGCGCTTGTACCCTTTCGTGCAGCGCCTGTATTTGGGTCAACTCCACTTTCCTCTTCCTCCCCCGGCCTTTGTAACCGCCTGCCTCGGGAAACCCAACCTTCCACGAAACGGAGCCTGGCGTGCCTCGTGTCCGTCCGGGGTGCTCAGGATTCCCGAGGGCCTATGTGAGCTCGCCGTTCTCTCTGTCCGGAACGAACGTCCCTTGCTGCACTTTTTTGATAAACTCCTGAAGCCTCGTGATGGGTGTTTTTAGCTGCTCGTCCATCCAAACGCACTTCCCTGTTTCAGGGTCCAATGTTCCCCCAACCCCGAAGAACCAAGTCCTTTAACGGTCTGGCCAGTGCAATGTCTCTAATTTGATCCCTTTATCCTGCAGGTCATTCTCAGCCTTGTCCCACAACGGCCGGGCTTTCAGGTAGCCACCTGACCCCGTGCGATGGTGATGCTTCTTATTTGCAGCATTTATCTTGTTTGTCGCTGACATCTTCTTGGCCTTCTCAGAATTTTTTTGGGCGACAAATGCGTCCCAGTAATCTTCGATCTTCTCAAATCGGCCGATGAATTCTGGAGTCTTGTCATGGTCGACAAACGTTGATTTCAGCTCATTCTTCCACCTCCTGAATATCTTAGCCGACTTCTTAAGAGCATAAGCCTTAATTGATGGCTCTTTAACTGGCTTCTCCGGATCCTCCTTTGGCGGTAGGGTGAAATTTGCCTTCAGCGCGGTCCAAAGATCAGCTTTCTGCCAATCGTCGACATAAGACACCCCAGAGTCTTCGTCCTTAGGCTTAAACCATTGCTTGATGCTGATCAGGATCGTGTCCCTAACAAGAACCGTGCACTGATCAGAAATGCTTGCTTGGTCCGGAGCGGTTCAATCGGTTGGCCATCGCGATCGATTTCGGTGATCGTGTACCTTTCATCCGAGCGCAACTTTCTCTTTGGGCCTCGTCTCGTTACCGAAGTTTTGCTCGATCCGAAGGGCTAGAAAAGAAGAAAGAAGAGAGTTAATATGTGTACATACCAAAAACAATTAATGCATCAATTAGCTATAGTCAGCACATGCTTAATTAATATATATACCTAGCCGGACTCCGTTCCGTCACAGGAGCCGTCATCACGGTGTCCTTCTTCCACTGGCATTCGGTCACCGGAGCCATCATAATCATGTCCTTCCTCCTCCATTGTTCGATCACCGTAGCCTGCTTCTTCACCCTGTCCTTCCAGACCATCGGTGTCGTTGAGAAACGACAAGACGGCATGACTTCCGGCTGCGATTATGTCCCCCAACACCGCTTCTGTTGCTTCGTCTCGAGGGTGCTCCATAGTTTCTGCAATATTTACAACATGGAATTATTATTCAAACATGACAGATGGATATATTTACAACATGGCAACAACGCTTCAAGGGTTTGGGGTAGCCTCGACGACAACGCTCATTTAACTTGGTAAATTTGGGTGGCCTCGAGAGAGTTTGTCGGGTAGGGGCGCGGCGGGAGAGGGTAGGAGACCAACATCATTTTTTTCCTAGGGTTTGAGTGTCCTCGAGAGTTTTGGTCGAGCGAGAGGGCCGGGGGGTGCTCCCGTGGTATGATACCAAGCCTCGGTATGAATGGCATATTTTCTAATCTCTCTAATCTTCAACCGCATTGCATCCATCTTGATCTTGTGATCATCAACGACATCCGCAACATGCAACTCCAATATCATCTTCTCGTCCTCAATTTTTTTATTTTTTTCCTTCAAGTAATTGTTTTCTTCTTCAACTAAATTTAACCTCTCGACAATAGGGTCGGTTGGAATTTCCGGTTCAACCACCTCCTAGATAAATAAAATCTATGTCACGTTGGTCGGCATAATTGTCATAAACAATAAATGAACCAAATAGTTATAAAAAGATAATATATACCACATCCGAATCATAGACAAGACGAGGGCCGACGGGGGTGGAGACCAAAACCATCGCACTATATAATAACAAGGAATAATAAAAGTAAGAAAATTAGACAAGTATCTATCTGAAGTAAGAATTTTTTTCTTTCAGAAAGAAGATAAGAACAAGAGGCTCACCACGGTTGTGCCGGCGCGGGCGATCGACGGTGGTGAAGACGGGGACGGGGCGTGACGTACCGCTAAACCTAGACAAATCTCAGGGAAAATGGAGCTCAGAGGTCGAGTTTCGAGAGGAGAAAGATTAACTAGTGTGGCTCGGGCATTTCATCGAACACCTCATGTGCATAGGAGGTGAGCTAGAGCACCCAAATGCCTCCCCCTCGCCGGCGAGCAAAAAACAGAGCACTGTGGAGTGCTCTATTGCGGCGATGAGGTATATATAGGCAACTCATTTGTCCCGATTCGTGGAAGGAACCGGGACTAAAGCTCCCCCTTCTGTCCCGGTTCGAGCCACGAACCGGAACGAATGGCTGTGGGCCAGGAGCGAGGCCCATTGGTCCCGGTTCGTGCCAGGAACCGGGACAAATGTGTCCAGACGAACAGGGACTAATGCCCACGAGGCCCCGGCCGGCCCCCTGGGCTCACGAACCGGGACGAATGCCCCCATGGGTCCCGGTTCGTGAATGAACCGGGACTAATGGGCTGGCCAGGCTCGAACCAAAGCCCTGTTTTCTACTAGTGACGGCACTTGTCAAGTCGGTCATCTCCTCCCAAGCAATCTACTCAATCACGCCTCTCATCGTGCCGCCAAGCACGCTTAACAGCCTCAATAAATTGGAGAGAGCGTTCCTATGGTCCGGCGCGGACAAGACAACGGGAGCCAAATGCAAAGTGAATTGGAAAATGGTTTGCAGACCCAACGAGTATGGGGGTCTTGGGGTACTCAACACCGACAAGTTTGCACGTGCCTTACGACTCCGGTGGCTATGGTACGATTGGAAGGCGCCCCACAAGCTTTGGGTGGGTTTTGGCAACCCTTGCACTGATGACGACCTGGAGTTTTTCTACGCCTCTACAACTATCACCATTGGTGATGGCGCTAAGACGCCGTTCTGGAACTCTCCTTGGCTGCTTGGGTGGAAGGCCAAGGATATTGCATCATTAATCTTCGAGGCCTCAAGGAGAAAAAATTGGAAGGTGCGGGAGGCTCTTAAAGGAAATGCTTGGATTCTCAAAATCAATCCCAGCGCCGTTGTCAGCGTTGGTCACATTCGCGAATTCTTCACTCTTTGGATGCTTGTTCATGACTCCCACCTTGATGGGCAAGCCGAAGATGATATCATTCGGAAGCACGCGAATGATGGGATCTACTCGATGGCCACCGCGTATAAGGCTCAGTTCCTTGGTTTGACTCTATCACCCATGGACCGCATGGTTGGGAAGGCTTGCCCCCCCCCCCCCAAGGTTAAATACTTCGCTTGGTTAGCTCTACAAGACCGTATTTGGACCGCAGATCGGTTGGTGAGGCGCGGTTGGGCTAACTGTGGCCTTTGCCAACTATGCAAGAGAGAACAAGAAACGGGGCCTCACCTCTTCTTCAAGTGTCAGTACACACTTAGGCTATGGAGATCTATCATCGAGAAGCCTGGGCTAGCTCACATCAACACCTCTGGGTGGCATCTTGATGAATCCGTCAACGAGTGGTGGGGCAAACAAACCGATAACCGACAACCAAACTGGCATGCCATGACCTCCCTCACCATGCTCATCTCATGGACCGTTTGGAACAAGCAGAATGCTAGAGTGTTTCGTCAAAAATTTGCTCCACCACCTGTTCTTCTTAGATCCATTCTTGAAGAAGCAAAGTTATGGGTTTCTGCCGGTGCTAAGAAACTTGGGACTGTAATTTTGTGTGAATAATTTTCATGCCGCTTGTGTGTAGGGGGTTATGTAAAACTCTAAACTCTATTCTCTCCTTATTTAATAGATGAGGCAAATCTTTTGCCTCCGTTTCGAAAAAAACATCCGTGTCAGAAATCTTGGTCATGTCTTTATTCATGTACCTGGGGTTGCTCTACTTCACAACCTGGACTAAGACAAAGCCCGGGCTCACGCTCGTCGCATTCTACTTCCTCCTCACCTTGTCAGCGCCATCAGTACGCGTTCTCCTCCTTTACTCTTCTCCAGTTTTCACGTGTAATTAATTTTGGTTGTGGTTGTGGGCGCGAATTCTTGTGTGTTTTGCAGTGAACATTGCATAGTAGCGTGTCGCTGAGTACACCTTGAAAAGCAATGGTGATGAATGATGACAAAAACACTGTTCTTTTCCATTGACAATAGAGCAGAGCAACAACAAACCTTCTAAAAGGAACTACTATTGTTCAAGTTGTTTAGAGAACTAAATAATGCACTACTGGTTGATTTAGTGAAATTTTGATGAATTAGCAGCTCTACTTTTTCATTAGTAGGGGGAGAAAAAGCGTAGCAAAGAAATAAAACTGCAAGAGTGAACGAGGGTTCCAACTCTCACGCAACAAAGTACTCCCTCGCCTCCAAAAGCAGACCTGATTCATCTATGATTAAACTCGCTATCAATTTCACCTAGGAAGTTTAGCGATTTCGTTCCTTTCCATTCCAAACAATGTATGCCATGATGCAACATCTTCTCTTAATGTGCTCTCCCAATTTCACATTATTTAGTGATTTTCTAAAGGTATATACTTGTATATTAGTAGATATGATGTTATACATGGAAATTAATTTCCATTTTATTATGATAAATCGAGCACCACAGATTGTACCATGTAATCGGGTGAATGGCATGGACCGGTTAAGTGCTGGATCGGGTGAAGTAGGAGTCCCCTCCCCACTTTCCTCACTGTCACTTGGCTGCTCATCGTCCAATCTTCATCTGCTACATCGATCTCCCCCGCTAGAACTAAAGATTAAAGAATTAAAAGTTTCAGCCAGCGTGGTTGGAGCCCTTGAATCTCCATTGTGAGGTCATCTATCTCTTGCCCGGAGTTGGCATGGTTTCTGCCAGAGATAGTGGAATGAGCATCTTCGATGAGGTTGTTGGTTGCATCTGGCCACATTACAATTTAGGTTTTTATTTTTGTATTAATTTTGTGCAAAAATAATGATATGCTTGTAAAATTTTTTCAGGGTCCATTTTTACTTTAGTTTTAACATGACGATGCACATGCACCTCACAAGCCACAAGACTCTCTTTCCCCTCATTTTCTTCTTCTTTCAGATAATAGTTCATGCGTTTCACAACAATTTTGTCTCAAAAAGCTGACTCTGTGGTGGCTGACACTAGATGCACACATGCATTTATGAGTACATGAAGACCACGCCAAATCGAAGCTCGTGACAAAAAATTACACAAGTTAAGCTCAGTCATCAACAGAAAAAGGTTTTTTTTGCGAGAACGAACATAATTCTAGTTTCTGATGTCATTATAGTTGCCTCTTAAAATAACTTTTCTTTATACTAAATTATTTTACTAATGTATTGTCAATTCTCCCAACATATGTTCGAACCACTATATATTTTCTTCTACTTATTAACTAAACATATAATAATGTTTTTAACTACTTTTTAAAGTATAAAATATTTTCCATCACAATTATATTCCAGTAAGTTAAAAAATACTAGTTGGAAGTAAATTAAAGTTTGTTGTTTGATGTTTGAAAATCCATGCCATAACAAAGCTTTGATTAAATGTATTGAATACCCTAGATGGAATAAAACTGAAAACATAATAATGTGTTTCTATAGATTATTTTTTGTCATTTAGGTGAATTATTGCCTTCTTGGTACATCTATGTGTTCACATCTGCTATGTATCTTTACTATTTTGGCAGAGAGCTCTCCAATGAAGGGTCTAAAAATATCTTTAGAGGTTTTCAAGTGCATGATTATCTATCTAATGTGTACATAAGTGAGAAAATTCTAGATCATATATGGTGTCTACCAGGGTTTGTCGTCGAATTGCCGCCATTACTCGTTTATTGCTTTTCCTTTTTCGTGACTTTGTGAAACTTGGACTATGAGATGACTGTGGTGACTTCGTCAGAAAAGATATATCTTCCATGTTTCTAGATTCAATAGTTAGTTCGAAACGCCTCAATAAATTTTACTTTTTATTGGAATAACATAAGGCAGCTCAACTCCAATCACATGCATGATCTATACGTTAGAAAATAGCGTCACTTGTTGTTGATATGTAGTAAAAATTTGTACATCTGGTTTTTTCTTGGTTTGATTTGGAATTTGGAAATTCTAATTCAAAACTTTAAATAACAACAAGTTGAGCGTTCTAATGTAACTGTGTTTAAAAGCGATCAAACTCGTCAAATTTTATGCATTCATCATTTGATTTGGAGAACCACCACCTCAGAAGCTCCCCAAGCACACTCATATAATCGTTGAACCCACGGCATTCTATTGCATACATATGGTGTGATATGTACAAATTGGGTAAATAAATAGCTAGCAAGCATCCCTATGTTTCATAACTTATATCCAACGCTGGCTTTTCTGGGGTTTAGGAGATGTAACTACCAACTTCATGGATAATTTCGTTTGTCGAGTGGAACTAGGCCTATACATCTTATGATTCATTAGCCAACTAAGGAGATATAAGTTTGAAATTTGACATTAAAATGATGTCGGATGTGAGAGCATCCCTAGCCCTTCCCTTGAGAAGCTTTCATACCATTAAAAACTGGTTTGAGGAACTAACATCCACCTAGCGCAAAACCTTTATTTACTCCCCTAAAAATATGCTTCCACAACCCCTCCCACAAAACTTTCCCTCACTAGACCGAGAGAGGCAACTCTCATTAAAATATTTCTCATACCACACCTCTCCCTCTCCTCGGCGGTGCTCCTCCTCGGACATGGCCCTGATGCATGTGCACCACCACCGACCTCCAGCAAGATTCTGGTGATTTCTTTTTCATCTTTTTATCTTTCTCTTCGGGCATGACCATGCTCCTCCTTGTCGTCCCCTCTCGGTGGAGCTCATCCCCGCCACCCTTCATCACGATCAAAGCAACACCACGCGTGAAGGAGCACGTATAGTGGAAAAACATCACATACAAAGAAACATGTTTCTCAACCACCATCATCGAGTTTGATGAATCCTTTCGTTTTAGACCACACAATCATTCCACTGGGACAAGGAAGAGGAAAATAACTCATTCAGATGAAGAAGTTCCCAAACCGTGCACGTGGAGGATGAATTTCGCCTACTTTCTCGACTCCTTCCTTGCACGCATACATCATGCACAATGAGCCTCTATCAAATTACTTTTGCGTATAATCTATCATAAGCCATAGCTAGCTCATGGGCATCATCTACTGAAGAGAAGTTGTCGTTGTCTACATGGAAGGAAGAAGAAGATGAAGAGAGGTTTCTAAAAATTGAAGGAAATGGCTAGGTGCGCGAAAAGTGTAAGAGAAGGGCTTAGGTACGTCAAAAGTTTAGTTTATATATTGGGGATTAAGGATAGAGAGAGGTTTAGGTAATTAAAGGATAGGTAAAGACTAGAGATGCTCTGATAGTATTCAAAAGTTGGTATTGTCCCTAAACTAAGCCTCCAGTGATAAGCTAGATAAGAAAAACTCCCTCTGTTTAACATAGTGCATATAGATCCTTTGTAAAAGTGAAACTTTGTGAACTTTTAACAAACAAGATGATACCCTGTGTGTTGTTGCGGTAACTTTGTTATAAAATGCATAGATAGTTCCTAAACATAACTAAATCCAATCAAAATAAAATGCAATCTTGAAAATCAATAAAAGAAAGTTTCTAGAAAATAGAATATAAACTTTTGAATTACTATTAAAATGTTCCAGCGTTATATGCATAGACTAATGCAAAATAATTGTAATCTATAAGTTCACTTATGTGGCAGATTTTGCATGACTTAGTGGGAGAGAAGACTTAAATGGATGGCCTTAGTGGGGACGTTTGCTTATGTGGGAGATTTTGCATGGCTTAGTGGGATAGAAGACCTAAATGCGTGGTCTTAGTGGGGACGATGAGGTGGACATTTTGCATGTTGAGAGAATTGAGACCAACTTCTTAAGAATGTAAGATTTAAAACAAAATTATTTGTATATATAATATGAAAATGCATTGCATGTGTATCTAATGGTATGTATTCAACACTTTAGATGTAGATATTTTTCTCGACAAACTTGGTCAGAGATTGTAAAGTTTGACTTAAAGAAAATTATATTCACTACAAGTATATTACAAAACGAATAGAGTGCATTTCGTATGTTATGTCATTAATGAACTTTGTGGTTGTGCTAGGACTGATTTAAATGTTGAATGGATAAAATATATGATTTTGTTACTGAGCTTGACCAAATCTGGTCAGAAGGGCCGGCACGGCCCACCCAAGGCTAAATGTGCCTGGCATGGCACGACCCAGCACAACATGTTTACCGAAATCATTAATTGAGGAGTACTCATTGAAAAGATCATTCTCACACCTTCCCAGATTGTGACAAGTGGCGCGCTTTATGTGCGCCACTTGTCGCAACCTAGGAGTTTTTCCCTTTTTTTCGTAGATCCGTTTATTTAAAACGTTTTATCTCTTAACCCGTTCGTCCAAATCTAGAACCGGTTTCACCGTTGGATTCTTCGCGCCGAGATCTTCAAAACATTTTTTTGAAGATTTAAGAGATAAAACTTTATTTTGACGAACTTTTTTTCACGAAATAAACCGGACGAAAAAAATAAACCTAGAGCATGGGCTTTTTCCATTTCTAAAAGAGGCACGCCCGTGCCTCTCGCGGAAGGAAAAAGAAGAGAAAACATGTTTTTTCTTTTCCTAGGAGGCACGGTCCTACCTCTCGCGAAAGCTCAACAATGCCTCTCGCGGAAGCAAAACCGTGCCTCTCGCGAAAGAAAAAAAATAGAAAACGTTTTTTTTTCGTTTCTGGGAGGCACGGCCGTGCCTCTCGCGAAAGCACAACTGTGTCTCGCAGAAGCAAAATTGTGCCTCTCATGGAAGGAAAAAAAATAGAAAACGTGTTTTTTTTCATTCCCGAGAGGCACGGCCGTGACTCTGCGGAAGAAAAAAAACAGAAAACACGTTTTTTTTTTACATTTCCGAGAGGCACGGTCATGACTTTCGCGAAAGTAAAATCGTTCCTCTCGCGGAAGCAAAACCGTGACTCTTGTGAAAGAAAAAAACGCGATTTTTGCGCAAAAAAATGAATTTTTTTATCCAAAATCTAAGGAAGATAAGTGGAAAACCGAAATATCGAAAAAAACCCGAAAAAAACGTTAAAAAATTGAAAACGCGTGCGGCAAAAAAAATCCGAAGGGAGCGCCCAGAGTGCGACACGTGGCGGGCGGCTGAGAGCGCATCAAGTGGTGCTGATCGTTGTGAGGCTCTCGAAGAAGCGCTCGTCAACTAGTTGCGCCCCATGTTTACTAACGGGGTCGTGTCGTGCTGGCCCGCGTATCACGCCCTTAAGCCCAGGCGCTCCTCTAGTAAACGGGCCAGCCCGCGGCAAGCTTGGCCTCCGTGTTTCAGCCTAATGGGCATTTTTATGCTATTAGGCCGTTTTTCCTATATATATAATTAAAAATAATAACTAGATTCTTTTTTGAGGTGAACTAGGGATTTATTGATCAACCAAAAGTGCAGGAATACAAATAATGTCTGGGAGGTTCCCTAGCCACACGTGGCGCCCAAAAGGGACGAGGCTGCCTTTGCCAAGGCATGAGCCTCATAGTTTGCCTCTCTACTTTCAAAACGAAAACTAACTCTAGCAAAGTTCGTAGCTCTATCTTTAATCTCCTGAATTACAAAAGCATATGATGAAGGAGGCGAAGCAAGTCTCTTTTCTTCATCTACGAGCATCCTACCTGTAGTGGAGGAGCTTGCTCAAAAACCGAGAGCCGGCCAGGGACTGGACGGCCCTCGTTCGGGAAGGTCTTCTTCGCTATAGACGCCATCAAGAACAAGAAAGGGGGGCTCCACTCCTAGTTACTAAGTAGCTATTCTGTCCGACGGCGAACTCCATCAATCTGAGGTTCTTTCTCTCACGATATCCGTAAGAGTGAAGTCTGTTTTAAACCTTAAACTTATAGAGTTTGTCGAAATTAACCCTCACCTTTGAATCCCTGAAATTGGTACCCTAACCTCTTTGATCCCGGTCATTATCAACCCTGAACCTTTTTGCCGCATTAGGAAATGATCCATCCCACCCAGGATCACAGTTTACTCTCACTGACGGTCTGCGGAGCATGCGCGCGGAGAGGCGGTACCGGCACGAGCAGGTAGACTGCTGGGCAGCACCGATGGAGGACGCCGGGTTCAGGCCTATTTTTCTCGGTCCACATGGCCGCACATGGGCGTCCATGGAGGTGCGCTCCAGCAGACGTCGCCGACTCCAGCGCCGGCGAGCGGCGGCAAGGCGTCAGAGGAGGGACGAACCGTGATGGCGTGCGCATCGACGCGGCAAAACAATGCCTGCACGCTCGAGGATGTGGGAGAGCGGCGCAGCGCGAGGCACTGGTCGACACGGCAGACCCGCGTTCCCGCGACCTTTGTTACGGCGATGGCGGCCAGGAGGTGCACGACGCGGCGGCGGCGCATGCGTACATCGGCTGCACGGGCCTGCTGGACTTCGGGCACAAATCCTTGGTAATTGCGTCAGTTGGCGACTAAGTGCTGCGGCGCGCCATGAATCCGGTGACCAAGGTGCTTCGTGTTCTTGCTGAAAGCTGACTCGACCTTTGTTATGCAGCGACGCAGCGTATTCACGTAGAAGCTTGCTCTGAAGCAAGCATGCATGTGGATGGATTTGCCAAGAGCTGACGTACGTAGTTTGCCATGCACCGTAGTGCTCGCTTCTGCAGCATCGCTCGGCGCGACAGTAAAGCGGAAGATGGATATGACGTGTAGGACCGCTGAGTCAGTTAGAGAACCTGTAATCTCGGCTGGGATTTTCTTTTTTCAAGTGCAACAAACAGGTCTAGGATCGGGGTAGGGTTGATATTGACCGGGATTAGAAAGGTTGGGGTACAGATTTCAGGGATTCAAAAGTTGAGGTTCGATTCCGACAAGCTCTACGAGTTTGAGGTTTAAAACAGACTTTACCCTATCCGTAACAACATGCATGCAATCCGAGGCTATTACCGCATGTGTCACGAACAGATCTTGAGCCAAGGCAAGCGCCTCATTGCACGCTTGAGCTTCCAAGCTTGGGGCATTCACTAGGCCATCGAAAACCACCGCGGAAGCACCCAAATAGTTGCCCTCCTTGTCCCGGCAAACCGCAGCGGCTGCACCAGTTCCACCTTGACGAGATATGGCACCGTCCACATTGATCTTCACCGCATCTTCCCCCGGCGGGATCCACTTTCGTGACTTTGGCACAGCTGCGTTTGTGGGTCTCGTTGAAACACGCTTGGTAGCAATCTCCAGATCCTCCAGGTACCTGTTAACAAAGCACATAGTCGAAAGCGGACTTTGGAATTCTTCGTCATGAATCGCTCTCCTCCTTGCCCACCAGATCGCCCACATGGTGATCAGCACCCTGGCAAGGTCATGTTGATTTAATGTGTCAAAAAGTCAGAACAGCCACAACCTTGCATCTTCACTTCTGTTCGATATCACATGCTCCAAAATCTCATCGTCTCCCAACGCCCACACACATATCGCCATCCGGCACTCAAACAAGGAATGTCTCCATGAGTCCACCTCCTCACCACACAGTCCACACGCTGGGGTTGTAGCCATGTTGCGCTCGTTGCGGAGAACACCAGTAGGTAATGACATCTGTGCTAATCTCCACACAAACACTCTTATTTTAGACGGAACTTTCACCTTCCATAAATGAGTCCAGGACTTGCTCTCAGCTTCAATGTTCGAATGACCGGATATGTGTTCCAGCCAATCCTCACGCTGATGGTTAATCGCACTGATCATCTTATATATATGCCGATCGTACAGTAAACACCCCTCGCCTGTCATAATGCCATGCCCATAAATCATTTTGCACTAGAGAGCTTAAGGGTATATTCAAGATAATGTCCACATCCGGCCTGACAAAATGTTGGATCAGTGTTCGTTTGTTCCAAGTATGTGTAGCAGCATCAATCAAGTGTGAGACCAGCTGCGGCGGATCATGAGAGATAGAGCAGATTGGTCTAAACTTGTAATCCCGGGGCAGCCAGTTATCATCCCAAATACGTGTATCCGTGCCCGACCCGATCCTCCTGATTAGCCCCTGAACCAGTATCTCTTTTCCCTCCATCAACGAGCGCCTGACTTGGGAGGGGTGAGCTCCAAGTGTGGCCTCGATCACACTACTGTCCGGGTAGTAACGAGCTCGAAGAACTCGTGCACTGAGTGACTCCGGATCTTGCAGAAGTCTCCAAACTTGACGGGCAAGTAGAGCCAGGTTAAAAAGCTCTATATCCCTAAAACCAATTCCTCTCATATTTTTTGGTTTACACATAGTCTTCCAAGACACCCATGCTGGCTTTCTCGGACCCCTTTTACTGCCCCACCAAAACTTCCGGAGAAGGCCGTTCAAGTGCTCAATTAGGCCTCGGGGCAGCTTGAAGCATGACATTGAGTAAGTCGGAATGGATTGTACCACAGATTTTATAAGCACTTCTTTACCTCCAGCTGAAAGGCATTTCTCCATCCATCCTTGGATATGTTTCCATATTCTATCCTTCAAATATTTGAAAGTTCCTTCCTTGTTTCTTCCTACATCCGTTGGTAGCCCCAAATACTTTTCTGACAATGATTCATTGTACACATCCAACACAACCTTTATCTCCTCTCTTGTGGTCTCAGGCACTCCCTTGCTAAAGAAGATCGATGATTTATCCGTATAAATACGTTGTCCCGATGCTGTGCCTGTCCGTTTATAACCGTGCCGGGCCAGGCCTGTAACTGGCCGAGCATTGTGCTCATGGGCCGGTACGCAGCCTATGTCCCAATTAGCCAGAGCGCGACCAAGCGCTGGGCTTACGGGCCAGCCCATTTCCGGGCGTCATCCCCGGGAGAGCAACGCGAGCCACCCAAACGGAGGGAGCTCGTCCTTCCCTCCCAGTGCCGAAATGCTGGCCGCCACCGCCGCCTGCCGCGCGCCGGCGCCGCCGCTCCCCTCCGCGCGACCCGGCAGCAGCTACCTCCTCGGGCGCGTCCTTGTCCCCAAACGGAGAGCGCCGGCGGCGAGGAGGAGGGGACGGAGCGGGGCGGTGCGGTGCGGGCTGCTCCCCGTGGACCCGTGGGCGCCCGGCGTGGACTCCCAGAGCATCGCGTCGCAGCTCTTCGCCGTGTCGCTGTTCCCCTACCTGGGGTTCCTCTACTTCATGACCCGGTCCAAGACGGCGCCGGGGCTCACGCTCTTCGGCTTCTACTTCCTCCTCGCCTTCGTCGGCGCCACCAGTACGCGTCCTCCTCCTCCTCCTCTTCCCTTTTTGTCTCGCTGTTTTCACGTGTCAATCTAGAGTAGTTGTTGTGGTTGGGGAGTCGAACATACTTGTATGTTTCGTGATGAACGTTGTCAGTAACACTACCAGAGCAGAGCAGCAGCAAATATTGTAGAAGTGGTTAGATAACTAAATGTGTGAATGCTACTGGGCAATTTGGCCACTATCAGAAGCTCAATTTTATATATCTGGGTAGTAGAGACGATGCTGTGCATATGAAATCATATGGATTTCATCATGAGAAACTGAGAACTGTCTCACATGAATGGTATGGCAGGAGCAGAAAATTTACCTGCATTATCTGAACAACTCAGGTGCCCGCGTCGCCCTCCCGCTAGGGCGGCTCGGGTGGAAACCCTAGCCCCCGCCGCCGGGCACGTCCATCCTCCCCCTCCCCTCCGCCGCCGCTAGAGGAGGTCGCCGGGCGAAGCCCTAGGCGGTTGATGGCGGCGGCGGAGGCTCTCTTCCCTCCCGCGCCAGATCAGGTGAGGCGGAGTCACCATGGCGCCGGGGCGATCTCCCCCGATCTGCGTCGCAGCGGCGCGGCGGCACGTCTAGGCGACGGCGCAAGGCGGCGGCGTGGTGCTGGGCGGGGGCGGCGGAGCTGCTAGGTTCCGAGGAAGATCTGGTGGCACCGGTCGTTCGATGGGCTCGCGGGGTCATGGCGGCCTTGGTCGCGGTGGCCGGCGGCTCGGCCTGTTGGCGGCGGCTGGATCCCGGGGCGGCGGCCCAGGAAGGTGGCGGCAGGTGAAGCTCAGGCTTCCCGCAGCGGCATGGTGTGGTGATGTCCCTATCCAAGGCGGATCTGCATCGCCGATCTCGTAGTTTTGCCGCGGATTGGTTCAGATCAGAGACGGTGATGAGTGTGCGGGTTCATCTCGGCGGCTCTCGCGGTTTGGCGAGGTGGGGTCAGAGCCCTCCTCCCAGGCTCCAGTGGTGGCGCACTCAGGCAGTGGCCGGTGCACCAGGGCTCCTACGGTGGCACTGTTGTTGCGGTTGGTCGCCGGATCTAGGCAGCTAGATCTGGGGCTTTGAAGGCGGTCGAGACAGTGCACAGGTTGTCGGGTGGATCTCTTGGGACGGATCCGGGTGAAAACTTGGTCTTCGGTCGTTGGCCGGAGCCGGTGATGACGATGCCCTTATCATCATTTCCTTCATGAAGGCATCATTGAGGTGAAGCTCCCAACCCCACCCAATACCTCCGGGGGAAACCCTAGATCAGCCGATCAGATGACGGCGGCATTCATGTGTCGTTACCCCCTTGGGGGCGGCATTCTTGGAGAGGCACTCGGGCTCGAGGGACCAGCGGATGGCTTCTTCGGTGGAGCGGTGTTTATTTCTACATGTTCATGGCGGTGGTTCTCGGCGGCATGGAGCAGTGGAGGACTGGCGTTAGAGGTGTGGCGATGGACACGCGCAGGAGGTCGATGTTGTCTGGCGTCGTGGTGGCGTCGATGGCAGAGAGGCCTGACAAGGTCGATGCGTCAGTACATGCTTTGAGGATGGATCGAGGGAAGACGGAGGTGACGGCCCTTTGCAGCGTGTGCGTGTGGTACTCACTGAGAGTGCGCCGGACCGGAGTGTTACCCAATCCCACCTATGTGGCTTGGATGGGGCATCCGGCGTTAGATGTTAGGCTTTTGTGCGATGTCTGTTTGGTATTTGGCCCGGACATTCGGCACCCCTTCATCAAAAGGATAGGAGTAGCGACAGATGTCGTCTAGATGGTGGCCTCAGGCTTACTGTTGTATTTTTTTGTAAGGTCTTTGTGAATAATAAATAATATGGCCGCATGCATCTCCCAGATGCAGAGGCCCGGGGTGATTCCTCCTTTTCTAAAAAAAAAAAAATCTGAACAACTCAAAATGCCCTGGCACTCAGCTTACATCTGCAAAATGTGTTCTAGGTCGACAAAACGTTGCAAATAATAATGTGATAGTGTGCTCATGTGCGTGTAAACACAGGGAGTTTTTGGATGGAATGAACTTAAAACACAAAATGTTCATACACTTGGTAACAGAGCACCAATGCAGGTTTCTATATACTGTTCCATAGAAACGGGCCGATAGCTTTTATGATGTTCGCATCTTCCCAAAGCCGAACATCTTCTTTTAGCTACAGCCAAGGCAAGTGATTAACACAAGCATGTAGAAAAGAAAAATCGATGCTGGTTTCTTTTGGAGCAATTTTCAGTATAGTTCAGTTTGTTGGAGAAGACATTTAATGACCAAGAATTTTTTTTTTCTAAATTGTGTTCCTGGTTGGATTTCGTAGAACGAAGTAGGAAGGAAAAGGAAAGTTGAAATCAGTAGATTGCACAATCAATCAAAATGTTACTGTGTGTGTGGCACAATCGAACCAATTCTTCCTCAATCAATGTGAGCCTTGCCATTTGGTTGGCACTTAACTGCCTGAACAAATTACTACGAGTGTGTATGTGTCCATGAGTCCATCTGCTGTACACATAGGTCTCTTCTATTTATTTTATTTTTTGACACAAGGGTCTCTTCTATTTTAAATTATTTAGCTTACCCTATTTAGCTAGCTAGCAGAAAATTACCTCATCTCACGTCATTAATTATTTCCCTTTTGTTTCATGCACATTGCACCGGCCTTTTATCCCCGGAGCAGTACCTGCTGGGATATATGGTAATTGCATAATATCATTGAGTTCTCAGTGAATCTTACACACCTTGTCTGTATCCATACAACAAGTATTTACTGATACATCACCATCCTCTTTCAGCCAAAGTTCATTACGGGACCTCGCTGTCTAATGTGGACTTGCTGCACGGGACGGCGGAATCGCTCCTCACACTCACCAATCTGTTCATTGTGCTGGGTCTGAGGGGAGCCTTGAGGAATCTGGACAAAGCAGAGGAGAGCAGTCCTGAAGCTCCCCAGGACAACAAGGAGAAGAGTTCAGTATAGGTACTCTCATCATTTACCCCACATGGTGCTTGTAAATTGTTGGAAACCTCTGTTTTTTTGGTGTGTGTAGTGATGACATTGTACTGTAGTGAGTGTACTTCTCTGTGGCTCAACTAGCTTATGAAGCCCCTGCTGCTGTAATAAACTGCACAGACTGGCTTTGTGCATGTGCTGATCCATAATAATCTCTCCGTAAGGAGGGAGTATATTGCAGTGGCCAGTGTTGTTCAGAGTCTCTGTAGATCAATTTGGTGTTCTTCCAGTGGCCAGTGTATAACCACTACAGTTCGTGATGGTGCTATATCTACTCTAGATATAGCTTCCATTGCGATAAACGATAACGAGTCTGAATCTAAGTACCAGTGGGAATACAGTACGATAGTGGACACGGCGCCTACAGTCTTCTGAAACTCCGGTTAGAAAAACTACATGTTCCAGAACAGCTCGTCGAACTCCATGTCAGCCCCGAGGCCGCCGCCGCCGTAGTTGCCGGCAAGCTGGCACCAGGAGTTCCCCGGCGTGTAGCAGCCGGCCGGTGAGGAGGGGAACGAGGGCGGCGTGAAGGCCTCTTCCGGCCACTGCATCCCTTCCGGCGCCGCAGCCGGCGAGCTCTGCTGCTGCTGCTGCTGCTCCTGGCCGAAGGAAGCAGGAGGCTGCTGATCCGTGCCGGCGAGGACAGCGGTGGCCTGGGCGCAGGTGTGCGCGCCGTGATAGACGACGTCGAAGAGCAGCGGGTCGGCGGCGGCGCGCTGCACCTGCTTGGTGGCCTGGCAGCCCTGCGAGTGGCGGTGCGTGCACCGGAAGTAGGATCTGGGGTACGTGGCGCCGAGGATGTCCTTCTGGCCGTACTTGCGCCAGCTGAGCCCGTCGTCGAGCGGCCCGAGGTCCTGCATCGACGCCACCCGGACCTGCGCCCTCGCCGCCGCCGCCTTCCTGCCGCTCCTGGGCCGGCCGTTCACGCCCGCCCTGCCGCCGGCATTGCCTCCGCGCGGGCTGCTCCCCGCGAGGCGCACGGCCCGGTCGACGGACGCGGCCAGCTCGGCGCAGAGCTCCCTGGCGGCGCCCGGCGCGCCCTGGTCGCCGTCCACCCGCACCTCCAGCTCCCTCGCCATGGCCAGCAGCCCGTCCAGCTCCGTCGCCAGCGTCGCGGCCGTGTCCTCCATGTCCGGCGCCTGGTTTAGCTAATCGATCAGTGGCTGGCGAGCATGAGACGTGAGACGTGATGATGATGATGATGAGCTTGGAGGTGACACGGGGGGAGGAGAAGGTTTTATAGGCCCGGGGCATGTATAACCGCTGATCAAGCACTCTTCATTTTTTTTTTGTACAGTAAAAGAATCCAACACTGTTCATGGACGGGAACTATAAAAAATCGAGCGCGGTTTGACTGAAGACCGGAGAAAAGCGCGGGACTTTGATCCGAGAAGGAAGAAAGACAGAAGCACGTCACGCTCGGACCGGTCCTAGTCTCCTCTCCCTCCCTTCTGGTCCTGGGCAAGGCCACCACCATGGGGCCGCCATGAATATACGCTCTCTGACGACCCCGGTAGCTGACGGGTTACGTGGCCAGCCGCAATAACCAGCGGCGTCGCTCTCGCCGGATCGCCTCGTTTGGACCCATCGACGCGGCGCAGGTGAATGAGTGGCATATGAAATGAACTTCACCGCGCTTTGCCTGGAAGTTTCGTCGCTGCTGCCGTCCATGGACAGACAGTAACCGCGGAGGGAAAAGGCGCCGGTACGTGGCCTGGTGCCGTCACCTCATCGCCGGACGTGCGGTCGATCTGCGCCGCGGCAGGGCGGAGGAAGATGCCCGGAAGGCGGCGCGCGCGGCTGGTTGCCGGGAAGTGAGCAGTGAAAGCGGGCATAGTATAGAGCCAACTTGGCCCAGGGGCACGCACGATCGACGTATAGCAGAGCAAAGGGAGTGTGCAGCATGTGGACTTGGCGTGACCCGCGTACGAACGGTGACAGGAGACCAAGGAGAGAACTTGCAAGAGAGGACGTACATAGAGGCCACAGCCTCCTGATGGATCGGTCCAACAAGAAGAGAAGGGTTCAAAGTTCAAACGATGTGTGTAACCGGCCGGTCCTAGCCTACAGGGGGGAGTAGGGTCGTCGAGCTAGCGAGTCACGTCGGTCTGCTTTTCACGCGGCGTGTGCAGTGCAGGTGAAGCCCGGAATCGTCAAAATGAACAGGGATTACATCGTTCGTCCAGCAGTTTAATTAAGCACCGGTTATTAGCATGTAATTTTTTTTGAGAGAAGGCCATCATGGCTAGCTTTATTGAATTAAACAGGGATTACATCGTCCAGCAGTTTTGAGACTAACAAGCCAGGAGGCTCGTTCGTCCAACTACTAGTAATCTTATTACAATAAGAATAGTTAGCTAGCACATGCGCCGCTTCGTTACATTCACGATAACAATGTTTAAAGACGACCTTCCCAATAAAAGAGGAAATATTCACACATTCCGCGAATATTGCTGAATTTGCATCCCACCATGTTGTGTGTCCCACACACGCATCAACGACAATCGTAGAGTCCGATTCCGCTTTCACCCGCGGCATACCTAAGGAATTAGCAAGCGTCAGTCCATCTCGCATTGCCATTGCCTCCACATTATCCACATCTGCTGCATATAAAATGAATTTGCATTGTGCAGCTAGAAAATTTCCTTTAGCATCCCGAATCACCGCCGCTATTGCCCCTTCTCCAACATCAGGATGGAATGAGGCATCAACGTTGAGCTTGACATACTTTGGGTCCGGTTTTTTCCATCGTTGTACTACGACCGCACTCTTACAATTAGCAACATGAAAATTATTAGCAATTGCCAGAACAGACATTGGCCACCTCACGGGACTAGGAGGAGTCCCATCATGCGTGTGTTGTCTTCGGATCCACCAAAGATACCAACCACCCACTGCTATGATTTGTTTAACATCCAGATTCGGTTTAATGAGAGCTGGACTATCTGGTGCAAGAAGGATATGTTCCAAAATGACCGATCCAGACCGGTCTACTCTCCTTGCCTCGTCCACTCTGTCCAGAACACCCAGCCGACTCCATAAATCCCTTGCATGAGTGCACTCAAACAGCAGATGCCGCACATCCTCTGCACCCCGATGACAAATTGGGCATGCTCCCATCGAACCCACGTGTCGGTTACAGAGTATGGATTTTAGAGGCATAATTCCATGTAACGCGCGCCAGCAGAAAATTTGTATTTTCCGTGGGATGTTCAGCTTCCACAATGCACTCCACACCGCCGGAGAAGTGGACCCACTCGGCCTCTCCATCACATTTGCATTTCCCTGAAAAGTTTGAGTCCATTGCACCCGGTATGCTGATCTGACTGAGAATATACCCTTCCGGTCAGGATGCCAAGCGATAAAATCATCAAAAGTGTCATAGCTCAATGGAATCTGAAGTATTCTCCTTGTATCAACAGGGTTAAAGATGGATCTAATCAAATCTTCATCCCATGTGTTTGTATTAGGATCGATGAGTTCATCAACTGTAGATAGGATTGTGTGTCCCCTTGCTGTAATGACCTTCCTATCCGGACTTGCTGGAATCCAGGGATCTCTCCATATATGAACATTTTCTCCTGTACCAATCCTCCATATGTACCCCAACTTGAAGGTTTCTAGTCCCTTCATAATACTTTGCCATGTAAAGGAAGCACCATTTTTAAGGGTTGCCTGTAAAAGGCTGCTATTAGGGAAGTACTTCGCTTTTAGAATTCTAGCGCATAATGAGTTGGGGTCTGTAATAATCCTCCAGCACTGCTTTGATAACAATGCTAAGTTGAAGGAATATAAATCTCTGAAGCAAATTCCTCCCTCGGCTTTAGGATAGCACAGTTTCCACCAAGAGTACCAATGCATCCTCTTATGTTCCTCATCATCACCCCACCAGAACTGGGAAATTAAGTCAGTTATTTCCTTGCAAATTCCTTTAGGGATACTGAACACAGACATGGCAAACACAGGGATCGCTTGTGCCACTGATTTTAGTAAAATCTCCTTACCACCAGTAGACAGTTGTTCCTCCATCCATCCCATTAATCTTTCTTTAATCCTCTCAATAAAGTGCCTGAAACAGTCACTTCTATCAGCCCCTACCAATGCTGGAAGGCCCAGATATTTATCAGACAATGCTTCAGTGTCAATATGTAGCTGTTCACACACTTCAGTTCTGGATACAGCAGGAGTATTTGGACTGAAGAATACACTAGATTTGGACAGACTCACCAATTGCCCTGAACTCTGACAGTAGGTCTCCAGAACATGCTGTAAGGAAGCTGCATTTAAAACATCTACTTTCATAAGAATTAGAGAATCATCAGCAAATAAAAGGTGTGATACTGATGGTGCATTTCTGCACACTCTAACTCCCTCTATGCCACCAGCTGCTTCTTCATACTGCAATAAACTAGAGAGCCCTTCCGCACAGAGAAGGAACAGATAGGGAGAAAGTGGATCCCCTTGTCTAATGCCCCTGGTAGGGGTAAACGTGTCTATCTCTTGAGAGTTAAACCTCACCTTGTATCTGACAGAACTGACACAAGCCATCATCATTTCAATCCATTGCTCATGGAATCCCAATGTTAACATCATATCATGTAAGAAGGACCAATTCCACCCTATCATAAGCTTTGTGCATGTCAAGTTTAACAGCACACAGTCCTGTCTGACCAGCCCTCTTGTTCTTAATCTTATGCACACATTCATAAGCAATTAATATATTATCAGTGATCGTCCTCCCGGGAACAAAGGCACTTTGTGCAGGGGAAATTATCTCAGGCAAAATAACCTTCAGTCGTAAAGCCAACATCTTGGAAATAATTTTGTAAAGCACATTACAGAGACTGATGGGTCGAAATTGAGTTACCAGCTCAGGTGCATCAGTTTTTGGAATCATCACAATGGTAGTATCATTCCATTCTGCCGGAATCTTCCTAGAATTGATAGCCAAAAGAACCTCCTGAGTAATTTCATCTCCAATTATATGCCAATATTTTTTAAAAAAGATTGCATGTAAACCATCCGGACCCGGGGCCTTCAGGTCCCCAATACTGAAAACTGCCTTCCTCACATCCTCAACAGTGTACGGAGCCATTAAGAAGTCATTCATATGTTGAGATACCTTCCGCTGCACCTTCTGAAGAATACTAGGATCCGTATGTTGCACCTCTGATGTAAACAGGTGAGAAAAATAATCTAGGACATGAGAGTTCAGTTCTGGCATACCTTCCAACCAATTTCCACCCGCATCTTTTAGTTTCTTTACAAAGTTTTTCTTTCTTCTAGAAGAAGCAAAAGCTTGAAAGAAGCCTGTATTGCGGTCGCCCCCTTTCAACCAATTAGCTCTGGACCTTTGCATAACTTGTATTTCTTCCAATTCAAGCAAATATTCAATCAGTTCTGCCAACTCTTTCCTCTTTATTTCATTGTCATCAGACATTGGTCCAGCCATGACTTCTTCGAGATCCCATTGGGCTTTCCGGAGTCTCTTTCTAGGTTTTTTGAGAACCCGCTGATCCCAATCATGAAACTGTGCATGCATCAGGTTAAGTTTCTCATAAATATTCGTAGCATTCGGGTCGGCTTCTACCTTCGCCCATGCTTCTGTTACAGCGGCATCGAACGTACTCTCTCGTAGCCATCTTGCTTCGAATCTCCTAGTCTGACCATTAGTCGCACCATTCGCATGGAAATAGTAATCTGTATCAATAAGAAGAGGCCGGTGGTCTGAGTAATTGAATTCTGTATTTACCAGTGCAGTATGGGGGAAGATCGATGCCCAAGCCTCATTTACCGGCCCTCTATCCAGGCGTGCACGAATTCTGCCTCGGCGCCATGTGAATGGGTCTCCAATGTAACCCAAGTCTCGCAACTCACAGTTCCTTATTGCTTCCTGAAAAGCGTTCATATACTGGACTGGGCGAGGTTTCCCGCCATCCTTCTCTTGTAACGTACTAATCTCATTTAGGTCACCAATCAATAGCCACGGGAGATCATGGGCACTATGAAGCTGGCGCATACGATCCCACGTCTTATATTTATCTTCCCACCGGAATTCACCATACATCCCGGTTAATCTCCAAGTTTGATTGGTCCCATCATTGACTTGAACATCTATATACATAGGATCAAGAACTAGCCTCTGTATATGGATCTCCTTCTTCCAAAACATCAACAGTCCACCTTTTCTTCCATCACTAGGGCACACAAGCTTTTGATCCATCTTCAATCTTTTCCTCAAACACTCTGCCTGATAGCTGTTTAAATGAGTTTCTGATAAGAACATCACATCAGGAGCCCAACTGCGCTGGACATCCACCAACGCACGTACTGTTGGGGCGTTTCCAAGACCATTGCAGTTCCACGCCAATATCCTCATTTTTCTTTCCTCAACAAACAACCTCCACAAACTAGAACAGTCCAACAGGGAATCACTCCGTGATGGATTGTAGAGAAGTCATCCAACTTAAGAGTCAGATCTTACCAGCCATGTTCCTCCGAACTAGCGATGGAACAGATAACACGAGCAACAACACGCCCGTCACAACCATTATCCGAACGACAACACGATGAGCTATGCGCAACGCAATTGTTAGTGCATACAGTACATATATCATTTTTACGATGTGTTATACGCAAAAGAAAACATAAATAGTGGAATGATGCTATTGCCTATAAAGAAAGAAAATATAATAAAAAAACAAAATCAAAATCAAAATAATTAAGTTTTCTATGAAATAATGAAACCCTTTAAGAAAAAAGAAAAAGACGAAAAATTTGCACACAAGTTTGCCCTGAAATTGCACTTTTAGTAATATGCAAGCAAAGAACATATAATATTGCAATTTCGCACTCTACTACAATTTACACACATGTTGTATAATAGTACTTGTGTCTATACTTATTTAAACACACAAAAATATAACACTTTCTTAAAAAAATGAAGCAGTAGAATGAAAAAATAAATCATGATCAAATTTGCACATAATTTACACATAAATTGCACTTTCTATAGCTATGCAAGAACTAACATATACTAGTAGAATTTACATAAAAAATAAGTTTCAAAGAAGAAATGAATTAGTGTCATTTGTATTACCCTTAAATAAGAGAGAAGTGAAATAAAAACTTAAAACATAAATTTTGTCAAGATTAGTACAAAAATTGTAGTTTTTATAATGCATAGGAAGAAAAATATAGTGGTCAAATTTCCAGACACTAATATAATGTATACATGTAGTACGTGTGTGCATATATTTACACACACTCAACATAAAAAAAACGCATAAAGAAAAAGTACAAATCAACAAAAAACAAAAAATAAAAACTATAGTAAAGAATAAAGCTAAAATACCCACTAAAGAAATAATAAATATGAGGCATTGGTATTACCATTTAAGAACAAAGAAAATGGGAAAAGGAATCTATAACAAACTCTCACAAAATTTGCACGAAATATACATAAAAATGCGCTTTAAAAAAATATGTAATAATAAGCATATAAAAGTGGAACTTTTGCAAAAACAAAATCTCAGCACAAATGAATAGTGGCATTGGTATTAACCTTAAAGTAGAATGAAATGAAATAAAGACAAACAATATCAAAATAATATTTTTTTTCTAAAATGGAATGAATTAGTGGCATTGGTATTTCCTTTAAGAAGAGAGAAAATTTTAAAAAAAAACTTGGGCACAACTTTGCACCGAAGTTGAACTTTATCGTAATATGCAGAACTAATAATATAATTACGAAATTTGGTCACATATTATATAATATTTGTATGTATATAATTACACGCAGCCAAAAACCAACAAAACCAAAAAAAATAACCAATAACAAAAAGGTAAAAAAAGAAAAAAGAAAAACGCAACCCAGAAGAACAAAAACGATCTCAAAAAGCAATTCGACTGACCCAAAATAGGGGTCGAATTAGTGTCATTTGTATTACCCTTAAATAAGAGAGAAGTGAAATAAAAACTTAAAACTTAAATTTTGTCAAGATTAGTACAAAAATTGTAGTTTTTATAATGCATAGGAAGAAACATATAGTGGTCAAATTTCCAGACACTAATATAATGTATACATGTAGTACGTGTGTGCATATATTTACACACACTCAACATCAAAAAAACGCATAAAGAAAAAGTACAAATCAACAAAAAACAAAAAACAAAAAACAAAAACTATAGTAAAGAATAAAGCTAAAATACCCACTAAAGAAATAATAAATATGAGGCATTGGTATTACCATTTAAGAACAAAGAAAATGGGAAAAGGAATCTATAACAAACTCTCACAAAATTTGCACGAAATATACATAAAAATGCGCTTTTAAAAAATATATAATAATAAGCATATAAAAGTGGAACTTTTGCAAAAACAAAATCTCAGCACAAATGAATAGTGGCATTGGTATTAACCTTAAAGTAGAATGAAATGAAATAAAGACAAACAATATCAAAATAATATTTTTTTTCTAAAATGGAATGAATTAGTGGCATTGGTATTTCCTTTAAGAAGAGAGAAAATTTAAAAAAAAACTTGGGCACAACTTTGCACCGAAGTTGAACTTTATCGTAATATGCAAAACTAATAATATAATTACGAAATTTGGTCACATATTATATAATATTTGTATGTATATAATTACACGCAGCCAAAAACCAACAAAACCAAAAAAAATAACCAATAACAAAAAGGTAAAAAAAGAAAAAAGAAAAACGCAACCCAGAAGAACAAAAACGATCTCAAAAAGCAATTCGACTGACCCAAAATAGGGGTCAATCGATTTCACACAGCCCAACCCAGCAATAGAATTAAACAGCAGAAAATGAAAACAACACACATCTCAAAGCACATCCAACGAACAAAAAATTGATTGACCACAAAGTGAAAAATCAGCTGACTAAAAAGTAGCTAAAGTGGTTTGGTTTAGGAAAGGAAACGCAAACGCAATCGCAATCAGATAGCAGCGTCACTGTAAACGGTATCGACCAAAATCGCAAATTGTTTGGTTACTTCAACTGTAACGTTAATCAATACCGGGAGATGTTAGTTCACAAAGATCGTCGCTTGCCTTCCCGTGCACCTGCCGAAGAAATCTCCTGAGCGCCTCCTCCCGGAGCATGTTTCCGCCGTGGGCGCCGGCGTACATCTGGAACACGTCGCCGATTGGACGCCGGCTGGAACCCAAGGAAGCAGTACACCTTGGACGTCGTCATGGCCTAGCTGCAGATACGTATTGGCGTATTGCCTTCGTCGTGTACACGCTACTGAATGCTTGTCTAGGTCGATGTTGTAGCTGGTTGCCTGAGGGGGCTTGCCGGTTTTGGTGGCCGCCAGAGGGAGCTCGGTACCAGTGGCGGCTGGGTCGTCCGATAGGTTGGTGGCTTCGGCAACCGGTCGTCCCAGTCTGGGCAGCTGTCCTTCGAGGGGCCGCCGGCCACGGCGGGGCGGACGCCGACGAGGCCCTCCATGCCGCGTTGGATGTAGTATTCCTCGGGCAGCTTGACGACGTAGACAGCGTGATGCGGAAGAATGCCTGGGCGGTCGGGCGCGCGAGGCTGCGAGCAACGCTCCGTAGCGCTCGTCGGGTACGAGGGCGAAGATGGAGTTGAGTACGAGGCGGGCACTTTTGCCGGCAGCGGGATTGAAGCTCGTGGCATGGCGGGTTGGGGAAGAGGACGAACAAATCGACGGCGAGAGGAGAGAGACGACCGTATCGTTTTTTTTTTAAGAACGAAGGCTCAAGGGGGAGCCCGGCTTTGAATTAACAAAGCCATCAACCGGCCAGGATTACAACCATTGCATTACAAACTCGAACAAAACAAAAAAAAACAAAAACACGGCAAGATACAAGGGTGCCGGTAGGCAGCTCTCAAAACCTCGCTCACTACAGCTAGAAAGATAGCACAAGATAAGCACAAGCTGAAGCATGCAGAGGCCCTCGTCCACACAAGCATCACCAGGGAAGAAGAAATGGGGCTCCGGGAAGCGCCCGCTGTCGAGGACAGGCTATGTCGGCACCAAGCAACCAGGCCCTGAAACAACATCATCAGGCTCCGGGAAGCGCCCGCTGTCGAGGATAGGCTATGTCGGCACCAAGCAACCAGGCCCCGGAACAACATCATCATCCATTCCCATTGTCGCAGGAGGCCCCTGCCTCCTCGCCTGGCTCGAAAGGCGCCGAACCGTCGACATATGGGTTGCTCACCCTAGAACATGGACGGAAGGATGCAACCAGAAGGAGTGGGAAGAAAGCACACCCTACATGACTAAGAAACTTCACCAGAGACACTGCATCACCGCTGCCCACTGATGACCTCTGGAGAGGAGAGAGATGCCGGTCAGACAACAACAGGGTGTCCAGGGAGGAAGGAGCAACGATGCTGCCGTCGCCGCCACTGGGGCCACGCTGTCGCCGCCGCCCGACAACCACCACGCCGCAGTGCCCACAGTCCAAAAAGCATCCAAGGCGACGACTTCATGAAGCAAACGGCGCCAAGAGCACCGTCGCCGCCCAACAAAGTTCGGGTTTTCACCCGGGATGCTAGGGGAAGGGGAGGGTGGGGCAAAAGACCTGAATGGTGCCTCCAAGAAGGGGAACGGCGTCCATGGACTTCGCCGCCATGGATTTCTCCCGGTCAAGGCTCCACACCACCAACACCGCATCCAGCTCCAGGCACCGGAGAACCATGTCGACCCGGTCCAGATCTGACGCGGTGGAGCACGCAGCGCAGCAGAAGGGGAAAGGGGCGGACAGATCTGGAGCCGCAAGAGGCCAGAGGCCCCACCGCCGGCGCCGCGGATCTCGTCCGCCAGAGAGCTTGCTGCCCGAGCAGCCAAGCCCACCGGACCACACCCGCGCCACCACCAGCCAAGGGGACGGCGGCGCCTCACCGAACGAGGCCGCCGCCCCGGATTCCGACGCCCCCCGCTGGAGAAACGGAGCGGCAGAGGCCCCGCCGCCACCTTCCTTGGCCACACCCTGGGCTTGCCCGGCGGATGCCTCTGGCGGCGGCGAGGAGGGAGGGGAGGAAGGGGGGAGGTGGCGCGGGCTAGGGTTGTCGCCCTCGAGCCGCCCGAGAGGGGTGACGTGAGGGGCCGGGGGGGAGAGGGGCGACGGCCGTATCATTATTCCATTACGCCGGGTACCTAACGTAATCAACTTTGAATAGGGTGGGAACCGATACCAGAGTTATCCGATTAGGGAGCGACCTAAACAAACACGATTTAGCGCTATCCGTTACCACCATTATCGAATCACGTTACAAAAGCGTGAACCAAACACCTCCTCAAAGGAAGACGGAGGGAAATGGGAGGGGAATTTTTGGTCTATGGGGACATATGCACCCTATATGGAAAAAAATTAATTCAACAAAAAGTCAAAAAAATTTGAAAATATTTTTGAAATAAACTTGACCTTTTATTGTACTCGTGAGCAAGGTTGTCAGAATCGCGATTCTGTTATACAATTCTACGACTTTACGATCCAAACTAACCCCTCTGATTTTACGATTTTACCTCATAGAATCTACGTTTCTACGATCCTAATTGTGAAGATTCTACGATTTGCGATCCTGCCATCGGAGCTCCGATCCGATTCAAAATCGCGATTCTGACAACCTTGCTCGTGAGAAATAAAATCCATGAAAAAATATCCTTTCGACTTCTTTTTAAAAAAGACAATTTTTTGGCTAAAATAGTGTGAATAGTGACCTATAATAGCAAATAATTTTTGTCTTTTATGCTGTGAGGTCAACTTTTGTTTTTTTTTGTCGACATTTATATATCAATGCAAAAGTAAGTCAAGTGTTTTGTCAAAATAGTTCTTACCTATTTTGACTTTTAATTTAAAAATTAAAAAAAATCCCCATATAAGGTGCATATACAACCAGGAACCAAAGTGTATTTCCCGAGGGAAATGGCCCTTTCTCAGGATGGATTTATTGATTCAACTCATCTAGATGATGATCTGTACCTAGTAACCTATAAAAACAAAGTGAGTGATGATTTGTTCAGATGATTAGGTTTCATGTGGTGAAACGAATCCATCATAAAACGTTTCTGATGTGGTGCTTTTAAACCGTTAAAAGTTTAGTGACCCTTAACTAGTTCTGTGACAAGCTATGGTAGACACAGTTTTACCTATATATATATATATCAGTGGTGTGATGATTAGGCTTGCTAGGCTGGAGCATCCTGATGTGGTGATATATATCAATGGTGTAATGGTTGGTTTGTTGCCCTGTAAACAAGTCCATTTTCATAATGAAAATGGGGCCGTGTGGCCCCTTCGATCAAAAAACTAGAAAACACATATGTGACGACTCGTGAATCTCAACATGATGTGTCAGCTCAGTCTATGAGAAGTGCTCGTAGAGTTAGGGCGTGCGTGTATGCATTCATACGGATTAGTGTATGTGCGTATTTATGAGCATGTATCTCGCTTATTGGCAGCTCCCCTCACCTGACTCGGGGCGCAACTGGGCCGGCCCATCACTGTAGCAATGTGTTTGTTTATTTGCTCTATTCTTTTTGTGTTAGGTTTTTTTGGGGGCAGTTTTTGTTTGTGTTGCCTTTTGCCCAGTTTTCACTGTTTTGTGGTTTGTTTCCTGGTGTTTTCTAGTTTTTTTCCTTATGTTTTTCCTCTTGTTTTTTCTTTCTTCATTGGTTTTCTTTTGTTTTTCTTTGTTATACTCCGTGTTTTTATTGGTTCTCTTTTTCTCTATATATATGTTAGTTTTCTTAGCTTTTTCTTTTTCATTCTTTCTCGATCTTCACTATTCTTTTCTTTTCTTTCTTATTTTTTCCTTTTTGTTTCTTTCTTGTTTTTCATTGGGTTTTTTCTTTTGTTTGTTTCTTTCTTCATATTTAATGTTCCAAATATGCGATGTATATTTCTTTGTCCTTATGGATAAGTTTTGAACACCCTTTGCACACATGGTCAATATTTTTCAACTATAAGGTAAATATTTTTGTGGGAATGATATTTTTCAAACACAATGTAAAGTTTACTTATATATCAGGGACTTTTTATATACATGTTTAACATTTTAAATACATAATAAACTTTTTGAAAAATATATGTTTTTAATGTCTATTTATATTCAACGTACATTGTACATTTTTAGTATTATCAGAACATTTTTTATACACGTTTCACATTTCCAAATTCATGATCAATTTCTTTTCATACACATTGTATATCTTTTTTCAACATTTTTTGTATACGTCAGTAACATTTTTTCTCTACAGATTTAACATTTTTCAAAATATTGATTAATGTATTTTTAAATACATGATCAACATTTTTCCATACATATTGTATATTTTTTGTATAATTTTTCATATACATGATAAAAGATATACATATTTAACATTTTGAGAAGCTTGAGTAACATTTTTCAAATACTTGATTAACATTTTTGAAATGCTTGATTAGCATTTTCTAAATACATGATCAACTTTTCCATTCATTTTTCATACACATGACAAACATTTTCTTTGTACTCATTTAACATTTTAAAATGCTTAATTAATATTTTTCAAATGTTTTATGTAAGGCCTTTCCCCAAATTTGTTAATCTTCGTTTCCCCGTCGTCATGTCTCCTTGACCATCTTATCTTACAAGAAGATAACCCTGTCCCTACCCCACCCCCACCCACCACATACACACACAAATCTAGATATATGCACACTACAAAGAAAATTGCTAAGTTTTAAATATGAGTCGATCATGACATCATGTGGTTTACATTCGTATACTCTTCTTTTCTCCCGTCGCCGTGTCTCCTTGACCATCTTTTCATGTAAGAAACGAAAGTGGTGACTTCTCCCTCCCCCCCCCCCCCCCCGGCGCCCAACCCTCTCGCGCGCGCGCGCACACACACATCTTCATTCTCTTCCCCTCCCCCCTCATTATTATTGTCATTTTAGAAGTGTCATCTCATTTTGCCATCAGTTGTAAAATGTTTATCAAACATAGAAATGGTCCTCACATATTCGCAATAAGTGATGCGCACCCATGTAAGGGAGCAAAGCCGGGCGGTACGTACCATGGTGCTCGACCAGCTCCAGTGTTGAGTACATCTGCCTTGATCTATTTCTTGTTTTTCAACGGCTACTTCCGCAACAAAGACGGCAAAGATAAGGGTGTGGACAAACTTCCTCCATCGTTGTATCATTTGTACTTTTGTAGCCAGTCGAACATTGTCGATTTTTGATAGTCCGGAGGCATGTGTGTGTTCAACTATGTGTGTAAGTTTAGTTTAGCATCGGATGAACAAGTACGGATTTGAGGATTTAGTTTCGCAGACACAGTTATTAAGGCAGACTTTTTCACGAACGTACAGGGTCTAGATTTGGCCAGACCGGTTGTAAATGCTCTAAGGCGAGAGGAACGACGGCTGCTTTGGCCGGAGGAGCAGTGTTTACCTGCTGATGCAATGGTACTCGTGGCGAGTGCTTCTACAGTTCTACAGGACTGTCGTAATAATGGAGTTTTAAGTTCCATAAACAGAAGAGAGCCACGAAGTGATGGCTGAGTTCGCATTCTTGTACTACGTGACTTCACAGCTTCTGAACCTCCGGTTAAAAAAGCCCTGACACGTCCAAGAGCAGCTCGTCGAGTTGACCCTCGAGCTCCATGTCAACTCCGAGCCCGCCGCCCGCCGCCGCGTAGCCGTAGCCGTAGCTCCCGGTAAGCTGGCACCAGGAGCTCGTCGGCGAGGAGGGGAAGGAAAACGGAGTCATGGGCTCTGCCGGCCACTGAACCCCTTCCGGCGGGCTCTGCTGCTCCTGGCCGAATGCAGCAGGCGGCGGCTGCTGCTGCTCCGCGCCGGCCAGGACCGCGGCCTGGGCGCAGGTGTGCGCGCCGAGGTAGACGACGTCGAAGAGCAGCGAGTCGGCCGTCGCGCGCTGCACCTGCTTGGTGGCGGCGCAGCCCTGCGTGTGCCGGTGCGTGCACCGGAAGTAGGATCTGGGGTACGTGGCGCCGAGGATGTCCTTCTGGCCGTACTTCCGCCAGCTCATCCCGTCGTCGAGCGGCCCGAGGTCCTGCATCGACGCCACCCGGACCTGCGTCCGCGCCTTCGCCTTCGCCGCCTTCCTGCCGCTCCTGAGCCGGCCGTTCACGCTCGCCCTGCCGCCGGCATTGCCGCCACGGCCGGCGAGGCGCACGGCCCGGTCGACGGACGCGGCCAGCGCGGCGCAGAGCTCCCTCGCGGCACCCGGCACGCCCTGGTCGGCGCCCACCCGCGCCTCCAGCTCCCTCGCCATGGCCAGCAGCCCGTCCAGCTCCGTCGCCAGCGTCGCCGTCGCGTGCTCCATGCCCGGCCCTCCGTTCAGTTTCAGCACACACTTAGCTACCCGATCAGTGGCAGGCGTCTCACGAGATGTGATGATTAGCTTGGTAGCGACGGGGAGGGGAGGAGGGGCTCTTTTATAGTGCCGGATCAGTTGTAGTAAGCAACTAAGCACTGTTTCATGGCCGGGAATCATTGATCTGCAAGCGAGGTTCGGGTTGACTGAAGACCGGAGAAAAGTTGGAGACTTGGAATCGAGAGCGAAGACCAAAACTGTACTACCACTCTGCTCGCTTGTGGCCCATGGGCAATGGACACCGCTCCGATACATCAACGTACAGTGTGTGTACGCTCTGCTCTCCGACCATACTACTCTCTGGTCTTATTTAATTGCCACTGACTACCCAGTGCCTGACGGACGACGTGGCCGGCCGCGGGATCCAGCGCCGTGGCTTTCCGGCCCGATCGGACTCACTCTCGCCTCGATCACAGATTCACAGTGGCAATACATGTCGCGAAGTTCAGTGTGATCTTCCCCGAAGTTTCACCGCCGATGTGGCCGAGCCAGTACGCTGGTGCGGCACCGTGCCCTCCATGCCTCCATCGACTCCCAGATGGGACGCGCGTCGCCGGGAGCAGAAGGAAGTTGCCTGGAAGGTGGCGTGCGGCTTCCCGGCAACTCGGTTTGCACGGCACAACGGAACTGAGGCGGGGACAGTGATGGTACTACGTGCGTGTAACTTTTAGGCTAGCAGCTAGGCAATTGGTCCAGGGTACACGATCGACGTGAACGTCCAGGCCGAAGCCTAATAAGCGCGTACTGTACGTACGAGCCAGCCAACCATCATCCATGCATGCATGTACGGGTGATACATACAGCGACAGGGCTACAAGCTGGTACTGTACGAACGAACCGGGCGGGCATGCATGCCGGTGTGCCCACATGATCAGTGCACCGTCCCTGGACAACAAGCGACGCAACTGGACCGACAAGTGTACTGCGTGTCTTGTGAAGTTTCGTTGCCTTTTACATGCATCTCGCAAGTTGCCATTAAGGGCCATTAAGATCTAGCGGCCCCGGTCTTTGAAGAGTGTCAGATGTTAATGAAGGAGTATCCCGGAAAGGAAGGTTCTATTACGCGTTGTACTCGACAGTCTGACGCGGTACTCTCATAAATTTGCTGGACTAATCTGGGTATCATGTGTCTGGGGTTGGATACACCGCCTAACTCGATTATCAATTTGTTGGCGGATGATGTACTAATGATTGGAGTACATCAATGGGCTAGCCCTCCCTAAACACTAAGATAGATAATGGGGTAGTTCTTCCTTTCCTCCCGGAAACTCTCAAAATCGATTGACCCTAAATTTGAAATTCAATCGACTGGCATTTAGCTAATGTGATAATGATTTAAGCAGTTTAGCTGTGCGCCGGTCGCCTGAAAACGGAATTTAGCTTACTCGATTTCTTGTGCGGAGGAAACAGGAGGTGCACGGAGCACTAAGACCGCAGGTTCGCCGGAGAACTAGGCCTCGGTGTCTATCTTAGGGGTGCAGAGGTGCAGGTTCGCTAGGGAAGTTAGGCCTCGGTTCATCCTGTGCGTTCGGTTTACATGGTTCGGTTTATACGGTTTTTTGGTTTGTACGGTATTAATACTTGGTAAATACGGTATGAAAATAAAATACGGTTCGGTTTCGGTATATACCAAATTATTTCGGTATGGTTTCGGTATATACCATAAAAACCAAAGTTGACGCGAATTTGAAAATGACGTAATAATAATTTGCAAATTTATGACTCAAAACACATACTATTTTACACAAATAGTACATGAGTATATATATAAGTATATATGCATGCATTGATTCAACTGTTGATGGTTATCGACGTGCTTAGCATTTTAAAAAGAGAAAAATGACTATGTTACAAGGAAAATTTACGTGCTTAGTAGTGAATTTGACTCATGTACAAGGAAAATGACAACTTGTACGGTTGTTCATCTCAAGAAATATAAATTTATTTTTTACTTCGGTTTATTCGGTTAACCGTTCGGTTTTTTGGTATATACCATAAAAACCAAAGTTCAACTCGGTATGAAAAGTTCATACCATATCGAAACCAGAAACCATAAAAACCATAAATTCGGTTCGGTTCGGTTCGGTTTATTTTCGGTATGGTTTTTCGGTTCGGTTTTAAAATGCACAGAGTGAGCCTCGGTGTCTATCTTAGGGGTGCGGAGGTGCAGGTTCGTCAGGTAAGCTACGCCTTGGCGTCTATCTTAGGGGTGCGGGGGTGCAGCTGTTGTCGACGCCGGAATTAGAGGTGGACGAGGCTTAGAGGGATGGTCTGGGGCGACGGCAAGCACGGCGGTGGGGGGACGACGAGACGACGTGGCTGGCATGAGAGCGCCGCCGGCCACGGGTGGTGTTAGTAGGCGGCGGGAGGAAGAAGATGTGATATGTTTTTAGAAAGAAAACGGTTAGAGTAAGAAACTGCAATTTGCCCCGTTTGGGTTTTACCTAACACTTCATATTGATGCCGGTAAAACGGACCAACCCAATATGTGTTTTCATTCAACTTTTACCTAACTAGTACCTTATTTAAATTAGTCGTGGCTTTTAATAAAAGAGCATGTGTGTGGTACCAGTGCCCGATCGATGGCTTGTCTTTTCTTTTTCTCAGCCCACCCAATGAAATTTCTCCCACATTGTATTTTTTTATAAATTTTCAAATAGTTCAACATATCGCGTGCCATCTGTCGACCCGCATGTGGGATCATCCGGTCAGACAACGGCTTGAAATGAGAAAATCGATTGATCAATGCAATTTGTAACCAATCTGACCCAAAGTGGTGCTTTAAGAAAAAATCTTGGCAGTGGTGGTAGTATGCAACCCTAGCCCCAAATGTGTGTTTTTTTAATTTACTCTTCTTCAAGGCAACAAGGGGTAGTGCAAATCCAACAAAGAATGCTTTTGGATTTGTTTATTTATTTGCTTTGGGATGATTAGTGTCGAACTTTATGAGAAAGTGTGAATTTGGATGAATCTTCGGGTTTTTTTCAGCAAATGTTTTGTTTCATTGAGCTGAGAAATGAGGTGAAATTGTGCTTAGTGTTCATACAAGACAATGAGCGAGAAGTGTTATCTGCCGAATGTGGGAAGTGAGGAGCTAAAGAGTTGGAAAAAAATTGTTATCTGCCGAATGAAAGGAAGTGTTGATTAAGTCAGCTGCTCAGACATCCCCACTTAATCTATAGCTTGCTTTGGATTACCCCGTGATTTATGATTTCATATTAACTCTCTGCCTCAGAGATTTTGGTGGGGAAGTAGGAGGGAAATCAAGTAACTTCTGGCGTCAACGCGCTAAAGTGAGGAGCTCCTGGGGGATCAGAATTCGAATAATTTCATATTTGCTCTACGGTTCGCCTACGCCAGAATCAAATTAAGTCCCTGGATGTTGATGGTTCAGCTGTTTTCTCTCACGATTGCAAACATCCTACACGACTTCCTCAATGACGTGCTTGGAACTAGTTCGACTAACCCCTTCTCGTTCGTTGCCGATCCTCTGCTAGAGGATTCGGCAAATTCGTCTGCTCAGGCCGGCGATCACACGAGTCTGAATCTAAATGCTAGTGCGAATACAGTACGATGCTGGCCGCGGCACCTACAGGTTCTGAACCTCGGACAGATTCAAGAACATTTCGACAAACTCAGCGTCGTACTCCATGTCATCCCCGCCGGCAGCGTAGCCGTAGCTGCCGGCAAGCTGGCACCAGGGGCTCCCCGGCGTGTAGCAGCCGGCCGGCGAGGAGGGGAAGGGGGGCGGCGTCACGGGTTCTACCGGCCACTGAATCCCTTCCTCTGGTGAAGTCTCCTGCTGCTGGTGCTCCAGGGCGAAGGCAGGAGGAGGCTGCAGCTGGTGCTCCGGGCCGGCCAGGATCGCGGCGGCCTGGGCGCAGGTGTGCGCGCCGAGGTACACGACGTCGAAGAGCAGCGGGTCGGCGTGGGCGCGCTGCACCTGCTTGGTGGCCTGGCAGCCCTGCGTGTGGCGGTGCGTGCACCGGAAGTATGCCCGCGGGTACGTGGCGCCGAGGATGTCCTTCTGGCCGTACTTGCGCCAGCTGAGCCCGTCGTTGAGCGGCCCCGCGTCCGTCACCGACGCCACCCGCACCTGCGTGCGCACCTTGTTCGCCCCCGCCTTCCTGCCGCCCCTGACCTGCCCGCTCACGCCCGCCCTGCCGGTGCCGGCATTGCCCTCGCCGTCGCCGCCGCGCGGGCTGCTCCCGGCGAGGCGCATGGCCCGGTCGACGGACGCGGCAAGGGCCGCGCAGAGCTCCCTCGCGGCGCCCGGCGCGCCCTGGTCGCCGTCGACGCGCGCCTCCAGCTCCCTCGCCATGGCCAGCAGCCGGTCCAGCTCCGCCGCCAGCGTCGCCGCCGTGTCCTCCATCCCCTCCCCCCGGTTCAGCTCGGCACCTAGCTAGCTAGCTTGCGGATCAGTGGCGTCTTGTGATGAACTGAGGGTGAGCTTGGTGTGGTGGCGACAGGGTAGGAGGAGGATTTATAGTGCCGGACCGGGCAAGCGGGAACCAGTCCGCAAGTTTGACCGAAGACCGGAGAAAAGTTGCAAGACCGGAGTAGTATAAATGTACGTATAATTGAGGGGAGAATAATATTTTACGGGTAGATCTGCGGATCTGCGTGTGTGTACGTGATCCGTACGCTTTGGCCGACACTGATACCACAAGCTGCTCTGTCTCCCGACCACTTTATCATCCGTCTTAATTAATGGAGCTAACTAACTCCTCACTGGCTCAGTGACGTGGCTGCTCTCAGTGACCAGCCAGCGGCGTCACTCTTACCAGTCACGCTGAGATGGTTCGGTCGCTTCGCTTGGACCCGATGGGGTGCCAGGGACCGGAATAGTTGCATGGCCTGAAGTACACTGTGGATTTCTTGGAAGATTCGTCGTCGTCCATCATGGGTACGCGTGGAGAGAAATGTTGGAGTTGTGTTGTGTTCTTGTGGTGGAGTACCATCATGTGGTACTGTCAGACGACTCGTGGATAAAGTGCTTGCCGGGAGGAAGATGCCCGGAGGCTTCGCCGGAGCTCGGCTCGGTGCACACGGCACGACTGCGCGCGATGTAACAACTACAGTGGAGCTAGAGCTAGGCTAGGCTAGGCTAGTGCTAGCGGCCAAGGCCCGGGTGCACCTGCACGGACGTAGGGTCGGCGTACAAGAACGCGCTGTGAGAGATACAAGCCGTACACGACACACTCCCCTCCATGGCACGCAACCGACAAAGTGCAATCAGCAAGTAGAATTCGGTGCTGTGGTTTGTCTCCTGGACTCGATGTTTCAGTCAAGTTTCGCTGACTTCTGCGTACGCCTTGCAAGTTGCCAAATCGTGGTCCGGCACTTGTTTTCAGGCTTGTTAGAACTCAGTCGACTGAGATTTAACCCATTCTCAGACGACATCCCACTTTAGAACATCTGCCCTCATGGATTGTCTTATGGATTGTCGTGCGTTATCTCATGGTCGTAACATCCTTCATTGACGGTTGTAGCATTTTAGTCAGAACGGTTGCAGCATAAATTGCCGTTGCTTGCAATACCGCTGTAACATTTTTCATGCCCGTTTGCAGTATCCGGTCGTGCCGATCATACCACCACAACTGCACTGACATCACTCGACCGAGTTCTAAACACATCCATTAGTTAAACTTATACCGAATGACTTTTTTTCAAACTTAATACATTCGGTGACATGTCGGAAATTTATTTTCATAATCTGGCTTCTCCTATTCGTGTGTAATCAGTGCTCGTGTGGAGTACACGTGCAAACACCTTCTTAGCAGACGTGTTTGAGACCGGCCAACGTGCACCTGCAAGTAAATCCCCATTGAAAGGTGAAACCCATTTGGAACCGCAAAATTGTTATGTGTGTCTAAGGTTTATCTGCCTGGTGGAAGCAACCTTACCCGCGAGCCAGACGCGCGTGGGGCCGATGGAGTCCCCCTCTCGTGGTTGCGATGCCCTCTAGTACTGAATGGGGAGTCGAAGGAAGAAGAAGGAGAAGGGGACCTCTCTCACCCTCTCTTCCGTTGGCGCTAGAGTGTCATCAGGGGAACCATCATCACATCATCATCTCCATCGTGCCGCCACCATCTCCATCGCCAATTCCTCGCTCTCCAGAGTGGTTCACTCATCCACAAATCTCTGTAGTCCCCTACTTAAACATGTCGTTTGATGTTTTAAATTATTTTCCAATGATTTGTTGCACTAACGCTATGTGTGAGTAGATCCCTTTTGTCCCGTGACTTTGGTAATCATCAAATCATGCTTGAGGGTTAGTAATATATTGCAGATAACTATGCATAGGGTGACCGAAATGACAAAAATTATCGTACATGAGCATATGAGTTGATTCATATGAGATAAAGAAAACCCAGAGATCTCAATGGTATGGTTGAAATACAGTAATGAATTCGTATCCAATTTATTCTTATCTACAATCAACTCATCACTTCCTCAAGGACTTCTTTTCTTAGACCGACTGTACATGTGATCTAACTAGCAATCACCTTCTACTTTGGTCTGTCTCGACAGGGCTTTTGTAAACATTCAGCAGATTTCGTTATTCCTTGATTCCTAACGGCCCCATTGCTAGTTCAACTTTTGACCACATCCTCCTCTATCTTTCTGCATCTATGGCAACTCCAAAACATGTGGCATTTATTAGGTATAATAATCTTCTTGTTCAAATCCCCCAATGGAACTAGACAAACATTGCGCAGGCCCAATCCACACTTGGCCCTACGGGCTCTATATTTAGGAAATTGAAAACAATTAGGAATGTTGTTAATAAATGGGCTGTTGATGTGAATACTCCTGTTGTCTTGACCCGAAATTGCTATACCGTATTTTTGTTTCTTGACAAACTTGAGGTTAATTCAAAATTCCTATTGGTCGCTAAGCGCGGCGAATAGTCAACATAGAGCAAAAGGGTGTATGGCTCGGGCAAGTGCAGTTTACATCAGGTTTGTCTTCCTTCCGTTATTTATTTTGTCTTTGTTGATTGAATCATCGGCCTTTTAATTGTTTTTGTTTCGTTTTGTCCTTTTCATATTTCTGTTTATTATTATTATTATTATTATTTTCAAAGCAAGAAAAAGGAAACTTCCACGAATTTATAAAAAAATGTTTACAAATTTTAAAAATAAAAAATTTACAATTATTGTATGAATTTTAGTAATTTTAACATAGTTTTAAACAATTCTTTTTGAATTGTTATAAAATCTCAACAAATTTTTTTAAAAAAAATAATTTTAATTTTTTTATCATGAAGTTTAAAAATTATTCGATTTTTTTAAAACACAAGATTTTAAAAACATTTGCAGTTTTAGAAGGACGAAAAAAACTGAAAAACCCAAAGATCTAATAAAAAAACCAAAGGAAACCAGAGAGAAGAAAAAAAACACTAAAAACAATGTGTGTTTGCTTGACTATACGTCGCATTGAGCAACATATAGAAGTTGATGTACTTCCATATTTGTCCCTGACGAAATCAGGAGCTTTACTTTCATATTTGTCCCTGTGGATGGTGATGGTTCAGTTGTTTTCTCTCGCCGTGGCTGGAATCAGTTCGACTAACAACTTCTAGGCCGAAGCCTACCGTTCGCTTACGCAAGAATCAAATTAAGTCTCTAGACGTTGATAGTTCAATTGTTTTCCCTCACCATGGCAAACCCACTGGCTATCATCCTACACGACTTGTTCTTTTTTTTTTTTAGGAACCAGTTGGACTAACCACTCATCCGATGCCGCTCCCCTGCTCGAGAATTCTGCACTTCGTCCGCTCAGGCGGGCGATCACACGAGTCTGAATCTAAATACAGCTGCAGTGCTGCGAATACAGTACACAGTACGATGCTGGCTGCAGCAAGCACCTACAGGTTGTTAACCTCGGACAGATTCAAGTACCACTCGTCCAGTTGACTCCCGAACCCCATGTCAGCCCCGAGGCCTCCGCCGGCAGCGTAGCCGTAGCCGTCGTCAAGCTGGTAGCAGTCGCAAACGGTGCCGGCCAGCGGGGAGGGGAACGAGGGTGGCGTGACCGGCCACTGAATCCCTTCGGGCGCCACGGCCGGCGGGCTCTGCTGCTCCGGCCGTACGGCGGCCTGGGCGCAGGTGTGCGTGCCGTGGTAGACGACGTCGAAGAGCAGCGGGTCGGCGGCGGCGCGCTGCACCTGCTTGGTGGCCTGGCAGCCCTGCGAGTGCCGGTGCGTGCACCGGAAGTAGGCCCTGGGGTACGGGGCGCCGAGGATGTCCTTCTGGCCGTACTTGCGCCAGCTGAGCCCGTCGTTGAGCGGCCCCACGTCTGTCACCGACGCCACCCGCACCTGCCTCCGCACCTTCCCCGCCGCGGCCTTCCTGCCGCTCACGCTCGCCCTGCCGGTGCCATTGCCGTCGCCGTCGCCGCCGCCTCCCGGGCTGCTCCCGGCGAGGCGCATGGCCCGGTCGACGGACGCGGCCAGCTCGGCGCAGAGCTCCCTGGCGGTACCCGGCGCGCCCTGGTCGCCTTCGAGGCGCACCTCCAGCTCCCTCGCCATGGCCAGCAGCCCGTCCAGCTCCGTCGCCAGCGTCGCCGCCGTGTCCTCCATGCCCGGGCCTCGGTTCAGCTCAGCTCAGCAGCACCTGGCGTGGGCGAGCGTGCGCGCGCTTCGCGGGTTGTGGATTGTGCTGATGATGAGCTTGGTGTGGTGGCGAGAGTGGAAGTGGAGGATTTATAGGGCCGGACCGGGCAAGCGCTAAGCACAGTTCCTGACAGGGAATCGGTCCGCAGTTTTGACCGAAGACCCGAGAAAAGTTGAATGACTCATCGACGAGAGCATAATGGATACACGTCTGCTGGAGTGAGTCAGTGCGATCCGTACATTTGGACCGGTCCTAGCCAGCAAGACTACCCTCCGACCACTTATCCGATCTAAGCGGTCGTACTGCCATTAATTACGCTTTTCCTACACTTAATTAAGTGACTCCTCACTGGCAAGTGACGTGTTTGATCCCAGTGACCAACTAGCTGCGTCATTCTCACCGGTCACGGCCGATGGTTCGTTTGATCCCAGTTTTTTTTTCGGGTAAGAAGGGGTGGAAAGGTTTGTATGGCCTGAAGTTCGCTCTGAGGGATCGTGCTGTTCTATCTGACAGTGGCGGTACATGGCGTACCGTGTGGCACTTTCAGGCATTCAGACACTCGATGGGCGCTTGACGGGAGGAGGAAGATGCCCGGAAGGTGGCGCGCGGTTGCCGGGAGGCTTCGTCGGAGCTCGGCGCACACGGCCGGCACAAGTGCGCGTGGTGGGAAAAGGCCGGGCCGGGAAGTAGTACGTACGTACACACTGCCAGCGTACGAGTGGGTTTTTTTTTTAGGGCAGCGTACGAGTGAGTTACTAGTACGGTGGAGCTAGAGCTAGGCTAGGGCTAGCGGCCAAGCCCCGGGGGCACGCACGCACCAAGAGTAGAGCGGCTGCCGAACTTTCCGTGTACATACACAGCACACACCCAAGCTTTGTGTACGTGTACGATGGAGCCTGGATTTCGTCCCACGCATGTACTGAACAAGAATATCGCGGTGAGAGGGACACAAGCCGTACTGTGCACAAGCCGTACTGACGACAATGTGTTACTGTCAGCAAGTGTAGGAGATGCCGTGTGTTTTGTTTCGTGGATTCTCTCGCTGGGTGCTTCGGTGAAGTTTCGCTGCTTTTGCGTTGCAATTTGGCCCGATGGATGGCCTTTTTGGAACCGAAAGAAAAAGGCGTGTGTACATGATCGGGCCTAGGGTCGTCAAGGTCACGTCGATCTGCTTTTGCACGGGGGCTCGTGGAATCGGAATCATCACCGTCCCAGTTTTTCTACGGAATGGGGGCCTGGGGGAAGATGATTGATTGGCCCGCCGCCGGGTTCGTCAGGAGCTTTGGCGGCAGGACGGCCGGAAAGCAACCGCAACGGCCGGTGCGCACGTAGGTCGCCGCGCGTGCGCGTCCCACGCGGCTGGTTGCGGCATCCGACCGCGCCGGCACAACGGCATATGCTGGCTGCAGAGCCGGGGCGTGACAGCAAAGTAAGACCAGAGTAACAGCACGGGTCAAATTCTTTTCTTTTTTTTAAAGAAACTCACGCCAAGCTTTATTGATTAATGGAGATGTTTATAGATGGGACTGTCTATTTGACATTCGACTGTTTTTCAATTTGACAACATTCAAATTTCGTAGCAAATGAACAGATGACACCTGTATGTCCCAAAAACCTCCCACCGGCTACTTTATTTTCTGTATTTCGGCAATAACGGGTCGGGAAAAACACTAACCTACTTTCCAGCAAACCAGCCCCACCAAACCCTCGCTGGATCAATTACACAGTAATGATATAGTGAATTACACTTAAGCAATGAGAAGAATTACACAGTAACTCTAGATATAATTACATAAACTACAGGTTACACAGTAATTCTACAATGAGTTACACTGAAACTATAGGATGAATTTTCACAGTAATTCTGTATTGAATTACACCGAAACAAGAAGAAGAATCACACAGTGATCCTATATTAAATTACACTGAGAACTATGGGCAAATTACATTGTGAATACCTGATTCCAACATGCTAAAACCAACGGCAGGAACAACACATCCAGTTGCTGAAGGAAAATAACCTACAAAAACAAAAGAAAATACACAAGAAGATAAACAATCAAATCGAAAAGGAAAAGCAGAGGACAAATGATAGACGCAAATAAATTAAAACCAAAAATACCATGAGATGAATCTGCTCTTGCTGAGAACATATATATCCTTTGAAGTACCAGCTTCAGCATTAGCTTCATCGAAGATAGAGAAGGAAGGACCTGGGTCTTGATTTGACACACTCTATTTTCACAGTAATAGAGTTGGGCAAAACCCTGACCCAGTTTCCAGCAAACCAGCCCCACCAAACCCTCGCTGGATCAATTACACAGTAATTATATAGTGAATTACACTGAAGCAATAAAAAGAATTACACAGTAACTCTAAATATAATTACATAAACTACAGGTTACACAGTAATTCTACAATAAGTTACACTGAAACTACAGGATGAATTTTCACAGTAATTCTGTATTGAATTACACTGAAATAAGAAGAACAATCACACAGTGATCCTATATTAAATTACATTGAGAACTATGGGCAAATTAAATTGTGAATACCTGATTCCAACATGCTAGAACCAACGGCAGGAACAACACATCCAGTTGCTGAAGGAAAATAACCTACAAAAACAAAAGAAAATACACAAGAAGATAAACAATCAAATCGAAAAGGAAAAGCAGAGGACAAATGATAGACACAAATAAATTAAAACCAAAAATACCATGAGATGAATTTGCTCTTGCTGAGAACATACATATCTTTTGAAGTACCAGCTTCAGCATTAGCTTCATCGAAGATAGAGAAGGAAGGAACTGTGTCTTGATTTGACACACTCTATTTTCACAGTAATAGAGTCGGGAAAAACCCTGACCCAGTTTCCAGCAAACCAGCCCCACCAAACCCTCGCTGGATCAATTACACAGTAATTATATAGTGAATTACACTGAAGCAATGAGAAGAATTACACAGTAACTCTAGATATAATTACATAAACTACAGGTTACACAGTAATTCTACAATAAGTTACACTGAAACTACAGGATGAATTTTCACAGTAATTCTGTATTGAATTACACTGAAACAAGAAAAACAATCACACAGTGATCCTATATTAAATTACATTGAGAACTATGGGCAAATTACATTGTGAATACCTGATTCCAACATGCTAGAACCAACGGCAGGAACAACACATCCAGTTGCTGAAGGAAAATAACCTACAAAAACAAAAGAAAATACACAAGAAGATAAACAATCAAATCGAAAAGAAAAAGCAGAGGACAAATGATAGACACAAATAAATTAAAACCAAAAATACCATGAGATGAATTTGCTCTTGCTGAGAACATACATATCTTTTGAAGTACCAGCTTCAGCATTAGCTTCATCGAAGATAGAGAAGGAAGGAACTGTGTCTTGATTTGACACACTCTATTTTCACAGTAATAGAGTCGGGAAAAACCCTGACCCAGTTTCCAGCAAACCAGCCCCACCAAACCCTCGCTGGATCAATTACACAGTAATTATATAGTGAATTACACTGAAGCAATAAAAAGAATTACACAGTAACTCTAAATATAATTACATAAACTACAGGTTACACAGTAATTCTACAATAAGTTACACTGAAACTACAGGATGAATTTTCACAGTAATTCTGTATTGAATTACACTGAAATAAGAAGAACAATCACACAGTGATCCTATATTAAATTACATTGAGAACTATGGGCAAATTAAATTGTGAATACCTGATTCCAACATGCTAGAACCAACGGCAGGAACAACACATCCAGTTGCTGAAGGAAAATAACCTACAAAAACAAAAGAAAATACACAAGAAGATAAACAATCAAATCGAAAAGGAAAAGCAGAGGACAAATGATAGACACAAATAAATTAAAACCAAAAATACCATGAGATGAATTTGCTCTTGCTGAGAACATACATATCTTTTGAAGTACCAGCTTCAGCATTAGCTTCATCGAAGATAGAGAAGGAAGGAACTGTGTCTTGATTTGACACACTCTATTTTCACAGTAATAGAGTCGGGAAAAACCCTGACCCAGTTTCCAGCAAACCAGCCCCACCAAACCCTCGCTGGATCAATTACACAGTAATTATATAGTGAATTACACTGAAGCAATGAGAAGAATTACACAGTAACTCTAGATATAATTACATAAACTACAGGTTACACAGTAATTCTACAATAAGTTACACTGAAACTACAGGATGAATTTTCACAGTAATTCTGTATTGAATTACACTGAAACAAGAAAAACAATCACACAGTGATCCTATATTAAATTACATTGAGAACTATGGGCAAATTACATTGTGAATACCTGATTCCAACATGCTAGAACCAACGGCAGGAACAACACATCCAGTTGCTGAAGGAAAATAACCTACAAAAACAAAAGAAAATACACAAGAAGATAAACAATCAAATCGAAAAGAAAAAGCAGAGGACAAATGATAGACACAAATAAATTAAAACCAAAAATACCATGAGATGAATTTGCTCTTGCTGAGAACATACATATCTTTTGAAGTACCAGCTTCAGCATTAGCTTCATCGAAGATAGAGAAGGAAGGAACTGTGTCTTGATTTGACACACTCTATTTTCACAGTAATAGAGTCGGGAAAAACCCTGACCCAGTTTCCAGCAAACCAGCCCCACCAAACCCTCGCTGGATCAATTACACAGTAATTATATAGTGAATTACACTGAAGCAATGAGAAGAATTACACAGTAACTCTAGATATAATTACATAAACTACAGGTTACACAGTAATTCTACAATGAGTTACACTGAAACTACAGGATGAATTTTCACAGTAATTCTGTATTGAATTACACTGAAAGAAGAAGAAGAATTACACAGTGATCCTATATTAAATTACACTGAGAACTATGGGCAAATTACATTGTGAATACCTGATTCCAACATGCTAGAACCAACGGCAGGAACAACACATCCAGTTGCTGAAGGAAAATAACCTACAAAAACAAAAGAAAATACACAAGAAGATAAACAATCAAATCGAAAAGGAAAAGCAGAGGACAAATGATAGACGCAAATAAATTAAAACCAAAAATACCATGAGATGAATCTGCTCTTGCTGAGAACATATATATCCTTTGAAGTACCAGCTTCAGCATTAGCTTCATCGAAGATAGAGAAGGAAGGAACTGGGTCTTGATTTGACACACTCTATTTTCACAGTAATAGAGTCGGGCAAAACCCTGACCCGGTTTCCAGCAAACCAGCCCCACCAAACCCTCGCTGGATCAATTACACAGTAATTATGTAGTGAATTACACTGAAGCAATGAGAAGAATTACACAGTAACATTAGACATAATTACATAAACTACAGGTTACACAGTAATTCTACAATGAGTTGCACTGAAACTACAGGATGAATTTTCACAGTAATTCTGTATTGAATTACACTGAAACAAGAAGAAGAATTACACAGTGATCATATATTAAATTACACTGAGAACTATGGGCAAATTACATTGTGAATACCTGATTCCAACATGCTAGAACCAACGGCAGGAACAACACATCCAGTTGCTGAAGGAAAATAACCTACAAAAACAAAAGAAAATACACAAGAAGATAAACAATCAAATCGAAAAGGAAAAGCAGAGGACAAATGATAGACACAAATAAATTAAAACCAAAAATACCATGAGATGAATCTGCTCTTGCTGAGAACATATATATCCTTTGAAGTACCAGCTTCAGCATTAGCTTAATCGAAGATAGAGAAGGAAGGAACTGGGTCTTGATTTGACACACTCTATTTTCACAGTAATAGAGCCGGGCAAAACCCTGACCCAGTTTCCAGCAAACCAGCCCCACCAAACCCTCGCTGGATCAATTACACAGTAATTATATAGTGAATTACACTGAAGCAATGAGAAGAATTACACAGTAACTCTAGATATAATTACATACACTACATGTTACACAGTAATTCTACAATGAGTTGCACTGAAACTACAGGATGAATTTTCACAGTAATTCTGTATTGAATTACACTGAAACAAGAAGAAGAATTACACAGTGATCCTATATTAAATTACTCTGAGAACTATGGGCAAATTACATTGTGAATAGCTGATTCCAACATGCTAGAACCAACGGCAGGAACAACACATCCAGTTGCTGAAGGAAAATAACCTACAAAAACAAAAGAAAATACACAAGAAGATAAACAATCAAATCGAAAAGGAAAAGCAGAGGACAAATGATAGACGCAAATAAATTAAAACCAAAAACACCATGAGATGAATCTGCTCTTGCTGAGAACATATATATACTTTGAAGTACCAGCTTCAGCATTAGCTTCATCGAAGATAGAGAAGAAGGACCTGGGTCTTGATTTGACACACTCTATTTTCACAGTAATAGAGTCGGGCAAAACCCTGACCCAGTTTCCAGCAAACCAGCCCCACCAAACCCTCGCTGGATCAATTACACAATAATTATATAGTGAATTACACTGAAGCAATGAGAAGAATTACACAGTAACTCTAGATATAATTACATAAACTACAGGTTACACAGTAATTCTACAATGAGTTACACTGAAACTACAGGATGAATTTTCACAGTAATTCTGTATTGAATTACACTGAAAGAACAAGAAGAATCACACAGTGATCCTATATTAAATTACACTGAGAACTATGGGCAAATTACATTGTGAATACCTGATTCCAACATGCTAGAACCAACGGCAGGAACAACACATCCAGTTGCTGAAGGAAAATAACCTACAAAAACAAAAGAAAATACACAAGAAGATAAACAATCAAATCGAAAAGGAAAAGCAGAGGACAAATGATAGACGCAAATAAATTAAAACCAAAAATACCATGAGATGAATCTGCTCTTGCTGAGAACATATATATCCTTTGAAGTACCAGCTTCAGCATTAGCTTCATCAAAGATAGAGAAGGAAGGACCTGGGTCTTGATTTGACACACTCTATTTTCACAGTAATAGAGTCGGGCAAAACCCTGACCCAGTTTCCAGCAAACCAACCCCACCAAACCCTCGCTGGATCAATTACACAGTAATTATATAGTGAATTACACTGAAGCAATTCAAAGAATTACACAGTAACTCTAAATATAATTACATAAACTACAGGTTACACAGTAATTCTACAATAAGTTACACTGAAACTACAGGATGAATTTTCACAGTAATTCTGTATTGAACTACACTGAAATAAGAAGAACAATCACACAGTGATCCTATATTAAATTACATTGAGAACTATGGGCAAATTAAATTGTGAATACCTGATTCCAACATGCTAGAACCAACGGCAGGAACAACACATCCAGTTGCTGAAGGAAAATAACCTACAAAAACAAAAGAAAATACACAAGAAGATAAACAATCAAATCGAAAAGGAAAAGCAGAGGACAAATGATAGACACAAATAAATTAAAACCAAAAATACCATGAGATGAATTTGCTCTTGCTGAGAACATACATATCTTTTGAAGTACCAGCTTCAGCATTAGCTTCATCGAAGATAGAGAAGGAAGGAACTGTGTCTTGATTTGACACACTCTATTTTCACAGTAATAGAGTCGGGAAAAACCCTGACCCAGTTTCCAGCAAACGAGCCCCACCAAACCCTCGCTGGATCAATTACACAGTAATTATATAGTGAATTACACTGAAGCAATGAGAAGAATTACACAGTAACTCTAGATATAATTACATAAACTACAGGTTACACAGTAATTCTACAATGAGTTACACTGAAACTACAGGATGAATTTTCACAGTAATTCTGTAATGAATTACACTGAAACAAGAAGAACGATCACACAATGATCCTATATTAAATTACATTGAGAACTATGGGCAAATTACATTGTGAATACCTGATTCCAACATGCTAGAACCAACGGCAGGAACAACACATCCAGTTGCTGAAGGAAAATAACCTACAAAAACAAAAGAAAATACACAAGAAGATAAACAATCAAATCGAAAAGGAAAAGCAGAGGACAAATGATAGACACAAATAAATTAAAACCAAAAATACCATGATATGAATTTGCTCTTGCTGAGAACATACATATCTTTTGAAGTACCAGCTTCAGCATTAGCTTCATCGAAGATAGAGAAGGAAGGAACTGTGTCTTGATTTGACACACTCTATTTTCACAGTAATAGAGTCGGGAAAAACCCTGACCCAGTTTCCAGCAAACCAGCCCCACCAAACCCTCGCTGGATCAATTACACAGTAATTATATAGTGAATTACACTGAAGCAATGAGAAGAATTACACAGTAACTCTAGATATAATTACAAAAACTACAGGTTACACAGTAATTCTACAATGAGTTACACTGAAACTACAGGATGAATTTTCACAGTAATTCTGTATTGAATTACACTGAAAGAAGAAGAAGAATTACACAGTGATCCTATATTAAATTACACTGAGAACTATGGGCAAATTACATTGTGAATACCTGATTCCAACATGCTAGAACCAACGGCAGGAACAACACATCCAGTTGCTGAAGGAAAATAACCTACAAAAACAAAAGAAAATACACAAGAAGATAAACAATCAAATCGAAAAGGAAAAGCAGAGGACAAATGATAGACGCAAATAAATTAAAACCAAAAATACCATGAGATGAATCTGCTCTTGCTGAGAACATATATATCCTTTGAAGTACCAGCTTCAGCATTAGCTTCATCGAAGATAGAGAAGGAAGGAACTGGGTCTTGATTTGACACACTCTACTTTCACAGTAATAGAGTCGGGCAAAACCCTTACCCGGTTTCCAGCAAACCAGCCCCACCAAACCCTCGCTGGATCAATTACACAGTAATTATATAGTGAATTACACTGAAGCAATGAGAAGAATTACACAGTAACATTAGATATAATTACATAAACTACAGGTTACACAGTAATTCTACAATGAGTTGCACTGAAACTACAGGATGAATTTTCACAGTAATTCTGTATTGAATTACACTGAAACAAGAAGAAGAATTACACAGTGATCATATATGAAATTACACTGAGAACTATGGGCAAATTACATTGTGAATACCTGATTCCAACATGCTAGAACCAACGGCAGGAACAACACATCCAGTTGCTGAAGGAAAATAACCTACAAAAACAAAAGAAAATACACAAGAAGATAAACAATCAAATCGAAAAGGAAAAGCAGAGGACAAATGATAGACACAAATAAATTAAAACCAAAAATACCATGAGATGAATCTGCTCTTGCTGAGAACATATATATCCTTTGAAGTACCAGCTTCAGCATTAGCTTAATCGAAGATAGAGAAGGAAGGAACTGGGTCTTGATTTGACACACTCTATTTTCACAGTAATAGAGCCGGGCAAAACCCTGACCCAGTTTCCAGCAAACCAGCCCCACCAAACCCTCGCTGGATCAATTACACAGTAATTATATAGTGAATTACACTGAAGCAATGAGAAGAATTACACAGCAACTCTAGATATAATTACATACACTACATGTTACACAGTAATTCTACAATGAGTTGCACTGAAACTACAGGATGAATTTTCACAGTAATTCTGTATTGAATTACACTTAAACAAGAAGAAGAATTACACAGTGATCCTATATTAAATTACACTGAGAACTATGGGCAAATTACATTGTGAATAGCTGATTCCAACATGCTAGAACCAACGGCAGGAACAACACATCCAGTTGCTGAAGGAAAATAACCTACAAAAACAAAAGAAAATACACAAGAAGATAAACAATCAAATCGAAAAGGAAAAGCAGAGGACAAATGATAGACGCAAATAAATTAAAACCAAAAACACCATGAGATGAATCTGCTCTTGCTGAGAACATATATATCCTTTGAAGTACCAGCTTCAGCATTAGCTTCATCGAAGATAGAGAAGAAGGACCTGGGTCTTGATTTGACACACTCTATTTTCACAGTAATAGAGTCGGGCAAAACCCTGACCCAGTTTCCAGCAAACCAGCCCCACCAAACCCTCGCTGGATCAATTACACAATAATTATATAGTGAATTACACTGAAGCAATGAGAAGAATTACACAGTAACTCTAGATATAATTACATAAACTACAGGTTACACAGTAATTCTACAATGAGTTACACTGAAACTACAGGATGAATTTTCACAGTAATTCTGTATTGAATTACACTGAAAGAACAAGAAGAATCACACAGTGATCCTATATTAAATTACACTGAGAACTATGGGCAAATTACATTGTGAATACCTGATTCCAACATGCTAGAACCAACGGCAGGAACAACACATCCAGTTGCTGAAGGAAAATAACCTACAAAAACAAAAGAAAATACACAAGAAGATAAACAATCAAATCGAAAAGGAAAAGCAGAGGACAAATGATAGACGCAAATAAATTAAAACCAAAAATACCATGAGATGAATCTGCTCTTGCTGAGAACATATATATCCTTTGAAGTACCAGCTTCAGCATTAGCTTCATCAAAGATAGAGAAGGAAGGACCTGGGTCTTGATTTGACACACTCTATTTTCACAGTAATAGTGTCGGGCAAAACCCTGACCCAGTTTCCAGCAAACCAACCCCACCAAACCCTCGCTGGATCAATTACACAGTAATTATATAGTGAATTACACTGAAGCAATTCAAAGAATTACACAGTAACTCTAAATATAATTACATAAACTACAGGTTACACAGTAATTCTACAATAAGTTACACTGAAACTACAGGATGAATTTTCACAGTAATTCTGTATTGAATTACACTGAAATAAGAAGAACAATCACACAGTGATCCTATATTAAATTACATTGAGAACTATGGGCAAATTAAATTGTGAATACCTGATTCCAACATGCTAGAACCAACGGCAGGAACAACACATCCAGTTGCTGAAGGAAAATAACCTACAAAACAAAAGAAAATACACAAGAAGATAAACAATCAAATCGAAAAGGAAAAGCAGAGGACAAATGATAGACACAAATAAATTAAAACCAAAAATACCATGAGATGAATTTGCTCTTGCTGAGAACATACATATCTTTTGAAGTACCAGCTTCAGCATTAGCTTCATCGAAGATAGAGAAGGAAGGAACTGTGTCTTGATTTGACACACTCTATTTTCACAGTAATAGAGTCGGGAAAAACCCTGACCCAGTTTCCAGCAAACGAGCCCCACCAAACCCTCGCTGGATCAATTACACAGTAATTATATAGTGAATTACACTGAAGCAATGAGAAGAATTACACAGTAACTCTAGATATAATTACATAAACTACAGGTTACACAGTAATTCTACAATGAGTTACACTGAAACTACAGGATGAATTTTCACAGTAATTCTGTATTGAATTACACTGAAACAAGAAGAACAATCACACAATGATCCTATATTAAATTACATTGAGAACTATGGGCAAATTACATTGTGAATACCTGATTCCAACATGCTAGAACCAACGGCAGGAACAACACATCCAGTTGCTGAAGGAAAATAACCTACAAAAACAAAAGAAAATACACAAGAAGATAAACAATCAAATCGAAAAGGAAAAGCAGAGGACAAATGATAGACACAAATAAATTAAAACCAAAAATACCATGAGATGAATTTGCTCTTGCTGAGAACATACATATCTTTTGAAGTACCAGCTTCAGCATTAGCTTCATCGAAGATAGAGAAGGAAGGAACTGTGTCTTGATTTGACACACTCTATTTTCACAGTAATAGAGTCGGGAAAAACCCTGACCCAGTTTCCAGCAAACCAGCCCCACCAAACCCTCGCTGGATCAATTACACAGTAATTATATAGTGAATTACACTGAAGCAATGAGAAGAATTACACAGTAACTCTAGATATAATTACAAAAACTACAGGTTACACAGTAATTCTACAATGAGTTACACTGAAACTACAGGATGAATTTTCACAGTAATTCTGTATTGAATTACACTGAAAGAAGAAGAAGAATTACACAGTGATCCTATATTAAATTACACTGAGAACTATGGGCAAATTACATTGTGAATACCTGATTCCAACATGCTAGAACCAACAGCAGGAACAACACATCCAGTTGCTGAAGGAAAATAACCTACAAAAACAAAAGAAAATACACAAGAAGATAAACAATCAAATCGAAAAGGAAAAGCAGAGGACAAATGATAGACGCAAATAAATTAAAACCAAAAATACCATGAGATGAATCTGCTCTTGCTGAGAACATATATATCCTTTGAAGTACCAGCTTCAGCATTAGCTTCATCGAAGATAGAGAAGGAAGGAACTGGGTCTTGATTTGACACACTCTACTTTCACAGTAATAGAGTCGAGCAAAACCCTGACCCGGTTTCCAGCAAACCAGCCCCACCAAACCCTCGCTGGATCAATTACACAGTAATTATATAGTGAATTACACTGAAGCAATGAGAAGAATTACACAGTAACTGTAGATATAATTACATAAACTACAGGTTACACAGTAATTCTACAATGAGTTACACTGAAACTAGAGGATGAATTTTCACAGTAATTCTGTATTGAATTACACTGAAACAAGAAGAAGAATTACACAGTGATCATATATGAAATTACACTGAGAACTATGGGCAAATTACATTGTGAATACCTGATTCCAACATGCTAGAACCAACGGCAGGAACAACACATCCAGTTGCTGAAGGAAAATAACCTACAAAAACAAAAGAAAATACACAAGAAGATAAACAATCAAATCGAAAAGGAAAAGCAGAGGACAAATGATAGACACAAATAAATTAAAACCAAAAATACCATGAGATGAATCTGCTCTTGCTAAGAACATATATATCCTTTGAAGTACCAGCTTCAGCATTAGCTTAATCGAAGATAGAGCAGGAAGGAACTGGGTCTTGATTTGACACACTCTATTTTCACAGTAATAGAGCCGGGCAAAACCCTGACCCAGTTTCCAGCAAACCAGCCCCACCAAACCCTCGCTGGATCAATTACACAGTAATTATATAGTGAATTACACTGAAGCAATGAGAAGAATTACACAGCAACTCTAGATATAATTACATACACTACATGTTACACAGTAATTCTACAATGAGTTGCACTGAAACTACAGGATGAATTTTCACAGTAATTCTGTATTGAATTACACTTAAACAAGAAGAAGAATTACACAGTGATCCTATATTAAATTACACTGAGAACTATGGGCAAATTACATTGTGAATAGCTGATTCCAACATGCTAGAACCAACGGCAGGAACAACACATCCAGTTGCTGAAGGAAAATAACCTACAAAAACAAAAGAAAATACACAAGAAGATAAACAATCAAATCGAAAAGGAAAAGCAGAGGACAAATGATAGACGCAAATAAATTAAAACCAAAAACACCATGAGATGAATCTGCTCTTGCTGAGAACATATATATCCTTTGAAGTACCAGCTTCAGCATTAGCTTCATCGAAGATAGAGAAGAAGGACCTGGGTCTTGATTTGACACACTCTATTTTCACAGTAATAGAGTCGGGCAAAACCCTGACCCAGTTTCCAGCAAACCAGCCCCACCAAACCCTCGCTGGATCAATTACACAATAATTATATAGTGAATTACACTGAAGCAATGAGAAGAATTACACAGTAACTCTAGATATAATTACATAAACTACAGGTTACACAGTAATTCTACAATGAGTTACACTGAAACTACAGGATGAATTTTCACAGTAATTCTGTATTGAATTACACTGAAAGAACAAGAAGAATCACACAGTGATCCTATATTAAATTACACTGAGAACTATGGGCAAATTACATTGTGAATACCTGATTCCAACATGCTAGAACCAACGGCAGGAACAACACATCCAGTTGCTGAAGGAAAATAACCTACAAAAACAAAAGAAAATACACAAGAAGATAAACAATCAAATCGAAAAGGAAAAGCAGAGGACAAATGATAGACGCAAATAAATTAAAACCAAAAATACCATGAGATGAATCTGCTCTTGCTGAGAACATATATATCCTTTGAAGTACCAGCTTCAGCATTAGCTTCATCAAAGATAGAGAAGGAAGGACCTGGGTCTTGATTTGACACACTCTATTTTCACAGTAATAGAGTCGGGCAAAACCCTGACCCAGTTTCCAGCAAACCAACCCCACCAAACCCTCGCTGGATCAATTACACAGTAATTATATAGTGAATTACACTGAAGCAATTCAAAGAATTACACAGTAACTCTAAATATAATTACATAAACTACAGGTTACACAGTAATTCTACAATAAGTTACACTGAAACTACAGGATGAATTTTCACAGTAATTCTGTATTGAATTACACTGAAATAAGAAGAACAATCACACAGTGATCCTATATTAAATTACATTGAGAACTATGGGCAAATTAAATTGTGAATACCTGATTCCAACATGCTAGAACCAACGGCAGGAACAACACATCCAGTTGCTGAAGGAAAATAACCTACAAAACAAAAGAAAATACACAAGAAGATAAACAATCAAATCGAAAAGGAAAAGCAGAGGACAAATGATAGACACAAATAAATTAAAACCAAAAATACCATGAGATGAATTTGCTCTTGCTGAGAACATACATATCTTTTGAAGTACCAGCTTCAGCATTAGCTTCATCGAAGATAGAGAAGGAAGGAACTGTGTCTTGATTTGACACACTCTATTTTCACAGTAATAGAGTCGGGAAAAACCCTGACCCAGTTTCCAGCAAACGAGCCCCACCAAACCCTCGCTGGATCAATTACACAGTAATTATATAGTGAATTACACTGAAGCAATGAGAAGAATTACATAGTAACTCTAGATATAATTACATAAACTACAGGTTACACAGTAATTCTACAATGAGTTACACTGAAACTACAGGATGAATTTTCACAGTAATTCTGTATTGAATTACACTGAAACAAGAAGAACAATCACACAATGATCCTATATTAAATTACATTGAGAACTATGGGCAAATTACATTGTGAATACCTGATTCCAACATGCTAGAACCAACGGCAGGAACAACACATCCAGTTGCTGAAGGAAAATAACCTACAAAAACAAAAGAAAATACACAAGAAGATAAACAATCAAATCGAAAAGGAAAAGCAGAGGACAAATGATAGACACAAATAAATTAAAACCAAAAATACCATGAGATGAATTTGCTCTTGCTGAGAACATACATATCTTTTGAAGTACCAGCTTCAGCATTAGCTTCATCGAAGATAGAGAAGGAAGGAACTGTGTCTTGATTTGACACACTCTATTTTCACAGTAATAGAGTCGGGAAAAACCCTGACCCAGTTTCCAGCAAACCAGCCCCACCAAACCCTCGCTGGATCAATTACACAGTAATTATATAGTGAATTACACTGAAGCAATGAGAAGAATTACACAGTAACTCTAGATATAATTACAAAAACTACAGGTTACACAGTAATTCTACAATGAGTTACACTGAAACTACAGGATGAATTTTCACAGTAATTCTGTATTGAATTACACTGAAAGAAGAAGAAGAATTACATAGTGATCCTATATTAAATTACACTGAGAACTATGGGCAAATTACATTGTGAATACCTGATTCCAACATGCTAGAACCAACGGCAGGAACAACACATCCAGTTGCTGAAGGAAAATAACCTACAAAAACAAAAGAAAATACACAAGAAGATAAACAATCAAATCGAAAAGGAAAAGCAGAGGACAAATGATAGACGCAAATAAATTAAAACCAAAAATACCATGAGATGAATCTGCTCTTGCTGAGAACATATATATCCTTTGAAGTACCAGCTTCAGCATTAGCTTCATCGAAGATAGAGAAGGAAGGAACTGGGTCTTGATTTGACACACTCTACTTTCACAGTAATAGAGTCGGGCAAAACCCTGACCCGGTTTCCAGCAAACCAGCCCCACCAAACCCTCGCTGGATCAATTACACAGTAATTATATAGTGAATTACACTGAAGCAATGAGAAGAATTACACAGTAACATTAGATATAATTACATAAACTACAGGTTACACAGTAATTCTACAATGAGTTGCACTGAAACTACAGGATGAATTTTCACAGTAATTCTGTATTGAATTACACTGAAACAAGAAGAAGATTTACACAGTGATCATATATTAAATTACACTGAGAACTATGGGCAAATTACATTGTGAATACCTGATTCCAACATGCTAGAACCAACGGCAGGAACAACACATCCAGTTGCTGAAGGAAAATAACCTACAAAAACAAAAGAAAATACACAAGAAGATAAACAATCAAATCGAAAAGGAAAAGCAGAGGACAAATGATAGACACAAATAAATTAAAACCAAAAATACCATGAGATGAATCTGCTCTTGCTGAGAACATATATATCCTTTGAAGTACCAGCTTCAGCATTAGCTTAATCGAAGATAGAGAAGGAAGGAACTGGGTCTTGATTTGACACACTCTATTTTCACAGTAATAGAGTCGGGCAAAACCCTGACCCAGTTTCCAGCAAACCAGCCCCACCAAACCCTCGCTGGATCAATTACACAGTAATTATATAGTGAATTACACTGAAGCAATGAGAATAATTACACAGTAACTCTAGATATAATTACATAAACTACAGGTTACACAGTAATTCTACAATGAGTTACACTGAAACTACAGGATGAATTTTCACAGTAATTCTGTATTGAATTACACTGAAACAAGAAGAAGAATTACACAATGATCCTATATTAAATTACACTGAGAACTATGGGCAAATTACATTGTGAATAGCTGATTCCAACATGCTAGAACCAACGGCAGGAACAACACATAAAGTTGCTGAAGGAAAATAACCTACAAAAACAAATGAAAATACACAAGAAGATAAACAATCAAATCGAAAAGGAAAAGCAGAGGACAAATGATAGACGCAAATAAATTAAAACCAAAAATACCATGAGATGAATCTGCTCTTGCTGAGAACATATATATCCTTTGAAGTACCAGCTTCAGCATTAGCTTCATCGAAGATAGAGAAGAAGGACCTGGGTCTTGATTTGACACACTCTATTTTCACAGTAATAGAGTCGGGCAAAACCCTGACCCAGTTTCCAGCAAACCAGCCCCACCAAACCCTCGCTGGATCAATTACACAATAATTATATAGTGTATTACACTGAAGCAATGAGAAGAATTACACAGTAACTCTAGATATAATTACATAAACTACAGGTTACACAGTAATTCTACAATGAGTTACACTGAAACTACAGGATGAATTTTCACAGTAATTCTGTATTGAATTACACTGAAAGAACAAGAAGAATCACACAGTGATCCTATATTAAATTACACTGAAAACTATGGGCAAATTACATTGTGAATACCTGATTCCAACATGCTAGAACCAACGGCAGGAACAACACATCCAGTTGCTGAAGGAAAATAACCTACAAAAACGAAAGAAAATACACAAGAAGATAAACAATCAAATCGAAAAGGAAAAGCAGAGGACAAATGATAGACGCAAATAAATTAAAACCAAAAATACCATGAGATGAATCTGCTCTTGCCGAGAACATATATATCCTTTGAAGTACCAGCTTCAGCATTAGCTTCATCGAAGATAGAGAAGGAAGGAACTGGGTCTTGATTTGACACACTCTATTTTCACAGTAATAGAGTCGGGCAAAACCCTGACCCAGTTTCCAGCAAACCAGCCCCACCAAACCCTCGTTGGATCAATTACACAGTAATTATATAGTGAATTACACTTAAGCAATGAGAAGAATTACACAGTAACTGTAGATATAATTACATAAACTACAGGTTACACAGTAATTCTACAATGAGTTACACTGAAACTACAGGATGAATTTTCACAGTAATTCTGTATTGAATTACACTGAAACAAGAAGAAGAATTACACAATGGTCCTATATTAAATTACACTGAGAACTATGGGCAAATTACATTGTGAATACCTGATTCCAACATGCTAGAACCAACGGCAGGAACAACACATCCAGTTGCTGAAGGAAAATAACCTACAAAAACAAAAGAAAATACACAAGAAGATAAACAATCAAATCGAAAAGGAAAAGCAGAGGACAAATGATAGACGCAAATAAATTAAAACCAAAAATACCATGAGATGAATCTGCTCTTGCTGAGAACATATATATCCTTTGAAGTACCAGCTTCAGCATTAGCTTCATCGAAGATAGAGAAGGAAGGAACTGGGTCTTGATTTGACACACTCTATTTTCAAAGTAATAGAGACGGGCAAAACCCTGACCCGGTTTCCAGCAAACCAGCCCCACCAAACCCTCGCTGGATCAATTACACAGTAATTATATAGTGAATTACACTGAAGCAATGAGAAGAATTACACAGTAACATTAGATATAATTACATAAACTACAGGTTACACAGTAATTCTACAATGAGTTGCACTGAAACTACAGGATGAATTTTCACAGTAATTCTGTATTGAATTACACTGAAACAAGAAGAAGAATTACACAGTGATCATATATTAAATTACACTGAGAACTATGGGCAAATTACATTGTGAATACCTGATTCCAACATGCTAGAACCAACGGCAGGAACAACACATCCAGTTGCTGAAGGAAAATAACCTACAAAACCAAAAGAAAATACACAAGAAGATAAACAATCAAATCGAAAAGGAAAAGCAGAGGACAAATGATAGACACAAATAAATTAAAACCAAAAATACCATGAGATGAATCTGCTCTTGCTGAGAACATATATATCCTTTGAAGTACCAGCTTCAGCATTAGCTTAATCGAAGATAGAGAAGGAAGGAACTGGGTCTTGATTTGACACACTCTATTTCCACAGTAATAGAGTCGGGCAAAACCCTGACCCAGTTTCCAGCAAACCAGCCCCACCAAACCCTCGCTGGATCAATTACACAGTAATTATATAGTGAATTACACTGCAGCAATGAGAATAATTACACAGTAACTCTAGATATAATTACATAAACTACAGGTTACACAGTAATTTTACAATGAGTTACACTAAAACTACAGGATGAATTTTCACAGTAATTCTGTATTGAATTACACTGAAACAAGAAGAAGAATTACACAATGATCCTATATTAAATTACACTGAGAACTATGGGCAAATTACATTGTGAATAGCTGATTCCAACATGCTAGAACCAACGGCAGGAACAACACATCCAGTTGCTGAAGGAAAATAACCTACAAAAACAAAAGAAAATACACAAGAAGATAAACAATCAAATAGAAAAGGAAAAGCAGAGGACAAATGATAGACGCAAATAAATTAAAACCAAAAATACCATGAGATGAATCTGCTCTTGCTGAGAACATATATATCCTTTGAAGTACCAGCTTCAGCATTAGCTTCATCGAAGATAGAGAAGAAGGACCTGGGTCTTGATTTGACACACTCTATTTTCACAGTAATAGAGTCGGGCAAAACCCTGACCCAGTTTCCAGCAAACCAGCCCCACCAAACCCTCGCTGGATCAATTACACAATAATTATATAGTGTATTACACTGAAGCAATGAGAAGAATTACACAGTAACTCTAGATATAATTACATAAACTACAGGTTACACAGTAATTCTACAATGAGTTACACTGAAACTACAGGATGAATTTTCACAGTAATTCTGTATTGAATTACACTGAAAGAACAAGAAGAATCACACAGTGATCCTATATTAAATTACACTGAAAACTATGGGCAAATTACATTGTGAATACCTGATTCCAACATGCTAGAACCAACGGCAGGAACAACACATCCAGTTGCTGAAGGAAAATAACCTACAAAAACAAAAGAAAATACACAAGAAGATAAACAATCAAATCGAAAAGGAAAAGCAGAGGACAAATGATAGACGCAAATAAATTAAAACCAAAAATACCATGAGATGAATCTGCTCTTGCCGAGAACATATATATACTTTGAAGTACCAGCTTCAGCATTAGCTTCATCGAAGATAGAAAAGGAAGGAACTGGGTCTTGATTTGACACACTCTATTTTCACAGTAATAGAGTCGGGCAAAACCCTGACCCAGTTTCCAGCAAACCAGCCCCACCAAACCCTCGCTGGATCAATTACACAGTAATTATATAGTGGATTACACTTAAGCAATGAGGAGAATTACACAGTAACTCTAGATATAATTACATAAACTACAGGTTACACAGTAATTCTACAATGAGTTACACTGAAACTACAGGATGAATTTTCACAGTAATTCTGTATTGAATTACACTGAAACAAGAAGAAGAATTACACAATGGTCCTATATTAAATTACACTAAGAACTATGGGCAAATTACATTGTGAATACCTGATTCCAACATGCTAGAACCAACGGCAGGAACAACACATCCAGTTGCTGAAAGAAAATAACCTACAAAAACAAAAGAAAATACACAAGAAGATAAACAATCAAATCGAAAAGGAAAAGCAGAGGACAAATGATAGACGCAAATAAATTAAAACCAAAAATACCATGAGATGAATTTTCTCTTGCTGAGAACATATATATCCTTTGAAGTACCAGCTTCAGCATTAGCTTCATCGAAGATAGAGAAGGAAGGAACTGGGCCTTGATTTGACACACTCTATTTTCACAGTAATAGAGTCGGGCAAAACCCTGACCCGGTTTCCAGCAAACCAGCCCCACCAAACCCTCGCTGGATCAATTACACAGTAATTATATAGTGAATTACACTGAAGCAATGAGAAGAATTACACAGTAACATTAGATATAATTACATAAACTACAGGTTACACAGTAATTCTACAATGAGTTGCACTGAAACTACAGGATGAATTTTCACAGTAATTCTGTATTGAATTACAGTGAAACAAGAAGAAGAATTACACAGTGATCATATATTAAATTACACTGAGAACTATGGGCAAATTACATTGTGAATAAATGATTCCAACATGCTAGAACCAACGGCAGGAACAACACATCCAGTTGCTGAAGGAAAATAACCTACAAAAACAAAAGAAAATACACAAGAAGATAAACAATCAAATCGAAAAGGAAAAGCAGAGGACAAATGATAGACACAAATAAATTAAAACCAAAAATCCCATGAGATGAATCTGCTCTTGCTGAGAACATATATATCCTTTGAAGTACCAGCTTCAGCATTAGCTTAATCGAAGATAGAGAAGGAAGGACCTGGGTCTTGATTTGACACACTCTATTTTCACAGTAATAGAGTCGGGCAAAACCCTGACCCCGTTTCCAGCAAACCAGCCCCACCAAACCCTCGCTGGATCAATTACACAGTAATTATATAGTGAATTACACTGAAGCAATGAGAAGAATTACACAGTAACTCTAGATATAATTACATACACTACATGTTACACAGTAATTCTACAATGAGTTGCACTGAAACTACAGGATGAATTTTCACAGTAATTCTGTATTGAATTACACTGAAACAAGAAGAAGAATTACACAGTGATCCTATATTAAATTACACTGAGAACTATGGGCAAATTACATTGTGAATAGCTGATTCCAACATGCTAGAACCAACGGCAGGAACAACACATCCAGTTGCTGAAGGAAAATAACCTACAAAAACAAAAGAAAATACACAAGAAGATAAACAATCAAATCGAAAAGGAAAAGCAGAGGACAAATGATAGACGCAAATAAATTAAAACCAAAAATACCATGAGATGAATCTGCTCTTGCTGAGAACATATATATCCTTTGAAGTACCAGCTTCAGCATTAGCTTCATCGAAGATAGAGAAGAAGGACCTGGGTCTTGATTTGACACATTCTATTTTCACAGTAATAGAGTCGGGCAAAACCCTGACCCAGTTTCCAGCAAACCAGCCCCACCAAACCCTCGCTGGATCAATTACACAATAATTATATAGTGAATTACACAGAAGCAATGAGAAGAATTACACAGTAAATCTAGATATAATTACATAAACTACAGGTTACAAAGTAATTCTACAATGAGTTACACTGAAACTACAGGATGAATTTTCACAGTAATTCTGTATTGAATTACACTGAAAGAAGAAGAAGAATTACACAGTTATCCTATATTAAATTACACTGAGAACTATGGGCAAATTACATTGTGAATACCTGATTCCAACATGCTAGAACCAACGGCAGGAACAACACATCCAGTTGCTGAAGGAAAATAACCTACAAAAACGAAAGAAAATACCCAAGAAGATAAACAATCAAATCGAAAACGAAAAGCAGAGGACAAATGATAGACGCAAATAAATTAAAACCAAAAATACCATGAGATGAATCTGCTCTTGCTAAGAACATATATATCCTTTGGAGTACCAGCTTCAGCATTAGCTTCATCGAAGATAGAGAAGGAAGGAACTGGGTCTTGATTTGACACACTCTATTTTCACAGTAATAGAGTCGGGCAAAACCCTGACCCAGTTTCCAGCAAACCAGCCCCACCAAACCCTCGCTGGATCAATTACACAGTAATTATATAGTGAATTACACTGAAGCAATGAGAAGAATTACACAGTAACTCTAGATATAATTACATAAACTACAGGTTACACAGTAATTCTACAATGAGTTACACTAAAACTACAGGATGAATTTTCACAGTAATTCTGTATTGAATTACACTGAAACAAGAAGAAGAATTACACAATGATCCTATATTAAATTACACTGAGAACTATGGGCAAATTACATTGTGAATACCTGATTCCAACATGCTAGAACCAACGGCAGGAACAACACATCCAGTTGCTGAAGGAAAATAACCTACAAAAACAAAAGAAAATACACAAGAAGATAAACAATCAAATCGAAAAGGAAAAGCAGAGGACAAATGATAGACGCAAATAAATTAAAACCAAAAATACCATGAGATTAATCTGCTCTTGCTGAGAACATATATATCCTTTGAAGTACCAGCTTCAGCATTAGCTTCATCGAAGATAGAGAAGGAAGGAATTGGGTCTTGATTTGACACACTCTATTTTCACAGTAATAGAGTCGGGCAAAACCCTGACCCAGTTTCCAGCAAACCAGCCCCACAGAACCCTCGCTGGATCAATTACACAGTAATTATATAGTGAATTACACTTAAGCAATGAGAAGAATTACACAGTAACTCTAGATATAATTACATAAACTACAGGTTACACAGTAATTCTACAATGAGTTACACTGAAACTACAGGATGAATTTTCACAGTAATTCTGTATTGAATTACACTGAAAGAAGAAGAATTACACAGTGATCCTATAATAAATTACACTGACAACTATGGGCAAGTTACATTGTGAATACCTGATTCCAACATGCTAGAACCAACGGCAGGAACAACACATCCAGTTTCTGAAGGAAAATAACCTACAAAAACAAAAGAAAATACACAAGAAGATAAACAATCAAATCGAAAAGGAAAAGCAGAGGACAAATGATAGATGCAAATAAATTAAAACCAAAAATACCATGAGATGAATCTGCTCTTGTTGAGAACATATATATCCTTTGAAGTACCAGCTTCAGCATTAGCTTCATCGAAGATAGAGAAGGAAGGAATTGGGTCTTGATTTGACACACTCTATTTTCACAGTAATAGAGTCGGGTAAAACCCTGACCCAGTTTCCAGCAAACCAGCCCCACCAAACCCTCGCTGGATCAATTACACAGTAATTATATAGTGAATTACACTGAAGCAATGAGAAGAATTACACAGTAACTCTAGATATAATTACATAAACTACAGGTTACACAGTAATTCTACAATGAGTTACACTGAAACTACAGGATGAATTTTCACAGTAATTCTGTATTGAATTACACTAAACAAGAAGAAGAATTACACAGTGATCCTGTATTAAATTACACTGAGAACTATGGGCAAGTTACATTGTGAATACCTTATTCCAGCATGCTAGAACCAACGGCAGGAACAACACATCCAGTTGCTGAAGGAAAATAACCTACAAAAACAAAAGAAAATACACAAGAAGACAAACAATCAAATCGAAAAGGAAAAGCAGAGGACAAATGATAGACGCAAATAAATTAAAACAAAAAATACCATGAGATGAATCTGCTCTTGCTGAGAACATATATATCCTTTGAAGTACCAGCTTCAGCATTAGCTTCATCGAAGATAGAGAAGGAAGGACCTGGGTCTTGATTTGACACACTCTATTTTCACAGTAATAGAGTCGGTCAAAACCCTGACCCAGTTTCCAGCAAACCAGCCCCACCAAACCCTCGCTGGATCAATTACACAGTAATTATATAGTGAATTACACTGAAGCAATGAGAAGAATTACACAGTAACTCTAGATATAATTACATAAACTACAGGTTACACAGTAATTCTACAATGAGTTACACTGAAACTACAGGATGAATTTTCACAGTAATTCTGTATTGAATTACACTGAAACAAGAAGAAGAATTACACAGTGATCCTGTATTAAATTACACTGAGAACTATGGGCAATTTACATTGTGAATACCTGATTCCAGCATGCTAGAACCAACGGCAGGAACAACACATCCAGTTGCTGAAGGAAAATAACCTACAAAAACAAAAGAAAATACACAAGAAGATAAACAACCAAATCGAAACGGAAAAGCAGAGGACAAATGATAGACGCAAATAAATTAAAACAAAAAATACCATGAGATGAATCTGCTCTTGCTGAGAACATATATATCCTTTGAAGTACCAGCTTCAGCATTAGCTTCATCGAAGATAGAGAAGGAAGGACCTGGGTCTTGATTTGACACACTCTATTTTCACAGTAATAGAGTCGGTCAAAACCCTGACCCAGTTTCCAGCAAACCAGCCCCACCAAACCCTCGCTGGATCAATTACACAGTAATTATATAGTGAATTACACTGAAGCAATGAGAAGAATTACACAGTAACTGTAGATATAATTACATAAACTACAGGTTACACAGTAATTCTACAATGAGTTACACTGAAACTAGAGGATGAATTTTCACAGTAATTCTGTATTGAATTACACTGAAACAAGAAGAAGAATTACACAATGATCCTGTATTAAATTACACTGAGAACTATGGGCAAATTACATTGTGAATACCTGATTCCAGCATGCTAGAACCAACGGCAGGAACAACACATCCAGTTGCTGAAGGAAAATAACCTACAAAAACAAAAGACAATACACAAGAAGATAAACAATCAAATCGAAACGGAAAAGCAGAGGACAAATGATAGACGCAAATAAATTAAAACCAAAAATACCATGAGATGAATCTGCTCTTGCTGAGAACATATATATCCTTTGAAGTACCAGCTTCAGCATTAGCTTCATCGAAGATAGAGAAGGAAGGACCTGGGTCTTGATTTGACACACTCTATTTTCACAGTAATAGAGTCGGGCAAAACCCTGACCCAGTTTCCAGCAAACCAGCCCCACCAAACCCTCGCTGGATCAATTACACAATAATCATATAGTGAATTACACTGAAGCAATGAGAAGAATTACACAGTAACTGTAGATATAATTACATAAACTATAGGTTACACAGTAATTCTACAATGAGTTACACTGAAACTAGAGGATGAATTTTCACAGTAATTCTGTATTGAATTACACTGAAACAAGAAGAAGAATTACACAATGATCCTGTATTAAATTACACTGAGAACTATGGGCAAATTACATTGTGAATACCTGATTCCAGCATGCTAGAACCAACGGCAGGAACAACACATCCAGTTGCTGAAGGAAAATAACCTACAAAAACAAAAGAAAATACACAAGAAGATAAACAAGCAAATCGAAACGGAAAAGCAGAGGACAAATGATAGACGCAAATAAATTAAAACAAAAAATACCATGAGATGAATCTGCTCTTGCTGAGAACATATATATCCTTTGAAGTACCAGCTTCAGCATTAGCTTCATCGAAGATAGAGAAGGAAGGACCTGGGTCTTGATTTGACACACTCTATTTTCACAGTAATAGAGTCGGGCAAAACCCTGACCCAGTTTCCAGCAAACCAGCCCCACCAAACACTCGCTAGATCAATTACACAGTAATTATATAGTGAATTACACTGAAGCAATGAGAAGAATTACACAGTAATTGTAGATATAATTACATAAACTACAGGTTACACAGTAATTCTACAATGAGTTACACTGAAACTAGAGGATGAATTTTCACAGTAATTCTGTATTGAATTACACTGAAACAAGAAGAAGAATTACACAATGATCCTATATTAAATTACACTGAGAACTATGGGCAAATTACATTGTGAATACCTGATTCCAACATGCTAGAACCAACGGCAGGAACAACACATCCAGTTGCTGAAGGAAAATAACCTACAAAAACAAAAGAAAATACACAAGAAGATAAACAATCAAATCGAAACGGAAAAGCAGAGGACAAATGATAGACGCAAATAAATTAAAACAAAAAATACCATGAGATGAATCTGCTCTTGCTGAGAACATATATATCCTTTGAAGTACCAGCTTCAGCATTAGCTTCATCAAAGATAGAGAAGGAAGGACCTGGGTCTTGATTTGACACACTCTATTTTCACAGTAATAGAGTCGGGCAAAACCCTGACCCCGTTTCCAGCAAACCAGCCCCACCAAACCCTCGCTGGATCAATTACACAGTAATTATATAGTGAATTACACTGAAGCAATGAGAAGAATTACACAGTAACTCTAGATATAATTACATAAACTACAGGTTACACAGTAATTCTACAATGAGTTACACTGAAACTACAGGATGAATTTTCACAGTAATTCTGTATTGAATTACACTGAAACAAGAAGAAGAATTACACAATGGTCCTATATTAAATTACACTGAGAACTATGGGCAAATTACATTGTGAATACCTGATTCCAACATGCTAGAACCAACGGCAGGAACAACACATCCAGTTGCTGAAGGAAAATAACCTACAAAACCAAAAGAAAATACACAAGAAGATAAACAATCAAATCGAAAAGGAAAAGCAGAGGACAAATGATAGACGCAAATAAATTAAAACCAAAAATACCATGAGATGAATCTGCTCTTGCTGAGAACATATATATCCTTTGAAGTACCAGCTTCAGCATTAGCTTCATCGAAGATAGAGAAGGAAGGACCTGGGTCTTGATTTGACACACTCTATTTTCACAGTAATAGAGTCGGGCAAAACCCTGACCCGGTTTCCAGCAAACCAGCCCCACCAAACACTCGCTGGATCAATTACACAGTAATTATATAGTGAATTACACTGAAGCAATGAGAAGAATTACACAGTAACTGTAGATATAATTACATAAACTACAGGTTACACAGTAATTCTACAATGAGTTACACTGAAACTAGAGGATGAATTTTCACAGTAATTCTGTATTGAATTACACTGAAACAAGAAGAAGAATTACACAGTGATCCTGTATTAAATTACACTAAGAACTATGGGCAAATTACATTGTGAATACCTGATTCCAGCATGCTAGAACCAACGGCAGGAACAACACATCCAGTTGCTGAAGGAAAATAACCTACAAAAACAAAAGAAAATACACAAGAAGATAAACAACCAAATCGAAACGGAAAAGCAGAGGACAAATGATAGACGCAAAAAAATAAAACAAAAAATACCATGAGATGAATCTGCTCTTGCTGAGAACATATATATCCTTTGAAGTACCAGCTTCAGCATTAGCTTCATCGAAGATAGAGAAGGAAGGACCTGGGTCTTGATTTGACACACTCTATTTTCACAGTAATAGAGTCGGGCAAAACCCTGACCCGGTTTCCAGCAAACCAGCCCCACCAAACACTCGCTGGATCAATTACACAGTAATTATATAGTGAATTACACTGAAGCAATGAGAAGAATTACACAGTAACTGTAGATATAATTACATAAACTACAGGTTACACAGTAATTCTACAATGAGTTACACTGAAACTAGAGGATGAATTTTCACAGTAATTCTGTATTGAATTACACTAAAACAAGAAGAAGAATTACACAATGATCCTATATTAAATTACACTGAGAACTATGGGCAAATTACATTGTGAATACCTGATTCCAACATGCTAGAACCAACGGCAGGAACAACACATCCAGTTGCTGAAGGAAAATAACCTACAAAAACAAAAGAAAATACACAAGAAGATAAACAATCAAATCGAAACGGAAAAGCAGAGGACAAATGATAGACGCAAATAAATTAAAACCAAAAATACCATGAGATGAATCTGCTCTTGCTGAGAACATATATATCCTTTGAAGTACCAGCTTCAGCATTAGCTTCATCGAAGATAGAGAAGGAAGGACCTGGGTCTTGATTTGACACACTCTATTTTCACAGTAATAGAGTCGGGCAAAACCCTGACCCAGTTTCCAGCAAACCAGCCCCACCAAACCCTCGCTGGATCAATTACACAGTAATCATATAGTGAATTACACTGAAGCAATGAGAAGAATTACACAGTAACTCTAGATATAATTACATAAACTACAGGTTACACGGTAATTCTACAATGAGTTACACTGAAACTACAGGATGAATTTTCACAGTAATTCTGTATTGAATTACACTGAAACAAGAAGAAGAATTACACAGTGATCCTGTATTAAATTACACTGAGAACTATGGGCAAATTACATTGTGAATACCTGATTCCAACATGCTAGAACCAACGGCAGGAACAACACATCCAGTTGCTGAAGGAAAATAACCTACAAAAACAAAAGAAAATACACAAGAAGATAAACAAGCAAATCGAAACGGAAAAGCAGAGGACAAATGATAGACGCAAATAAATTAAAACAAAAAATACCATGAGATGAATCTGCTCTTGCTGAGAACATATATATATCCTTTGAAGTACCAGCTTCAGCATTAGCTTCATCGAAGATAGAGAAGGAAGGACCTGGGTCTTGATTTGACACACTCTATTTTCACAGTAATAGAGTCGGGCAAAACCCTGACCCGGTTTCCAGCAAACCAGCCCCACCAAACACTCGCTGGATCAATTACACAGTAATTATATAGTGAATTACACTGAAGCAATGAGAAGAATTACACAGTAACTGTAGATATAATTACATAAACTACAGGTTACACAGTAATTCTACAATGAGTTACACTGAAACTAGAGGATGAATTTTCACAGTAATTCTGTATTGAATTACACTGAAACAAGAAGAAGAATTACACAATGATCCTATGTTAAATTACACTGAGAACTATGGGCAAATTACATTGTGACTACCTGATTCCAACATGCTAGAACCAACGGCAGGAACAACACATCCAGTTGCTGAAGGAAAATAACCTACAAAAACAAAAGAAAATACACAAGAAGATAAACAATCAAATCGAAACGGAAAAGCAGAGGACAAATGATAGACGCAAATAAATTAAAACCAAAAATACCATGAGATGAATCTGCTCTTGCTGAGAACATATATATCCTTTGAAGTACCAGCTTCAGCATTAGCTTCATCGAAGATAGAGAAGGAAGGACCTGGGTCTTGATTTGACACACTCTATTTTCACAGTAATAGAGTCGGGCAAAACCCTGACCCAGTTTCCAGCAAACCAGCCCCACCAAACCCTCGCTGGATCAATTACACAGTAATTATATAGTGAATTACACTGAAGCAATGAGAAAAATTACACAGTAACTCTAGATATAATTACATAAACTACAGGTTACACAGTAATTCTACAATGAGTTACACTGAAACTACAGGATGAATTTTCACAGTAATTCTGTATTGAATTACACTGAAACAAGAAGAAGAATTACACAGTGATCCTGTATTAAATTACACTGAGAACTATGGGCAAATTACATTGTGAATACCTGATTCCAGCATGCTAGAACCAACGGCAGGAACAACACATCCAGTTGCTGAAGGAAAATAACCTACAAAAACAAAAGAAAATACACAAGAAGATAAACAATCAAATCGAAAAGGAAAAGCAGAGGACAAATGATAGACGCAAATAAATTAAAACCAAAAATACCATGAGATGAATCTGCTCTTGCTGAGAACATATATATCCTTTGAAGTACCAGCTTCAGCATTAGCTTCATCGAAGATAGAGAAGAAGGACCTGGGTCTTGATTTGACACACTCTATTTTCACAGTAATAGAGTCGGGCAAAACCCTGAATCAGTTTCCAGCAAACCAGCCCCACCAAACCCTCGCTGGATCAATTACACAATAATTATATAGTGAATTACACTGAAGCAATGAGAAGAATTACACAGTAACTCTAGATATAATTACATAAACTACAGGTTACACAGTAATTCTACAATGAGTTACACTGAAACTACAGGATGAATTTTCACAGTAATTCTGTATTGAATTACACTGAAAGAACAAGAAGAATCACACAGTGATCCTATATTAAATTACACTGAAAACTATGGGCAAATTACATTGTGAATACCTGATTCCAACATGCTAGAACCAACGGCAGGAACAACACATCCAGTTGCTGAAGGAAAATAACCTACAAAAACAAAAGAAAATACACAAGAAGATAAACAATCAATTCGAAACGGAAAAGCAGAGGACAAATGATAGACGCAAATAAATTAAAACCAAAAATACCATGAGATGAATCTGCTCTTGCTGAGAACATATATATCCTTTGAAGTACCAGCTTCAGCATTAGCTTCATCGAAGATAGAGAAGGAAGGACCTGGGTCTTGATTTGACACACTCTATTTTCACAGTAATAGAGTCGGGCAAAACCCTGACCCAGTTTCCAGCAAACCAGCCCCACCAAACCCTCGCTGGATCAATTACACAGTAATCATATAGTGAATTACACTGAAGCAATGAGAAGAATTACACAGTAACTCTAGATATAATTACATAAACTACAGGTTACACAGTAATTCTACAATGAGTTACACTGAAACTACAGGATGAATTTTCACAGTAATTCTGTATTGAATTACACTGAAACAAGAAGAAGAATTACACAGTGATCCTGTATTAAATTACACTGAGAACTATGGGCAAATTACATTGTGAATACCTGATTCCAGCATGCTAGAACCAACGGCAGGAACAACACATCCAGTTGTTGAAGGAAAATAACCTACAAAAACAAAAGAAAATACACAAGAAGATAAACAATCAAATCGAAAAGGAAAAGCAGAGGACAAATGATAGACGCAAATAAATTAAAACCAAAAATACCATGAGATGAATCTGCTCTTGCTGAGAACATATATATCCTTTGAAGTACCAGCTTCAGCATTAGCTTCATCGAAGATAGAGAAGGAAGGACCTGGGTCTTGATTTGACACACTCTATTTTCACAGTAATAGAGTCGGGCAAAACCCTGACCCAGTTTCCAGCAAACCAGCCCCACCAAACCCTCGCTGGATCAATTACACAGTAATTATATAGTGAATTACACTGAAGCAATGAGAAAAATTACACAGTAACTCTAGATATAATTACATAAACTACAGGTTACACAGTAATTCTACAATGAGTTACACTGAAACTACAGGATGAATTTTCACAGTAATTCTGTATTGAATTACACTGAAACAAGAAGAAGAATTACACAGTGATCCTGTATTAAATTACACTGAGAACTATGGGCAAATTACATTGTGAATACCTGATTCCAGCATGCTAGAACCAACGGCAGGAACAACACATCCAGTTGCTGAAGGAAAATAACCTACAAAAACAAAAGAAAATACACAAGAAGATAAACAATCAAATCGAAAAGGAAAAGCAGAGGACAAATGATAGACGCAAATAAATTAAAACCAAAAATACCATGAGATGAATCTGCTCTTGCTGAGAACATATATATCCTTTGAAGTACCAGCTTCAGCATTAGCTTCATCGAAGATAGAGAAGAAGGACCTGGGTCTTGATTTGACACACTCTATTTTCACAGTAATAGAGTCGGGCAAAACCCTGACCCAGTTTCCAGCAAACCAGCCCCACCAAACCCTCGCTGGATCAATTACACAATAATTATATAGTGAATTACACTGAAGCAATGAGAAGAATTACACAGTAACTCTAGATATAATTACATAAACTACAGGTTACACAGTAATTCTACAATGAGTTACACTGAAACTACAGGATGAATTTTCACAGTAATTCTGTATTGAATTACACTGAAAGAACAAGAAGAATCACACAGTGATCCTATATTAAATTACACTGAAAACTATGGGCAAATTACATTGTGAATACCTGATTCCAACATGCTAGAACCAACGGCAGGAACAACACATCCAGTTGCTGAAGGAAAATAACCTACAAAAACAAAAGAAAATACACAAGAAGATAAACAATCAATTCGAAACGGAAAAGCAGAGGACAAATGATAGACGCAAATAAATTAAAACCAAAAATACCATGAGATGAATCTGCTCTTGCTGAGAACATATATATCCTTTGAAGTACCAGCTTCAGCATTAGCTTCATCGAAGATAGAGAAGGAAGGACCTGGGTCTTGATTTGACACACTCTATTTTCACAGTAATAGAGTCGGGCAAAACCCTGACCCAGTTTCCAGCAAACCAGCCCCACCAAACCCTCGCTGGATCAATTACACAGTAATCATATAGTGAATTACACTGAAGCAATGAGAAGAATTACACAGTAACTCTAGATATAATTACATAAACTACAGGTTACACAGTAATTCTACAATGAGTTACACTGAAACTACAGGATGAATTTTCACAGTAATTCTGTATTGAATTACACTGAAACAAGAAGAAGAATTACACAGTGATCCTGTATTAAATTACACTGAGAACTATGGGCAAATTACATTGTGAATACCTGATTCCAGCATGCTAGAACCAACGGCAGGAACAACACATCCAGTTGTTGAAGGAAAATAACCTACAAAAACAAAAGAAAATACACAAGAAGATAAACAATCAAATCGAAAAGGAAAAGCAGAGGACAAATGATAGACGCAAATAAATTAAAACCAAAAATACCATGAGATGAATCTGCTCTTGCTGAGAACATATATATCCTTTGAAGTACCAGCTTCAGCATTAGCTTCATCGAAGATAGAGAAGGAAGGACCTGGGTCTTGATTTGACACACTCTATTTTCACAGTAATAGAGTCGGGCAAAACCCTGACCCAGTTTCCAGCAAACCAGCCCCACCAAACCCTCGCTGGATCAATTACACAGTAATTATATAGTGAATTACACTGAAGCAATGAGAAGAATTACACAGTAACTCTAGATATAATTACATAAACTACAGGTTACACAGTAATTCTACAATGAGTTACACTGAAACTACAGGATGAATTTTCACAGTAATTCTGTATTGAATTACACTGAAACAAGAAGAAGAATTACACAATGGTCCTATATTAAATTACACTGAGAACTATGGGCAAATTACATTGTGAATACCTGATTCCAACATGCTAGAACCAACGGCAGGAACAACACATCCAGTTGCTGAAGGAAAATAACCTACAAAACCAAAAGAAAATACACAAGAAGATAAACAATCAAATCGAAAAGGAAAAGCAGAGGACAAATGATAGACGCAAATAAATTAAAACCAAAAATACCATGAGATGAATCTGCTCTTGCTGAGAACATATATATCCTTTGAAGTACCAGCTTCAGCATTAGCTTCATCGAAGATAGAGAAGGAAGGACTTGGGTCTTGATTTGACACACTCTATTTTCACAGTAATAGAGTCGGGCAAAACCCTGACCCAATTTCCAGCAAACCAGCCCCACCAAACCCTCGCTGGATCAATTACACAGTAATTATATAGTGAATTACACTGAAGCAATGAGAAGAATTACACAGTAACTGTAGATATAATTACATAAACTACAGGTTACACAGTAATTCTACAATGAGTTACACTGAAACTAGAGGATGAATTTTCACAGTAATTCTGTATTGAATTACACTTAAACAAGAAGAAGAATTACACAGTGATCATGTATTAAATTACACTGAGAACTATGGGCAAATTACATTGTGAATACCTGATTCCAGCATGCTAGAACCAACGGCAGGAACAACACATCCAGTTGCTGAAGGAAAATAACCTACAAAAACAAAAGAAAATACACAAGAAGATAAACAAGCAAATCGAAACGGAAAAGCAGAGGACAAATGATAGACGCAAATAAATTAAAACAAAAAATACCATGAGATGAATCTGCTCTTGCTGAGAACATATATATCCTTTGAAGTACCAGCTTCAGCATTAGCTTCATCGAAGATAGAGAAGGAAGGACCTGGGTCTTGATTTGACACACTCTATTTTCACTGTAATAGAGTCGGGCAAAACCCTGACCCAGTTTCCAGCAAACCAGCCCCACCAAACCCTCGCTGGATCAATTACACAGTAATTATATAGTGAATTACACTGAAGCAATGAGAAGAATTACACAGTAACTGTAGATATAATTACATAAACTACAGGTTACACAGTAATTCTACAATGAGTTACACTGAAACTACAGGATGAATTTTCACAGTAATTCTGTATTGAATTACACTGAAACAAGAAGAAGAATTACACAGTGATCCTATATTAAATTACACTGAGAACTATGGGCAAATTACATTGTGAATACCTGATTCCAACATGCTAGAACCAACGGCAGGAACAACACATCCAGTTGTTGAAGGAAAATAACCTACAAAAACAAAAGAAAATACACAAGAAGATAAACAATCAAATCGAAAAGGAAAAGCAGAGGACAAATGATAGACGCAAATAAATTAAAACCAAAAATACCATGAGATGAATCTGCTCTTGCTGAGAACATATATATCCTTTGAAGTACCAGCTTCAGCATTAGCTTCATCGAAGATAGAGAAGGAAGGACCTGGGTCTTGATTTGACACACTCTATTTTCACAGTAATAGAGTCGGGCAAAACCCTGACCCAGTTTCCAGCAAACCAGCCCCACCAAACCCTCGCTGGATCAATTACACAGTAATTATATAGTGAATTACACTGAAGCAATGAGAAGAATTACACAGTAACTCTAGATATAATTACATAAACTACAGGTTACACAGTAATTCTACAATGAGTTACACTGAAACTACAGGATGAATTTTCACAGTAATTCTGTATTGAATTACACTGAAACAAGAAGAAGAATTACACAATGGTCCTATATTAAATTACACTGAGAACTATGGGCAAATTACATTGTGAATACCTGATTCCAACATGCTAGAACCAACGGCAGGAACAACACATCCAGTTGCTGAAGGAAAATAACCTACAAAACCAAAAGAAAATACACAAGAAGATAAACAATCAAATCGAAAAGGAAAAGCAGAGGACAAATGATAGACGCAAATAAATTAAAACCAAAAATACCATGAGATGAATCTGCTCTTGCTGAGAACATATATATCCTTTGAAGTACCAGCTTCAGCATTAGCTTCATCGAAGATAGAGAAGGAAGGACTTGGGTCTTGATTTGACACACTCTATTTTCACAGTAATAGAATCGGGCAAAACCCTGACCCAGTTTCCAGCAAACCAGCCCCACCAAACCCTCGCTGGATCAATTACACAGTAATTATATAGTGAATTACACTGAAGCAATGAGAAGAATTACACAGTAACTCTAGATATAATTACATAAACTACAGGTTACACAGTAATTCTACAATGAGTTACACTGAAACTACAGGATGAATTTTCACAGTAATTCTGTATTGAATTACACTTAAACAAGAAGAAGAATTACACAGTGATCCTGTATTAAATTACACTGAGAACTATGGGCAAATTACATTGTGAATACCTGATTCCAGCATGCTAGAACCAACGGCAGGAACAACACATCCAGTTGCTGAAGGAAAATAACCTACAAAAACAAAAGAAAATACACAAGAAGATAAACAAGCAAATCGAAACGGAAAAGCAGAGGACAAATGATAGACGCAAATAAATTAAAACAAAAAATACCATGAGATGAATCTGCTCTTGCTGAGAACATATATATCCTTTGAAGTACCAGCTTCAGCATTAGCTTCATCGAAGATAGAGAAGGAAGGACCTGGGTCTTGATTTGACACACTCTATTTTCACAGTAATAGAGTCGGGCAAAACCCTGACCCAGTTTCCAGCAAACCAGCCCCACCAAACCCTCGCTGGATCAATTACACAGTAATTATATAGTGAATTACACTGAAGCAATGAGAAGAATTACACAGTAACTGTAGATATAACTACATAAACTACAGGTTACACAGTAATTCTACAATGAGTTACACTGAAACTACAGGATGAATTTTCACAGTAATTCTGTATTGAATTACACTGAAACAAGAAGAAGAATTACACAGTGATCCTATATTAAATTACACTGAGAACTATGGGCAAATTACATTGTGAATACCTGATTCCAACATGCTAGAACCAACGGCAGGAACAACACATCCAGTTTCTGAAGGAAAATAACCTACAAAAACAAAAGAAAATACACAAGAAGATAAACAATCAAATCGAAAAGGAAAAGCAGAGGACAAATGATAGACGCAAATAAATTAAAACCAAAAATACCATGAGATAAATCTGCTCTTGCTGAGAACATATATATCCTTTGAAGTACCAGCTTCAGCATTAGCTTCTTCGAAGATAGAGAAGGAAGGAACTGGGTCTTGATTTGACACACTCTATTTTCACAGTAATAGAGTCGGGCAAAAGCCTGACCCAGTTTCCAGCAAACCAGCCCCACCAAACCCTCGCTGGATCAATTACACAATAATTATATAGTGAATTACACTGAAGCAATGAGAAGAATTACACAGTAACTCTAGATATAATTACATAAACTACAGGTTACACAGTAATTCTACAATGAGTTACACTGAAACTACAGTATGAATTTTCACAGTAATTCTGTATTGAATTGCACTGAAACAAGAAGAAGAATTACACAATGATCCTATATTAAATTACACTGTGAACTATGGGCAAATTACATTGTGAATACCTGATTCCAACATGCTAGAACCAACGGCAGGAACAACACATCCAGTTGCTGAAGGAAAATAACCTACAAAAACAAAAGAAAATACACAAGAAGATAAACAATCAAATCGAAAAGGAAAAGCAGAGGACAAATGATAGACGCAAATAAATTAAAACCAAAAATACCATGAGATGAATCTGCTCTTGCTGAGAACATATATATCCTTTGAAGTACCAGCTTCAGCATTAGCTTCATCGAAGATAGAGAAGAAGGACCTGGGTCTTGATTTGACACACTCTATTTTCACAGTAATAGAGTCGGGCAAAACCCTGACCCAGTTTCCAGCAAACCAGCCCCACCAAACCCTCGCTGGATCAATTACACAGTAATTATATAGTGAATTACACTGAAGCAATGAGAAGAATTACACAGTAACTCTAGATATAATTACATAAACTACAGGTTACACAGTAATTCTACAATGAGTTACACTGAAACTACAGGATGAATTTTCACAGTAATTCTGTATTGAATTACACTGAAACAAGAAGAAGAATTACACAATGGTCCTATATTAAATTACACTGAGAACTATGGGCAAATTACATTGTGAATACCTGATTCCAACATGCTAGAACCAACGGCAGGAACAACACATCCAGTTGCTGAAGGAAAATAACCTACAAAACCAAAAGAAAATACACAAGAAGATAAACAATCAAATCGAAAAGGAAAAGCAGAGGACAAATGATAGACGCAAATAAATTAAAACCAAAAATACCTTGAGATGAATCTGCTCTTGCTGAGAACATATATATCCTTTGAAGTACCAGCTTCAGCATTAGCTTCATCGAAGATAGAGAAGGAAGGACTTGGGTCTTGATTTGACACACTCTATTTTCACAGTAATAGAGTCGGGCAAAACCCTGACCCAGTTTCCAGCAAACCAGCCCCACCAAACCCTCGCTGGATCAATTACACAGTAATTATATAGTGAATTACACTGAAGCAATGAGAAGAATTACACAGTAACTCTAGATATAATTACATAAACTACAGGTTACACAGTAATTCTACAATGAGTTACACTGAAACTACAGGATGAATTTTCACAGTAATTCTGTATTGAATTACACTTAAACAAGAAGAAGAATTACACAGTGATCCTGTATTAAATTACACTGAGAACTATGGGCAAATTACATTGTGAATACCTGATTCCAGCATGCTAGAACCAACGGCAGGAACAACACATCCAGTTGCTGAAGGAAAATAACCTACAAAAACAAAAGAAAATACACAAGAAGATAAACAAGCAAATCGAAACGGAAAAGCAGAGGACAAATGATAGACGCAAATAAATTAAAACAAAAAATACCATGAGATGAATCTGCTCTTGCTGAGAACATATATATCCTTTGAAGTACCAGCTTCAGCATTAGCTTCATCGAAGATAGAGAAGGAAGGACCTGGGTCTTGATTTGACACACTCTATTTTCACAGTAATAGAGTCGGGCAAAACCCTGACCCAGTTTCCAGCAAACCAGCCCCACCAAACCCTCGCTGGATCAATTACACAGTAATTATATAGTGAATTACACTGAAGCAATGAGAAGAATTACACAGTAACTGTAGATATAATTACATAAACTACAGGTTACACAGTAATTCTACAATGAGTTACACTGAAACTACAGGATGAATTTTCACAGTAATTCTGTATTGAATTACACTGAAACAAGAAGAAGAATTACACAGTGATCCTATATTAAATTACACTGAGAACTATGGGCAAATTACATTGTGAATACCTGATTCCAACATGCTAAACCAACGGCAGGAACAACACATCCAGTTTCTGAAGGAAAATAACCTACAAAAACAAAAGAAAATACACAAGAAGATAAACAATCAAATCGAAAAGGAAAAGCAAAGGACAAATGATAGACGCAAATAAATTAAAACCAAAAATACCATGAGATAAATCTGCTCTTGCTGAGAACATATATATCCTTTGAAGTACCAGCTTCAGCATTAGCTTCATCGAAGATAGAGAAGGAAGGAACTGGGTCTTGATTTGACACACTCTATTTTCACAGTAAGAGTCGGGCAAAAGCCTGACCCAGTTTCCAGCAAACCAGCCCCACCAAACCCTCGCTGGATCAATTACACAATAATTATATAGTGAATTACACTGAAGCAATGAGAAGAATTACACAGTAACTCTAGATATAATTACATAAACTACAGGTTACACAGTAATTCTACAATGAGTTACACTGAAACTACAGTATGAATTTTCACAGTAATTCTGTATTGAATTGCACTGAAACAAGAAGAAGAATTACACAATGATCCTATATTAAATTACACTGTGAACTATGGGCAAATTACATTGTGAATACCTGATTCCAACATGCTAGAACCAACGGCAGGAACAACACATCCAGTTGCTGAAGGAAAATAACCTACAAAAACAAAAGAAAATACACAAGAAGATAAAGAATCAAATCGAAACGGAAAAGCAGAGGACAAATGATAGACGCAAATAAATTAAAACCAAAAATACCATGAGATGAATCTGCTCTTGCTGAGAACATATATATCCTTTGAAGTACCAGCTTCAGCATTAGCTTCATCGAAGATAGAGAAGGAAGGAACTGGGTCTTGATTTGACACAATCTACCAAAATAAGGGGACAAACCAATTAGATGAAAAAAATTAACACTGGAACTATCAAGAACCATAAAAAAAATGACCAAAAAAGAAAAAAACCGGATCAACTTTATGAGCTGTAGAAGAATTAGAGATTAACACTGGATTGTGAATACCACCATCAGTAACATCACGCGCATCATTAGGGGTAGCCTGGCCTACATTTGGAATCTCTACATGTACTTCACTGGATGGAATATTCTGAATGCTTGCACGTTTCTTATCAGGAATAATGGAATGAATAGAAACAGACTTATTGCCTGTACAACCACTCGAAACAAAGCAACAAAAATGAGATAAAGTAAACAAAGACACAAAAACTTAACTAATAAATGTCAAAATGAATACATAAAATAAGAAAGCAAAAATACAAGGGAAGGAATGCAACTAACCAAAAGTGAATTCATCCTGTGAAGTATCCTCGTTGGCAGAAACTTTTGTTGCAGAAGCAGTGCTTGCGTGCAAAGGGCACCGGGACAAACATTCCAACACCTCAATAATAAGAGACTCTGACCAATCAACAAAGATCTTGGGTTTGTCTTTGTTCCTATCCTCAACAAGCTCAACAAGTTCCTGAGCAGTCTGAACAAAATAAACAACCGAGAAATGAGACAAGTAATCAAAAATGCAAAAAAGCCAAAGTAAACACTGATTACTACATATATGAAAACACTAAGATGGAAATATACACATATCAAGTACCTTGGAACCAAACCGAGGGCCGAAAGAATTCAGAACAGTCACTGCAAACAAGCCATTGCGAGGAGGAAATTTAACAGCCTTACTTGCTGTAGATTTATCAACAGACTCCTGCAAAAATAGAAACAAGTTTACACACACCAGAAGAAAATTAAAAAAACACAACCAAAAGCAATAAAGAAAATGAACAATACAAAAACAAATACCTGCAAATGAATTGTAGGACAAAAAGCCTTAAGTGGCCTCTTTCCATAAGAGTGGTTATTGTTTCTATCAAGCTCTACAAACTGCTTGACGTTGTTACCTCTCCATGCTAGTAGACAAGGCTTGACATCAGGGACAGAGTGGAGACCAAAATTGAGATGATCAAGGTAAGAAACCTATAACGACAAACACAAACAAGGTTAAAAAAGAAAGAAAAGAGACACTACACAATTAGTGGAATGAGCTACATATGACAAAAACTTACAACAAAGGCGTAATGGCAGCCACCAAACATCACAGATATCTTTGAAGCAACTTTAGTAGAATCCTTGAATTTCTTAATACTAGACATCAACCACTCATAAACAAATTGCGACAGATCGAGCTTGCAAAAAGAGCGACAATCCTTGAAGATATCTAGATACTTTGGACTAGGACTGAGGCTAGAATTTGGACATAGAAATGAGGAGAAAGCAACAATCATGAAGCATATGAAAATGTCGTCGTCAGGCAACTGAACTTCAGAAGATTTCAGCTTGTTGGCAAAGAAAGAAACTGGAGGAATACTTGACAGATTGAAATGAGAGAGGACAAAATCACGGCCTGACTCAGGATCACAAAGAAGTGGCTCGCCATCTACTGGGAGGTCAAGGATATTGTGAATGCCATATTTGGTGATTGGGATGAACTTCTTTTTTAACTAGAACTCAGAAGCAGGTACGTCAAACCTACTGGCAAGCCACTTAACTAGCCTAAGAGGAACCTCAGTACTAACAAAATTAAGAAGACACCCCATGCCATAGGTCTGGATGACACCATTACACCTATCGCACATGCCATCAACTACCCCAGAGAAAAATTTTCCAGAATATCTGGTGAAGGTCGAACAAGTAGGGAAATCAGTAGACCGTTTCTGCCTCTACACCAAACAAAAAGGAAACATATATCAAAGAAGTGCACTCAAACAAAGTAAATAATAAGATGAACAAGCTAATACTGAACGAGAGCATCAAGGCAAGAGGAGAAGGACTAACCACATTTCTTCTACCAGCAGATGATAACTTCCTCTTCAGTGATTTTACTTTCTGAAAAAACATAAAGCTAAAAGTCACCTCAACAAGAGAAATAACCAACAACATAAAACAGCAAGAACAAGAAAAAGAAAGCAGATAACCAACTTGATTAACATAGAACTTGAAAAGAGCTTTGTCAAAGGCTCCTTCATCAAAAGAAAGTTCCTGAAAAAAGAAAAAGACAATACAGCCAAAATAAATAAACTGATTACATAAACTCAAAAAGAAAATATAACTAGAAAAAAATAACAGAAAAATAACTACCGTAGACATTGGATATGATCCATCTTCCGCAAAGTCATTAGGCACGAATGGTTCACGAATAGGGTCTGCACTCTCAAAAGATGACACTAACAGAACATCCTAGTGAGAGACTTTCCGAAGCTTTCCCATAAATCTAAACCTGAAAATTACAGATCTAAAGCATATACACTACAAAAAATAGGTAAATCTGGGCATAATTACACTGTAAATCTGGGCATACTAGACAGTGATTCTAGTGCATAATACACTGTAAATCTAGGCATATACACTGTAAAAAAACATGAGTAGTTGGGCTAAATTACTGTGTAACTGCTAGGACAAATTACACAGTGATTCCGTGGCATAATACACTGAAAAAACTTGCATATCTCAGGACACTATAATCAGGATTTACACTGGAATCAGAGGGAAAATTACACAACACTGCTACGACAAATTACACTGTAATTGGATGATAAATTACACAGTAATTCTGGGAGGAAAGTTACATTGTAATGCTGGCAGAATTTGGAAGTACTACACTGTAAATTACACAGTACTACTAGGACAGATTACACAGTAATTACAAACATGGGAGAATTATGAGAATTACACTGTAAATATGGGAGAATTATATTGTAAAATGGCAGTATTACACTGTAAAAGCAGGGACAGTGAGGTTCTGCAAACATATTACAGTAGTTACACTGAAATGGGTAAGATCCACAGTAATTTTGAGCTAAAATACAGAGAGATCCACTTGCATGACTAACTAACCACATGCTGAAATCACTAGGATTGCAGAGTAAAATTAAACAGAAATTACACTGTGATTTACAGTGTAAGTACATTGATACTACAATGTAATTACATAGTTAGTACACTGATATTACAGTGCAAGTAACAAAGTAAATACACTGATATTAGACTGTAAATATACTGATATTACAGAATAATTACATAGTTAATACACTCATATAACAGTGCAAGTTACAAGGTAAGTACACTGATAATAGACTACAAAATACACTAAAAATACAGAGAAATGAAACTGAAATTCGACTGGAAATTTCAGTGGAAAACACCAGTTGAGGGGACCGGGGGTAAAAACACTGTAATTCCTGAAACACATTCAGACACACCTCAGCTACCGGGGGGAATCATGACCAGCCACCTACAACTATCATCTACTAACAGCAAGGGGACAGACACCACAGCAACTACCGGGCAAATCAACTGCTGCAACTACCAGTACGTGTACCTCCACCATCTACAACACAGCTCCTACACAACTGCCAGTACGTGTACCTCCACCATCTACCAGGCCAATCAGGGAAGAAAAACAACCACAAAGCTCCTATAACCCGCAACTACAAGCTCCTACTAAACTACAAACCTAGAACCAGCAACTACAAGCTCCTACACAACTCAGGCGAGCAGAATGGAGGGGGGAAATTGGGCGGACTATGAAGGGCGGACTAGAACAACACGACAACACCTAGCACAGATCCACGAACAACAGCAAACAGACGATCCACGAACCATGACCACGAAACTCACCTAGATCTGAAACTACAGGACCAAGGGGAACGCGAGAGACAAGGGGGGCCAACCTCGGCAGCCGGGGAACAAAGAGAAAAGGGAGGAGAAATAAAAAATCCAACGGTGGAATAGCTCGGAATCACCATGAATCGCCTCCTCTCCGCCGCCGCTCGAGCTCTCTCCCTCGGCCTTATCGAAACAGAATGACCAAACGAAAGGGGAACAACACCCACTCCAAAATTCGAACAGGACAAAGACCAACAGGATGGGCATGGTTACGGGTTGAGACAAAGAAAAACCGAACCCGGTAAAAGAAAACCAACCGGAGCAAACAGGGCGCCAACACGAAGAAAAAAAGAAGACCCAGCGCGAATCTCCGCGCGAGAACGGACGGACACTAATTTGAATGTTGACGAATTGAAAAACACTTGACTGTTAAATAGCAAACCCGTTATAGATACATGAATTGCAGGTGAAACGTCTCGACCGAGGCATCTGGACGTTTTTTTTTTGCCATCCAATATGGTGTCCCAAAGTTAGCCGACCAGTTCGCATGTTCGAATTACCACATATCGGGAGCAAACTAGGAGAAGATTTTGGGGAGTTCGGATATCCGTCCGGTCATTTAAAAGCCATCACGTACACTCTCTTCTCACCGTCTCGATTGTAGAAGGCCATTGCTGTCTTTTTTTCTTCATGTTTGGAGAAGGCATGCATGAAGTATGGCGGAAGGCTGTGAAAGCTCATTGGGCAGAAGCGACTTTGTTTCACTTTTTTTCTTCAAGTGCTTGACGGAAGCTGAATGCACCAGTATCATAGTGAGTTGACGGAAGTCTTCTTCAAGTGCTTGGCGGAAGCAACTAATCCATGGATTAAAGTAGCATAGTGAGTCATACATGTTTGGTGAAAGCCACTAAATCCAGAAAAATGTGACCGTTGCTACTGGCTACTATTTGACAGAAGATTGTTGCCGCTGCTATTTTTCAATTAAAAGAGATGAAAATTTGAGGTATAAGATTGGATGGCGCTGTTTTCACTATTTTGACCATGTCTGAAAATTTTAGCACAAAATAAACTCCCCAGATTTTTATTTTCCCGATCTGAACCTTTTGGTAACGCCGCGGCTTGTGGCGTTTCTGCTCTATTTGGAAACGTCAAACTAGCCTACATAGCTCCCCTTCATAGATAAGTGGCAATGTGAACAGGTTGCTAGAAACACCACTAACAATGGTGTTTCATATTCGGGCAGCAACGGCCATGGCATTCCTGAAAAGGGTCAGATTGTGAAATAATATTGTGTGACGTTCATTTTGTGCTAAAGTTCCTTCACAAGGTTAGGACAGTGAAAAATGCCGTTTGATGGTCGGCTCCCGTATCCGTGTCTGCGCCCGGTTCCGGGGACATTTTTAGTATCTGTTTTGAGGGATTGCGTTGGAGATGTCCTCAAACGACTGTATATTAATTTTGTAATGAAACTGAACAAAATTTTGCCAATCCAAAAAATCTTCATGAATGGGAAAATATCCTAAAAATTCAAAAACTGTTTGTGACTTACAAAGTAGTTAATTAATTCACTAAATGTTCTCTTTTTGCAACTCTTAATTCATAAAATGTTCGTTGATTCAAAAAATGGTCATGCATTTCAAAAAAATGTTTGTTAAATAAAAAATCGTTAAATCAAAAAATTGTTCATGAATTTCAAAAATTGTTTCACTAATTTCCAAGACAATGTTTGTCCATTCTAGCAATGTTTGCCGATTCAAGAAAATTATAAAAAATGTTCACCATTATTTAAAATATTTGCAAATAGTATACAATGTTCATGAATTCATGAACTGTTCTTGATTTTAGAAAATGTTCGAATTTTTTTAAAAGTATTCTTGAATTTGAAAAATGTTAACGAGTTTTAAAAAATACTCATGTTTTCATGAAATTGAGACTGATAGTGTATCGCGGTGATGCAAAAAAATGTGAGCATGAGGAGATTATGAAAAAAATTCTCCCATTGCAACGCACGGGCTCTTTTGCAAGTATAATACTCCCTCTGTTCCTAAATATAAGTCTTTCTAGAGATTCCAACAACTGACTACATACGGAGCAAAATGAGTGAATCTACACTCTAAAATATGTCTATATACATCCGTATGTTGTAGTGCATTTGAAATGTCTAGAAAGACTTATATTTAGGAACGGAGGGAGTATAAATTTTGGAGGGACCTCTTAGTTGTTGCTCGCTGCGACATTCTGTCGGCCATGTGCACACTGAGTCCCCCCGACTGGGCCGACCCGTGTAGCGAGCGCACACTGTTTTTTCCCGGTTTCAAGAAAATGCATGATATATGTTATGTATATATAGAGAATAATATTTAAAAATATTAATTTGTCTAGAAAAGGTGCACATTTTTTAAAAGGAGAATATTGTATGAAAAACGAGTAGGAATCGCCACATTTTGGCATCAAATGTGTAGACATAGGCTTTTGAATTTTCTGCATGTGCCATAGGGGACAAGCTAGAAAAAACCGCTCAACAAAATTTCAGGACGACCCAAAAACGAAACATAAATTTAAGGACACCCTTGGGAAAAAAATCAAGGACGTAAAAACACACATTGTTTCAACTGAGAAACATGGATTACTGGATGTATGCGACTGCTTGCTGGAAGATCCAACCGGTAAGCCAGGTTGCCAATCTTTTCTGTGATCAGATAGGGTCCATAGTACTTGAAGGATAATTTATGATTGGCTCTCAACTGATGACTGCACATACGGCTGAAGTTTCAGAAAAACTTGATCTCCAACAACAAAGTTGCGCTTATTTCTGTTCTTATCTGCTTGAGACTTCATGAGTTGTTGAGCACGCATCCAAGGGAACAAATCTATACTCAATCCAATCTGCAATGTTAGTAGGGACAATTGTGTCAATAGCAGAAAGTCCAAAACACTATTAGGAAAAGGGCTAAAGATAGAATTGACACTAATGGCGCACTAGAGAAGTGGTGCGCCACTACTATATACTAATAGCGCACCTGATGAAGATACGCCATTAGTGTGACACTAATGGCGCACCAGGCAAGAGATGCGCCACTAGTAAAACAATTTTTTTTCATTTTTACAAATATACTAATGACGCATCCTGGCAAAGTGCGCCATTAGCACTTAGAACTACTAATGGCGCACCGGCGACAGAGTGCACCAGTAATTTTTTTTTTACTTTTTGGCAAAAAAACATTCTAATGGCGCACCGCTGCTGGGTGCGCCATTAGTAAGCTTCCCCCCACTTCACCTATTCCCCTCCCTCCCTTCCTCCCCACTCGACATAACCGCCGCGCTTGCACGCCCCCTCCGTCCCCTCCGTCCCCTGCCGCCGCCGCCCCGACCCCCGCCCCCGCGCCCCCTCCGTCCCCTGCCACTGCCGCCCCGACCCCCGACCCCCGTGCCCCCACGCCCCCTCCGTCCCCTGCCGTCCCATGCCGCCGCCGCCCCGTCCCCACCGATCTCCGTCCGTCGACCATGGGAGCCGGCCAGGACCTGGAGGCCGGCGCCGGCGACGGCGGCGAGAAGAAGATGGCCCACTCCTCCTCCCGGCCCGCTCCCGCCGTCGGAGCCGCCGCACCTGCAGAAGCAGCCCTACGCGCCCGCCGACCCGTACTACGCGCAGGGCTACCAGGCCGCCCCAGGTACAGTTCCTCGCATACTCTTGCTTACCTCCGATGCTTATGTTTGGTCCGGGATACGATGAGCTCGTGTAAATCGAGGTTTCCGCGGCACAAGGCCGTGCCAACGATATGATCCCTGATGATGCACAATTTCAAGGCTGCCTGTGCACGATCAGAATTCAGAAGTCTCTGATCCAAAATCTGCGCGCATGATCCAAATTCAATCACTCGCCTTTTTCTACTCGGGTAGTAGTCCGGTGACGAATTCTAGATGTAAATGGAGTAATGGACACTGGGCTTTAGGTGAACTAAAATTCAGCACCTCACCACATGGATTTCTAGGCTAAACGGGCCACTGTTGTTTAAACGGGCCACATGAATTTTGTTTTCACCTCATCTCAGTTTATACGGTGCTGATGTTTCTGTTTTTTTGGCAATATGATCTGCCTGTTGTTATTCTGGAGCCAAAGTGAAATTGCTTAGTCCATGGGGATGTGAGAGCTTGCTTAGTCCCCTGTGTTTGAATGCATGCTTACAATTTCCTATGTCTGCAGTGATAATTTGAAATTCTAGGAGTGGCACGTTGGATTGAATTTCCCAATTTCATTTGTTTAGTAGTAGACGCAGCATGTATTGTGCTCCTCTCGGCTTGGTCATACTAGTAGATGTCATCTCCACTTTCTTCACCCATATGAATAAGCTATGTGAACTCCTATGCTGCTTAAGTACATGCTGGTCTGATTGATGCGGTCTCTGTTCAATGTTTTTATCCTCTGCTCGCTGAAAGTTTAACTCTTTGTTGCTGCTAGTAGTGGATTTGCTCCAAATTACAACTCCCAGAAAAATTTGGAAATTTCTGATTGTTTTTTGGTCATTTTTGGGAATTTACTGTCAACCTAGGTGCATTTGCATCTGGGAGCAGAAGGGCACTTTCGCAGATATGAGCAATATTTATGAATTTAGTTATTAATTGACTATCATATTTTGAAGTAAATGACTATCTTGATGTCGTGTCCTGATTACTGTTATTAATTGTAATGTACTGATATTACATTATCAATTGTAATGTGAGAAATCTACTCTTCCTTGTTTGGTCATATCTGTTGAATAAAGCCAAGTCTTCAGTAGCTAGTGTTTATTTCTTCAGTTTCGTCAGTTTCATCAGTTTCGTCAGTAGTAGTTTGAGATTGTTTTCTGTCAATGAGTTTAGCTCGAGTTAGTTAGCGCCAAGAGCGAGTCTGGCGCCCCCTCTGAAACTATGATCTGCGTAGTTAGGGGCCATGAGCCCGGTTCCTTTGCTGTATTTTTTAGAACAATTTTTTGATCTTGTTGTAGCAGCAAAACTTGTCAAACAACATATTGAATTATTGGATGAAAGCGAGGAGGAGGATGACCACGATGAAACTATGATGCAATATGGTAGTGATGATGAAGATCACACTGGTCACAATATTGGTGATGATGACGAGTAGTTCTTATTATCTTCTGTGTTCACGTCTCTAGATTTTATCTCATGTGTTTACATCTGTCTTAATACCTTGCCTTGCCTTGTTCGGTTCTAGTGCATAAAGGTCTATGGTCAATTGATATTTTGTGCTTCCACTACAGAAAGGTCTATGGTATATTTTGTCTGTCCTTTTCAAGTAAATAAATCTAAATGTTATCTGTATAATACCTTGCCTTGTTTGGTTGTATCGGTTATACCTCTATGTTGTCCAGTAGGTTTGTTAGGTTTGATAGCATAGAAGAAATAGACAGGGTACTCCATATGTTTTATGATCTATTGTAAGGGTACTAATTGGTCTCTTCTGCTGCTTATCAGAGATGGCAGGAAGCAGCCACCGCCGCTCTGCGACACCGCAGTACGAGTTGGATGCTTCCGAGTTCTTCACTATCATACTTGGGACTTCAGTATCATCCATGACGCAGGTATATAAAACAAGAGATCTCCCCTTCACCCATCTCATTATGATATCTGTTGTTTACCTACATCACTCACTGTCCCAAACTGCAGAGGCTGCCTGACAGTTTTATGAACATGCTAATGGGTGAAGATCCGCCAAATAATGTGAAGCTGCGACAGGCCGGCAGCGGGTTTCGCAGGCTGTGGGATGTGGAGTTGGTGATCAAGGAGAGCCACATGTACTTGTCTCGTGGGTAGGAGAAGTTCTACCGTGCCTACGACCTGCGGCTGGGGTACTTCCTTCTCTTCAGGTACGACGACGACGCCACCATGCTCATCGTGAAGGTGTTCAACGCGACTATGTGTCGCATGCGCTGCGCTGAAGATTATGATGCCGGTACGTTCTGCCTCTTCTTATTCCTCTACATTTGGCTTTGTCTCACATCGATTGTTAACGGTCATTGTTGCATTTGGACAGGTAATGGGAGCAGCAGCAGCGACAATGGCTACAGCCAAAGCAGCAGCGACCATGGCTGTAGCGAAAGCAGCAGCGATTCTGGCTATAGCGAAAGCAGCAGCGATTCTGGCAGCAGCATAGACAACAAGAAGGATGATCCGGACTGGAGTGCGGGAGAAAAGGAGCAGAGTGGGGATGAGGAGCTGCAGGATGACGATGGGCATCAGGCTGAGGATGACCTAGCGCTGGTGGTGGCTGACCAAGGGCAAGAGATGGTGGTGGCTGACCAAGGGCAAGAGATGGTGGTGGCTGACCATGGGCAAGAGATGGTGGTTGCTGACCATGGGCAAGAGATGGAGGTGGCTGAGGATGACCTAGCGATGGTCGTGCCTGAAGGTGGCCTCGCGATGGTGGTGGTGCCTAACAATGACCACGCACCGGTGGTGGCGCCGGCGATCCCACAGTTGGGCGACATGACCACGCCAATTGAGGTAGAAGACTACATCCCACTGCCTCCACCGCCTCGCCGCTCTTGGCGTATCAGGCTGAGGAAGGAGAAGGAGAAGAACAATGCATGAGAACTAAACTTTGTCAGGTATAACAGATCTCCAAAATGATATATATATATATATATATATATATATATATATATATATATATATATATATATATATATATATATATATATATATATATATACTTAGTTACCTATGTTATCTCTAATATGCTTAGTTTCCTATAGATTAGCTTCATTTACCTAAGTTGGCTCTAATATGCTAACTTAGAGCTTATATGTTTAGTTTCCTATAGGTTAGCTCCAAAATAACTTATGTTAGCACAAAATGATCAAGTTTACATAATAAGCTTATAGTCTTCTTCTTATTCTTCTTCTTTTCCAAAATTCTTCTTATTCTTCTTCTAGTGTTCTTCTTCTTCTAGTATTCTTCTAGTCTTCTTCTTTTTCTTCTTCTAACTTCTTGTTTATCATTTTGCAGATTTGATTTAATTCACGGAAGCTTGCATGGATGGAGTGCTTCTTTTCCATTTGTGTTTTTATTTTGTATCAATGTGAAACTTTTGTGAATTGATGGATAACGGTGTTGGATGAACAATGTGAAACTTTTGTAATATCTAACGATGGAACTATGTGTTGGCTATGTATGTATATATGATGGAACTTGTGTGTTGGCTATGTATGTATATATGATGAAACTTGTGTGTTGGCTATGATTGTTATATGGATGCTTGTTGTATATATATGTGTTGGATATCTCATAGGTGAAATAGTGACCTGAGATTAAGAAAAAAAAATAAAAAAAATTGTTACTAATGGCGCACTACCGTGTGATGCGTCATTAGTATAGCAGACACTAGTGGCGCACCGTGGGCAAAACTAATGGCGCACTGCTGGTGCGCCATTAGTATACCAGATACTAATGGCGCACCAGTGGTGCGCCATTAGTAAAAAATTCTAGTGGCGTGATACTAATGGCGCATCAGTGATGCGCCATTAGTAGGCAAAACTGGTGCGCCATTAGTAGCCCTTTTCCTAGTAGTGAAATGTCTAGGGGCATAACCAGTGGCGGAGCTTGACTGCGATGTCGGGGGCAAAAAGCAAAGTATACATGTTTGGGGCTAAAACTCTATATTTTAATTGGAACCCTATATATTCTGCAAGAATGTTAGGCTCGATCTTTACGACCTTGAGGAAAATTGCCTATCTTGAATTTACACCAAAATCGGTTATTTCGATCGATCCACGAAAGGAATTGATCACCATGATAATGTGTCGCAAGGCAAAAATCTGTAATCAACATGGGTGCTTCCTCAAATTAGTTATATCCTTGTATGGATTCACCCGTGATAGAAAAACGAAAATAATATAAATGCGGTTGACTATAGATGCGGGTAATCTGTAGAAAATCATGCTTTTCTTGTATGCCTCTTGCAAGGTTAGCTTTATAGAACGTACTTCCTCCATTTTTATATACAAGGCCACAGTCAAAATTACAATTTGCAACTATACAAGGTCACAAACACCAATCGGGACAAAAATGATGGTGTTTGCCTCGTACTAGTAAAGGGGACATTAATTATCCCTTGCATGCATGTGTGTGTGAGGAGGTTGGCTTGCATGCGCCTCATTAATTAACCAAAAGGAGTGAAAGCATTGGCTTGTTGTACGTGAGACAGAAAAATATGCAATAATTAACACGACAAACAAGGAGACAAGCTAGCTTGCAATATTGTCTTAAGCACATATTTTCTTTTGCCTTGGTACCTGTAATATGGGTTTATGGCCTTGTATACAAAAATGAAATTAACATATATAGAGATTGGTTCCTGGTTCCAGATTGGCACAAGGGAACAGCTTGGTTAGTTGGTTGTGATTCTGTTGCAAATCGCAGTCGAAATGTCAAGTGGAGATGCTTCCTACAAACACCGGGACACTGTAACATGTAAACTAATTAAACATGAGATTCAAGACTTATCTTTCAGACCTCCGTCAAAATCTCGAGGCTGACCACCGCGTCGTCATGATTTGGGTCGAAGGGCTCCCACATCAGTGGGATGCGCATCTGGACCTGGACTCTGTATCTGTCCATTGAAGCGGTCAAATGGGGTGAACTGAATCTCAGCTGCATCCATTTTGGCCTTAATGGCTTGAAACTTAAGCTCTGCAGTCATCTGGACACAAAATCGAAATGAACACAGTTTGTTCAATCTCTATATATGTCAAGCCCAACAATTGTGCAAGAATAAAATCCGTGAACTTGTTGATGACAGTGGGGTTGCACACTCAGACGAGGCGACTATGAGAAAGATGGCTAACGAGTATTTCCAAGGGATGTACACGGCTGATCCAAATCTCATCCATACTCCGGTCTTGAGTCTGTTTGATGCATTGATATCTGATGACGATAATGCTAAGTTATGTGCTCCTTTCAGGGATGAGGAGATAGCAGATGCCCTCTTTCAGATTGGACCGTTGAAGGCCCCGGGTCCGGATGGATTTCCCGCACGGTTCTTTCAGCGCAACTGGAGTACGTTGCGGGACAGTGTTATTTTGTCGGTGAAGGATTTTTTTAACTCAGGGGTGATGCCGGAAGGAGTTAATTCAACCTCAATCGTGCTTATTCCAAAAGTACCTAATCCTTCAAAGTTAACTGATTTTAGACCTATTAGTTTATGTAATGTAATCTATAAGGTCATATCAAAGTGTTTGGTGAACCGGCTGCGGCCAATTCTAGATGATATCATATCGCCGGAACAAAGTGCTTTCATCCCCGGTAGGATGATAACGGATAATGCACTCATTGCATTTGAGTGTATCCATCATATAAAGCAAGAGAAAGATCCTACCAGAAGCTTTTGTGCCTACAAGCTCGACTTATCAAAGGCGTACGACAGAGTTGATTGGGTTTTCTTGAAGCAAATGATGCAGAAATTGGGTTTCTCTCATCGTTGGGTTAACTGGATTATGACATGTGTCACTTCGGTGAGGTATTCGGTAAAACTTAATGGAACCCTTCTAGATTCGATTGCACCGTCGCGAGGGCTACGGCAAGGTGACCCATTATCACCCTTCTTATTCCTTTTTGTTGCTGACGGGCTCTCTGCCATTCTGAAGCATGAAGTTAATATTGGAAATATCACTCCTGTTAAAATCTGTAGAAGGGCACCGGGAATATCACATCTCTTATTCGCCGATGACTCTTTACTATTTTTTGAAGCAACACAGGAGCAAGCTTTGAAAGTTAAGGAGATATTGGACCTGTATGCAAGTGCTACTGGCCAGAGCATTAATCTCAACAAATGCTCCATACTGTTCGGACATGCATGTTCAGAAGTTGCACAGGAAGCGGTCCGAACTGTTCTTGAAGTTGCTAAGGTTGATTTCGAAGAAAAATATTTGGGTCTTCCTACACCTGAAGGTCGGATGTCTAAAGGACGGTTTCAAAATTTGCAAGCTAGTCTCACTAAGAGACTTATACAATGGGGAGATGGATGGTTGGCGCAGCCGGGCCGTGAAGTTTTAATCAAGTCAGTTGCTCAATCTCTCCCAACATACATAATGGGCGTTTTTAAACTCCCGTTCTCAGTTTGCGATGATCTAACAAGGATGGTGAGAAACTTCTATTGGGGTTCTAAAGATGGACGTAGGAAAGTGCATTGGAAGTCCTGGGATTGTTTGATGCGGCCAAAATGTAAAGGAGGGCTTGGCTTTCGGGACTACAGATTGTTCAACCAAGCACTCCTTGCTCGCCAAGCTTGGAGACTTATTGATAGGCCGTAAAGCCTTTGTGCTCGACTATTAAAATCTCGTTATTACCCTGATGGTCAGCTTGAGGATACGGTATTTTCTGGTAATGCTTCGCCGTCTTGGCAAGCTATAAGTTATGGACTAGAGCTCTTGAAAAAAGGACTAGTCTGGAGAGTGGGCAATGGAGCGAACATTCATGTATGGAGAGATAATTGGATACCTAGACCCCACTCTTTCAAACCGGTCTCGCCAAGAGGTAATTGCCGTATCCGCTATGTGTCCGAATTGCTCCATGACAATGGCTCGTGGAATTTGAACTTGCTGCAGAATTATTTTTGGCCTTGCGATGTGGATGAGATCATGAAAATTAGAGCATCTCCAAGGCTCGAGGAGGATACAATTGCATGGGGACCGGGGAGGTTTGGACAATTTTCGGTGAAGTCGGCATATGAGTTCGCTTTTGCTGAAGCCAATCGGGAATCTCATTCTGCGTCTAGCATTAATCCGGAGGGAGACCGGGCCATCTGGAATTTGTTATGGAAAACTGATATTCCGCCAACAGTCAAAAACTTTGCTTGGAGAGTGATCTCAGACTCCCTTCCTACTTGGGTTAATAAACATAAGAGGACATTGGAAACTATAAACATTTGTCCGGTGTGTGGCATGGAACCAGAAGACAACTTCCATTCATTATGTCGCTGCCCTAGAGCACGGGAACTCTGGTTGTATATGTCCGAGGTGTGGAACCTTCCACCGGTAGATACTGTGGTGAATGTCGGAAAGGAATGGTTGTTCCATGTCCTACAACCACTGCATGAAATACAGAGGTCCATGCTTCTTATGACACTTTGGAGGTGTTGGTTCATACGTAATGAGATAGTGCACAATAAGACTCCGCCGCCTCTTGAAGTATCAAGGAGGTTCCTTGTGAGCTATCTGGAGTCTCTTATTGCTATTAAAACAAACCCACACATGGATCCAGCCAAGGGAAATCAGTCATCTCCTATGACCGCATGCTACTAAGGGATGACACCCTGCCCCCGCCTCCCATCCCCAAGTGGGCTGCACCTCCGGAGGGGTGGGTAAAGTTAAACACGGACGGATCTTATGATGCTGGCAGGGCAGGAGCAGGTATGGTGTTACGGGACCCTTTGGGAGGCGTAATCTTTTCAGCATGCAGAGCGCTCTACTCGTGTCGTGAAGCTTTGGAGGCGGAGCTGTGTGCTTGCATGGAAGGGTTATCTCTAGCGATCCAGCGGAGTAATAGTCCAGTGGCCATCGAGATGGACTCACTTGTTGCTATTAAGTTGATCCAAGAACAAGAGAAAGATAGGTCTATTTATGCTTCAGTAGTCAAAGAGATTAGATATCTCTTATCTCTGAGCAAAAGTTGTATTACTCATATAAACCGAACCCAAAATCAGGTTAGTGATAGTCTAGCAAACTTTGCTCGTACCGAGGGAAGAACCATGACATGGATTGGTTCAGGACCCCCGACAGCGCTGGAGCTAGTCAACGCTGATTGTAATTCTATGTTGGATTGAGTAATACAATATTTCCACCCACAAAAAAAACAATTGTGCAAAAAACTTACGAATGTGAAGTAATATGGGTGAAAACCTAGATTCCGGCGTTGAGTGCTGGATCCAGTGACGACAGCGTTTCAGCGTTGCTCCCTTCCTGAAGGCGTTGCTGTTGAAGAATCACGATGTTCATATGGTGTCTTGACACGGTTGGTGCGGGTATGGTCTTTCTTATAGTTTGCCGATCACGGAACTGATCACCTTGGTTTTTTCTTTCTTTCTTTCTTTCTTTTTCTCGCCCATGCATAGCTTTGGTCTTATATGACTTTCCTATTTGCTGGCGTGTTTTTGTGTGGGTTGATGTTGGCTGTGTGCATCCTAGCTGTGCAGAGGCCGGGTGTGTACTCATCATGTTTGTATTATCTTGATGCTTCATTTTGAGCTAATAAAATCCATCCTTTAAAAAAACCCGGAGGGAATAGAAACTAAATCAATAAAAATGGTCGAGCTAAAATACATCACCTTTGAGAGAACTCCTGGCATTCAATGCAACCTACTAGTTGTTCTGAATTGGACCAGGTGATGGGCGGCGACAACGTTTGCAGCCCATGGTTGCTCACCTCCATGCAAGAACCAAGAACCAACACTTCTGTACATACTCATTACTCGGTACATATTATAAAACTTGGTAGAGTTTAATAATACTAGCAAAAGGGTCCGTGAGTTGCAACGGGAGAAAAAACAATCATAATCTTCAATGCCCATTACCATATTTTACTGCATCACCGAGATACACTACCACTCTCAATTTCGCGAAATCATGAACAATATTTGAAATCATGAAAAAAATTCAAATTTGTGAAGAGTTTAACAAATATTCGAACATTTGCAAAAAAAAAAGTAAAAAAACTGAATTTTTTTAACATTTTTTTCTTGAATCGGCCAACAATTCTAGAATTGACGAATAGTTTTTTGGAAATTGGTGGTACAATTTTTGAAATTCACAAATATTTTTTTGATTTAACGAACATTTTCAAAATGCATGATCATTTTTTGAATCAGCAAACATTTTATGAATGTATAAACTATTTTGTAAGTCATGAACAGTTTTTGAATTTTTCAAGGACATTTTTTGAATTGGCAAGATTTTGTTAAATTTATTTAACATTTTTAATACACAAATTTTTAAAACATCATGAACATTTTTTGATTTTCTAAACATTTGTTTTCAAAATTTCAAACATGTTTTGAATAAGCGAACATATTTGGATTTATTTAAAAAAAATCAAAATCCTATTTTTTAATTTTGAAACTTATTTGAATTCTCAAATTATTTAAAGTAGAAACACGAAAAGAAAAATAAAATATAAAAAACAAAATTTAAAGAAGAGGACGCCCTGACAAAGCAACAAAGTCCGGTACCTCTAAATACAGAAGTTATAAATCATACCCCACGAATAATTTGAAGGTGAACATTTGAGCAAGCACCTGCATTTGATATTCACTCATGCCAATTGTTCTAAATTTTGTCAAGAAACTAACATTTTCCTCACAAAAAGAATGTGAAAAAAACGAAAAGGCTTTTTCCAGGAACGAAATTAAAAAAATTAAACTATAAAAATGTGAACTTTTAATTAGAGATCAACACGTTTAAAGATTCATGGACTGGGACTGGAGTACAATAACAACATGATCTTCATTAGAGCAAGCACCTGCACTGGATACAGTCATGACAAAGATACACATCCATCGTGTACGAGCGCGCGGAGGGCGTCCCTGCCGAGCGCGCGGAGGCCGCCGGACTTGGACTGGTTCGTCGGCTTCCGGGGCGCCCTGATGAAGCCGCCGTTGGCCACCACCGGGCCGTCCACGACGTGCACGGCGCGGCGCTTGCCCTCCGGGTCGACCAGGGAGCGGTCGTACACGCGCACCCACCCTCGCTGCCGTCCCTCGCGCCGCATCTTGGCTCGTTTGCTTCGTGGGTTCTGTCTGTCTGTGCGTCGAGAGAGACCGCAGGTGCCGGTGGCCTACTTATACACACAACGCGCCCGGCTCCCTTCCCTTCCTTGGAGGCCACGGGTTCGTGCACGCCGGTTCGTATCGTGATCGGGAACTAGGCGTCCAAGTTCCCTGGTTATTTTTCGGAGCAAACCGTTGCGGGCACGCGTTGAGCTAGTGGACCATATTTTACTCGGAGTCTGTTGACCTCAAATCAAATTAAAAGAAAAAAGTTCCCTATTTCCTTGGTTGATTGGTTGGCAGTCAACGATATTTTACTCGAATCTGTTGACCTCAAATTAAAAGTTCATATTTCAGTAGTAGTACATCTTGAACCTTTATGGTCCTCATCGGCCGGAGCTGCAAACGCACTAATTGAAAATGAATCTTGTTGTAGAAACATCCTTCAACAAGAGCCTTATTGCAATTGCAACATGTCCCTTGTTGCAAAATAAAAATCATCTAAGCTCTTGCCGCCCTTCTTGCAATTGCCGCCGTTTGTGAGCGCACAATGGCTCGTCGAAGGAATATGAGTAAGGGCACCGGACCAGCGCGTGCGTCAAGCCATGGGCATCTACAGAGTGTGGTGCGCAGCTGGGGACTAACCACACGACACGGGTCGTAGATCAGTTCCACGACAGATGGCGCTCGGCTGCGAGCAGGGCGAGACCTATGGCGATGGAATATGGTCTTTCTCTATGTTAGAGGTCGAGATTGCCAAGCATATGGTCTAAGTGGAGATTTCCTCCTCGTCCTCCTCCGAAAACAATGCTTAACGTGGTTATTATCATCGACTTGCTCGTGTCGTTTTGACCTATCTATGTTAGCTGCTAGGTACTTGTTATGTCCGTGTTGTATGGATCTATCTATTTTAAGCTCAAGTTTGAATTTGCATTTCAAATATTATGTGTGGAATTAGTATGATGCATGATCATAAATATTTGAATCACTATGTGATGAAACATAGAGATTTGTTGGAGCGCAGGAGCAATATAGAAGATTTAGGTGGAGAAGACCCACAAATTTTTGCCTGATGAAATAAATGTAGCACATGGCCAGGCTCAAAAAACTCTTCCTGCTTCAGATGCTCTTCTGCATGTACTTGTCCGAGTTTTGCAACGGCGGGTGCGGCACTGTGGCCATCGTACCATTCCACATGTACTCATCCACTGGAGCGGCACGGATGTTTCAGCTGCTACCTGGGAGGACTTGGATTCTTTGCGCCAGCAGTTTCCTCGATCAGACAAGCCGGCTCTCAAGAGGCAAGAGGGGGAGATTGTCAGTGGCGCCGGAGATAATTCAAGTGATGGGTTGGCGGCCCGGCCCAACCCATCATGTCATCTACCAGCCCGGCTTACAGGCCGAGAATGGGCTAAGTGAGCCTTGTAACTCTCTACACTATATAGCATCATCTTGTTCGTAGATCTTAATGGCCGGCTTGTAGCTCGATACCGAACAGAGGTATGGGTGGATGGGCGGATCCTCTGTTAGATGAACCCTAGTTCGTGCAATTAATCTCTTCCGATTCAGAATTACTACTCGAATTCCCTTGTTCAGCCTCGATCTGCTGACACCCACAACGCCGCAAGAGATTGATACATGCACATGTTCCTAACATAGCACCTCTTTACAGAGCCAGCTTATTTCTTTGTTCTGTTATAGGGTAGCGATTTGAATTTCTGCTCTACATCTTTCTGCTTTGACACCAAGTTTAGCAAAGCATTGATGCATTTCGTCCCAGTGGCGCCTGCCTAGATTTGTTGTACATTTAAGATAAGATAGTCTTAAAACCACAAGCATGTCTTAGAAAGATGGCAATTTGAAACAACAACACATGCATGAGCTTGCAGAAGTTCAGAGGCTACAAGGTGTGCTCTGCCAGCCTTCCCCATTCAGGATACTCTGTTTTATAACTGTACAGATGAACAAAACCCGTTTTTCCAACAGAAGACGTGTCTTGACAGTTGATACTTGCATACAGATCAACATAAGGTATGATTTATCACACAGCAAGATATTTCAATCAAGCGGTACATTTGCAGCCATGACTATCTTCCATTCATGTCAGATATAGTTCTACGGGAATGTATCTGGTGCACCGGGTCAATTGGTGCTACCGGTGCACCAGCCTCATATTGCACGCTCAAAAATATTCGAAAAAATCTGTAAAAAATTTAGTGCATTAACACAATATCAATGTATGTTGTCACAAAAACTCGAATCAAAATTTGAAACATTGCTCGAGATACAAAAATGATAAATTTAACACTGAATAGTACATAACACAAGTTGGGCTTTAGTTATGGCCCATTAGCACATTGATGTCAAATTTGTCATTTTTGTATCTCGAGCAATGTTTCGAATTTCGATTTGAATTCTTGTGACAACTTACATTGATGTTGTGTCAATGCACTAAATTTTTGTCCGGATTTTTTCAAACATTTTTGAGTGTGCAACGGAGTCCGGTGCACCGGTAGCACCAATTGCCCCGGTGCACCAGATACGTTCCCATAGTTCTACATATATGTCTATTCTGAATATTCGTCACAGGACTATACTAATTTTAGTGTCATCATGCATGTTGTTCAAAATATGATACTGTATGCTGCTGACGCCCTCGGTGATAGGTAACACTGGCCAGCAGGGCTCATCAAAAGACAAGAGGTGTATGCTCCAGTTCCATGCCAGAGATGAGATTAAAACTACTCGAGGATTCCATTTCATTGCCATACTGTGATAAAATTAAAAACATTTGGCTGCAAGAGATCGATATATGCACAAGTTCCTGACCTGGTGACTTCTTACAGAGCAAACTTCCTTCTTTGTTGCATTTCAGTGTGGACATTCCACTGCTGCAGTGATCTGAATTTCTGCTCTACATCTCTGTTGCTTTTGCCATCAGTTTCAACTGATGCCTTTTGCCCCAGTGGCACTTGCCCATATTTCTAGCAGGTTAAATATCATCTTAAAACCACAAGCATGTAGGAGAAAACTTCCATCTGAATTTCTACACAAGGCAGGACGAAACTGCAGGAAAGCACATGAATGATTCTGAACAAGTTCAGAGGCTACAAGGTGCATTCTGCCGGCCTTCCAGGCAGATCATTCAGGATACTCTGTTAACTGTACAAGTGAACACAGCTCTTTCTCAAACAGTACACCGAAATGGCAGACAAAGAACTTATATTAACACACTGTATCTTGGGAGTGCTGTGCTGAAGAAATTTTTAGTATGATCATGCAGATTGTTCAAAATATGACTCTATCTGCTACTCACGCGCTCAGTGATTCATCAAAAGACAGAAGGCTTTGCAAGCAGATAAGACAAAGAAATTAACACTGCGGATTAAAATTTCTAAGTATGACACCTTTAACAGTATGAACAACAAAGCCATTTTTTTTTTAAATAGGATCCCAGCATGGATAACAAGGTGTTATACAACACATTGTATCTTGACACCGATCAAGCATCCAAACATTTTAATTCAAGTGGTACATTTGCAGCCATGGCTATCTTTCATTCATGCGAAATATATTTTTACAAATATGTCTATTTGTGAATATTTGTTGGAGGACTGTACTGAAGACAGTGTTAGTGTTATCATGCAGGTCGCTGAAAATGTGATACTGTACTGTTATTCTAATGATGTGCTCGGCAATACGTAAGGCTAGCCAGCTGTGCACATAAAAGAGGGCCTTGCAATCAGATAAGATGGAAAACAAAAAATACAGATTAAAAATTCCAAGAAGACACTCTTAACAGTATGAACAAGCCGTTTTTCACAAGAGGAAACTCTTGACAGCTCATACTTAGTCCTTGAAAACAGATCAAGTGGTACATTTGCAGCCATGACTATCTTTCATTCATGTCATATATAGTTTTACATATATGTCTATTGTGAATGTTCGGTGCAGAACTGTAATGAAGACAGTTTTAGCGTTATCATGCAGGTTTTTCACAATATGATACTGTAAGCTACTCACATGCTCGGCGATACATAACACTAGCCAACAACCCAGCAGGGCACATCAAAAGACAGAGGGCTTTGCAATCAGATAAGATGATAAAACTAACAATACAGATTAAGATTTCTATCAGCTAAATCTCAAAATAGCTCAGTTTACCACCGTTCCCGTTGTCTGCCATCAGGAAATACAGGAACAGACGAGTCGTCATCGGCATCGTTGGTTGTATTACTCTTTGACTTTGGTACCTCGACTTCTTGTGGACTTGAGTCATCACCATCTCCAAAGTCCGGTGGCGAGCCATCACTCTCACCAACCCAGCCATCACCCCAGCGGTAGCCGCTGTTGTCAGATTTGCCACCAAGTTCCCCAATCAAATCTTCCATGTCCGAAAAATCATCGTCTTCATCATCTTCCATGTCACTTCCTTCATTATACCCTTGCGCAGCGCCATTGGGTCCCTCTGTCTCCTCACCAGTCCTAGGTCCACCACGCCGAGGGAAGCGTGGCACCGCAACAAGAGCCCTCATCTTCTCCTTAAGCAACACCAGATGGCTCTTCTCGATCAGCTGCGAGTTCTTGTATGCCTCACGGAGGAACACCGAGTCCCTATCTCCCTTGAGTGACACATAGAACATGTCAGGGTGGCGAATGAGCATCCCCCGCAGAGACTGCGAGAACCGGAATTCCTCACGGAAGTGTGTCAGGTGGTCAACCAGGGTGCGCTTCTCAAGTGTCAGGCTTAGAATCTCATGAACCACCCCACAGGCATGCTTCTCCTTCTCAGGGGACCCCGAGGGCAGGTGCGAGAAGTCGGCGTACGGCGAAATGTACGGCATTTCTCTGAATTTCTCGATCCTCCGCGCCTCTCCCCTCGACACCTTCAGGCCCTTGGGCAGCTTCACACGGTTGAACCTGAGCGGCCGGTCGATGATAAGATTCCTCTCCTCGGCCTCCCTGGCCCGATTCTCCTCCTCTGCCATCTCGGCTGCCGACACGGCCAGCTCGGGGTCCCATTCAGTGAGCTCCAGCGCCGGCCCTCTGTCCATCCTGACGACGCGGAAGTACTGCGGGTACCTGAGGCAGATGGTGTCGTGGAAGTTGGAGGGCAGGCCGAGGTCGTTCTTGAGGTGCGCGATCCGCTCGATGAGGATGCGGCGGTCGAGCGACATCATGAGCAGCTTGCGGAGCTTGGCGACGGCGAGGCCCTCGGACTCGTTGCGGAGGTAGAGCTCGTCGAGGTAGAGGCGCTCGGCGGCGGGGGTGAGGCGGAACCGCAGCGAGTAGACGCCCTCCTCCACGATCTCGAAGACGCCGGGGAAGCGCTTGAGGAGCGCGATGAGGCGGCGCTTGCGGGTGAGGCCCAGGTCGCGGCGGAAGCGGCCGAGGTCGCGGAGGCTCATGACGCGGTCCGGGTGGGAGACGAGGATGTTGCGCAGCTTGAGGACCAGCTTCAGCTTCTTGTCCCGCTGGATCACGTTGTCGAAAGGCACCTCCTTTCGGCGCTTCACGGCGGCCGCCTGCGCCACGACGGCCAGCCGGGGCCGGATGCGCGGCGGCGGGGCGGCGGCCAGCGGGTGGAGCGGGAGGGAGGCGCCGAGGAATAGGGATTTGGGGGGCGGCGGGTGTTGGGCGGCGGCCGGCGGGGAGGGGAAGGAGAGGAGCAGCAGCTTGGCCTCCATTTTTGCGGCTCGGGTGAGCTCGCCGCGGCGGTGGGGAGAAGAGGGTGGGGATAAACCTCCCGTTCTGAGTGGATATTTTTTGAGGGTTATGGGTGATATTTTGCCGGCGGCGTGATGGGCTGGTATGTGGGCCTGCTTTGTTGGGCTCAAATAAAGCCCAACTAAAGGCTTATGCTGATGGGCTGTTCACTGTCCACTTCCTCCTAGCCTCTCAGCCAACCCAAGTAGAAAATACAGGAGGCAGCCAGCCCAGCTATTTGAATGAAAACCACTCAAAAAAAGTTATTTGAATGAAAATGTTGCTACTCCTACCTTAAGCATTTCTTCACCCCCTAATTACTCTTCCTACTCTCAAAACGGAACCTGCAGGCCTCAAACTCACCAAATGATTTCCCTTGATTTTTGATCGCCATGTGTGGTTTGGCACCCCGCATGACCTTGTAACTATCCCCCTAAACATTCTTAGTTAATATATATGTGGGGGTTTTTACCTCAATTTTTTTCTTCACCCCCTAAAATTTCATTAAAAAAAGAAAATTTCTTCAAATACAATTTAGAAGGTCTGTGAATATCAGTAAACCATCAAGAGTGCTCCGAGCAAATGCTCCCTTTTCAAAAAGTAATATCCAAAAAATACTACATGCTAGTGAATGAAATTTGTTTCCAAATTTCATGAAAAACCCCATTCTTTTTCCAAACTGTGCAAAAATAACAAACCAAAATACTATTCAAAAGAAGATTTGCTATTCTATCTCTCCACTTTTGGTTTTCTCACCCAAACCACATATGGAAGTATTTGTCCAAAAACAATTTACAATCTCATGGTTCACTGAATATACTTTCTAAAATGAAGGCAGATGAATGTGCTTCCCAGAGCACAAAACCCACCTTCTCTGAACATCACCAAATGGCACATGAAAACACATTTTCTTCCTCGATAGAATCGAAGAGGAGAAGTACATGCTTTTTAGTTTATTAAGTGTCAATTAGGCATTAGCGCATGGAACACTGTTTCACGACGGGTGCATGTGCCACCACCGCGAGCCCGGGGCGGATGGGCAGTGCCAGCGGTGGCGAAGGAGCTGCGAGAGGGAGGAGCCGATGAATGGAAATTCGGGGGCGGTGGTGGCGGGTGGATAGCGGTGGACGGGGAGGGGAAGGAGAGGAGGAGGAGCTTGGCCTCCATTTTCGCGACTATGCCTCGCCGCACTCGGGGAGAAGGGGTGGGGGTAAGTATCCCGTTCTGAATGGATGTTTTTTGGTGGTTATGGATGATATTTGGGGGGTGGGGGAGCGTGATAGGGTGGGCTCTCGGCCTGGTTTCATATAGCCCAAATAATTCCGACCTTGCGTTTGTTTATGGGCTTTTCACTTCCCATTCAACACACACAAAAAACACCACTTCTTTCCCTAAAAAAAACACAACTTCTTTCCCTCAAAAAGAAACACAACTTCTTACTCCCCACAAAAAAAAATTAAACTGAACTCGATGTGTTATTTTAGAGAGATAATTTCTTTAGAGCACGTCTATAAAAGCATCTGAACACCACTTTGTGGCACATGAGATACTATGTTTCCCTAAAACAAATCCAAAAACGATGAGAGCATATAGCTCAAGTGTTCAATGAGGCAAAGGCACATGGGACACTGTGATCGTTGGCCAAAAACAGTGAGCAAATAGCATGTCATCGAGAAGATCGTCAAGGTAGTACCAGTGGCCGACCCGGGTTCACCATCGTGAGTCGTCGGTGCGTGCATGCATGGAGCACGGGAGAACAGAGACCACACAATAAAGTACGAGTACAATCTTTCATCTCAGGCTTCCCAGGCCAAGGATTATTTATTTATTTATTTATTTATTTATTTATTTATGTAGTCCCTAAAGAGATGGCGACACGACACATGTACCTAGTCGCGCACTTCTCGTCGAATAGAAATCCAGGCCAGGCCATGCCTCGCTCGTTTTCTGAGTAAAAGATCTACTAGTACAACTGGCCGTTGCGAATCAACCTGTGGTTGAGTTGGTTAGGTGGACCCTGGTATTCTCAATCCATCAGGGTTTAAATTCTGATGCTCGCATTATTTTTGTATTTATTTCAGGATTTCCGGCGTGTTTTTAGTGGGAGGAGACGTTCCCGTCGATGACGAGATAGGGGTGAATGTATGCGCGTGTATATGAGCGCTTGTGTCTGTACTGATGCTAAAAAAAAAGTACAACTAGCCGTTATTTTACGTTATCCTGTTGCCAGAGCGATCGAAATGCGAGCTTGCCTTTTCTCTACCTAATCGCAGCGTCGATCGCCCCATGCCGACGCCGCATTGCGCCTCACTGTCGTGCTGCTTTGTCTTTTTTTTTCCTTTGAAAACATTGACAAAAAGCTTTGTCACGTCTCGTTAAGTAAGAACACTCGTGTCTAGTACAGAAATGAATGTATTTGGACGCATTTTAAGTGTAGAAACATTCATTTTTATCTATTTCTCCGACACTTATTTCCGAACAAAGGGAATATATATCTTCAATGACGTGAACAACATCGGCATTTATCCTTCTAGGGCAAGCGAGCCGACCTCGTGGTAGAGAAATCATCATCTTAAAAGATGTGGTGTTTGTTACACCCGGTGAGGGTTGTGTGACGGGGAGTGAGTGGCAGGTGATACGGAAGCTTAGATACTCCTGTGGTACGAGCTTCCCCTAGCAGATCCAACGCTCAAGCACAGATCTCATGTAACTTTGCAGCAAAACCCTCTAAGAATCTGATATTTACGTGAAAATCTAAGAGTATGGCTGTCCCCCTTATATCTCATATCCAACGGCTCGCGGGAGGCCGTATCAAGGTAGCACATAAACTCTTGTATCACTTGATATTTTCCTGCATGATGGGAGACATCGTTTCGAAAGGAGAAACACCACAGCCCGCACGTCACTGATACCTTTTCTTTTGTTTCTCAGAAATATCTTCCACATGGAAGTTTACGCATGGCCAGGCCGGCGCGATGAGTAGAGCCAGCAATAGAGTATTTAGCTGTACTACCATATGTAAGAGCATCTAAATCTCAAAAATATGTAAAATTATCTACAGCCAGATTCAGCAAATTCGGCCCTTCAAATGTTCACGGGCGTGTCTGGTCAGTGTTTGGCTTGTCTGTTTTGAGCCTTTATTTGTTCGTTCATACAGGCATACTTCTTATTTACTCTTTATATGTCTGATCACATGTATTTGATTGATGGCGACGAAGAAAAATAAAAAAAGAAAAAAGGAAAAAGAAATGGGGTGCGCCGCATCCTATGTGGCAAACTAACCAGACGCGTCTGATAGTCATTATATCTTTCTCATATTTGGTGTGAAATAAGAGGGTTTGCAGATAGCTCACACGTTTCGGAATGATATGAAAGCTTCGATTGGGCAATTTTTTAAATCTCTCTCATGTCTGGTCACTAATGGAGCGCATCTATGGATATTTGAGAAGCATTTGAGGTAAGAGCATGTTCGATGTGCATGCACCAACCAGGTTTAACCATCATGTGTATCACATATTGGAAGTTACTTTTAGTGTAACGGCTCTTTAGGACATATCAAGGCAGATCCCTAAACATACTTTGTTTTTAAATATAAGACTTCTTAGAGATTTCAATACGGATTACATATGAATGTATATAGAAGTATTCTAGAATGCAGATTCATTCTTTTTGTTTCATATATAGTCTATATTAAAACCTCTAAAATGACTTATATTTAAGACGAAGGGAGTACATAATATCCGTTCACAACCGCGTATGTGGATAGGAATATGAGAGCCGGTTATCAACGACATCTTTAAACTTTCATTGTTTGTCCATCCCGTTAGGGCATCTTCAATGACGACCTGCAAATTTCATTCTGTGTCCTTCCATGGATAGGGGACCAGTCCACTGACACGGATACGGGAGGTCACCATCGGACGCTATCTTGTACATGCCCACTAGTAAAGGGTAATTTGAAATTCAAATACAGTCCGATCCACACAGCGTGTAGGATCACACCAACGCCGGATCGCATGCTCGATCACAACCAAAAAGAGGCAATTATGCTTAAGTTTTACATGTCCGAATCCAAAAGAATATTAGTCTGGCAGTCCTTGCAAATTTATGCCATGCCGGACCGGCAATCCCAACCATCTACTCGCCAATCAAGGTATCGTCCTCCGCCGCGAAGTCTGCCACGTCCGCCATGACCACCACGACCGATGCCACCACCGCGCCCACCGGCGGCCATCCGCTTTTTGAGGTTCTCCGCCTTTGCGAGTTTGCCGCATAGCGGAGATGATCTTCCGGACGAGCGTGATGCTCGGATCCTCCGTCACCCCCGTCGCCTCCGCCACCTCCATCTTTGGCAGGTTCTTCTCTGGTTCCATGCGTCAGCGATGGAAGGGGAGGGTGGGAGAAAAGGGTGGGAATTGGGTGGAGAGTGGTGGGGGATGTGGAAGAAGAGAGTGGGGAATTTTGGCGCGGAAACACTGCGGGTTGCTACAATAGCGCGGGCTCCGCCTTCCTTTTGGGTGGGTCGGGGGGTCAGAGTGCGACGTTTACCGTATCCGGACTCCTGCAAAACCCTCCACGTTTGGTTCCGGTTTGCAGGGAAATCATGACCCGGATCGTTGGCGGATCGATACAGGCCCGTGTAGGATAGTTTTGTGGTCGGTTGTCCAGACAGGGCGGTCCGGACGGATGCTGGCAGTTTGAGGGTCAGGAGTGGAGATGACCAAGCAACTCCAAAGCGTCGACCCAAACGGACGATGATTTTGTCCGCATTTTGTCCGTTTGGGTCGGCCACCAGCTCGGCGTCTGCCCTGTTTTTGTTTTGGTCGGCCGTGCACCCAACGCGCGCGATCGATTTCATGTCCGCGCATAAATTTAAAAGGCCCGCGACAATAGATCGTGCCAGCGGCCATGCCATCGCCCAAAGTTCGTGGCGGCACCATGCGACTTCGGCAGCACCACCCGAGGAAATGCAGACGAGCCCGTGCTGGCCACGGCCATGGCGGCACTGACGAGCCCGTGTTGTCCAAGGTTTGACCCTAGGTAGATCAGGGCCTCTCTCGTTGCCTCGGCGACTCGGGTGTTGGTTTTCTCTTGCTGTGCGGCGGCGGTGAGGGCGGCGACGGCCGCTGCTTCGTCCCTTGGGTCCGTCGCGTGTCGCCGGTCCTTCCTCTTGTGGACTGCACGGCCCGCTCCTCGAGCGTCAGCTGCTTCTTCTTCTTCTTGGATGGTATGGCGGTCTTGCGGGGGACGCGGGGATTGCCTTTGCCGGAGGGGATGAGGTGAGGCCGGACAAGGCGAGGGAGGCGAGGCCGGCGGCGACATCGAGGGCGTCGTCCATGGTGAGCGGTCGAGAGCGCGAGCAGGCGGGTGGTTTCGGGAAAGTGGAGAAAAATGATGCTCGTTGTGCCATGGACTGGCGGGCCAGTGAGGAGGAGTAGGCGCGCGTCACACGCGTCTGTTTTGTTTCTGCACTGACACAAATCAGACTCAAAGTTAGGCCAAGAATGGGTCAAGAAGCGGACGAAAAGTGGACATGGTTCGTTTGGATCGGCATGTTGGACCGATTTTTATGTCTGTCATGACCCAAACGGACATGCGTACATAAAATGGATCGACGCGCTGGAGTTGCTCTTAGTCATTTTAACGAACACTTCTTGTGCACGCGGACACACGCGCCCAAGGAGCTGGATGCATCCGTGCATGCAAAAGCTCGCGTGTTGACCTACCCACGGTGTGCTAGCTTGGCCTCTTGGGGTGATGTCGCCGGATCGACGGCCGCGTCATCGTCGTGGAGGGCCGCGTTGCCCTCGTCGTCGTGGAGGCCCGCGTCCCCGGTGGAGGGCCGCGAGGGTGGAGAAGAGTGGCAAAGCGTACACCTTGTAGAAGGACAAGTTATGGACTGTGCAATCGCAATGTATTGATCGGTGCATCAGGCACGTATATATAAGTACAGAGGTGGGCCACAACCTCAACTATACAAGAACACAGGAGGTGGGCCCTACGCACACATATACACGTACACAATATATACTCAACACCCTCCCGCAGTCGAAGCGGCGCCAGTGACGCAGAGACTGGAACGAAACTCCTCAAAGGTGGAAGTTGGCAGTCCCTTCGTCATCACATCAGCGAACTGCTGAGCAGTCGGCACATGGAGAACCCGCATGCGTCCAAGAGCCACCTGCTCGCGCACAAAGTGAATGTCCAGCTCGATGTGTTTAGTCCGACGATGATGAACGGGGTTGGCGGAGAGGTACACCGCAGAGACGTTGTCGCAGTAGACAACTGTAGCCTGGGAGACATCGTGATGTAGCTCCTGAAGTAGCTGTCGAAGCCAGGTGCACTCGGCGACGGCGTTGGCCACAGCTCGGTACTCAGCCTCTGCACTAGAGCGCGAAACCGTGGGTTGTCGCTTGGACGACCACGAGACGAGGGAAGGACCGAGGTAGACGCAGTAGCCAGAGGTGGACCGACGAGTATCCGGGCAGCCAGCCCAGTCTGCATCGGAGTAAGCCACCATCTCTAGAGAAGTGGACGCCGTGAGTGTCAATCCCAGGGACATCGTGCCGCGGATGTAACGAAGGATCCGCTTCACGAGAGCCCAATGAGAGTTACGGGGGGAGTGCATGTGGAGACACACCTGCTGGACAGCATACTGAAGATCCGGTCGGGTGAGTGTCAAGTACTGCAGAGCGCCGACAATGGACCGGTAGAATGGAGCATCCGACGCAGGCGAACCCGCAAGAGCAGAAACCTTGGCCTTCGTGTCAACAGGAGTAGCAGCAGGATGGCAGTTGAGCATGCCAGCGCGCTCAAGAAGCTCATGGGCATACTTCTGTTGATGAAGAAAGAAACCGTCCGGACGCCGAACGACCTCAATGCCAAGGAAATAATGCAGAGCACCCAGGTCCTTGATAGCAAACTCGTCGCGCAACCGGAGAGTAATCTACTGAAGAACGGCTGCGAAGGAGGCTGTCAGGATGATGTCGTCGATGTAAAGCAGCAAATATGCAGTCGTGTCACCGTGGCGATAGACAAACAGTGAGGCGTCCGAGCGAGTGACGCTGAAGCCCAGTGTCTGAAGAAACCCGGCGATCCGCTGGTACCAGGCGCGGGGTGCCTGCTTGAGCCCATAAAGAGAGCGCGACAGCAGGCACACATGGCCGGGAAGAGAAGCGTCGACGAAGCCAGTGGGTTGCTCACAAAACACCTGCTCCTCAAGATGGCCGTGGAGAAAGGCGTTGGAGACATCCATCTGGTGAACAGGCCAGCCGCGAGAGACGGCGAGCTGGAGGACAGTGCGGATCGTGCCCGGTTTGACAACCGGGGCGAACTTCTCCGTGAAATCAACTCCAGCGCGCTGGCGGAAACCGCGGACCACCTAGCGAGCCTTGTAGCACTCAAGTGAACCGTCTGAGCGGGTCTTATGGCGAAAGACCCAGTTGCCGGTGATGACGTTGGCGCGGGGAGGCCGGGGAACCAGGGTCCAGGTGCGGTTCCGCTGAAGAGCGTCGAACTCTTCCTGCATCGCCGCAAGCCAGTGAGGATCACGGAGGGCGGCGCGGGCGGACGCAGGAATGGGTGACGGCTCCACGACAGAGGCGGCGAGGACGTACTCATCCCGCGAGTACCGGAGACTCGGGCAGTGAACGCCGGCGCAGGCACGGGTGACAGGGCCGGACGGGGCCACCGGGGCCGGCGAGGCGACCGGCGAGACGGCCGGTGAGGCAACCGGAGAGCCGGCGGGCGTCGCGGACGGCGAGCCGGCGGGCGTCGCGGCCTGCGAGGGGGCCGCCGAGTCCACAGGCGAGGCGGCCGGCGGCGAGGCCATCCCTGCGGCGGAGAAGGCGCCCGACCCCGCGGCGCCCGAGTCGGGGGCGACGGGTGAGGGCGGGGCCTGACCCCGCGGCGCACCGTCAGTGCCGGCCGGGGAGGGCGCCGGCAGTGGGGCTCGGGGACCGCCAAAGCCCGGAGGCGGTCCACGAACCAGGCGTGCTCGTCCACCAGACGAGGTCGTCGAGGGGCCGCCGGTGACCGGTGACGACGAGACGACAGGGGGTGCCTGCTGCTGAAACGGGAAGACCATCTCATCAAAGTAAACGTGTCGGGAGGTAAAAACACGGTGAGAGACTGGATCGTAGCAGCGGTAGCCCTTAGTGTTAGGTGGATAGCCGAGAAAGATGCATGCGATGGAGCGGGGGGCGAGCTTATGAGGCGCAGTGGCAGCGATGCTAGGATAGCACAGGCAGCCGAAGATGCGAAGCCCGTCATAAGAGGGGGGTGCACCGAAGAGGAGGTGGTGAGGTGTAAAGTTCCCGCGAGTACGACAAGGGCGGATGTTGATGAGGAGGGAAGCGGTGGCTAGAGCGTCAGGCCAAAAGCGCGGGGGCACATTGGCGTGAAAGAGAAGAGTACGAACGCGGTCATTAAGAGTGCGAAGGATGCGCTCAGCACGACCGTTCTGCTGCGAGGTGTACGGGCAAGTGAGACGAAAGATCGTGCCATGTGTGGTGAGAAGACTACGAACAGCGGCGTTGTCGAACTCCTTCCCGTTGTCAGTCTGCAACGCGAGAATGGGTCGACCAAACTGCGTGCGAACGTAAGAGTAGAAGCCGGCAAAAGTGGAGATGGCGTCCGACTTGCGGCGCAACGGGAAGGTCCACACTTAATGCGAAAAATCGTCAAGAATGACAAGATAGTAAAGAAAGCCCGTATTACTTGCAACAGGAGATGTCCAAACATCACTATGAATCAACTCAAACGGGTACGATGCAACAAAAGAAGAAGCCCTAAATGGAAGACGGGCATGTTTGCCGAGGCGGCATGCATGACACGAGTGATCCTCGTTCTTATTACACGTGAAAGAAAAACTCTGAAGAATGTGGCGAAGTGTGGCAGGATTAGGATGACCCAAGCGAGCGTGCCAGAGGTCCACTCCGGTGGCGAGAGCGACAGGGGCGACAGAAGTGGTGGAGGCGGCGGAGTGAACCGGGTAGAGCTCGTCGGGGCTGTCACATCGGTGGAGCACCATCCCCGTGCGAGCGTCCTTAACAGAAAAACCACATGCGTCAAATTCAACAGTGACCGGATTTTCACGTGTAAGAGAATGAACGGAAACAAGATTTTTAATAAGATCAGGAGAAACAAGAATATTAGACATGGATATAGGAGTGGAGTTAGACGGAAAATATGTATGTCCAATATGACTGATAGGAAGAGAAGAACCGTCGCCGACGGTGATGCGGTTGGAGGTGTGGACAGGGTGGACAGAGTGGAGGTTACCGGGGTAAGCTGCCATATGAGCGGTGGCGCCACTGTCCATGTACCAATCGCCGCCGCCGGTGTAGCTGGACGGGGAAGGGGCGGTCTGGAGAGCCGCCAGGAGAGCCGGGTCCCACGGCGCCGGCGGGAGGGACGACGCAGACGGCGGGGGCAGCAGCGGAGGCCCGCCGGGCGGCGGCGGCTGCCCGTAGGGCGCCGCATAGGACTGCGGCGCGGCGTAATACGCCTGGTGTGACGGGGGCCGGGTGGCGAGAAGACCCGGAGAGGGAGCCCATGGAACCGGCATGGAGTAGGCGTGGACGACGCCGGTCCACGGGTTCTGGCCCGCGTACCACGGGGCCGCCGGCGGAGGGGCCGGCTGCTGCTGGCGAGGTGCTCCTCCCGGAGTACCGCCGCCGCCACCGCCGCCCTGCTTGCGGCCACCCCGGCGGCCGCCGCGACGGCCTCCTCCATTGGCCGCCGGCTAGGGCGGCGGGAAGGGGGCGGGTGGGGCGGGCGGGAAGCCGGGCGGGAAGGCGGGGGCCGCTGGCTGGGGCGGCGTCGGGCGGGGCGGTGGCGGGGCCGAACCCTCGCGGGTGCCGGCAACAAGGGCGGTGTGGGCCCCGCGCGCGTCCTGGCCGCCCGCATCCGGCGTTCCTCCAACTTGAGGTACGCGACCACCTTGCCAAAGGTGGGCTCCGGGATGAGGGTGAGGTTGGAGGTGGCGTTCCCGAAGTCCTCGTTGAGGCCGCCGGAGTGGGTGCTGATGAGGAGCTCGTCACCGATCTTCTCCCCCAGATCACGGAGCTCATCGGCGAGCTTCTTGAGGCGCATGCAAAAATCATCGATGGACGAGTCAAGTTGCTGGCACCCGTAAAACTCACCATAGAGGAGGACCTTGCGCTGCAGCCGATTGTCGGTGAAGAGGCCGTTGAGCTTGGTCCAGACCGCGTAGGCGTCGTCCTCGTCGTTCACCACGGTGTGGAAGATGTCGCTAGAGATGGCGAGGTAGAACCAGCGGATGATGGTGGCGTCGAGGATCATCCACTCCTCGTCGTTGATCATGAGCGCGGAGTCCACGTGGCCGTGAAGAAGATACTCACGGAACACGAGCGAAAAGTACCGCTTCCACGCGGAGTAGGAGGCGGTGGTGTGGTCTAGTTTGACCGGGACGCGCTCATGGATGTTGAGGTCGCGGACGAGGGTGACGTCGGGACCGGCGAACGGGTTGGAGACGGTGGAGGAGGAGGAGCTCATGGTGGCTGCGGTGATCGGGTTGGGAGGGCGGCGCGGGGTGCAGAGAGGGGAGGAGGTGCGCGGCGCGGGGGAGGGAGAAGGCGCGGCGCGGGTTGGGAAGGAGGCGGAAGCAGTGCTTGGCGGCGGCGGCGGCAAGCAGGGCGGTGGGTGATGGCGGCGGTTACCAAGGGGCGGCGGCGACGGCCGAGGGGAGGACGGCGGCGGCGGCGGCTGCGAACGGCGGCGGGGAGGCGGCGGCGGTGGCGGCGCGGCGGCGGGAGGCGGCGGCGGCGGCGGCGCGGAGGCGCGGCGACGGCGGCTAGGGTTAGGATCTTGCTGCAATAGATACCATGTAGAAGGACAAGTTATGGAGTGTGCAATCGCAATGTATTGATCGGTGCACCAAGCACGTATATATAAATACAGAGGTGGGCCACAACCTCAACTATACAAGAACACAGGAGGTGGACCCTACGCACACATATACACGTACACAATATATACTCAACACACCTACACGAGCGAAGCTTGCTAGCCAAGCTAGCACATACGAGAATCTACTATCACAAATAGCAAATCCCGTCCCCAAACGTCCAGGCGCGTCCACGGACCGGACATCACATAAATTTTGTCCTTCATAAGGCCAACTCCACCGCGCGATACCAAACGGATGTTCGGTTTGGTCGGATTTTGTCTCTTTGGATAGGGCGATGGGGTCGTGTCCTGGGATGCAGTGGCCGTGCACTTAGCGCGCAGCCGCATCCTATGGCCCCATCTTGTCTGCCTCCATATTAAAAAGAGAACAATGTTTCAAATACCAGCGGCCCTAGTTCATGCCAGCGGCCCTAGTCACGCCGGCAATAGAGCCAACGGCCTACACGTCCTTGCCGGCAACACAGCCAACCTCCAAAATTAATAGTTTTGTTCGCCGGCAACGCAGCCAGCCTCCAAAAAATGAATGTGTTTCTCGCCGACAGACAGCCAGCGGGCGGGCAACACCCATGCCAGCCTTAAAAAGAACGGCCACGGGCGATCGGTCGACCTAGTTCAGGCCAGTGCGAATGCTCTTCCTCTTCCTTTGTGCTTTCGCTCTTTGGGCGAGCTCGTCGATGATGGCTCGCCACCAATATCAATGTCATTGCCTTCTTTTTCATCACCATCACCTTCGCAATAGATGTCATCGTCTTCATGCCACGAGTCATCATGGTCGTAGTCAGCACGGTCGTCAGCCTCTTCATCGGCAACGTACTGGGCGCGGCCATCCTGGCTTTGGGTCTTGTCGGGGTCATAGGCACGGCCCTGCCCACCCTCGTAGATCACATCCTCCATGAACTGGTTGTAGAAGGGGTCGTCGACCGGTGGCGTTGGTGTTGGCATTTCGTCGAACAAGACACGGGGGGACGGCATGGTGCCCGTAAATGGTGGCAGTGCATGCTTTCTTTGCATCTCGACAGACGGCGGCCGGCCGCCGCTGCTGGACCCAGGCGTGACGTTGAGGTCGATGACGGCCAAGGGGCGCGGGGTGGACGGCGCGATCACGCCAACTTTCAGCGACCCCGAGAAACGGGTTTGGGCGTCGTGCCTGGGAGGGGGAAAGTCGGGCGACATAGGCGTGGTCCGCAACATCGGCGACTGGCAATGCAGAGGCCAGGCGACCGACGAGCCTGTGCTCGTCGGGCCAACGGCCGCTGTAGGGAAACCGGCCGGACGGCACATGCCAAGCATGAGGAGGGCGTGCGCTTTGTTGACGATGTCCTCCTTCTCGTCGACCTCGGCCTTGCGCCATGCAGCCTCCCTCGCATCGCGCTCGGCGACGAACTTGGCCGCGGCAGCATTGACCTTGACGACCGCCCTTCGGTTCCTCCTCTTCGCCGATTCCGCGTCGAACTTGGCGATCTCCTCCGACGTGCACTCCGACTGCGGCTTCCTTGACGCCTTGGCCGCCTTCTCCTTCACCTTTCCGGGTGGGTCGCCGGCCAGGCCGTCGGAATTCGGCTGGGCGTTGGCCATGGACGGGGGAGGGAGGGGGCGGCGGGAGGGACGTGGGAGGGTTTGGGGGAAAATGGCGCCAAATGGGACGCGGTTTTTCTTTTGCTTTGTGCCACCGACAGGCGGGCCAGGGAAGGACAAGCGCGCGCGTCCCGCCCGTCGGCGCGCTGTCCGTTTCACCCCAAAATCGGCGCAAACTTGGGCCGTGGATGGGTCGAAAGCAGACAGAAAACAGACAAAAATCTGTTTGCTCTCGCGCGCTGGGCCGTCTGGTTCGTCCGTTTTACCCCCAAACGGACGCGCGCGGACAGGATGGGGTCGCGCGGTGGAGTTGGCCTAATCGGACACATCAAACCAAGTTGTCAAATTCATATTGTTTCCATGCAACTTTATGTATGTAGCTAAACACATGTCATCGGACTATCAAAAATTGACATGCTCTATTAATTACGAATGAAGCAATAATGGGAGAAGTGCATCCACGGCCGCCCTTGTCTTTGCTCTTCCCGTCATTCGTATGGTAGTAACGGTCGAAGACGCAGAACAGATCGAGGCGGATCTACTCACTACCGGAGTTCTTCGATCCGATCGCTGTCCTTGGCCTTCTCCTCCATGGGGGGCAGTCCGGTCATGGCATGGATCGCATGGCTTTGCTCTTTTGTCATCTCCTTCACTGCTTCTCAGCTATGGGGCACAGAGGGCTTCCTCCGACGCTCCCGAAGTTGCCTCCACGTCGCGGGCTGCCATTGCCACCTCCTTCGCGAGGGCTGTTGAACCCGCCTCCGCTTGAAGCCATGCCCGCAGCCTTGCGCCGTGAGCTTCTCCCGGGAGTGTCGGAGAGCAGCGCAGACTACCATCAACTCCTCGGGGCTGCACGGGATGAACTCCCAGTCCTCGGATCCGAACATCTCAAAGAGCTGGGAGGAGATCGCCGAAGAGGAGCTTGGGTCCATAGGAGGGGGAGTGGAGTGGAATGCGGCTAGGGTTTCGTTAGTGCAGATATGATCCAATTTATATGGGGTTGGGTGGGCCAAAGTGGATCAGATTCGACGTAGCGCCTGTGTCCTGACGCGTTCGGGTGTCCCCATATCCGTCCTAGATTTGGGATGGATATGTTGGTCAGTCTTGGCATTTGGGACGGATATAGGATGCCCGGTTGGGTGGCGTTTTTTCGTCCAGACAATGACCAGGCAGGCCATCAGGGCGTTTGGAGCCGGTATGGGGGATCGGCTGTAGACGTTCTACGCAACCGAGTGCAACCGTGCATGCACGCGCTTGTGGGGGCATGCAGACGGGTCCAGACTCCCGCAAAGCCCCTCACCCGCCCCAGGTTTGCTACGAGTTTGCCGGAATTCGGACGTCCAAACATATTCGCTGACGAGAGCGGAGCGGCTATATGTAAGTCGGCTGGAAAATTATTTTGGGTAATTCGATTTTCTAGGCCATTAGATTAAAGATTCAACAGATGTCCATCTTCTTTTGTTCTCCAGCTTTCTTCCTTCTTCAACTGTTCCTTTTTCCACAAAAGTGAGTTAACCAAATTGCAAATTCAGTCAATTCATGTATAACTGTTCCTGGTTTATTGGTCTTTTTCTTATTTTGTGCTAAAATTTGATCACAGATTTAACTGACAAAATATTAATGCATACCGTCTAAATTTATATTATTAGATTCGTATTTAAACATAGTTTTCAATGACACGATTTTTTGACATGCATTAATATTTTGTTAATTAAATTTATGATCAAAATTTATCATAAAATACCAAGGGATCAATAAACCGGAGGTAGTAAAGCAGAGCAGGGAACATGAAGGGGAAAGCTATCGTGTCCGTACGCGCAGGTGGTGAGCATCCGTGCCGTGCGCTGTCGCCGGCGTGGACCCGTACGTCGGACAGAGAGGAGGACCATATTAAAGAATCCGGTGCCCCGTCCGCAGCCACACATAGCAAACCCGCCGTATGACTATTCCAACGAATCGAGGTCACGCCGTGCGCGGCGCACACGTAGGCGCCACCATAGTTTGTTTAGCGGCCGAGGCCGCGGCGAGCAGCGCTCCACGTCGTCCCGTCCCCCTCCGGCGTCCCTTGTTCGCGCCATGACCGCCATGAACGAACCTCCCGTACGTACGCGCGAGCGCGAGCCGCCGCTGGCTGACGACGGGCCGGAGGCCGATGCCGCTCACCGGTCGACTGGCTTTGCTTGCACACTTGCCACTCACCGGTCAGGGTTAGCTGGAGCTCCATATTAACTGGGAATGCGTGACGGGCGCCCATGATCCCGGGCGTCGAGCGGGCCCGCCGCCAGTGACGCGAGGGGAGGTGTGTTTGTTCCCCGATGCGTTGCTTGTGGGCCCGTCGATTGGCTAGCCGTAACCGGAAGACACTCCTCTGATGGGAGCGTCACCGGAACAGTAGTACAGTACTACCAGATACGTTCCCTCCTCTGCATCTGATTGTTTATGGATCCACGCTTGGCGAAGCTAACTATATTTGCATGGCCAGGAATGGTCGTGTCTGTCATGTCCGTCCGGCGTCCTTTTCCGTTGGCCAAACGCCACGCAGGTTTTGCAACTGGGGGCAAAGTTGTTGAGCCCACTCCGAAAGCTTTGGACCATCGACACCCAGAGGATGATGGTCCAGCGAGAATCCAAAACGTAAAAATCTCGAGGTTAGAGCAACTCCATCTCGCAGATCAAAAAGACGGCGTTTTCGTTTGATTTTTGTCTGTTTGGGTCGGTCACCTGCTTGGCGTCCGCCCCGATTAAGATTTGGGTTGACCGTGCGCCCAACGCGCCGATTCATTTCATGTCCGCGCGCGGATTAGAAAAAAAGGCCCGCGGCCATAGTTCATGTCAGCGCTCATGTCATCGTCCGAAAGTTCATGTGGTCACCATGCCAGCGCGGGCATATAATGCCAGCTTCAGAAAATACCACACAGTTCGGCTGGCACACTTGCTAGCGGCCGGCACACATGTCAGCACACAAAAAAGAGGCGAGAGTTCGACCATGCCATCACGGCCGTGGTCATGCCAGCACACTTGCCGGCATACAAAAAAGGATGGCGCTCGCCGCCATTGGTCACTCGTCATTGAACTTGAGCATGTCGGCCTGCATCTTCTCGAACCACGGCCTCTTCCTTGGCGACATGATGTTGAGATCCACCTTCATGATCTCCACCCCGGTCATCATGCTCGCGAGAGCCACTTCTTTCGCCTTGGTCTTGGCGTTGGCGGCCTCGATCTCTAGCATCTTGGCTTGCTTCTCCGCCTCCATCTCAAGCATCTTGGCTTGCTTCTTCACGTCCATCTCAAGCCTCCTTCTTTGGATCTCCATGAAGGCGTTTATTTGTTGTTCTTTGTATCGCCGGCGCTCCTCCTCCCTTGAGTCCTTCTTGCTCATCATGCCCTCCACGCTTGCAATCAAGGCATTCGACGCCGCATCCCGCTTGTCCTCCTTCTTTGAGTTGGTCTTCCCCCGCGGGCATGGCTTCTCGACGTCTTCCTCCTCCACGGCCCTCTCCCCCCCTCCCGCGACTTGAGGGCGGCATATTGCGCCTTGAACGTCTCCTCGTCTTTGATGACCCTCCAACAATGGGAGAGGTTGAAGCACTTGCCGTCGTGTTGGACCTTGAATGCCTCCAAAGCTTGGAATGCCTACAAATGTATTGCATGCAAGCATATTGGCAAAATGGATATGGAAATGAACATGCAAGCATAAACGGAATGACACAAAAGAGGGTGACCGCTTGCATACCATGTCTTGCATGCCGATGCCGTTCACGGGGCGGGCCTTGACACTTTCAAGAGTGGCACAAAACTTGTTGCACTCTTGTTGGATCACCCTCCATTGCTTCGAAATGGACACCCACCCGCGCGTGCTTAGTATTTGGTACGGCGAAAACGTCTTGCGCTCATGGAACTCACGGTGGACATGAATCCAAAAGGTTGATGCCTTTTTTTGGCGCCGACCTTGGGTCCTGCCCAATGTCCCTCCAACACTCACAAAGAAGCTTGTTCTCGGCCGCCGTGTATGCCTTCATCCGTTTGCTCTTGCGCTTCGGCTTTGCCCCGGCGGCTTGGTTGGCGAGCTCGTCCTCGAACAAAGGATCCCCTTCGATGTCGCACTCATCCTCTTCCTCTTGCCCGTAGTCCTCCGTAAACTCGTGGTCGAGTGGAAAGCCGTCCAGGTCCAGGGCGACATGATCATGCATGAAGGCCACCTGATCTGGATCAAAGGTGGACGGCGTGAACGGCCCTTGGCTGTCCTGGCTTTGTGTCTCGTCATGATTGTAGCCAGCCCCAGCGGCACCTCCAGCGGCCGGCGCACCACGCTCGGAGATGATGTTCTTCATGTAGTCATCGTCGCTGGAGGACGGCATTCTGCTGAACAGGTTGTGTGCGCCCGGCAGCACGTTGGCTAGCATGTGCCGCGCGCGTTTCCTCGCGCCTCTAGATGACGAGCCACCGACCACCGGTGTGGCATTGAGGTCGATGGGCGCGGGTGCGGGCGTGGAAGGCGCCACCACGCTTACTTCGGGCGAGCACTCCCCGGAGAGGCAAAAGGCTTGCGGGTAGACGTGGAAGCCGGGTATCAGCTGCGTCTGACGAGCGGGGCGAGTCAGGCAGCACCATCCGAGGGAACGCGGATGAGCCGGTGCTGGCCGCGGCCACGACGGCGTTGACGAGGCCGTGCTGGCTAGGGTTTAACCCTAGCATATATAGCGCCTCCCTCGTTGCCGCCGTGACGCGGGCGTTGGTGACCTCCTGCTGCGCGGCGGCGGCGACGACAGCCGCCGCGATGGCTTCGTCCCTCGCGTCTGCTGCGTGCCGGCGGACCTTCCTCTTCGCCGACTCCCTTACCCGTTGTTCGGGCGTCAGCGTCTTCTTCGGCTTGGGCGTGGCGGCGGACTTGCGGGGGGCGCGAGGCTTGCCTTTGCCGGAGGGGGCGGTCGTCATGCCGGACGAGGCGAGGGAGGCGAGGCCGGCGGGGGCTGATGATGTTATGTACCTGGGGTAGGGGCACGGACCTGTCCTAAGAGCCCTGCCCAAGGACATCCTTAGAAGAAGTCACCTTTCAATCGACTTCAAGGTACCCACTCGACGGGTTCAAGACACTCGACCAAGAAGCTACCACTCGACCACGAAGCCAACCACTCGACTGCCAGGAGATCTAAAGTCACTCCACAGGCAAAGGTCAGTCATTACGTAGTCTTTATGGTCATCATAGCACTTTATTAGAGGCGTTACCTGTAACGCTCGACCTTAATGTACCTTAAACCCTGCATTACTGAGGGCAGGAGAGGGCTGGCGAACTCTATATAAGCCACCCTCCTCCTCAGTATCAAGGGTTCGCATCTTTGTAACACACACGCATATAATCCAGTCGACCGCCTCCGGGCTCCGAGACGTAGGGCTATTACTTCTTCTGAGAAGGGCCTGAACTCGTAAAACTCTTGCGTGCACAACTACTCCAAAGCTAGGATCTTGCCTCTCCATTCCTACCCCCCATTCTACTGTCAGACTTAGAACCACGACAGTTGGCGCCCACCGTGGGGCAGGTGTTCTAGCGATTTGTTGGAGGAGTTGGGATTCTTTTGACATCTCCCATCATGTCGTCGAGCGGAGTCCTGGTCGAGGGGCGCGAGATCCGCCTCGGCGCCCTCACTTTCGTCGTCGATGACTCTGCTTGGCTCCAGGAGGCTCCACTCGACGTGGACGTGCTTCTCGCCCGCGGAGCAACGCACTTTCGCGCGTGCATTCGTGGCGTCCTCCTGCGGCAACCGTCGGCCCAGTACGGGTCGGCACCCGTTTCGTCCTCGCTCCCAGTTTCCCGCCGGCGCAAGCGCTCCGGTCGGTCGAGGCTCCAGCGGTGGGTGAGGCATGCATTGGCCCGCCAGTCGGCCATCCCCCAAGTCGCGGCAATTGAGCCCGACGAATCATTCTACGGCCTGTTCGATCTGTCGACTGGCTCCGCAGAGACTGCGTCCGAGTGCGACAGCAGTGATCCAGCGGCGGAGGTACTGATGGTCGACGGACCGCGCAGTCCCCCCGGATTCCCCCACACCGAAGAGGTTGCCGGGGGAGGAGATCCGGCGCGGGGCCACGAAGAGTACAGGCCCGAGCCTCTCACCTCGTTGCAGAGGGAGGAACTTCGTCGCCGGAACATGGACGCGCTTCACACTCCTATCGTTGGAGAAACCCCCGAGGCACGCGCCTTGGAGGCGGCGCGCTTGGCCAACCTGGCTGAACGCACTCGACTGGAGAATCTCCAGAGAGTACTCGACGAGCGCACTCGACTGCCAGTTCCAGAATCCAGTCGACGTCGTCTCTTTCAGCCACCAACTCAGGTATACCGAACTCCGATTCAGAATTTAGCAGCTGCAGCCCGCATAGCAGAGTCGATCCAGCCTTCTCAGTCAGAGGCAGGGAGAGGTCTGCTACAGATCAGAGATTTGCTCCGGGCAGCAGGGGATCAGAACTCAGTTGTATCACAGTCGCGTAACAGGATTCACAGCCGATCCGTCGCTGCGAATTCTGTACAGTCGGCTCACAGTCCAGGATCGCCCCTGAGGCGCGAGGAACGTAGAAGCCGGCATGATGATCAATATCAAGGCCGTGAGCGGTATGAACACCGATTCAATCACAATGATCGACGTCGAGTGCCCACTCCTACCCCAAGGGGTGGATCGTACGTCCCTCGGCAACAAGATGACAGACGCCGACACAATGCTGGGCGTAGGTTTCTAGTCGACCCCAGGGAGCCAGGCTTTGATGCGAGATCCATTATCGTTCAAGGTCTGGTCGACAGGAATAGAGCTCACATAGAAGGCCATGACAGAGACGTCCCCTCCAGCAGCAGGGTTCATGTATCAGGACCAGAATGTTTCAGCAGAGCGATCAGGGCCGCTGTAATTCCTCTCAACTTCAGGTTGGCGACTGGGGTTAGTAAGTTCACCGGCGAGTCCAAGCCTGACACATGTCTTGAAGATTACCGAGTGGCTATTCAGATTGGCGGCGGCAACGACGAAGTAGCCATGAAGCATTTGCCTCTTATGCTGGAGGGATCAGCCAGAGCATGGTTGAACCAGTTGGCACCCAGCAGTATTTACACTTGGGAAGATCTTGCCCGAGTGTTTGTCAGGACATTTGAAGGGACTTGCAAGCGACCAACAGGGTTGACAGAATTGCAGTCGTGTGTTCAGAAGTCGAATGAAACTCTGAGGGATTATATCCAGAGGTGGATCACTTTACATCACACAGTCGAGAATGTATCTGACCACCAGGCAGTTTGTGCCTTCAAGGAAGGTGTCAGGAACAGAGAACTGAGTTTGAAATTCGGTCGAACCGGAGATATGACATTGAGTCGGATGATGGAAATTGCCACCAAGTATGCAAACGGTGAAGAAGAAGATAGGCTCCGGAGTGACAAGTACAAAGCAGCCGCTAATGAGGCCGGCGGAGGAAACTCCAGTCGGAAGCAAAAGCGCAAAGCCGAGCCAGCTGCTCCTGGAGAGACCTTGGCTGTGACCCCAGGAAAATTTAAGGGGAAACCCAAGGGTCCCTGAAACCCCAAGAAGGTGAAAGATCAGGATGGGAACGATGTGATGGACCTACCGTGTCACATTCACACGAAGAAAGACGAAGAGGGTAAACTCATTTACCCAAAGCATACCACTCGACAATGTCGACTCCTGATTCAGCAGTTTCAAGGGAAACATGCCAAAGACAGAGAGAAAGAGTAAGACAAAGTTGAGGACAAAGAAGACAGCAGTGAGGAGTACCCCCAAGTCAACTCCACCCTGATGATTTTCGCTGATGTCGAAAGCAAGAGTCGATTGAAGGTTATCAATCGGGAAGTGAACATGGTCGCTCCGACGACACCCAATTATCTGAAATGGTCTCAGACTGCCATCACTTTCGACCAGTCCGATCACCCGACTCATATTGCTACCCCAGGGAGGCAAGCGTTGGTGGTCGACCCAATCATTGAAGGCACTCGACTGACCAAAGAGTTAATGTATGGTGGCAGTAGCTTGAATTTGCTGTATGCAGAGACGCTGAAAGGGATGGGCATTCCGATGTCCAAACTCAGCACCAGTAACATGAGCTTCCACGGAGTCATTCCTGAAAAGAAGGCTGAGTCACTTGGCCAAATCGCTCTCGATGTAGTTTTTGGTGACTCGAAGAATTTCCAGAAGGAAAAGTTGACCTTTGAGGTCGTGGATTTTCAGAGTGCGTACCATGCCATACTTGGAAGGCTAGCGTACGCTCGTTTCATGGCCCGACCATGCTACGTGTACCTTAAGTTGAAGATGCCCGGTCCCAAAGGTGTGATCACTATCACGGGTAACCGGAAGAAGGCAGAAGAGTGCTTCCAGAAGGGCTCCAAAATTGTTGATGCTCAGATGGCCGAAATGGAGTTACAAGAATACCAGAAGACCGCAGACCCAAGTGATTTGTTGCGAGCCAAGAAGCCCGCCACAAAGTCAGCATTTCAGTCATCCAGTGAGACAAAACAGGTTCACATCCACCCGACTGACCCCAATGCGGCTCCGACCAACATCTCCACTACACTCGACTCTAAATAGGAAGAAGCGCTCATCCAGTTCCTCCGTGAGAATTGGGACATCTTTGCATGGAAGCCTGCTAACATGCCAGGTGTTCCCAGGGGACTGGCTGAGCATCGCCTTCGAGTCGACTCAAAAGTCAAACCAGTTAAGGAACATCTTCGACGGTCCGCCGTCCAGAAGAGAAAGGCCATTGGCGAAGAGGTGGCTCGACTCTTAGCGGCAGAGTTCATTCGCGAGATCTACCACTCTGAGTGGCTCGCCAATGTTGTAATGGTCTCCAAGAAAGACAAGTCGTTGCGCATGTGCATCGATTTCAAACATATCAATCGGGCCTGCCCGAAAGATCATTTCCCTCTTCCTCGCATCGACCAAATAGTCGACTCGACCGCAAGATGCGAGAGGTTGTCTTTTTTAGATGGTTACTCCGGATACCATCAGATCCGTCTGTATGGACCAGATGAAATAAAAACAGCTTTCATCACCCCGTTCGGGTGCTTCTGCTATGTCACCATGCCTTTCGGTCTCAAGAATGCCGGAGCTACTTTCATTAGAATGATTCAGAAGTGCCTGATCACTCAAATCAGTCGGAATGTAGAAGCATACATGGATGATATAGTGGTCAAGTCGCGAAAAGGTTCCGACCTGCTGACTGACCTTGCGGAAACGTTTGCCAATCTTAGGAGGTATGATATCAAGCTTAATCCATCAAAATGCACATTCGGAGTTCCTGGAGGAAAGTTACTTGGTTTTCTTGTTTCCGAACGAGGAATCGACGCTAACCCTGAAAAAGTTGGCACCATACTCCGAATGAAACGCCCTGTGCGTGTGCACGATGTCCAGAAACTTACTGGATGCTTGGCCGCTTTAAGTCGATTCATCTCCAGACTCGGTGAAAAGGCATTGCCTCTTTACCAACTGATGAAGAAGTCAGACAAGTTTGAGTGGACTCCGGAAGCTGATGCAGCATTCGCAGAGCTAAAAGCTCTGCTCTCCACCCAGCCGGTGCTTGCTGCCCCTGTCAGCAAACAGCCATTATTGCTTTACATTGCAGCCACTGGACAAGTCGTTAGTACCGTACTTACGGTTGAGCGGGAAGAGGAAGGAAAAACATTCAAAGTTCAGCGCCTAGTTTATTACCTTTCTGAAGTTCTGACCCCATCAAAGCAAAGATACCCTCACTATCAGAAGCTTGTTTACGGGATTTACATGACCACGAAGAAGGTTGCTCATTATTTCTCTGATCACTCCATTACAGTCGTCAGCGACGCCCCGTTATCAGAGATCCTTCATAACAGAGATGCAACTGGTCGAGTGGCAAAATGGACGATTGAACTTCTTCCCCTTGATGTCAAGTTCGAGGCAAAGAAAGCTATCAAGTCCCAAGCAATAGCCGATTTCCTCGCCGAGTGGACTGAACAACAACTTTCGACTCAAGTTCACTCGGAGCACTGGACTATGTTTTTCGATGGCTCCAAGATGCTGAATGGGTCCGGTGCGGGGGTTGTATTGGTTTCCCCCCGAGGAGACAAGCTCAAATACGTCCTCCAGATTCACTTTGATTCCTCCAACAACGAGGCAGAATATGAAGCACTCCTATATGGACTGCGTATGGCCATTTCACTCGGCGTCCGTCGCCTTATGGTCTACGGCGACTCAGATCTGGTTGTTAATCAAGTGATGAAGGAGTGGGATGTTCGAAGCCCAGCCATGACAGGTTATTGCAATGCAGTGAGAAAGCTGGAGAATAGATTCGAGGGGTTAGAGCTCCATCATATACCCCGACTGAAAAACCAAGCTGCGGATGATTTGGCGAAAATAGGGTCCAAGAGAGAAGCCATCCCGAGTGATGTGTGTTTGGAGCACATTTGTGCGCCATCGATATAGGAAGATCCTTTCACAGAAGAACCTCCACAGCCAAAGAGCGCCAGCGATCCGACTGAAGTGGAGATTCCAGCCGTGGTCGACCTGATTATGGAAGTTGTAGTCATCACTCCCGACTGGACAGCGCCTTACATCGCGTATATTATGAGGAAAGAGCTCCCAGAAGATGAAGAAGAGGCTCGACAGATCGTCCGTCGATCCAAGGCCTTTACAGTAATCAAAGGGCAGTTGTACAGAGAAGGCGCGACTGGAGTTGGCCAGAAGTGCATCACGCCAGAAGAAGGTCAGATAATTCTTGAGGATATCCACTCGGGGACCTGTGGTCATCATGCGTCCTCCCGGACCATTGTGGCTAAAGCATACCGAGCAGGATTTTACTGGCCGAGGGCGAATGAAATGGCAAAAGACATAGTCGACAAGTGCGAAGGGTGTCAGTTTTATTCCAACATGTCGCACAAGCCCGCCTCTGCTCTGAAGACCATTCCACTCGTCTGGCCCTTCGCTGTTTGGGGGCTAGACATGATTGGACCGCTGAGAACTGGTAGAAGCGGCTTCACTCACTTACTGGTCGCAGTCGACAAGTTCATCAAGTGGATAGAAGCCAAACCCATCAAAAACCTCGATGCAAGCACTGCTATCAGTTTCATCAGAGAGCTGATATTCAGATATGGAGTTCCACATAGCATCATCACGGACAACGGATCAAACTTTGATAACGACAGATTCAAAGCCTTCTGCGCCTCCCAAGGCACGCGGGTCGACTATGCCTCAGTTGCCCATCCTCAGTCGAATGGGCAGGCAGAGCGTGCAAATGGTCTCATCCTCAAAGGACTGAAACCCCGACTGATGCGTGATCTCAAACACGCGGCAGGAGCTTGGGTCGACGAACTTCCCTCAGTTCTTTGGGGATTAAGGACCACTCCTAATCGGTCGACTGGAAGAACGCCCTTCTTTCTGGTCTACGGGGCTGAAGCAGTGCTGCCGAGTGATTTGCTCCACAATGCACCTCGAGTCGAACTATACTCAGAAGCAGAAGCGGAACAAGCTCGGCAAGATGCAGTCGACCTCTTGGAAGAAGAGAGGGAGATGGCCCTAATCCGCTCGACTATCTACCAGCATGACTTACGTCGGTTCCACGCGAGAAACGTGAAGAGTCGAGCCTTTCAGGAAGGAGACTTGGTCCTCCGAGTGGATCAGCAAAAACCTCACAAGCTCGCTCCAACCTGGGAAGGCCCCTTCATCGTCACCAAAGTTCTCCACAACGGAGCATATCACCTCTACAACATTGATCGCCAGATCGACGAGCCTCGGGCTTGGAATGCGGAGTTACTCCGTCCTTTTTACACTTGAAAGAAGAAGCTCACTCGGTTGAGATGTAATAAAAGTACCTCTGTAGTTCTTTTATCTAAAGCAAGAATGTTATGATTTTCGCAGAAGATTGCTATTTCTTTTTGTTGAAATTTCCCCAGTGGGTGGCTTAGCTGCGAATCCGTTTCGCCTAAGTTTGTAAAAGTCCTGCCGAGTGGAGAGCCAGCCTCCCACTCGGAGGCTTAACTGCGAATCCGTTTCGCCTAAGTATTTAAAATCCCACCGAGTGGAGAGCCAGCCTCCCACTCGGAGGCTTAGCTGCAGTCCAAGTACTCGCCTAAGTATTTAAAATCCTACCGAGTGGAGAGCCAGCCTTCCACTCGGGGGCTTAGCTGCAGTCCAAGTACTCGCCTAAGTATTTAAAATCCTACCGAGTGGAGAGCCAGCCTCCCACTCGGGGGCTTAGCTGCAGTCCAAGTACTCGCCTAAGTATTTAAAATCCTACCGAGTGGAGAGCCAGCCTCTCACTCGGGGGCTTAGCTGCAGTCCAAGTACTCGCCTAAGTATTTAAAATCCCACCGAGTCGAGAGCCAGCCTCTCACTCGGGGGCTTAGTTGCAGTCCAAGTACTCGCCTAAGTATTTAAAAATTCCTACCGAGTGAAAAGCCAGCTTCCCGCTCGAGGGCTTAATAACAGTCCAAGGATTTAGTTAAACTCTCAATATAATAAACGCTTCGCAAGGACGACAAGGCGCAGGTCGACTGCCTCCTTCTCCTTCAGAAGCTATATCCAAAAATCCTACCGAGTGGAGAGCAAACCTCCCACTCGGAGGCTTAGCTGCAGTCCAGTGCTTGCCTAAGTGATTAAAATCCTACCGAGTGGAGAGCGAACCTCCCACTCGGAGGCTTAGCTGCAGCCCAGTGCTCACCTAAGTGATTAAAATCCTACCGAGTGGAGAGCAAACCTCCCACTCGGAGGTTTAGCTGCAGCCCAGCGCTCGCCTAAGTGATTAAAATCCTACCGAGTGGAGAGCAGACCTCCCACTCGGAGGCTTAGCTGCAGCCCAGTGCTCGCCTAAGTAATTAAAATCCTACCGAGTGGAGAGCAAACCTCCCACTCGGTGGCTTAGCTGCAGCCCAGTGCTCGCCTAAGTGTTCAAAAATCCTACCAAGTGCAGAGCAAACCTCCCACTCGGAGGCTTAGCTGCAGCTCCGTGCTCGCCTAAGTCATTTTGAGTAAAAGTCAAGTCTCACTCGACAGATAAATCACGAAGATATTCAATGATAAATCAAGTTCGGATAAAGATCAAAAGGTCCTGGACCACAAATAAAAGTGCCCGAGCCTCCAGCTCGACAGAGTTTATCGGTTACACAAACCACTCAGCATTCCGAGGCAAATTTAAAGTGAGACACAGTAGTTTTTTACTCCTCCGGTGAAGGACTGGATGGGGCAACAAACTCGTCCAAATCAATCCCGTCTGAGATACGGGTGGCAGCAGCAATGAAGGTCTCCATGAAGTCCCGGAAATTATGCTTCTTGGTATTGGCAACTTGGAGGGCGGCCAGCTTCTCTTCTCGCGCCTCCTTGCAGTGGACATGAACCAACGACAGAGCAACATCGGCACCACACCTGGCAGAAGACTTTTTCCATTCATGCACTCGACTCGGCACTTCCTTCAGTCGAGTGACCAAGGATTCAAGGTCATTCTGAAGTATCTGATTTGGCCAGAGTGCAGAGTCGATCCGCGACACTGCCGCCTTCAGTCGAGCGAGATAGTCCACCACACTGGCGACGCGAGACTCCAGCAGGAGGACATTCATGGCAGCTTCGTCCTTCACAGGAGAGTTGATGGGGTCCAGATTGGTTTCCACTCGACCAGTTTCTTCCTCGAAGTTCTGACAGAATTCTGAAAGGTACAGTCCAATATTATAATTGAATGATGAGTCGACAACGACAAGTCAATCGAGTAAGGGGATTACCTTCAAGCATGAGGAATAGTTTCTTGGCGAGCCCTCCGAGGTAAGCCTCCAGATCCTTTCGCTTCCCCGCCATATCGCCGACCTTGTCAGTCAGAGCAATCTTGTCGTTTTTCAATCGACTTGCTTCCTTGTTGGCCGCATCAAGAGCAGACTTCAGCTTGGCATTCTCGCCTTCAAGCTGACCAACTGAAGCAAGCTTTTCTTCAGCGAGCTTTGTTTTCTCCGAAGCCGCCTTCTGTGCTTCCGCAAGGTCAAGATCTTTTTTCCTCAGAGCCTCCTCCAGTTGGTCTGCAAAACAATAATGAGAACGGAGTTGAGAATAGGCAGAAAAACAAAGACAGCCGTCGAATCCTCACCAGCCATACCTTTTGCTTCGTCCTTCGCCTTCTGCAAGTTCTTCTGGGCAAACTCCAAGTCGAGGTTAAGCTGGACCTGTTTCTCCTTCAATTCAACAAGATGAGCAACAAGCTCACAAGACTTCTGCAAAGAGTCAATCGACAAAATATATCAAAGACAAGTTACTTCCGAGTGGCTAAAGGAAAAGTTGTAGCACTTCTAAGACTACAGCCAAATCAAAACATTCGACAGTAGCCTCGGGGACTACACCCAGTGGGTGCACTCAGCGTGCCCCCACCGGTAATCTTTCAAAATCCCGATCAATCAGTCGACCAAATATGATTCTAGTGCCATGACTAATAGTCAGCGTTTCTAAGACTACAGCCGAATCAAAACATTCGACAGCAGTCTCGGGGACTACACCCAGTGGGTGCACTCAGCGTGCCCCCACTGGTTCGACCAAAAAAAAGAGTCGACTTCCCGCAGTCGACCGGATACAGTTCCATTCGACATGGCCTGACCAGACCGAGTGAAGAAGTACAAATACAGCAACGCAATATAAAGACTACAGTCGACTGCCAACAGTCCACCGTAGTCTCGGGGACTACACCCAGTGGGTGCACTTAGCGTGCCCCCACTCGACCAAAGGTTGACAGACACACCCAATGGGTGTACAGATATAAAGATCTTCGGAAAAGAGATTCTTTGAACAGCATATTGCAACAGACCAAGTGTCGAGTCGACTGACCTGGACGTTGCTTTGAAGAGTCGAACTCGCGTCATACGCTGCTTGGCTGGCGTCCCGAACCACTTTCACTTGCTCCATCATGATACCCGCCTGGCGTATAGCCTCTTTTGCGGCACCCACTTGGTCCTCTGGGACAGGGTATGTAGCAAAAAGCGAAGGCAGATTTGCAGTCGACGCCGATGGCCGCACGCTCGTCAGAGGTTCAGCAAAAGTCATGGAAGTCCGAGTGGTATCACCACCATCCCGAACTACAGCCTCAGACACCGGAGCAGATTGGGGGGTCTTGCCAGTCGATGCCCTCCGGTTCCTTCTTACTCTCAGCGGCTCGTCGTCTTCATCGTCTGGTAAGTTGATAACATGAGGGGGAGCTGCAAGAAAAGTCAATCGACCAGAGTTACAAGAAATATTCAGTCGACCGAAGACAGAACATCAGTAATTGTACCTGGATTGGAAGTAACAGCATCTTCCATCTCTTGATCTCCGTCCTTGGCAGAGATCTCAGAAGTAGCAGCACTACAAATTTTGGAAGTCAGTCAGTTGGCTCAATGAATCGACCAAGGATCCGTCCACAGTCGACAAAGGAAAACAAGTATTATTATTACCCAGAAATGGTGGGGACAGTCATCTTCATCTTGGGCAGAGCCTTGGGCGGCTTGGATGGCGTCGCGCGTGGGTGCTTGGGAGCCTTCTCAGTCGGCGTAGGAGAAGAGGTCCGAGGGCGTTTCGACGACTGCCCACCAGGAGCAGTCGCCTTACCACGTTCCCTCGCAGGATCGTGTGTAAGCTTGGATCGCCTCTTCGAGCGGGGGGGTTCAACTTCCTCCTCCTCCTCTTCGCTGGAGTAGACGTCGTCGTCTCCCTCCCCTTCGCCATCGGATTCCCACTCCCGTGCTCGTCTCCGCTTTCACCTCCGCTCGCCTCCCCTTCCTTAGTCGGCTCCTGTGCCCCGTTGGGCGTCGAGTACATCTCAGTAGTTTCCTGGGAAACAACAGACAAAACAAAAGTCAGTCGACCAATTCAAAGAAGACCGATGAAGAAAGCAAGATCTCAGTCAGGTGCATAAGGTCTGACCTGGTCCACTTCGTATGTGTTGTCGAGTGGAGGAACCCTCCTGGCTCCTCGGGGATTGTCTTTGTTTCCTGTGATGCTCGACAGCCATCCTTCTAGCATCTCGTTAGTGACCTCCTCCGGGTGGATCCGAGTGGTGTCTTCAAGACCCGAATATAGCCACATCGGATGGTCGCGAGCCTGGAGCGGCTGGATGCGCCTCCTAAGGAAGACTTCCAGCAAGTCCATGCCAGTCACGCCGTCGCGGACAAGCTGAACCACTCGACCGACCAGCACTTTGACTTGGGCCTTTTCTTCCGGCGTCACTTTCAGAGAAGTAGGTTTTTGGGCTCGTTCCAGAGAGAAAGGGGGAAGTCCAGTCGACTGACCTGGAGTCGCCTGGTCTTTGCAGTAAAACCAGGTCGCCTGCCAACCACGGACCGACTCAGGGAAAGTGATGGATGGAAAAGAACTTTTTCCCCTCGTCTGGATCGCTAGGCCTCCGCACAGCTGGATCACCTGCGTCCTCTCGTCACTCGACTTGGCCTTTTTGACCGATTGGGAACGGCAGGTGAAGATATGCTTAAAGAGTCCCCAATGGGGGCGACAGCCCAAGAAACCCTCACACAAGGAAACGAAGGCAGCAAGATACACGATAGAGTTGGGAGTGAAATGGTGGAGTTGCGCTCCGAAGAAATTCAGGAAACTCCGGAAAAAGGGATGAGGAGGCAGAGAAAACCCGCGATCGATATGGGTGGCGAGGAGCACACACTCACCGTCAAGAGGTTGGGGCTCGACTTCTCTCCCGAGGAGACGCGCAGCTTCATGAGGGATGACTCCTCCCTCAACCATATCGTCGAGATCTTCCTGTCTTAGCACCGTCGGCATCCAGTCGCCCTGCATCCAGCCTCTGGGCAGAGAAGTCCTTGAGGAAGATCCGCCCCGAGCGGACTTCTTCCCTTTTCCCTGCGCCGCCGCCGCCTTCTTCGCGCGCTCCAGGGCGGACGTCTTGTCCTTCACCATCGTTGCCGGAAAGCTCGAACGGGCCTGTGGCGCTAGGGCGAGAGCGGAGGTGGCGGAGAGCTTTGCGAGGAGAGAAGGGAAGAAGAGAACACACTGTTGGAAACCCCGAGCCGGCGGCTTTTAAGGGGCCGCTTCCGAGTGGCTGACTGGTAGGCCCAGGCTATCCCGTCAAATCCCGCAGCAGACGCGCGCGCAGTACGTGGCTAAAAAGGTGGCGCGGGGATCGAGGAGCTTCCGCCTTATCACATCCGATTACTGCGGCCGCTCCTGCCCCGCGCGCTTCTCGAAAATCAAATCCCGCGAAATCCACGGTTGCAGAACAATTCGTCAGACAGAAGATCCCTTTCACACTATCATTCTGAATGTCACAGACAAGAGAATTCACTCGACGAAAGGCCTAGAATGGATCAAGGCGACTGAAAAAGGTTGATGACGTCATCCGTGACGATTGATCCAAAACAAGGCACTCATGTAGCACAAAGAACCAGTCGAAAAGATCTCCAACCCTTTCCCCACTCTAACCTCGATCCATTCGGGGGCTAATGATGAAGTTATGTACCTGGGGTAGGGGCACGGACCTGTCCTAAGAGCCCTGCCCAAGGACATCCTTACAAGAAGTCACCTTTCAATCGACTTCAAGGTACCCACTCGACGGGTTCAAGACATTCGACCAAGAAGCTACCACTCGACCACGAAGCCAACCACTCGACTGCCAGGAGATCTAAAGTCACTCCACAGGCAAACGGTCAGTCATTAAGTAGTCTTTATGGTCATCATAGCACTTTATTAGAGGCGTTACCTGTAACGCTCGACCTTAATGTACCTTAAACCCTGCATTACTGAGGGCAGGAGAGGGCTGGCGAACTCTATATAAGCCACCCTCCTCCTCAGTATCAAGGGTTCGCATCTTTGTAACACACACACATATAATCCAGTCGACCGCTTCCGGGCTCCGAGACGTAGGGCTATTACTTCTTCTGAGAAGGGCCTGAACTCGTAAAACTCTTGCGTGCACAACTACTCCAAAGCTAGGATCTTGCCTCTCCATTCCTACCCCCCATTCTATTGTCAGACTTAGAACCACGGCAGGGGCGTCGAGTTCGTCGTCCATGGCGGGCGGCAGGAGCGCGCGCAGACGAGAGGGTTTTTGAGGGAAATGGAGGGAAATGGTGGAGACTGCCACCGATCAGCGGACCAGGGGGAGGAGAAGGCGAGCGCGCGTGCATCCGTCTCGTGTCCGCGCCGACGCAAATTTAGCTTAAAAATGGGCCGTGAATGGGTCGGTAGGCGGACGAAAAGCGGACGCGCGTCCATTTAGGTCGGCGCGTTGAGCCGACTTTTCTGTCCGTGCCGACCCAAACGAACACCCGCGGACGAAATAGGTCGCCCCGTTGGAGTTGCTCTTAATGTTGCATGGAAGTTGTGCGAAAACTTTTAGCTAAAACCTTAAATTTGTGAGCTTAACGGGCACCTTTTCAGAAAGAAATATATTAGAATGCAAATTTTTCTTTGAAAGGTAATCACGTAGGTGCATACTTCCTCCTTTTTGGTTTATACTCCCTCCTTTCCGGTTTATAAGGCTCAATTCAAAATTCTCACCAACCAAGGTAGATGGTGAGTGGTGGAATACTTTTTGTAGTTTGCAAAAGCGCCCAATTAATGCTCTTGTTTTTCTCAAAAAAGTATGTTTACCAATGCATTAATTGCAATGCATGCATGCATAAATTACATGCATTGGTCAATTTTCTCTTAGTACTTGCATGCAATGATTTAATGCACCTTGGAATCTGAACATGTGATGGAAAACAACCAAATTGAGCCTTATAAAATGGAAAAACTAAAATTTTGAGATAAGCCCTATAAACTGGAAAGGAGGGAGTAGAGCTCAACTAAAAAATTTCACCAACCAAGATAGATAATGAGTGATAGAATAATTTTGGTAATTTGCAAAAATATTGAATTAATGCGCTCGTTTTCCTCAAGCAATAGTGTTTAGCAATGCATTAATTGCGATGCATGCATGCGTGACCAATAAATAACTAAGAACTTTTAGTAGTACCTGCATTGGTGAGTTTTGTTTAATCCTCGCATACAATGATTTAATGCACCTCGATATCTAAGCGTGTGACGGAAAGCAATAGAAATGAGACTTATAAAATGAAAAAACAAAAGTTTTAAGATAAGTCATATAAACCAGAAAGAAGGTAGTACTCGCTAACCACGGTGCTAGAGAACTGCAAGCATCAGAGCTCACATATCACATTAAATTTCGTAAAGGTCTAGATAGTCAATGCATGGCGGTTGTTTCGCAAAAATAGTAAAGATTACACATTCGTTAACTTTACCAGAACAACAATCATCATACGTTTGACAACTTGAACCAATTGGCTTAAGAAAAGTTCCTCATGCATAATACTCCTCCCGTTCCTAAATGTATATTTTTTTAAAGATTTCACTACAAACTACATACAAATGTATACAGACATATTTAAGAGTGTAGATTCACTCATTTTGCTCTGTATGTAGTCCATAGTAAAATCTCTAAAAAAGACTTGTATTTAGGAACGGAGGAAGTATATATAAGAATATGCACAAACAAAAAGCATAGAGATATAATTTCATAGTTAATAGCACGTGCTATTATCAGCACGTAAGTTTCACAATACACATGCCGCTAGTAAAACTGTAGTCTCTAGTCATGAATTAGTCACATAGTGTCCATCTACTATGCAAGTCAAATTGAGTAATACTCCCTCCGTTTGAAAATACTTGTCGTCAAAATGAATACAAATGGATATATATAGAATTAAAATACATCTAGATACATCCATTCCTCGGACAAGTATTTTCGCACGGAGGAAGTAATATATACAATAACCACAAAAGACATTATTTTCTCAAATTTAACGAATGGGAAAGAAGACTTCAGAAGCATACTTTTGAATTGCTTTATGTCATTTTTTTCTCTAAAATGTAGGATACATGTACCTAATCCATAAAAACGATTTGTATGGAAAATAAATAAACCCAACAACATAGTTTGATTTTCCTTTTGTAGTCAACAACATACATAGATGAATCTGGGTTAGGCGCGTAACCTATAATTCCCCGAAAAACTAGGAGCCCTAAGAGAGGCGATTAGGGTTTCGTGTGGAAAAGCGGCGGCCGCCGATCGGATCCCGTCGGAGGTGCGTGCAGCAGAGGACCCGGGATGGCTGAGATCCCGGGGCCGTCGAGTAGAAAGGAAGCTCTCTCGCCCCGGGCGGTGAGGGCGCGCATGGAGGAAGCCATGGGTAAGCTCGATCTCACTGAGGAGGAGGCAACACCATTGGTCTTGGATGACATTGATGAGGGCGCGAGGAAGACTTGGGCAATCGCGGGGAAGGTTTTGAACCGAAATTTGCTGCATATCCAGACGATTTCCAATGCTTTGCGCCTGGCTTGGGGAAACCCTAGAGGCTTGGCGTTTCGACCGGTGGGCGAGAACACCTTTGTGGAAGAATTTGAGACCCAGCACGATCGCGATCGCGTTTGGGAGGGATCTCCCTGGCATGTGAGTAAACATGCTGTGATCTTGACAGAGTTCAACGAATGCATGCAGCCATCAGAGTTACAGTTTGATAAGCTTCAGTTGTGGGCTAGGGTTTTGAACATGCCCTTCAATCTGAGAAATGAGTTAAGGGGGAAAGTTGTTGCACAACAGATTGATCGGAACGCATCTTCAGTCCAGTTTGACCCCGTGGGTGGCTTTCTGCGGGCTAGGGTTACAATTGATGTAAGTAAGCCCTTGCGCAGATGGATCCTGATTGATTCTGCGGCGAGGAAGAAGAGGGACTGGTATGATATTCAGTATGAGAATGTCCCTAACTTTTGCTTCTCGTGTGGACGCTTGGGGCACTCTGATCTTCAGTGCCCGACGCCAGGCTCGCGTGATGCGAACGACGATTTACCCTCAAGACTAGCCTGAGAGCGTCGGATGAGAAGAAGAAAGCATCGTCTAATGAAAGTTCGTCAAAAGAGCAAAGATCGGGCCAAAGCAGTACTAAAGATGCTCGCAGGGCGAAAGATAAGACAGAAACTTGCCTTGAGGTTGTCTCCCCGATTAAGAAAAGTGATCATACAAATAAAAGAAAGGGGGGGCCTCAGGTGCAGAAACAGGTTTACCGACAGATTGCCCTGCCACCGGCGAAGGCCGAAGGGCAGGTGCATCGGCAGGGGGATGATGTTAATGCAATGGTGGTGTTCACAGTAGGAGCTGATAAAAGTGTGGGAGAGGGAGCTGCCCCGGAGACAGAACCCTACTCTAAGAAGAAGAAACCCACTCCCACAAATTCAGAAAGCTCGGATAGTTCGGCGGTGGCTGCGAATCAGCCCCGCCGGGACCAATGAGTTGCTTGAGCTGGAACTGCCGGGGGCTTGGGAACCCCGGGGCAGTTCGCGAGCTTCGCAACATTGTGAAGCAAGAAGGGCCCGATCTCCTGTTTGTTATGGAGACGAAAATTTCAGCAACTCGAGTGGAAAGGTTACAAAATCTGCTAGGATTTGCGGGCTGCTTTGCAGTTAGCAGTACAGGTCTGAGCGGACGAGTTGGCATGTTTTGGACCTCATATGTGGAAGTGGAACTGAAAAATTATAGCACCGCCCATATTGATATAATGGTGCGAAAGAAGTCCGATGCCACAAAGTACTGGAAAGTGGCGGGATTCTATGGAGCTCCGCGTGTGGAAGATCGTCGCCACAGCTGGAGATTCATGAGAACACTTTTTGCCATCCAACAAGAAGCGTGGATGTGCATTGGAGACTTTAATGAGACCCTTGTTGGCTCAGAGCACTTTTCTAGAACACCCCGACCAGAATGGCAGATGCGGGCGTTCCGGGAGGCTACCGATGAGTGTGCCCTCTCTGATTTAGGATGGTCAGGGACGGAGTACACATGGGATAACATGCAGTCGGGCCGCTCCGACGTGCGAGCCCGGCTTGATAGAGCTTTTGGCAACTCTGCGTTTATGCAGATGTTTTCGAATGTGAGAATCAGATACATTGTCACAACAGAATCTGATCACTGTTTTGTTCTTGTGGATTTGCGAGAAAACCTTTTTCGGCTGCACCCAAAGGCCCCAAACCCTTCAGATATGAAGATATGTGGCAAACACATGTGGATTATGATAAACTGATCCTTGACTCTTGGCAAAAGGGTTCAGGCCGAGCTGGGTTACAAGGTATAGCTCAGGCTCTCCATTCGCTGCAGGGAAAACTTGCTGCTTGGGGGGCGAGAGAGTTTGGATGTTTGGCACGCAAGATAAAAAAGCTGCGCGAGCAGCTGACCCGTCTGCGTGGTCAATCTTCAAGGAGGGGGCCAACAGCAGAAGAGAAAGCAGTTGCAAAGAAGCTGAAATTGGCTCTACGCCAGGAAGAAATATGGCTCCGACAGAGATCGAGAGTTTCGTGGTTACGGGATGGTGACCAGAACACGGGCTATTTTCATGCTCAGGCAGCTCAGCGTAGACGAATGAACAAGATAGAGAAGCTAGTTCGGGTTTGAAAGAACATGCGGTGCCCCCATGTTTGGTTTTGGTAATTGATGACAATCTCTATGGACTAATGGTTGCCTTGAGTTATATTTGAAGGTTTTGTCCATAGGCTTTTCTTGGAGCACATGTGTTGGTTTCAAGGAGAGTTTATGTTGACCAAGGTGCTATTAAGGAATTATCCAAAGATTGGTCATGTGAGAGTTGAGCTTATTGCAAGCATGTCTTGAAGAAGAAGATTGTGTGATCATTAATGTTTACCTTCAAGACATCATCCAAATGAAGAGAGTTGGAAATATTCAAGGTTGATCAAGACTAAGTCAAGAGTGAATCAAGTCTATCAACTCACAAAGCGTAGAAGATGTACCGAGAGGGATCAAGTGATCCCATGGTATGATAAGCATTGTCCATTGTGCTTTGTGTACTAACCCATGGTCTATGTGAGAGTTCTATGTGGGGTTAGGTACGTGTCCATGGGATTGCGTCAAGAGGAAGATATCATACAACCCATGGAAAGGATGACATCAAGTGATGATCGTAATAAAGATTGAGTTGTGCAAGTTCAAGTGGAGCATCATGAAGAAATCATGCTTGTAGCTTGCCGTCCATTGTGGTGACAATGGACTTGTGAAGGTGTACCAAAGAGTGACTCACCCATAGTGGAGTATGGGGGAGCAACCAACTAGCCTTCATCGAGCCAACGCAATCACTTGTGAAGGTGTACCGAAGAGTGACTCACCCATAGTGGAGTATGGGGGAGCAATCATCTAGCCAATGCAATCAAGAAAGGTGGTCCAACTTGAGGGAGTCAAGATCGTCATCATCTAGCTCAAGTGGACCATGTGCAAGGCAAAGGTTTACCCTTGATAGGTTTTCTATTTTACCGGTCTCATGATGGTAGTTGGGAGACCGGGTTATAGGATCGATTGTCGTACTATCAAGGGGGGCTCTCGATGAGTAGCTTGATCGTATCATTCGTAGAGAGCTCAAACCATTGCATCCTTGCATCATCTTTCTTGGTTCTTGTTTGGTTCTCTTTGTGAGTCTTAGAGCTTATGGTCATCTTGATGACAAGCTCGAGTTCATCGAAAACGGAGTTCGCATGCATCTTCTATGATGTTTTCGGTGTTGGAGGTTTTACCGGTCTTTTCCGAGGAAGGGTTCTCACCATTTTCTTTTGGGAATTTTATCATTTGCTTCTTATTGATATTTCTATCAAGATTGTGTTAGCCCTTGTCGCTAGCTTTCCAACAAACTTAGTTTCATCGAATTCGGAGTCCGTTTGCAAAAGTTATGGCAATTTTGGTGTTCTGAAAAGGCTGCAGCGGTACTACCGCGAATTGGAGCGGATGTAATTTTTTACTACCGCTCCAGAGCAGTACTACCGCGGCTCCTACAGCGGTAGTACCGCTCGGGACCAAAAAACTCGTCCCAAGTCCTGCGGAAGTAGGCACGGAAGTATTTTTTTGTACTGCTCGCAAGCAGTAGTACCACTACCATTTGCAGTAGTACCGTGAGGTCTAGCGGTAGTACCGTGAGGACGGGCGGTAGTACCGCTCGGTGCGGGTTGTGAGCATAACGGTTGGATTTTTCCCCACCTATAAAAGGGGGTCTTCTTCCCCAATGAACCTTATCTCTTAAGCTCGTGTTCTTCCCCCATTGTTGACCTTCTTCGAGCTTGCTAACTCTCAATCTCTCCATGGATTCTTGCTAGTTTTTGAGGGAAAAGAGAGAGGAGATCTAGATCCACATTTCCACCAATCACTTTCTCCTCTAGGTGAGGGGAACCCCTTGTATCTAGATCTTGGAGTTCTTGGTGTTCTTCTTCTTGTTCTTCCTCTCATTTTCCTCCCTAGCATTAGTTGCTTCGGTGGGATTTGAGAGAGAAGGACTTGGGCACTCCGTGTGCCCTTGCCATTGCATTTGGTGCATCGGTTTCAGTTCTCCATGGTGATATGTGGAAGTTACAAGTTGAGAAGCTTATTACTCTTGGGTGCTTGGTGCCCTGGAGCTTGTTCCTCTTGGGTGCTTGGGCGCCCTAGACGGTTGGTGGTGTTCGGAGCTCAATCATTATGGTGTAAAGCTTCGGGCAAGCGTCGGGGTCTCCAATTAGGTTGTGGAGATCGCCCCGAGCAATTTGACGGGTTCCGGTGACCGCCCCCAAGGGTTGCCAAAGTGTACGGGTTCGGTGACCGCCCCCAAGGGTTGCCATTTGTACGGGTTCGGTGACCGCCCTCAAGGGTCCCTTAGTGGAATCACGGCATCTTGCATTGTGCGAGGGCGTGAGGAGATTACGGTGGCCCTAGTGGCTTCTTGGGGAGCATTGTGCCTCCACACCGCTCCAAACGGAGATTAGCATCCGCAAGGGTGTGAACTTCGGGATACATAGTCGTCTCCGCGTGCCTCGGTTATCTCTTACCCGAGCCCTTTACTTATGCACTTTACTTTGTGATAGCCATATTGTTTCTTGTCATATATCTTGCTATCACATAGTTGTTTATCTTGCTTAGCATAAGTTGTTGGTGCACATAGGTGAGCCTAGCCGTTTTAGGTTTTGTGCTTGACAAATTAACCGTTAGGTTTATTCCGCATTTGTTCAAGCCTAAACCGTAATTATTTTAAAACGCCTATTCACCCCCCCTCTAGGCGACATCCACGATCTTTCAGGGTTGATGGTTCAGTGTGCAATACGCTGGAAGAAAATCGCGAGGAAGTTCAGGCCTTTTATGAACAATTATATACCTCGCAAGGCTTCAACCAGATGCAAGAGCTTCTGGATGTTGTATCCCCTCGAGTTACGCCTCTGATGAATGATGAACTTGAGAAACCATATACGGAAGAGGAGGTTCGTAGAGCTCTTTTTCAAATGGCTCCGTCGAAGGCCCCGGGGGTGGATGGATTTACAGCAGGGTTTTATCAGCGCCACTGGAATTTGCTCAAAGATGATATTGTTCCAGCAGTGCTTGATTTCTTGAATGGGGGGGGGGGGGATCTGCCAATGGGAATGAATGACACGTCCATTACTCTCATTCCGAAGGTACAATTTCCTCAAAAAATCTCCCAATATCGTCCTATATCGCTTTGTCCGGTTTTGTACAAGATTGCTGCCAAGGCAATTGCTAACCGTGTTCGTGAGTGTCTAGATGATATTGTTGGAGCCGAACAAAGTGCCTTTGTCCCCGGCCGCCTGATAACTGATAACGTTCTTATTGCACATGAGAGCGTGCATGCAATGAGGAGAAGGAAAAAAGGGGGCAACTCAGTGTGCGCGATCAAGTTAGACATGATGAAGGCCTATGACCGTGTCGAATGGCATTACTTGCAAGCTATCATGCTCAAACTTGGATTTGGTGTGGATTTTGTCCGCCTTGTCATGAAATGTGTGTCCACGGTCAGATTCTCAATTCGTGTCAATGGCGAGTTTCTTCCATTTTTTTCTCCGTCAAGGGGCCTACGGCAGGGATGCCCAATGTCTCCGTACCTCTTTTTGCTGTGTGCGGAAGGACTTACATCATTGCTGAATCGTTTTGGAGGAGAAGATGCAGATAAAGGCATAAGGGTAAGTTATCGCTCACCTTGGATCAATCATCTTCTCTTTGCGGATGATAGTTTAATTTTCATGCAAGCTAAGGAGCAAAGTGCCCAGAGATTAAACGAGATTTTGAGAATATATGAAGAAGGCTCGGGTCAGGCAGTTAATAAGGAGAAGAGCTCGATATATTTCAGCCCGAACACTGCTGCTCCGGACAAACTGCTACTGAAACAAACACTGAATATTTCAGTCGAAGCTTTCAGTGAGCGCTACCTTGGTCTACCCACAGCAGTTGGCAGGATCACGAGTGGCACTTTCGATCATATCGGGGAGAGGATTCGAAACAAACTCCAAGGAGGATCGGAACGGATGATTTCTTGTGCTGGACGGGAAGTGCGGATTAAGGCAATTGCCCAAGCCATCCCCATGTTTAGTATGAGCTGTTTCAAGCTAACAAAGAAGGTGTGTAAAAGCCTGGCCTCTTGTTTAGCAAAATATTGGTGGAGTAGTTCCCTGGACCGTCGCTCTTTGCACTGGAAGGCATGGGACTCTCTATCTAAACCTAAATCGCAAGGTGGAATGGGGTTCCGGGATCTCGAGCTGTTCAATACAGCTCTTCTCGGGAAACACGGATGGCGTCTGATGACAAACCCAGAATCTCTTTGCGCGCGAGTTCTTAAAGGAAGATATTATCCCACCAATGATTTTATGCAAGCCACAGCTCCTCGCTTCTCCTCTTCAACCTGGCATGCTATAATTGCTGGAAGGGATGCCCTGCAGATCGGTCTTCTAAAGCGGGTAGGCGACGGCTCAACGGTTTCCGTTTGGCATGACAAATGGATTCCTGGTACTTTATCGATGACGCCGGTTTGCAGCATTGGCAATGATCAGCTGAACGTGATGGCGGATCTTATTGACCACAGTAACTGGTCTTGGAAGGCTGATGTGGTTCGAAGAAATTTCATACCCCCAGATGCAGATGCTGTCCTCAACATTCCGCTGAGGCAAGGAGGGGGTGATGATTTGTTGGCTTGGGCATTTGAAAAATCGGGTTGCTACACTGTCAGATCATCGTATCGTGCCTTAATGACTCAGAATGAGCAGACTGCTCTAGAGGAGGGGACGATTACCGAATCTTCATTGACAGACAAACAGCTGTGGTCTCGATTGTGGAAGCTCAAAGTTATCCCAAGAGTTAGAGTCTTCTGGTGGAGGGTACTACATGGCATTCTACCACCAGAAGCTACTCTTAAACATCGCCACATTGCTACGGTTAGTACATGCAAAATCTGTCTTCACGCGGACGAAGATATGATGCATGCCTTGCTAGACCGTTCTCATGCCAGACAGTTTTGGGATGCAGCCCCCGAATGGTTGAACATCAGAAGGCCGGTATTGCACCCTCTGACCTGGTCCAGAGATATCTTGTGCGATCAGATGCTCTCGGATTCACAGAGAGCGACAATGGTGACTGTTATGTGGACGATTTGGACTTCGCAGAACAATATCACCCACGACAAGAATGATTATAATCCTATACAGTCTCTGAAGAGGGCCCGGGAGTCACTAGCAGTTCTTGAGCTGCCTCGAGATCACACTAGAATCCTGCCCGGCCATGGTTGGCGCCCGCCTGAGTCGGGCTGGATCAAAATTAACACTGATGGAAGTGTTGCAATGGATGCAAGGAGGGGAGGGACAGGGGGAGTAGCCCGGTCAAAATCAACCCTTCTTGCAGCATGGTGTAAACCATACCCAGGGGTCACGGACCCGCTCATAGCTGAAGCTTTTGCTATCCGCGATGGAGTTATCTTTGCGCATCTTCGGGGCTATGAGGAAGTGGTTTTGGAGTCTGATAATTTGGAGATTGTGAATCTCTGGAACTCGCGTCACACCTCTCGTGCGGTGGTGTCACCTATCTTTTCTGAAATCGGGGAGCATGTTCCTTCGTTTAAGTCTTTTGTAGTTCAGCATGTCGGTCGGGCAGCCAATGTCCCTGCTCATCTCTGTGCGAAACAGGCGAGTACTTTAGATGTTACAGAGTGTTGGCTTGATACCACACCAAGTTTTCTTGTAACTAGCCTCTTAGCAGATTGTGCTGGAGGTTTTGATGTTGAATAAAGAGTCCCGGTTTCACCCTAAAAAAAACATACATAGATGAATGACGGGTGATAAAATATGCACACAATTGTCTTACTGTATCTTCATATGTCGTGGACCAGATAAACAAAAATTGAGGCCGGTCGGTCTGCCACCATTTGCTTGCGTGGCTGTTGAGGGCCATGTGCGTCATGAAGACCTGGGCATAACCGCATAAGGAATGAACAACGCAAAGAAATGCCAAAAAGAGCCAAACGCATTGCAACAGTCAAATCTATAGCTAGCCTGGACGGTAGGAGTGATCGACAAAAAACTATCATTTTTAGGGTTACCGTCCCATAGAATTACCACTTTTAAAAAATTAACCGAAAACTATCAAAATTTTCTAATTTCGTGACTAAAAACTACCACTTTCAGGAAATGATCGGTTTAGATGATTTAAACATGTTTATGACATGCAAGACCCACATGTCAGCATCGATCTTCTTCTTCCTCATCCCCTTTCTCTACTTGGCATTTCAACAAACACCTCACGAGCACAACCACGCCGCTGCCAGCGGTGGTGAGCTGTCTGTGCCGCCGCCGCCAGCGGTGATGAGCTGTTTGCGCCGCCGAGAACACCGAGGAGTTGGGCCTGCTGACCACGGACGACCCCGAGCTGCTCCGACCCCGACCACCATCAGCAGCAGCCAGGTCTTGGTTGGAATAGGAGTGTCGCGACCGCGTTTGCGAGAACCAGCAACAACCAAGTCTCCTGGAAGAGCAGCGCCGGCGGCCAGCGTCTTCCTCGCCGGGAGATGGAGGGGCGGATCCTCGCCGGAACCTGCGGCGCCGGCGGCTTCCTCGCCGGGAGATGAAGGGCGGATGCGCGCCGGATCCCGCGGCGTCGGCGGCTACCTCGCCGGGAGATGGAGAGGCGGTTGCTTCGCCGGGACATGGAGGGACGGCTGCTCGTCGGACCCCGTAGCTCCGGCAGCGAGCGGCTGCCTCGCTGGCTAGATCGAGCGGAATCAGGAGCAGAGGTGCGGGTGGAGCGACGGTGCGGGGCGGGGTCAGGGGCAGCAATTGACTTTTTTAACTGAGATTGGGAATTTAGAAGAAAAAAAGCATGTCAGCCCTCACTGGTAGGCCTCGCATGTCATAAACATGTTTAAATCGTCTAAACCGGCCATTTCCCAAAAGTGGTAGTTTTTAGTCATGAAATTAGAAATTTTTGGTAGTTTTCGGCCAGTTTTTTGGAAGTGGTAGTTCTATGGGACGGTAACCCCTAAAACGATTGTTTTTTGTCAATCACTCGGACCGTAGCATGGCATGGATAACAAAGATGGAGAAGTGAAGAATTTTGTGGTCTGCAGGAAGCAAAAGTGAGATGGACAAGAAGCACAAGAGAATAGGAATGAGAAAATAAGGTAGTTTAGCCTTTCGGAATCTCACGATCGCATTACAACAAATGAAGTCTTACCAAATGGTTGGACGGGGACTTGTGTTGGGTGTCTAGACTGGATCCAAAAACGTCTAGACATATACAGATAGCAAAAGAAAACTAGGACGATGTGGCAGTGGCGGCGCCAGGTTCTAGAGGGTGGGTATTCATTTTGGAGGAGGGTATTCATTTTGCCCAAATCATCACTGTTTTGCAAAAAAATTCGCCTGTTTTACATAAAATTTCAATGGTTTGCCAAAATCTTGGGTATTCAACCGAATACCCAAGAAGACCCCTGGCGCCGCCCCTGCGATGTGGTTGTTTGAGAGTGAACGAAAAAAGTTAATGATTATTTTTGACAGGTCGCATGCACATGAAGAATTAGTGGGAAAACATTTTTATACCATGGACCTACTTGATGACGTGGAGCATGTCAAGATAAATAAGATAGTGTGGATGAATCTCTTAAGTATATAGGATTTAACGTCCAACGATGGCTAGCCCGCTAGGAGAATAGGCCTTTGTGAACGTTAACAGACTAATTTCATGTATGGATTCGCCGACCAGTCTGACTTGTGATACCATGATGTCCCATGTCTCATCCTCTTATGCAAACAAAACACTCCATAACAGCACGTGTCTCACATTCTTCTCCAAGATCATCGCCAAGCAACGCATGAGTTCCCTCACTAGATACCTCTCTGGTCGGAGCATAACCTAGACTCTCAGCCATTCCGGACCTTCACACAGATGTAACATACCTATTCTGGAGTTATCTTTTTGGTGAAAACATTAAGTCTTTGTGTCTATCACATGATGCATATGTATCGGATGATCCCAACTGAAAGAGCATTGTGCCCCAATGTTTGGTTTTGGTAATTGATGACAATCCGTATGGACTAATGGTTACTTTGAGTTATAGTTTGAAGGGTTTGTCCATAGGCATTGCTTGAAGACCATTTGTTGGTCTCAAGGTTATAAGAAGGAGGTTATGTGTTGACCAAGGTGTTATTCAAGATGGTATCCAAAGATTGGTCATGTGAGAGTTGAGCCTATTGCAAGCATGTCTTGAAGAAGAAGATTGTGTGAACATTCATGTTTTACGTACCTTCAAGACATTATCTTTATGAAGAGAAGATCACTTATGTTTTCTCATTTTGTCTCTTTACTTCTTGAATGTAGCTCCCTCTGTACCAAAGTTAGTAGCACATCCCAATACTCATCATATGCAGGTCCACCAAAGCAAAGTTCACATAGAAATGAAGAAACTTCGATGCTTCACATGCAACATTGTTACCAACATCTGTAACATCTTCACCATACCCATAAAACCTTTTTCTAAGAGCTCTCATCATCCTGGGTGAGGTGCAAGTGCACTCCACCTTAGTGTCCTTCGCCCTCGGCATGCTTCGCAGTCGAGACCACCAATGACTCTAAATGAAAGTGTTCAACTACATGCTCCAATATTTTCACAAAGTTGAGATGGAAGACTGCATATTGATCCATCCGTGCTCCTCGCAATAGGCAGTGGAAAAATCTATGTACCGAGGCCCAGGGTGCTCTCTTCTTCAGTGCTTAAGGCTTTTGGATCGTCGATGAGGGCAGAAGAGCGGCGTAAAACCCGAAAGTGCCTTTCTACACCCAGGAGCAAATGCTCCTGGAGTGAACAGTAAAATCAAAAAAATAGAAAAAAAATTCAAAAAATTCTGAATTTTTTTTTACATACTTACACAAATGTTTGTCGTGCACGCAAAAATTCATCGTGAAATCACATTGGTGGAAGCCGTGCCAAAAAAAACAAAATCAGAGTTCCAAAATGCTTTTGTAAGTAACATTTTCAGAGCATCGATTTTGTTTTTTTACCACACCTTCCACCAATGTGATTTTGTGATGAAAGTTTGCATGCACAACAAACATTTGTGAAAGTATTCCTCAAATAAATTTCAGATTTTTTTGAACTTTTTTTCAATTTTTTTGATTTTACTGTTCACACCAGGAGCATTTGCTCCTGGGTGTAGAAACTTCACGTCCCGTAAAACCCTTCCAGTAACCCCAAAGCCGTCAAAGTGGCCAACGAAACGCGAGACAGAGAAAGCGCAACCACTTTACCGAGCTTACTTATGTAAGTTTTTTTTTCTTTATAAAAAGGGACTCTTCCGAATTTCGGAAATTCGGTTAGCTCGAGCGGCAAATCGGATCCCAAAGAAACAACGCGGCACAATCCCTTGGCTTTGACATTCACAAGTCCAAGTGTTTGACCTTTTTTCTAATCTTGATGATGAGAGATGGACTCATCTCGATATTTGTGTTGTTCAAAAAAAAATCGGCCAAATTGAAGTTGGCCGAGCAGGCGAGGCCACACGCGCGAGGCGAATGTGGCCGCACGAATGATCCGCCCCCGTAGATTCTAACCGGAACAAGAGGCCAGCGTTGCACCGCGGGCAAGGCGTGAGGCGCGACCGGAGCGCAGAAACAAGTGGGTACGGTGGGACGGGACGGGAGGATAAAGCAGCAGCACGCCGCGATTTTCTTTCGTTGCAATTGTTTAGCCCCCCCACCGCTTCTTCTTCCTCGTCCCCCTCCCCCCCTTGCCCCCAACTAGTACTACCCTCCTCTCCTCTCCACCCGTCCCTCTCCCGCCCCCGCACGCTCGCCGCCCTGCCCGCCCCGCAAAAGGCAACCTGGGCGCCTTTCCCTTTCGGGAAACCCCCTCCCCTCCCGCGGCGGGTTTTCCCCTCTCCCCGCGGTCGGTTCCGGTGGCCGTGATTTGGTGCGGGTGGCCTGTGTTCAGTTGTCAGGGCCGGCGAATCCTGACCTCCCTGCTCTGTTTCTGCGCCGCAGGTGCCGTGGTCCCACCTCCCGGGCGGGATTCGTGGCGGGGAGGCGGCCGGCGCGACTCCCACTTTTGGTTCTGCCCGCCGAGGCGTCGCTCCCGGCCACGGAATCGGGGCGAGAGCGGATGCTGCGGTGGGCCGTGATCTTATTACCCCAAGCGCGTGGCTAGGTTTCGGGCGGGGATGGAAGGCGCGAGGGCGGCGGAGGCGGCCGCCGGGGATGTGCAGATTAAGGGCGGCAAGGAGAGCGGCCAGGCCGCGCACCAGCAGCAGCAGCACCACCACCAGCAGCAGCTGCCGACGGGCAGCGAGGCGGTCGAGATGCCCGCCACGCCGCTGCCGCACGCCCGCGGAATCGAGTGGTCCGAGCATTTCTCCTTCTTCAACTCCATGGGCGCCGGCACCGGCACGGACGGCGCGATGGGGGCGGCCAGCGTCGGGATGTCGCGCTCCGAGTCGTCCAGGCCGCCCGGCAGCGTCACCCAGCAGCAGCGCTGCCTGGCCGACGAGAGGGTGGAGGAGCTCACCGTGAGGAACTGTATCAGCTCTGAGGCTCACCAGCCTGCTGCCTCTGCCGGCGGGAGCACCGGCGGCACTGGGGAGAGGCCTGCCGTTATGAGGGGCCTGTGGGGTAACTTCACCTGCATGGCGTGGAGGACCGCCGATGCCGCTAGCAGGGAAGCCTTGCCGGCCAGCCTTGGCAACGCCATGGGGTCTCACAACATTGATGCTTCTGGCAAGGGAATGCCATTTGGCCGCGGCGAAAATGGTAATACCGAGCTCAATATGTCATTTGGTAATCAGCAGCAGCAGCAGCAGCAGCGTATCTTGCCTTCACGGCTGAATCAGAGCGAGCAGCATGTCCTGTCTTCACGGTCGAATCAGAGCGAGCAGCATATCCTGTCTTCACGGCCGAATCGGAGCGGGCAGCATGTCCTGTATTCACGGCCAAATCAGAGCGAGCAGCATGTCCTGTATTCACGGCCAAATCAGAGCGAGCAGCATGTCCTGTCTTCACTGCCGAATCAGAGCGAGCAGCATGTCCTGTCTTCACTGCCGAATCAGAGCGAGCAGCATGTCCTGTCTTCACGGCCGAATCAGAGCGAGCAGCATCTCCCGTCTTCACGGCCGGATCAAAGCGAGCAGCATATCTTGTCTTCACGGCAGAATGAGCAGCATATCATGTCTTCACGGCATAATCAAAGTGAGCAGCATATCATGTCTTCACGGCTGAATCAAAGTGAGCAGCATATCCCGTCTTCACGGTCGAATCAGGGCGAGCAGCATATCCTGTCTTCACGGCCGAATCAGGGCGAGCAGCATATCCTGTCTTCACGGCCGAATCAAAGCGAGCAGCATGTCCTGTCTTCACGGCCGAATCAAAGCGAGCAGCTTCTCCTGTCTTCACGGCCGAATCAAAATGAGCAGTGGTCTGAAAGGGATAATGGTCTGAAAGTGAGTAGCTTCTCAAGTAGAATTATCGACCAGATGAGGAGTAAGACTTTGACACCTTCATCTGGGGTTCAGGGTTCCCCCTTTAAGCCTGTATTGAAGGGTAAAAGGGTTACCTACCAAGGTTCACGCGAGGAGATCCAAGTTCAAGCTAATGCAAGACTCAGAGCCCCTATGGATAAGATCCCTAAGATTCCTAGCACAACACACGATTCTGTGGCCAGAGTGGATGGTACACTTTTCAGCAGTGGTGGAAATGTTTCCGAATCTCAGTATGAGGGAACGAGCCTGAGGGAACTAATTAAGCCCACACACCAAGCGATGAGCAAGTTTGAGAAAATGCAGTTGTTCAAGCAGATCCTTGATCATGTAGACAAATCCCACGCACAGGGTGTAACCTTACAGCATTTGCGCCCGTCGTATTTTATAATATCATCCCCAAACCAAGTAAGATATACCGGTTCTTACACTAAACAAGATTTATCAACCCCAGCCAAACCGGATATGGCCGCAGATGATGTTTTTAACAGAAAACGATGCTTCGATCAGAAAACTTTGCACCAAGAGTGTAATGGCAATGGACATTCAATCCTGAAGTATCAGAAGGTTGGTGAACAAGGTTCTGTTGCCGTCAGGCGACCGATACATCCCTTTCGGACTGACCACAAAGGGGGCAACCAAAGTGAAGGTGCTGATCTAGGTGCTTTAGGACAGGGAAATTCTAGTTGCACCGTCGGAGGTCGTTCTAAGTTTGGCGAACCTTACTATGGCGGTAATGCATCTTATGGCCAACGTTTTCCTAATTATGGCAACCAAGAATCAGTACTTGAATTGAGGATGCTAGAAGATAGCTGGTATAGAAGCCCGGAAGAGCTCAATCAATCGAAAGGCACATTCCCATCCAACATCTACAGCCTTGGGGTTCTTTTATTTGAGGTATGTTAGTTACTTTCATGACATGTCCCGAAATAGGGTTTTTTTAAGTCTTAAGCACTTTGAATGCTCATAGAAGTGAAGTGACATTGCAAGAATACTATTTGTTTGCACTTCAAGAAGTCATATTGTGGACGGTTTACTATATCAATCTAAGTCATGTGGTTCTAATTATGCAATCATAGTTATCATACTTATGAGATATCGACCTTTTCGCACTTGTATATCATAGTGTTTCCTGCTTAATAAAAAACAGAACCGACCAGCCTGCTATTTTATGTTGTTCAACAGCAGTCTGATTGCTGAAAGCATCTGTTGCTATATTAGTATAATCTAATTGAGTTGTGCAATTTATGTCTGAGATCATGGAATAATCTTGTTGTTTGACATGGTATTTTGGTATTACCTGCTTACCCTTTTTAGCCTTGCTCACCTTATATAGTCAGTGTTACAGCATATTCCTCTAGGAGCTAACACATGCATCATAAACAACTGGATCTGCCTTTTAGTCGAAATCTCATTTGAGTTCAGTAGCTTTTCTTGTTTACATGTAATTCTACAGATTCTATCTTCAGATGGTTAAGGTATTGACCAAGTTTTTTTTTACCAGCTCTTTTGCTGCTGTGAAACATGGGAGCTGCATTGTGCTGCAATGTCAGATCTTCGCCACCGGATCCTGCCTCCAATTTTTCTTTCAGAAAGTCCCAAGGAGGCTGGCTTCTGCCTTTGGCTATTGCACCCGGATCCTTTTTCTCGACCAAAAGCAAGGTGGGCATATTCAATCGCTCCTCAGCTCAAAAAGGCATTGTCTTACTGATTAGTTGGATAAAATCAGAAGTTCATTTAGTTCTATTCTGATGAATGGTGAAGTTACATTTGAGTTAAAGGAAGAGCTCCCTGGACATGGTTATTTCAATGTGTAATGAGAACTGATTATTCCCTGACATGTCCATTACCTTTGTTTGCTTCTGGTCCCATATATGTACCTGTAGGACTACTATTTCTCTAATTCTACTTTCTAGAGATCTGTTCATATAATTATAGAGTGAATTTGTGGGTTTTGTTAATGTTAGTTATTGCTTTCATGAAGGAACAACTACATGATATATCAGGAATCCTTTATCTGTAGAACGCACACAAAAATTTAGCAGTACTTCCTTTTGTATGTGTAAGATGACAAGTCTTTGCCACCTGCAAACTGGGGAAAATAGTTCCACGTCAATTTATACCTAACAGCATTTTTTCTTTTTGTCAGAGACATTCTAGGATGTGACTTGATAAATGAGGATCGGGATTTGTTGGTGTTAGATAAGGCGCCAGCTGCTATCAATGAGGAGGACACAGAGTCTGGTTTGTTACTGAATTTTCTGTCTCAACTGAAAGAAGAAAAGGAGATGCATGCTGCCAAGTTATCAGCAGATATTGCAAGCTTGCAGACTGATATTGTAGAGGCTGAGAGAAGACACTCGTTGAGGATGGGGTTCAGTTTAGAGGACATGGATGTACCAGCAAGTTCTAATGATGTGCCAGGTACTTCATCAAATGCCCTGAGAGGGGCATCGCTGTCAGGTTTGCTAACACCAGCAGGCAGGCCAGGCATATACGAGGAGAGGGTGATGAAGAATTTGCAGCAGCTTGAAAATGCATATTACTCCACGAGGTCCACCATTGACACATCTGAGACTAATGTAATTAAGCGTTCCGATATTGATGCTTTGAGGATCCGTGAAAACTTTAACCACAGTGATGCCGATGCTATGAATGGGCCAACAGACCGCCTTGGATGCTTTTTTGATGGTCTATGCAAATATGCCCGGCATAGTAGGTTTGAAGTACGAGGGATTTTGAAGAATGCTGATATACTTAACTCTCCAAATGTGATCTGCTCTTTGAGTTTTGACCGTGATGAAGAATATTTTGCTGCTGCTGGGGTTTCAAAGAAAATCAAAATATTCGAATTTGATGCTCTTTTAAATGACCGTGTTGATATTCATTATCCTATAGTAGAGATGCCTAGCAAGTCCAAGCTTAGTTGTGTCTGTTGGAATAACTATATAAAGAACTACTTGGCATCAACAGACTATGATGGCACTGTTCAGGTACGTATCTAGTGGATGTGCTGTGCCATTATCTGTTTCCCAAGATACTCACCACGTGTTTTCTTTTTCCCTATCTGTAAGTATAACTTATCTGCTATGATCAAGTTGGCATACTTCATTCATTCGTTGCAGTTCTTTTCCCTACCTTTGTTGTAGTGGCTTCATTTATCTGATTCAGTGAGCTTTATATGCATATCTTGGATATTATTATTATTTAAGTACCAACCGCCTACTTCTGGATCTAGCATAGTACTGATTGGTATGTAATGTTCTATTGATTTGGGCACCATATCCTGATAGTAGTTTCGGTTGTGAGACAAGCAATTTGTTGTCTGTCGTGCCCAAAGTTTATGTTTGGGTTTGTTTCTTTGTTAGCATTATGATTATGAGTTGGGAGGGACAGCACAAACTATTCCGTTATTGAAGCAAAGTACTTAAGGTTGAATCAGTGAGCTTCGCCTGGAAACGCAAAGTGAATTTCTGTTTGAGGATAAGCATCTTTTCCTTGTTGAGTTTCACCCGAAAAGCTTTAGCTGTTTAGAAAGCATGGACAATCTATTAATACTACCATACTAAAGTTGTATCTGCATTCACATCCTGAAAATCTTAGGAGTATGGTTTTGCATTAACATTCAACAGTGCGTACACGTTCCGGTATAAAAAGCACTTTGTGCCCGTCAAAATATTTTCCACTAACTGCTAATCTTTTCTCACAGTTGTCATTGCTCATTTGTTTCTTTCGGTACTGTGGCGATTCATTCCTACTTTTATGCTTACCTGGAAATGCACCACACATTATTACTTCCCCTTTGCCATTGGTTTAATTTTCACCGTGGAATGCAGCTATGGGATGCAAGCACTGGCCAAGGAATTACACAGTTTACAGAGCATCGGAAAAGAGCTTGGTCTGTGAGTTTCTCAGAGGTGGATCCAACTAGATTGGCAAGTGGGAGTGACGATTGTTGCGTGAAAGTTTGGAATATTAACCAGGCATGTTATTTAACTCCATAACTTGTTCTACTCCAATTTCAACAGGATAGTCTTAATTAGAGTCTGGTATTTCAAACATTCTACTATGTTACCCTATGCTTATAGCTATCTGGAGTTACGTATGCCACATAAAAAATCGCTGCAGATGAAGAAATATCAAGCTCTTAAATTGTTCATATGTGGATTGGTCTTGTGTGCCTATCCGAAACACCACAGTAGTAGTCCAGACCTTACTGGGCTGGGTTTAGGGATGCAGAGTGGCGCCTGATCCGCCCCCCTCTGTAGTCAAAATAGAGCAGGCTAGTTCAAGCATTCTTTTGGTGATTTAGTTCAGTTCAAATTAACTCCCTGCTTTTGCGGGCTTATGAGGGACACCGCCCTGTATCCCTAGCTGGGTTGGCTAAAAGCTCATAAATGCAAGTTGGGCTAAGCTGTGCCCGATCCAAGACTCGTTCAGTTTCCCCCTAAGGCCCTAACAACCCTTGATGGCCCTGCCTTTCAGAAGAACCAGCCAAGTTAACTTTGAACACTCGAGCAAGTGCAATTAACTTCTGTTCTTTTGACCATTGCTAAGAAGCAACAGTCACCGCCTTCAGTTATAAACTTTGGTCTTGCTTTTTGATTTACACTTTCCCATATTTCGTTAATACATTTTCATGTTCCTGATACCATTTTCTCTAATTAAAGTTATGTCTTGTTGCTGTTACCAGAAAAATAGCGTGGACACAATCAGAAATGTGGCCAACGTATGCTGTGTACAGTTCTCGCCATACTCCTCTCGTATGTTAGCCTTTGGCTCAGCTGATTACAAGACATACTGTTATGATCTGAGGCATACAAGGATCCCCTGGTGTACCATTTCTGGACATGGGAAAGCTGTCAGCTATGTAAGATTCTTGGATGCAAAAACGCTTATATCTGCGTCAACTGACAATACCTTGAAGATATGGGATCTCAACCGGACTAATCCTAGTGGATTATCTACTAATGCTTGCAGTCTGACATTGAGTGGTCATACCAACGAGAAGGTATAAAAGGTTTACTGAATTATTTGCTTTCTTCCTTTTGGTAACCATTTTTGGAATTGGTGTGTAATCAACCTCATTTTCTCATGCAGAATTTTGTAGGCTTATCCGTTCATGATGGATATATAACGTGCGGTTCTGAAAACAATGAAGTGAGTATTATATTTAATGCATATATTTGGCTTGTCATGCTGGCATTGTACTTTGTTTAATCAAGGCACTGTTAGGCATATTGGGTTCTCTTGGGTGGAAACACTTCTTTGGAGCAGCCAATGTTATGCAAATTGATGCCCTGAGGAAAAATATAATTTTCCATTGTTGTGACAGTTCTAATGTAGTACCTTGCTCCAACATAAAGAAAAAGATCTCACCCTCCCCTCGGCCCTGCTAACTTTACACACTTCTAGCCTCATTCCTCAACCTAATTTGTTAACCACCAAACCCTGTAGTGTTGATGCTACTACACTTCCTTTTTTTTTCTGCGATGACTGCTACACTTGCTCTGCAACACCTCAATTAGGCATATATTTTTTGTTCAGGATGACGAGGTTAGATTATGCTACCTTGATGATTTAACTTGGAAATTCTGATGCATTTATTTACGAACCATTAATTCATGAACAATTCAAGATCTGAAACTCGCGTCACAACTTTATATATCTGGCGGGTGAATTGAAGTGTGCTATTAATAGACGTTTTGGTGGAAAAACTCATATTACTTGTTGGTTTGCAGGTATATTCTTACTATAAAAGCTTTCCCATGCCAATAACTTCTCATAAGTTTGGTTCCGTTGACCCAATAACCGGACAAGAGACGAACGATGATAATCAGCAGTTTGTGTCGAGCGTTTGTTGGAGAGGAAGGTCAAATATGGTGGTAGCCGCCAACTCTAGTGGAAGCATCAAAGTCCTTGAGCTTGTTCGAACAATCTGTTGAGCAAGTTACAGGATGAGAATACCTAACTGGCTGTGGTTGCCACGTTGCTTTGGCGACCGTATGTTTCCTCAAGCATTCTGCCTTGCCAACAACGAAGTGTCGAGATATATCAAAGGCAGAGACATCAAAGCCGTGGAAAAACACACTTGCGCAGTTGAAGCAACCTACAATTCTGACTATTGATGTTTGCTCGAGACCGCTATGAAGTGGGCGACTGGAGGGGGTGAAAGGCCTCAGCTACTCTGAAAGGTAAACTTTGTAAGGCGCTTTGACATAGTAGTCAGCATCTCAACGAGGGCCTAGGGCTAGGTTTCTGTACAGATTTAGGGCTTCAAGTGCCATGCATGTACTTTTGAGCGAGAGAGCCTTACATGCTATGTTTACCCGATCTGCATCTCACGGGAATCGACGCGACGCAGTTTTGATGTGCAATGACTAACAGTCTAGTATGATGGTCGGAGCAAAACTGCAGAAGGTGACATTGTTGTTTGAAGGAGTTTATCATGCATCCTGAGGCGTCGAGTGATGCAACGAGGGTTTGTGTATGCCAAATTTTTTTTGTAGTCCCCTACTTATTTGAATAGAGTAATATATATGATTACTGTACATAACAAAATGCCTGCTGAGTCTAGAAATCCTCTGTGACGAACAGAAGAAAAATGAATGATTTGGACTCGGCAACGCAATAGTATATGTATGAGTGTTGGTTGCCGTTGATAGTTATGTAATTCAGATATTTCTGTCTTGCGCGACCAACAAAAACCCTATTTCTATCATAGATCTCATGATTTTCTTTGATAATACTCTTACCCTGTTGTAACAATACGTTCTTCTGACTTTGTCCCAGTAGGATTTGAGTCCAAACATGTTGAAATTTCTTTCTAATCATATGGTAAGTTCACTAGTTTGATCTGCCGAGTAATGATGTCGGTATTGGACTAGTACGGATTGAGAAAGGCAAATACGTTTGTTGACGGGGACCGAGACACAATCTAAGAGCGAACGAAGAAAAACGAGGTTCAGTCTGGAGTAATTTTCAGATAGCAGTATTTTTTTTTGAAGTTGTGCCTCTAAGGACTCTGATTTACTAAAAAGGTACCCCCTCTTCCATAATATAAAAGCGATTTTATAGTAGTGTAGTGTAAAAAATGCTCTATTATATTATAGGACGGAGGGAGTAAAAGAGAGTTAACTGGTTAATTTGAGAAAACTGAGATAAAAATCGTTATAACACGTGCTCACACGCCTCGAGACCCCTCTGAACAAACGACATACAAGAACCCTGTTCTCCAACTGAATACATTGCGTTACACATAATATCATACTTACTACAATTGGTCGCCCTATTCTCCATCCTGTTTTGTTCCATGTGTCGCTTTCATATATCAGTCTTGTTCCATGTGTCGCTTTCATATATCAGTCTTTCTAAGTCTCAGTCGACTAAGACTTGACGATGTCCCAGTCAATGCTATATCCGTGAGATGTTACATTGAGATCCGTGCATAATTTTATTTTTAGTTTTTCTGTTTCTCTTTTGCATGTTATGCCACTTGACCGAGACTTTGGTTAAATCTCAGTCTACCGAGACCTAGCCACACCCTTTATATATGTTGTCTTCTGAAAGAAAAATCCTGCAGCAACTTAGTGTGTTATTAAAAGGAAAATAAAAGCAACAAAAAGACCCTTCACAGGAATAAGAGACAAATAACAGCACGGACATGTGCAAATTTCAGGTCAACCGGACGTGCCTCCTGTGAAAAGGAGGCACTCGTGCACCAGGTGCTCCGCCAGGTTATGGGCCATCAGATTCGAAATCAAGGGACAAGATCCATCTGCAAGAGGAGCTGCTGGTACATTTGCAAAAACAGACCTTCAAATCTAGCTAAATAGATCAGATAGACCCCCCAAGCCCAGTTCGTGTACCTACCTTTCCAATGTTCTTAGCACTGCTTCAGGTCGCCCTGCTGCGGTTAACAAAAGTATTGGCGAATCACCTCTCTCCCTCGCCCTCTCCCTCTCCCTCTCCGGCTTCCGGCGTTGAAACACCAGCGCCCAGATCCAAATCATGATGTCCAGCGGCGGCTTACTCTGATTGCATCTCTGTAGCGGCACGAGTCTGCAGCTCTCTGGACACAATATCTTTAGCTGGTCCCATGCAAACGAAAGCACATAATTTGTTCAGCAGCCGCCCATCTAAAGTATAAATAAAGTAGAATAAAACACGTCTATTGTTAGTTTTACAAGTTTACATTCTTGATGAATACATGGTTCTAGAAAAGCCTGAGCCTGGGACAACTAGACACAATCAGGAAGAGTACAAGTCAGGGGGAGTAAATTTAGCAGTTTGATATCTGTTTACAAAACCCATTAAACTCCTGAATTTGCCTAAGAAACGGAAGTTCTCTGCTTGAATCTCCCAGAAAACCAGTACATTTGCCATTGTACAAAACCCATCAGGCAAAAAGCCTCTATGGTGAAGGCATTTGCCATTGTATCATACTCTTTTGATTTGAAAGCAAGAAGCAACCATTGGGATTAAAATAGCAACAACATTTCCAAAGGGGAACAGACATTTGTCAAGCAGATCGGACGCCCAAGTAGCATTGACTATATGGTTTATTTATGTGTAACCTAAGTACTACACTTGAAAGAAATTGTTGTAGCCTCATCCATGCTCATCTTCACCTGCCGAGGCACAAGAAAACAAGAGTTAATCCCCAATTGTCAACAAACCCGCACAAGAAGAATTTCTACACTGTGGATTACAACAAAATATAATCACAAACAAGAACTGGTATTGCTTTCACAAAGGTTCAGTTATACATTGCAAACACACTTTCTATTTAAGTTCGTGTTTATTTATATTCTATGCAACCGGGGGAAAAAAATTACCATCATATATACTTGCAGCTCCTGCATATAGACCACACTCACATCACGTTATTGTCATTCCCAATCAGCAACTTGTGTATGTTCCACCTTACATGCCTTTTGAGTTAACTGGTGAATTTTCAAAACACTAATTTTGGTTGACTAACATGCTAACAAGCAACACACATTAAGGATATTACCTTCAGAGCATCGCTGCAATGTTGGAACATAGCAAATCAAATCAGGAGCATGAACAACTAGTAATGGTTTCATGAAGTTTACTTAGGACATTAAAGATAGCACTTCTCATTTAAGATCAAAAAAGTGAATCACAAGAGTGTGTAGAAATAATGCACTGTCAATCTGCTCCACAACTCCCAAGTATTGATTCTTCATATACAAGTACTCACAAGTCACAATGGCGCATAGTGCTGCACATGAAAAATTGTTATAAATTGTGGAGGAATAGAACAGAAAGCATCTCGTTTCTCTGTTTGTAATCTTATTACTGTAAGTGGCGGAGCCAGAAAAATCGGACAAGGGGGCCCGAGTATTGTTAAAGCTTGTTGGGGCGGGCCAATCCATCAAAAAACACCATTTTAGCAGGAAACATCACTGTTACTATTCATATTAGGCCTAAATCTGTGATGTTAGGGGGGGCCAGGGCCCTGGCTGGCACCCCCTGTCTCCGCCACTACTAGTGTTGCAACTGAAACTGAAGATACAGTTTTTACCCTTCTAGCTGCATATATCATACAGTACATCGGTTCGGTGCAGATAATGCTCATTCAAAAACACATGGGCAAAGGAAGAAGACAAGACATCCTTGATCCTTGAAGTACAGCAGACCCTCAACTCTTGTGTCAGTCTGTACCATCGACGTCCCAAAACTAGAACATGAGCCATCGCCACAATACAGTTCGACGCGCGCAGTTCCTTCACAGGAACGGGGTGAGGGGTGAGGTTTAGCTTCTATTGTGGAGATCCTGACTGTCTGCTGGAGAGGGAGGACGGGGAAAGAGATGGGATGGGCGATTTTTTTTCAAACCCTAGCTCCGCTCCCATTGCAAGGTGGGCGGCCGCACATGAGAGGGGACGGGGCAAAGACAAGACAGAGGAAAGGTGATAGACGAACTGGGCTCGGGAGGTCTATCTGATCTATTGTATTTAGCTAGACTTGAAGGTCTGTTTTGCAAATACACCAGCTGCTCCCCCTTGCAGATGGATCTTGTCCCTTGATTTTGAATGAGGTAATATCACCGTGAGTCATACAACTTGTGCTCGATGTTCAGTTTAGTGCTAGAACTTTGAGAATACAGATTTTCAGTCACTTAACTTGACGCAAGGTGCACATACGGTCACAAAATGCGTATGTTGACGTATTAATGTGTATGACCCCACCTGTTAGTGAGTAATGGTGCCCGGCCAATGTTATTTTTCTGAAAACACCTTGTATTTTTTATTTGTGAAAAAAACCCACCGCAACTTTCTCGTCTTTTTTGAAGATACAATAAACTTCCTTATGTATACTGAACGCGAACGCATGTGGAGCTAAATGGGCTGCAGATACTGCGGCTCATTTTGCATGCGCTATTTTTAATATATTTGCAAAACGTAAGTAAATAAATATTTTGTTCAATTTTTTGTGTGTTCAAAATTATACATACAGAAGATGATTAGTAAATATAACCATGTGTATTCTATAAAAATATTTAGTAAAAGACAAGTAATAAAAACATTTAAGATACTGCAAAACATAAGTAATAAAATTATGTTCAAATATTTGTGCGGTAAAACTATTATACATACAAACAATCATTCGTAAAAAATAATAATATATAAACCTGTGTATTATATAAGTAATATTTAGTTGATACGGACATTAAAATTCTTTATTAAATTAATATGTTTAATGAATCCATAAAAAATTATACACTCACGGCTTATATTGAAATTGTATAAAATGATGAATACAAACTTTAAATTACTAATGTTTCTAACTATACAAACTTTTTTTTATAATTCATAAATATTATGTTTGATATACGAATATTTTTAAAATTACACATAAACGATTTAAAAAGTAGGTCATTTCGTTTGTATGTACAAAATTTATAAAACACGAATATCTAATGATTATTTTTCTTACAGAAATTACAATTTACATATTATCTACAAATTTCTAAAAAATAGAACGGGTGCAAAATAGGTTGCACTGTCCAGCTCCAGGAGTGCTTTTATTCTTGTACATTAGGAACGCCTATTCAGATTAAACCTGTACATTGGTATGTTTTTTTTTTGCGAGTAGTACATTGATATGTTGTTGTAGGTAGCGCGTCTTTTTTGCAAGCGTGTGGTCATTGGTTCGACCACAGGAGCCCAATATTTTTTGTGTGTTGATTTTCATTTCTGTAATAACAGATGGCACATCGTTCAATACATGTAAACTTGTTTTCAGTATTAGACATCTGAAAGTGAATGGCGCAGTCGCTATGATTTGTTCTTCTGGTAACTTTGGTCGCTGGTTCGATATACACGGCCACCATTTTTTGTGTTATTTTTCGCAGTACAGTTGTTGGCTTTTCTACAAAAAAAATATGAGGGGGTTTTGTGTAAAAATGCGTCGCGGTTGTTGTCCTTTCTCATGAGTAAAAAAATACAAGGGTGTTTTCTGCAAAAAAATAACATCGGCCGGGCACCATTACTCACCGCCAGGTGGGTTCAATCACATGAATACGTCCACATATGAACTTTGTGACCATATGTACACACTTGAGACAAGTTAAGTGACTGAAAATCCGTATTTTCAAAATTCTAGCACCAAACTGAACGTCGAGCGCAAGTTCTATGACTTTCAGTGATATTACCTGATTTTGAATCTAATGGCCCGTAACCTGGTGGAGCACCTGGTGCACGAGTGCCTCCGTTTCACAGGATACGCTCTCCCTTGGAACCGCCAGGCTATCCAAACATAGCACAAGCACAGGGACACTCAATTTTTTCGTGTTGCTACAAAAGCTGCCTATGCATAAACACTTGCCAATATTAGGGAAGAGGGACAGGAACCAGTAACAAAAATAGGCAGCTGCCCATGGATAGATTCAAGGGTGTCTTCCCCACCTCCCCACCACCATTGCAATCTTTTCCTCCACGCAGGGGAAAGGAGAGGGTTCTTCCCACTAACCCACCTACGAGGAGGAGGAAGAAGAAGCAGCAGCTGAATTAACCGGATCAACTGAGGAAGAAAGAGCCGTCGAGAGCGATGGCGAGCAAGGCCCACCTCTCCTTCCTGCTCCTCGCGGTCGTCGCGGCCTCCCTCGCCGGCCCGTCCGCCGGCATATTCCACATCGTCGGCGCCGGCAAGGGGTGGCGCATCGCCCCCAACCAGACCTACTACGCCGACTGGGCCCGCACCAGGGACATCCACGTCGGCGACAAGCTCAGTAAGTCTGCTCGCTAGCTAGTACGTTACGTACTCCTTGTTCGTTGTTCGCTCCCCTTCTTCTCTCCTAGCCGCCGGCCGGCCGGCCGGCCGTTCTTGACGTGGCCACCGGCGTGGGTGCACGCAGTGTTCCTGTACCGGAGCGGGGTGTACGACATCGTGCAGGTGCCGACCAAGGAGCTGTTCGACGCGTGCAGCATGGACAACGTCACCATGCGGTACCAGCTCGGCCCCACCATCATCAAGCTCGACACGCCCGGCCCGCGCTACTACTTCTGCGGCGTCGGCGAGCACTGCGAGGGCGGCCAGAAGGTCGCCGTCAACGTCTCCGGCGACGCCGCCGCCCCCGCCACCGCCGCCCCCACCGCCACCGCCACCGAGGCGCCCGCCGCAGCGGCGCTGCCGCCGGCGTCGTCGACGGCGCTGGGGGAGGCCGCGCTGGCGTCGTCCATGGCGCAGGCGGAGGCCGCGCAGGCGTCGTTGACGGCGCAGGACGAGGCCGCGCAGGCGTCGTCGACGGCGCAGGCGGAGGCCGCTCAGCCGTCGTCGATGGAGCAGGTGGAGCCCACGCAGGCGTCGTCGACGGCGCAGGAGGAGCTCGCGCAGGCGTCGACGATGGAGGTGGACCCCGCCAAGCTTGTGGACGCCAAGAAGAAACTATAGGGAACATGTATGGCATGCGTATACTATGTATTTACCCAGTATGTATTTTTGCCGCACAAGTACAATAGCCCTCGATCTGGGCTTTTGGATCGATGTATTTACGCTCATACTAAGCCACGGCGCAATTGGATCGTATGTATGTACGTACATCGGTTTGGTGTAGGTACGTAGATACATACAAGGCGACCGTGTACAGTAGTTTTTTTTTGAATGATTTCAAATTTGGCCACAGTATGTATCATTTCGGTTCACCGTATCAGCTATACTAGTAGATGTGTGTTTCCATATTTCTTGAGGTCTCTGTTGATTTTCGGGAGATTGTGATTCTTTTCCGAGGAAATGAGATTGTAAGCTTTCTTTTATCTTGGTCTTCTTCAGACATTCTATCAGAGCATCACAAGGAGAAAAAGAAGTTCTTCATCAAAGAAAAAAGGTGGAGATTGCAATTTCTTATTGAGTTCCCATGAAAAGTGTCTACCTCTCTTTTGGTCGAGATGAAAACCTGAAATCCATCATTCCCATTGCCTCCTACTCACCCGAAAAGTGAAAACCTTCTTCAGTATGTTTGATGGGTTTGGAAATCTTGGATTGACATTGGCAATACATTAATTGCACCAATGTTGTCACACCATAAAAATGGAAATGGGTGTCTTTGACTGAAATATCCCGTGGTCCTAACACACATAATGTAATTAAACTAAATCACTTCAACTTGGGTTTTGTCAACTACCTTATACTTGATACTTGGCTTCTGCGCTTGAGCAAGATATGGTTGGTTCACTTGGTTGTTTTCGCAGATGGTTCAGTACCACACTTGAGCCAACAAATAGAAAGATTGCAAAGCCCCTCTCCTCGGCCCTCTAATTATTGCATTTGTAATGCCAAGGATAAGGCGCAATTCATTTTCATGAGAACTCTAACTGAATGGTACTTGGTGAAGGAAATATGCCCTAGAGGCAATAATAAAGTTATTATTTATTTCCTTATATCATGATAAAGGTTTATTATTCATGCTAGAATTGCATTAACCGAAAACATAATGCATGTGTGAATACATAGACAAACAGAGTGTCACTAGTATGCCTCTACTAGACTAGCTCGTTAATCAAAGATGGTTATGTTTCCTAACCATGAACAAAGAGTTGTTATTTGATTAACGAGGTCACATCATTGGTTGAATGATCTGATTGACATGACCCATTATATTAGCTTAGCACCCGATCGTCTAGTATGTTGCTATTGCTTTATTCATGACTTATACATGTTCCTATGACTATGAGATTATGCAACTCCCGTTTGCCAGAGGAACACTTTGGGTACTACCAAACGTCACAACATAACTGGGTGATTATAAAGGAGTATTACAGGTGTCTCCAATGGTAGATGTTGGGTTGGCGTATTTCGAGATTAGGATTTGTCACTCCGATTGTCGGAGAGGTATCTCTGGGCCCTCTCGGTAATGCACATCACTTAAGCCTTGCAAGCATTGCAACTAATGAGTTAGTTGCGGGATGATGTATTACGGAACGAGTAAAGAGACTTGCCGGTAACGAGATTGAACTAAGTATTGGATACTGACGATCGAATCTCGGACAAGTAACATACCGATGACAAAGGGAACAACGTATGTTGTTATGCGGTCTGACCGATAAAGATCTTCGTAGAATATGTAGGAGCCAATATGGGCATCCAGGTCCCGCTATTGGTTATTGACCGGAGACGTGTCTCGGTCATGTCTACATTGTTCTCGAACCGTAGGGTCCGCACGCTTAACGTTACGATGACAGTTATTATGAGTTTATGCATTTTGATGTACCGAAGGTTGTTCGGAGTCCCGGATGTGATCACGGACATGACGAGGAGTCTCGAAATGGTCGAGACATAAAGATTGATATATTGGAAGCCTATGTTTGGACATCGGAAGTGTTCCAGGTGAAATCAGGATTTTACCGGAATACCGGGTGGGTTACCGGAACCCCCCGGGAGCCATATGGGCCTTAATGGGCCTTAGTGGAAAGGAGAAAGGGGCAGCCCTAGTGGCCGCGCGCCTCCCCCCTTCCCTAGTCCTATTAGGACTAGGAGAAGGTGGCCGGCCCCCCTCTCTCCCTCTCCCCCTTGAGGAATCCTATTCCAACTAGGATTGGGGGGGGGGGAATCCTACTCCCGGAGGGAGTAGGACTCCCTGGCGCGCCACCCCTTGGCCGGCCAGCCCCTCCCCCTTGGCTCCTTTATATACGGGGGCAGGGGAGCACCCGAGGACACACAAGTTGATCTACGGATCGTTCCTTAGCCGTGTGCGGTGCCCCCTTCCACCAAATTCCACCTCGGTCATATCGTTGCAGTGCTTAGGCGAAGCCCTGCGCCGGTAACACATCAAGATCGTCACCACGCCGTATGGCTGACGGTACTCTTCCCCAACGCTTTGCTGGATCGGAGCCCGGGGATCGTCATCGAGCTGAACGTGTGCTAAGAACTCGGAGGTGCCGGAGTAACGGTGCTGTGATCGGTCGGATCGCGAGGAGAACGTACGACTACTTCCTCTACGTTGAGTCAACGCTTCCGCTTCAGTCTACAAGGGTATGTAGACAACACTCTCCCCTCTTGTTGCTATGCATCACCATGATCTTGCGTGTGCGTAGGAATTTTTTTGAAATTACTACGTTCCCCAACAGTGGTATCAGAGCCAGGTTTTTATGGTTTGATATTATTTGCATGAGTAGAACACAAGTAAGTTGTGGACGATACAAGTCATACTGCCTACCAGCATGTCATACTTTGGTTCAGCGGTATTGTTGGACGAGACGATCCGGACCAACCTTATGCGTACGCTTACGCGAGACCGGTTCCCTCGACGTGCTTTGCACATAGATGGCTTGCGGAAGACTGTCTCTCCAACTTTAGTTGAACCGAGTGTGGCTACGCCCGGTCCTTGAGAAGGTTAAAACGGAGTCTATTTGACAAACTATCGTTGTGGTTTTGATGCGTAGGTAAGATGAGTTCTTGCTTAAGCCCGTAGCAGCCACGTAAAACTTGCAACAACAAAGTAGAGGACGTCTAACTTGTTTTTGCAGGGCATGTTGTGATGTGATATGGTCAAGACATGATGCTAAATTTTATTGTATGAGATGATCATGTTTTGTAACCGAGTTATCGGCAACTGGCAGGAGCCATATGGTTGTCGCTTTATTGTATGCAATGCAATCGCGATGTAATGCTTTACTTTATTACTAAGCGGTAGTGATAGTCGTGGAAGCATAAGATTGGCGAGACGACAACGATGCTATGATGGAGATCAAGGTGTCGCGTCGGTGATGATGGTGATCATGACGGTGCTTCAGAGATGGAGATCACAAGCACAAGATGATGATGACCATATCATAATCACTTATATTGATTGCATGTGATGTTTATCTTTTTATGCATCTTATCTTGCTTTGATTGACGGTAGCATTATAAGATGATCTCTCACTAAATTATCAAGAAGTGTTCTCCCTGAGTATGCACCGCTGCAAAAGTTCTTCGTGCTGAGACACCACGTGATGATCGGGTGTGATAGGCTCTACGTTCAAATACAACGGGTGCAAAACAGTTGCACACGCGGAATACTCAGGTTATACTTGACGAGCTATGCATATAAGATATGACCTCGGAACACAGAGACCGAAAGGTCGAGCGTGAATCATATAGTAGATATGATCAACATAACGATGTTCACCATTGAAAACTACTCCATATCACGTGATGATCGGTTATGGTTTAGTTGATTTGGATCACGTGATCACTTAGAGGATTAGAGGGATGTCTATCTAAGTGGGAGTTCTTAATTAATTTGATTAACTGAACTTAAACTTATCATGAACTTAGTATCTGATAGTATCTTGCTTGTTTATGTTGATTGTAGATAGATGGCTCGTGCTGTTGTTCCGTTAAATTTTAATGCGTTCCTTGAGAAAGCAAAGTTGAAAGATGATGGTAGCAATTACACGGACTGGGTTCGTAACTTGAGGATTATCCTCATTGCTGCACAGAAGCATTACGTCCTGGAAGCACCGCTAGGTGCCAGGCCTGCTGCTAGAGCAACACCAGAAGTTATGAACGTCTGGCAGAGCAAAGCTGATGACTACTCGATAGTTCAGTGTGCCATGCTTTACGGCTTAGAACCGGAACTTCAATGACGTTTTGAACGTCATGGAGCATATGAGATGTTCCAGGAGTTGAAGTTAATATTTCAAGCAAATGCCCGGATTGAGAGATATGAAGTCTCCAATAAGTTCTATAGCTGCAAGATGGAGGAGAACAGTTCTGTCAGTGAGCATATACTCAAAATGTCTGGGTATAATAATCACTTGATTCAATTGGGAGTTACTCTTCCAGATGATTGCGTCATTGACAGAATTCTCCAATCACTGCCACCAAGCTACAAGTGTTGGGGAACGTTGCAGAAAATTAAAATTTTTCCTACGGTTTCACCAAGATCCATCTAGGAGTTCATCAAGCAACGAGTATTCAGATTAGATATCATCTACATACCACTTTGTAGATCGCAACGGAAGCGTTCGAGTGAACGTGGATGAGGTAGTCGTACTTGCCGCGATCCAATTCACCGATGACCTAGTGCCGAACGGACGGCACCTCCGCGTTCAACACACGTACGGAAAGCGTGACGTCTCCTCCTTCTTGATCCAGCAAGGCAAAGGAGAGGTTGGGGATGAAGGCTCCAGCAACAGCACGACGGCGTGGTGATGGTGGAACTGCAGTACTCCGGCAGGGCTTCGCCGTGCTCAATGGAGGAGGAGGAGGTGTTGGAGAGGGAGAGGGAGGCGCCAGGGCAATGGTTGATCAGCCCCCTCTCCCCCCCTTTATATAACCCCCTAGGGGGGGCGCCTGCCCTAGGAGATGAGATCTCCTAGGGGGGGCTGTCGTGGAATTGTCACGTCAGATGTCCTAGTAAGAGGACTTAGTCGTAGAGCCATCGCAACGGGTTAGCTTGAAGGGGTTAAAGTGGACACAAGGACACGGTTTTTATACTAGTTCGGCCCCTTCGATGAAGGTAAAAGCCTACGTCTAGTTGTGATGGGATTGATGGGTTTCGAGGGCTTAGGGAGCGATATGATTCGCCTAAACCTCGAGTTCTTCTTCTCTTCCCCAAACCGCCGCCGGGTCATCCCCTTATATACACGGGTGACGCCCGTCGGTCTGTAGAGTCCCAACCTCCGGCTAATAAACGTGCCCGGGTCGGTCTCTCTATTCCTAACTTACAATACAAGTTTTCATCAGGCCGGTTTACATCATAAACCTTTAAACCGATTATGGGCCTTAGGCCCTTCTATCTCTCCTTGGGTTTTAACATCTCGGGTCTGTTGATGGTGGTAACCCGGGCCCTGCAGGCCGGTTCACCCCGCATAGCAACATCCCCAACATTAGGCCCCAGATTGATTTGAACAGGTTCATGTCAATCCTTAATAAGAATTTCTGTCTTCAAATGTCTTCTAGTGACTTGTTAAACCGTCGTCTCCGTCTCCTCTTGTTGTGGTAGACCGATGTGACGTCAGCGCAATCTACCGTCTCCTTTCGCTAACCCGCAAGAATCAGGGCGACGGCTGGGCTTCCGAAATCTTCGGCCCCTGGATTCGCGCGCCTGATACACGCGCCGCGCCTTATAAATAGGACTTGAAAGCCATCTTCCTTTCCTCCCCTTCTTCGTCTTCCTCGCGACCTAGACCTCAAAGTTCCGCCGCCGCCGTCAACTGCTGCATCAACTCCGGCCGCTGCATCAACCTGATTGGATCAGAACACCGCGGCGACTTTCCACATCTGCTTGGACCCCGGTAAGGCCTCTGCTCTCCCGCTTTTAGATCTGTTCTAGGGTTCCAGGGTTTGTCGTCCTGTCACTGTTCCTTGTTCATCCCCGTAGCAGCTTTGCGAACAGATGATGATACTTGTACCGTGATCTGTAGTTCCTCTTAGCAGTCGCCATAAATCTGCACTCATTTCCTTAGATCCCACTCTTGTTCCCGCTTGTCGAACTTAAGCTGTTCTGCTGTGAGCCCGACTTCATATTACCTGTTTTTATTTCTTTTTCGCCCTAGCTGTAGATCCATTGCTTTGAAAGAATCCGTACGGGATCTGTTTCTGCTTTCATACTCACAGCTGTTAGATCTGGTCGGTTTAACTCTTAGCAAAAAAGTGAACAAAACAACCCACACATCCATTAGTCCCCTTGATGAACCGCTGGTTGATACCATTTTGGATAACCTGACTCTATAAGATCATCTTCGGTTTATAATCACACTTGTTCTCAAACCGGAAAACATTTATCTTGTAGATCTCCTCATGGCCAAACAGGTGTACGAATGCAACTGGGTTCCCTCTTGCATCACTGAGACCCATTTAAACAACTTAGTCCTGACTGGTGCTTTGAGTAGCAAAAATACCATCCATTGGAGGGTTCCAGGAGACGAATGTCCTCCTACCCCGCAGGAGGGAGAAGTGGTGGTGTTTGCGGATCACCTGGCCCGGGGGTTTAACCCACCCGGTTCGAAATTTTATCGGGACGTTTTGGCTAATTTTAGGTTGCGCCCACAAGATGTTGGTCCAAATTCAGTCACGAACATCTGCCATTTTCAAGTACTTTGCGAGGCGTACTTTCAAGAGGAACCCACTGTAGAGCTGTTCCGGGACTTTTTCCATCTGAACCGACGTACTGAATTCACCGATGGCCCTAATATGGAACTGGGCGGTATGGCGATCCAGAAGAGGAAAGAGGTGACTTATCCTCACGCCAAGTTGCATAGTCATCCGCAAGAATGGAACTGCACTTGGTTCTATTGCAAGGATACTTCCCCTGCTGAAGAAAATCCACTGCCCAGTTTCCGTCCAGAGAGACTTAGCAACACTCACCCCTTCCCCCCACGGCTAACTGCCAAAGAGAGGAGTAAGTATGCCCCTCAGTTGTCCAAGCTCAGAGCCTTTATGGCTAATGGTTTAACGGGGGTTGATCTTGCTCGTTGCTGGATTTCATGGAGCATCCTGCCCCTTAGCATCCGCTCCGGTTTGATGTGCCAATACACGGGTCGGGTTGATGATCCTTTGAGGCACTTTAACATTCAGCTGACGGAGGACGAAGTCGCTGAAGCTGTGAAGAAGATGCTGAACGAACCGGAACATGTCTGCGCTCGAGCCGGCCTGCTTCCATTTTGTGCCACAAACAAGCCACCTGCTGTAAGCAACTCCTCTGTTCATAGAATCTTTGATCTCCTTATATACATGTTGTTAACTTCCAGTCCTTTTCGAAACAGGGAGATGATCCATTTTGGAGCAAGAAGTTACAAGAGCCGACCGAAAAGGTAACCCGACCCAAGACGAGGGTGAAGAAGCCTGCTCAGAGGAAAAGGAACACCGCTTCCTCCACTCCGGATTTAGAGGAGGATGATGTGGGTAATCCGGACCTCGGGGTAGACCTCGATTCAGTTGGTTTGCTTTTTATACGTCTTATTGATGATGATATTTGTCAGGACGACGCTGAAGTGAGCCATGCCGAAGGCCCAGAGGTAACTATTCTTTCTTCTGATGCCGTTCTTTTGCCTTTGAAAAAACCTCGCCAAGCAAACCGGAGAATTAAATTTTCTCACCCTCTTGCTTACTTGGATCCCGAATTTCTTGTGAAGACCCAGCAACATGAAGCTCGACGCACCACCCGACATAGCGGCCAGGTAGTCACCTCCGCCGGTTTACCGAACAGCCCGGTTCGGAAACGCCGCTCAGAGGTCTCCGATTTACGCGCTAGCTTTCCTCCTAAAGCAGGTTTAACCCGTCAGCCTCTAAATCCATCTGACTCCGATTATCAGGTCACTTCCCATTCCTCTTCCGGTGAATCTTCAGCCACTCAACTGCCCCCGTTGAAGACAGTTATTGGGTAAGTTGGACCGATCACAACATATCTCTGTATGGGTCTCTTAATCCATTTTATACCGTTTTTTCAATCTTTGTGCTTTTTTCAGGGCTAAGCCTAGACCGAGCAAGAAGGCTCGTCTGGATAATCCGGCTGAAGGAACTGCCGCTCCTGAACCGGAGAAAACTCCTGGTGCTGACGCTCTGGGTTGTGAAGATACTCAGAACTATCCATCTCCGCAAGATGACATCTGCGCTGAAGAAAGGACTACCGAACCTGCTAACCGTACTGATCCGCCTGCCAGTCCTGTTCGGGTTGAAGGATCCATCCCCCCTTCTGCAACTGCTGATAAACCGACAGGGCCACTGCAGAGCAGCGACTCCAAGGATGATGATGTCGTTATTACCGGTATTGGCCGCTCTGAACCGGGGAACACTGCTACTTTGACCAAGCATACTGCCAAAGACGAAATCTCGGCCACAAAGGGCAAATGGGACCTTGACTTGTCTACGTTCGCCTCTTTAAGCGCCCCGGATCTTTATTCTGGGTATCTGAACCGGCTGTACACCAGTCGGGATTATGAGGCTGCCATGATCAAGATGATGAAGGAGAAACTTGAGGTAACTCCCTTGTGCTTCATTCTATTGCAACTTAACTTATCAATATTTCCAAACTGAGGTAGTAAACCGGACCAGGCTGCTTTTGACAACTAAGGTCTGGTTTAGAAAACCCCAGGTTTCAACATCGGTCATAATCAGAAAACATCATCAGATAGCCATTAGCCCCCAAGTGCCAAGTTTAAATACTTGTATTAATCTTGGGACTCTTTGTAATGGAAAACTTGCGTTAAAATCAAGTATGCATTAGCCCCCAAGTATCGAGCACATAACTTGCTTGTGTGGTTGATACTTCCAAACCGTGCAATATTTTCTGAACACTGTTGATGACCTGCTGCAGGGGGATTTGAAGACCAAAGAGAACCAAGTCTCGGACCTTCAGGAAGCTTTAAAAGCCCAGCAGATTGAAACTGAAAAAGCAAAGGAGGAATTGACCAAAGCCTTAACTGTTATGGAGCAGCTGAAAGCAAGCCGCAAAAAGGAGCAAACCGATTGGGCTACTGAAAGAGCTCTTTTGACGAAGAGGGCTGAAAATGCCGAAGCTGCTCTTAAACCGGTGGTTGATGAGTTATCCACCGTGAAGCGACAAATACACTCCATGACATCTGCCGTCTTTGGTAAACCTTTCAATGCCCTTCTTCCAATTTGTACCTTGTTTGCTACACCCTATGTCCGGTTTGTAATCCACCTTGAAACACTGCAGGCTCACGTATTGGACACTTGGGTTCTGATGTGCGGATGAAACTCAAAGCTGCTTATACTCTGATTGAACAGTTATACACTGGAGCCCAAAGAGCTATCACCACTGCATCGCACAACAACCCTGCGCCGGCTCTGATTCAAGACACATTAAAGAGGCTGTCCATGCTTCCGGCCCGGATTGAAGAGTTGAAAAGATCAGCTGCTCGAACTGGAGCTATCACTGCCTTGATCCGGGCCAAAGCGTGGGTACCAGATTTCGATCCTGTCGAAGCGGCCCAAGGATACCCCAGCTTGAAGGAAGACGGTTCAGACTTTGGTGAAGATGATTTGAGGGCGATAAACCGGGCGGTGCGCCCCCTAGCTTGTCAATTGGCTGAGGAGGCAGATCTGTCACGTTACCAAGCCCAATATGACAACCAGAACAAACGAGTATCTGCCCCGGTCCCTGAAGCGGGAAACCTTGTTCCTCCAATCCGTAAGCATACTTACGCCCCAGACATTGAACCGTCTTCGCTGATTCACGAAGAAGCCGTCTTCCAAGCGCTAATGGGAATCGACTGGACCACTGCTGATTTCCAGCCAATGGGTAACCAAGATGGAGCTGAAGCGGCGCGAGGTGACCCCCAGCCTTCGAACCGAGGCGTCGAACAGGCGTAATCAACGCTCCGGTTTACTTGGTGACGTCTTAATCCGTCAACGAACAATATATTCAGGCACTACGTTGCCTTGTAATAAGATAGTTTAATACTTCTGCCTTTGAACGTGCCTTCGCGCACGGGTACTGATGCTCTTTCCAGCGACATTTCCAACTTATGTTTCCCGTCTTTACTGAGTGCACAATATGATTTTTCGACCACCTGAACCGTGCTGCGCCTCTGCCAAACCGGGCAATTTGCCTCCGGGTTTAAAACGGACCAGGCTATGCCAGCTGAATCGGTTTAAGGATACTTGACGTTCCGAAGAACCAAAAAACACCACAATAAAGGCAGAAAACAAAACCAAATATGAAAAGGCAACGTGATAGTAAAACGCATGCGAATAGTGGTTACTATGAACCGTTCAGAAGGCGTGACCATCGTCAAGACAAAACCGAGCCCCCAAGAGGTGTAGCTACGGTTTAAGTCGACTAGGTTCCTTACTGAATCGTGGCAAATATGCCGGCCAAATGGCATTGCATTGGTTCGTCAACCAAGCCCCCAAGTGACTCAATGGCTAAAAAGCCGACCAGAAGGCATTACCATCATCAAGACATGACCGAGTTCCCATAAGGCGTAATCTACGGTTCAAGTCGATTAGGTCCCCAACTGATTCTGTGGCAAATATGCCAGCCAGAAAGCATTACCGTCGTCAAGGCCTGACCAAGCCCCCCGGAGGTGTAGCTACGGTTCAGGCCGACTAGGTCCCCAACTGACTTTATAGGGATAGCTATGTTCTCTTTGGTTCGAATACGACCTATGTTTGAACAGCTGTGTTCTCTTTGGTTCGAATACGACCTATGTTTGAACAGAAAAACCCCATGTTTGAATAGCTATGTTCTCTTTGGTTCGAATACGACCTATGTTTGAACAGGAAGCCTCATGTTTGAATAGCTGTGTTCTCTTTGGTTCGAATACGACCTATGTTTGAACAGGAAGCCTCATGTTTGAATAGCTGTGTTCTCTTTGGTTCGAATACGACCTATGTTTGAACAGGAAGCCTCATGTTTGAATAGCTGTGTTCTCTTTGGTTCGAATACGACCTATGTTTGAACAGGAAGCCTCATGTTTGAACCGGGATATTGAACCGGATATTAAGAGTTTCACAACCCTGTAGGAGACATCTTCCCTTGAACCAGCTTTTAAACCGGAATTTGAACTTCTGCGAAGCGACCTCCAGGGGTAAGTACACATGATGTGAAGAACAGTAGAGACCCCGCTTTACTTGAGGCTCTGGTTTATTGTATTCACTCATAATATATACATGGTCATGATATGTACATAAACAGAGCCCAGGGCTCATGTATAATAAGGTCGAAGATGAGCTATGTTCCACGGCCTGCTGGTCTCCTCCTCTGACGTGCGTCAATCCTTGCGCTCTCTAATATCAATCAAGTAATATGACCCATTATTCAGATTCTTGCTGACCACAAAAGGTCCCTCCCAAGGCGGGGATAATTTATGCTGATCAGATTGATCCTGGATGAGCCGAAGCACCAAATCCCCCTCCTGAAAGGTTCTGGTTCTAACCCGACGGCTGTGGTAACGGCGGAGATCTTGCTGGTAAATCGCTGAACGGGCAGCTGCCAAGTCACGCTCCTCATCCAACAAGTCAAGAGCGTCCTGCCGTGCCTGCTCATTGTCCGCTTCAACATATGCTGCCACTCGAGGCGAGTCATGTCGTATATCACTTGGGAGAACCGCCTCTGCTCCATAGACCATAAAAAACGGCGTAAACCCCGTGGATCTGTTAGGCGTGGTGTTGATGCTCCATAACACAGACGGTAGTTCCTCCACCCAACAACCCGGCGTCCTTTGCAAAGGGACCAGAAGCCGGGGTTTGATACCTCTCAATATCTCTTGGTTCGCTCGTTCCGCCTGACCATTAGACTGTGGGTGCGCTACCGAAGAAACATCAAGCCGTATATGCTCCCGTGCACAGAACTCCTTCATGGCCCCTTTGGATAGATTGGTACCATTATCTGTGATGACGCTATGTGGAAAGCCAAACCGGAAGATCACCTTCTTTATAAATTGAACCGCCGTGGCAGCATCACACTTACTGACAGGTTCTGCCTCCACCCACTTGGTAAATTTGTCAACCGCCACCAGTAGGTGGGTCTTCTTATCTTTGGAACGCTTAAAAGGCCCAACCATATCAAGCCCCCAAGTCGCAAACGGCCAAGTGATTGGAATCATCCTCAATTCTTGAGCCGGTATGTGTGCTCGTCTAGAAAATTTCTGGCACCCATCACATAACCTGACTAGGTCTTCCGCATCAGCATGAGCAGTTAACCAGTAGAAACCGTGGCGGAACGCTTTAGCCACCAATGATTTTGAACCGGCGTGGTGGCCGCAATCCCCTTCATGTATTTCTCGTAATATCTCGCACCCCTCCTTAGGTGATATGCACCGTTGCAGCGCTCCTGATACGCTGCGATGATGTAACTCTCCTTGGAAAATGGTCATAGACTTGGACCGTCGTACTATCTGTCGAGCCAAGCTTTCATCTTCTGGCAACTCACCCCGGTTCATATATGCCAGGTAAGGGAGCGTCCAATCCGGGGTGGCGTGAAGAGCCGCCACTAACTGAGCCTCCGGATCAGGAACAGCCAACTCCAGCTCACCGGGCAGCTGTACCGATGGGTGGTATAATACATCCAAGAAAACATTGGGTGGGACCGGTTTACGCTGAGAGCCCAAGCGACTTAAAGCGTCTGCTGCCTCATTTTTTCTGCGGTCCACATGATCCACTTGATAGCCTTTGAAATGCCCAGCCACCATATCTACTTCACGTCGGTATGCAGCCATAAGCGGATCCTTAGAGTCCCAGGTGCCAGATACTTGCTGAGCCACCAGCTCCGAATCACCAAAACACCTAACTCTGCTCAGATTCATCTCTTTAGCCACCCGAAGACCATGAAGCAAAGCTTCATACTCCGCCGCATTATTTGTACAGGGGAACATTAAACGGAGGACATAACAAAACTTATCTCCTCGTGGGGAAGTTAAAACGACTCCAGCCCCCGAGCCTTCCAATTGTCTTGATCCGTCAAAATGAACGGTCCAATAGGTGTTATCTGACTTCTCCTCAGGCGCTTGTAACTCCGTCCAATCGTTTATGAAATCGACAAGTGCCTGTGACTTTATGGCTGTTCGGGGTACGTACCTTAAATCGTGCGGCCCAAGCTCGATAGCCCACTTGGCAATCCGACCAGTCGCCTCCCGGTTCTGTATAATGTCACCCAAAGGAGCAGAACTGACCACCGTGATTGGGTGTCCTTGGAAATATTGTCTCAGCTTCCGGCTTGCCATAAAAACTCCATATACCAGCTTCTGCCAATGCGGATACCTTTGTTTGGACTCGATAAGTACTTCACTGATATAGTAAACCGGTCGCTGAACCGGATGTTCCTTTCCAGCCTCTTTTCGTTCTACCACCATCGCCACACTGACTGCTCTGGCATTCGCTGCAACATATAACAGAAGTGGCTCTTTATCCACAGGGGCTGCCAACACTGGCGGATTGACTAGTTGTCGCTTCAAGTCCTCAAACGCTTTATCAGCCTCCGGACTCCAGACAAACTGATCCGTCTTCTTGAGCATTTGATACAAAGGGATCGCCTTCTCACCAAGGCGACTGATAAACCGGCTTAACGCTGCAATCCGCCCGGCCATGCGCTGAACATCATTGATGCATTTCGGTTTGGCCAGGGAGGTGATGGCTGTGATCTTTTCTGGATTGGCCTCAATTCCTCTATGGGACACTAAAAACCCCAACAGCTTGCCTGCAGGTACACCAAAAACACATTTAGCCGGGTTGAGCATCATTTGGTACACTCAAGTTATCGAAAGTCTCCTTCAAATCGTCAACCAGGGTCTCCTTCTTTCGTGACTTGACCACAATATCATCCACATAAGCATGCACATTACGACCAATCTGCTCGTGGAGGCAATTTTGCACACATCGTTGATAAGTAGCCTGCGCACTCTTAAGCCCAAAGGGCATAGACACATAGCAGAAGGCTCCAAAGGGAGTAATGAACGCTGTCTTCTCCTGGTCCTTAACTGCCATCTTGATCTGATGATAGCCCGAATAGGCATCCAAAAAACTTAAACGCTCGCAACCTGCCGTAGCATCAATGATCTGATCAATCCGGGGGAGAGCAAAAGGATCTGTTGGGCAAGCTTTATTCAAGTCTGTGTAGTCCACACACATGCGCCAGGTACCGTTTTTCTTAAGAACTAGCACCGGATTAGCGAGCCATTCGGGATGAAAAACCTCAATGATAAACCCAGCTGCTAGGAGCCTGGCCACTTCCTCACCAATCGCTTTACGTCTTTCTTCGTTAAACCGCCGTAAAAACTGCTTTACCGGCTTGTACTTAGGATCCACATTAAGGGTGTGCTCAGCGAGTTGCCTCGGTACACCAGGCATGTCAGATGGCTTCCATGCAAAGATGTCCCGATTCTCACGGATGAACTCGATGAGCGCGCTTTCCTATTTTGGATCCAAGTTTGCATTGATGCTGAACTGCTTGGATGAATCGCCAGGTACAAAGTCAACAAGCTTAGTCTCGGCCGCTGACTTGAACTTCAAGGCCAGATCGTGGTCCGTAGTTGGCTTCTTTAATGAAGTCATATCCTCCGGATCAACACTGTCTTTGTACTGCTTTAGCTCCTCCGTAGCACAAACCGATTCAGCATAAGTCGCATCACCTTCCTCGCATTCCAAAGCGATTCGGCGGCTCCCGTGAACCGTTATAGTACCCTTGTACCCTGGCATCTTAAGTTGCAGATATACGTAGCAGGGCCGTGCCATAAATTTTGCATAAGCTGGCCGCCCGAACAAAGCGTGGTACGGACTTTGGATTTTAACCACCTCGAACGTCAGCGTCTCTGATCTGGAATCGTGGCTATCGCCAAATACCACTTCAAGGGCTATCTTACCAACCGGATATGCAGACTTGCCAGGCACCACCCCATGGAACACTGTGTTGGTCGGTCTGAGATCCTTATCTACCAGTCCCATACGACGGAAGGTCTCATAATACAAGATGTTAATGCTGCTCCCTCCGTCCATGAGCACCTTGGTGAGCTTATAACCTCCCACCTGTGGCGCTACCACCAGTGCTAACTGACCCGGATTATACACCCTGGGAGGATGATCTTCTCGGCTCCATATGATAGGCTGCTCCGACCAACGCAGATAGTGAGGCGTGGCCGGTTCGACAGTACTGACTGCCCGCCTCTGAAGCTTCCTATCTCGTTTATCCAAGCTCGTAGTAAAGACATGATACTGTCCACCACTCAACTGCTTCGGGTTGCTCTGATAACCGCTTTGATTCCCTTGATTATTCTGATTGTTTTGGCTGACCTGTCCGCCCGGGTTACCCTGGAACCCTGGACCGGAATTCCCGCCACCGTACCCTGATCCGGAACCGGAACCGCCACCGGAGCTGTGATCATATTGGAAAGTGTTTGAGCTTTTGAACTCCTTCATGATATAACAATCCTTCCAAAGATGGGCTGCTGGTTCCTCCTTTGTTCCGTGCTTTGGACAGGGCTGGTTTAAGAAAAAGTTCAAACGCTCCGGATTAGGACCGGGATGCTCGCGAAAACTCGGCTGTTTCCCCTTACGCCGCTGGCCTTTAACCTGTGCACTTGTGCTGGCCACCAAGTCCATGCTCCCGTCCGGTTTACGCTTTCCTCCGCCTCCATTACCTGTCGGCCGATGCTGCTGGCCTTTGGTGTTGCCATTCTTCTTTCCCTTCCCTGCTTTGTCATCACCAGAGTCAGGATCCTTGGTACTGTCAGAATCCGCATACTTCACTAAAGCGGTCATGAGCGTTCCTATATCTGTACAATCACGCTTCATCCGGCCCAGCTTTAGCTTCAAAGGGCCAAACCGACAGTTGCTCTCCAACAGCACCACGGCGGTGTCTGCGTTGATGCGATCTGACGAGTGCAAAACTTCTGATACCCGCCGTACCCAATGGGTAGTTGATTCCCCTTCTTGCTGAACGCAGGCTGCTAGGTCAACTATTGACATTGGCTGCTTGCACGTGTCCTTGAAGTTCTTGATAAACCGGGCGCGTAATTGGGCCCATGAACTAATTGAATTAGGCGGTAAGCTTTTTAGCCAAGTCCGGGCCGTTCCTTCTAACATCATAGTGAAATACTTGGCACATGCCGTCTCGTCCACATCCAGCATCTCCATAGCCATTTCATAACTCTCCACCCATGTCTCCGGAGGCTGATCTGCCGTGTAGTTTGGTACCTTGCGGGGGCCTTTGAAGTCTTTGGGCAGGCGTACATTGCGTAAAGCGGGAACAAGGCACGGTACTCCCAAAGAGCTGGAAACCAACCCCGGTTCAACCGTAGCCGCCGGGAAGATAGGTGTAAGCTGACGAGCCTGATGCTGCGCTGCTAATCCGGCCTCCCGTGCACGGGTGCGATCCACATTCTCGTGAGCATTGTCGACGCCCGCCGGATTGTTGCCGCGGAGCGCTTCACGCCTGTCGTTAGAAGAGACGGCCGGCTCCTCCACGCGCCTACTATAGCTCCTGCTGGGGCGAGGGGTGGAGTGAATCCGATCACGGCTTTGCGAATACGCTTCTTGCTGGGCCAACGCGGTCCTAAGGAGCTCCTTGACCCGGCGTGTCTCTTCATCCTGCGGTGAATCTCCTTCGATCGGAATGGCTTCCAACCGAGCCGCCGCCGCGACGAGGTTATCCATCGGGTTGGAATAATGACCTGACGGCGTTGGCATGGCCGGTGGCGTATCAGTGTTATGACGAGGCAAGTTTATAATCCGATGCTGAACCGGGGCGCCGGCCGTCGCTTCCGCACGGTTTACCCCCGGGGTGTTGAAGAGATTTCGAGCGTCGAGGGCGGCGGGCAACCGAGACCGGGATTTTCTCTTCAGGACCTCCTGAGATGCCTTCTGGTCCATCATGAGCCTGTAAGCCTGTGCTTCTAAAGCGGCGCGCTCCGCCGTCATCCTGATCTCTTCTGCTGCCAGCTCCGCTTTAGCCCGAGTGATCTGCTCTCTCACTTTGGCAATCTCAGCGTTGTGAACCTCCTGATCCACCGGGTTAGCCTCCGCCATGAGCGCTGCTAGTGCGTCAAACAGGTCTGACAAAACTTGGGCTGGTGAACCGGCAGGGCCTCCTGCCCGCGCAGCCGTTGCTGCTGCCGATCCGGAGATCGCTGCTGCTGCCGTTGATGATCGTGGCGTCGCCTGTGTCCCAGCCATGAAGATCCCAACCCGATAGGGCAGATCAGAGGGGTCCGGAATACTGTTGCCATCGGAGCCGCCCCCAACCCGATCATCTTGTAGCTGGTAAAGAGATTCAGTCTCCCCGGTTGACGTTTCATCGCCAGAGTAGATGGCGGTTTCGTCACCAGATTCGGATCCTTCCTCGTAGCTTCCCCCGTGGATGACTCCCACGAAGGCGTGCTTCCTGGTCGGTTTAGCCAGGGTCGATCTCGTGCACTGAGCTGTCTCAATGAGGTCGGCGCAATCGCCTAACTCGGGGCCCGGTTCTCCGATCTTGCCGATGAAAACATGGATGCCGCCAAAGGGGACCCGGTACCCGTACTCGATCGAACCGGCGTCGGGGCCCCAGCCTGTGCTGTCGATGTAGAGTTTTCCGCGGCGGCTCTTGGTCATCCGTCCCACAGCGTAACCCTCGAGTCCTTCAAAGCGGCCCTCCAAGAACCTGAAACCATCTCGCGATGGCCCCACGGTGGGCGCCAACTGTCGTGGAATTGTCACGTCAGATGTCCTAGTAAGAGGACTTAGTCGTAGAGCCATCGCAACGGGTTAGCTTGAAGGGGTTAAAGTGGACACAAGGACACGGTTTTTATACTAGTTCGGCCCCTTCGATGAAGGTAAAAGCCTACGTCTAGTTGTGATGGGATTGATGGGTTTCGAGGGCTTAGGGAGCGATATGATTCGCCTAAACCTCGAGTTCTTCTTCTCTTCCCCAAACCGCCGCCGGGTCATCCCCTTATATACACGGGTGACGCCCGTCGGTCTGTAGAGTCCCAACCTCCGGCTAATAAACGTGCCCGGGTCGGTCTCTCTATTCCTAACTTACAATACAAGTTTTCATCAGGCCGGTTTACATCATAAACCTTTAAACCGATTATGGGCCTTAGGCCCTTCTATCTCTCCTTGGGTTTTAACATCTCGGGTCTGTTGATGGTGGTAACCCGGGCCCTGCAGGCCGGTTCACCCCGGATAGCAACATCCCCAACAGGGGCGGCGGCCAGGGCAAGGGGGCTTGCCCCCCAAGCAAGGGGGGCGCCCCCTTTAGGGTTTCCCTCCCCCAAAACCCTAGGCGCATGGGGCCCATGGGGGGGAGGCGCACCAGCCCACTATGGGCTGGTTCCCTCCCTCATACAGCCCATGGGGCCCTCCGGGATAGGTGGCCCCACCCGGTGGACCCCCCGGGACCTTCCGGTGGTCCCGGTACAATACCGATAACCCCGAAACTTGTCCCGATGTCCGTATGATGACTTTCCATATATAAATCTTTACCTCCGGACCATTCTGAAACTCCTCGTGACGTCCGGGATCTCATCCGGGACTCCGAACAACATTCGGGTTACCGCACATACATATCCCTATAACCCTAGCGTCACCGAACCTTAAGTGTGTAGACCCTACGGGTTCGGGAGACATGCAGACATGACCGAGACGGCTCTCGGGCAATAACCAACAGCGGGATCTGGATACCCATGTTGGCTCCCACATGCTCCACGATGATCTCATCGGATGAACCACGATGTCAAGGATTCAATTAATCCCGTATACGATTCCCTTTGTCAATCGGTATTTTACTTGCCCGAGATTCGATCGTCGGTATACCAATACCTCGTTCAATCTCGTTACCGGCAAGTCACTTTTCTCGTTCCGTAATGCATGATCCCGTGATCAAACACTTTGGTCACATTGAGCTCATTGTGATGATGCATTACCGAGAGGGCCCGGTGATACCTCTCCGTCAAGCGGAGTGACAAATCCCAGTCTCGATCCATGTCAACCCAACAGACACTTTCAGAGATACCCGTAGCATACCTTTATAGTCACCCAGTTACGTTGTGACGTTTGGCACACCCAAAGCACTCCTACGGTATCCGGGAGTTACATGATCTCATGGTCTAAGGAAAGGATATTTGACATTGGAAAACTCTAGCAAACGAACTATGCGATCTTATGCTATGTTAGGATTGGGTCTTGTCCATCACATCATTCTCCTAATGATGTGATCCCGTTATCGATGACATCCAATGTCCATAGTCAGGAAACCATGACTATCTGTCGATCAACAAGCTAGTCAACTAGAGGCTCACTAGGGACATGTTGTTGTCTGTTATTCACACATGTATTACGATTTCCGGTTAACACAATTATAGCACGAATAAAGACAATTATCATGAATAAGGAAATATAATAATAATGCATTTATTATTGCCTCTAGGGCATATTTCCAACAGTCTCCCACTTGCACTAGAGTCAATAATCTAGTTACATTGTGATGAATCGAACACCCATAGAGTTCTGGTGCTGATCATGTTTTGCCTTAGGGAGAGGTTTAGTCAACGGATCTGCAACATTCAGATCCGTGTGCACTTTACAAATCTCTATGTCTCCATCTTGAACATTTTCACGAATGGAGTTGAAGCGACGCTTGATGTGCCTGGTCTTCTTGTGAAACCTGGGCTCCTTTGCAAGTGCAATAGCTCCAGTGTTGTCACAGAAGAGCTTGATTGGCCCCGACGCATTGGGTATGACTCCGAGGTCGGTGATGAACTCCTTCACCCAAATTGCTTCATGTGCTGCCTCCGAGGCTGCCATGTACTCCGCTTCACATGTAGATCCCGCCACGACGCTTTGCTTGCAACTGCACCAGCTTACTGCCCCACCATTCAAAATATACACGTATCCGGTTTGTGACTTAGAGTCATCCAGATCTGTGTCGAAGCTAGCGTCGACGTAACCTTTTATGACGAGCTCTTCGTCACCTCCATAAACGAGAAACATTTCCTTAGTCCTTTTCAGGTACTTCAGGATATTCTTGACCGCTGTCCAGTGTTCCTTTCCGGGATTACTTTGGTACCTTCCTACCAAACTCACGGCAAGGTTTACATCAGGTCTGGTACACAGCATGGCATACATAATAGAACCTATGGCTGATGCATAGGGGATGACGCTCATCTCTTCTATATCTTCTGCCGTGGTCGGACATTGAGCTGAGCTCAATTTCACACCTTGTAACACAGGTAAGAACCCTTTCTTAGATTGATCCATATTGAATTTCTTCAATATCTTATCAAGGTATGTGCTTTGTGAAAGACCTATGAGGCGTCTCGATCTATCTCTATAGATCTTGATGCCTAATATATAAGCAGCTTCTCCAAGGTCCTTCATTGAAAAACTCTTATTCAAATAGGCCTTAATGCTGTCCAAGAGTTCTATATTATTTCCCATCAAAAGTATGTCGTCTACATATAATATGAGAAATGCTACAGAGCTCCCACTCACTTTCTTGTAAACACAGGCTTCTCCCACGCCGGGCCCATCTCATCAAAGCGAATGTTCCAACTCCGAGATGCTTGCACCAGCCCATAAATCGAGCGTTGGAGCTTGCATACCTTGTCAGCATTCTTAGGATCGACAAAACCTTCCGGCTGCATCATATACAATTCTTCCTTAAGGAAACCATTAAGGAATGCCGTTTTGACGTCCATTTGCCATATCTCATAATCATAGTATGCGGCAATTGCTAACATGATTCGGACGGACTTCAGCTTCGCTACCGGTGAGAAAGTCTCATCGTAGTCAATTCCTTGAACTTGTCGATAACCCTTAGCGACAAGCCGAGCTTTATAGATGGTCACATTTCCATCCGCGTCTGTCTTCTTCTTGAAGATCCATTTATTTTCTATGGCTCGCCGTTCAACGGGCAAGTCAGCCAAAGTCCATACTTCGTTTTCATACATGGATCCTATCTCGGATTTCATGGCTTCCAGCCATTTGTCGGAATCCGGGCCCGCCATTGCTTCCTCATAGTTCGAAGGTTCACCGTTGTCTAACAACATGATTTCCAAGACAGGGTTGCCGTACCACTCTGGTGCGGAACGTGTCCTTGTGGACCTTCGAATTTCAGTAGGAGCTTGATCAGAAGTATCTTGATCACAATCATTAATTTCCTCTCTATTCGGTGCAGGCACCTCAGGAACGATTTCTTGAGTTTCGCCATTTTCCGGTTCAAGAGGTAACACTTCATCAAGTTCTACTTTCCTCCCACTTACTTCTTTCGAGAGAAACTCTTTCTCTAGAAAGGATCCATTCTTGGCAACAAAGATCTTGCCTTCGGATCTGAGGTAGAAGGTATACCCAATAGTTTCCTTCGGGTATCCTATGAAGACGCATTTTTCCGACTTGGGTTCGAGCTTCTCAGGTTGAAGTTTCTTCACATAAGCATCGCATCCCCAAACTTTTAGAAACGACAGCTTAGGTTTCTTCCCAAACCATAATTCATACGGTGTCGTCTCAACGGATTTCGACGGAGCCCTATTTAAAGTGAATGCGGCAGTCTCTAAAGCATAGCCCCAAAAAGATAGCGGTAAATCGGTAAGAGACATCATAGATCGCACCATATCTAATAGAGTGCGATTACGACGTTCGGACACACCATTACGCTGAGGTGTTCCAGGCGGCGTGAGTTGTGAAACTATTCCACATTTTCTTAAGTGTGTGCCAAATTCGTGACTCAAGTATTCTCCTCCACGATCTGATCGTAGAAACTTGATCTTTCTATCACGTTGATTCTCAACCTCATTCTGAAATTCCTTGAACTTTTCAAAGGTTTCAGACTTGTGTTTCATTAAGTAGATATACCCATATCTACTCAAGTCATCAGTGAGGGTGAGAACATAACGATAGCCACCGCGAGCCTCAACACTCATTGGACCACACACATCGGTATGTATGATTTCCAACAAGTTGGTTGCTCGCTCCATTGTTCCTGAGAATGGAGTCTTGGTCATTTTACCCATGAGGCATGGTTCGCACGTGTCAAATGATTCATAATCAAGAGACTCTAAAAGTCCATCTGCATGGAGCTTCTTCATGCGTTTGACACCTATGTGACCAAGGCGGCAGTGCCACAAGTATGTGGGACTATTGTTATCAACTTTAACTCTTTTGGTACTCACACTATGAATATGTGTATCATCACGTACGAGATTCATCAAGAATAAACCATCAACCATCGGAGCATGACCATAAAACATATCTCTCATATAAATAGAACAACCATTATTCTCGGATTTAAATGAGTAGCCATCTCGAATTAAGCGAGATCCGGATACAATGTTCATGCTCAAACTTGGTACTAAATAACAATTATTAAGGTTTAAAACTAATCCCGTAGGTAAATGTAGAGGCAGCGTGCCGACGGCGATCACATCGACCTTGGAACCATTCCCGACGCGCATCGTCACCTCGTCCTTCGCCAGTCTCCGTTTATTCCGCAGCTCCTGCTTTGAGTTACAAATGTGAGCAACTGCACCGGTATCAAATACCCAAGAGCTACTACGAGTACTGGTAAGGTACACATCAATTACATGTATATCACATATACCTTTGGTTTTGCCGGCCTTCTTGTCCGCTAAGTATTTGGGGCAGTTCCGCTTCCAGTGACCACTTCCCTTGCAATAAAAGCACTCAGTTTCGGGCTTGGGTCCATTCTTTGGCTTCTTCCCGGCAACTTGCTTACCGGGCGCGGCAACTTCCTTGCCGTCCTTCTTGAAGTTCTTTTTACCCTTGCTCCTTTTGAACTTAGTGGTTTTATTCACCATCAACACTTGATGCTCTTTCTTGATTTCTACCTCTGCTGATTTCAGCATAGCATACACCTCAGGAATGGTCTTAACCATCCCCTGCATATTGTAGTTCATCACAAAGCTCTTGTAGCTTGGTGGAAGCGACTGGAGGATTCTGTCAATGACCACTTCTTCCGGAAGATTAACTTCCAGTTGAGTCAAGCGGTTGTGCAATCCAGACATTCTGAGTATGTGCTCACTGACAGAGCTATTTTCCTCCATCTTACAGCTAAAGAATTTGTTGGAGATCTCATATCTCTCAACCCGGGCATGAGCTTGGAAAACCATTTTCAGCTCTTCGAACATCTCATATGCTCCATGTCTCTCAAAACGCTTTTGGAGCCCCGGCTCTAGGCTGTAAAGCATGCCGCACTGAACGAGGGAGTAATCATCGCATCGCGACTGCCAAGCGTTCATAACGTCTTGTTGTGCAGGGAGAACAGGTGAGTCACCCAGCGGTGCTCTTAGGACATAATCTTTCTTGGCAGCTATGAGGATGATCCTCAGGTTCCGGACCCAGTCCGTATAGTTGCTACCATCGTCTTTCAGCTTGGTTTTCTCTAGGAACGCGTTGAAGTTGAGGACTACGTTGGCCATTTGATCTACAAGACATATTGTAAATATTTAGACTAAGTTCATGATAATAAAGTTCATTCAATCAAATTATTTAATGAACTCCCACTTAGATAGACATCCCTCTTCAGGTCATCTAAGTATTACATGATCCGAGTCAACTAGGCCGTGTCCGATCATCACGTGAGACGGACTAGTCAACATCGGTGAACATCTTCATGTTGATCGTATCTTCTATACGACTCATGCTCGACCTTTCGGTCTTCCGTGTTCCGAGGCCATGTCTGTACATGCTAGGCTCGTCAAGTCAACCTAAGTGTTTTGCGTGTGTAAATCTGTCTTACACCCGCTGTATGTGAACGTTAGAATCTATCACACCCGATCATCACGTGGTGCTTCGAAACAACGAACTGTAGCAACGGTGCACAGTTAGGGTGAACACTTTCTTGAAATTATTATGAGGGATCATCTTATTTACTACCGTCGTTCTAAGTAAACAAGATGCAAAACATGATAAGCATCACATGCAATCAAATAATAAACGTGACATGATATGGCCAATATCACATAGCTCCTTCGATCTCCATCTTGGGGCTCCATGATCATCTTGTCACCGGCTTGACACCATGATCTTCATCATCGTGTCTCCATGAAGTTGCTCGCCAACTATTACTTCTACTACTATGGCTAACGCGTTTAGCAATGAAGTAAAGTAATTTACATGGCGATTCTCAATGACACGCAGGTCATACAAAAAATAAAGACAACTCCTATGGCTCCTGCCGGTTGTCATACTCATCGACATGCAAGTCGTGATTCCTATTACAATAGCATGAACATCTCATACATCACATATAGATCATTCATCATACATCACAACTTTGGCCATATCATATCACATAGCACTTGCTGCAAAAACAAGTTAGACGTCCTCTAATTGTTGTTGCAAGTTTTACGTGGCTGAATTAGGGTTCTAGCAAGAACGTTTTCTTACCTACGTTAAAACCACCACAACGTGATTTGTCAACTTCTATTTACCCTTCATAAGGACCCTTTTCATCGAATCCGCTCCAACTAAAGTAGGAGAGACAGACACCCGCCAGCCACCTTATGCAACTAGTGCATGTTCGTCGGTGGAACCGGTCTCACGTAAGCGTACGTGTAAGGTTGGTCCGGGCCACTTCATCCCACAATACCGTTGAAGCAAGATAAGACTAGTAGCGGCAAGAAGAGTTGACAACATCTACGCCCACAACAAATTGTGTTCTACTCGCGCAAGAAGAACTACTCATAGACCTAGCTCATGATGCCACTGTTGGGGAACGTTGCAGAAAATTAAAATTTTTCCTACGGTTTCACCAAGATCCATCTAGGAGTTCATCAAGCAACGAGTATTCAGATTAGATATCATCTACATACCACTTTGTAGATCGCAACAGAAGCGTTCGAGTGAACGTGGATGAGGTAGTCGTACTTGCCGCGATCCAATTCACCGATGACCTAGTGCCGAACGGACGGCACCTCCGCGTTCAACACACGTACGGAAAGCGTGACGTCTCCTCCTTCTTGATCCAGCAAGGCAAAGGAGAGGTTGGGGATGAAGGCTCCAGCAACAGCACGACGGCGTGGTGATGGTGGAACTGCAGTACTCCGGCAGGGCTTCGCCGTGCTCAATGGAGGAGGAGGAGGTGTTGGAGAGGGAGAGGGAGGCGCCAGGGCAATGGTTGATCAGCCCCCTCTCCCCCCCTTTATATAACCCCCTAGGGGGGGCTCCTTCCCTAGGAGATGAGATCTCCTAGGGGGGGCGGCGGCCAGGGCAAGGGGGCTTGCCCCCCAAGCAAGGGGGGCGCCCCCTTTAGGGTTTCCCTCCCCAAAACCCTAGGCGCATGGGGCCCATGGGGGGGAGGCGCACCAGCCCACTATGGGCTGGTTCCCTCCCTCATACAGCCCATGGGGCCCTCCGGGATAGGTGGCCCCACCCGGTGGACCCCCCGGGACCTTCCGGTGGTCCCGGTACAATACCGATAACCCCGAAACTTGTCCCGATGTCCGTATGATGACTTTCCATATATAAATCTTTACCTCCGGACCATTCCGAAACTCCTCGTGACGTCCGGGATCTCATCCGGGACTCTGAACAACATTCGGGTTACCGCACATACATATCCCTATAACCCTAGCGTCACCGAACCTTAAGTGTGTAGACCCTACGGGTTCGGGAGACATGCAGACATGACCGAGATGGCTCTCGGGCAATAACCAACAGCGGGATCTGGATACCCATGTTGGCTCCCACATGCTCCACGATGATCTCATCGGATGAACCACGATGTCAAGGATTCAATTAATCCCGTATACGATTCCCTTTGTCAATCGGTATTTTACTTGCCCGAGATTCGATCGTCGGTATACCAATACCTCGTTCAATCTCGTTACCGGCAAGTCACTTTTCTCGTTCCGTAATGCATGATCCCGTGATCAAACACTTTGGTCACATTGAGCTCATTGTGATGATGCATTACCGAGAGGGCCCGGTGATACCTCTCCGTCAAGCGGAGTGACAAATCCCAGTCTCGATCCATGTCAACCCAACAGACACTTTCAGAGATACCCGTAGCATACCTTTATAGTCACCCAGTTACGTTGTGACGTTTGGCACACCCAAAGCACTCCTACGGTATCCGGGAGTTACATGATCTCATGGTCTAAGGAAAGGATATTTGACATTGGAAAACTCTAGCAAACGAACTATGCGATCTTATGCTATGTTAGGATTGGGTCTTGTCCATCACATCATTCTCCTAATGATGTGCTCCCGTTATCGATGACATCCAATGTCCATAGTCAGGAAACCATGACTATCTGTCGATCAACAAGCTAGTCAACTAGAGGCTCACTAGGGACATGTTGTTGTCTGTTATTCACACATGTATTACGATTTCCGGTTAACACAATTATAGCACGAATAAAGACAATTATCATGAATAAGGAAATATAATAATAATGCATTTATTATTGCCTCTAGGGCATATTTCCAACAACAAGAGCTTCGTGATGAACTATAATATGCAAGGGATGACCAAGACTATTCCCGAGCTCTTCGCAATGCTAAAAGCTGCGGAGGTAGAAATCAAGAAGGAGCATCAAGTGTTGATGGTTAACAAAACCACTAGTTTCAAGAAAAAGGGCAAAGGGAAGAAAAAGGGGAACTTCAAGAAGAACGGCAAGCGAGTTGCTGCTCAAGAGAAGAAACCCAAGTCTGGACCTAAGCCTGAAACTGAGTGCTTCTACTGCAAGCAGACTGGTCACTGGAAGCGGAACTGCCCCAAGTATTTGGCGGATAAGAAGGATGGCAAGGTGAACAAAGGTATATGTGATATACATGTTATTGATGTATACCTTACTAATGTTCGCAGTAGCACCTGGGTATTTGATACTGGTTCTGTTGCTAATATTTGCAACTCAAAACAGGGACTACAGAATAAGCTGACACTAGCAAAGGACGAGGTGACGATGCGCATGGGAAATGGTTCCAAAGTCGATGTGATCGCAGTTGGCATGCTACCTCTACATCTACCTTCGGGATTAGTATTAGACCTAAATAATTGTTATTTGGTGCCGCGTTGAGCATGAACATTATATCTGGATCTTGTTTGATGCGAGACGGTTATTCATTTAAATCAGAGAATAATGGTTGTTCTATTTATATGAGTAATATCTTTTATGGTCATGCACCCTTGAAGAGTGGTCTATTTTTGATGAATCTCGATAGTAGTGATACACATATTCATAATGTTGAAGCCAAAAGATGCAGAGTTGATAATGATAGTGCAACTTATTTGTGGCACTGCCGTTTAGGTCATATCGGTATAAAGCGCATGAAGAAACTCCATACTGATGGACTTTTGGAGTCACTTGATTATGAATCACTTGGCACTTGCGAACCGTGCCTCATGGCAAGATGACTAAAACACCGTTCTCCGGAACTATGGAGAGAGCAACAGATTTGTTGGAAATCATACATACGGATGTATGTGGTCCGATGAATGTTGAGGCTCGTGGCGGATATCGTTATTTTCTCACCTTCACAGATGATTTGAGCAGATATGGGTATATCTACTTAATGAAACACAAGTCTGAAACATTCGAAAAGTTCAAAGAATTTCAGAGTGAAGTTGAAAATCATCATAACAAGAAAATAAAGTTTCTATGATCAGATCGTGGAGGAGAATATTTGAGTTACGAGTTTGGTGTACATTTGAAAAATTGTGGAATAGTTTCGCAACTCACGCCACCCGGAACACCACAGCGTAATGGTGTGTCCGAACGTCGTAATCGTACTTTACTAGATATGGTGCGATCTATGATGTCTCTTACTGATTTACCGCTATCGTTCTGGGGATACGCTCTAGAGACGGCCGCATTCACGTTAAATAGGGCACCATCTAAATCCGTTGAGACAACGCCTTATGAACTATGGTTTGGCAAGAAACCAAAGTTGTCGTTTCTTAAAGTTTGGGGCTGCGATGCTTATGTGAAAAAGCTTCAACCAGATAAGCTCGAACCCAAATCGGAGAAATGTGTCTTCATAGGATATCCAAAGGAAACTATTGGATACACCTTCTATCACAGATCCGAAGGCAAGACTTTTGTTGCTAAGTTCGGAAACTTTCTAGAGAAGGAGTTTCTTTCGAAAGAAGTGAGTGGGAGGAAAGTAGAACTTGACGAGGTAACTGTACCTACTCCTTTATTGAGAAGTAGTACATCACAGAAAACTGTTTCTGCGACACCTACACCAATAAATGAGGAAGCTAATGATGATGATCATGAAACTTTAGATCAAGATACTACTGAACCTCGTAGGTCAACCAGAGTGAGATCCGCACTAGAGTGGTACAGTAATCCTGTTCTGGAGGTCATGATATTAAATCATGATGAACCTACAAACTATGAAGAAGCGATGGTGAGCCCAGATTCCGCAAAGTGGCTTGAAGCCATGAAATCTGAGATGGGATCCATGTATGAGAACAAAGTATGGACTTTGGTTGACTTTCCTGATGATCGGCAAGCAATTGAGAACAAATGGATCTTTAAGAAGAAGACTGACGCTGATGGTAATGTTACTGTCTACAAAGCTCGACTTGTCGCAAAAGGTTTTCGACAAGTTCAAGGGATTGAGTACGATGAGACTTTCTCACCCGTAGCGATGCTTAAGTCTGTCCGAATCATGTTAGCAATTGCCCCATTTTATGATTATGAAATTTGGCAGATGGATGTCAAAACTGCATTCCTGAATGGATTTCTGGAAGAAGAATTGTATATGATGCAACCGGAAGGTTTTGTCGATCCAAAGGGAGCTAACAAAGTGTGCAAGCTCCAGCGATCCATTTATGGACTGGTGCAAGCCTCTCGGAGTTGGAATAAACGCTTTGATAGTGTGATCAAAGCATTTGGTTTTATACAGACTTTCGGAGAAGCCTGTATTTACAAGAAAGTGAGTGGGAGCTCTGTAGCATTTCTAATATTATATGTGGATGACATATTACTGATTGGAAATGATATGGAATTTCTGGATAGCATAAAGGGATACTTGAATAAAAGTTTTTCAATGAAAGACCTCGGAGAAGCTGCTTACATATTAGGCATAAAGATCTATAGAGATAGATCAAGACGCTTAATTGGACTTTCACAAAGCACATACCTTGATAAGATTTTGAAGAAGTTCAAAATGGATCAAGCAAAGAAAGGGTTCTTGCCTGTGTTACAAGGTGTGAGATTGAGTAAGACTCAAAGCCCGACCACTGCAGAAGATAGAGAGAAAATGAAAGATGTTCCCTATGCTTCAGCCATAGGCTCTATCATGTATGCAATGCTGTGTACCAGACCTGATGTGTGCCTTGCTATAAGTTTAGCAGGGAGGTACCAAAGTAATCCAGGAGTGGATCACTGGACAGCGGTCAAGAACATCATGAAATACCTGAAAAGGACTAAGGATATGTTTCTCATATATGGAGGTGACAAAGAGCTCACCGTAAGAGGTTACGTTGATGCAAGCTTTGACACTGATCCGGACGATTCTAAATCGCAAACCGGATACGTGTTTACATTAAACGGTGGAGCTGTCAGTTGGTGCAGTTCTAAACAAAGCGTCGTAGCGGGATCTACATGTGAAGCGGAGTACATAGCTGCTTCGGAAGCAGCAAATGAAGGAGTCTGGATGAAGGAGTTCATATCCGATCTAGGTGTCATACCTAGTGCATCGGGTCCAATGAAAATCTTTTGTGACAATACTGGTGCAATTGCCTTGGCAAAGGAATCCAGATTTCACAAAAGGACCAAACACATCAAGAGACGCTTCAACTCCATCCGGGATCTAGTCCAGGTGGGAGACATAGAGATTTGCAAGATACATACGGATCTGAATGTTGCAGACCCGTTGACTAAGCCTCTTCCATGAGCAAAACATGATTAGCACCAAGACTCCATGGGTGTTAGGATCATTACAGTGTAATCTAGATTATTGACTCTAGTGCAAGTGGGAGACTGAAGGAAATATGCCCTAGAGGCAATAATAAAGTTATTATTTATTTCCTTATATCATGATAAAGGTTTATTATTCATGCTAGAATTGTATTAACAGGAAACATAATGCATGTGTGAATACATAGACAAACAGAGTGTCACTAGTATGCCTCTACTAGACTAGCTCGTTAATCAAAGATGGTTATGTTTCCTAACCATGAACAAAGAGTTGTTATTTGATTAACAAGGTCACATCATTGGTTGAATGATCTGATTGACATGACCCATTATATTAGCTTAGCACCCGATCGTTTAGTATGTTGCTATTGCTTTATTCATGACTTATACATGTTCCTATGACTATGAGATTATGCAACTCCTGTTTGCCAGAGGAACACTTTGGGTACTACCAAACGTCACAACGTAACTGGGTGATTATAAAGGAGTATTACAGGTGTCTCCAATGGTAGATGTTGGGTTGGCGTATTTCGAGATTAGGATTTGTCACTCCGATTGTCGGAGAGGTATCTCTGGGCCCTCTCGGTAATGCACATCACTTAAGCCTTGCAAGCATTGCAACTAATGAGTTATTTGCGGGATGATGTATTACGGAACGAGTAAAGAGACTTGCCGGTAACGAGATTGAACTAAGTATTGGATACTGACGATCGAATCTCGGACAAGTAACATACCGATGACAAAGGGAACAACGTATGTTGTTATGCGGTCTGACCGATAAAGATCTTCGTAGAATATGTAGGAGCCAATATGGGCATCCAGGTCCCGCTATTGGTTATTGACCGGAGACGTGTCTCGGTCATGTCTACATTGTTCTCGAACCGTAGGGTCCGCACGCTTAACGTTACGATGACAGTTATTATGAGTTTATGCATTTTGATGTACCGAAGGTTGTTCGGAGTCCCGGATGTGATCACGGACATGACGAGGAGTCTCGAAATGGTCGAGACATAAAGATTGATATATTGGAAGCCTATGTTTGGACATCGGAAGTGTTCCAGGTGAAATCAGGATTTTACCGGAATACCGGGTGGGTTACCGGAACCCCCCGGGAGCCATATGGGCCTTAATGGGCCTTAGTGGAAAGGAGAAAGGGGCAGCCCTAGTGGCCGCGTGCCTCCCCCCTTCCCTAGTCCTATTAGGACTAGGAGAAGGTGGCCGGCCCCCTCTCTCCCTCTCCCCCTTGAGGAATCCTATTCCAACTAGGATTGGGGGGGGGGGGAATCCTACTCCCGGAGGGAGTAGGACTCCCTGGCGCGCCACCCCTTGGCCGGCCAGCCCCTCCCCCTTGGCTCCTTTATATACGGGGGCAGGGGAGCACCCGAGGACACACAAGTTGATCTACGGATCGTTCCTTAGCCGTGTGCGGTGCCCCCTTCCACCAAATTCCACCTCGGTCATATCGTTGCAGTGCTTAGGCGAAGCCCTGCGCCGGTAACACATCAAGATCGTCACCACGCCGTCGTGCTGACGGTACTCTTCCCCAACGCTTTGCTGGATCGGAGCCCGGGGATCGTCATCGAGCTGAACGTGTGCTAAGAACTCGGAGGTGCCGGAGTAACGGTGCTGTGATCGGTCGGATCGCGAGGAGAACGTACGACTACTTCCTCTACGTTGAGTCAACGCTTCCGCTTCAGTCTACAAGGGTATGTAGACAACACTCTCCCCTCTCGTTGCTATGCATCAGCATGATCTTGCGTGTGCGTAGGAAATTTTTTGAAATTACTACGTTCCCCAACACTTGGGACATGGCACGCTTCCTCCATGATGGAGATAAATGGCTTAGTGACCTAGAGGTTGGGACCTGCCACACTTCCTAGCTCTACTTGGACCGTTGAGGTCCTTGATCAACAGTTGTGTTGCATGAGATTGTGACGATAATGCCATCAACTTAAACCAACGTAATCCGCTTCGGTGCCACAAAGTCCATTCCAATGCCCATCAAACAATCTTGTATGGTTTTGGATTTAATGAACCCATATTGATTCGCATGAACTATGGGTATATACTGTTATGCAATTCAAAGGCAGGCTGACCAGACATATTGTCATGTAATAAGATATGAACTGGTGTAATTAGAGCAATAAAAGCAGTATTAATACTCTGGATATTAATATTGCCATCATAGAAATCACTACATAGCCAGTCTCGAGCTCTCTCACATGGCATACACACAACAAGATCCTCAGTTTCCTTTTTCAATGAATGGGAGTTCAGGGTCACCAAAGTCATGAGATGTCACAAAAAGCAGAAAGGTTGAACCTCATAGATGAGAATTCAAAGGTACCAAGCCTATCCTTATAGGAGTTCCATAGTGCATCACCCTTCAGATCATCATCAGTGATGGTTTTATCTTCTTCAGATCATATGCTAGCGATACAGTTACATCTGAAGAATTGAGTAGAAATAACATGATTTTTCTTTTTTGTATTCCCATCACCAAGTTTAGCAATCTTAGCTCTAGACCTCCAATATGATATCTTACCTTTGCGCGCGCGCCGGGGGGGGGGGGGGGGGGCTGAGGGTATGTTCCTTAGGGGAACAAATTTAGAGTTGAAATTCCTACTCCCTCTATTCCTAAATATAAGTATTTTTTTACAGATTTCAATATGAATTACATACGATGAATATATACATATTTTAGAGTGTATATTCACATGTAGTCCATATTAGAATCTCTAAAAAGACTTATATTTAGAAACGGAGGGAGTAGTTGTCTAAGATCATGCTTAATTCATGTTTTGAAAGGGTGTAGCTAGATTATATATTAGATGTTGCCTTCTTTTTTTTAGGATACAAATACAATAAGCACACACCTAGACTCTATATAATTAGGATGCATACAACTACAACTCTCTCTCTCTCTCACACACACACACAGAGAGAGAGAGAGAGAGAGAGAGAGAGAGAGAGAGAGAGAGGGTCATGTGGGCAAAGGGCAAAGTCCCTCCGTCCGAAAATACTTGTCGTAGAAATTGATAAAAATGGATGTATCTAGAACTATGATAAGTCTAGATACATTCATTTCTGGGACAAGTATTTTCGGATGGAGGGAGTACAAGATTGGGGCTATGGTTAGACAGAAGAAAAAGAACCCCCAAGGGATCAAGATAGTGATTGACGAAATACAACGACCACCATCGGCATCAATCATCTCTTGACAACACAAGGGCTATGATAAATGTTCTAAAAAAACAACGACTTCAGGAAGGGAGCGGGGTGCAAATGATGCCACCGCTGGATCCAACCAACCACTGAAGACCAAATTGTGTGCTTTCACCCCGAATATTTAGTCCGAGCAAATCTCAAGCGAAGTATTCAACAAGGTAACCAACTAGGGCAGACATGAAATTTTCAGCCCGGAGCTCAAGACTGGGTACTCGAGAAACACCATCAAATCATAGTCATCATGTGTTGTCGTCTCCACTTTCCGTGATCCAGCATGCCACACGAGTGATGATCATGCACGCACAAGCAGCCAGTGGTCGTACAAATTTATGTTCTTTACAGTTGAACTAATTGTGTGGTCAGCCAAAGGACTGCACATCTATAAATGCACTATATATGGTCAGGGATGATCCGTACGTTGGCTACAAAAAACTCACCGACGACCATCACACACTTGCCAATATTAGAGAAGGGCTAGCCAGAGGCAGGAACCAAACCAAGAGCAAAAAATAGGCAAGGTCGTCCATGGACTCCCTCAAGTCCTGCTCCATCGATCACATGCATGCACATGGGGGCGCTAGATCTCCTCTGGCTAGCTACCACCATCCCAAACTCTTCTCTTCCACACGCGTACGTAGAAGGGGAGGAAAAAGGAAGGAGGACGCACGTACGAACGACTCGAATTATCTATAGGGAATCGTCCATCGATCGAGAAACCAAGATCAAGCCGGCCGCCGATCGATCTCGTTGAATAAATGGAGAGGAGCAAGGGCTGGCATCTCTCGCTGCTGCTCCTCGCGGCCGTGGTGGCGTCCCTCGTCGCCGGCTCGTCGGCGGGCATCTACCACATCGTCGGCGCCGGCAAGGGCTGGCAGATGGCCCCCAACAAGACCTACTACGGGGATTGGGCCCGCACCCGGAACATCAGCGTGGGCGACAAGCTCAGTGAGTCTATCATCAATTCCTATATATTTTCCCCTTCTTCTCCGGCTCCGGCGGGCGCCATCGATGGATCCTTGACGCCGGCCGTCGCGTCGCATGCAGTGTTCCTGTACCGGAGCGGGGTGTACAACATCGTGGAGGTGCCGAGCCGGGACCTGTTCGACGGGTGCAGCATGCGCAACATCACCAACCGGTACCAGAACGGGCCCACCATCATCGAGCTCATCCCGCCCGCCGGCCCGCGCTACTACTTCTGCGGCGTCGGCAAGCACTGCGAGGAGGGCCAGAAGCTCAAGATCTACGTCGCCCCCTTCGCGCCCTCGCGCACGCAGAACGACGACCAGGCCGACGAGGCCGACGACGACGGCGACGTCGTCATGTCCGGCGGCTCGCCCGCCGCCGCCGCCGTGCCGCTGCTCGCCCTCGCCGCCTGCTTGCTGCCGCTTGCGCTCCTGCTGATGTAAACTTGATCCATCAACGTCAACCATCTGTCAATCGGTCAATCGTATATGTGTACGGTTTTTTCACCAGCAAAATAATGGGCACTTCTCGGCACGTTCGTACGCCCGGCCCGATCAGAACCCAACCAGCAGCGCGCCCCAGATCCTACTATACTGACACATGGAAGAGAGCTCCAGGACGACGCTGCATGTCCAGGAGATCCTCTTCCGTTGCTCCACAGCCTGCAAGCGGTGGCGCGAACTTGTGGCCGATCCTTCCTTCCTCCGTTGCCGCTGGCCGGCGGATGCACCCGATCGTCTTCCATCTTCGGCTTCTTCGCTCCTCTGCTACTACCTCCGTGCTGGATTATTGGTCCTCATTTTTTGTGCCAAATGTTCACCACAAATTTAATTAACAAAATGTTCATGCATGTCACAAAAATTATATGAACATATATGAACATTTTGTTAGTTATATTTGGTCAAAATTTGACACAAATTATAAAATGAACCAATAAAGCAGGACAGAGGTAGTAGGGCCTAGAGGGCAGGTCTTCGTCCCAGCACCGCGGTCGCCGCTCCCTCGGCTCGATTTTCCCCGAGGCTGTCGCCGGCTTCTTCGGCTGCGCGGAACCTCTAGGCGCGCGCCGCGGCCTCCTCCTCATGAGCCCCAACAGTTGGATCTCCGCCGGGCCCATCCCTATACAGCTGGCCGTCTGCGATCCTCTTCACGGCACATGCGACGTGCTCTCTCCTTTCATGAGCAACAAGTGCACACTCGTAATGGCATGTTATGCCATTCTAACCGGTGCAGACCTTTCCACGAAACGACAGCAAAGTCCGTCGCCAGGGTACTCGACCTTCTTCAAAGTGCTGATCATCTGCGCCAACGCGGGCCCTGTGGAAGACCCTAATTGCACTTCCAGTGAGTTTGATCTCTACATGTTCTCGTCCAATGAGTCGAGCTGGACCGCGCCTCGGGGATGCTTTAGCCAATGTGATGACATGGAGGACGTGGGGGGCAGGCACAACGATGCCGCCGTGTATGGGGGCACGGCACATTGGCTCTTCAAAAGCACGTCGGACTATTACACCCTTCATAAAAAAGAAATAGGAAATGTCCTATTTTTGTACGGAAATTTGCAAAAAATACATACTCTGCAAAGAAGATTCAAAATAATAGCGAGAATGAAATTTCCCTCCGTGTGAAAATATAAGATATTTATCTAGTCTACTTTAACCTATTCAGGAAGATTCAGATATCGAAAGCAATAGGAATGGGAAAGCGGAGCGGACAATAGGTTTATGACTGAGCACTAGAGCCTGGAATAGCAGGAGTCTTATATTTGGGTACAGAGGTAGTAATTGACAATGAATATATTATTAATCACAGAAAAAAAGGAAGAAAAGGAAGAAAAAAAAAGGTCCCACCGAGACTTGACCTATTCAGGAAGATTCAGATATCGAAAGCAATAGGAATGGGAAAGCGGAGCGGACAATAGGTTTATGACTGAGCACTAGAGCCTGGAATAGCAGGAGTCTTATATTTGGGTACAGAGGTAGTAATTGACAATGAATATATTATTAATCACAGAAAAAAAGGAAGAAAAGGAAGAAAAAAAAAAGGTCCCACCGAGACTTGACCTATTCAGGAAGATTCAGATATCGAAAGCAATAGGAATGGGAAAGCGGAGCGGACAATAGGTTTATGACTGAGCACTAGAGCCTGGAATAGCAGGAGTCTTATATTTGGGTACAGAGGTAGTAATTGACAATGAATATATTATTAATCACAGAAAAAAAGGAAGAAAAGGAAGAAAAAAAAAAAGGTCCCACCGAGACTTGAACTCGGGTTACTGGATTCAGAGTCCAATGTCCTAACCACTAGACCATGGGACCATTTGTTGATTCGGTTTTCCAATTACAGTTTTTATTATGTTCAGAGTGGGTCACGTTGTATATGGAAAATCGAACAAACTGTGGAGGGCTAATATCACCATGACCTTTGAACAGTGCCCGCCGTGATGTGGTGCTGCTGACTGGGGATTCGACTGGATGCTTAGCCACTTGTAGCTAATCAGACGACGACTTCAGTCGAAGAGCTGTCTAGCTAGCTGCACGATGGGTTTAACCGCTTTGTCGCTCAGTACTATGTTCTTCGGATAACAAAGTAGACAAAGCAAGTGACAACACAAATTAAAGATGCAAGTTTGCTGTAAAAGCAGAAAGAATGTCTCTCTGGTCTGGCCTTGTTGCTCAAATGTAGGTGACCAGTGCGCAGTAGAGGGAGCCAGGAGAGGAGGTCCAGTGGAATTACATCAAAGTAAGCCCAATTCCTGATTTTCCAAATATTTCGAGCCCCAAGAATCACTAGTTCATTGAAGAGAGGGCCATTCCACCTAGAGACAGCAAAAATAATCATGTCATAAAGGTCAAGGGCTGGGAGGCAGCTCAAGTTTAATTAGTTCCAACAAAAAGCACTAAACAAGAAGTGGAAAAACAAATTGTCATGGTTCTCCTCTTCGTTGGTGTTTCTTTTTGCGGAAAAAAAATGAGTTTTATTTCATATTGATAGAGTTACAATTGAGAGGCAAAAGATCCTTGATACATGGTCGTCCTAGGTGCATCCACATAGCCGTGGTACACTCTATACGACTATAATTTGCCAAGCGGTCGACAACTCTATTCTGATCCATATTCAATTTTTGGGGAATAAACTCCATGTCTCTCATCGATGCCTTAATTTCAGGAATGATATGTTCATAGGCAGAACGATCTAATCCATCTCCTGTTAGATAGAACATTGCCACATTGGAGTCAGATTGGACGATGACTTGGAAGATTTGAGTGTTGTATATCAAGAGCCATCCCTTGCATGATTGCATGTATCTCCACTTCCAGTGCATCGTTACAGTTGAAAATAAACCTATATGCTGCGAAAATAACTGATCCATCAAGTTGCCAGAGAATCACCCCTGCCACCGCCGCGCCAAACTCCACTAAGTAGGATCTAACTACTAACAAAGCAATGTAGTCAGTAGCAGGAGGTGGCCAAAGCCTAGGAACAGGTGTAACTCCCACTTCAGGCCAGTAGCCGACATTTTACAATTAACTATTTCCTCGATGCTATACTTCTTAGCATCACCAATAGACTTCATAACTCTCCAAAAAAATCAACCGTATTAGCTATGGGGGGAACCTCTTCAACGATGTTGTAAAGAAGGCAAGAGAAATCAATGACAATGTTGTAGCGTTTATGTCGAAGCATATTTCTGGTGTCGGGGTGGTCCAGAAAAGAAGCCACGCAAAGACTTTGTGCTTCATAATAGACTTGGTTCTCCAAATGGCTTGAAGGTAGGAAGGGTGAAAACATGCCAAAAATAAAAGCTATAAATTTACTAGGAAGGTATCTCATATATCCCTAGATAGATATCCAAGTATCAGTGGCTAAAGGGTTCACCTGAGTATTCAAAAGTCACCCCGACAAGAGAATGAGCTCTGCACTGGCTTTGGAAGTTAGAGGTAGCATGAAATGGGCTGCCGGCTCAAGGTTTCCCCCAAAAAATTTGCACTAAAGTATCAGCATGGGTAGCAAAAGAAAATAGCTGAGCAAATGAAATCTTGAACAAGAGTTTGAACACACCACACATGTCGGAGTAAATGACCACGGGTAGCCTCATCAGCCCCCATGGTATTTCAAGACATCGGGGCCGACTGCGCCCCTCACACCTCCCGGACGAACGACTGCCTTCTTGGGCCGGCTGGTCAAAGCGGTTGGCTGCTAGAAGGCGGCGGAACCCAGAAGGCGGCCACGAGGGAGGCCGACTCCTAGCAGGCGGCCCCTCGCCCCCTCAAAGTTAGCACCTCATTACCACGACGAGAGGGGGCGTGGCTACAGTGCAACCTATCACCCCCAGATCCAGGGCGGATCGTGGCCACAGTGTGGTGTACCAGGCGGACACCCCTCGCCCGGCGCGTCACTGTTGCCACGCAAGCTATGACATCATCCACGCCAGAGGGAGCCATGCTCCCACGACGGGCGGTCGGTACGGCCCGCAGGCGGCGGGCCCTACCTGTCTGTAAGCTACCAGAAGGCGGCGGACCCTGAGCAGGCGGCGCGGGGAGGGCTGACTCCTAGCAGGCGGCCCTCCCCTCCATTGGAGTCTGTGCGCCATTAACTAGATAAGACGGGGTGTGGCTACAGTGAGCGCCCGCTAGGCGGCGTGACTGTAGCCACGCTCCCCCCGACAAAGCTTCTGTCATCAAGGGCAATGCTACAGTACAGAGCAGCCGACATGACCCGCAGGCGACGGGACCTACCTGTCGGCCGAGAGCACGACAGTCGGCGGGCCCCAGCAACCGGCGGAGAAGCCGGCCGCGACCAGAGTCGCTGACGGCTGGGTGCTGCACCCGACAGGATTACCATTGTACCCCTGGGGGTAGGCCTATATAAACCCCCCAGGTCACCCCATGCAAAGGGTTCAACACCTTAGTCACCTTACACCCACATAGAGAGAGTGAACTAGGGCTAGCCTTGTTCTTCTTCCTCCTCTAGCTAAACAGCTCAAGAAGCAAGTTTGTAGCTACCTTGTTGAGATAGTGATCATGCGGAGACCCCGCAGAGCAGGTCTAGGGGTGTTATCTCCTAGGAGAGCCCCGAACCTGGGTAAGATTCGCACGCGTATGCGGTCTCACTCACTCCAGCTTCTAGAGCCCGGCGACGTACTCTTGTCCCCATCCATGATAAGCCACCCCGTTGCATATGTCACTAGATATCCCCGACATTTGGCGCCCACCGTGGGGTAAGGTGCACCGTCGTTCGGAGACATGTTCTGGACGGGAACCCTCTTCCTTCCTGGCGAACACAGCCAGCCCGGTGCTACCTCTTGAGCACTACGTTGGTTTTCCCTTGAAGAGGAAAGGGTGATGCAGTAAAGTAGAGTAAGTATTTCCCTCAGTTTTTGAGAACCAAGGTATCAATCCAGTAGGAGGCCATGCTCAAGTCCCTCGCACCTACACAAACAAATAAAAACCTCGCAACCAACGCAATACAGGGGTTGTCAATCCCTTCACGATCACTTACGAAAGTGAGATCTTATACATATGATAAGATAGTACTTTCGGTATTTTTATGATAAAGACTAAAAAGTAAATAAAGCAAAATAAACGGCGAAAGAAATAGCTTGTTGATGGAGATTAATATGATGGAAAATAGACCCGGGGGCCATAGGTTTCACTAGTGGCTTCTCTCAAGAGCATAAGTATTACGGTGGGTGAAAAAATTATTGTCGAGCAATTGATAGAATTGAGCATAGTTATGAGAATATCTAGGTATGATCATGTATATAGGCATCACGTCTGTGACAAGTAGACCGACTCCTGCCTGCATCTACTACTACTACTCCACACATCGACCGCTATCCAGCATGCATCTAGAGTATTAAGTTCAAAAGAATAGAGTAATGCTTTAAGTATGATGACATGATGTAGAGGGATAAACTCATGCAATATGATATAAACCCCATCTTGTTATCCTTGATGGCAACAATACAATACGTGCCTTGCTGCCCCTACTATCACTAGGAAAGGACACCGCAAGATTGAACCCAAAGCTAAGCACTTCTCCCATTGCAAGAAAGATCAATCTTGTAGGCCAAACCAAACTGATGATTCGAAGCGACTTGCAAAGATAACCAATCATAAATAAAAGAATTCAGAGAAGATTCAAATATTGTTCATAGATAAACTTGATCATAAACCCACAATTCATCGGTCTCAACAAACACACCGCAAAAGAAGATTACATCGAATAGATCTCCACGAGAATCATGGAGAACTTTGTATTGAGATCCAAAGAGAGAGAAGAAGCCATCTAGCTAATAACTATGGACCCAAAGGTCGGAGGTAAAATACTCACACATCATCGGAGAGGCTATGGTGTTGATGTAGAAGCCCTCCATGATCAATGCCCCCTCCGGCAGGACGCCGGAAAAGGCCCCAAGATGGGATCTCACGGGTACAGAAGGTTGCGGCGGTGGAATTAGGTTTTCGTGGATGCCTTTGTTGGTTTGGGGGTACGTAGGTATATATAGGAGGAAGAAGTACGTCGGTGGAGCAACATGGGCCCCACGAGGGTGGAGGGCGCGCCCCCTGCCTCATGCTCTCCTGGTTGATTTCTTGACGTAGACTCCAAGTCCTCTGGATCACGTTTGTTCGGGAAATCACGTTCCCGAAGGTTTCATTCCGTTTGGACTCCGTTTGATATTCCTTTTCTGTGAAACTCTGAAATAGGCACAAAAAACAGCAATTCTGGGCTGGGCCTCCGGTTAATAGGTTAGTCCCAAAAATAATATAAAAGTGTATAACAAAGCCCATTAATCATCCAAAACAGAATATAATATAGCATGAAGCAATAAAAAATTATAGATACGTTGGAGACGTATCAAGCATCCCCAAGCTTAATTCCTGCTTGTCCTCGAGTAGGTAAATGATAGAAACAGAATTTTTGATGCGGAATGCTACTTGGCATAATTTTTTAATGTAACCCTCTTAATTGTGGTATGAATATTCAGATCCGAAAGATTCAAGATAAAAGTTTAATATTGACATAAAAGCAATAATACTTCAAGCATACTAACTAAGCAATTATGTCTTCTCAAAATAACATGGTCAAAGAAAGTTCATCCCTACTAAATCATATAGTTTAGTCATGCTCCATTTTCGTCACACAAGAATGCTCTCATCATGCACAACCCTGATGACAAGCCAAGCAATTGTTTCATACTTTAGTAATCTCAAACTTTTTCAACCTTCACGCAATACATGAGCGTGAGCCATGGATATAGCACCATGGGTGGAATAGAATATAATGATGGGGGTTATGTGGAGAAGACAAAAAGGGAGAAAGTCTCACATCAACGCGGCTATGGAGATGCCCATCAATTGATCTTAATGCAAGGAGTAGGGATTGCCATGCAACAGATGCACTAGAGCTATAAATGCATGAAAGCTCAACAAAAGAAACTAAGTGGGTGTGCATCCAACTTGCTTGCTCACGAAGGCCTAGGGCATTTGAGGAAGCCCATTGTTGGAATATACAAGCCAAGTTCTATAATGAAAAATTCCCACTAGTATATGAAAATGACAAAACAAGACTCTCTATCATGAAGATCATGGTGCTACTTTGAAGCACAAGTGTGGAAAAAAGGATAGTAGCATTGTCCCTTTTTATTTTCTCTCTTTTGTTTTGGGCCTTCCTTTTTTTATTTGGCCTTTCTCTTTTTTTCTTTTTTTATGGGGACAATGCTATATGAATGATGTGTTGGAAATATGCCCTAGAGGCAATAATGAATTAGCTATTATTATATTTCCTTGTTCATGATAATCGTTTATTATCCATGCTAGAATTATATTGATAGGAAACTCAGATACATGTGTGGATACATAGACAACACCATGTCCCTAGTAAGCCTCTAGTTGACTAGCTCGTTGATCAATAGATGGTTACGGTTTCCTGACCATGGACATTGGATGTCGTTGATAACGGGATCACATCATTAGGAGAATGACGTGATGGACAAGGCCCAATCCTAAGCCCAACACAAAGATCGTGTAGTTCATATGCTAAAGATTTTCTAATGTCAAGTATCATTTCCTTAGACCATGAGATTATGCAACTCCCGGATACCGTAGGAATGCTTTGGGTGTACCAAACGTCACAACGTAACTGGGTGGCTATAAAGGTACACTACAGGTATCTCCGAAAGTGTCTGTTGGGTTGGCACGAATCGAGACTGGGATTTGTCACTCCGTGTAACGGAGAGGTATCTTTGGGCCCACTCGGTAGGACATCATCATATGCGCAATGTGACCAAGGAGTTTATCACGGGATGATGTGTTACGGAACGAGTAAAGAGACTTGCCAGTAACGAGATTGAACAAGGTATCGAGATACCAATGATCGAATCTCGGGCAAGTGCAATACCGCTAGACAAAGGGAATTGAATACGGGATTGATTGAATCCTCGACATCGTGGTTCATCCGATGAGATCATCGTGGAACATGTGGGAGCCAACATGGGTATCCAGATCCCGCTGTTGGTTATTGGCCGGAGAGTTGTCTCGGTCATGTCTGCATGGTTCCCGAACCCGTAGGGTCTACACACTTAAGGTTCGGTGACGCTAGAGTTGTTATGGGAAATAGTATGTGGTTACCGAAGGTTGTTCGGAGTCCCGGATGAGATCTCGGACATGACGAGGAGCTCCGGAATGGTCCGGAGGTGAAGATCGGTATATTGGACGAAGGGTATTGGAGTCCGGAATTGTTCTGGGGGTACCAGGTGATGACCAGCGTGTCCGAAAGGGGTTTCGGAGGCCCCGGCAAGCGTTGGGGGGCCTTATGGGCCAAGGGGAGAGGGCACATCAGCCCACTAAGGGGCTGAGCGCCCCTCCCAACCCCATCTCACATAATCAGATAGGTGGGGGCGCCACCCCTAGGGTAGCTGCCCCTCCCGGCTTGGGGGGCAAGTTTCCTAGGGGGTGGGGGCGCCCAAACCCATCTAGGGTTTCCCCTGTGGCCGCCGCCCCTCCCCTAGGGAACCCTAGGGCGCCTCCCCCTCCTCCCTTACCCCTATATATAGTGAGGAAGAGAGAGGGCAGCCGCACCCTTCCCCTGGCGCAGCCCTCTCCCTCCTCCAACACCTCGTCTTCCTCCGTAGTGCTTGGCGAAGCCCTGCCGGAGAACCACGAGCTCCATCACCACCATGCCGTCGTGCTGTCGGAGTTTTCCCTCAACTTCTCCTCTCCCCTTGCTGGATCAAGAAGGAGGAGACGTCCCCGGGCTGTACGTGTGTTGAACGCGGAGGTGACGTCCGTTCGGCACTAGGATCATCGGTGATTTGGATCACGACGAGTACGACTCCATCAACCCCGTTCACTTGAACGCTTCCCCTTAGCGATCTACAAGGGTATATAGATGCACTCTCTTCCCCCTCGTTGCTGGTTTCTCCATAGATATATCTTGGTGACACGTAGGAAAATTTTGAATTTCTGCTACGTTCCCCGACAGTGGCATCATGAGCTAGGTCTATTGCGTAGATTCTTTGCACGAGTAGAACACAAAGTAGTTGTGGGCGTTGATTTTGTTCAATATGCTTACCGTTACTAGTCCAATCTTGATTCGGCGGCATTGTGGGATGAAGCGGCCCGGACCGACCTTACACGTACACTTACGTGAGACAGGTTCTACCGACTGACATGCACTAGTTGCATAAGGTGGCTAGCGGGTGCCAGTCTCTCCCACTTTAGTCGGATCGGATTCGATGAAAAGGGTCCTTATGAAGGGCAAATAGCAATTGACATATCACGTTGTGGTTTTGCGTAGGTAAGAAACGTTCTTGCTAGAAACCCATAGCAGCCACGTAAAACATGCAAACAACAATTAGAGGTCGTCTAACTTGTTTTTGCAGGGTATGCCATGTGATGTGATATGGCCAAAAGGATGTGATGAATGATATATGTGATGTATGAGATTGATCATGTTCTTGTAATAGGAATCACGACTTGCATGTCGATGAGTATGACAACCGGCAGGAGCCATAGGAGTTGTCTTAATTTATTTATGACCTGCGTGTCAACATAAACGTCATGTAATTACCTTACTTTATTGCTAACCGTTAGTTGTTGTAGTAGAAGTAATAGTTGGCGAGACAACTTCATGAAGACACGATGATGGAGATCATGATGATGGAGATCATGGTGTCATGCCGGTGACGATGATGATCATGGAGCCCCGAAGATGGAGATCAAAAGGAGCAAAGTGATGATGGCCATATCATGTCACTATTTGATTGCATGTGATGTTTATCATGTTTTTGCATCTTATTTGCTTAAAACGACGGTAGTAAATAAGATGACCCCTCATTAAAATTTCAAGAAAGTGTTCTCCCTAACTGTGCACCGTTGCGAAAGTTTGTCATTTCGAAGCACCACGTGATGATCGGGTGTGATAGATTCTAACGTTCACATACAACGGGTGTAAGACAGATTTACGCACGCGAAACACTTAGGTTGACTTGACGAGCCTAGCATGTACAGACATGGCCTCGGAACACAAGAGACCGAAAGGTCGAGCATGAGTCGTATGGTAGATACGATCAACATGAAGATGTTCACCGATGATGACTAGTCCGTCTCACGTGATGATCGGACACGGCCTAGTTGACTCGGATCATGTAATCACTTAGATGACTAGAGGGATGTCTATCTGAGTGGGAGTTCATAAGATGAACTTAATTATCCTGAACATAGTCAAAAGATCTTTGCAAATTATGTTGTAAGCTCACGCTTTAGTTCCATTGTTCAGATATGTTCCTAGAGAAAATATAGTTGAAAGTTGACAGTAGCGATTATGCGGACAGTAGAAAGCTTATGTCCTTAATGCACCGCTCAGTGCGCTGAACCCCAAACGTCGTTTGTGGATGTTGCGAACATCGGACATACACGTTTAGATAACTACGTGATAGTTCAGTTAAACGGTTTAGAGTTGAGGCACCAAAGACGTTTTCGAAACGTCACGGAACATATGAGTTGTTTCGAGGGCTGAAATTGGGATTTCAGGCTCGTGCCCACGTCAGGAAGTATGAGACCTCCGACGATTTTCTTAGCCTGCAAACTAAGGGAGAAAAGCTCAATCGTTGAGCTTGTGCTCAAATTGTCTGAGTGCGACAATCACTCGAATCAAGTGGGAGTTGATCTTCCAGAGATAGTGATGTTTCTCCAAAGTCATTGCCACCAAGCTGCTAGAGCTTCGTGATGAACTATAACATATCAGGGATAGATATGATGATCCTTGAGGTATTCGCGATGTTCGACACCGCGAAAGTAGAAATCAAAAGGAGCATCAATTGTTGATGGTTGGTGAAACCACTAGTTTCAAGAAGGGCAAGGGTAAGAAGGGATACTTCACGAATCGGCAAATCAGCTGCTGCTCTAGTGAAGAAACCCAAGGTTGAACCCAAACCCGAGACTAAGTGCTTCTGTAATAAGGGGAACATCCACTGGAGCAGAATTACCCTAGATACTTGGTAGATGAGAAGGTTGTCGATAGAAGTATATTGGATATACATTATGTGAATGTGTACTTTACTAGTACTCCTAGTAGCATCAGGGTATTAGATACCGGTTCGGTTGCTAAGTGTTAGTAACTCGAAATAAAAGCTACGTAATAAACGGAGACTAGCTAAAGGTGAGCTGACAAGATGTGTTGGAAATGTTTCCAAGGTTGATATGATCAAGTATCGCACGCTCCCTCTACCATCGAGATTGGTGTTAAACCTAAATAATTGTTATTTGATGTTTGCGTTGAGCATAGACATGATTGGATTATGTCTATCGCAATACGGTTATTCATTTAAGGAGAATAATGGTTACTCTATTTATTTGAATAATACCTTCAATGGTCTTGCACCTAAAATGAATGGTTTATTGAATCTCGATCATAGTGATACACATGTTCATGCCAAAAGATATAAGATAGTAATGATAGCACCACCTACTTGTGGCACTGCCATGTAAGTCATATTGGTATAAAACGCATGAAGAAGCTCCATGTTGATGGATCTTTGGACTCACTCATTTTTGAAAAGATTGAGACATGTGAACCATGTCTATTGGTATATACGCATGAAGAAACTCCATGCAGATGAACCATTTGGACTCACTTGATTTTGAATCGCTTGAGACATGCAAATCATACCACATGGGCAAGATGACTGAAAGCTTTGGTTTCAGTAAAATGGAACAAGAAAGCAACTTGTTGGAAGTAACACATTTTGATGTGTGCAGTCCAATGAGTGCTGAGGCACGCAATGGATATCGTTATGCTCTTACTTCACAGATGATTTGAGTAGATACTGATCATATTTACTTGATGAAACACAGGTCTGAATTATTGAATGGTTCAAGTAATTTCAGAATGAAGTTGAAGATCGTCGTGACAAGAGGATAAAATATCTATGATATGATCATAGAGATGAATATCTGAGTTGCGAGTTTGGTACACAATTGAGACATCGTGGAAATTGTTTCACGACTAGTACCGCCTGGAACACCATAGTGTGATGGTGTGTCCGAACATCATAACTGCACCCTATTGGATATGATGCATACCATGATGTCTCTAATCGAATTACCACTATCGTTCATGGGTTAGGCATTATAGACAACCGCACTCACTTTAAATAGGGCACCACGTAATTCCGATGAGATGACACCGTATGAACTATGGTTTAGAGAAGCCTAAGCTGTCATTTCTTAAAAGTTTGGGGCTGCGACGCTTATGTGAAAAAGTTTCAGGCTGATAAGCTCGAACCCAAAGCGGATAAATGCATCTTCATAGGACACCCAAAACAGTTGGGTATACCTCCTGTCTCAGATCCGAAAGCAATAGGGATTGTTTCTCCAATCGGGTCCTTTCTCGAGGAAAAGTTTCTCTCGAAAGAATTGAGTGGGAGGATGGTGGAGACTTGATGAGGTTGTTGAACCGTCACTTCAACTAGTGTGTAGCAGGGCACATGAGTTGTTCCTATGGCACCTACACCAATTGAAGTGGAAGCTTATGATAGTGATCATGAGACTTCGGATCAAGTCACTCCCAAACCTCGTAGGGCGACAAGGATGCGTACTACTTCAGAGTGGTACGTAATCCTGTCTTGGAAGTCATGTTGCTAGACAACAATGAACCTACGAGCTATGGAGAAGCGATGGTGGGCCCGGATTCCGATGAATGGCTCAAGGCCATAAAATCCGAGAGAGGATCCATGTATGAAAACAAAGTGTAGACTTTGGCAGAACGGCTCGATGGTCGTGAGGCTGTTGAGTACAGATGGATTTTAAAAGGAAGACGGACAATAATGGTAAATGTCACCATTAAGAAAGCTCGACTTGTCGTTAAGATGTTTCCCGACAAGTTCAAGGAGTTGACTACGATGAGACTTTCTCACTCGTAGTGATGCTAAGAGTCTGTTGGAATTAGCAGGTACTGCATTATTTGTGAAACCTTGCAGATAGGATGTCAAAATATTGTTTCCTTGTTCTTGAGGAAAGGTTGTATGTGATACAACCAGAAGATTTTGTCGATCCTGAAAGATGCTAACAAGTATGCAAAGCTCCAGCAATCCTTCTAAGGACTGGAGTAAGCATCTCGGAGTTGGAATGTACACTTTGATGAGATGATCAAAGATTTTGGGTTTATACAAAGTTTATGAGAAACTTGTATTTCCAAAGAAGTGAGTGGGAGCACTATAGAATTTCTGATGAGTATATGTTGTTGACATATTGTTGATCAGAAATGATGTAGAATTTCTGGAAAGCATATAGGGTTATTTAAAAAGTGTTTTTCAATGGAAAACCTGGATTAAGCTTCTTGAACATTGAGCATCAAGATCTATAAGGATAGATCAAAACACTTAATGGTACTTTCAAATGAGCACATACCTTGACATGATCTTGAAGGTGTCCAAGATGGATCAGTCAAAGAAGGAGTTCTTGCCTGAGTTGTAAGGTATGAAGTTAAGACTTAAAGCTCGACCACGGTAGAAGAAAGAGGAAGGATGAAGGCCGTCCCCTATCTTTTGTCATAGGCTCTATACAGTATGCCATGCTGAGTACCGCACCTGATGTGTGCCTTGCTACATGTCTGGCAAGAGGGTACAAAGGTGATCTAGGAGTAGGTCACCAGATAGCGGTCAAAATTATCCTTAGAGGAATAAGGATATGTTTCTCGGTTATGGAGGTGATAAAGAGTTCGACGTAAAGAGTTACATCGATGCAAGCTTAACACCTATCCGGATAGCTCTGAGTAGAGTAAACCGGCTTCGTATAGTAGAACAGTTGTTTGAAATATAGCGTAGTAGCGACATTTACAAGACGACATAGAGATTTGCAAAGTACATACGGATCTGAATGTTGCAGACCCGTTGACTAAAACCTCTCTCACAAACATAACATGATCAAACCAAGAACTCATTGAGTGTTAATCACATAGTGATGTGAACTAGATTATTGACTCTAGTAAACACTTTGGATGTTGGTCACATAGCGATGTGACCTGTGAGTGTTAATCACATGGCGATGTGAACTAGATTATTGACTCTAGTGCAAGTGGGAGACTGTTGGAAATATGCCCTAGAGGCAATAATAAATTAGTTATTATTATATTTCCTTGTTCATGATAATCGTTTATTATCCATGCTAGAATTGTATTGATAGGAAACTCAGATACATGTGTGGACACATAGACAACACCATGTCCCTAGTAAGCCTCTAGTTGACTAGCTCGTTGATCAATAGATGGTTACGGTTTCCTGACCATGGACATTGGATGTCGTTGATAACGGGATCACATCATTAGGAGAATGACGTGATGGACAAGGCCCAATCCTAAGCCCAGCACAAAGATCGTGTAGTTCATATGCTAAAGCTTTTCTAATGTCAAGTATCATTTCCTTAGACCATGAGATTATGCAACTCCCGGATACCGTAGGAATGCTTTGGGTGTACCAAACGTCACAACGTAACTGGGTGGCTATAAAGGTACACTACAGGTATCTCCGAAACTGTCTGTTGGGTTGGCACGAATCGAGACTGGGATTTGTCACTCCGTGTAACGGAGAGGTATCTTTGGGCCCACTCGGTAGGACATCATCATATGCGCAATGTGACCAAGGAGTTTATCACGGGATGATGTGTTACGGAACGAGTAAAGATACTTGCCGGTAACGAGATTGAAGAAGGTATCGAGATACCGATGATCGAATCTCGGGCAAGTGCAATACCGCTAGACAAAGGGAATTGAATACGGGATTGATTGAATCCTCGACATCGTGGTTCATCCGATGAGATCATCGTGGGACATGTGGGAGCCAACATGGGTATCCAGATCCCGCTGTTGGTTATTGGCCGGAGAGTTGTCTCGGTCATGTCTGCAAGGTTCCCGAACCCGTAGGGTCTACACACTTAAGGTTCGGTGACGCTAGAGTTGTTATGGGAAATAGTATGTGGTTACCGAAGGTTGTTTGGAGTCCCGGATGAGATCCCGGACATGACGAGGAGCTCCGGAATGGTCCGGAGGTGAAGATCGGTATATTGGACAAAGGGTATTGGAGTCCAGAATTGTTCTGGGGGTACCAGGTGATGACCAGCGTGTCTGAAAGGGGTTTCGGAGGCCCCGGCAAGCGTTGGGGGGCCTTATGGGCCAAGGGGAGAGGGCACATCAGCCCACTAAGGGGCTGAGCGCCCCTCCCAACCCCATCTCATGTAATCAGAGAGGTGGGGGCGCCACCCCTAGGGTAGCTGCCCCTCCCGGCTTGGGGGGCAAGTTTCCTAGGGGGTGGGGGCGCCCAAACCCATCTAGGGTTTCCCCTGTGGCCGCCGCCCCTCCCCTAGGGAACCCTAGGGCGCCTCCCCCTCCTCCCTTACCCCTATATATAGTGAGGAAGAGAGAGGGCAGCCGCACCCTTCCCCTGGCGCAGCCCTCTCCCTCCTCCAACACCTCGTCTTCCTCCGTAGTGCTTGGCGAAGCCCTGCCGGAGAACCACGAGCTCCATCACCACCATGCCGTCGTGTTTTCGGAGTTTTCCCTCAACTTCTCCTCTCCCATTGCTGGATCAAGAAGGAGGAGACGTCCCCGGGCTGTACGTGTGTTGAACGCGGAGGTGACGTCCGTTCGGCACTAGGATCATCGGTGATTTGGATCGCGACGAGTACGATTCCATCAACCCCGTTCACTTGAAGGCTTCCCCTTAGCGATCTACAAGGGTATGTAGATGCACTCTCTTCCCCCTCGTTGCTGGTTTCTCCATAGATAGATCTTGGTGACACGTAGGAAAATTTTGAATTTCTGCTACGTTCCCCGACATGATGATCATCACACTTCTATTTATTTACAGCTCAATGATTACAACTCGATACTAGAACAAAGTATGACTCTATATGAATGCGTATCATGTCACGAGATAGGCAATGAATCAAGCGTGACATGTATGAAAAATTATGAACGGTGGCTTTGCCACAAATATGATGTCAACTACATGATCATGCAAAGCAATATGACAATGATGAACGTGTCATGATAAACGGAACGGTGGAAAGTTGCATGGTAATATATCTCGGAATGGCTATGGAAATGCCATAATAGGTAGGTATGGTGGCTGTTTTGAGGAAGATATAAGGAGGTTTATGTGTGATAGGGCGTATCATGTCACGGGGTTTGGATGCACCGACGAAGTTCGCACCAACTCTCAATGTGAGAAAGGGCAAGGCACGGTACCGAAGAGGCTAGCAATGATGGAAAGGTAAGAGCGCGTATAATCCATGGACTCAACATTAGTCATAAAGAACTCACATACTTATTGCAAAATCTACAAGTCATCAAAAACCAAGCACTACGCGCATGCTCCTAGGGGGATAGATTGGTAGGAAAAGACCATCGCTCGTCCCCGACCGCCACTCATAAGGAAGACAATCAAAGAACACCTCATGTTTCAAATTTGTTACATAACGTTTACCATACGTGCATGCTATGGGACTTGCAAACTTCAACAGAAGTATTTCTCAATTTCACAACTAATCAACTAGCACAACTTTAATATCACTACCTCCATATCTCAAAACAATCATCAAGCATCAAACTTCTTTTAGTATTTGTCGGTGTCAAAACCGGCGGATCTCGGGTAGGGGGTCCCGAACTGTGCGTCTAGGCGGATGGTAACAGGAGACAAGGGACACGATGTTTTCCCCAGGTTCGGGCCCTCTTGATGGAGGTAAAACCCTACATCCTACTTGATTAATATTGATGATATGGGTAGTACAAGAGTAGATCTACCACGAGATCAAGGAGGCTAAACCCTAGAAGCTAGCCTATGGTATGATTGTTGTGTTCTCCTATGGACTAAAAACCCTCCGGTTTATATAGACACTGAAGAGGGTTAGGGTTACACAGAGTCGGTTACAATGGTAGGAGATCTACATATCCGTATCGCCAAGCTTGCCTTCCACGCCAAGGAAAGTCCCTTCCAGACACGGGACGAAGTCTTCAATCTTGTTTCTTCATAGTCCAGGAGTCCGGCTGAAGGTATAGTCCGGCCATCCGGACACCCCCTAATCCAGGACTCCCTCAGTAGCCCCTGAACCAGGCTTCAATGACAACGAGTCCGACGCGCAGATTGTCTTCGGCATTGCAAGGCGGGTTCCTCCTCCAAGTACTTCATAGAAGATTTTGAACACAAAAGACAGTGTCCGGCTCTGCAAAATAAGTTTCCACATATTGCCATAGAGAGAATAATATTTACACAAATCTAATCTGCTGATGTATTCCGTAGCGTGACATCACACTACGGCCAAGACTTTATTAGAATCGTTTTTACCCCCCCCCCCCACCTCAGCGCGTTTTGCGAGGCGGTTTCCTTGGCACGTCTTGTCAAAGCAGAGATCGTGTCCCCTTTATTTACGGGATTCTCATCAATACGGACGTGGGTAACCCAACCGTGCCCGTTGGCATGTTTTATCGATTAAAGGCGAGTCCCAAACGGTTACGGGGAGGGCCCTTGGTATTCAACCTCTTATAAAGAGACCAAGGCCTTACTCCTTTCTTTCAATCTCAAACTATTTCGCCCTTCGCCTCAAGTTCCAACACCCAAGGCTCCAGATTTCGGGTGCTTCGGATCTTCGACAATGTCCGGTTCCGACCTTCGAGGCCGATGGGTGCCCTCTTCCGTGACGGAGGAGGACGTGCTAAAGCTGAGAGGGGCCAGGTTCTTGACCAGCGAAATCTCGCATAGGCTGCCTGCTCAAGGGCAGGTCATTCCCACTCCCAAGTTGGTGAGAGCATGGTGTTCCTGTCTCACTTCCTTCGGGGGCTAGGCTTCCCGACGGATCCCTTCGTGAGGGGGCTCATGTTTTATTATGGGCTGGAATTTCACGACCTAGCTCCGGAGTCCATCCTCCATATTTCCTCTTTCATCGTCGTGTGTGAAGCCTTCCTCCGTGTTACTCCTCACTTCGGACTATGGCTCAAGACTTTCAAAGTAGAGCCGAAGATGATAGAAGGGCGGCACGCAGAGTGCGGAGGCGCGGCTATAAGCAAGAATGCCGGTGCTCCATGGCCCAAGGGCTCTTTTCAAGAGGAGCTCGGTTTATGGCAACGAGAGTGGTTCTATATCACCGCTCCCAGGGGCACCAAGTGGGTGGCGCCGCCTGCTTTTCGCTCGGGTCCCCCACCACAGCTAGTGTCATGGGTCAACAAAGGACTAGACTGGGGGTTATCCACGGACGTGCCCTTGTTGCAGGGCCACATCAGGGATCTCTTAGAAAGAGACCTCGGCCTGGTCAAGATGACGCAGGTCATGCTGATCCGCCGAACCCTGCCCGGCAAACGTCGCTCCCTTCGCCTGTGGGAGTTTAATCCGGAGGGACCGCGAGTTCTCCAGCATTTCATGGGCGCAACGCCCGTGGAGATGTATAAATTGTTCTTCGGACCACAAGCAACGTGTCCGGACTTGACCGAGGACGCAGGTCTGAGCTGTAATCGCCCAGATACTCAAGTAAGTAGCCTTGTGCCTGGACTCGCTATCCGTATATTTGCCATAAAACTTGCCCCTAAAGAGTGGTTTCTTAAACAGGAGTGGATAGCGAAAGCAAAGCTTATCAAGTGTCCGGCTCCCCTCCCCGAGACCACGCCGGATCCCTTGCTGGTCAGGATGTTGAAGATGGTGCCTTTGGAGGAAAGCATGGGAGGGGACAAGGAAACTACGACCTCCTCAAAGGAGGCTGTTCAGAGGGAAGGAATTGAAAATCCTTCTCCTCAGGGGAAGAAGAGGACCGCCTCCGAAGACCCGGAGACCATGGCCTCAAAACAGGGGAAGAAATCCTCGTCAGAGGGTCCTGCGCCGGGGGATACCTCGGCCGAATTATGCCCTCAAGGGGATTAGCCCTTCACTGAGCCGTAAGTAGAGAGAGGTTTTTCTTTGAGAGGAATCCTTGTTTTATATCTGAGGAGAGTAACCGAAAATTTACCTTGTAGTTCGGACCTCAGCCCTTCTCAGCAGAGCTCTTCTTCGGGGGATCTTCTTCCGGAGATGATGGAGAGCGGAACGCCTCCACCTGCCGTACCGCCTTATTAGGCGGGCGACCCTGAGGTATCGTCGCGGAGGGTTTCTCCGAATCCGGCAGTGCCGGAAGGTAGCCATATGCCCCCCAAGGCTCTCCGCGTCCGGCCTTCAAAGAAGGCCGTAGGACGAGTCCGGCACCGTCCGGTGCGCGGCTGGAGGAGCTGAAGGATCTTCTAGGGCGAGCATCTATCTCAGAGGAGCACCGCGCATTGATGGGCACGGTGATTGAAAGGATTTCGTCCGCGGAAAGCGGATTGCACGAGGCCGTCAGAAGTTTACTGACGGGTTTTGAGGTACGCGGAATAGCGCACCCTTTTTTTAATAGTTGCGCATAAAGAAGATGCGCCCTGTGTACATAGTAGCCCCTGAGACTCTGTGCGTTGTCAAAATTGACGGCGCGCAGAGGATCATAACCCCAGGTCTAAAATGCCGCCTTCGTATGTAAGTGACGAAGTGTCCGGCGTCCAGCCAGACTGGTGAATTTGCCAAGCTAAAGCGGCAACTTGACGTGGCAGAGGCCGACATCGTGCTTGTTAACAAGCGGCTTGACGAGGCACAAGGTATGTAATTGCTCCGGTGGCACCTGGTAAGAGGAGCTTATGACAGTATCTTACTATGCATGTGCTTGATGCAGATGGTGCGGCTGCCATGGAGAATCTTTGGGCCGAACTTGCCCGAGCCAAGGAGCAAGCCAGAAAAAGTGATGTGGCTGCCGGAAAGGCAATTGAAGAGCTGAAAGGCGAACATGCTGCTCGCTGCTGAAGCAAGAAGGAAATGGCCGAGATGGCTGTGAAGCTGAAGAGCGCTGCTGACCGTTGCAAGCTTCTTGAAAAAGAAGACCGGGCGAGACCGACGGACCTGGAGAAGGCCGTTGCTGATGCCAAGGATGCTAGTTCTGCGATGAGAGCTGTGAAGGAGGAGCTACGTAAGGCCAGAGAGATCGCGGCTGGAAAGCCCTTTATGATGCGGAGGAAGTTCTGTGATCCTAAACATGCTCCGCTGGACCGAATGTGGAGTACGGCGGACCCCTATCTGGATTTGGCTGCGAGTGCCGCAGATGCGACCGAACACTTTCGGGATCAAGAAGATCGCGAAGTGGAAAAGCTCTTCTGGTCGCAGTTCCATAATCCGGAGCGTCCGTTGTCCGTAGCCGATCGGCTGGCCGAATGGGTTGAGCTGAATAGGTTGTCCGGACTCGCCATGAAGTGTGTCATGAGCCATCTGTGGCCGGAGAGGCCAGAGCCGAAAAGTTATTTCAACTTGCTGCAGTAGTTCCTTGGTGCGGTGTCGCGCATTAATGCGATGACGAGGTCAGCATGCATAGAGGGTGCACAGATGGCTCTTGCCCGTGTCAAGACATACTGGGCGGAGATGGAGACCACCGTTGTTGCATCCCGAGATTCGGACGAAAGCTGAGTACCTGCCGAGCACTAGTTTCAGGAAGTCCTTCAAGGCGCTCGTGTGATAGAGACGCAGTGCTCGAAGGATGTTATGTTCAAATAGCATATGTTATTATAAAACAATGTTTTGATAAATTGTAGAAGCTTTTTATACTTGTGCCTTCAAGTATTGTAACACCTCCTGTGCGGCCGTTTTAAGATATATGTATATGTAATCTGAAAGATGGCAGTTGTCGGCTTTAGCCCCCACGCAAAATATTGCGGGGGTGTTTGCAGAAAGTGCGTTTTCACACTTGATCCAACGTCTTGGTCCTACAAAGGAGGTGATAGCGCAGCGAACTAGGCAATCAGACTATAATGCTTTCACACTTTCACTTAGCCATAGGAGTTTGACGGTGGGGCTACTTATATAGCCCCTGGTGGCGCCTGCGCTTGCCCAAACTCGGGGCGCGTATGTGCCTGACCGGGAAATGGTCCTTCGTTAATGCGGAGGAATCCTAAAGATTCCGATGAGTCATCGAGTGGTTGACTAGTCTCTCGCTATATCATGACAATCAGTTTTCGGCTTTCTCTACTAAGGTGCTCGCCTGGCCGAACCGGGGCACAATCGCAGTAGTTCTCCTGGTGCCGCCTTAGCCGATAGAGCGGAACGTAAGGCAGCAAAACATAGGAGCCGGGCAACCCAACATTTGACCAAAGACATGATTCGGAGCTGATGCATATAGGGCCAAACTCGCGACGCCGAACACTCCCTAAGGTGTTCGGTCTTTGTGAGGGCGGGCGGAACAACGCCCTTAGTTATAAGCCCCTAGTGTCCAGGTACGCGCAAAATTCTGACGTGGCCACATGCCAAGACGCCAGCCTCCTCCTTGGTTATGTCAAAAACCGGGGGATGTGTATCAACAAGAGACAATAAAAAAGGTTTACGCAGGGTCTTAATCTGAAAAGAATCCTTGGAACGGGTCCCTGCTGCACGTGTGCGCCTGTGTCTCCGTTGTGCCGTATCCTGGACGGGCGCAGCACGGTGTTCATCTGTAAAAGAGAGGAACTTAGTTGAAAAAGGGATCGTGCCGAACATAAGTATACTAAATAAACAAAGTATAAATTGAAATGGGTAAAATGGAGCTTGATTATCTCTTATTTTATATGCGCGGAGCCCCTAGTGGGGGGGGGGTGAAAGTGCGTTATATCGACTAGAGGGGGGGTGAATAGGCGATTTTTATGAAATTCTTCACTGAGGAATTTGCTCGTGAGGAAATTCCTTAGCGAAGAAATACTAGCAGCAGAATAAGTACTCAGAAGTAAACATAACAAATTACATGCATGGTCATCATGATGAAATGAAGACAAACACAGAGTACAGAAAGCGTAGGCACAAGATAACTCTAGATGAAGACAAACATACTGAAGAAATTGAACTGAGGAATTTGTGAAAGTCTTCAGTCAAAGTCTTCAAACACAGATATGAACAAACAGAAAACACAGTAATGAGGAAATGAAGGTGTTGAGGAAATGGAACCAGTAAGCTTGGTGAAGACAATGATTTGGTAGACCAGTTCCAACTGCTGCCTCAGTTGTACGTCTGGTTGGAGCGGCTGAGTATTTAAACTCGAGGACACACAGTCCCGGACACCCAGTCCTGAGCACGCAGCTCGGGACACCAAGTCCTCACCGTATTCTCCTTGAACTAAGGACACACAGTCCTCGTCCAATCACTCGTGGTAAGTCTTCAGGTGACTTTCAAACCTTCACAGACTTGGTCACTTGGCGATCCACAATTCCTCTTGGATGCTCTAGACCTTGACGCCTAACCGTCTGGAAGAAGCACAGTCTTAAAAGGTAACAAGCGTCGGATCCACGCAAGATCAAGTTCTTCAGTGATGCTCAATCACTTTGGGTTTGTAGGTGTTTTGGGTTTGGGTTTGGATTTTCCTCACTTGATGATTTTCGCTCAAAGTCCTCGGAGGATGGGTTGCTCTCAAATGACAAGTGTCAAGTTCACGCGGAGCAGCCAACCAGCTAGTGGTTGTAGGGGACGGCTATTTATAGCCTAGGGAGCAACCCGATATGATAAGACATAAATGCCCTTCAATGATATGACCGTTAGGTGGACAAGATATTTTAGGTCAGCTGGCGCGTGGCACAGCAACGGTCGGAAATTTGGAGTACAAATTCCTCAGGGCTATCATGTTCCTCACTGTGTAGGCAATTCGCACTGGCGAATTCCTAACTCCTCAGTCAGAGCAAAGTCCTCAGTGACCAGAAGAACTGCGTCTCTGTCACTGAAGAAATTGACTGAACTGTATGAGATTTCCAATGGCTTCACTCGAAGGGATTGGTAGGTGTAGGATTTGAGTTGAGCATCACATGGAAATTTTCTCCTTAGTATTTCCTCGACCCCCTTTAACAGTACGGTGTTTCCTATGACTCAAGAAAGAGAAAAATGAAACTACGAAAACAAAGTCTTCACGCTTCACGTTCCTCGAACGAATACCATGTCTTCAAGGTCACACCAATTTCTTCACTTTCAAAGTCTTCAGAAAGTCTTCAGAAAGTCTTCAGAATATCAAAGTCTTCAGTCGAAGAACTTCATTTTTAGGGGTCGACTTTTACTGTAAATATCAAACTCCCCATAGACCTATAGACCTGTGTACACTCATAAACACATCAGATGCTTAACCTATAAGTCTTCAATACACCAAAATCACTAAGGGGCACTAGATGCACTTACAATCTCCCCCTTTTTGGTGATTGATGACAACATAGGTTAAGTTTTCAACGGGGATAAATATATGAAGTGTAGAAACTGATATTGAGGAATTTGAGTGCAAGATATAGAAGAACTCGCCCTGAAGTTGTGCATAGTGAGGAATTTGCTTTTGAGGCAATGCACACTTGAAGAGTTAAATCATGGAGATCTCCCCCTATATCTTGTAATTCATATACGCATTTGATATATGATTTGAAGAATTTGAAATGCATGATGAAATATGGTGCCTGATGCAATTCAGCATGTGTGCGATAACATTAATGAGGAATAAGCATGCAGAATAGCGCATCAAAAGTATCAGAGCTCAAGCATGTATCGAAGTATCAGAGCACCGAGCACCATAGGGTTTAAGATTACAACTCGATCCAATAAAAGTTTCGGAAGAACGAGAGTTGCAACTTAAAAAAAATATGCCCTTATTATAGACCCGCTTGAAGACTAACTCAGATTTCTCCCCTTTGTCATCAAATGACCAAAAGGATCGAAACTGAGGACTAACACCCCTGAAGATATTCAAGTTAATGGAGGAGCGCCAGTGTTGTTGGGGTCGGTTGTTGAAGTAGGGTCTGCTGCAGTGTCGTCCAAGTCTTCATTTTCATCAGTGTCGCGCGATGAAGAATATGAACTGGCCACCAGAGAAGGAACCTTGACCTTCTTGAATTTCTTCGGCGGAGGTGCCGACCAGGCAAATTCTTCTTTGAGGCCCATGTTCTCCAAATCTTCAGCACTATATACTTGAGACAGAACAGCCCAGGTGCGGTTGAGGGTTTCATGAAGGTAGTAATGGTTTTTCTTCACTGCATTGTGTGTGGCAGTCATGTTGTGAAGAATTGAACCAAACTGACGCTTGACCCATTTGTGATTGCGATCAACCTTTTGATGAAGACTGAGGAGTAACTCACGATCAGTCATCACCCTGGGTGCTGTGGCTTGAGGATTTGTCTTGGCAGTATTAGCAGCAGAGTCATGTGTGGCAGAGTCATCATTGGTGGAATAAGAAGCAGCCTTGCGAAATTGACCATCCAATGGACGAATGCCTTCATCTATCACAGCAGTGGCCTTGCCCTTTTCATCAGCTGAGGAAAATGTCCTTTTGAGGACTTCAATAGGAGGCAAGTAGCTGCAGTGGTTGAGAGTTTCAGCCTTGTAGTTGAGTGAAGACCTTGTCCTGATGAATCTCATAATCCAAGGTGCATAAGGCTTCAGCTCAAATGGTGACATAGCAATGTTGGCCAGAGTCCTATGAAGAAATCATGGAAGTTTATGGGAACGCCATGTATGATATTGAAAAGAATATTCTTCATGATGCCAACAATTTCTTCATCGAAAGAATCGTGTCCTTTGATGGGACATATTGTCTTCGTCAGAATGCGATAGATAGTCCTAGGCACATACAGCAATTCCTTGACGAGGAATTTGGTACGAGGTGATTTCCCTGGCTTCAGAGGCTTCATGAGCACTTGTATATAGTGGTTTGACAGTTCAGGTTCATCATACACGCAACGCGCATCTTCAGTGGGTGGACTAAGAGAAAGGCAGCGAAGCAATTCAGTTGCTAGGGCCTTGTAATGTGTATTTTCAGTCATCAAGTCCAGAACCCATGAATTGACATCTTCAGAGTTGCCAGTGATGTGCAGTGTAGCATAGAACTGAAGAATAAGTTCTTCATTCCAATCGCATATATCTGTGCAGAAGTTGAGTAGCCCAGCGTCATGAAGAACACTGAGGACTGGCGTAAAGCACGACATAGATTCCATATCCACGTGAGGAATATGTGCATGGTCGAAGACTTTGTCTTTTTTGTAAAGCACTGAGGAATAGAAATTTGCTTGGCTGGCAGTCCAGAAACGCCTCTTCCTTATGCGAGCAGAGTCATAAGGATTGTATTCAATGAAGAATACGTGCTCGCCATAGAAGTCTTCAGCCTTGAATTTCTATTTGCGTGAGAATGGATCCTTTGGCCTTGGCAGAGGAGTGTCAGTGAGTTGCATCACGACCTCAGGAATCACAAGCTCAGGTTCTTCAGGCTGAGGAATTTCAGGATTTTCCTCAGGTGCAGTCACCTTGTCTGTTTCAGCAGCAGTTTCTTCAGCACTAGTGGCTGGAATTTCTTCATTCACAGAAGCAGTGGGATGAGTTGCATCAGAGCCCAATTTTACGGTTGGTGAAGGAGAGTGAGGAATTTGCTGCAGGGGAGTGAAGAGTGGGGAATTGGGATGCTGACTTTCCCAAAAGTCGTCATTCATTACTGGAGTTGTGCTTCCAATATCCACATCTTCATCATCAATTTCTTCAACACCAGCCTCTTCAGCATCAAACTGAGGCATTGGTGATGAGACTATTGGGGTTGAAGGGATTGTATCCACTTCAATTTCTTCATCAATCTGCTCTGAGGAAGCAGCAGACTGAGTTTCTTCATCTGATCCACTTGGGATCTCATAATCTTCACCAAAAGGAACAAGGTCCTTTGATGGTATGGAGGAGATAGGAACAACATCAATTGGATTGGCAAATGAGCTGGTCATGGGCTTCATCTTCTTTGGGACTGAAGATTCTAAAGAACTTGATGCTTTCCTTTTCTTCACTGCAGCTCGCTCTGCAGCCTTGGTTTTCTTCACATCTAAAGCAGAGGGAAGAATTGGAGTTGGAGTTGGTGCAGGTGGAGCTGAGGAATCTGGTTCATTTTCTTCAGGCACAACTGATGCAGTTGCCCTGGTCTCTTCATTTTCTTCAGGCGCACCACTAGTGGATACCCTGGCAATTTCATCAACGGCTGGAGCAGAGTCATCAGCCTTGGAACTAGCATTTTCTTCAGCAACCTAAACTTCATCAGCGGTGCTGGCATGTTCTTCAGTTTGCTGAACAGATGCTTCAGCTTGAGGAATTTGTTGCTTTGAGGCAATACCCTTGGTGAAGGTATCAGTCAGCCTCACAAATATGACCTTGGCTCCTTGCCAATCATCATAGTACGAGTCAAAGTTGTCGCTGAGGGCTTTGATCTCAGCCTGCATCTTGACAAGTTCCTCAGGCTTCATTTTGAGAACATTTTTCTTCAGCAGCTTCTCTTTGCGGTACTGGGATTTCTTGATCTCTCTGGCCCTATCATATTTCCACTTCTCCTCTTGGATGAAGTGAGTCAGCATGTGACTTTGGCCAGGTGTCAGCTTGAAATCAGGCATAGGAGTGTTGGGATCCTTGTGCCAGAGATCAATATAGTCTAGGATCGCCCTTGGATCCAAAAGTAGGGGCACATGTGTGCCTTTGGCTTTAGCAAACCTTTCTTGGCGGTCTCTGATGATTTCAAAGAGTTCTTCTTCATCAGCTTCATCATCATCAGATGGCACAGTGAAGACCACTTGCTTCTTTGGACTTAGGCGAGTGCTGCATCCAGCAGTAGCCTTTTTCTTCAGTAACGAGGGTCCAGCTGAGGATTTTGGTGCAGCTGAGGAACTAGCTGAGACACCAGAGGCAATAGAGATGCCAGTTGTCCTTTGGCATGAGGCCAGATGCACAGGAGCTGAGGACTTTGTGGGAGCAGGAGCAGCATGAGGAATTTGCTTTGAAGATTTTGAAGATTCTGGCCGTGAGGGCGCAGCTGAGGAACTTGGCCGTGAGGGCATTGAAGGTGAAGCACTTGGCTTACGAGCAGGCTTCTTCATCATTGATTTCCTCGGCTTGGCAGAAGCCTCAGTGGCAGCAGCAGCAGCAGATTCTTCATTGAATTTCCTCACTGCTTCTTTTGCTTGCTTTTGCAGTTTACGCTGGCGCTTGGCCCATTCTTGAGGAAATTCCTCACCTCTTCTGATGCTAGAGGGATCAGCCACTTGGCCAGGTGCCAATGGAGGGCGTTGACATGGAGGGTTTACGGCGAATTTCTTCATGTACTTAGAGGTAACATATCTGTACTCCCTCCATTCTCTTGCCCATCTCCTTTCAATCTTCTGTATGCGCACCTTGCGCTGATTTCTATCTTCTTCAGGAGGTGTGCAGTACCCAGCATAAATGTCCTCAGGGATTTCAAATGCAGTCATGACCTCTGGTCTCTTTCCTCCTTTCTGCGGCCTTTTACCTTCAGCCATTTTCTTCAGATGAGGAATTTGAACAATGGAATTCTCTGAAGAAGTATGCAACTTTTCTTCGAGGAACGCTGCAAATGAGTTAAGTTGATGAGAACCTAAGGATTCAGCAGCGGACATGTGTACCTGTGAACAGAGTATAGTTGCGAGGAATTTGAAGAGGTCATATGCGTTCTCAGAGGGTTTTTCATAAAGAACAAGTTTTGAGGAATTTGACCAGATTCGTCTTGAGGAATTTCACTAAGCTCCATATATATCTTAGGTTCCAGAGTTGTATAGATTGAGAATCCACACAATTGAGGAATCTTGAAGAAATTTAGACTTAGGGAAATGAATCAAGAACAGAGAATAAGTGAGGTGTTTTGTGTGTGAGGATTTGAAGAAAAAAACACCTTTGAAGATTTTGTAGAAAAACTTCGAATCAAAGAGGGCAGTAAAAATAGCTTTTAATTACCCTGAATGAAGGACATGACGAACTGTGAGTTGGAACAGTGAAGTTCGTCAATGCAGATCTTCCACGCCCTAACTTGGCGGAGGAAGACGCTACGGCGGCGGCGGAGGTGAAGATTTCCGCTGTCGGCGCGAGTACGTCGGCGATGAGGTCGAGGCAGTGAAGCTTTTCCTCACCGGCGACGATGGAGTAGCGACGGCGCTAGGGTTTGGAGAGCTCGAGCGAGGGAGTGAGATCGAGCGGGGTAAAGGAAGTGAGGATGGCAACGAAGGGGTATTTATAGCCGCAGTGAAAAACTGCTCGTCCGAAGATTTAGGACTAACATGCCCCTAGCCGTTCTCCTTCACTTGACATGTGTCACCCACGTACTGTGTAATGGAGATCGTGTAAGATCGTGGGTGAGTAAAATAATCCATCGTGGGAAGTGGAATGGATTGCGCGGCAAAACCAAAGGTTTGGATAAGATTAGTTTTAACGTTCCGTTCGCAATTTCTTCAGCTGACAAGGACACAGTGAAGAATTTGAACGAGTTTCAAATAGAACGCACATGAAGAATTTGTGAATAGACTGGATTGAGTATAGCATAGAGGGGAAGGGTCCGATCACATTCACTTAGCAGAAAAAAAATTCCAACTTGAAGAAATAGCTATAAGTGAATGCTGTAGAGGACATAAACTCATATATATATATATATATATATATATATATATATATATATATATATATATATATATATATATATATATATATATATATATATAGCAAATGAAGAAAAACGACGGCACAAGTGAAGACTTTGTAAAGTTTGAAGAATTGGAAAAATTGAAGAATTTCAAAAGTTGAGGAAAAACTCAAATTGAAAATTTTCAACTTCTGTGGTGGCGTGACCCACCGTGTAAGAATGATGATTTCAGACACTGCGTACAATTGTCGTAGGGTTGTGAGAATCAAATTCTTCATTAATTTCTTCACACTTAGAGTGTTATTCTTCATTGATTGAAGAAAAACGTTTCTTCATGTGTTGCACATTTAAGTCATCAATTATGCATAAGTGTTAGGATGAGTGCATTTTCAAAGTACATTCAAAGATTCTAAGATATTTAGCTCACACCGCAACTTGCTAAATCTCTTCTCATCCAAGGGCTTAGTGAAGATATCGGCTAGCTGTTCTTCAGTCTTCACATGCTCAATAGAAATGTCGCCCTTCAACACATGATCACGAAGAAAATGATGACGAATCTGAATGTGCTTTGTCTTCGAGTGCTGAACTGGGTTGTGAGCAATCTTGATGGCACTCTCATTGTCACAGAGGAGAGGCACATTCTTCACGTTGACTCCATAGTCCTTGAGTGTTTGCTTCATCCATAGTAGTTGAGCACAGCAAGAACCAGCAGCAATGTACTCAGCTTCAGCAGTAGACAGTGATACGCAGTTCTGTTTCTTCGAGGACCAACAGACCAAGGATCATCCAAGGAAATGACAAGTACCAGATGTTGACTTGCGATCCACACAGTCACCAGCATAGTCAGAATTAGAATATCCAATGAGGTCAAAGTCTGAGCCCTTGGGGTACCATAATCCTAGTGTTGGTGTGTGAGCTAGATATCGAAGAATATGCTTCACAGCCGAATGGTGTGATTCCTTCGGTGCAGCTTAAATCGTGCACACATGCAAACACTAAGCATTATATCTGGCCTAGATGCACATAAGTACAATAAAGAGCCAATCATGGAGCGGTATACCTTGTGATCGAAGTCAGTACCATTTTCATCAGTGCATAGATGACCATTTGTGGGCATAGGAATTTTGAGACCTTTGCAATCTTGCATGCCAAATTTCTTCAGGACATCCTTGAGGTATTTCTCCTGAGATATGAATATCCCATTGTGCTGTTGACGAATTTGTAGACCTAAGAAGAATTTCAATTCTCCCATCATAGACATTTGATATTCTTCACTCATCATATAGGCAAATTCATCACTATAACGTTGGTCAGTACAGCCAAAGATGATATCATCAACATATATTTGGCACACAAACAGTTCACCATCATATGATTTAGTAAAAAGAGTGGGATCGAGTGAACCGGGTGTGAAGCCTTTTTCATGAAGAATTCCTTCAATGTGTCATACCACGCCCGTGGGGCCTGCTTGAGGCCATAGAGGGCCTTGTTAAGTCTGAAGACTTTGTCAGGATGTTTTGGATCTTCAAAACCTGGTGGTTGAGCAACATATACTTCTTCCTCAATCTTACCATTGAGGAATGCACTTTTCACATCCATTTGGTATAAGATGATATCATGATGGTTAGCATAAGCAAGTAATATGAGAATAGCTTCAAGTCTAGCAACAGGTGCAAAAGTTTCATCAAAATCAATTCCTTCAACCTGTGTGTAGCCTTGAGCTACTAGTCGTGCCTTATTCCTCACCACAACACCATTTTCATCTTGCTTGTTGCGGTAGATCCACTTTGTACCAATGATGTTATGCTTGCGAGGATCGGGACGATTAACCAGTTCCCATACGTTGTTGAGCTTGAACTGATGTAATTCTTCTTGCATGGCCTGAATCCACTCAGGCTCCAGAAATGCTTCATCTACCTTAGTGGGCTCTGTGATAGAGACAAAAGCAAAGTGCCCACAAAAGTTAGATAGATGTGAAGCTTTTGAGCGTGTGAGAGGACCTGGTGCTCTAATGTCATCGATGATCTTCTCCACTTGCACTTCTTTTGCAATGCGAGGGTGAGTTGGTTGCCGTTGAGGAATTTGATCAGCATTTTCTTCAGCATCAATTTCCTCAGCATTTTCTTCAGGTGCATTAGTTCGACGTTCTTCACGTTCTGGAACGAATTCTTCAGTAGGAATGATATCTTCAGTAGCCTTGTGCTTGATCGATTCCTCAGGTGCTGGTTCATCTAACACAGAAGGTAGGTGCTCTCTTTGTGAGCCATTAGTTTCATCGAACCGCACATCTACAGTTTCAACAATCTTGTGAAGAACATTGTCGAAGACTCTGTAGGTGTGCGAGTCCTTTCCGTAACCAAGCATGAAACCTTCATGTGCTTTCGGTGCAAATTTAGAGTTGTGATGAGGATCTCTAATCCAGCATTTAGCACCGAAGACTTTGAAATAACTCACATTGGGTTTCTTGTCAGTGAGGAGTTCATAGGCAGTCTTTTTGAAGAATTTGTGAAGATATACTCTGTTGATGATATGGCACGCAGTATCAATTGCATCAACCCAGAAACGGCGAGGGGTTTTGTACTCATCGAGCATAGTGCGAGCCATCTCAGCAAGAGTCCTATTCTTGCGCTCCACGACGCCATTCTGTTGAGGAGTATAAGGAGCAGATAATTCATGAGTAATACCAAGTTCATCAAGATAGTCATTGAGACCCGAATTCTTGAACTCAGTGCCATTGTCACTTCTAATGTGCTTGATCTTCACACCAAAGTTAGTTGAAGCCCTCGAGGAAAATCGTTTGAAGACTTCCTGCACTTCAGTTTTGTAAGAGACAAGGTGCACCCATGTGTAACGAGAGTAATCATCAACAATAACAAAACCATATTGAGATGCTTCATAAGAGATAGAGGAATAATGGTTAGGACCGAAGAGATCCATGTGAAGCAATTCGAATGGACGAGTAGTGGTCATGATAGTCTTCGCTGGATGCTTGGCCTTGGTCATCTTTCCAGCTTCACAGGCACCGCATAAGTGATCCTTGAGGAATTTGACATTCTCAATGCCAATGACATGCTTCTTCTTCGCAAGCGTGTGCAGATTCCTCATGCCTGCATGACCAAGTCGTCGATGCCATAGCCATCCTTCTGAAGTTTTTGCAAGTAGGCACACGGCAGGTTGTGAATCTGCAGAGAAATCAACAATATACAAGTCTCCTCTCCTAAAGCCTTCGAAGAATTTGGATTTGTCAGATTCCATAATCACAACACAACGATACTTGCCGAAGACAACAACCATATCAAGATCACAAAGCATTGAGACAGACATAAGATTGTATCCTAAGGACTCAACAAGCATGACTTTGTCCATGTGTCGATCCTTTGTGATAGCAACCTTACCTAGACCCAATACCTGACTTTTGCTTTTATCAGCGAAGATGATATGCTTCATGTGTGATGCTGATAAGGGAGCATCCATCAACAGATTCTTGTCACCGGTCATGTGATTTGTACATCCACTATCAAGTACCCATTCAGTGGCTTTGGGTTGATCATCCTGCAGATGAATTAGTGCAACTTACGAACCTCATATACTTCAGTAGTGAAGAATATGATATCACAATTCATCAGATCAATTTCATCAAGCAGTAGAACCGATAAAACAGAGGGAGGACGTGTGAAATGAAAGTTCATTTCATCATGGTTAGCCTGCGTCCTTTCAGGCATTTTTGTCAGGTCCCCAGCAAATTCTTCAGACGTTACAGCACGTCTAGAGACCTGACCCTGCAGAAGAGATTAGTTCTTTTTCTTCACCACCCACATCTGAAGGGGTGGCAAAGAGTTCATCACTCTGCGAGCTCCATATGAGAATGGTGGCAAAGCAGCCAAACCATTTCGTTTCACATAAGAGGGGTTAGGGTAAGCATATGAATAAGCAGAGAAATTCTTCGAGGACTTATGAACATAATAATTTGAAGAATAATGCTCATATTCATAGCCCTTGGCTCTTCCCTGCGAAACAGAGTTGTTAGCACGATGATGTTCATATGAGGACTTTGATCCATGTGAGGAATTTGATCCTCTTGAGGAATTTGGTCTGTATGAGGACTTGGATCCATATGAAGAATTTGGTCCATATGAAGAATTAGATCTGGGGTTCCTTTTCTTCACAGGTGGTGTCATGAGGACATTCACCTGAAGACTTTCAAGGCAGCTTTTGGGAACCCAGATTTTGTTCATAGGGGAACCGTTCCTGCAGTTAGTGCCAACATATCTAGCAAATACTTCACCATTCTGATTTTTGAACAGTTTATAGTTGGAGTCAAATGACTCATCAGAAGAATGAGAAGATTCACATGTATAGCCAGATAAATCAGATGGATCAACTGGAGGTCCCTTTGCAGCAACCCATGAGGTTTTGGGGTACTGCTCAGGCTTCCAATAAGTACCATCCGCATTGAGTTTCCTCTCAAAGGCAATACCCTCTTTCCTAGGGTTCCTGTTGAGGATCTGCTTTTTAAGCACATCACAAAGAGCTTGATGCCCTTTGAGGCTTTTGTACATGCCTGTCATGTACAATTCCTTCAGCCCTGCATCGTCAGTGATACTAGCAATGTCCTCAGATGAGGAATTAGTGATAGCAGAGACAGGTGAAGAATTTGTAACATTTGAAGCATTTGAACATTCAGGTGAAGAATTAGCAGATTCTCGTTCAATGCATTTTAAACATGGAGGAATAAATTCTTCTTGAGCAGCGCTGATTTGTTGAGCAAGTAATGAATCGCGCTCCTTTTGAAGATCTTCATAACTCACTCTTAGCTTCTCAAGATCTTGCTTCTTTTGAAGATATTCATAAGAAAGCTTCTCATGATCATATAAGAGAGTGTTATGATGATTTTGAAGGTTGTCAAGCTTAGTCTGAAGTCTCTGAAGATTTTCAGTCAAGGCCTTAGTGCGATCCATTTCTTCACCCAACATATCATCACTTTTGTCTAGCATGTTTTGAACCTTTTCAAAAGCCTTTTGTTGTTGCACAGCAATCTTAGCAAGTTTAGAGTAGCTAGGCTTAAGATTTTCATCAGATTCATCATCACTAGATTCAGAGGAGGCGTATTTGAGTACCTTGGCACCCTTTGCCATGAAGCAATAGGTGGGAGCGTAGTCATCACTGCCTTCGTCAGCCTTGTTGGTGAGATCACTTTCTTCAGCGTTGAAGATGGATTTGCTGACGAATGCAGTAGCGAGGGCTAGGCTCGCCACACCAGACTCAGAGTCTTCAGATTGTTCCTCTTCCTCATTTTCTTCAGATTCAGCCTCAGAGTCCATTTCCTTGCCAATGAATGCCCGAGCCTTCTTGGAGCTGCTCTTCTTGTGAGACGAAGACTTCGAGGATTTTGATGTTGAAGATTTTGTGGATTTCTTCTTTTTCTTCGCATCATCAGAACTGTAATCCTTGTATTTCTTCTTCTTTGATTCCTTTTCCCACTGAGGACAATCTTGAATGTAATGTCCTGGTTTCTTGCACTTGTGACAAGGCCTCTTCTTATAGTCACTGGTTGAGGAATCGTTGCTCCTTGAGGATTTTCCAAAACGACCACGTCTTGAGAACTTCTGGAATTTCTTCACAAGCAGCGCCAGATCATGACTTAGTTCTTCAGGATCACCAAGGCTGCTATCAGAGTCTTCATCTTCGGACTCAGATACTACCTTGGCCTTCAGTGCACGTGATCTGCCATAGCTCGAACCGTAGAGATCTCTCTTCTCAGCAAGCTGGAACTCATGAGTGTTTAGCCTCCCGAGGATATCAGCGGGGTCAAGTGACTTGTAATCAGCACGCTCTTGAATCATCAGTGCCAGAGTGTCAAATGAGGAATCAAGCGATCTCAGCAATTTCTTCACCACCTCATGGTCGGTGATGTCAGTGGCACCAAGTGCTTGAAGCTCATTCGAGATGTCAGTGAGGCGATCGAAGGTTTGCTGAACATTTTCATTGTCGAGTCTTCTGAAGCGGTTGAAGAGATTGCGAAGAACATCAACTCGAGAATCACGCTGAGTTGAAACTCCTTCATTGACTTTGGACAGCCTATCCCAGATAAGCTTAGCAGTTTCCAAAGCACTCACTCTACCATACTGTCCTTTGCTCAGATGGCCACATATGATATTCTTCGCTTGGGAATCAAGTTGCTTGAATCTCTTCACATCGGTAGCGTTCAGTGAGGGTGAGACGGAGGGAACACCATTTTCCACAACATACCAGAGATCGTTATCAATTGCCTCAAGATGCATGCGCATCTTGTTCTTCCAGCAGGGGTAGTCCGTCCCATCAAAGGTAGGACACCCAGCAGAGACCTTGATCATACCTGCGGTCGACATAACTAAAACTCCAGGCGGTTAAACCAAAATCACACAAAACAAGGGAGGACCTTGCTCTGATACCAATTGAAAGTGCGTTATATCGACTAGAGGGGGGGTGAATAGGCGATTTTTATGAAATTCTTCACTGAGGAATTTGCTCATGAGGAAATTCCTTAGCGAAGAAATACTAGCAGCGGAATAAGTACTCAGAAGTAAACATAACAGATTACATGCATGGTCATCATGATGAAATGAAGACAAACACAGAGTACAGAAAGCGTAGGCACAGGATAACTCTAGATGAAGACAAACAGACTGAAGAAATTGAACAGAGGAATTTGTGAAACTCTTCAGTCAAAGTCTTCAAACACAGATATGAACAAACAGACAACACAGTAATGAGGAAATGAAGGTGTTGAGGAAATGGAACCAGTAAGCTTGGTGAAGACAATGATTTGGTAGACCAGTTCCGACTGCTGTCTCAGTTGTACGTCTGGTTGGAGCGGCTGAGTATTTAAACTCGAGGACACATAGTCCCGAACACCCAGTGCTGAGCACGCAGCTCGGGACACCAAGTCCTCACCGTATTCTCCTTGAACTAAGGACACACAGTCCTCGTCCAATCACTCGTGGTAAGTCTTCAGGTGACTTCCAAACCTTCACAGACTTGGTCACTTGGCGATCCACAATTCCTCTTGGATGCTCTAGACCTTGACGCCTAACCGTCTGGAAGAAGCACAGTCTTCAAAGGTAACAAGCGTCGGATCCATGCAGGATCAATTTCTTCAGTGATGCTCAATCACTTTGGGTTTGTAGGTGTTTTGGGTTTGGGTTTGGATTTTCCTCACTTGATGATTTTCGCTCAAAGTCCTCGGAGGATGGGTTGCTCTCAAATGACAAGTGTCAAGTTCACGCGGAGCAGCCAACCAGCTAGTGGTTGTAGGGGACGGCTATTTATAGCCTAGGGACCAGCCCGACATGATAAGACATAAATGTCCTTCAATGATATGACCGTTAGGTGGACAAGATATTTTAGGTCAGCTGGCGCGTGGCACAGCAACGGTCGGAAATTTGGAGTACAAATTCCTCAGGGCTATCATGTTCCTCACCGTGTAGGCAATTCGCACTGGCGAATTCCTAACTCCTCAGTCAGAGCAAAGTCCTCAGTGACCAGAAGAACTGCGTCTCTGTCACTGAAGAAATTGACTGAACTGTATGAGATTTCCAATGGCTTCACTCGAAGGGATTGGTAGGTGTAGGATTTGAGTTGAGCATCACATGGAAATTTTCTCCTTAGTATTTCCTCGACCCCCTTTAACAGTACGGTGTTTCCTATGACTCAAGAAAGAGAAAAATGAAACTACGAAAACAAAGTCTTCACGCTTCACGTTCCTCGAACGAATACCATGTCTTCAAGGTCACATCAATTTCTTCACTTTCAAAGTCTTCAGAAAGTCTTTAGAAAGTCTTCAGAATATCAAAGTCTTCAGTCGAAGAACTTCATTTTTAGGGGTCGACTTTTACTGTAAATATCAAACTCCTCATAGACCTATAGACCTGTGTACACTCATAAACACATCAGATGCTTAACCTATAAGTCTTCAATACACCAAAATCACTAAGGGGCACTAGATGCACTTACAGGGGGTATACGGCTATTAAGCCTTTATCAATTATATATTTATGCCGGACTCGTCTAGCCGTGTACGTGCTCTTAATGACCTATTTTAGATGTTTTGGCTGGTGAAGCCGTTTTGTTGTGGGGCTGTTAAGGCAGCTGCACCATCTTTCGTGCGGGAAGAACACTCAATGTTACCCTTTAGTGAGATGATGCCATGTGGACCGGGCATCTTAAGCGTAAGAGATGCATAATGCGGTATTGCGTTAAAGTGGGTGAAAGCTTCGCGTCCCAGCAGTGCTTGATAGCTACTTGAGAATGGAACGATGTGAAAAGTTAGCTTTTCGCGACGGAAGTTATCGGTTGAGCCGAACATAACTTCTAGCCGGAGGAAACCCATACAATGGGTATCCGGACCAGGTGTTACCCCTTGAAAGGAGGTGTTGCTACGGCGAATTTTTGTTGGGTCTATCCCCATGTGGCGGATTGTGTCCTGATATATCAGGTTTAGACCACTGCCGCCGTCCATCAGGACATTCGTAAAGTGGAGTCCACCGATTATTGGATCAAGTACCAAGGCAGTCCAGCCTGCGTTCCTAACATTTCTGGAGTAATCCAGATGATCGAAGGTGATTGGTTTTAACAACCAGTGGCGAGACTCCTGCGGGATAGACCGTATGGCGCGTACCTCTATGGGCGCCGCTCGTTTTGTTATGTGAAGTAAGTTTACTGGTTTTACTTCCTGTGGAAAATTCTTTTGTTTCCTGGTGCTCTGCTTTTGGGGTTCATCATCGTCTTCGCTTGGTGTGTCGAGCCCCTTGTGTTCGGCGTTGAGGTTGCCGGATTGCTTGAAAACCCAACAATCTCTGTGGGTATGGTTTGCAGGCTTCCCTGGAGTACTGTGTATTTGACATATCTTGTCCAAGATTTTGTTTAAGTTAGATAGCTCGTCCCTGTTATCCTTGAGGGGCGGCTTTTTCTGATTTTGCCGAGAGCTTTTGAATCCGACATTGACTGCCGTGCTCTTCGGACTGCTTTCCTTAGTCCGGTGCTGGTCCTTGTTGCGTCGCGGTTTTCCATTTCCATCCCTTTCGGATGTACTTGGGTTGCTGGTGCTGCATCTTGCCAACCAGCTGTCCTCTCCCGCGCAAAAGCGGGTCATGAGGCTTGTTAATGCAGCCATTGTTCTTGGCTTTTCTTGGCCGAGGTGTCTGGCGAGCCATTCGTCTCGAACATTATGCCTAAAAGTTTCTAGGGCTTTGGCGTCCGGACAGTCGACTATCTGATTCTTTTTAGTAAGGAATCTATTCCAGAATTTCCGGGCTAACTCTCCGGGCTGTTGAGTTATGTGACTTATGTCGTCTGCATCCGGAGGGCGGACATAGGTTCCTTGAAAATTTGCCCGAAAAGCGTCTTCGAGCTCCTCCCAACTTCCAATGGTGTTTTCGGGAAGGCTTTTGAGCCAATGCCGAGCTGGCCCTTTAAGCTTGAGAGGTAAGTATTTTATGGCATGGAGGTCGTCTCCTCTTGCCATGTGTATGTGGAGGATATAATCCTCAATCCAGACTCCAGGGTCTGTTGTACCGTCGTACGCCTCTATGTTTACGTGCTTGAATCCCGCTGGAAATTCATGGTCCAGAACCTCATCGGTGAAACATAGGGGGTATGCGGCACCCCTGTATTTGGGTGTGCCGTGATGTTCGGATACTAGTTGTGTTGCATTGCTTACGAGAGCTTGCTTTCTTGGCCCATAGATAGATCTGGCTGGGCCATCTTTTTGATGTGAATCCTTGAGTGGATCGCATGCCGGCTTGTGTTCAGCGCCGTTTGTCGCTCTGTGCTGGCCATGGGGTCGTCTATCCGACCTGGTGGCGTTCTTATTTTTTGATTGCGGGGGTTCTACGACCTCCTCGTCAAATTCAGGCAGTAGCTTTCGCTTCGGATAGCTTTTGGTGTGGCGACTGCCGCCGTATTTGTCTGCGGTGTTGAGTACTTTGCTCCATCTGATTCTGAGTGCATCTTCCGCAGTTTTGAGCTTCCGCTTCTGCTTTTTCAGGCTACGTGCAGTGGCAACGAGCCTTCGGTGGAGGTTCTTCTGCTCCATTAGCTTGTCCGGCGTACGGTCGTCCGTAGTGCTGTTCTCACTGGGGGCGGGTTGTTCGGTTTGTTTATCCAGGTTGCCCTATTCGTCATCCGCCGGTTCGTCCTGCTCTATGGCTGGGTCTGTATGGCTGCTGTCTTTGCCGAGGCGGGGCTTGGAGCGGCGTTTTCGTCACCGCTTTGATTGCTTTTCGAGAGAATGATCCCTCATTGCATCCCTGTGTTCCTCGTCGTCGCTTCCTTTAGGTGTGTCCACCATATACACATCATGAGATGAGGTGGCTGTCCATTGCCCTATAGGCATTGGTTCATGTGCGTCTCCTACATCATCGTCCATACCGTCGACGTCTTCAGAGTCGAAATTGAGCACGTCGTTTAAATTATCGACGGTGGCTACCAAATGGGTGGTGGGTGGGCTTTGAATTTCTTCATCGTCCGTATCCCAACCTTGCTAACCGTAGTCCGGCCAGGGCTCTTCTGATAAAGAGAGAGACTTTAGTGACTTCAGAATATCGCCGAAGGGCGAGTGCTGAAAGATGTCCGCGGCGGTGAACTCCATGATCGGTGCCCAATCGGATTCGATCGGCGAGGGCGCGGAGGGCTCGGAGTCCGGCCCCTTGGAGCTATGAGCCTCGTGGAGGGCAGGGCTGGTGTTCGGCTCGACCGCCGTAGACATGGCAGCCCCTGAGGCGACGTCCAACCACTCATCCTCGATCGGCGCAGCTGGCTCCGAATTAAAGGTCGGAGCCGATGCGAGTGCGGCCCCCAGGGCATTGTTCGGTGGCAGAGCTAGATCATGCCCATCGTGACATTGCGGCGCGCTCGGCTGTGGCTCGAATCCGTTGAAGATCAAGTCCCTGCGGATGTTAGCCGTGTAGTTTAAACTTCTAAACCTGATCTGATGGCCAGGGGCGTAGCTTTCGATCTGCTCCAGGTGGCCAAGCGAATTGGCCTGTAGTGCGAAGCCGCCGAAGACGAAGATCTGTCCGGGGAGAAGGGTCTCACCCTGAACTGCATCGTCATTGATGATCGGAGGAGCCATCGGGCCTAAAAGTGACGACACAGAGGAACTCTCAATGAAAGCACCAATGTCGGTGTCAAAACCGGCGGATCTCGGGTAGGGGGTCCCGAACTGTGCGTCTAGGCGGATGGTAACAGGAGACAAGGGACACGATGTTTTACCCAGGTTCGGGCCCTCTTGATGGAGGTAAAACCCTACATCCTGCTTGATTAATATTGATGATATGGGTAGTACAAGAGTAGATCTACCACGAGATCAAGGAGGCTAAACCCTAGAAGCTAGCCTATGGTATGATTGTTGTGTTCTCCTACGGACTAAAAACCCTCTGGTTTATATAGACACCGGAGAGGGTTAGGGTTACACAGGGTCGGTTACAATGGTAGGAGATCTACATATCCGTATCGCCAAGCTTGCCTTCCACGCCAAGGAAAGTCCCTTCCGGACACGGGGCGAAGTCTTCAATCTTGTTTCTTCATAGTCCAGGAGTCCGGCTGAAGGTATAGTCCGGCCATCCGGACACCCCCTAATCCAGGACTCCCTCAGTATTCAACACACTCATAAGAAAGTTTTTACTAGTCTTGAATACCTAGCATATTAGGACTAATTTCCCAATTTAAGCAAATTACCATGCTGTTTAAGACTCTCAAATTAATATAAGTGAAGCATGAGAGAATAATGGTTTCTATAAAACAAAATCACCGTCGTGCTCTAAAATATATAAGTGAAGCACTAGAGCAAAAACTAAATAGCTCAAAAGATATAAGCGAAGAACATAGAGTATTCTAATAAATTCCGAATCATGTGTGTCTCTCTCAAAAGGTGTGTACAGCAAAGATGATTGTGGTAAACTAAAAAGCAAAGACTCAAATCATACAAGACGCTCCAAGCAAAACACATATCGTGTGGTGAATAAAAATATAGCTCCAAGTAAAGTTACCGATGGAAGTAGACGAAAGAGGGGATGCATTTCGGGGCATCCCCAAGCTTTGGATTTTTGGTGTCCTTAGATTATCTTGGGGTGCCATGGGCATCCCCAAGCTTAGGATGTTGCCACTCCTTGTTCCATAATCCATCAAATCTTTACCCAAAACATGAAAACTTCATAACACAAAACTTAGCAGAAAATCTCGTGAGCTCCGTTAGCGAAAGAAAACAAAACACCACATCAAGGTACTGTAATGAACTCATTATTTATTTATATTGGTGTTAAACCTACTGTATTCCAACTTCTCTATGGTTTATAAACTATTTTACTAGCCATAGATTCATCAAAATAAGCAAACAACACACGAAAAACAGAATCTGTCAAAAACAGAACAGTCTGTAGTAATCTGTAACTAACGCAAACTTCTGAAACTCCAACAAATCTACCAAAATAGGAACACCTAGAAAATTTGTTTAGTGATTTTCTGCAATTTGAATCAATATTTTATCACGTTCTGGTGTTTTTTAATAATTATTTTCGTGAACAGAAAGTTTCTGGAATTTTCAGCAAGGTCAAATAACTATCATCCAAGAAGAACATATTGGTTTAACTTGGCACAAACACTAATTAAAACACAAAACCACATCTAAAAAGAAGCTAGATGGATTATTTATTACTAAACAGAAGCAAAAAGCAAAAAACTAAAAATAAAATTGGGTTGCCTCCCAACAAGCGCTATCGTTTAACGCCCCTAGCTAGGCATTAATAATTTCAATGATGCTCACATGAAAGACAAGAATTAGAGCAAAAAGAGAGAATCAAAAAACACATGACAAACACATATAAGTCTAACATACTTCTTATGCATAGGAATTTTATAAGCAAACAAATTATCAAGACAAGTAAAAACTAGCATATGCATGGAAGAAAAAGGAAACAATAGCAATCTCAACATGACGAGAGGCAATTTAGTAACATGAAAAATTTCTACAACCATATTTTCCTCTCTCATAATAATTACATGTGGGATCATATTCAAATTCAACAATATAGCTATCACATAAAATAGTTTCAACACGATGCACATGCATGCAAAGTTGACACTCTTCCAAAATAGTGGGATTAATATTAACTAAAGTCATGACCTCTCCAAACCCACTTTTATCAAAAAATTCACAAGATTGAACATTCTCCAAATATGTGGGATCTAATGTTGACACTCTTCCAAACCCACTTTCAGTATTATTGCAAAGATTATTATCAATATCATATTCATCATATGGACTAAGTAAATTTTCAAGATCGTAAGAAGAATCACCCCAATCATGATCATTGCAACAAGTAGAGGACATGCAAAACTAGCATCCCCAAGCTTAGGGGTTTGCATATTATTAGCATAATTTACATCAATAAAATTTATAATAAAATCATTGCAATCATGCTTTTTATTTAAAGATCTACCGCGAATCGCTTCATAATGTACTTCATCACAATTTTCAGATTCATGAATTTCAAGCAAAACCTCATAAAGATAATCTAGTGCACTCAACTCACTAACAATAGGTTCATCATAATTGGATCTCTTAAAGAGATTAGCAAGTGGATGAGGATCCATAAACTCTTAGCAAGCGAAGGCACATGGTAACACAAGATTGAACGGAGGAAGGGCGAATAAAACAGCAAGGGTGAAGTGGGGGAGAGGAAAACGAGAGGCAAATGGCAAATAATGTAATGCGAGGGATAAGAGTTTATGATGGGTACTTGGTATGTCTTGACTTGACTTGGCGTAGATCTCCTCGGCAACGACGCCAGAAATCCTTCTTGCTACCTCTTGAGAACTGTGTTGGTTTTCCCTTGAAGAGGAAAGGGTGATGCAGTAAAGTAGTGTAAGTATTTCCCTCAGTTTTTGAGAACCAAGGTATCAATCCAGTAGGAGGCCATGCTCAAGTCCCTCGCACCTACACAAACAAATAAAAACCTTGCAACCAACGCAATAAAGGGGTTGTCAATCCCTTCACGGTCACTTACGAAAGTGAGATCTGATAGATATGATAAGATATATTTTTCTTATTTTTATGATAAAGATTAAAAAGTAAATAAAGCAAAATAAACGACGCAAGAAATAGCTTGTAGATGGGAGATTAATTTGATGGAAAATAGACCCGGGGGCCATAGGTTTCACTAGTGGCTTCTCTCAAGAGCATAAGTATTAGGGTGGGTGAACAAATTAGTGTTGAGCAATTGATAGAATTGAGCATAGTTATGAGAATATCTAGGTATGATCATGTATATAGGCATCATGTCCGTGACAAGTAGAACGACTCCTGCCTGCATCTACTACTATTACTCCACACATCGACCGCTATCCAGCATGCATCTAGAGTATTAAGTTCAAAAGAATAGAGTAATGCTTTAAGTATGATGACATGATGTAGAGGGATAAACTCATGCAATACGATATAAACCCCATCTTGATATCCTCGATGGCAACAATTCAATACGTGCCTTGCTGCCCCTACTATCACTGGGAAGGGACACCGCAAGATTGAACCCAAAGCTAAGCACTTCTCTCATTGCAAGAAAGATCAATCTAGTAGGCCAAACCAAACTGATAATTCGAAGAGACTTGCAAAGATAACCAATCATACATAAAAGAATTCAGAGAAGATTCAAATATTGTTCATAGATAAACTTGATCATAAACCCACAATTCATCGGTCTCAACCAACACACCGCAAAAGAAGATTACATCGAATAGATCTCCACGAGAATCATGGAGAACTTTGTATTGGGATCCAAAGGGAGAGAAGAAGCCATCTAGCTAATAACTATGGACCCGAAGGTCGGAGGTAAACTACTCACACATCATCGGAGAGGCTATGGTGTTGATGTAGAAGCCCTCCATGATCAATGCCCCCTCTGGCAGGACGCCGGAAAAGGCCCCAAGATGGGATCTCACGGGTACAGAAGGTTGCGGCGGTGGAATTAGGTTTTCGTGGATGCCTCTGTTGGTTTGGGGGTACGTAGGTAAATATAGGAGGAAGAAGTACGTCAGTGGAGCAACGTGGGCCCCACGAGGGTGGAGGGCGTGCCCCCCTACCTCGTGCTCTCCTGGTTGATTTCTTGATGTAGACTCCAAGTCCTCTGGATCACGTTTGTTCCGAAAATCACGTTCCCGAAGGTTTCATTCCGTTTGGACTCCGTTTGATATCCTTTTTCTGCGAAACTCTGAAATAGGCAAAAAACAACAATTTGGGCTGGGCCTCCGATTAATAGGTTAGTCCCAAAAATAATATGAAAGTGTATAACAAAGCCCATTAATCATCCAAAACAGAATATAATATAGCATGAAGCAATAAAAAATTATAGATACGTTGGAGACGTATCACCCGGCATGCCCGATAGCGTTTGCACCGACGCGCTGCATGGCGCAGCAGTCGCTTGCACGGTGAGCTGCCTCATTGATCTCATCGGCGAGATCCGCCTCTCCGACAAGCCCGCACCCGACGCGGGACAAGCCAGCACCGAGAACTGCCTCGTCGGCCTCCTTTGCAAGCTCACCATCACCAACGAGCCCGCCTCCGACCTGGAGTCCGTCGGCTCCACTGATCCGCCCGTCGATATGGTCATCGACGCCGACGCTGCGCCCATTGATGCCTTTCCCGAGCACGTGGTGGTCTTCGACGACCCTCTCCCTCGCGCGGACAGCAGCGGCAACAGGCGGCAATGCGGGACCTAAACGCACCCATAGCGGCAGATGCCAACGGCGATACGCTGGAAGCCTACCGCATCGCGCTCCTCGACAGTGCCAGCAAGCTGGCGGCCATGAGACGCCTCACCGAAGCCTACCAACGTGAGCTCGACCGCGCCATCTGCGGCACATCGGCTGCTGGGGAACCTAGCCGTGTAGGCATGGTCCGACAACGCGACGTGGCCATCGCCAGCATGTTGGGGGCCGACCGCCTAGTCTACACCACGCCCAAGGAGAACCTATGTGCCGCCCAGGCAGCAACAGACGAGCTGGAGCGCCTGGAGGGTGACGAGCAGCGCTGCATGATGACACGCACCCAGCAGCTCCCCGACGCAGCTATTGTGCAGCAGGAAGCTCGCCGCCGGGATCTAGAACCCGACGCGCAAGTTGAGAACCCCCCCCCCCATCGAGAACACGACGCGACCTCCCAGACGCCGACAGGCGGCGCCCATGACCGAAGAGATCAAGAGCCGTCTGCTAGCCGCAGTCGCACACGTATGTTGGGGAACATAGTAATTTTAAAAAAATTCCTTCGCACACGCAAGATCATGGTGATACATAGCAACGAGAGGGGAGAGTGTCGTCCATGTACCCTCGTAGACCGTAAGCGGAAGAGTTATGAGAACGCGGTTGATGTAGTTGTATGATACGGCTCCGTCGTATCTATAATTTTTTATTGTTCCATGCCAATATTCTACAACTTTCATATACTTTTTGGCAATTTTTTATACTATTTTTGGCCCTAACATATTGATCCAGTGCCCAGTGCCAGTTCCTGTCTGTTGCATGTTTTTGGTTTCGCAGAATATCCATATCAAACGGAATCCAAACGGGATAAAAACGGACGGAGAATATTTTTGGAATATTTGGAGAATTCCGGAAGAAAAATCCATGCGAGACGGTGCCCGAGGTGGCCACGAGGCAGGGGCGCGCCTGCCCCCCTGGGCGCACCCTTGACCCTCATGTGCCACCCGTAAGGCGGTTGATGCCCTTCTTCGGCCGCAAGAAAGCTAATTTTTGGTAAAAAAATCACGGCGAAGGTTTCAGTCCAATTGGAGTTACGGATCTCCATATATATACAAAATGGTGAAAGGGCAGCGGAGGAGAACGCAGAAACAGAGAGAGACAGAGAGACAGATCCAATCTCGGAGGGGCTCTCGCCCCTCCCACGCCATGGAGGCCAAGGACCAGAGGGGAAACCCTTCTCCCACCTAGGGAGAAGGTCAAGGAAGAAGAAGAAGGAGGGGGGCTCTCTCCCCCTCGCTTCCGGTGGCGCCGAAACGCCGCCGGGGGCCATCATCATCACCGCGATCTACACCAACACCTCCGCCATCTTCACCAACATCTCCATCACCTTCCCCCTCTATCTACAGCGGTCCACTCTCCCGCAACCCATTGTACCTCTACTTGAACATGGTGCTTTATGCTTCATATTATTATCCAGTGATGTGTTGCCATCCTACGATGTCCGAGTAGATTTTCGTTGTCCTATCGGTGGTTGATGAATTTCTATGATTGATTTAATTTGCTTGTGGTTATGTTGTTGTCCTTTGGTGCCCATCATATGAGCGCGCGCGTGGATCACACCATAGGGTTAGTTGTATGTTGATAGGACTATGTATTGGAGGGCAAGGGTGATAGAAGCTTCAGCCTAGCATAGAAATTGATGCATACATGATTGAAGGGGGACCATTATATATTAATGCTATGGTTGGGTTTTACCTTAATAAATGTTAGTAGTTGCGGATGCTTGCTAATAGTTCCAATCATAAGTGCATAGAATTCCAAGTAAGGGATGACATGCTAGTAGTGGCCTCTACCACATAAAACTTGCTATCGGTCTAGTAAAGTAGTCAATTGCTTCGGGAGAATTTCGCAACTCCTACCACCACTTCTCCACACTCGCTACATTTACTTTATTGCTTCTTTACTTACAATAGCCCCTAGCTTTTATTTACGCTCTCGTTATTATCTTGCAAACCTATCCAAAAACACCTACATAGTACTTCTAGTTTCATACTTGTTCTAGGTAAAGCGAACGTCAAGCGTGCGTAGAGTTGTATCAGTGGTCGATAGAACTTGAGGGAATATTTGTTCTACCTTTAGCTCCTCGTTGGGTTCGACACTCTTACTTATGAAAACTGTTGCGATCCTCTATACTTGTGGGTTACCATTGTACGTATTCACGATCCGACTGATCCAAGTACCGAACGCACGACACCTCCAAGTTCAGCACACGTTCAACTCGATGACGTCCCACGAACTCCGATCCAGCAGAGCTTCGCGGGAGAGTTCCGTTAGCACTATGGCGTGATGCTGCTGCTACCGACGCAGGGCTTTGCCTAAGCACCGCTATGATATGATCGAGGTGGATTATGGTGGAGGGGGGGGCACCCACACGGCTTGGAACAATCAACTTGTGTGTCTATGGGGTGCCCCCCTCCCCCGTATATAAAGGAGTGGAGGAGGGGGAGAGGCCGACCCTCCTAGGCACGCCCCAAGGGGAGTCCTACTCCTACCGGGAGTAGGACTCTAACCCTTCCAAGAGTAGGAGTAGGAGAGAGGGAAGGAGGAGAGAGGGGGATGGAAAGGGGGGCGGCGCCCCCCTCCTTGTCCAATTTGGACTAGAGGCAGAGGGGGCGCGCGGCCTGCCCTAGCCGCCCCTCCTCTTCTCCACTAAGGCCCAATAGGCCCATTACACTCCCCGGGGGTTTTCGGTAACCCCCCGGTACTCCGGTATTTGTCCGAACTTGCCCGGAACCTTTCCGAAGTCCAAACGTAGTCGTCCAATATATCAATATTTATGTCTCGACCATTTCGAGACTCCTCGTCATGTCCGTGATCATATCCGGGACTCCGAACTACCTTTGGTACATCAAAACACACAAACTCATAATACCGATCGTCACAGAACGTTAAGCGTGCGGACCCTACGGGTTCAAGAACTATGTAGACATGACCGAGACTCATCTCCGGTCAATAACCAATAGCGGAACCTGGATGCTCATATTGGTTCCTACATATTCTACGAAGATCTTTATCGGTCAAACCGCATAACAACATACGTTGTTCCGTTTGTCATCGGTATGTTACTTGCCTGAGATTCGATCATCAGTATCTCTATACCTAGTTAAATCTCGTTACCGGCAAGTCTCTTTACTCGTTCCGTAATACATCATCCCGCAACTAACTCATTTGTTGCATTGCTTGCAAGGCTTATAGTGATGTGCATTACCGAGAGGGCCCAGAGATACCTCTCCGACAATCGGAGTGACAAATCCTAATCTCGATCTATGCCAACTCAACAAGTACCATCGGAGACACCTGTAGAGCACCTTTATAATCACCCAGTTACGTTGTGACATTTGGTAGCACACATAGTGTTCCTCCGGTATTCGGGAGTTGCATAATCTCATAGTCATAGGAACATGTATAAGTCATGAAGAAAGCAATAGCAACATACTAAACGATCAAGTGCTAAGCTAACGGAATGGGTCAAGTCAATCACATCATTCTCTAATTATGTGATCTTCTTAATCAAATGACAACTCATGTCTCTGGCTAGGGAACTTAACTATCTTTGATTCAACGAGCTAGTCAAGTAGAGGCATACTAGTGACATTCTGTTTGTCTATGTATTCACACATGTATCAAGTTTCCGGTTAATACAATTCTAGCATGAATAATAAACATTTATCATGATATAAGGAAATATAAAATAACAACTTTATTATTGTCTCTAGGGCATATTTCCTTCAACGTATCACCATCGAGCGCAACCAAGGCGGCAGCCCACGAGCAGTGGAATGACGGGACGACCGTCCGCCTCCCCTGCCCAGGGAGAGGCGCGTCTCCCCGCCGCCTGTTGAACATCCGACTCTCGGTGACTGGCTAGGACCCCATGAAGGAGTCGGAGAGAACGATGCCCGCCATCAGATCGACCGACTGGCTCGATCCCTGGTGCTAGAAGAAGAAGATGCAATCGGTCCACCTTGTTTCGGCCCCCGCATTCACGACGAGCCCTTTCCTAAAGGGTTCTCGCTCTCTCGAGGCACTCCCAAGTACAACGGCTCCGTGAAGCTGGAACATTAGCTGGTCGACTACTCCACCACATCCAATATAGCAAACGACAACAAGCGTGTGACCGTGAAGTACGTTCTGCTCATGCTCCAGGGTACGGCCCGGACATGGCTGAACATCCTCAAGCCCTACAGCGTCAACAGCTGGTTGGACTTCAGCGAAGTCTTCATCCACAACTTCACCAGCACCTACAAGTGTCCGCCCAAGCCTCGCCAGCTTTCTTTGTGCATCCAAGGCCCGACCGAGTCCACCCGCGACTACTTGACGCGATGGGCCGAACTGCTCAACTCCTGCGAAGGGGTGCACGAGGTGCAAGCCATAGAGTACTTCACTGCCGGATGGAGAGAAGGCACCCTACTTAAGCACCGACTCTCTGCGACAAACTAGCCACACTCGACGAGCTGTTGATCATAGCAGACAAGTACGCCACTGCCGACTCCTCCATGAAGTCGGAGCTCCAGGTGGACGCATCTGGGAAGGTGCTCCCTCCGGCTCCTCGGACGCCGGCTGGTGACTCTAGTCGGCGCCAGCAGCAGAACGACAACAAGCGCAAAGCCCCGCAGCCGCCTTCTACCAGCCGGCAGGTGGCTACTGTTGAAGACCAGCAGCCGGAGGGCCAACCCGGCCCCAAGCGTCAGAAGGGCGACAAGCCTGCTTGGTTGCCCGGCTTCTCCTATGAGCAAACCCTCAATGCTCCCTGTAAGTTCCACGGCGGCGCGAAGCCGTCCAACTACACCACCAGGAAGTGCCACTAGCTCATCCGAATTGCCAAGGGCGAAGGACTGCCGCCACCGCCTCCTCCTTAGCAGCAGGCGGTCCGTCCAGTCGCCGCCATCCAAGACAAATTCCCTGGAGAACATGGACTCTACGTTGTCTTCACCAGCGTGGCCGACGACAGGCACAGCCGACGTCAGCAGCACCAAGAGGTGAATGTTGTCGCTTCTGAAGCCCCATACTTCATGCACTGGTCTGAAAGGCCCATCAGCTGGAGCCGTGCTGACCACCCGAAGGTGATGCCTTCTCTGAGTTGCCATGCCCTAGTGTTGAATGCCACCTTTGCGACAGAGAGGCGACTGATACGTCTCCAACGTATCTATAATTTTTTATTGCTTCATGTTATATTATATTCTATTTTGGATGATTAATGGGTTTTCTTATACACTTTTATATTATTTTTGGGACTAACCTATTAACCGGAGGCCCAGCCCAGAATTACTGTTTTTTTGCCTATTCCAGAGTTTCGCACAAAAATAATATCAAACGGAGTCCAAACGGAATGAAACCTTCAGGAACGTGATTTTCGGAACGAACGTGATCCAGAGGACTTGGACCCTACGTCAAGAAAGCAACCAGGAGGGCACAAGGTAGGGGGGCGCGCCTACCCCACCTGGGCGCGCCCTCCACCCTCGTGGGGCCCATGTTGCTCCACCGACGTACTTCTTCCTCCTATATATACCTACGTACCCCCAAACTACCAGATACGGAGCCAAAAACCTAATTCCACCGCCGCAACCTTCTGTACCAGTGAGATCCCATCTTGGGGCCTTTTCCGGCGCTCCGCCGGAGGGGGCATTGATCACGGAGGGCTTCTACATCAACACCATAGCCTCTCCGATGATGTGTGAGTAGTTTACCTCGGACCTTCGGGTCCATAGTTATTAGCTAGATGGCTTCTTCTCTCTCTTTGGATCTCAATACAAAGTTCTCCACGATTCTCATGGTGATCTATTTGATGTAATCTTCTTTTGCGGTGTGTTTGTGGAGATCGATGAATTGTGGGTTTATGATCAAGTTTATCTATGAACAATATTTGAATCTTCTCTGAATTCTTTTATGTATGATTGGTTATCTTTGCAAGTCTCTTCGAATTATCAGTTTGGTTTGGCCAACTAGATTGATCTTTCTTGCAATGGGAGAAGTGCTTAGCTTAGGGTTCAATCTTGCGGTGTCCTTTCCCAGTGACAACAGGGGCAGCAAGGCACGTATTGTATTGTTGCCATCGAGGATAACAAGATGGGGTTTATATCATATTGCATGAGTGTATCCCTCTACATCATGTCATCTTGCTTAAAGCGTTACTCTATTCTCATGAACTTAATACTCCAGATGCATGCTGGATAGCGGTCGATGTGTGGAGTAATAGTAGTAGATGCAGGCAGGAGTCGGTCTACTTGTCACGGACGTGATGCCTGTATACATGATCATACCTAGATATTCTCATAACTATGCTCAGTTTTATCAATTGCTCAACAGTAATTTGTTCACCCACCGTAATACTTATGCTCTCGAGAGAAGCCTTTACTGAAACCTATGGCCCCAGGGTCTTTTTTCCATCATATTAATCTTCCAACACTTAGCTATTTCTATTGCCGTTTATTTTACTTTGCATCTTTATTTACTCCTTATCATAAAAATACCAAAAATGTTATCTTATCATATCTATCAGATCTCACTCTCGTAAGTGACCGTCGAGGGATTGACAACCCCTTTATCGCGTTGGTTGAGATGTTCTTATTTGTTTGTTTAGGTGCGAGGGACTCGTGCGTGGTCTCCTACTGGATTGATACCTTGGTTCTCAAAAACTGAGGGAAATACATACACTACTTTACTGCATCACCCTTTCCTCTTCAAGAGAAAACCAACGCAGTGCTCAAGAGGTAGCAAGAAGGATTTCTGGCGCCCTTGCCGGGGAGATCTATGCCAAGTCAAGTCAAGTCAAGACATACCAAGTACCCATCACAAACCCTTATCCCTCGCATTACATTATTTGCCATTTGCCTCTCGTTTTCCTCTCGCCCACTTCACCCTTGCCGTTTTATTCGCCCTCTCTTTTCCGTTCGCCTCTTTTTCGCTTGCTTCTTGTTTGCTCGTGTGTTGGATTGCTTGCTTGTCACGATGGCTCAAGATAATACTAAATTGTGTGACTTTACCCATACCAACAACAATGATTTTCTTAGCACTCTGATTGCTCCTCTTACCGATACTGAATCTTGTGAAATTAATGTTGCTTTGTTGAATCTTGTCATGAAAGATCAATTCACCGACCTTCCTAGTGAAGATGTCGTTACCCATCTAAATAGCTTCGTTGATTTGTGTGATATGCAAAAGAAGAAAGATGTGGACAATGATATTGTTAAATTGAAGCTATTTCCCTTTTCACTTAGAGATCGTGCTAAAGCTTGGTTTTCATCTTTGCCTAAAAATAGTATGGATTCATGGAATTAATGCAAAGATGCTTTTATCTCTAAATATTTTCCTCCCGCTAAGATCATCTCTCTTAGAAATGACATTATGAATTTTAAGCAACTTGATCATGAACATGTTGCACAAGCTTGGGAGAGGATGAAATTAATGATACGTAATTGCCCTACACATGGTTTAAATCTTTGGATGATTATACATAAATTTTATGCCGGATTGAATTTTGCTTCTAGAAATGTTTTACATTCGGTCGCGGGAGGCACTTTTATGGAAATCACTTTAGGAGAAGCTACTAAACTCCTAGATAATATTATGGTTAATTATTCTCAATGGCACACCGAAAGATCTACTAATAAAAAAGTGCATGCGATAGAAGAAATTAATGTTTTGAGTGGAAAGATGGATGAACTTATGAAATTATTTGCTAATAAGAGTGTTCCTTTTGATCCTAATGATATGCCTTTGTCTACTTTGATTGAGAATAATAATGAATCTATGGATGTGAATTTTGTTGGTAGAAATAATTTTGGTAACAACGCGTATAGAGGAAACTTTAATCCTAGGCCATATCCTAGTAATTCCTCTAATAATTATGGTAATTCCTACAATAATTCTTATGGAAATTTTAATAATATGTCCTCTGAATTTGATACTAGTGTTAAACAATTTATTAATTTGCAAAAGAATTTCAATGCTTTGCTTGAAGAAAAATTGCCTAAGATTGATGATTTGGCTAGGAACGTGGATAGAATTTCTCTTGATGTTGATTCTTTGAAACTTATATCTATTCCACCTAAGCATGATATCAATGAGTCTCTCAAAGCCATGAGAATTTCAATTGATGAGTGCAAAGAAAGAATCGCTAAGATGCGTGCTAAGAAAGATTGCTTTGTGAAAGCGTGTTCTTCTAGTTTCTATGAAAATAAAGATGAAGATCTAAAAGTTATTGATGTGTATCCTATTAAATCTTTGTTTTGCAATATGAATCTTGATAATGATGAGACTGAAGATGAGTTACCTTTACCTAGAAGGCGTTCCAAAAATTCTGAATTTTTAGATCTTGATGCAAAAATTGTTAAAAGTGGGATTGAAGAGATCAAAACCCTAGATATTAAGGAACCCACTATTATGGATTTCAAGGAATTTAATTATGATAATTTCTCTTTGATAGATTGTATTTCCTTGTTGCAATCCATGCTAAATTCTCCACATGCTTATAGTCAACATAAAGCTTTTACTAAACATATCGTTGATGCTTTGATGCAATCTTATGAAGAAAAACTTGAGTTGGAAGTTTCTATCCCTAGAAAACGTTATGATGAGTGGGAACCTACTATTAAAATTAAAATTAAAGATCATGAATGCTATGCTTTGTGTGATTTGGGTGCTAGTGTTTCCACGATTCCAAAAACTCTGTGCGATTTTCTAGGATTCCGTGATTTTGATGATTGTTCTTTGAACTTGCACCTTGCGGATTCCACTATTAAGAAACCTATGGGAAGAATTAATGATGTTCTTATTGTTGCAAATAGGAATTATATGCCCGTAGATTTCATTGTTCTTGATATAGATTGCAATACTTCATGTCCTATTATTCTTGGCTCTGTTGGAAAAGGCAGTGCCTAGGAGGCGCTTAGGCACGCCTAGGCGCTAGGCGATTGCCAAACGCCTCGCCTAGGGCATAAATGGAAGTCTAGGCAGGGTAAGAAACAAATTGTTTACCCAAGCAAAAAATCATGCCATATTGCACTAAAAAGCCAAACATCACACATTCAAATGGTAGTAGCTGGTAGTTAACTTATTTATCTGCCCTAAATTAACATCAATACACATATAATAAGCCCAATAACCCTGATAGTAGAAGCTATATTACCGCCTAGGCCACGCCTAGGACGCTTAAGCACCGCCTAGGCACTAGGCAAAGGCCAACCGCCTCGCTTACACCTACCGCTTTTTCCAACTTTGATTCTTGGTAGACCTTTCCTTAGAATGATTGGTGCAATTATTGATATGAAGGAAGGGAATATTAGATTCCAATTTCCATTAAGGAAAGGCATGGAATACTTCCCTAGAAATAAGATTAAATTACCTTATAAATCATTGTTTCCCTCCGTGAAGGGACTTTCTATTTACTTTTATGTTTTTTGATAGAAAGACTATAAGGGAACCCCCTACAGTGTAATTGGTGCAACAAACCCAAATTGCAAGTACCATGCCTTGAACCTGGGTGGGTGGGAAGGCATCAGCCCCTTCCCACCACTAGGCTATGCCTTAGTCTGCTCTATTTACTTTTATGTTGTGTCACCACCTTCTATAAACAAGCGCCAGAAACTGAGTAGAGCACAGCGGTCATGATTTATGCATTGTGTATAGCTAATGTTGGGTGCATCATGACTGGATCATTTCTACCATCAATTACAATGTTTAGTCGCTTCTTGAACTTTGGAGGTGCTCTGCATTTATGTTTTACGGTCTCAGAAAGGGCTAGCGAGATACCACTATTGTCATATTATATCATGGTTGTTTTGACAACGTGTTGCTGTTTGAGATATCTTATTATTGCTCGCTAGCTGATTATGTCATTGATATGAGTCATTATAATCTTTAAATGTTATTGTTGACATGGTTAGTTATAATGCTGGCTGAAAACCTGGGTGTTGTTTAAGCATGTTTATGCAAACAAGAGCAAAAGAGTTCGTAAAAGTTTTTCTTTCTCAGTCTAAGTTTATCAACTGAATTGCATGAGGACAAGCAAAGGTTTAAGCTTGGGGGAGTTGATACATCTCCAATGTATCTAATTTTTCTCATGCTTTTCCTATTGTTTTGGACTCTAATTTGCATGATTTGAATGAAACTAATCCTGCAGTGACGCTGTTTTCAGCAGAACTACCATGGTGTTGTTTTTGTGCAGAAATAAAAGTTCTCGGAATGGAACGAAACTTTGCGATGATTTTTTATATCAATAATAAGAATTTCTGGAGCCAAGACCTGCTGGAGAGGGGCACCTGGGTGGGCACAACCTACCAGGGCGCGCCCCCTCTCCTGGCGTGCCCAGGTGGGTTGTACCCACGTGGTGGCCCCGCTGACGACCCCCCTGATACTATAAATTTACATTATTCCAGAAAAAATCAGGGAGAAAGAATTATCGCGTTTCACGAGACGAAGCTGCCGCCAAGCCCTGTTCTTCCTCGGGAGGGCAGATCTGGAGTCCGTTTTGGGCTCCGGAGAGGGGGATATTCGTTCTTCGTCATCACCAACCCATCTCCATCGCCAATTCCATGATGCTCCCCACCGGGAGTGAGTAATTCCTCCGTAGGCTCGCTGGTCGGTGAGGAGTTGGATGAGATTCACCATGTAATCGAGTTAGTTTTGTTAGGGCTTGATCCTAGTATCCACTATGTTCTTAGATTGATGTTGCTATGACTTTGCTATGCTTAATGCTTGTCACTTTGGGCCCGGGCGCCATGAACTCAGATCTGAACCATTTATGAATTCATCATTATATCCATGTTTTAGATCCAATCTTGCAAGTTATAGTCACCTACTACGTGTTATGATCCGGCAACCCCGGAGTGACAACAACCGGGCCCACTCCCGGTGATGACCGTAGTTTGAGGAGTTCATGTATTCACTATGTGTTAATGCTTTGTTCCGGTTCTCTATTAAAAGGAGGCCTTAATATCCCTTAGTTTCCAATATGGACCCCGCCGCCACGGGAGGGTAGGACAAAAGATGTCATGCAAGTTATTTTAATAAAGCACGTATGACTATTTACGGAATACTGCCTACATTATATCGATGAACTGGAGCTAGTGCCATATGCTCTAGGTTATAAATGTCACATGATGAATATCATCCAACAAGTCACTTATCCAATGCCTACGAATTTATATATATTGATCTTGCTGCGTTACTATTGTTATCATCACTGTTACACTTGCTACAAATTACTGCCATCATTGTTACTGTTACCGTTGCTGCTACTACTACTATCAAAACTATCAAACTACTTTACTACTGATCACTTTGCTGCAAATAATTAATCTCCAGGTGTGGTTGAATTGACAACTCAGCTGCTAATACCTTCAAATATTCTTTGGCTCCCCTTGTGTCGAATCTATAAATCTGGGTTGAATACTCTACCCTCGAAAACTATTGTGATGCCCTATACTTGTGGGTTATCATCTATCTTTGTATCGGCTGCCCCCGTAACAGTCGGATCCGACTCAGGGGCTGCAGCAGTCGGCCCGGGGACTTCGACAGGCGGCTAGGGACTGCAGCAATCGCACCCGGCCCGGGGGCTGCTGCGGCCGGCTCCACCCCTCCGCCTCCCAACCCAACCGCCCTAGTACTAGTGGTCGTGATGACAGTGGTCGAAGCACCATCATGGGCGCAACCCATCCTCAACTTCCTGGTGAGTGGAGAGCTACCAGCTGACGAGATCTTAGCCCGACAAGTGCAACGTCGGGCAGCAGCATACACCATCGTAAACAGAGAGCTTGTTAGGCGCAGCGTCACTGGTGTTTTCCAGTGCTGCGTAGAGCCAGAGAAGGGCAAAAAGCAATCCTCAGAGACATCTGAAAGCACAAGTGCTCCCTGGGTGGTTTTGGTAATTAATGTCAACATATCTCTTGTTGGACTAACATTTTTACCTAGTATGTTTCAGATAGGTTCAACAATGGAGTGGCATGGACTAGAGGATGTGGAACCCCTTCAAGATCCTAAGGACAAAGAATTGGCTCAAGCTTCAAGATCAAGACTCTACATTTCCTATTTTAGTGATCCAAGATCACATTGAGTCCATAGGAAAAGCCAATACTATCAAGAGGGGATGAGGTGTTGCTTAATGGCTTGCTTGCTCAAAGTGCTTAGTGATATGCTCCAAAACCCTCAACTACCTTCCCACATCCACATATGACCTAAATCAAAAGTCAAACTCGGCCCCACCGATTCTTTCTATCCGGCGCCACCGAGTTTCAAATGTCATAGCCACTGCCACAAACCCTAGCAAATCGGTTTCACCGACAGGGATCTCGTTCTCACCGAGATGGGATTGTAATCTCTCTGTGTATGTCCATTACCAAAATCGGTCTCACCGAGTTTGAGCAATCGGTACTACCGAGATACAATGCAAACCCTCTGGTTAGCTTATTACCAAAATCGGTCCCACCGAGTTTGTGTAATCGGTCTCACCGAGTTTGCCTGACCAACTCTCTAGTTAGCCTATTACAAAAATCGGTCCCACCGAGTTTGTGTAATCGGTCACACCGAGATTACGTTATGCGCTAACCCTAACCATATCGGTCCTACCGAGTGGCATCTCAGTCCCACCGAAAATCCTAACGGTCACTAGGTTTGCTGAATCGGTCCGACCGAGTTTAATTATTCGGTCCCACCGAGTTTGGCAAATTGTGTGTAACGGTTAGATTTTGTGTGGAGGCTATATATACCCCTCCACCCACTCTTCATTCATGGAGAGAGCCATCAGAACATACCGACACTTCCTATACACAATTTCTGAGAGAGAACCACCTACACTTGTGTTGAGGTCAAGATATTCCATTCCTACCATATGAATCTTGATCTCTAGCCTTCCCCAAGTTGCTTTCCACTCAAATCTTCTTTCCACCAAATCCAAATCCTGTGAGAGAGAGTTGAGTGTTGGGGAGACTATCATTTGAAGCACAAGAGCAAAGAGTTCATCATCAACACACCATTTGTTACTTCTTGGAGAGTGGTGTCTCCTAGATTGGCTAGGTGTCACTTGGGAGCCTCCGAAAATATTGTGGAGTTGAACCAAGGAGTTTGTAAGGGCAAGGAGATCGCCTACTTCGTGAAGATCTACCGCTAATGAAGCAAGTCCTTCGTGGGCGACGGCCATGATGGAATAGACAAGGTTGCTTCTTCGTGGACCCTTCGTGGGTGGAGCCCTCCGTGGACTCGCGCAACCGTTACCCTCCGTGGGTTGAAGTCTCCATCAACGTGGATGTACAATAGCACCACCTATCGGAACCACGACAAAAACATCCGTGTCTCCAATTGCGTTTGAATACTCCAAACCCTTCCCTTTACATTCTTGCAAGTTGCATGCTTTACTTTCCGCTGCTCATATACTCTTTGCATGCTTGCTTGATATGTATTGTGTTTGTCAAACTTGTGCTTAAACTCCACTTAAACTTAAGAATATTAAAAACTGCAACTTTTGGCACTTAGTATCTAATCACCCCCCTCTAGACACCTCTTCTCGATCCTTTTAATTGGTATAAGAGCTTTGGTCTCCATTGCCTTGGTTTAAACACCATTGGAGGAAGATGGATGTGTCTACTTTGGGGAGTCTTAGACATAGAGTGCCTATTCTTGATGGAGAGTATTTTCATGAGTGGAAAAATGAAATGCTTGAGATTTTCAATGAATATCATTTGAACAAGTACATTACTAGCCCTTGTGCACCTCATGTTGATCCTTTGCACCCTACCCTAGATGAAGATCTTGACATGATTCACAATCTTAGAACCATCAATCTTATCATAAGAGGATTGCCCAAAAGTTTGATTGCTAGTTTGCCTACTCTTGATTGTGCCTATACTATATGGAAATTTCTTGAGGAACGATTTCCGGATTATCCCTTGAAAATTTAGACGAAATTCTCCATAAATCTATTTCCTTGAGTAAGATGAATTCTAGTGATCCTAGCTTTGGTGATTGTCTATTTGAGCTTACCAATCTCATGCGTGCTAAATGAAATGTTGGAATCATTAGCGATATCATATCCGAAGCTATTAGAATTCATAAAGGTAACCATTGTGATGATCATTTATCTAATGAATTACCCTCTGTAGGAATTGATCAATCACAAGATGATGTTGAACATGGATACTATGATGAGGATGATGATAGTGACTATGATCTCGATGATGCGATGAGACACTTTGGTCTTATGGCAAATCTTCACGGCTACATGGCTGGAGGAAAGGAATGGGTCCTTGATAGTGGATGTACTGATCATATGACCGGAGATGAAGAGATGTTCCGTGAGCTTGATGAAAACGACGGCCCTCGAAAATATGTCACTTTTGGTGATAATTCAAAGGGTAAGGTGGTTGGCCTTGGTAAGGTGGCCATCTCACATGATAGCTCCATACAAAATGTCATGCTCGTTGAATCCCTTGGATACAATTTACTTTCAGTTTTTAGACTTGCGGATTTCCGTTTCAATGTCCTATTCACTGAAGTAGATTGCCAAGTGTTTCGTAGAGACAATCATAAAATGGTCTTTACTGGTATACGTAGAGGAGATCTTTACACTGTTGATTTCACTAAAAAGGCTCAACCTAAAACTTGCTTAATTGCTAAATCTTCTAAAGGCTGGTTGCGGCATAGAAGACTAGGTCATGTTGGTATGCGAAATCTTGATAAGCTTATTAAAGGTGATCATATCCTTGGAATAAAAGATGTCATATTTGACAAGGATAGACTTTTTAGTTCTTGTAAAGCAGGGAAACAAGTTGGAGGAAGTCACCGCGTGAAGAACATCATGACCACAAGAAGACCACTCGAGCTACTTCACATGGATCTCTTTGGTCCAAATGCCAACAAGAGTCTCGGTGGTAACTCATGTGGTCTAGTCATAGTTGATGATTTTTCAAGATTTACGTGGGTGTTCTTTCTTGATGACAAATCGCAGGTCCAAAAGATCTTCAAAAACTTCGCTAGGAAGGCCCAAAATCAGTTTGACATGAAGATCAAGAAGGTTCGGAGTGACAATGGAACGGAGTTCAAGAATGCAAATGTGGACACCTTTCTTGACGAAGAAGGGATTTCACACGAGTTCTCGGCTACGTACACACCTCAACAAAATGGAGTTGTTGAGAGGAAGAACCGGGCTCTTATCGAGATGGCAAGAACGATGCTTGATGAGTACAAGACGCCAAAACACTTTTGGGCGGAAGCGGTTGAGACAGCTTGTCATGCAACAAATCGCTTGTATCTTCACAAGCTACTCGGCAAGACGGCATACGAGCTCCTCACCAGTAACAAACCCCAAGTTGGATACTTTCGAGTGTTTGGCTCAAAGTGCTACATTCTTGATAAGCATCGTCGTTCTAAGTTTGCTCCTAAATCTCATGAAGGTTTCCTACTTGTTTATGGCTCAAACTCTCACACTTACTGTGTCTACAATAATTTCACCCGAAAGGTTGAAGAGACGGTAGATGTGAAGCTTGATGAATCTAACGGCTCGCATGTAGAGCAATTGCCAATTGATGTAGGAGACAAAGACCCTTCGGAAGCAATTCAAGACTTGTCCATTGGCAAGATTCGTCCAAGGAAGTGAAGGAGAGTATCTCGTCCGTCCAAGTGGAAGCTTCTACCTCACGACAAGGTGAACCAAGAGTTGATACGGAAGCATCCACAAGTGGGACACGCCAAGATGAAGAAAACGAGGAAGTACACCAAGATGAACATCAACAACCTCCTTCTCCACCAAGAGAACGACAACGTCAACAATGAAGAAGGCCAAGAAGAAGCACAAGATGAAGAGGATATTCCACCCCGACCCAAGCAAAAGCTTTCACGAGTTTGAGCAAGAATTGCCAAAGATCATCCCGTCGAGGAAATCTACAATGATATGCAAACCGGGAGAATCACTCGCTCTAAAACTCGTTTATCTAACTTTTGTGAACATTACTCATTCATCTCTAGCATTGAACCCGTGAAGGTTGAAGAAGCATTGGAGGATCCAGACTGGATAAATGCTATGCATGAAGAGGTACACAACTTTGAGAGAAATCAAGTGTGGACATTGGTCGAGAAGCCCGACAAGAACCACAAAATCATTGGTACCAAATGGGTGTTTCGCGACAAGCAAGATGAAGATGGACAAGTGGTTCGCAACAAAGCACGTCTCGTCGCCCAAGGCTACACACAAGTTGAAGGTATGGACTATGGTGAGACATATGCTCCCGTTGCTAGACTTGAGTCCATTCGCATCTTACTTGCTTATGCTAATCACCATGATATCACCTTGTACCAGATGGAGATTAAAAGTGCTTTTCTAAATGGCAAAATTGAGGAGGAAGTTTATGTTAAGCAACCTCCCGGCTTCGTCAATCCTAATAAACCTAATCATGTTTACAAACTTCACAAAGCTCTTTATGGTCTTAAACAAGCTCCTAGAGCATGGTATAAATGCTTGACCAAGTTCCTTATTGAAAAAGGCTTTGAAATTGGTAAAACTGATTCTACTCATTTTACTAAAAGGGTTAATGGAGAACTATTTGTGTGCCAAATTTATGTTGATGATATCATATTTGGTTCAACTAACCCTCATTTTAGTGAGAAGTTTGGAAAGCTAATGTCGGAGAAGTTTGAGATGTCTATGATGAGTGAACTCAAATTCTTTCTCGGTTTGCAAATCAAGCAAACTAAGGAAGGTACCTTTGTCTCTCAAACGAAGTACACTAAGGACTTATTCAAGAAGTTCAATATGCAAGAATGCAAAGGTATGACTACACCCATGCCTACTAGTGGACATCTTGATTTGACCAAAGATGGTGAACCGGTTGATCAAAAGGTTTATCGCTCTATGATTGGTTCATTGTTATATCTATGTGCCTCACGTCCCGATATTATGTTAAGTGTGTGCATGTGTGCACGATATCAAGCTGCTCCTAAAGAATGTCATCTTAAGGCTGTGAAAAGGATAGGGAGATACCTAATCCATACACCAAATTTTGGCATTTGGTATCCTAAGAGGTCCTCTTTTGATCTTGTTGGCTACTCCGACTTGGACTATGCCGGAGACAAGGTTGATAGAAAGTCCACTTCGGGTACTTTTCAATTCCTTGGTAGATCTCTTGTGTCTTGGTCTTCCAAGAAACAAAACTCGGTATTCTTATCCACCGCCGAAGCAGAATACATTGCCGCTGGTTCATGTTGTGCTCAATTACTTTGGATGACCCAAACTCTTAAAGATTATGGGATATATGTGAAACATGTTCCATTGCTATGTGACAATGAAAGTGCTATTAAGATTGCTCACAATCCCGTGCAACACTCTCGAACTAAGCATATTGAAGTTCGTCATCATTTCATTCGAGATCATGTTGCAAAAGGGGATATTAACCTTAAGCATGTTCGCACCGATAAGCAATTGGCGGATATATTCACTAAACCACTTGATGAGAAAGTGTTTTGCATGTTAAGAGGTGAACTACAACATCATTGATGCTTCAAACTTGGAGTAGGAACTCCATTTGATACATGCGGGGCATGAGCCTATGACTAATCCTCGATATTTCTCTTATGATGCTATTCATATGTCTTGGATATACTTGTACCTTGCATGTTATCTAACCCGTGTAGGTACTTGGTTGAATCTAAATCTATGAGATTGCAGCTCACTCACATCTTGACCAATCTCTACATCACCAAGTCTCCACACAATGGTGGTTGAAGACAAGGAAGCACGAAACCATTCAAACATATCCTTTGGCAAATTCTATGTTGAGTCTCATAATTGTCATTTTGGATACACAAGTGCTCTTCCTTGCGAGACTAACCCATGTAGGTAGATGAACTCAAACTCCAAGTGGTGCTCCCAACTCTTGATGAACTACATCAACCTTGAGCAACCCACACAAGTTCAACTACATGATCAAGATCAACACCATCACCCAAGGTATGTTATTCCATTTTAGAGAAGCTTTACTCCAAGTCATGAGTCAAAGCAACTCGACAAGATGTGAATACATCAAAAGGCTTAAATGAAAAATGGTAACCCCATTTTGAGCTTAAACAATGAGTATGACCTATGATCAAGTGCTCTCACTTGACTCCTAAGTCAATATACTCTAACATAGGTGACTTTGTCGCCGACCATCTCTAGATGAAGTCCTCTTGTGTCTCTCCGTGCTTTTGTCTCTTGCATATTTGTTTCCCCTTTCAAAAAAACTTCATCTAGAACTTTTAGTTTCTTTTCTTTCCTTTTTGTTCTGCGTTTTCTGCATCCAATTCATTGCAAAATCTTTTAGTTAATTCCTTGCAAATCCTTGTGAGATCTTACTTGTCTAGTGAGCTGAGGTGACAAGTGGTTTCACTCTGATGAACTCGGTCACACCGGTTTGTTTTCTTCGGCTCAACCGAAACTTTTCGGTGCAACCGAAGCACACAACTCGGAGTCACCGATTCCACCACAGGAAAACCAACTTGCCACTTATTCCTGATTTCTGTTTGCTCCAGCTCCACTCAATGATTCTTGTCCTCTACCAGCATCATATTAGACATGCTGCTTTGCTCTGCGACTCAAGGACCAACCCATTTGTATCACATGTCCAGAAGAGCCCTTCTTGGAAATTGATGTCAAAGGGGGAGAGAGAGATCACATCAAAGCTTAATCTTTCCTATAGGGGGAGAAAGAGAGAATACTCAGGGGGAGAGAGTTTCTCAACAAGGAGAAAGTAATATCATCAAAGTCCCCAGATGCTTGGTGTTCAAGAGGAGAGATGTCACATGTCTTTAAGAGGGGAAAGACATGTTTTTTTGCTTGCTTCAGCTCAAGCTCTTTTGTTTCTTTTCTGTTGCTCTGATTTTCTATTCCCTATCTTCTCCCAATATCTCATGTTAGATTCAGGGGGAGCAAGACATCTAAGGGAAGGAAATCTCCGATTTTATTGCATATCTTTACCTTTGGGGACATGTCTATATCCAATGTGGTACTTAGTACTCACTCTACATGTCACCCCAGTCTTGGTTCTCTTGTGGTTTCTCTTGTTTGCTCTGGTCAGTAGGTGTATCTGTGTTATTCAACCATGTTTGCGCAGGTTCATCCCATCCTAAGCCAACTCAAGACCACAAGGTAAGTATATGCATTGCAGTCATGTGAATGAGAAGTTCTTGCTGATGTACATACTGTTTGCAAGAAGGACTCATGAGCATGAAGGTACATTTCTCATATTCACATCATTTTCTCTGATGCATATAGCCAAGATACATGTAACACATTGCTTACTCTGTCATGTTTATGCATTCACATGCTCCTATATTCAATATTCACATGATTGCATACATGTTGGGGGAGCCTATGCATGTTACATGTCTTTCCAAAGCTTTACTTGCTATTATATATATCTTTATCTAAATCTTTGATGTATGTTGTCATCAATTACCAAAAAGGGGGAGATTGAAAGCACAAGTGCTCCCTGGGTGGTTTTGGTAATTAATGTCAACATATCTCTTGTTGGACTAACACTTTTACCTAGTATGTTTCAGATAAGTTTAACAATGGAGTGGCATGGACTAGAGGATGTGGAACCCCTTCAAGATCCTAAGGACAAAGGATTGGCTCAAGCTTCAAGATCATGACTCTACATTTCCTATTTTAGTGATCCAAGATCACATTGAGTCCATAGGAAAAGTCAATACTATCAAGAGGGGATGAGGTGTTGCTTAATGGCTTGCTTGCTCAAAGTGCTTAGTGATATGCTCCAAAACCCTCAACTACCTTCCCAAATCCACATATGACCTAAACCAAAAGTCAAACTCGGCCCCACCGATTCTTTCTATCCGGCGCCACCGAGTTTCAAATGTCATAGCCACTACCACAAACCCTAGCAAATCGGTTTCACCGATAGGGATCTCAGTCTCACCGAGATGGGATTGTAATCTCTCTGTGTATGTCCATTACCAAAATCGGTCTCACCGAGTTTGAGCAATCGGTACTACCGAGATTACAATGCAACCCCTCTGGTTAGCTTATTACCAAAATCGGTCCCACCGAGTTTGTGTAATCGGTCTCACCGAGTTTGCCTGACCAACTCTCTGGTTAGCCTATTACCGAAATCGGTCCCATCGAGTTTGTGTAATCGGTCACACCGAGATTACGTTATGCCCTAACCCTAACCATATCGGTCCTACCGAGTTGCATCTCAGTCCACTAGTAGAAAACCGGCCTTTTGTCCCGGTTCGTAAGGGCCTTTAGTCCCGGTTCCCGAACCGGGACTAAAGGGTCGTTACTAATACCCTCACCCTTTAGTCCCGGTTCAAACCAAAACCGGGACAGATGGGCCTCCACGTGGCCGCTGCCGGCAGCCCAGGCAGGGGCGCCTTTGGTCCCGGTTTATGACATAAACCGGGACCAAGAGGGTTCCACGCGTCAGCAGGAGGTTTTTCTTTTTTTTAAAAAAAAAGTGGCTATTTTAGGGGTTTAGGGGGTTATTTTTAGGTTGTTATTAGCTAGCTAATAGAGAGAAGTGTCCTCTCTTATATGTAGTCCTTGGTTTACGTACCTACGCTACTGCTATGTTCATTTCACCCGCAGATATATATATATATATATATATATATATATATATATATATATATATACTCATGCATGCTCGCATCATACATCATCATATATAATAACAAGTCCTACTAATTAATCAAGCATCATCATACAACTTCTATTCGTTATTAATAATAAGTCATACGATCATCATCCTCATAGTCATCGAACCCAACCCTACATAATTGTTCTTAGCACATGATCATCAAGTATCAGGTAGGATCGGACCTAAACACACTTAAGGTAAAATAGCATAAAACAATATAGACCCTGACTCTCCATTATGAAGAATGGAGATCATCCTGTCTCCAATTCTTGCGCCTCGCTTCCTTTTGCTTCCAAGTAGCTCCTTACGACTGTCCATACATTTTTTTCCATCCTTTGACTGTCATGTCTCCACTTCTTTTAGAAATCCGGTATGGACAGTTGAGATTCGTAGGATGACCTGGATATATGTTCAAAACATGAAGGCTGTCGCCATTCTGATACATCAAATGAGGCACACAATCCTCTGGGATAAGCTGTTGAAAAACATAGTAATAACTTCGTAGTTAGCAATGATGTACTAGTTTTAGAAGTATGCAAAAAGATGCATGGATGTCGTAATAGTAAAAAAAAACTTACCAGGGTATCTCCATGGTAGTTATCGTAGTTCAACACGTGCACTAGTGGCATGTATTGACCATAATGTTGAGGAGTTTGATTGTAGATATTGTAATTCTCAATATCATTACAAAATCCAACCAGATGAGTTTTCTCCTTGTAAGTTAACTCAGAGCCATCGGTGTAGTAAGTTCTATCTACCATCTTCTGCACATTCTTTGATACTCCAAAATAAGCTGTCAATGGAAATAAGCTGTCAACTATTTTGAAATGAACAATATAAGTTATATTAATAATTAACTATGTTTGAGAAACTCACATAGCGGTAGAACTGGAGGAGTATCAACAAGGACCCAAATGTCCATATTGTCTTGCTCGATTTCAGGACCACCAAGATCCATGGTGACAAGCATACCCTCATCAAAACCATACTATTTGCAAAATGCTTCCCAATTTTTGCAACCAAAATGGGTTACGCTCTCAGCATTATATAACTTTACTTCAAAATCCACATAATGATGGGTCCTTAGGTGAATTTTCTTCGTTTCCAAATTTTCATGGTCTTCAAAATCCATCCTCTCCAAGACATAGCGTCTTGCATGGCATGGGATCAACTATACTTGAATTGTAAAGGATGAAAATTACACGTTGAAATAGTTGAAGTCATGCTTAATTATGAAAAAAACACTTGTCGTCGTTGCGTACCATTTCAACTTTGAAGGTCTCCTCGAGCTTAATGCTGAAGCGCCGACCATCGTCCAGGTGAGGCCTGTCGCACTCACCTCGATCGTCGTGGCACTAGTCGCACTCCCCCGGGAGACTTTCGTCGTCCGATGATGACATTTCCTATACGTTCATAATTGAAAGACTAAATTAGATCATTATTATTCAACTAATCATATGCATATGCCTTGCATAGTGCTCTCCAATTTGAGCATTCTATAAGAAAAATCAAATCGCAAAATTAAGTAGTATTCAAATTAGGATGCCTTCAGTTATAAGAAAAACTACATCATCTCGATTTGTCCGTACATCGAATATTATCACTAATACACGTCGAATACTATATATCATACATATCGCCAGTACAGCTAGAACAGTAGCGCCCGACGGGTATCGGTGCGGGCGGTGGACACCCAAAGGGAAGGAACCATCACAGGATCATAGCTCCAGTGAGATCCCTGAAGAACGTGCCAGGTATTCTCGAACCTGCCCTCCAACGCAACCATGTACCGACAGACGTGTTGGTCCTCCTCGCTGACACGGTGACGTACCACCTCCGCGGTGTCCGAAAGTCTCTGCACCGTCACTGGCCCACGCGACCGCCACCAAACAAGGATCAGGTCAACGACGGGCTGGCTCCTCACCAAGCTACGCCCCCCGGAAGGTAGCGCCTCCCAGTACCACCCCGGCGGAGCCCAGTCCCGGACATGGCCCATCTGGTCAAGCAGGTGTCATCCACCCCCGACTCGACGTCGAGGATGCGGGATAGGCATTGTCCACGTCGATGCGGGAATAATTGCTTTAACTAAAAAAATAAACTAGTTCTATTAATTTTCTTGCTAAAAATAAACTACTTCAATAGTAAAATAAACAAGTTTTACTAAATCAACTAGCTAGCTCAACTACTAAGCACTTACTATAAATAAAATAAAATAGTACGACTTACTAAAAATAAACTAGTTTAACTATAGTTCTATTATTTTTCTAACTAATTATATTAAACACTTTCTCTTCTTATTTTTTCCTTTTTCCTCTATTCTAAATATGAACATATTCACAAATGACATATATCATTCACAATTTTCCCATACATACACAATAAATTGACAAAGAAAATACTAACACAAAAAATCATTAATAAATCTAAATTACAACAGAAAAAATCATAAATAAATCTAACACAATATGAACAAATTAATTACACAATATGAAAAAAAAATCTAACAGAAAAATCTATGAACTACACATCTAAATTACTACACATCTAACAAAAAAATCTATGAACTACACATCTAAATTGCTCACGGCGACGGCGACGGCGACGGCGAGGTGCGGCGCGGGATGGGGCGGGGCGGCTCGGCGACGGGCAGGGGCGGGGCGGGTCGGGGCGGGTCGGGGCGGCGTCGCGGGGCGGGGGGTGGCGACAGCGTCGATCGGGGCGGCGCGGGGCAACGACGGCGACGACGGGGCGGCACGGAGCGGCGACGGCGACGACGAGGCGGATACGGCGGGCAGCCTGGCGGCGTCAGGAGGGCGGGGAAGAACGAACTGAACCAAATTTTCACGAGTGCTGCTTATATAGTCAGCGCATTGGTCCCGGTTCGTGACAGAAACCGGGACCAATGCCACCTTTTAGTCCCGGTTGGTTCCACCAACCGGGACCAAAGGCCACTTTTCGGCAGCCCAAAGGGCGGGAAGCGGCGGCCTTTGGTCCCGGTTGGTGTCACCAACCGGGACTAAAGGGGGGAATTGGTCCCGGTTTCTGTCACGAACCGGGACCAATGCCACCCTTTGGTCCCGGTTCGTTCTACCAACCGGGACCAAAGGCCTTCTACTGCCCCGCGCCCAAAAGTTTAGTCCCACCTCGCTAGTTGAGAGGGCTCGGGAGTGGTTTATAAGCGCTGCTGCGCCCACCCTCTCGAGCTCCTCTCAACTGCAGGCTTTCAGGCCTAATCTGTCATTGCAATGCCTGTGGGCCTATTGGGCCTGCTGCGGGCCTGAATCCTGGCCCATAGTTGGGTTTCTAGTCGTATTCAGGCCGTGGTGGCCCAGTAGGTGGCATTTTTTTTTGCTATTTTTTTTTCATTTCTACTTAGAACTAAATACTTATAGTTGTTTAGTGATTTTTTTTCTTTTAGGTCACAAAAATTATAAACTTTCTGTTAGTGCCATTAGCTTTAAAATTTGAATAGTTTAAATTTGAATTTTTTAAAATTTGTGTGAATCACTAGTTTACTAAATTTGTGTGAAAACACTTTGTGTATTATATTTACTATGTACAATCTTTCTGCACAGAGATACCAAAAATTATAAACTTTCTGTTAGTGCCATTAGTTTTCAAATTAGAATAGTTAAAATTTGAATTCTTTGAAATTTGTGTGAATCTCAAGTTTGTGATTAACTTTACTAGTGCCATTAGTTTTCAAATTAGAATAGTTAAAATTTGAATTCTTTGAAATTTGTGTGAATCTCAAGTTTGTGATTAACTTTACTAGTGCCATTATTTTTTCATTTCTACTTAGAACTAAATACTTAGAGTTTTTTAGTGATTTCTTTTTTATTTTAGGTCACAAAAATTATAAACTTTCTGTTAGTGCAATTAGTTTTAAAATTTGGATAGTTTAAATTTCAATTTTTTATAATTTGTGTGAATCACTAGTTTATGAATAACTTTACTATAAACTTTCTGTTAGTGCCATTATACTCAATTTGGTAATTTTAGTTAGTCATAACAAATATTATAGGCATTTTTTTCTTTTTTGCTATTTATTTTTTCATTTCTACTACTTAGTGTGAATCACTACTTAGTGCATATAGGCATTTTTTTCTTTTTCTTTTTTAGTCATTTCTATTTATACTAAATACTAATAGTTTTTTAGTGATTTCTTTTTTCTTTTAGGTCAAAAAAATAAAAACTTCTCTGTTAGTGAACATAGATGCACTTATAGAGAAAATTAAACATAAATTCATAATCAATTTCTATTTATGAATTTATGTCCAATTTTCCTCTATAGGTGCATCTATTTTCACTTTGAGAGGAGCTCAACAATGCAGAGAGGGACGGGTTTATAAACAGGTGTCGGCGCCCTTCGGTTGGCGAGGTGGGACTAAACTGTGGGTGCAGCGAGGGCCGACCCTTTAGTCCCGGTTCGTGGCACGAACCGGCACTAAGGGGGAGCCTTTGGTCCCGGCTCATGCCACGAACCGGGACCAATGGTGGTGGGCCAGGAGCCGGGCCCTTTGGTCCCGGTTCGTCCCACCAACCGGGACCAAAAGTTCCAGACGAACCGGGACCAATGGCCCACGTGGCCCGGCCGGCCACCTGGGCTCACGAACCTGGTCCAATGCCCCCATTGGTCCCGGTTCTAGACTGAACCGGGACTAATGGGCTGCCCCGGCCTGGACCATAGCCCCCTTTTCTACTAGTGGTCCCACCGAAAATCCTAACGGTCACTAGGTTTGCTGAATCGGTCCGACCGAGTTTAACCATTCGGTCCCACCGAGTTTGGCAAATTGTGTGTAACGGTTAGATTTTGTGTGGAGGCTATATATACCCCTCCACCCACTCTTCATTCATGGAGAGAGCCATCAGAACATACCGACACTTACACTTGTGTTGAGGTCAAGATATTCCATTCCTACCATATGAATCTTGATCTCTAGCCTTCCCCAAGTTGCTTTCCACTCAAATCTTCTTTCCACCAAATCCAAATCCTGTGAGAGAGAGTTGAGTGTTGGGGAGACTATCATTTGAAGCACAAGATCAAGGAGTTCATCATCAACACACCATTTGTTACTTCTTGGAGAGTGGTGTCTCCTAGATTGGCTAGGTGTCACTTGGGAGACTCCGACAAGATTGTGGAGTTGAACCAAGGAGTTTGTAAGGGCAAGGAGATCGCCTACTTTGTGAAGATATACCGCTAGTGAGGCAAGTCCTTCGTGGGCGACGGCCATGATGGAATAGACAAGGTTGCTTCTTCGTGGACCCTTCGTGGGTGCAGCCCTCCGTGGACTCGCGCGACCGTTACCCTCCGTGGGTTGAAGTCTCCATCAACGTGGATATACGATAGCACCACCTATCGGAACCACGACAAAAACATCCGTGTCTCCAATTGCGTTTGAATACTCCAAACCCTTCCCTTTACATTTTGCAAGTTGCATGCTTTACTTTCCGCTGCTCATATACTCTTTGCATGCTTGCTTGATATGTATTGTGTTTGTCAAACTTGTGCTTAAACTCCACTTAAACTTAAGAATATTAAAAACTGCAACTTTTGGCACTTAGTGTCTAATCACCCCCCCCCTCTAGACACCTCTTCTCGATCCTTTCAACATCCACCAAGGCGAGTGCCGCCACCATGCGGCCTCCAGATCCCTTATCGCCAAAGCTTTCCGCCATGGTTTCTTTTGGCCGACTGCTTTGGAGGACGCCAAGGATTTGGTCAATAAGTACAAGGGGTGCCAAAAATTCAGCTCCAAGCAACATCTGTCGGCTTCTGCACTCAAGACCATCCCCCTTACTTGGCCATTTTCCATATGGGGGCTGGACATGGTGGGCCCATTCAAGATAGCATGCGGCGGCATGACCCATCTGCTTGTCGCAGTGGACAAATTCAGCAAGTGGATTGAAGCAAAGCCAATCAAGAAGTTGAATGGTCCGACTGCTGTGACCTTCATCGCAGATATCACCGTCATCACCGACAATGGCACAAACTTTGCCAAAGGTGCCTTGTCCCGTTTCTGCGCGACGCGGGGCATTCGACTAGACTTAGCGTCTGTTGCCCATCCGCAGTCAAACGGCCAAGTCAAGCCCCGACTGGTCGAGCCACTAGAGCGCTCGGCCAGCTGCTGGATCGATGAGCTGTCGACCGTCCTCTGGAGTCTCCACACCACACTAAACAAATTAACCAGCTTCACGCCCTTCTTCCTCATGTACGGGGCTGAGGCCGTCATCCCAACTGACATATAGTTTGACTCACCTCGCGTCACCATGTACACGGAGGCAGAGGCGAAGGAAACATGAGAAGACGTCATCGATCTGCTGGAAGAGGGTCGGCTGTTGGCAGTCAGCCGGTCCGCCATCTACCAGCAGAGCCTGCGTCGCTACCACAGTCGGAAGGTCAAGCCACGATCCTTCCAAGAGGGGGACCTTGTGCTCCGGCTGATCCAGCGAACAACTGGCGAGCAGAAGCTCTCGGCCCCTTGGGTAATGACTCCTACTACCTGATCGACGCACAGAAGCCCAGGGCGCATAAGAGGGATGATTCCGGCAAGGAAACAGAGCGCTCATGGAACGCAAATCTCCTCCAAAGATTTTACAGTTGATGCAGTATGTACCATGCTACCTTTTGTATTAAGTGCAAAGGCACCGGGACCCTTGAGGAGCACTCGGGGGCTACCCTTTTTATCTATATAAGCTTATGCTTGTGAATGTGATATTTCGTTCCTCCTCCCGGCACCGGGTCCGACCAGTCGGCCCGGGGGCTTGCCGCCTTGTCCTATGTTGATGCCACCTGCAGTCGGACAAGTAGTGTGCCGACATCTAAGCCCTCTCTTGCCTTAAGTCGCAGCTCGCAGAGCAACTATCCCGCTGGCAAGAGCTAAAGGCAGGAAATGGTGTCCCCACGAAAAATGACTAAGGAAAAAAGCATCAACATAGGCCAAGCCGGGTCCTAGCCTCATCGTCCGAATGCTGAGCAATCGGACGGCCGGCTTCTCACTTGACGTGCTACGTTCTAAGAAGCCAAAGTACTTGTATTCCCAAATGGCCAAGTACCTGAGCCAGTCATAGACCACAGAGCGGCTGTCCGGCTGGCAGGGTGGCAGCCAAGGGAAGGCGGCAAAGGAAAAACCAAAAAGAGCAGAAAAGCAAGACAAAGTCAGAAACCCGGCAAAGCACAAATTGTGCGAATAAAGTTATTTTACATAAGCAAAGGCCCATAGCCAGCATTCAACAGAGTTTGAATACACCCCCAGTGGGTGGAATTGCACGAATTTAACAAACTTGTTCAAAAGACTACAAGAGCAGGAAAAGATAAGTGCCCCCTAGGCCAGAGGAGCAGCAGGCGGATCCGACAGGTTGACGGAGGAGGCGGCGCCAGTTGGTGGAGCGGCCGACTGGTGGGTCTCGGCTTGGTCGGTGTCGGTGGCAGGCGGCTCACTGGTCTAGGCTCTGTCAGGCTGAGGCCGGCCGTCCGCTCCGTCTTCCGGCGCGGCGTCCTCGTCGACCTCGTCCTCTTCCTCCTCGCCCTCGTCGCTGGAAGCGATTTCCTCCGTCGAGTCCTCGCCATCCTCCGGGTTCAGCCCAAACCAGTTGGACTGTACCACGACGCCCTCCTTGTCCAGTTCGGGGATGAAGACACCAGTGTTGGCGTACTCGGCAAGCGCCGCCGAGCGTTGGGCGAGCGCAGGCCCCACCGCCGCCAGCTCCTCCCCGGCCTCCTGCCGGAAGGTGGCCAGCTAGGCCAGGTTCAGCCCAGGATACCAAGCCTTGGCGAACTCCAAGGTCGTCCGAGCACCCACCCGAGCTGCCAAGCCCTTCCAAGCCTCGAAGCGGCGAGTGCTATCTCCAACCAGTTGGCAGTCCGGCTGGGGGTGCGCGGGACTTGGGCGTCGGGCCAGAGGGCAGACAACACCTGGGACCCGGCGCACTGAAGGTGGTGGAGCATGCGGTGGGCCGGCTGCAGGCGCGTCCTGACGGCTATAAGCTGCTCGTTGAGGTTCCGAGGTGCGTTGGTCGGAATCTCCACTCCAACCCTCCTACGCTACTCGCGCCGCGCCTCAATGGCCTGGCTGACGGCGACAGAGTAACCGGGAAAGTATTCTACGCAAGAAGAAAAATCAAAGATTAGAAGCCGAAAGTCGACTCCTGCAGCAGTCGGCGGCTATTCAAAAGAAAAAAGGGACTTACCATCGATCATGTCCTCGATCTCGCCATAGCCGCCGGTGAGGAACGTCTCCTTCTCGGCCCACTTCGAGCGTTGAGTCTCGAACTTGGGCTTGAGGGCGTCTTCGCGCTCCTTCAGCCTCTGGAGCTCCGCCTTGTGCCGCTCTGCCTGGTCCGCCAGCTCCTTGGCCAGGCGGTCGCACTCCTGAGCCGCCTTGCTGCGCTCCTCCTCCTTGGTGTGCAGCTCGGTTTGGATCTTGCCCAGGCGCTGCTGCAATTCGGCAGCTGCCCCTGCAAAGATAAGAAAGAAAAGACATCAGCAATCAGCAAAGAAGACAAGTGGTTGCCGGGAGATCCGGCCCGACTGCTCAGCAGTCGGCCCGTATCTCGGAGGCTACACCCAGCAGGTGCGCTGACGCGCCCCCGCGAGAGATAAGACGGAGTGCTTACTCCGGCTCTCGGTCAAGTCAATGGTCCGCTTACCCAGCTCCTAGACATGGGAGTTGAAGGCGGCTGCGCGGATGCTGTGGTAGTCATGCAACGAAGACAATAGAAGGGAAAATAAGTTTGCACTCGAAACATACCTTGAAGTTCCGAGCCGCCTGCTCAGCAGCCGGCCCGGAACTCGGGGGCTACACCCAGTGGGTGCGTTGGCGCTCCCACACGGAAGATTACATGAATAAAAAACAAGAACTAAGAAGCATACCCGAACAGCCGCCCGCGTCGCCAGAAACGCCTGCGTGTACTGCTGAAGAGCGGCGCCTTGGGCCGGGAACCGGGCCTGGACGTCCTGCGCGGCCGAATTAAGAACACCCGTTCCACGCCCAGGCATCCTCCAGTCGGGCGGTACTGGTAGCCTCGGCATCGGGGGCCGATGAGCTAGCGGTCCCGATCTCCAGCAGCCGTGGCACTGAGGCCGCCTTCTCCGCACGATGGTGCACCAGAGTCTGGACCGTGGGGGTTGGACCCACCACCAACTCGCCACCGACTGGCAACACCAGCGGCGTGTCAGGCCGACTGCTCTGGGCGTCGGCAGTCGGCATATGCCGGGGAACCTGCGCCTCCAAGATGACGGGGTCGCCTCCTCTCCTAAGCAGGGCCGACTGGTCGCCGCCGGCTCCTCCAGGCGGCGCCTGGCCATCCGGCACCTATGGCTCCGCATGTTGCGGGACGGAGGACTCTGGTTCACGGCCGCGTGTCGCCTCTTTCGCCCGTGCCTTGGCGGCCGTGTCTGCCTGCTCCTTGGCCGCTGCGTTGGCCTCCGCCTATGCGGCCTTGGCCACCGCTGCCTTCTCTCGAGTCGCGGCATCCCGCTCTTCTTGCACCTCCCGCGCGTTCCTCTCTTTCACTTCCTGGAGGTCGGCGAGCGGGTCCACGCGACGGGGCACTGCGGAGTCGTCTACCGCCACAATCACCGAAGCAGATGGGGCTCACTCGAGAGAGAGAGCGGGGCCCTGTTCGAGCCAAACAAGAAGAACTAAGAAAAATTTTGCGAGAAAAGAAGAAAAGCAAACACAAAGCAATTGCAGAAAGACTAAAATAGTTACGCAGACACCATCGGGCGCCGCTTCGGGGCCTTCTGGAATTTGGCCGCCTTCGCGACGGCCTCCTGCCGCTTGGTCGCGGCAACCAAAGACTTGGGCTTCTTGGGCCGACTGCTGTACAACTCGACGTCGGCTCGGCGCTTCGGCGCGCCGCATGCTGCAGTCGGCGCGGCCGAAGAGCTCGCGCCCGCCTTGTCGGCACCGTGAGTACGGCGCGGCTCGTTGTCTTACTCATCATCCTCCGGACAATCCCCAAGGCCGCCTCCTGAGGAGCCGCCTGCTCCATCATCACCATCGTCTGTGGCCTCGTCCACTTCCAAGCGGCCGCCCCCAAATCGGGGTCGTCCACGTCACTCACCGACCGGTCCGGCAGGTACTGATGACCTGGCTCCAGGGCGTCGACTACCGACTGGGTCGAGAAGATCTGCACCATGGCTGACTGGTTAGGCGGCAAAAAAGAACCCGGACAAATGAAGGGAAAAAGAATTAAAAGACTCACCGCAGGCGGCGGGTGTGCGCGGCTGTACGGCGTCTTGCCTAACCGCCACTCCTTCTCCGAGAGCTTGCGGTTGGAGAAGTAATTCACCAGTCGTACCACCTCCACGTCCGGCAGCTCCTTGGTGCACATCCGGCATGGGTCCCGGTGCCCGCTCATGCGGCTGATGATGTGGGGCTGGGCTTGGAGGGGAAGCACTCGGCGCGCCATGAAGGCGGTCAGCAGATCCGAGGCCTTGAGGCCCTCCGACTACGTCATCACCTGAAGCCGGGAAAGAGCAGCGAAGGAGGCGGCCGACAGGTTCTTCCACCGAAATTTCCAGTTGGTGCGGGGCTTGACCGGCGGGCCGGCTGCATAAGCCGGCAGGTTGACATAGTCCATCGTTGGGTGGATGTTCTTGCATAGAGGTAAGATTTCTGCCACAGCTTGGCCAACTACAGCAAGGCGAGGGCCGGGAAGCGGAACCCGGAACCCGAACGCCGCACTGCAACGCAGGCTCCGCACTGGGCCGCCTCGTTCTTGGCGGCGGTGCCGAGCTTGAGGTAGAAAAACTCCCCCCAGAGCTCAAGGGTGGGGAGTGTGCCGAGGTAGCCTTCGCAGAGGGTGACGAAGGCGGCCAGCAGCACCACCGTATTCGGCGTGAGGTGGTGCGGCTGGACTTTGTACAAAGTGAGGAAGGAGCGGAAGAAGCTGCTCGCTGGCAGGCCGAAGCCGCGAAGAAAGTGCGATTGGAAGACGACGCGTTCGCCGTCCTCCGGCGCCGGCGAGATCTCCGCCTCGGGAGGAACATGCACCTTTACGTGCGTCTCACGAGGCAGCCGCCGCGTCTGGCGAAGGAAAGTGAGGTGGTTGAGGGAGTCCTGGATTAGGGGGTGTTCGGATAGCCGGACTATACCTTCAGCCGGACTCCAGGACTATGAAGATACAAGATTGAAGACTTCGTCCCGAGTCCGGAAGGATCTTTTCTTGGCGTGGAAGGCAAGCTAGGCGTGCGGATATTCAAGATCTCCTACCATTGTAACCGACTCTGTGTAACCCTAACCCTATCCGGTGTCTATATAAACCGGAGGGTTGTAGTCCGTAGGACAACCATCATCATACACAATCATACCATAGGCTAGCTTCTAGGGTTTAGCCTCCTTGATCTCGTGGTAGATCCACTCTTGTACTACCCATATCATCAATATTAATCTATCAGGAGTAGGGTTTTACCTCCACCGAGAGGGCCCGAACCTGGGTAAAATAAAGTGTCCCTTGTCTCCTGTTACCATCCGACCTTGACGCACAGTTCGAGACCCCCTACCCGAGATCCGCCGGTTTTGACACCGACATTGGTGCTTTCATTGAGAGTTCCTCTGTGCCGTCGCGATCAGGAAGGATGCCTTTTCCCGTCTTTAAAGACGGCGCCGTTACTAAGGGAGCCTTGGCTATCGGCCAAACCCTCCGGCTAGGTGGTTTTCTCATGACCGCCTGTTCGGCCGTTGCGCCGACGGTGACCTCTCGGGTCATCGAAAGCAACCTCCATGTCAGCCCGGAACTTGCCGAGCAGCTGGATCCGATGGAGCTCTCTTCCGTAAACGAGCTCTTGGATCGCATCGCCGCCTTGGGGGTCGCTACAAATTACGACCAGGTTGGGCTTAAACCCGATCTAAGGGAAATTAACTCTCCCCAAGTCACCCACCACGTTGTTGTGGTGGAAACACAATGCGGCGACCCTTCATCTATCTTAAGGACTAGCCACGTCCGAATTCCTGAACCCTCCATGCCGGATATCCGCGGAGGGGAGGGTACAATCCAAGACCTGAGCCTAAAATCAGGCAAATCGGATAACGTCCAAGACTCCGGATCTCAGAATCCGGAAGTTCTTCGGCTTCCAAACAGCAAACCGGGCGAAGTCTCAGATTCAACGACGCCCGACCACCCGATCTTAAGCGATCTCTCCCAAATTAGGCAGATGCCCGAAGAAACAGTACATCATTACTAGGCCAGATTCCTCCTGCTTATGAACAGGATAAAGGACTGCTGCGAGGAAGACGCAATTTCAATCTTTTGCAGTAACTGCATGGACAAGGGAATACTCAACGCCATAAGTCGTCGTAATATTACACGCTTCGCTGACCTGGCGTCCATAGTACAAAAATACTGTGCCATGGAAAGTGCTTGGAAAACCGAAATTGAATTTTGGGATAATCCGGCCTTGAATAGCAATCCCGTCCGAATTAAGAGGGCGCACCGCAGTAAGGCGCCCGGACTAAACACTAAAAAATCAAAACCCTCTAGGGGTCATGGAACCGTACTGGAAAAGTGGCTAGACGGACCCTGCAAGATTCATAGTGCAGCGGACGCCACCCCAACCCACAGCCTCAGGGCATGTTGGATACTCCGGCAGGTGGCCAAAATTGGCAAGGATCTCCTAAGTCCAGAGGCCGAAGGAAACCAGCCAGGGAATTTCAGTTCCATTCTCACAGTCTTTGAGACTTTCGCATCAAATAATGTGCGAAAAAGAACACTTCGCAGCCTCACCGAAGTCTATCAAGTAGCGACAATAAATCCATGGAGTAATACTGCTATCACCTTCAACGCGAGTGACGAACCTAAATTTCGAACAGCCAAAGCACCAGCCGCACTGGTCCTAAGTCCCACAGTGGATGGCTGTCGCCTCGCAAAGGTACTCATGGACGGAGGCAGCGGATTGAACCTCATCTACGAGGAAACCCTCCAAAAGATGGAAATAGACTGGAACCGCATTGAGCGAAGTAGCACAACTTTTAGAGGAATAATCCCTAGTCAGGAAGCGCGCTGCACCGGAAAGATCACACTAGATGTGGTGTTCAGCACGCCGGATAATTACAGGTCCGAACATATCACGTTCTAGGTAGCCCCGTTCAAAAGCGGATACCACGCTATACTAGGACGGGAGGCTTTTACAGTTTTCCAAGCTATACCCCATTACGGGTACATGAAGCTTAAGATGCCTGGGCCAAACGGAATTATCACTCTCGCTAGTGATCCGGGCATAGCACTCCGCGCCGAAAACAAGACAGTTGCATTGGCCTTCGAGGCACTATCAGAAACCTTAGCGGCCGAAGAACTGACTGCGCTGCGATCCACGGTTAACAGGGACGATGTGATACTCGATAAGAGATCCAAATCCACATCCTTCAAACCAGCGGACGAAATAGTCAAATTCCAGTTCCACCCTACGGACCCCAATAAAACAGCCTCCATCGGGGCACGACTGGACCCTGATGTAGACGCCGCACTGCGAGAGTTCCTACGAGAGGACTGGGACATTTTCGCTTGGCACCCCTCAGATATGCCAGGAATCCCACGCAGGCTGGCAGAACACAGTTTAAATATCCAGCAAGGATTCAAACCTGTCAAACAAACCCTTCGGCGTTTCTCTGAACCAATGAGACAGGCTATGGGAGAGGAGCTAGCCAAGTTATTGGAGGCCGGATTCATCAGAGATATAAAACACCCGGACTGGCTAGCAAACCTGGTGATGGTACCAAACAAGGACAAATCCTGGCGCCTGTGTGTCGACTTCAAATACCTCAATAAGGCTTGCCCAAAGGATCCTTTTCCCCTCCCTCGAATAGATCAAATCATCGATGCCAACGCAGGACATGATTCCCTGTGCTTCCTCGACGCATACTCCGGTTACCATCAAATCAAGATGGCAGAATCAGACCAAGCCGCAACAGCATTCATCACACCATACGGCCCATTCTGCTTCAACACGATGCCCTTTGGACTAAAAAAACGCCAGTGCGACATATCAACGCATGATTCAAACATGTCTAGCAAACAAGATCGGCAAAACAGTGGAGGCGTATGTAGATAATGTGGTCGTTAAATGAAGACATGTCGAATCTCTAGTAGACGACTTGAGGCTTACATTCGACAACCTCCGAAAATACGACATTAAGCTCAATCCGGAAAAATGCGTTTTCGGCGTTCCAGCCGGAAAGCTACTGGGCTTCATTGTATCCGGTAGAGGAATTGAAGCAAATCCAGCTAAAATCCGAGCTTTGTCACAATTGGATGTCCCAAAAGACCTCAAACAAATATAGAAACTCACCGGATGCGTGGCGGCCTTAAGCCGCTTTTTCTCCCGCTTGGGAGAAAAGGCATTACCCCTTTACCGCCTCCTTAGGCGCACCGAACACTTCGAGTGGATGGAAGCTGCCACGGCTGGACTCGAGGAGATAAAGGCCATCTTGGCAACAAACCCAGTCCTAGCCGCGCCGAACATTGGCGAGCCCATGTTATTGTACACTGCCGCAACTCATCAAGTTGTTAGCGCAGTACTCGTCGTCGAGCGGGCAACGGACGGACACAAACTCTCCCTTCAAAGGCCAGTTTACTACGTGTCCACTGTCCTTACACCATGCAAATCACCGTACCCGCATTACCAAAAGATCGCATACGCGGTGTTCATGGCATCCCGAAAGCTACGTCACTACTTTCAAGAGTGTTCCATAACAGTAGCCTCGGAAGTACCACTCAATGATATTATCAACAACCGCGATGCAACGGGCCGGATAGCCAAATGGGCCATAGAGCTCCTCCCATTCGACATAACCTACAAACCACGACGAGCAATTAAATCGCAAGTCCTAGCCGACTTCGTCGCCGAATGGGCAGAGGCCGAACTCCCTAAAGAGTACGGCACATATTCCAACTGGATCATGCATTTCGACGGTTCCAAAATGCTGGCCGGACTGGGGGCTGGCGTCGTTTTGACGTCCCCTACAGGAGATACAGTCCAATATGTACTCCAAATCATGTACGCGGACTCCAACAATGCAGCCGAGTATGAGGCCCTTCTACATGGTCTCCGGATGGCAGTATCCATGGGCATTCAACGCCTGGAAGTACGCGGGGACTCCAACCTCGCGATATCCCAAATAAATGGCGACTTCGACGCCAAAGACCCAAAAATGGCAGCTTATCGCAATGCCGTCCTAAAAATGTCAATTCGGTTCGAAGGACTGGAGTTTCACCATATAGCCCGAGAAAATAATCAAGCAGCGGACGTCTTGGCACGTATTGGAGAAAAACGAGATGCAGTCCCCCCCAACATCTTCTTAGAGAGAATATTCAAGCCATCTGTAGCATGGGAAGGGGAACCCTCGGTCCACAGACCGAACACAACCGCACAGCCCGATGCCGAACAATCTGAAATAATCGGAGGCCCTGCCACCGAAATCACACCCTCAGCCCACGTAATAATGGCGGTCATCGCCCCATGGACAGAACCATTCCTTGCCTACCTTACTAGGCAGGAACTCCCAGAGGACCAAAACGAGGCACGCTGCATAGTGCGGCGATCTAAAGCCTATAAAGTCCACGAGGGAGAGCTCTATAAGAAAAGTACTACAGGAGTCCTCCAAAGATGTATCTCAAAAGAGGAAGGGCGGAGTCTGTTGGCTAAAATTCATGCCGGACTCGGTGGCCACCACGCTGCAGCTCGATCCCTTGTAAGCAAGGCTTACCGTACAGGCTTTTATTGGCCGACGGCCCGAGTAGACGCCCATGACTTAGTCAAACAATGCGTCGGTTGCCAGCACTTTGCAAACCAAAGCCATATGTCGCCCAACGCCCTCCGAACTATCCCCATCACTTGGCCTTTTGCGGTATGGGGGCTTGACATGGTAGGACCCCTTAAAGGTGGAACCCACAAGAAAAAATACCTATTGGTCATGGTGGATAAATTCACCAAATGGATAGAAGCCAAGCCTGTTAAGACGGCCGAATCCGGACCTGTGATAGACTTCATATCCGGGGTCGTACACCGTTACGGTATCCCCCATAGCATTATCACCGATAACGGCACAAACTTCACCTCTGACGAAGTAAAGCTGTGGTGCAAAAACATGGGCATTAAGCTCGATTATGCTTCTGTCTATCACCCACAAACTAACGGTCAGGTCGAGCGTGCAAATGGTCTCATCATGAGCGGTATCAAACCCAGACTAGTGCGGTCCCTAAAGGAATCTAATATGCACTGGGTAGAGGAGCTCGACTCCGTACTCTGGGGGCTGCGAACCACGCCGAATCATACCACCGGATTCACACCATTTTTTATGGTGTATGGCGCTGAGGCAGTTCTGCCCTGCGACATAATTCATGACTCACCTCGAGTGCGCATGTACGAAGAAAGAGAAGCCTAGCTTGATCGGCAGGACAACCTGGACGACCTAGAGGAGGAGTGCGACGTGGCTAAAGCCCGTTCCGCATTTTATCAGCAGCAGGCTCGAAGATATCAAAGCAGAGAAGTACTGGCCAAAAATTACAATGTTGGCGAACTAGTTCTACGCCTGCCGGATAGGAAAAAGGACAAACTCAAGCCCAAATGGGAAGGACCCTTCATAATTAACCAAGTCCTCACTGGTGGAGCGTACCGCCTGCGAGATGCGTCGGACAACCGACTCGAGCCGAACCCATGGAACACCACACGTCTCCGAAGATTCAATGCCTAGCGCCGAACTATGAGTTTGTCTCCTTCCTCTGTCCATTTTTACATATATCTTTCTATTTTTATTTTTGTCTCCTCCCACTCTTTCCTTTTCTAGCCCTTAAAGGCTCATCATATGACGCGCTACCAGTGCTCCTTAAACCTGGGGGCTTCTTTAACAAAAGCTTGTTTATATGGGTTTCACACCCAACGCATGCGTCGGACTTCCGCGTGCACCTTTTCTTCACCACTATATGCATTGATATGACTTAAGTTTTGGCCAAGCTGGGTTGCCTGGCTCCTGTGCTTACCCCTACGTTCCCGATTGTTCGTCTAGGCGGTAAAGGGAGCACCTCTGCGATTGCTACTGCCGGATAAGCCGGATGTGTACCTCAGACTGGGTGAAGCCAAAAGCTAGCGTTCTTAAGGGAATATTCGGTCGGTGAACTAAAGATGAACCTTTTTTACTTATACATGCCCCTAGATGTTTTCCTGCATTTGCAGTCCGGACGTGCACTTCAGGGCACGCCACCCCAGCGAAAGGAACCCTTAACGGAACTATTCTCTCTGGAAGATGTTTCTTACTAACCATGTAATATAACATAACTAGTTGGGCACTTGTGTGATAAAGCACTAATGACCCCTACACCTGGTCTCCATGCATACCTTGGTTCTTATATAACCGTTATGGTATTTGGACACACTCCGGGCCGCCAGGTCCCGAGGTTGAAGCGAAAAGGTCGGCAACGACAAACGATCTACAATCCGGCTAGAAGGCATTTCACATGTCAATTATAAATTACATAGTCATACTGACTGATTGTATTACTCCTCTATACCATCTAACAGGCTGTCTAATTTACAGTCCTGCTGGGAATACTTTGCGGCCAATTCTACCTGGCCATACACTAAGCTCACAGGGATCTCCTTCCCGTCAGGCCCCACCCGTCCGACCTCGGCCATGTGATTGGGGTCAGACTTCGTAAAGCGGGTCTTCACCATGGCCCAGGCCTCCCTAGCGTCTTGTTGGCAGGCTGATATCTTCCACAACTGGAAGCACCGCCGAGCTCCCTTCAGCTTCTCCGCAAGCTCTCCAAGGCCCTCGGGCGTGGGGTGGGCAGGCCATAAGGCTTGGGCAACGCCTTGCATCGCCTGCCGAATTCGCTCGTATAGTTGCAGGAGTTCGGGAAGTAGGTCACCCGTAGAACCGGGCATTTCCTCCGCAGGACAACCTGTGAGCATACCTACAGAAAATACTCTGTTATTCGACTTCCTCGCCGAACTCATTTTTCAAAGTTCGTTCAAGCACTTACTAAATATGCCGCGTCGAAGCCGCTGATTCTCCTTCGCGGAGTCCAACAGCTGTCCACGAACGTCCTTCAGTTCAACATCCAGCTTGGTGTTGGCATCCTGAAGATCATTCTTCTCTCGCCTCACCCTTGTCAACATACTCTCACCGGCCTTTAACCGGTGTAAGAGTTGTTGCTTCTCCGGATCAAGTCCGGCGCCATCTGCAACATGAATTGTCAGATTTGCACCCTAGCCGCACAATACTCATCTTTCGAAGTGTATCTTACTTGAGGGGGTTCCTTTGGGCTCCCCTGTCGCGGCTAGTGCGGCCTCCAGTTGGGCCTTGCACTTTTCCAGTTCCTGGGACAGAACGATGTTCTTCTCTGTAAGAACCTGCATGTTATATGATCCTTAAATCAGTTACTTTAACTGTTTCAAGTCTCGGGGGCTACTGGTATATATATATATATATATATATATATATATATATATATATATATATATATATATATATATATATATATATATATATATATTTAACCAAAATTTTCTTACCCGTATGTCTTTCACATACTGCTCCATGGCTCAGGCTAAACCATCTTGAGCGGCACGAAGGTACGCACCTCCCGAATTAAAGGCATCTAAAGCCCCTCGGGAGAAACAAGCGTCGCGTAGAACTTTCCGGCGACGCCTGTGGTTCATGGCACTCTCCACTTCTGAATTAGTGGCAGACAGCCGGTCTGCATCCTCTGTTGGAGGAGCGTCCGGTACGCGCCTGGTGCTCGTCATCGCTTCCGGACCAGGCGTTGGAGCCTGGCTAGTGGAGGCGCGATTGGCAACCTCTCCGGACATAGTCCGGCGAGGCCTTTTCGTCCTGGAAACAGCGCGAATGTTAATACGCCTTGACAGAATAACACCAGGGAAACAGAGGGCGCGTTATACCTTTGTGCCGGAATCTCAGTCCGGACTACATTTCTTTTTGCCCCACGGGGCCCTACAGCCCCTCGTTGGCTAGCCGCCGGAGGTTCGGCCTCCCGCCTCAGAAGTCTCCCCTGCAAAATACGGTTGTCATTTGAAACGACGGGATGTGTGAGAATGGAATCTCTCTTAAGGGAATAAACACTCCGGTTTCTGTCACCTGGGAGGCCGGGATCAACCCGGGGTAATCAGCCGTAATGGCCACCAAGGTGTCGTCCTTGCTTAACTGATAGAACACCCCGTCGATAAGCTCCACCGATATGTCCGGATCCTCTTCGGAGTCCGGATCGAGGGACCGTTCTGGGTCCTCAGGCTGTGGAGGGCGGCTGTTGATATCCTTTACTTCCTGTCACAGTTCCTGCATTGAAATCGTCAGATTACGTATCTAGTCATGGGAGCGTTAAACAGACAGGCAAGTGCAATTGTTCACTTACCCAACTTGGAGGTTCGTACATAGTGAATCCGGCCCGCGGGTTGACGCGGAGGAAGTCCTCCTTTTCTCCCTTGTACAAAGATGTTAAAATCTTTACTAGAGCGGCAGTTGTGGCTGGCCCCTTACGACCGTAACGGGTGGCGTCATCCTCCCCGTTGAAATCCCACATGGGGTGGCCTCTATATTGAAGCGGCTGCACCCCCCGCATAATGCATGTGGCCATGACTCCAATCATGGTTAGTCCGAAATGAGCCAACAGTCTTATCCGGCCCATCAAGTAAAGAACGTCTCTGTCACTTTCTCTCTGAGAGCCCCGCGGACGCCAGCTCAAGCGTTTCTTCGGTGGAGCACTGTTGAAATCGGGGAGACCAACCCAGATAGGATCCAGCAGCGGGACGTCATCTATGTAAAACCATTCCGAAGGCCAGTCCTCGGACGCCTCTTTTGGGGTTCCGGATGGGTATCCGGTCTCGGCGATGCGCCATACTTCGGCTCCGCCCACTTGATAAATGGACCCCTTTTGAGAACGGGGCACCAAGCAGAACAACCTCTTCCACAGCGCAAAATGAGCCTCGACGCCTAAAAATAGCTCGCAAAGAGCAACGAAGCCCGCAATATGTAGTACGGAGCCGGGCGTAAGATTGTGCAACTGGAGGCCGTAGAACTCCAGAAGCCCACGGAGGAATGGATGAATTGGAAATCCCAGTCCCCTTGATAAATAAGGGACGAGGCACACCCGCTCTCCTGTAGAAGGATTGGGGGTGCTCTCCGCTTGCTTTCCGCCATTATAGGTGGCGAGTCCGGCTCGGACCGGGACCATATATGCCTGGGGAAGGAATCCCTTGGCCTGCAGCGACACTAGCTCGTTGTGTGGGATGGTGCAACTCTCCCAGTCTCCGGGTTTAGGACTGGAGGGGCGAGGGGAGGAGCTGCGACGGCTGGCCATGTTGGAATGGACCTTTGCTGGAGACGCTCTGATGATAACTCGCGGAGAGGAGAAGATGTGGTTTGGATCTAAATCCCCATCCCGTTAAACAGGAGGCTCGTCTATATGACTAAGGGTGTGGATGTAAAAACACCCTAGACTTTTCGCATTCGTTCAGCACGTGGAAGACGGCCATTATTGGGCACTGAAGCCGAGGAGCGCTACATTACAAAAATCAGACGTTATTCGTACAGGTACACAGGATTCGGAGGAGGAACCCGCCTTGCAATGCCGAAGACGATTTGCGCGCCGGACTCGTCGTCATTGAAGCCTGGTTCGGGGGCTACTGGGGGAGTCCTGGATTAGGGGGTGTTCGGATAGCCGGACTATACCTTCAGCCGGACTCCGGGACTATGAAGATACAAGATTGAAGACTTCGTCCCGTGTCTGGAAGGATCTTTTCTTGGCGTGGAAGGCAAGCTAGGCGTGCGGATATTCAAGATCTCCTACCATTGTAACCGACTCTGTGTAACCCTAACCCTATCCGGTGTCTATATAAACCGGAGGGTTGTAGTTCGTAGGACAACCATCATCATACACAATCATACCATAGGCTAGCTTCTAGGGTTTAGCCTCCTTGATCTTGTGGTAGATCCACTCTTGTACTACCCATATCATCAATATTAATCTAGCAGGAGTAGGGTTTTACCTCCACCGAGAGGGCCCGAACCTGGGTAAAATAAAGTGTCCCTTGTCTCCTGTTACCATCCGACCTTGACGCACAGTTCGGGACCCCCTACCCGAGATCCGCCGGTTTTGACACCGACAGTGGTCTTCATGGATGTTGGAGCCATCCCAATCACCGGCTCGTTCGCGCGCCATGGATATGGATACTGAACGGAGGCACGGCAGCGCGACAAGCAGGCGAATCCGCGACGGAGAGAGGAAGCCGCGGTGCAAGGAGGCCCGGCGACAGCAAGTTGCTGCAGCGCCTCGGCAAGAGGAAGGGGCGCGGCAGCAGCAAGGAGAAGAGAAAGGAGAAAGGAAAAGAAGAAGGGAAAGGAGGGCGCGCGTGCGTTTGCCACCCCGTCCTCCCCCTACTTATAGCCCCCTGGCGGTAGAGTCGAGGGGGCGAGATGTGGGGGCTCGTGGGATTAACTGCGCCCACTCCCCCCACGACCTTGTATCTTCTGCGCCTTAACGGCGTGCGGTTAATGCGCCCAGAAGCCCAACCGCCCTCCTCGGCTGCAGCGGATCCGCGCGCGTGCCGAGGCCCTGTAGTGGTGGGCCCCGGCCTTTGGCGACGTCCCGTCGCGTGCGTGGGCTGGCAGGCCGGCCTGGCCTGCTAGTGCCGCATGGCGGGCGAGCAACGGGCAGCAAGCCTGTCATCCGACTGGCGTGCCACCCGGCCCCCACCACGACGTTTTGAATTCACCAGGCGGCCAGCCTGGCCACGGCCGGCTCCTAGCTGTCGGCGCCTCCAAAAAACGGACGAATCAAAGCTACCAGGCAACCCAGAGTAGGAAGCTACTGAGGCTCCTCGCCTCTTCAGCCGCGGCGCCCCACAAGCTTCGGGGACTACCGTCGGAGTAAATGACCACGGGTAGCCTCATCATCCCCCCATGGTATTTCAAGACATCGGAGCCGACTGCGCCCCTCACACTTCCCGGATGAACGACTGCCTTCTTGGGACGGCTGGTCCAAGCGGCCGGCTGCTAGAAGGCGGCGGAACCCAGAAGGCGGCCATGAGGGAGGCCGACTCCTAGCAGGCGGCCCCTCGTCCCCTCAAAGTTAGCACCTCATTACCACGACGAGACGGGGTGTGGCTACAGTGCAGCCTGCCACCCCCGAATCCAGGGCGGATCGTGGCCACAGTGCGGTGTACCAGGTGCATGATGTCTACTACGCAACCTTCTTCTTGTAGACGTTGTTGGGCCTCCAAGTGCAGAGGTTTGTAGGACAGTAGCAAATTTCCCTCAAGTGGATGACCTAAGGTTTATCAATACGTGGGAGGCGTAGGATGAAGATGGTCTCTCTCAAACAACCCTGCAACCAAATAACAAAGAGTCTCTTGTGTCCCCAACACACCCAATACAATGGTAAATTGTATGGCTGCACCAGTTCGGCGAAGAGATGGTGATACAAGTGCAATATGGATAGTAGATATAGGTTTTTATAATCTGAAAATATAAAAACAGCAAGGTAGCAAGTGATAAAAGTGAGCCTAAACGGTATTGCAATGCTAGGAAACAAGGCCTAGGGTTCATACTTTCACTAGTGCAAGTTCTCTCATCAATAATAACATAATTGGATCATATAACTATCCCTCAACATGCAACAAAGAGTCACTCCAAAGTCACTAATAGCGGAGAACAAACGAAGAGATTATGGTAGGGTACGAAACCACCTCAAAGTTATCCTTTCTGATCGATCTATTCAAGAGTCCATAGTAAAATAACATCAAGCTATTCTTTCCATTTGATCTATCATAGAGTTCGTACTAGAATAACACCTTAAGACACAAATCAGCCAAAACCCTAATGTCACCTAGATACTCCAATGTCACCTCAAGTATCCATGGGCATGATTATATGATAGGCATCACACAATCTCAGATTCATCTATTCAACCAACACAAAGTACTTCAAAGACTGCCCTAAAGTTTCTTCCGGAGAGTCAAGACGAAAACGTGTGCCAACCTCTATGCCTAGATTCCCAAGGTCACGGAACCCGCAAGTTGATCACCAAAACATACATCAAGTGGATCAATAGAATACCCCATTGTCACCACGGGTATCCCACGCAAGACATACATCAAGTGTTCTCAAATCCTTAAAGACTCAATCCGATAAGATAACTTCAAAGGGAAAACTCAATCCATTACAAGAGAGTAGAGGGGAGAAACATCATAAGATCCAACTATAATAGCAAAGCTCGCGATACATCAAGATCGTATCACCTCAAGAACACGAGAGAGAGAGAGAGAGAGAGAGAGAGAGATCAAACACATAGCTACTGGTACATACCCTCGGCCCCGAGGGTGAACTACTCCCTCCTCGTCATGGAGAGCGTGGGATGATGAAGATGGCCACCGGTGAGGTATTCCCCCGCCGGCAGGGTGCCGGAACAGGGTCCCGATTGGTTTTTGGTGGCTACAGAGGCTTGCGGCGATGGAACTCCCGATCTATTCTGTTCCCCAATGGTTTTAGGGTATATGGATATATATAGGCGAAAGAAGCCGGTCAGGGGAGCCACGAGGGGCCCACGAGCGTGGGGGCGCGCCCAGGGGCAGGCGCGCCTCCCTGCTTCGTGCCCTCCTCGTTGCTTCCCTGACGTACACTCCAAGTCTCCTGGATTGCTTCTGTTCCAAAAATAACTATCCCGGAGGTTTCATTCCGTTTGGACTCCGTTTGATATTCCTTTTCTGTGAAACACTGAAACAAGGGAAAAACAGGAACTGGCACTGGGCTCTGGGTTAATAGGTTAGTCCCAAAAATAATATAAAAGTGTTTAATAAAGCCCATAAACATCCTAAACAGATAATATAATAGCATGAATACTTCATAAATTATAGATACGTTGGAGACGTATCAGCATCCCCAAGCTTAATTCTTGCTCGTCCTCGAGTAGGTAAATGATAAAAGAAAGAATTTATGAAGTGTGAATGCTAGCAGGTGCACAAGTTTGATCAATGATAATTTCAATCACCTTTTCTAGCATCATTATATATCATAACAGTGGCTCAACTTATAGGACTTCTCATGATCAAGTAACAAGCTATTCACATGTTATAGTATAGATCATAAACTTTCTTGAAAACTAACAAATCGTGTTATTAGTAATCAAGCAATTACAATTCATCTTATTTTCAGGAAGGATCTATGTCAGAGCTTTGATTTAGCAAACTCCACATACTCATCTATCATTTAGTCTTTCACAATTGCTAACACCCATGCAATATTTATGGGTTCAAAGTTTTGATCAGACACAGAGAAAGATAGGGACTTATAGGTTCGCCTCCCAACCTTTTACCTCAAGGGTAATGTCAACAATAATAGCTCATGATGCCTTACATCCAATTGGATATATATATATATATATATATATATATATATATATATATATATATATATATATATATATCAGAATCTTTCCAACAGAAGGTGCTTGCCAAAGGATAAAATATAAAAAGGAAAGGTGAAGATCACCATGACTCTTGCATAAAGTAAAAGACAAGAATAAAAGATAGGCCCTTCGCAGAGGGAAGCAGAGGTTTCCATGCGCTTTTATAGTTGGATGCACAAAACCTTAATGCGAGGGAACGTCATTTTATATTGCCACTTGTGATAGGGACCTTTATTATGCAGTCCGTTGCTTTTATTGCTTCCATATCACAAGATCGTATAAAGCGTATTTTCTCCACACTAAAAGATCATACATATTTAGAGAGCAAATTTTATTGCATGCACCGATGACAACTTACTTGAAGGATCTTACTCAATCCATAGTTAGGTATGGTGGACTCTCATGTCAATATTGGTTTAAGGGATGTTTGGAAGCACAAGTAGTAGTGCAAATAATTTGGCTAGCATGAGGGGGAAAGGCAAGCTCAACGTGTTGGGTGATCCATGACAATATACTTTATTTCGGATATAAGAAAACATAACCCATTACGTTGTCTTCCTTCTCCAACATCAACCTTTTAACATGTCATATTTTAATGAGTTCTCACAATCATAAAAGATGTCCAAGATAGTATATTTATATGTGAAATCTCTCTTCCTTCAATATTCTTTCATGAATTGTTCAAGTGACCAATACAATGTTTGCTAACCTTCAATAAATTTACCACCTTTACTTCTTATATGTGAAGTCATTACTCCCCATGGGATAAGCATATAAAACATATATATAATTTCAGATTTATGATATTCAAATCATTCAACCATTTACTCATAGGATATAAGTGAAACACACGAGTAAATGACAAACTACTCCAAAAAGATATAAGTGAAGATCAATGAGTAGTTAAATAATTATGTAGCTATGTGAGGACTCTCCCATTTAATAATTTCAGATCTTGATACTTTATTCAAACAGCAAGCAAAAAAAATAAAATGACATTCTAATAATAGCAAACATCATGTGAAGAAGCAAAAACTTAGGATCAACCGATACTAACCGATGGTTATCGAAGAAGAAAGGTGGGATGCCAACCGGGGCATCCCCAAGCTTAGACGCTTGAGACTTCTTGAAATATTATCTTGGGATGCCTTGGGCATCCCCAAGCTTGAGCTTTTGTGTCTCCTTAATTCCTCTCATATCACGGTCTCCCTAAATCTCAAAAGCTTCATCCACACAAAACTCAACAAGGACTCGTGAGATAAGTTAGTATAAACCAATGCAAAAACCTTATCATACTATATTGTAGCAAATCACTAAAATTATTATTCAATATCGCATACTAAATGCCTCTGCATATTTAATACTCCTATCCTCAAATAGAATCATTAAACAAGCAAACATATGCAAATAATGCAAACATAACAGCAATCTGCCAAAACAGGATAGTCTGTAAAGAATGCAGCAAGATCATACTTTCCTAGCTCCAAAAATTATGAAAGAAAATTCCCACTGTAGTAAATTTATCAGATATTATTATGCAAAATGTTTCAACATTTTATCACATTCTGACTTTTCTAGGGAATTTTTTCAACAGCGGTAAACTTTCTGTTTTCAAACAGCAACATATATACTTGCAAAATAAGCATGGTAAAGGCTATCCTAGACATTTTTATTGAAAATAAAGATGCAAAAAATTAATCTAAATAACATCGAGCAAATACTAACAAAATAAATTGACTCTCCAAGCAAACCACATATTATGTGGTGAATAAAAATATAGCTCCAAGTAAAGATACCGATGAACGAAGACGAAAGAGGGGATGCCATCTGGGGCATCCCCAAGCTTAGGCTCTTGGTTATCCTTGAATATTACCTTGGGGTGCCTTGGAAATCCCCAAGCTTAGGCTCTTGCCACTCCTTATTCCATAGTCCATCGAATCTTTACCCAAAACTTGAAAACTTCACAACACAAAACTTAACAGAAAACTCGTAAGCTCCGTTAGTATAAGAAAATAAAACCACCACTTAGGTACTGTTCTGAACTCATTCTAAATTCATATTGGTGTAATATCTACTGTATTCCAACTTCTCTATGGTTCACACCCTCCGATACTACTCATAGATTCATCAAAATAAGCAAACAACACAATGAAAACAGAATCTGTCAAAAACAGAACAGTCTGTAGTAATCTGTATCAAACGTATACTTCTGTAACTCCAAAAATTCTGAAATAAATTGGTGGACCTGAGGAATTTTTCTAGTAATCATCTGCAAAAATAATCAACTAAATATAACTCTCCAGTAAAAAGTTTTAGCTAATCTCGTGAGCGCTAAAGTTTCTGTTTTTTACAGCAAGATCATAAAGACTTCACCCAAATCTTCCCAAAGGTTCTACTTGGCACAAACACTAATTAAAACATAAAACCACATCTAACCAGAGGCTAGATAGATTATTTATTCCTAAACAGAACCAAAAAAGAAATAAACTAAAATAAAATTGGGTTGCCTCCCAACAAGTGCTATCGTTTAACGCCCCTAGCTAGGCATGATGATTTCAATGATGCTCACATAAAAGATAAGAATTGAAACATAAAGATAGCATCATGAAGAATATGACTAGCACATTTAAGTCTAACCCTCTTCCTATGCATAGGTATTTTGTTAGCAAACAACTTATGGGAACAATAATCAACTAGCATAGGAAGGCAAAACAAGCATAGCTTCAAGACTTTAAGCACATAGAGAGGAAACTTGATATTATTACAATTCCTACAAGCATATATTCCTCCCTCATAATAATTTTCAGTAGCATCGAATTCAACAATATAATCAGCACCTAAAGCATTCTTTTCATGATCTACAAGTATAGAATTTTTGCTACTCTCCACATAAGAAAAATTCTTCTCATTCGGAATAATGGGAGTATCATAAGAAACTTGAATACTATAAATTGTTTCCACATTAAAAGAGTAATGTTCGGAAAAAAAAGGAAATCATAATCATGACGGGTTTTATAAATATAATCATCACTACTTTTTATAGCATAAGTTTCATCACAATAATCATCATAAGTAGCAACTTTGTTCTCATCATAATCAATTGAAACCTCTTCCAAGATAGTGGAATCATTACTAAATAAAGTCATGACCTCTCCAAATCCACTTTTATAATTGTCACAATAAGATTCAACATCCTCCAAAATAGTGGGATCATTACTTCCTAAAGTTGACACTCTTCCCAACCCACTTTCATCAATATAGTCATCATAAGTAGGAGGCATGCTATCATCATAACAAACTTGCATATCAAAACTTGGGAGGCTAGAAATATCATATTCATTAAACAAAGCCTCCCCAAGCTTGGGACAAACATTAATTGCAGCAAATATATTCTCAAACATGTGATTCTCATCAAACATAGCATCCCCAAGCTTGGACCTTTTCATATCATAAGCATAATCCCTCTCATCATTAATAGTATGGATAGCACCAATAGTATAGCAATTATCATTGTCACAATGAGTAGTAGGAGCAACATCATTTGGGAGGGATACCTTTCTACCTTTGCTTCTCCATCTTTTCTTTTTCTTATTCACATCATGTGTGGGTTTAACCCTCTTTTTTGAGCTCCTTATTAACGAGATTGGTTGAATAGAAGGCTCCTCCTCGTTACCTGATTCATCATAAGAAATAATAGGAGAATATTGGGAAGTCTCTTCCCTTTCGTTAGTATCCTCTTCATATTCTATTTGTTTTATTTTCTTTATATAATTGGCAATATAAGGATTTTCAATGCAATTCATCGCACAATACATATAAATTTTCTCTAGATCAAAATCAAGAAGTTTATAACGGGCAAATTCTGGAAGATTCTTAGTTATACCTTTCATTTCTTCGTAACCCATAAGCAAACTAAGTTCATTATAATGTGCAAGGGAAATCAAGTCATCACAATTTTTGGACATGATTAGATCATGAAACAATTTGCATCGGATAGTTAAATGACCCCGTTTATTGCAAAGTTCACAAGTACGGCTAAGAAAATTTAAATTTTCAGCACAAACATCTAGCCTTTCTTGCAACAATTTAGTTTATAAATGCTTATGCCTCTTGCAATATCTATCTTCCCTATTTGGTGTGTACTGGCAAACCCAATGCACTCCACAAAAATTGGCATGTTTATAGGAGAAATTTTCATCATAACTAGTGCAATCATCATTAGTACTATGGATATTTAAAGAGTTCATACTAACAACATTGCAATCATGCTCATCATTCAAAGATTTAGTGAGGGAGTCCTGGATTAGGGGGTGTTCGGATAGCCGGACTATACCTTCAGCCGGACTCCAGGACTATGAAGATACAAGATTGAAGACTTCGTCCCGTGTCCGGAAGGGACTTTCCTTGGCGTGGAAGGCAAGCTTGGCGACGCGGATATTCAAGATCTCCTACCATTATAACCGACTTTGTGTAACCCTAACCCTATCAGGTGTCTATATAAACCAGAGGGTTCTAGTCCGTAGGACAACTTCATCATACAACAATCATACCATAGGCTAGCTTCTAGGGTTTAGCCTCCTTGATCTCGTGGTAGATCCACTCTTGTACTACCCATATCATCAATATTAATCAAGCAGGAGTAGGGTTTTACCTCCATCGAGAGGGACCGAACCTGGGTAAACTACGTGTCCCTTGTCTCCTGTTACCATCCGGCCTAGACGCACAGTTTGGGACCCCCTACCCGAGATCCGCCGGTTTTGACACCGACATTGGTGCTTTCATTGAGAGTTCCTCTGTGTCTTCGCTTTTAGGCCCGATGGCTCCTTTGATCATCAACGACGATGCAGTCCAGGGTGAGACTTTTCTCCCAGGATAGATCTTCGTCTTCGGCGGCTTCGCACTGCGGGCCAATTCGTTTGGCCGCCTGGAGTAGATCGAAAGCTATGCCCCTGGCCATCAGGTCAGGTTTGGAAGTTTGAACTACACGGCTGACATCCGCGGGGACTTGATCTTCAACGGATTCGAGCCACAGCCAAGTGCGCCGCACTGTCTTGATGGGCATGATCTAGCTCTGCCGTCGAACAGTGCCCTAGAGCCCGCATGCGCGTCAGTTCCGACCCTTAATTCGGAACCTACGGCACTGATCGAGGGTGAGCGGTTGGACGTCACCCCGGGGGCTGCGATCTCAAAAGCGATCGAGCCGAACGCCAGCCTCACACTCTGCATGACCCGTGACTCCGAGGATTCGGATTCCCCTCCAGACTCCGAACCTCCCGCGCCCCTGCCAATCGAATCCGATTGGGCGCCGATCATGGAGTTCACCGCCGCGGACATCTTTCAGCACTCGCCCTTTGGCGACATCCTGAACTCACTAAAGTCTCTCTCTTTATCGGGAGAGCCATGGCCGGACTATGGCCAGCAAGGATGGGGTACGGACGATGAAGAAATTCAAACCCCACCCACCACCCACTTTGTAGCCGTTGTCGATGATTTAACCGACATGCTTGACTTCGACCCCGAAGACATCGACGGTATGGACGACGATGCAGGTGACGAACAGGAACCAGCACCTGTAGGCGCTGGAAGGCCACCTCGTCATATGATATATATATATATATATATATATATATTGTGGATACTCCAAAAGATGGAGATGGCGATGGAACAGCCGAGGATGATACCTCCAAGAAACAGCCCAAGCGCCGGCATCAGCGGCGCCGCTCTAAATCCCGCCAAAGCAAAAACGGTGATTCCGGCACGGGAGATAATACTACCCCAGATAGCACCGAAGAACACCCCCTCCAGCAAGATTCGGCACAGGAAGATGGAGAAGCCAGCCCTCGTGAAAGGGCGGTAGACCAAGAGGTTGAGGACGATAACTACATGCCTCCCTCTGAAGACGAGGCAAGCCTCGACGACGACGAATTCGTCGTACCATCAGACCCCGCCGAACAAGAGCGTTTCCAGCGCAGGCTTTTAGCCACGGCAAGCAGCCTCAAGAAAAAGCAACAACAGCTTAGAGCTGATCAAGATCTGCTAGCTGATAGATGGACTGAAGTCCTTGCGGCCGAAGAGTATGAACTCAAACGCCCCTCCAAGCATTACCCAAAGCGCAGGCTGCTACCCCAATTAGAGGAGGAGGCACCTACATCACCAGTGCATGACATGGTAGACAGGCCACCTCGTGGCCGCGACAGAGAGGCCTCTAATCCCTCCACTCAAGCCATGCCCCGACGCCGCTCAAAACATGCTAAGGCACGGGAAAACGCGCCGGACCTGCGAGATATACTGGAGGACAAGGCAAGGCAAACAAGGTCGATCTACGGATCGCGCGGGCGCCCCACGACACAGGACGGTGATCGTCACTCCAGACACGATAAATCCGGCCGGGCCGAACACAATGGACAAAGCTCCTCCGAGCTGCGCCGTGATATAGCCCAGTATAGAGGCGGCACACACCCACTATGCTTCACAGATGAAGTAATGGATCATAAAATCCCTGAGGGCTTTAAACCCATAAACATCGAATCATACGATGGCACAACAGATCCCGCGGTCTGGATCGAGGATTATCTCCTTCATATCGGCCCGTGGTGATGATCTACACGCCATCAAATACCTCCGACTCAAGCTCAAGGGACCGGCCCGGCATTGGCTCAATAGCTTGCCAACAGACTCAATCGGTTCTTGGGAGGACCTGGAAGCCGCATTCCTCGACAACTTCCAGGGCACTTATGTGCGACCACCAGATGCCGATGACCTAAGCCACATAATCCAGCAACCAGAGGAATCGGCCAGGCAATTCTGGACACGGTTCCTCACAAAGAAAAACCAGATAGTCGACTGTCCGGACGCTGAGACCCTAGCAGCCTTCAAGCATAATATCCGCGACGAATGGCTTGCCCGGCACCTGGGACAGGAAAAGCCGAAATCTATGGCAGCCCTCACGACACTCATGACCCGCTTTTGCGCGGGAGAAGACAGCTGGCTAGCTCGCAGTAACAACTTAGCAAAGAACCCTGGTAATTCGGATACCAAGGATAAAAGTGGCAGGACACGCCGGAACAAGCAAAAGCGCCATGTTAACAGCGATAGCAACGAGGATACGGCAGTAAATGCCGGATTCAGAGGCTATAAATCCGCTCAGCGGAAAAAGCCATTCAAAAATAATACTCAGGGCCCGTCCAGTTTGGACCGAATACTCGACCGCTTGTGCCAGATACATGGCACCCCCGAAAGGCCAGCAAATCACACCAACAGGGATTGTTGGGTGTTCAAGCAGGCAGGCAAGTTAAGAGCCGAAAACAGAGACAAGGGGCTGCATAGCGATGACGAGGACGAGCCCAGGCCGCCGAACAGCAGTGGCCAGAAGGGTTTTCCCCCACAAGTGCGGACGGTGAACATGATATACGCAACCCACATTCCCAAGAGGGAGCGGAAGCGTGCGCTATGAGACGTATACGCGCTGGAGCCAGTCGCTCCTAAGTTCAACCCATGGTCCTCCTACCCGATCACCTTTGATCGAAGGGACCATCTCCGTCATGACGGGTTTGCCGCATTGGTTCCTGACCCAATTATTGACGGATTTCATCTCACAAGAGTCCTCATGGACGGCGGCAGCAGCTTGAACCTGCTTTACCAGGATACAGTGCGGAAAATGGGCATCCATCCCTCGAGGATCAAGCCCACAAAAACGACCTTTAAAGGTGTTATACCAGGTGTAGAGGCCAGCTGCACAGGCTCAGTAACACTTGAAGTGGTCTACGGATCTCCGGACAATTTCCGAAGCGAAGAGTTAATCTTCGATATAGTCCCATTTCGCAACGGCTATCACGCCCTGCTCGAGCGAACCGCATTTGCAAAGTTCAATGCGGTGCCGCACTACGCATATCTCAAGCTCAAGATGCCAGGCCCTCGAGGAGTAATTACGGTCAATGGAAACACCGAGCACTCCCTCCGAACGGAGGAACACACGGCGGCCCTCGCAGCAGAAGTACAAAGCAGCCTTCTTAGGCAATTCTCTAGTCCGGCCGTTAAAAAGCCAGACACCGCCAAGCGCGCCCAAAATAACCTACAACAAGGCCGCCTGGCATGTTCTGAGCAAGCATAGCAGTGCGACCCCAACCCCAGCCCTCGCGACATAGAGAAACCAGTGCTTCGCGTACATAACTACACTCTTGAAATACCATGGGCGAAGGGGAAGGGGCACAATAATGGCAAACCCAAAATACAACCTAAAACATACTAGGGGCTGCTAAATTTTTTTCTTTTCTCTTACTTCCAGGACTCCATACTTTGGACGACCTGTTCGGCAATTCAACCGCCGCATAAACGATGCAAGACCCAGGGAAGCAGACAAGCCATGCCGCACTATGGAACCCCAAGGTGGTCTCTGTTACGAGCAGTATACCTGTTTTTGAATACAATTCCGCGGCCTGCCTCTGGCAAGGACATGTTAAATAGTCCAAATATCTTTTGCTTATCGCACTATTTGTGTCGTTCTGCTTTGATAGCAACCTCTTTATAAACAATGCATAGCTTTTTGTCTGTTTTTTGCATTATTCCCTTTTTTATATATATGTTCAGTAAAGACATGTGGCACCCGTACACTGTGGTATGGCAAATACGCCAGGGGCTTCAGTACCCCTTAATATTTTGTAAGAAGTCCGAACACTTCATAAGTGCGGCACCCCGAACTTATAGCACTATATGCATCGGCTCCGAATCATGATTTGGGTCAATAGTTGGGTTTGCCCGGCTCCTATGTTTTGGTGCCTTATGTTCCGCTATATCGACTAAGGTAGCACTAGGAGAACCACTACGATTGTGCCCTGGTTGAGCTAGGTTAAGCACCTCAATGGAGAAAGCTAAAACTGACTGTCATGATGAGGCGAGAGACCGGTCGCTGTTCGAGAGGTTTTTCGAGTCCCTAAAGACATATGCCGCTTCGAGCGAGGAGCCGGCTTTGTCCGGCCAAGGCGTGGATAGCGCCCCGAACTCGATCTTCCGAACTATGGGCTTCGCCGAAATTTAAAATTATAAAGTTCTATGGCTAAGTGAGAGTGTTCAAGCATTATAGTCCGATTGCCGGGTTCGTTGTGCTGAGCGCCTCCCTCGAAGGACCCAAATATGGGGAAAAGAGCGCTCAGGTTTATCCCGAACACCCCAGCACGAGTGGCATGGGGGCGGAAGCCGACGACTCGCCATCTCTCAATTTTTTGATAAACGGCCGCACAGAAAATAATATTTTAAATTCAACAAGCATTGCTTAGAGCATATGAACAAGTTTTCAGCGCACAGGATAAACATGAGCGAGTTCATTCAAAAATTACATCCTTCGTACATTCATCCGCCACAAGGCGGGCACCCGCAAGAACATCCTTATAGTAGTTCTCGGGCTTGCGATGCTCCTTCCCCGGCGGCGGCCCGTCCCTCACGAGCTTCTCACCGTCTAGCTTACCCCAGTGCACCTTTGCACGGGCAAGGGACCTACGGGCACCTTCGATGCAGACGGAGCGCTTGATGACATCGAGCCTTGGACAGGCCTCCACCAGCCGCCGCACCAACCCGAAGTAGCTCCCATGCAGGGCCTCTCCGGGCCACAGCCGAACTATGAAGCCCTTCATGGCCTGTTCGGCCGCCTTGTGGAGCTCGACCAACTGTTTCAGCTGGTCAAGGGCACAGGGTGTCTGGCCTCAGCATACTGAGACCAGAACACCTTCTCCGTCGAGCTGCCCTCTTCAGCTCGGTAGAATGCGGCGGCGTCGGATACGCTGCGGGGAAGATCTGCAAATGCCCCTGGAGAGCTCCGGATTCGGGTAAGTAACAAGTAGTTTACTTTTATATTTCTGCTTTGCATAAAGAATGCCTTACCCGCTGCTATCTTTTTCATCTCCTCCAACTCTTGGAGGGCCTTTTGGGCTTCGGCCTTGGCGGACTTGGCAGTCTCAGAGGCCGTCGCGAGCTCGGACGCTTGCGTTTTGGACTCGAGCTCCAAACTCTCATGTTTTTTCATAAGAGTCTGAAGCTCTTGCCGCACCTCGTCGACCTGGGCTTCAAGTTTCTCTCGCTCGGTGCGCTCTGCGGCCGCTTTCTTTTCGGCCTCGGACAACGCCTGCTTAAGGGTCGCCACCTCAGTCGTGGCCCCTACAATAGGCAGTACAATCCTGTTATTTTTTGCAATCACGTCTTTTTATAGGCATTTTTTCTGTAAGGTATTTCTTACCTTCTTTCTCCTCGAGCTGCCGCTTGGCAAGGCCGAGCTCTTGCTCGGTCTGCTCGAGGCCCTGTTTCAGGGCATCGACCTCTGCAGTCAGCGCGGCAGTGGCTAGCAGTGAAGCCTGCATACGCATATTTGACTCCTTTTTGTTAGACTCCTGCGAAATTTAATAGATCCTCTATTCGGCTTTTCTTTCCGAACGCCAAACAAAGCATCAGGGCCTACTGTCTATGCGGTTATATTCTTACATATTTTTTACTTACCTCGAAGCCTGTTAGAAGGCTAGCGCAAGCTTCGTTCAGTCCGCTCTTGGCAGACTGAACCTTCCGGATCACCGTACTCATAATAGTACGGTGCTCCTCGTTGATGGAGGCGCCGTCAAGCACCTCCAGCAGACTATCCGGCACCTCCGGTTGGACGGAGGCTGCCGGTTCAGAAGGCTTGCTCCTCTTGACAGGAGTTCGCCTGCCGTGGTCCGGAACCGTTGAGGGTTCCGGCGCGGTGTCCGGCTCAAAGCCGGACTTGGAGCCCTGGGGGGTTTTGTCCCCTTTACTCCTGGAGTCCGGGAGGTCGCCTTGCGGCTCCTCCAGGACCACCCCCTCCTGCCCCGCAGCTCGTTGCGACGCCACTTCGGCGTCGTCTGCAGTGCGGGGGGAGACGGCGGGCAGAACTGAGTTCACGTCTGATGAATCCAGGGAGCCGCTCGACGACTCGTCGACTTCGGCCCGGGGCGGGCTGCACAATTATGTTCGGCATTAGGGAAAGCTGAACGACAAAGGAATATCATGAGTCACTCTGGTATCCGTATACTTACGATTTTGCCAGGCGCTTGGCCCTGTTCGGCCACTCCTCGTCGTCCTCGTTGGCGTTGGGGGAGTAGTCCGGCGGAGGGGTCTTCCTCTTCCTGGACCCTCCGGCCTCCCCCGTTGGGGCAGCCTTCCTTTCCTTTCCTCCCCCCGCTGGAGGGGGAGAGGTTTCTTCTTCCTCCTCCTCGTTTTCACGGGAGGAGAGCTTCTCGCATTCGTCAGATGACGAGTCCGACACCACCATGTTACGGGCACTCTTTCGAGTCCCCGTGGCCTTCTTCTTCTTGGCCTTCTTCTCCGGCACCACATAAGGCGCCGGAGCCAGCAGCTTCACTAGGAGAGCAGGGGCTGGTTCTTCGGGCAAGGGAGCCAGACAGTTAATCGGTCCGGATATCACCTGCCAAGCCTGTCAAAGGTAAGGGAGTTTAGATCCCGCATAAAGTCAAACTATGAAAAAGAACTTAAGCATCCTGTGAAAGGTGAAAATAGCTTACCTCGCTAGCGTGATGCTGCAAGCTGTATCCGTGGTCCTCGAAGGCGGATGTGGGAGCCTCGACGCCTTTGGTTAGCACCTTCCAGACGTCTTCATACATCGTGTCGAAGAGCCTGTTTAGGGTTTGGTGTTGCGCCGGGTTGAACTCCCACAGAGTAAAGTCCCGTTGTTGACACGAGAGGATCCGGCGGACGAGCATGACCTGGACTACATTGACAAGCTTGATCGGCCTGTTCACCAGGGACTGGATGCATGTTTGCAGTTCGGTCACCTCTTTTTCGTCACCCCACGACAGGCCCGTCTCTTTCCAGGACATAAGCCGCGCGAGGGGTCCGGATCGGAACTCAGGGGCTGCGACCCATTTTGGATCGCGTGGATCGGTGATGTAAAACCACCCGGATTGCCACCCCTTTAGGGTCTCCACGAAGGAGCCCTCAAGCCATAGGACGTTGGCTATTTTGCCCGCCATGGCGCCTCCACACTCCGCCTGGCTGCCGCGCACCACCTTGGGCTTGACGTTGAAGGTCTTGAGCCAGAGGCCGAAATGGGGGCGGACGCGGAGGAAAACCTCGCACACGACGATAAACGCCGAGATGTTGAGGACGAAGTTTGGGGCCAGATCGTGGAAATCAAGGCCGTAGTAGAACATGAGCCCCCGGACGAATGGGTGGAGTGGAAAACCCAGTCCGCGGAGGAAGTGGGGAAGGAAAACTACCCTCTCGTGGGGCCTTGGGGTGGGGAGAAGCTGCCCCTCCTCGGGAAGCCGGTGCGTGATGTCCTTGGACAAGTATCCGGCCTTCCTTAGCTTCTTGACATGGCCCTCCGTGATGGAGGAGACCATCCACTTGCCTCCCGCTCCGGACATTGCTGGAGAAGGTTGAGGTGGGAAGTGCGGGCTTGGGCGTTGGAGCTCGGGTGCGCAGAAGATGGATAGGCAAAGGAGGAAGAAGGCGTAGATAAAAAGGTGGATCCTTATCCCCTTATATGGGCGGATGCGGCTATGCGTCCCCACCAGCCTGGTAAAACTCGCTTGCCTCCCAAGCGCCGTGATAAATGGCGCGGTTGGGTTACCCACGTCCGTATTGATGAGAATCCCGTAAATGGAGGACACAATCTCTGCTTTGACAAGACGTGCCAAGGAAACCGCCTCGCAAAACATGCTGAGGTGGAAGAGTAAAAACGATTCGAGAAAAGGACTTGGCCGTAGTGTGATGTCACGCTACAGAATACGTCAGCAGATTAAATTTGTGTTAATATTATTCTCTCTATGGCAATATGTGGAAACTTATTTTGCAGAGCCGGACACTATTCTTGGTGTTTAAAATCTTCTTGAAGAACTTGGAAGGGGAACCCGCCTTGCAATGCCGAAGACAATTTGCGCGCCGGACTCGTCGTCATTGAAGCCTGGTCTAGGGGCTACTGAGGGAGTCCTGGATTAGGGGGTGTTCGGATAGCCAGACTATACCTTCAGCCGGACTCCAGGACTATGAAGATACAAGAGTGAAGACTTTGTCCCGTGTCCGGAAGGGACTTTCCTTGGCGTGGAAGGCAAGCTTGGCGATGCAGATATTCAAGATCTCCTACCATTGTAACCGACTTTGTGTAACCCTAACCCTATCCGGTGTCTATATAAACCGGAGGGTTCTAGTCCGTAGGACAACTTCATCATACAACAATCATACCATAGGCTAGCTTCTAGGGTTTAGCCTCCTTGATCTCGTGGTAGATCCACTCTTGTTCTACCCATATCATCAATATTAATCAAGCAGGATAGGGTTTTACCTCCATCGAGAGGGCCCGAACCTGGGTAAACTTCGTGTCCCTTGTCTCCTGTTACCATCCGGCCTAGACGCACAGTTCGGGACCCCCTACCCGAGATCCGCCGGTTTTGACACCGACATTTAGTGCCAAACATTTTATAGACTTCTTCTTCTAGCACTTGAGCACAATTTTCCTTTTCATCGTACCTACGGAAGATATTAAAATGATGAAGCGTATGAGACAAACTCAATTCCATTTTTTTGTAGTTTTCTTTTATAAATTAAACTAGTGATAAAACAAGAAACTAAAAGATTCGATTGCAAGATCTAAAGATATACCTTCAAGCACTCACCTCCCCGGCAATGGCGCCAGAAAAGAGCTTGGTGTCTACTACGCAACCTTCTTCTTGTAGACGTTGTTGGGCCTCCAAGTGCAGAGGTTTGTAGGACAGTAGCAAATTTCCCTCAAGTGGATGACGTAAGGTTTATCAATCCGTGGGAGGCGTAGCATGAAGATGGTCTCTCTCAAACAACCCTGCAACCAAATAACAAAGAGTCTCTTGTGTCTGCAACACACCCAATACAATGGTAAATTGTATAGGCGCACTAGTTCGGCGAAGAGATGGTGATACAAGTGCAATATGGATAGTAGATATAGGTTTTTATAATCTGAAAATATAAAAACAGCAAGGTAGCAAGTGATAAAAGTGAGCCTAAACGGTATTGCAATGCTAGGAAACAAGGCCTAGGGTTCATACTTTCACTATTGCAAGTTCTCTCAACAATAATAACATAATTGGATCATATAACTATCCCTCAACATGCAACAAAGAGTCACTCCAAAGTCACTAATAGCGGAGAACAAACGAAGAGATTATGGTAGGGTACGGAACCACCTCAAAGTTATCCTTTCTGATCGATCTATTCAAGAGTCCGTAGTAAAATAACATGAAGCTATTCTTTCCATTCGATCTATCATAGAGTTCGTACTAGAATAACACCTTAAGACACAAATCAACCAAAACCCTAATGTCACCTAGATACTCCAATGTCACCTCAAGTATCCGTGGGCATGATTATACGATATGCATTACACAATCTCAGATTCATCTATTTAACCAACACAAATTACGTCAAAGAGTGCCCCAAAGTTTCTACCGAAGAGTCAAGATGAAAACGTGTGCCAACCCCTATGCATAGATTCCCAAGGTCACGGAACCCGCAAGTTGATCACCAAAACATACATCAAGTGGATCAATAGAATACCCCATTGTCACCACGGGTATCCCACGCAAGACATACATCAAGTGTTCTCAAATCCTTAAAGACTCAATCCGATAAGATAACTTCAAAGGGAAAACTCGTTCCATTACAAGAGAGTAGAGGGGGAGAAACATCATAAGATCCAACTATAATATCAAAGCTCGTGATACATCAAGATCGTATCAACTCAAGAACACGAGAGAGAGAGAGAGAGAGAGAGAGAGAGAGAGAGAGAGAGAGAGATCAAACACATAGCTACTGGTACATACTCTCAGCCCCGAGGGTGAACTACTCCCTCCTCGTCATGGAGAGCACTGGGATGATGAAGATGGCCACCGGTGAGGGATTCCCCCTCCGGTAGGGTGCCGGAACAGGGTCCCGATTGGTTTTTGGTGGCTACAGAGGCTTGCGGCGGTGGAACTCCCGATCTATTCTGTTCCCCGGTGGTTTTAGGGTATATGGATATATATAGGCGAAAGAAGTTGGTCAGGGGAGCCACAAGGGGCCCACGAGGGTGGGGGCACGCCCAGGGGGGCAGGCGCGCCTCCCTGCCTCGTGCCCTCCTTGTTGCTTCCCTGACGTACACTCCAAGTCTCCTGGATTGCTTCCGTTCCAAAAATAACTCTCCCGAAGGTTTAATTCCGTTTGGACTCCGCTTGATATTACTTTTCTGCGGAACACTGAAACAAGGGAAAAACAGGAACTGGCACTGGGCTCTGGGTTAATAGGTTAGTCCCAAAAATAATATAAAAGTGTTTAATAAAGCCCATAAACATCCAAAACAGATAATATAATAGCATGAATACTTCATAAATTATAGATACGTTGGAGACGTATCAGTGGACACCCCTCGCCCGGCGCGGCACTGTTGCCACGCAGCCCATGACATCATCCATGCCAGAGGGAGCCATGCTCCCACAACGGGCGGTCGGTACGGCCCGCAAGCGGCGGGCCCTACCTGTCTGTAAGCTACCAGAAGGCGGCGGACCCTGAGCAGGCGGCGCGGGGATGGGCGGACTCCTAGTAGGCGGCCCTCCCCCTCGATTAGAGTATATGCACCATTAACCAGATAAGACGGGGTGTGGCTACAGTGAGCGCCCGCCAGGCAGCGGGGCTGTAGCCACGCTCCCGCGACAAAGCTTCTGTCATCAAGGGCAAGGCTACAGTATAGAGTAGCCTACATGACCCGCAGGCGGCGGGCCCTACCTATCGGCCGAGGGCACGCCAGTCGGTGGGACCCACCAGGCGGCGGGCCCTAGTAGCCGGTGAAGAAGCCGGCGACGAGAGACGCTGACGGCCGGGTCGTACACCCGGCCGGATTACCATTGTACCCCTGGGGGTAGGCCTATATAAACCCCCCAGGTCACCCCATGCAAAGGGTTCAGCACCTTAGTCATCTTACACTCACATAGAGAGAGAGTGAAGTAGGGCTAGCCTTGTTCTTCTTCCTCCTCTAGATAAACAGGTCAAGGAGCAAGTTTGTAGCTACCTTGTTGAGATAGTGATCATGCGGAGACCCCGCAGAGCAGGACTAGGGGTGTTATCTCCTAGGAGAGCCCCGAACCTGGGTAAGATTCGCAGGCGTATGTGGTCTCGCTCACTCCCGCTTCTAGAGCCCGGCGACGTACTCTTGTCCCCATCCATGATAAGCCACCCCCTGGCATATGTCGCTAGATATCCCCGACAACACATCTTTCCGTAGAGAATCATATTCCCAACACCAACAATACAAGTGGTCACACCCAATAGACATACTTGAGGGAGAAAATGTCACACCATCAAAAAGAAGCCCAAGGTGGCTGACCATGTGGGGCGTCTTGCATGTAGTACTTGTTCCAAAGGAACCAAACCCACGGGGTGTCATGCTTATGAAGGAATTTGTGTATGAACTTAAGTAACAAACTCAAATATGTATTCGTAGGTTAAGCACGCCTATCCCACCACAATTTTACGACGATGGATCATGTCCCGGGTAGCAGGAGCCGAATCGCGACCATTTGCAATCAGCCGATCAACAGTTTTAGGACACAAATTCAAATATCTTAACTGGGAGATTTAACACACACACATGGCAAACGTCATAAAGGAAGACAAAGCAAAGTTGATGAGGGTGAAGTTACCGCCACAATTAACTCAAACTACAATATCGGTTAATATCATTTCAACTCTATCAACAAGTGGCATGAGCTCAGACACCGATGGATGAGTGGTACCCACTGGCATACCAAGGGTATGTGAAATGCATGGTTCTAATCCAAGAATATTATCCAAGTGATCATCTCGTTGAGCTTCAAAGTCAATGGGGATAGCTGGGATTTGTGGAAGTTTATCTTTAAGCCGGTAGATGTGGCATAAGCGTTCAGGATTCCTTACAAATTACGTAACTGTGTCTCATCGGCTGGGAGGATAATAATATTATTGTCGCATACTGGATCACTGTGAAATCCTCTATAGTAGGTTGGTCAATAGAAAGTGACAACAATCCCTCAAGCACAGAGTAGAATTGATAGCTAACAGTAAAAGATCTGCGGAAAGTACAAATAAAAAGGGGGTCTCACTTACGAACTCCTCAGAGTTGGGAACCCCATTAAGAACTTAGGAAGCACCTGATTCTAGGACAAGCTTCATCCACATAATCCATCTCGCATCAAAGCCTTTGTGGCGAAGCATAGATAGGACAGTGTGATGTTCGATTGTATCATATGCTTTCTCGAAGTCCAATTTAAGGATGAAAATCTCTCTCCCAGAAGCATGGCACTAATGAAGAAGTTTAAAGACCTAGCCAAGGCCATCATGTATAACACGACCCTTCATAAAGTCATATTGGTTGCGATGGACAACTTCCAGAATCACCGATTCTAGATTATCGGCTAGGATATCAGTGAGCATCTTGAGGGCTGAGATAAGCAAAGGAATTGGTTGGTGTTCATTAACAGATTTAGGTGATAGTATTGGGCACTAAAGTGATCAAGGATTGATTACAACTCTATAAATCAATCTTCCCTACCCAGAGTAACCAGACTCGGTAAAATTCAAGGGAAATAATGTGCCAACAAGTCTTGTGGAATTGACCATTAGAACCATCTCGCCCAGGAGCATGATCAGCTGAATTTTCATAAAGGCATTTCCTAATTCTTCATGGGTGAGGGCCAGGAAACATGCTCTAAATCCTCAACACATTGTATTAAATTAGCAAGATCAAAACACATGTTAGTAGGGAAAAAGACTCCCATCCTCAACTCCGCATAAAAAGGATGTGCCTTCTCTGAAGGTGATTCCAACCCACAACCATCGGGCATTGAGACTAAAGCAAATGAGTTGCACGTATATCTTTCTTTGCTCTGGCATGAAAATACTTTTATGTTCTCATCACTAAGGGTGACCCAACGATAGGTACGTTTCTTCCATTATACGATTCTGGTAAGTGAGGAGAATATGTGCTTTTGAAGACATATTTGAAATTGGACTCTATAAAAGAGAGTTTTCCATTTTCTTCAAGCGCAACCAACTAGAGCAGAAGCTCATTTCAATTTTTTTAAAGAAGCTTTAACATTGAAATAGATTTACTCCAGTGCTTCAAATCACGCCTTAGATTTTTTTATTTTTTGCCCACAAAGAAGAGGCACTATTGTTGGCCTTGGCAGGAAGGTTCCAAAATTGTTGCACCACCTAAAAAACTCAGGATGAAGTGGCCAGAAGCTCTCAAAATGGAACAATTTACAACGGGCTATACCAAAGGCAATACTAACCACAAAGGGTCACATAATGTGAGAGGTTTAGCAAGTGACTTAGCAAAAGTGTTGGGAAAGATCATCGTCCATTCCACTGAGGAAAAAACCCAGTCAAAATTTTCAAGCAGCGGGTTATTTTGCATATTTCTCCATCTATATTGCCAAACTTTAATATGAATTTCAGTCATAGACTGCTCACTAATGATTTCATTCATATCATCCACGTTACCACCTTGTTTGTTTCTGTTTTCACTTGATCTAATGAAACTAAGATCGCCAAGAAAAAGTCATAACCCATCAAGGGGGATATCATGCCCATGAAACTATTCCACAGAGAGTTGTCGAGATGAGAGAACGACCCATATATATTTGTGAGGTTACAACTTTTATTCAGAAGGGCAGAAATAAACTGAGAGGTTAACTATGAAGCACCAAATTGGTAAAATTCTAACTGGCCCAAACAGTAAGAAAACCTACACATGCACCCAAATATGGAATAAACTCAAATTGGTTGAATATTTTTGGGTAGAATTTCTAAATGAAGGTGTGGTCAAAATCTTACTTTTTAGTCTCTATGAGACAAACAATTGAACTACCTGATTCATCAATCTTAGCACGCAACGGAGATAGCTTTTCATAAAAATTAATATCTCGGATGTTCCGGCATAAGATCTTCCAAGCAATAAAATTCATATAAACTGAAAGAAGTTTAGATGGACCACAAGTTCAACAAAGTACTCTTAAACACACATGCAAAAGATTAAATGGGGACAGGGGCAATGGAAGCGCGGCACGACATGAAACTAAGATAAGTGCACTCTTGGTGCAATGACCAAAAAGATCCAGCCGATCAGGTAGAGTTCCCACCGTCGTCAGTGGATGGAGCCTGCACGAGGCACTTGTTGGACCGCTCTGCAGCTGAGATGCTACAATGGGAGACACCGATGTGCTCGAGAACGAGTATTGAGGTGAACGATGGAGGCAGCGCAGGCGCGGATGGACCAGCAGTAGGAGGGGCCGCCGGTGGTAGGTGTGGTCCAGCTACAGTTGAAGAAGAGTGGCGGGGCTTGACTAAGGAGCGCCTCCTGGGACGATTAGCAACAAATGTAGTCTTAAATCCTTGGAACCTTGTGCGGCGAGAACTGCGACGCAATTCAGAGACGTCCAAAGGTGCAGGGCAGGAAGCACGACGATGCTTCTTGGAAATAGTAACATCCTCCAGGGACACACTATCTTCCAAAGCAGAACAATGCACATCAGTCCAGGTAACTGCATCACTGCATTCATCCGGTAATGCATTCAGATCAAGGCCAGCCATCTATGAAACAAAAAAGAGAGGAATTAAATATTATTTTAAATATAATCTTTTTTGCATGCATACATGATACATGACATGCATTCTTTTTGCATGCAAAAGGGTATGAATATGTATTAATTTGTTGTCATCAAAGAACACCCATGAAATTGGTGTCATCAAGGGATTCTAGCAAGCACGTGGTTTTGAATATGATCCTTGATTGTAGGAAAACAAAATAAAGAGTAAGGAAAAACACACCGAATGTCTTGTTGCATGCATACACAAAGTTTCATTCGTCATCTTTTGCATGCAGAATGTATACAGTATGTATGAAATTGCTGTCATCAAACTAGTCCGAAGGGCCGAAACCCATCTGGCCCTTGATAGCAGTGTGGAATTTTTATATGCATCTAGTTTTGCTTAGTTTTATTTAACAATTTGTTGTTGCTTTCACATCAATCACATAGTTGCTTACATCTCTTTCATTTTTTATCCATAATCTCTCTTATTTTCCCTAATGTCTTCCCACTACAGGCACCAGGCATAAAACATTGACAAGAAGAGGGACAAATCCTATCAAGCACAATTGTTTGCCAGACAGAAGAAGGGGGGAAATAGAGCTAGGCTAACTGGGGTATAGCAGAGGCAAAATAATAGTATATGCACAGGCAAGAATAGGTTGTGAGTATACAATAGTTCTAACTGGGGGAAATTAAGTCCAACAAACAAAAACGAAATCAAAGGGAAACATATGCCGAATTTGTAGGCAATTTCCAGGGCACGATCTTTCTTTTTTTGCTCAGTTTGTATGCACAAAATACCTTGTATTACCTGAGATTTGTTCTTCTTTGCTTCCATTTCCTTAAGGAGGATTTTCTTCGTCCTCCTCTCCGGTGCCTATTGTACGGCGGTGGTGACGGCGGCGGCTAGGGAGGATTTTTGGGGAAGGGGGATATTGTCCCTGGCGCGTGCCTTTTGTACCCTAGGTTTTTCCTAGGTTGTTATAAGGGGGGAAGGGATGGAGGCAGGCCCGAGCTTAGAGGGGGAAAGAGAGGTGGCGGCCCTGGGCCCCCAAAACCAAGGGGGCCCAAATCAGTGCAATGCAGGCCGACAAGCGAAAGGCGATCAAAACCCGCACCAGCCAAGAGATTGCCCCATACCTTGTTTTCTTGATGCTTGCTTATGCGCTGCCGGAGATGCCCCATATCCATGCCAAGCTCATCTTCTAGGACTAGAATTGATTAGGTATGATGTCTGCTAGCTATTTAGTCATCCACTAGCTCTCCAAATAGATGCCCCAATGTCTACAATTTGGGTAATCATGTCATTAGGGTATGATATAAATATCGGTTTTTCTTGGTTAATTAGTCGTAATCAATTGTTTTGTTGATGGGTTCATGTCTGCAGGTCAAGCTTCACACCTTCAACTGGTCAAATTTCAACCTAAAAATCGTCTAGGTATGAGGATATTTCTCCAAGAGCCTCAATTGCAAGTACAAAACCTGGTCTATATTGTTGGTTTGTCATGTTCATTGGCAGTTAGACAAATGTCTCTATATAATAAGGTCAAATTATAGAAACCTTGCTGAAATTCCCAAACTATCTATAAATACCTAAAATTATTGTGAACATATGCCTAATATTGACCTCATGTTGCTCAAACAGCAAGCAAATGAACTGTTAAATTTATTTCTTAGTATAGAAGAATCTGTTATTGCTCTATTTTGCACACCAGTCACAATTTAGCCATTACTACCATCAGTCCATATATTGAGGCTAGGCGCTATCTAATACAAACAGTTGCCACTCGTCTGGTGCACCACCCCTACCACATTTTTTAAAGTTTAAACCAAACAATAGATAAAATTCCCATGAACAATACCAAACTCCAAGGGCCATTGGTCTATCGAAACGGATATAGATATGCTTTGGTTGACACCTGCCTTGATAAATGTAGTACCAACACAGAGGCAAAGTATGAAACTGAGAAGATATCATGTCAAGAAGACTGTATCGCATATCATTGTATTTCGTGATCCAACTATCTTTTATGTTAGTGAGCACTGAAACTATTTTCAATGAGAAGGCCGAAAGAAGTTTGATACATCATTCACGTATCCGGGACAAAGCGAGATGTGGAAGACAACGCATGGCGTTTTGAAAATACTAGAGACACCATGATGTTGATTCAGATAAAATTACTCTAGTGAATAAGAAATATGGAATGATCGTATTGTCATATGGAAAATTGCAAACCAAAATAGAACAAACCCTGCAGATAAGATTCAAAACAATAGCGAAGAACCAAATAAGAAAGTAGAAGTAATACATTCCGATAAAGATATGATCAATCAGGAAGGTTTTCCTTGAAAAGAAAAGGGGAATGTCACGTTTTTGAAGGAAGGAAAAACCTAAGGAAAAAATAGGTGGGAAGGAAGGGAAAACCTAGGGGGGGGGGGGGGAAGGTCCCACCGAGACTTGAACTCGGGTTACTGGTGTGAACATATGCCTAATATTGACCTCATGTTGCTCAAACAGCAAGCAAATGAACTGTTAAATTTATTTCTTAGTATAGAAGAATCTATTATTGCTCTATTTTGCACACCAGTCACAATTTAGCCATTACTACCATCAGTCCATATATTGAGGCTAGGCGTTATCTAATACAAACAGTTGTCACTCGTCTGGTGCACCACCCCTATCACATTTTTTAAAGTTTAAACCAAACAATAGATAAAATTCCCATGAACAATACCAAACTCCAAGGGCCATTGGTCTATCGAAACGATATAGATATGCTTTGGTTGACACCTGCCTTGATAAATGTAGTACCAACACAGAGGCAAAGTACGAAACTGAGAAGATATCATGTCAACAAGACTGTACCGCATATCACTGTATTTCGTGATCCAACTATCTTTTATGTTAGTGAGCACTGAAACTATTTTCAATGAGAAGACCGAAAGAAGTTTGATACATCATTCACGTATCCGGGACAAAACGAGATGTGGAAGACAATGCATGGCGTTTTGAAAATACTGGAGACACCATGATGTTGATTCAGATAAAATTACTCCAGTGAATAAGAAATATGGAATGATCGTATTGTCATATGAAAAATTGCAAACCAAAATAGAACAAACCCTGCAGATAAGATTCAAAACAATAGCGAAGAACCAAATAAGAAAGTAGAAGTAATACATTCCGATAAAGATATGATCAATCAGGAAGGTTTTTCTTGAAAAGAAAAGGGGAATGTCACGTTTTTGAAGGAAGGAAAAACCTAAGGAAAAAATAGGTGGGAAGGAAGGGAAAACCTAGGGGGAAAAAAAGGACCCACCGAGACTTGAACTCGGGTTACTGGATTCAGAGTCCAATGTCCTAACCACTAGACCATGAGACCATTTGTTGATTCGATTTTCGAACAGCATTTATATAATTAATAATGGAGCGGGTCAGGCATCCTATCTGACGACCGTCGAGTGTCTGACAAAATCTGCTTTCCCCTGTCTTGTTTTCCCAAATCAAAACCAAACACTGATACAAATTCCTAAAAACCATATAAACTCCACGAGCCTTCGGTCCATGGAAACAGTCAGAAATCTGCTTTGTTTGACACCTGACTTGAAAAGTGTGGTACCAAAAGAGAGGCAAATATGAAACTGAGAAGATATCGTTTCGCCACGTCTCATTGTATATCGTGATCAACATATACAGGCTAGTGGCCACAAACTATTTCGATGAGAAATAAGATAAAGAAAGTTTGGTGCATCGTTCACGTATTTGAGACAAAAAGAGATGTAAAATAGCATAAGAGCAACTCGAACAAATCATGTTTCTGTAAAGAGAAAAGTCCACTTTTCGCCCCTCAGTTCTTGGGTTTGCTCACTTTTAGCCCCTCAACTCTAAAACCAGACAAATCGCACCACGAACTCTCGAAACCAGCCAATTTTCGTCCCTGCGGGGTTTCGCCACCAAGTCAACCCGGTTTTGACCATGGAGATGAACAGTAAAACCGAAAAAATAGCAAAAAGAAAATCAAAAAAATCTGATTTATTTTTTTACGTCGGAGATAATCAGGTGCGCAAGGTGCGTGCCAATTTTTATCATGTTTGGACATTCAAGGAGCTCACGGCAAAAAAACTAAACTAAATGTACACCTTGATAAACAGTAAATTCAAAAAAAAAGCAAAAACATAAAAAAATCTGAAATTTTTTACGTTGAAGATTCTCTGGTGGGCAACGTGCATGCAAATTTTCGTGCTGAAATGACATCCGAGGGTTTGAAAACCACCCAAAGCGGCGCGCACACGTACGCTATTTTGTTTTTTTGCCACGAGCTCCTCGGATGTCACTTCAACACGAAAATTTGCACGCATCTTGCGCCCCTGAGAATATTTGATGCCAAAAAAATTCAGATTCTTTTAATTTTTTTTGCTATTTTTTGAATTTACTGTTCATCACCGAGTACATTTATTTTTTTTTGCTACGAGCTCCTCAAACGTCCAAACATGAGAAGAATTGGCACGCACCTTGCGCACCTGAGTATCTTCGACGTAAAAAAAATTCAGATTTTTTTATTTGTTTTGCTATTTTTTTTTATTTTACTGTTCATCCATGCACTGTTCATCCCGTGGTCAAAACCGGGTTGACTTGGCGGCGAAACCCCGCAGGGACAAAAAATGGCTGGTTTCGAGAGTTTGTGGTGCAATCTGTCCGATTTTAGAGTCGAGGGACTAAAAGTGAGTAAATCCAAGAATTAAGGGACGAAAAATGAGAAAACTACCGTTAGGGCCAAACAACGTCTCAAAGAGATCCCGTAAAGGTGGAATAAATTTACAGGATCCTGTAAACTTGACCCCAACTTCCCTCATCAGTAGTCCTGGCCATGGGGCGCCCGGCCCGAACAGCCCGGCCCGAAAAAGCCCGGCCCGACCCGGCCCGACGCTGCTCCTGGGCCGGGCCTGGGCCTAGGTTTTGAGCCCAAAGACTAGGTCGGGCCGGGCCTGGGCCCGCTGTTTATGCCATTTACTGAAGAGGCCCGGCCCGAGGCCCGACGTGTTTTTTGCTGTGATGGGCCGGGCTCGGGCCTGAAAACCAGGCCCGACGGCCGGGCCGGGCCGGGCTCGGGCCTGAGTTTTCTACGTCGGGCTTGGTCAGGCCCGGCCCGGAGGATGGCCAGGTCTACTCATCAGAGACCGTCACGTGTATCAGTGATTGGCGGGCCCTAGGCCATTTATCTCATTTGTTTAATGAAAAATAAAATAAAAACAGAAAACTTTCCCTAAAATTTAGGGGCATTCTGTAAAAGCACTTTTATAAGAAGTTTTTTTAGAAAAACTGTTGACGTTGATCTAACAACACTTGGAAAATATGGCGTTGTGTGAATAAGAAATAGAGAATTTTAGCATTGTTGTATGGTAAATAGCAAACAAAAATACGAACTCTGTAGAGATTATTCAAAATAATAGTGAGAACCAAATAAGAAACTACAATTGACAATATATATATAGGATGAATTATGAGGCCTTTTTGCTGAAAAAAAGAAATGGCAATTTTTTCAAGCACATAAAAAAATGATACGAAAAAAGAGGTTGTTGTATGGTAAATAGCAAACAAAAATACGAACTCTGTAGAGATTATTCAAAATAATAGTGAGAACCAAATAAGAAATTACAATTGACAATATATATGTATATATATATATATAGGATGAATCATGAGGCCTTTTTGCTGAAAAAAAATAAGAAATGGCAATTTTTTCAAGCACATAAAAAACGAATGGGAAAAAAGAGGTCCCACCGAGACTTGAACTCGGGTTACTGGATTCAGAGTCCAATGTCCTAACCACTAGACCATGGGACCATTTGTTGTTTCGATTTTACAACTACTTATTTCTCAGTACTCGAGTGTGTCTGAACCTAGAAAACAGAGCAAGCTGCAAGGACTAATCAATCCTCATACGATCCACAGTTAGATCGGCTGCTACAATTAGCGGCCGCCGCAGGTTACCCTTTTGAACAGTGCTCGCCCTGATGTGCTGCTGCTGGCCGGGGACTGGACTAGCTAATCCGGCGACGACTGATGGAGGCAAGAGAGCGCCGACGGCGCCGGCGCCGCCGGGGTCACCGTCGCGGCCTGCTGCAGCAGACTGAAACCAACGTGCCAGAGAGGTACAGTATCTGTTAGCTCACAACCTGTGGCAATCGTACCACACATATATGGCTTCCTCGGTTGATGTTCTTCTCTCTAGTTTCATTCACGCCTGCCACAGAAAATGTTTTTTTGTCACAAAAGAGAAAGAAAATGAATTGGCATCCGAAATCAGAAATTTGCTAGCATTGCAAGATGGCTCCATCCAAAATTAACATCAGAATCAGCCTCAAAAATAAAACGAATCCTGTACAAACAGGTTGCATCTCCTTATATACTGCTAAAAAATTCCAGTGCTCCCAACTCAGTAGCACAGCAGTAGCAGACCATCTACTCCAAACAGCTGCAGGATCCGACGTTTTATCTTCGCTAAATTTCAAGGCAAACTACTCATCATCGTCGTCGTCGTCAATTACTCCCTCTGTATACTTTAGTGATCTAAACGCTCTTATATTAGTTTACGGAGGGAGTACCATTTTGTGTCTTGTTTTCAAACTGGCCTTCTAGCAGAAAGAAGCACCTGACCTGTGGCCAGGTTCAGACATGTCTGTCGTTGACGATCCCTTGCTCGGCATTTTCACGGTCATCCAGCTCAGGCTCACTCATGTCATCCAGAAGTCCAGCCTCACCAGCACGGACACCGTTATCCTTACATGGATTTAGCTCCGGATGGAGAGGAGTGTCCCTGAAAAGGTGTGAAGTTACACTAGGCATAAGTGCATAACATAGGAAAACATACACCCTCAAATACGAAGCTATTCTATCTCAAATAAAATACCAAGCTATTCCAAGTATGTGATGTAAATAACTCAAATGAGCTTACATGATAACTGAACCAGTAGTCTCAACACCCGGAACAAGTCTCTTGATGCTTGTGATATGTGTCAAACCAACTCAGAACATCAAAACGGACAAGGCAGCATAAACAACTTCGTAAATCTGTGGCATGTTTGCACTCAGTACTTAGCAAGGGGAAATGCAACCTAGGGTCCTGAATTAGTTGCACATTTGCATACGACGAAACTAAAAGAAAAACATCACAATACATGCTATGGAGAGTAGTCAAAAGAATAAAGTCATAGAGGACCAAATAATGCGATGTTGTTTTGCAGAAACAAATGTTTGTTCATACATCTCATGAAATTTCCAGCATAATCAATGGCAACTTAAATAAAATTAACCAAAAATATCTCGGGCAGAATTTCCAGGCATTTTGTCAGCAATCATACTTTCTGACACAGAAGGCCTTTTTATAGTAAACCAGTCTTTTAGAGCACACACAAAAGCTTTGCATATCTTTCATTAACAGTACTCAAAGAAGAACATATCACACCAATAGAATTAACTCATGTAAGCAACTCCATGCAGGAAATTACCTGCGCTTGTGTGCTTGCAATGTTTCTTCATCAGATGATAGGCGGGCGGCACCCGCGGGTGCAGATGGGGGGCCTTCCACGGCTGCGTGGGCGGCGTGGAGGCGGCGGCGCTATGGCGGCTCCTCGATGGCTGACCGGAGTTCCATGGGAGGAGGCGTCTCCGACTCGATCTACTCCGGTTCGTGCTGGCTACGGTAGCGACTACGGTCGACGCCAATACTGCCTGGACGGATCTGGCCGGTGGGCATGGATCCGGGGGAAACTCCAGGCCGGCGTGGCGGCCGCACCAAAGTCGATGCCCTCGGCGCCGATTACCTTCCTGGAGGCTTCGGTGTGGATCATACGCCCCCCACCTCTGCCATGAGCGCAGGCGAAAGCCTTTGTTCCTCTGTTTGGGCGAAGATGGCACTTTGGTGTCGTGTTCCTTCCTGAAGGCGTCGGCCGAGGACTGCTCAGGGTGGTGGAGTTGCTGGTAGTTCGGAGTCGACGCGAGATGGCATGTAGGTGGAGCGGTGTGGCATCAACAGTATCATCGGCGGTGGGTCTCGGCGGCATGGCGCAATGGAGACTCAGCGTCCGATGCGCGGAGATGGACTCGCGCAGGAGGAGGAAGCTGTCTGGCGTCGTGGTGGCGTCGACGGTAGCTAGACAGTGCAAGGTAGATGCAACAGTACATCTCTGAAGATGGATTTGTGGCAGGTGGCTGCGGCGGCCTCATAACCGGCAGGCGTCCTGGTTGAGGAGTGCGCCGGACCGGTGGGTACCCCATACCCGGCAGGCATCCTGGATGGAACCTCTGGTCTTAGATGTTAGGTTTGGCTGCGAGGTCTGTTTGGTATTAGGCCCAGACTATCAGCATCCCTTCATCATTTGGATAGGAGTAGCGACAGATGTTGCCTAGACGGTGGCTTTAGCCTTGCTGTTGTATTACTTTGCAATGTCTTATGTGCACAATTTATAAAGTGGCTGCATGCATCGTCTAGATGCAGAGGGCCGGGGGTCCTCCTTCATTTCTAAAAATAAAAAGATGATACTGGATGATTATCGTTGTTGTCATACTTCCTGCCTACCCCATCCAGTCTTTTCTTTATGCGCCTGAAAATACAGGCTAGACTTAATGGCGAGTAACTACCAATTAGTTATTAGATCACGCTAATTTATCTTTATGATGTGCTTAGGGCAACGTATGTAGTATGTACTAGTTTTGACATCTTTGGCCTGCTAAGTTATGAATGCCATCTTACTGATAACTGTATGAAACTGATTGTTCAGCATGCAATACAGGTTCACTGACACTGAGGAAGAACGACACAGCTGGTCCTTTATAATACTATAAGCTGGTGAACATTCATCAGTCTGTTCTTGATGTGTACAAAACCGAATGAGCTCACCTAAGCACAGATCCCATGGTCTCGCCATCAGAATCTGTGCCTTGCGAAGTCTCTTGATGCTGTGATATACTCGGTGAAAGATCCATCAACGGCAGCTCTTTAGTTTCGGTTCTGCAATAGATGAAGGGAAAGATTGAGGGCATCAAAACAGACGAGGCGGCATAAATAACTTCATATATCTGTGGCATATTTGAACCCAGCTCTTACCGAGGGAAAATGCAACCTAGAGCCCTAAATTAGTTGCACATTTGCCTGTGACAAAACTAAAAGACGAGCATCACAGTACATGCAACGGAGTGCAGTCAGAAGAATAAGACCAAATAATGTGATGCTATTTTGCAGAAACAAATGTTTGTTTGTTCATACATCCCATGGCATTTCCAGCATAA